>CM061553.1:141414630-143897130 GCA_030864225.1 Capsicum baccatum var. pendulum | reverse complement strand
TTCATTCGAGATAATTTTGGCAAAATATGGGGCCTATACTATAGTTCCATTTGTCATAGAATCTATCCAATAGCCCAAAATGAGTCTGAAAGTCTTAGGACCTAAACTAAGGGTCCCTTTAGAATAAAGTCAATGTTCTGGAGCTGATGACACTATTGGAATTCTCATTTGAGGTCATCTACTAGGAGTTTTGGTCTGAGACTATTCCTTAACAGCGAAAGTTCCAAAACAAGGAAATGAGACTAAACCCAGACAAACTATCATGACCCAAAACCAAGGGGTATGATGGCACTTATCGCGGCAACAGTTGACAAGTAAGCCTACCACCCAAACTGATACGAAATGAGAAATCAATATCAAACCTAAGACAAAGCTCCTCGAATGGAGTCAAATCATACATATATAGTAAAAGCTGAAATACATAGCTAAGATACCCTATAATGCCCCAAAACCTAGTGCCACAGTGTAACAACGAACTAATACAACTCAAAGTTAAAATAAATAGGATATCCAAAAAGGAGAAATTCTGTCTCCAAATACAAATAAGGACATAGTCTAGATGAGAAAATATAGTAGCCAAATTTAGATGCATAGCTCAACTACTACCTCGAATGGGCTCTAAGTATCGCCTGAATCAACTGCTGCGAGGCACACTCATACCTGGGTTTGTACTGAAATGGCGTTGTAGGGGTGAGTAGGGTCTATTTATACTTAGTAGGTATTATAGGCTGATTGAGAAAAGTAGAAAATAAAGCATACAACATACACACTATGGGCACATCACCTACAATCAGAAAATATCCTAAATAGTAGCCCACACCGTCTCCTCTAACAATTTGAATATACACACATGTAACAAATATAGGTAGAAAAAAGAATAAATATACATGTACATCAAATATAAGTATAGAAAGATAGAATAAATGGATAGATATCAAGTCAAAGAAAGAAATACAATCACAACATAAACACAATATATAAAGTGCAATGAAAACAGTGATGATGATGATGATAATGATGATGATGATGGTGATGTGATGCATGAGGTCGTCGTACAACATCCGTATACACCTACCGATCTAAAGCTCCCTGAGGTAGGAATCATGGGGGATTCATCAATCTATATACAATCCATATCCAATACCATATCCATATTTACTCTTCAGTACATCCATCGATAGAGGGTGTTACAGATGTCACATTTTCTAATACAAAAAGCTAGTATTTTTAGTATTTCCATGGTCGTACCAATATTTCATGAATGTATATGATATAAGGATGTAATACTCATAACCAACCAGAATGAGAATTTCCATATCCAACCAATATACCAACCAAGTAAGCCAAAAGTTGACTCAATATTCCAACCATCCATGAAATCCAATGCAATTCATATGTCAAAAGAGTAAAATACACCAAAAAATACCATTGATACCACATTATCCTTTTAGATAAAACAAGATGCAACTAATTAAACAATATCATATAAGAACCCACACGGTCACACATACAAAATAATGTCCCAAAACTACTAATTAACAATGATATAGGCCCCCACATAGGCACGACACAATAATATAGCCATTTTCATGATTGGTTCCCATACCCTTAACATTATTTTGTACCAATATTAACTACCCAGTGCAGTCTAAAGAAAGTTAAGCCATAACCTACCTCAAATATAAAAAATCTAATCGGACATCCTTCTACATGATGCATTTCCCTCATGAATAGATCCAAAATCAATTAAAAATACAAATATAAAATCTATGTGTCAAAAGAAAATCAATGATATCCATATTGTCTATTTTTGAAATGGAATCACAATGGACCCAAAAATGAGTTTCCAAAAAAAAAGGGTAAAATTGGAATTTTTGATCTAAGAATATGTTTCTCAAGATTAAAGGAACTCATAAAAGAAAACCCAAATTAAAACATGTTAAGATGGTGTAAATCAAAGAAATACTAGTTTTAGGCCTTTCGGACCAAAATCTCAAAATTTCAACTTTCAATCTAAGTTTTAAAGAAGTTTAAATAATAAGAATTTAAGAAAAGTAGTTGAAATAGATATTTAGAGTTTACCCAAGCTTATAAATGAAAGAAAATTCTCAAAAACTCGATCTCCAAGCTCCAAGTCTTGAAAAGAGTGTATAAATCTTAGAAAAAGAAAAATAAGCTCCCCAAGCATTGCCTAATGACTATCGGGTCGCTTAGGCAGCTATCACTTAAGCGACCATGCGTCAGTTAAGTGAAGCCCACCTCACCGCTTACGTGGCTTGGCTGTCACTGAAGCAACAGGCCTCTGGCATGCTAGTGTCACTTAAGCAACTTGGCCATTCTTAAGTGCCTAGCTCTTAAGAGAGCCCGATGTTACTTAGGCAACATTTTGGCTGTCAGGCCAAGTCGCTTAAGCGACCAAAGCATCACTTAACGAGTGCACCAGCTGGAGACTTGGAGAATTTCAAGTCTCTACGGACCACTCGAATTCATTTGGAATTCCGAGTACGCAAACAAACTTTGCTACCCACTAAATTCAATGTTCCAGACTCAATGAAAATATCATATTTTTGAATAAACATCATTTTCACAAAGTTGATCCCCAAAACCCAAGTTGTAATTTTTTTGAATGGAGGATCGAAATGAGATATAAAAGACGTAAAATCACACTAACTATGTTACCAACCTAAAATCAACGTTTCGAATCTGATGGCAGGGTTTGTTTTGCCATCTGACACACAAATCAAAAGATGTTGATCAAAATTAACTAATAAGCCTTTAAGACCATCAAAATTCACAAGCTTGCATAAACTATACCGAAATACATTGGGAATCATGCTAATTATTCCCACACTCTAGAATTACCACAATGTAACTATGACGAGGGATAAAATAGTCAAATCATACAAAAATAAATATTTCACATAGATCGCCAAAAATCAAGTTGCTACATCATCCACCACTAAAAATCTAGTTAGCCCTCATAATAAAGGCAAGAGAAATACCTGTGATCACAAAGCTAGGGATAACTACTATGCATATCTGACTCGACCTACTAAGTAGCCTCATCTACAGGTCGATGACTCTAACCTTAACCACTGGAATATCTCTAAAACACAATCTAATATCTCTGGCTAAAATAGAGATAGGCTCCTCGACAAAAGACAACCTCTCATCTAACTGAACTAAATCCAAATGAACGATATAAGACTCATCCATAATTTAATACTAGAGCATAAAGACATGAAAAACTAGGTGAACAACGGATAGATCTGGGGGAGAAGCCAAATCTTAAGCTATATTACCAATAGTCTGAAGAATATCAAATGGCCCAATATACCTGGGGCTAAGCTTGCCTCTCTTTCCAAACCTCATCATGCCCTTCATGGAAGATACAAAGGAAAAATTGATCACCCATATTAAATATCAAGGAACAAAGTCTACGATTTACATAACACTTCTGCCTACTCTGTCCCACTCAAAAAGTATCCTTAACGACTCAAACTCTATCCAAAGACTCATGAAAAATTCATACCCCAAGTCTAATCTTAGAGACATCAAACCAATAAGCTGGATAGCGACAACACCTACCATACAACCCTCGAACAGAGCCATCTCAATATTGGAATGGTAGCTGTAATTATACACAAACTCTGCCAAAGGTAAATGCTTCTCCTACTGACTATCAAAGTCTATCACATAAGCGTGGAGCATATCCTCTATAATCGAATAGTCTGCTCTGACTGACCATAATTTTGGGGGTGAAATGATGTACTAAGATCAACTCGGGTATACATCTCCCCCTGAAAAGTCTTCTAAAAGTAAGATGTGAACACAAAAACTTAATTTTTTAAGATGATACAAACTGGCATACTGTGAAGATAGACTATCTCATGAAATAAATATACGGGTCAACCTCTCAGCACTAAAAAATCTTGAATCAGAATAAAATATGAAGATTTGGTCAACTAATCCACAATGACCTAGACACTATCAGAACCACAAGAAGTATGAGGCAACTTAGTCATGAAGTCCACAGTGATCCGTTCCCATTTCTACTCGAGAATGGGTAACCTTTGAAGCAAACAACCAGATCTTAAATACTCAGTCTTCTCTTGCTGGCAACATAGGCAATAGCCTATAAAATCACCATATCCTCACCTATAATGATGTCTCAAATTAGGATATATTTTAGTCACTCCTGGATGAATGGAATACCTGGATCAATGAGCCTCCTCAAAAATCACTCTAATCCAATCACCCACCCTCGACACACAAACTCGGCCACTAATGCTCAAGACACCATCTAGATCAAACGAGACTTCCTAAGCCTCACTACTTAACAACTTATCCCAAATTACTCTTAACCCAACATCATCAAAATAATAAGCCCAAATCTGCTCTAACAAGGAAGACCTAGCCTCAACAAATGCCAAAATATACCAGGTGTAGAAATATCTAGCCTAACTATCTGGTTAGCCAAAGACTAAACCTCCAAGCCAAAAGGTCTCTCCTGAGTCAAAATATGAGCTAAGCTACCATGCTAGTTGACTTTTGGCTCAAGGCATCCACAACCACATTAGCCTTGCCTGAATAATAGAGAATAGTCAAGTCATAATCCTTAAGAAACTTAAACCAATGATGTTACCTCATATTAAGATATCACTAGGTGGGGAACTACTGTAGCCTACTATGATCTGAGAAAAATGGTACAACAGACTCCATACAAGTAGTGCCTCCATAACATCAAGGTAAAAATAACTGCACCCAACTCCAAATCATGGGTAGGGTAATTCCTCTCATGGGTTCTTCAACTAAAGAGATGGAACCCTTCCCTCATACATCAACACAACACCTAACCAAATACTAGAAGCATCATAGAGAATGGTAAAACCCATGCCCTCCTTGGGTAGGGTCAAGATAGGAGTTGAGGTCAGCAAATCCTTGTGCTTATGAAAGCTCAACTCACAAATAACGAACCACTAAAAAAAATCTTCTTCTGAGTCAAATTGGTCAATGAAGCTGTGATAGAAGAAAAACCCTCAATAAAATGCCAATAGAAACCTACTAAACTAACAAAACTCTGAATTATAGTAAGAGAAGCAGGTCTAGCCTAATCACAAACTATTTTAATCTTGGATTGATCGACCATAATACCATCCTTAGTCATAACATAACCCAAGAAAGAGGCATACTCTAACTAAAATACACACTTATAGAACTTAGAGTACAACTTCTCAACCCTCAATCTCTAAAGTAAAATCCATAAATCTTTTCTTCATCAACCTTACTTTTAGAATAAACCAAGATTTCATCTATAAATACAATAACAAAAGAGGCAAGATACGGTTGAAATACTCAATTTATCAACTCCATGAATGCGGTTGGGGTATTGGTCAACCTAAAGAACATGACCAAGAGCTCAGAATGACCATACATAGTCCAAAAGGCTATAATGACTATACTGAGTGCAAAAAGCTATTTCTGAAATATATGAAGTTCTAATCCTCAATTGGTGATACTTGAACCTCAAATCAATCTTTAAAAACACTAAAGCACCCTAAGGGTAGCCAGAAAAATCATCAATACAAGGAATGAGATACTTATTCTTAAGCATCACTTTGTTCATCTGTCGATAATCAATAAACATATGCATAGACCCATCCCTTTTCTTCAAAAATAAGACAGGTGCACCCCAAGAAGATACATTAGGTTGGATAAATCCCTTATGCAACAACTTTTTCAATTGATCTTTCATTATTTCAACTCTGCTGGGACCATCTTATAAGAAAGAATAGAACTAAGCTTGGAACTCAGCTCAAAATCATTGACAAAGTCAATATTATGATCCATAGGCATACCTACCAAATCTATTTGAAAAGCATCCACAAACTCATTAACAACACAAACAAAATTAAAAAAAGTAGGTGAAGCAACACTAGTAGCACAAATATGAGCTAAATAAGACAAACACCCCCTCACAACCAAGTGACAAACATGAATAAAATATAACTCTATGGGGGCCTGAATAAAGCACACCCTTGTAAGATATCCCCGACTCACCCAACAAAGCTAAGGTCACAAACCTAGCATAATAATCTAGGACAACATAGTAAGGATCCAACCAATCCATACCCATGATAACATCAAAGTCAACCATATTTAAGATAAGCAAATCTACATAAATCTCATGCCCAGCAAAATTCATAACACAAGATTGGTACACCCGATCCACTAATAAAGAGTCTCCTATGGGGGTTGTTACACGAATAAGCATATCAAGAAGCTCACAAGCTAACTCAAACCCAAAGCAAAATATGTAGACACATAAGAGAAAGTCAATCCTAGATAAAATAACATAGATACAGATCTAAAATAAATAGGGATAGTACCTATGATGATGACATCAGAAGCCTCTGTATTCAACCTGGCAGAAATAACATAGCATTGATCACGTCCACTACTTGATTGGGTAGTCCCTCAACCACCACTATCGGCATCACTACCTCTGCCTCTTGTACCCCTAGTAGAAAATTTACCTCTCATAGCTAATAAAGAAGTAGATTTGAATACACAAGAGGGATAGTTCCTAGCTAAATAGCCAATTTAATCACACATATAGAAAACCTTGTGGCCCCACACAAAGGAATGAGGTACGACTGAACTAAGATGGCCACTTAAAGCTGTGAAATCAGAAGACATACTACTTGAACTCTACAAGGCTGCCTGCACTGGTCTTCCATAATACCTATGAAAGCCTCTAAAATCTATACCTCGAGAGATGTGACCTTTGAACTCGCCCAAACGATGCTCCATCTTGGTGCCTCCCTGAGATGCTCAAAGAATAGACTTAGTCATCTTAGTATGAACTATAATACTCTAAAATGATGCTCCATACACTACCATCTGAGTCATAGCAAGCTGAGCAGAAATATCTAACCCCTTCATAAAATTTTAAATATTTTCATACTCGGTGGCTATACGAGAATAAAAATATATAGACAAGGCATATAATCAAACCTTATACTCTACAACAGTCATGAAGACTTAATCTAAGTGATCAAACTTATCTCTTATTTGATCCCTTAAATTAAAAGGCATAATTTTGACCAAAAAGGCCTCTGTAAATTGATCCCAAGTCATTTCTAGTGAATTAAGAGGTCGGCAACCATTAAGTAACCTTCACCAATCTCTGGATGGATCTCTCAACTGGTAAGTAGTATAAAAAACCCAATGTGACTCAAGCAAACCAAGGTTATGCAACTTCTCACGACAATCCATTAATAACTAATCGGCATCCTTGCCTAAAGTATTACTAAATCTAGGAGGACCCAAATGAGTGAACCTCGCAAACCTCTTATGATATTCAGAAGATATAGTTGCACTTGAAACAATAGGAGACATAGGGAATCTTGCTGGATGAGAACCTATATGGAAGCATCATATATAAAGACTGAACACCTAACCTCAGAATAACATGCTCAAATACCAACACAACATAAGAAACTACACTCGGAGTTTGTGGAGCATCATAAGTAGATATTAGTTAAATAGAAGGATCCATACTTAGAATAGGAGGAACACCATTAGCAAACTCTAGGAAAAATGGGGGTACAATACTCAGAGCTGGAGGAACACCAGGTGCACTGAAAGGAGCACCCTCCAACTGGGTCAGCATATGAACCAGTAACCCCTCTATGACTGGGGTAGAAGAACTCGGTGGAACTGGAGTAGGACCCATATCTCAAACATGCTCATCTCAAGGCACATGGTAGATACCCCTAGTGCTATCTCTTGATGGGGTAGATCTTATTGACCGTCCTCTACATCAAGCCTGACCACGACTCTATAATGATCCGCAAGGTCATTTCTCAAATTTCTACTTATTTTTCCCGTTAGATCTTTACCATAGCTACCCCAAGTCATTTATGACTTGAGGAGATTGATAGTTCAGTTATAGGGCAGTTCATTTTTTTAGAGCATATTCCCTATTTAAAAGTCTTTTCGGGTTCCAAATGGCCATCGAGAAAAAACTTTAGTAAAAAAATATCATATTCAAATTATGACTAAGCCAACAAATCCAAATATTGATTTTAGATTAGTTAGACCTTTGTTTTGGGTCCCCAAGAACTCGAGCTTATTTTGACCTAATGGTAAGAACATGGAGAAATTAGAAATGTAGATGTGGGACTGATATTTAGTTGAAATGACCTTAGTTAGAAAATTTGACTTAGCGATTGCATCTAAAATGTCAAATTTAGTATGGTTACATAGTTTATTTGTATATATTAGATTTCGAATAAATTCCAAGACCTTGCCTGAAACTTGGAAATTTTTCCAACGTTCAGCTGATAATTGGTGCCTCTACGATCTCACCTCTTGAGTGGCGATCGCACCAACGTGTTCAGAGAGGATAGTATGATTGAAACAAATGTTATGGCATCAACCAAACCTTCTCGATGCTAGGGTGTGTGTTTGAAATACCCAATTACCTGGAAGGGGTATAAATAGACCCCTTAAGTTGAGATATAGCTGATTTTTCACCTGTCTCCTGAAAGAAAAACCCCAATGGATGAGATATCTTAAAATTATAGCTTGTTGGTGATTTGAGATCTTTTTTAACATCTATTTTTGTTATTATCATCCGAATTAAGGTAAGAATTAACCATTTTCTTCGTGAAATTTCCTGAATTATTGCTCAAAACCTTAATAGCTTGAGGGCTTGATTTTAGCCCTAAATTAGCTTAGTTTTCACCCATTCTTAAGGGATGATTCCTTGATCATGTATGGAAGTTGGTTGGTCTCGAAAATATATTTTCTATGAGTGGGACCCATATGAAGATTTAGGTGTGATTTTTTAACCCAAACCACAGTGGTGCAATATGGGTATCATTATTCTCATATTAATGAGTAGAAAATGATTTTGATAGCATGATGGAATTTTTGGATCGTGAGATAAAGATGGATATTTGGGGAAGGATTTAAGTATTTGTGGTTCGGTATTGAAGTAGGCTTCTATCTACTCTTTTTCGTAAGATGATGCGTGCTATATATTGCATATAGATGTGAATGTTAAGTTCTCTAGTCGTGAGAGATTCCTACCCTTTCTCCACTTTTATATGATTTAGTCTTGAAGTTCACTCCGAGCAATGGATTTAAAAACTTACCCTCTTTTTAGCCATGGCTTGAGTTCGTGCACCTGTTATATCTAATACACATCTATCTGGTATGGGACAGAGGATGATGCTATGTTGATGATATAAATTCCAGGTAAAATCTCAATGGAAAATTATAGTATTGATATTATATACACATGTGTGTCTATGATATTAATGATGATGATTTTTCATGACCCAAACCATGTCCTAGTCATGATAGGTATCTCAAGTCCGACGAGGACCAACGACCACCCCCTTTGCCTAGACTATCAAAACAAAATATAGTATAATAGCTGAAGCAATCCAAACAAATATATGAAAGATAAATAAACGAAGACAAAGATTCTAATATTCCAAACAAATATCCTAATCCACAGTTGTCCACAAAAGCCTAAAAAAATTTGAATATCACACTCGGTCGGGACATGCCCCCGACCATGACAGTGATAATGATAATGTTAAAGTGATTTCTTCAATTCTAAAATATGGAAAGAAAAGGATGGAATGACTAAGATTTTTGGAGGATGGAAGCGCACTAGTTTACCTCAAACCAATCAGCGAACCCAGATCACCTGACAATGCATAGGGGTAAAAGAGGTAACTTTGGACCCTACCTTATGAGAAAATATAGCATACTAGGATGGTTAGCAGGGTGAGAGCTAGCATGTAACTTAAAATAGGGATAAAGTAACATTATTTCAAAATCAAGTCTATACTCAATATACTTGTTCACATACATGCATGTATACATATATAAAATATTGGGATAGGGAATAAGGCTTAGAATGAGGATTAAATCAATATCCTGGAACGTGTTGCTGAAACCATCCTAAAGGTACCCATGGGCTATATGGGTCCGACTCCCCCATCAGAAGGGCCCCAATGTGTGTGGCCTCACATAATAGGGAATGGAAGGACGACCAGGGAATCCACGACCCTCCGCCAATCCAAGGTATAACTGTATTAAATGTGAACTATGTACACGGTCATAAAAATCCCCCACACTGACAAATATGGTTTCCAATGTTCATCCATCATGGGACTTACACCTTCACAGTGAGATACACAATCACCCTTAAGCCCAATTAAAACCATTTACTCATTCCCATCCATTAAACCAAGGAGTCATTTTTACCACTAAGAGTTATCAATTATGTTTGCAAGCTTATAGAATTATGCCATTCCGATTATCCATTAACTCCGAGGAATCCACAACCCCCAAATTACACTTATTCATCCACCTGGGGGAATCCACGACCCCCCAAGTTTCAATTTAAGACTAAAACACATTCCATTAGCCTTTTATGCAATGCAAGGTTCCAAAATTGGTTTCAATATGCATAAGTCCATGTTTCAAAGCCAATTTCATAAGGTAGGTTGAGGTTATTACCAATTCCTATACTAAAATTTATTTATTTGGGGAAATCCATGATCCCTTTCCATTTACCATGCCCATGTACCCAATGAGTTCCAAAATCCATTAATAAAACATATACAATCTATGTAAAATCTTGGGAATATTGTTTAAATAACAACCATCCAAATTCCTCAACTCAAATTCTAAAACCAAGCATTAAAACCATAAAAGTATCAAACCAATGAATGCCGTAAATAAAATACATATTTTTGGGAAGAGATACATGCCTGAGATCCCAAGTATTTGAAGGTGAAACCATAAATTGAGCCCTAGATATTCAATCCCTTGAAAACCCTAATTATTATTGCTTGGAGAATTTGAGAGAGAAAAAAGTGTATTTGATTGGTTAATGAAGAGTTATTGAGTCCCTTGGGGTATTTTATGTAATAGGTTATAATTGGTAAAGGAGGGAAATGACCATTGTGCCCATACTTAAAAGTGCAGGAAAATGCCGCCCAGTCATTACGGGTCATGTGACGGTTCGTAATGACTGGATACAAGTCTTAACCTAGACTTGTATTCTGGGAAGACTCTTAGACTTCCTTCACTATTTTGGTCACGATTCATGCCCTATGAATAGTGACCATGCATTATGACTCGGTAGGGTGTAGTTGTTCTTCGGATAGGAACATTGGCCAACTTAGTAGTTAGGCTACGATTAACACTATACTAGTAGTGAGAAGTATTCATGACTCTTTACCTATGTCATACTATGGACAATGATCTCAAAACTTAGAAATTTTAAGATTCTAAAATCTGGGGTGTTACATTCTCCCCCCATAGGATCATTCATCCCCGAATGTGGAGTCAATGTACCCATTAGCACGATTATATGATTGAAATGCAACCACAAGACCATTAACAAAATCCAAAAAAAATCAATAAGAATAGGAAAACACATACCTTAAGCTTGATTATCCAACCTGGGGAATAAGAATGGATACTTGGATTTCATGTCCTCTTCAGCTTCCCAAGTAGCCTTCTCTATCTTTTTGTTCCTCCAAAGGACTTTTACCGAAGCTACATCCTTAGTCCTAAAACAACAGACTTGTCTATAAAAAATCTCAACTGGAACTTCCTCATAAGAAAAGGAATCCAAAATACCAAAACTCTTAATGGGCACAACTAAATAAGGATCACCCACACACTTCATCAACATCGACACATGGAAAACCAAATGAATAGAAACCAAACTCAAAGGCAAATCAACTCATAAGCAACATTCCCACCTCTTCTCAAAATCAAGTATGGATCTAAATATCATGGACTGAGCTTTCTCTTCTTTCCAAACCTTATCACTCCCTTTATAGGAGACACCTTCAATAACACCTAACCACCAACCTCAAACTCCAACTCTCTTCGCCTTATATCTACATAGGAATTTTTACGACTCTAAGTGGTATTAAGCCTATCCCTAATCGCCATTAACTTCTCCATGACCTAATGACCCAAATCAAGGAAAAATAATATCGTCTCTCCAACCTTAAACCACTCAATCGGATACCTATACCTCCTACCTCAGAGAGACTGGAATGGAGCCATGTGGATACTCTAGCGATAACTATTATTGTATGCAAACTCAATGAGAGGAAAATAATCTGCCCAACTGCCTCTAAAATCAATCACATAAGCCCTTAGCATATCTTCCAAGGTTTGAATAATCCTCCCCGCTTGTCCATCAGTCTGAGAGTGGAAAGCGGTGCTAAGGTTCACCCATGTATCTAAGCCTGTCTGAAACAAATGCCAAAAGTAGGAAGTAAACTTCACACCTTAGTCTAAAATAATGGAAATAGGTGCACCATGGAACTTGATAATCTCTTGAATAAACAACATAGCATAATCCTCTCTAAATTAGCTAGTCCTCACTAGCAAGAAGTGAGCAGACTTAGTCTTCTTATCTATAATGTCATCCTATCCATAATAAACCAAATTAAATCATACTAATTGTGAGACTACGGAAGACCTATAACAAAATCCATTTTGATAATATCTCACTTCTACATGGGCAACTCAGTCCTTGAGACATGCCGCCAGGCCTCAAGTGCTCAACCTTTATTTGCTGACATATCATATACTTAGCTATAAAGTTAGACACACCTCTTTTCATGTAGTTTCACCAATAAATCTACTTCAAATCTTGATACATCTTTGTTGAACCTAGGTAAACTGAATACCACAACTCATGAGCTAATAAACTGAATACCACAACTCATGAGCTAATCCTTTCTCAGAGCCCATTAACATCAGGAACACACAACCTACCTTGATACCTTAAAATACCATCACTACCAATCTCAAGGGCCATAACTTTTTGCTTATCCATGTCATTCTTAATCTGTATAAGAATGAGATCTAAAGCCTATTTCTTCTTCACCTCAGCACCAAGAGATGATTTAACCACTTTTTACGTAATAACCCTTCCATCTTATGAGTTTAAAATATGAACTCCTCGATTAGCTAGTCAGTGAATATACTTTACCAAACCTCACATCAACAAGCATATTAGCTTTACCTAGATGGTAGTGAAGACCCATAACATAACACTTAAGCACCTTAAGCCACCTCATATGTCTGAGATTTAATTCCTTTTCAGTGACCACATACTATAAGTTCTTATTATCCAATCAACATTTACCCATACAAGTTGTGATACAAAATCTTCAAAGCAAATACCACCTCCGAAAACTCCAAGTCATAAGTCAGAGAATTCCTTGCATGAACCTTAAGCTGTCTAGAAGCATATGTGACAACCCTACCATGTTGTATAAAAACACAACCCAGCCCCACATAGGATACATCATAATATAAAACAAAACTCTTAGTGCCCTCGGACAAGGTAAAAACTAGCAGAGAAGTCAATTTATTTTTCAACTTCTCAAAGCTACCTTCGCAAGCATTAGACCATAAGAACTTAACCTTATTCAAAGTTAACTTAGTCAACAGAGAAACAATAGAAGAGAAGCTCTCAACAAACCTCATATAAAATCTGACCATGCCCAAGAAGCTCCAAATGTTAGTTGGAGTCATGGGTTGTAATACCCCATACTTTTTCCTAGCTTGAAATCATCTCAAGAATGTTAGAATCTTTCTTTGAAAGATGAATCCACTATTGTACATGTGGTATTTTAAAGATTTTTGCTTTATGTCATGTGAGAAATTAAATTAACTTCCCAACGATACCAATTTCATCGAAATCCAACATCAGAGGAGAAAGTTATGGCCAAAATACAGAAGGCAGTAAAACTGCCCAGGTGCGATGGTGAGGCTGACGGATCGATGAACTAGCGACAGACCATCGCCCACGACTGTCGCAGTGAGGCAGTGTGGCTATCTTTAACCTAGGAGTGACAAACTAGGTTTATGGACCATCAAACTAGCAACGGACCGTCGCTCAGGCCGTCGCAAGGAATACAGTGAGGCCACCTTCTGGATAAGGTGTGACGAGCAGGTTGACAGAACGTCGAACTTGCGATAAACCATTGCCCAAGCCATCGCAGCCAAGGTAGTGAGACCCTATTCAGGTCATGTATGATAGTCAAAATTATGGACCGTCGCCCTAGTAACGGATCATCACACGAGCCATCATAGGTCCCAATTCCACAAATTAAAGCTATTTTAAAAGGGTTTTTTTTTATTTTACCACCCATTTATATACCCAATTATATCCTACCAAAGCTCAGAAATTTAATATTCTTTTACCACAATAAAATTAGGGTTTTCTCTCTAACATTAATCTCCAAGAACAAAAATTCAAGTCTTCTTCAAGAACTAAGAGATTCAAATTCTTCAAGTTCAAGAACTTCAAGAAAACTCAATCCAGGTATGCATAGTATTCATTCATGGACTCCTTTCGTCCATGAAGCCCAAGAATTCCTTTTCTAAGTTCAAGTTTTATGGTTTTCCTTTATGAATTTTCATTATTGGGATGCGTTTGTTCATGTTGATAATGAGTAATTGAATTCTATTCCATGATTGGGTGATAAATTATATGTAGATTTGATTAGTACAAATATGGATTTATGCTAACCTATGCCTAAACCCTTGAATAATGAAATTAGAATTGAATCATGATGTTAATTGTTGTATAATGTTGTTTACATATACTATGCCTACCATGTGATTGATTAAATGCCTAAATGAAGGAAAATGCCCAACTAGCATGATATCATGAAATCCCCATGCATGTACAAGTTTATGCCGATCACATGTTTGATGAAATGATTCAATAAATGTATTATGGATTATGATGTTAGTCATGTATTCAAGAAAGTCATGCTTTGTCAGTTTCTTTCCATCGAGTTCTGAGGGTACGTGTACCCAAAATATTAGCTGTGTGCATAGAGCCATGTCATGTTTTCATGATACTCTCAGTCAAGCTATGATCCTTAGACTTTAGACAGTATTATGACTCAGGAAATGTCCATGATCTCATGAACTCAGTCAATTTTTAGATATTAGTAGTATTCCGCCAGTCAATGGAATTCAGTAACTTAGTCCATGTTCAGTTCAATAAATTATGTTCAGTGTCTATTTAGATGGGAGTAGAAATTAGCACTGAGTGAACCCAAGGATGGGAACTCACCTGTTATATGAGGGTGTGATTCTTAGAAGAAATCCTTGCATTCCAGAACTATGTAGCCAACATAGGTTGAAACATCATAGCCTTCTATATGAGGGTTGATGAGGTGGATTAACCTGCTATATGAGGGTTCCCACCGTTCTCACTAGAGTTACCTATTATATTAGGGTCACTCACATGTTGTCCTTACCAGTGGCGCGGTATTGACACCCTTCCAATCAGGGCACAAATTGGACCCTAATTCAGCTATAATGCATCATTTGGGGCATGTCGGTTAGATGACTACCTCCCACAGTCTCAGTATTAGTCTCAGTAAAAGAACTCAGATAGTTCTTTAAAATTCAGGACTATCAGATACAGTCAACTCAGATACAGTATGGAACTCAGCTTGTTCCATCAGATTTAGGACTGTCAGATACAATCACTCATGTTATCAGTTATCAAATTATGTCATTAGTCATGTTAGCTATCAGTAAACTCATATTATCACGATTTTAGATTATTTACTTTGTATGCATGCATGTGTTCTTGTTCATATTAGTCAGTTAGCCAGTATTGTTTATGCATATGAGTCCCATACATTATCCTACCGCATATGCATAACAATGCATTCAAAGTACTGATGCATTTGCGCTATGGTGTCTTATTCTATGGGTTCAGAAATACGAACTCCAGAGCATTATTAGATTCCAGATATCAACAGTCAGAGTTAGCAGTGAGTCCTCATCCTTTGTGGATATGATTATTTCTCTATTATCTCATTAATTAGCTTATTAGTTAGAGTTAGTTTGGGACATATCCCATCAACTCCTTATTCAGACAATCATGTTTAAAGGCTTTTTAAGACTACAGTATGGTCAGATATCTTATTTCAGATTTTTTTTGGGTATTTCATACCCCATCCATATGTTATGATTTATCAGATCTTATGTTACAATTTTGAACCTTATGGCCTTTCAGTTCATGTTTCCACATTATACAGTATGTATGCAGTATACAGGTACAGATATCAGTCATGGGTTATCTTGTGGTCCTTCAGGGTCATGACCATGGTGTAACATTCTGGGTACCAGATTCGGGGCGTTACATAGGTCTAGGCCATTTCATAACCAGATCAACCTTCTGTGGATCCCCCATAATCCCCACACTAGAAATAACATGCCCAAGAAAAGTGACAACATTCAATAAAAAATTACACTTCAAAATTTAGAATACAATTTCTTATCCTTAATAATCTGTAACATAATTCAGAGGTGATTCGCATGATCCTCCTCATTCTTAGAATACACCAAGCTATCTTCAATAAAAACTATTACAAACAGATATAGAAACTGCTTGAACACTATGTTCATAAGATTCATAAATGCCGCTGAAGCATTTGTCAACCCAAATGACATCACCAAGAACTCATAGTGGCAATACCAGGTGCGGAAAATTATCTTAGGAATATCCACCTCCCTAATATTCAACTGATAATAACCCAATCGAAGATCAATATTAGAGAAACACCTAGCACCTTGAAGTTGGTCAAAAAGATCATCAATCCTAGGAGGAGGGTACTTATTCTTTACCGTAACCTTATTTAATGGACGGTAATCTATACACATAGGAAGGGATCCATCCTTCTTGCGCATAAAAAACACTGGATTACCCCATAGATAAATACTAGGATGAATGAAACCCTTATCAAGAAGATCCTTTAATAGCTCTTTTAGTTCTTTTAGCTTAGCCAAAGCCGTTCTATAAGGGGGAATAGAAATAGGATGGGTATCCTATTGGATATCGATCCTAAAGTATATTTCCCTATCAGGAGGAATACTAGGAAGATCATCAGGAAACATCTCGAGATACTCATTAACAATAGGGATATATTGCAAAAAGGGAACCTCAGAACTTGAATATTTAACCTAAACCAAATAATAAAGACACCCACCAGAAATTATCTTTCAATCTCTAAGATAGGAAATAACTCTTCCCTTAGGCACTAGAGAACTCTTCTCCCACTCAATTACCAGCTTATTTGGGAATTGGAAACTGACCTTTTGTGTCCTACAATCCAAGGAAACATAGCACGAGTAAAGCTAATCTATCCGCAAGGTTACATTGAAGTCTAGATATCTAACTTAATTAGATTCACCAATGTCTCCATATGAATGATAGACACTACATAACCTCTATAGACCTTTTTAGCCATAATAGAATCAGCCACATGGTAGATATAGAGAAGGGGTCAGAAATACTCTCAGGATTAAAAATAAAATGAGCAACCATATAAGGGGTAACATAAGATAGGGTATATCCCAAATTAAGTAAACAATACACATCACGAGAGAAAAGATGTAATGTATAAGTAACAACATCAAGAGATGCCTTAAATTCCTAATAGGTAGCGAGAGCATAGAGTTAGTTTTGACCAGGGTCGATACCTGAGGTAGCACCCTTTGGTGAAGGAGCTGATGAAGTAGAAATCAAGACCGTATTAGATCTCATAGCAATCTTAGTTGAATGTAAGTGTCGCTGTATATTCCCCAGCTGTCCACAATTAAAGCACCAATTTCTCCCCTCATCACAATAACACTAGTGAACCTGACCACGAAAACTACAAAGAGGATATGATGGAGCTGACTGAGCTGCACTTGCGTCAGACTGGGTACCCATTTCCTTAGTACCACTATTAGCTTGAAATCAATGATCACCAGATGATTTAGGATATAAAGCACTAGCCGAAGAATATGAACCAAAATTTCCATAAGCCTTCTTCTTGCTCCACTTTCTACCATCTCTACTCCTATATTGCTGGCTTGTACCCTGCTCTAATTATCTTAACTTCTCATTGTTCCCATCCTCCATCTCTGCCTGCCTATTCTTCCCATCCTCAACTTGCTGCATATACACCACAAGCCTTAAGATATCCATGTCATTGTTCAACATTTCCTCCTTACATTCTAATGCCAGGTCTCGAGCCAAACTTGAAGCAAACTTTCTCATTCTGTCCATCATACTAGAAACAATCTCTAGAGCATAACAAGAAAATTAGTGGAATTTCAAAGCATATTCTTTCACACTCATCCGCCCCTACTTTAAATTCACAAAATCCTCTATCTTAGCCTTCCTCAACTCCTGAGGAAAGAAACAATCAAGAAAGGCACTCAAAAACTCATCCCACACTGCCGTATCAGCCTCCTTACCTCTCAACTACTCCCACTCCTTATCCATTGATATGCCACTTCCTTCAGCTAATATGCAATAAACTCCACACCCTCAAAATAAGAAGCTTGCATCACCCTAAATATCTTCTCTATTTCATGAACAAACCATTGATAATACTCTTCAACCTTGGAGACTGTAAAGGTCAAAGGATTTAAACTCATGAATTGTCCAACTCTAGTGACCTCAAAAGAAGGAGCAACAAAAGTAACCCACTCAAGACTAAAAGTCACTGAGTCAACAAATAAATAGATGTACAAAAATAGACATTAGAAATATCATCTTGTAGTGGCGAAGGCATGAACATTATTATCTTGAGAAGCTCGAGGAGGACTAATAGGGACTGATAGAACTCCACGTGGTAGTAGATTCAAAAGAAGGCGCCCTAGACGAGGTCTGGACTCTATAGACAGGATGAGTTCTATCCACATTTTACTTAGGTGGAAAAGAAGAGTTTCTACGACTATCAGACCTTCATGGAAGCATGATATGAAATGCAAACAAATGAAAATTAGGGAATTAAACATACCTTAGACACGATATCCTAAAAATAGATGAAAAGAAAGGGAAATATTCCAAAATACCTTGTAGACTCTGCCTTACAAGTGTGGCACACTACACATGCATAGAAGAGACTCTACTTGACTTGGCTTTGACTCAAAAACTCATCCCACACTGCCGTCTCAGCCTCCTTACCTCTCAACTGCTCCCACTCCTTATCCATTGATATGCCACTTCCTTCAGCTAATATGCAATAAACTCAACACCCTCAGAATCGGAAGCTTGCATCACCCTAAATATCTTCTCTATTTCATGAACAAACCATTGATAATACTCTTCAACCTTGGAGACTGTAAAGGTCAAAGGATTTAAACTCATGAATTGTCCAACTCTAGTGACCTCAAAAGAAGGAGCAACAAAAGTAACCCACTCAAGACTAAAAGTCACTGAGTCAACAAATAAATAGATGTACAAAAATAGACATTAGAAATATCATCTTGTAGTGGCGGAGGCATGAACATTATTAGCTTGAGAAGCTCGAGGAGGACTAATAGGGACCGATAGAACTCCACGTGGTAGTAGATTCAAGAGAAGGCGCCCTAGACGAGGTCTGGACTCTATAGACAGGATGAGTTCTATCCACATTTTACTTAGGTGGAAAAGAAGAGATTCTACGACTATCAGACCTTCATCGAAGCATGATATGAAATGCAAACAAATGAAAATTAGGGAATTAAACATACCTTAGACACGATATCCTAAAAAGAGATGAAAAGAAAGGGAAATATTCCAAAATACCTTGTAGACTCTGCCTTACAAGTGTGGCACACTACACATGCATAGAAGAGACTCTACTTGACTTGGCTTTGTAGACGCCAAATGATCCTGACCAATGCTATGATACCAAACTTGTCATGATTAAAAATAGGGCCTAGACGTGACGGGTATCTCAAGTCCGTCGAGGACCGAGACCGCCCTCTTTGCCTAGCTAATAAGAAGATCATATAGTATAATAGTAGAAGCTATACAAACATATCTATGAAAGATAAAATAAATCTAGACAAAGGTTCTAAGATTCCCAACAAATATCCCAATCCACAGTTTTCTACAAAAGCATCTAAAAGAATCCGAATATTAAACTAGGTCGGGTCATGCCCCCAACAATAACAGTGATAACGAAAATGATAATGTTAATGTGAACTTTTCAATTTTAAAACATGAAAAGAAACTAATGGAATGACTAAGATTTTCAGAGGATAAAAGATCATCACTTCACCACAAACATACCCACGAATCTAGATCACTGACACTGTATATGGTTAAAAAAGGTGTCCTCAAACCCTACGTTATCAAACAATGTTTCATCCTTGGATAGTTAGCGGGGTCAGTGCTAAAATGTAACTTAGGATAGGGATAAAACATCATTTTAAAATAAGTCAGTACTTAATGTATGGTTCAATAAATGTATGTATCGGGACAAGCCCCCGACTATAGCCAAACCAAGTCTTAAATAGGCTAAGACTAAAGATAAGGGATATCTAATAAAGGTCTTCTGGATGTAAGAAAGCTCACCCTTTCAAATCAATGCATGAAATACTTGATTGCGTAATTACTGCGTAGGAAAAGAAAAAGATGCTCCTTCTTCATACCACCCCACCTGTAATGATGTCTCAAATCACGGTACATTTTAGTCACTCCTGGATGAATGGAATGCCTAGAACAATGAGCCTCCTATAAAATCAATCTAATCCAATCACCCACCCCTGGTACATAAACTCGTCCACCAATCCTCAGGACACCATCTATATCAAATGAGGCTTCTTAAGCCTCACTACTCAATACCTTATCCCAAATCACTCTCAACCCAACATCATTAAACTAATGAGCCCGAATCTATTCTTAAAAGGAAGACCTAGCCTCAATGAATGCCAAAACATACCAGGCATAGAAATATCTAGCCTAACTATCTGGTTAGCCAAAGACTAATCCTCTAAGGGCAAAGGTCTCTCCTGAGTCAAAGGATGTGCCAAGCTAGTCGACTTTTGGCTCAAGGTATCCACAACCATATTAGCCTTTCCTAAATAATAGAGAATAGTCAAGTCGTAATCCTTAAGAAACCTAAGCCAATGATGCTACCTTATAGTAAGATCTCACTGAGTGAGGAGCTAATGTAGCCTAATATTATTTGAGAAAAATTGCATAACAGACTCCATAAAAGTAGTGCCTCCACAACATCAAGGTAAAAATAACCGCACACAACTCCAAATTATGGGTAGGGTAATTCTTCTCATGGGTTCTTCAACTGATGATATGCATAGGCAATCACCCTTCCCTTCTACATCAACAAGATACCTAACCCAATAGTAGAAACATCACAGAAAATGGTAAAACCCATGCCCTCCTTAGGCAGGTCAAGATTGGAGTTGAGGTTAGAAAATTCTTTAGCTTCTAAAAGCTTATCACACAAATAGAAAACCACTGAAAGAAAATCTTTTTCTGAGTCAAATTGGTCAATGAAGCTATGATAGATGAAAAGCCCTTAATAAAATGCCGATAGTAACCTGCTAAACTTATAAAGCTCTGAATCATAGTAAGACAAGTAGGTCTATCCCAATCAGAAACCACTACAATCTTGGCTGGATCAACCATAATACCAACCTTGGTCACCACATGACCCAAGAAAGAGACAGACTCTAACCAAAACTCATACTTACAGAACTTAGCATACAACTTCTCAACCCTTAATCTCTAAAGTAAAATCCATAAAGCTTTTCATCATCGACCTTAATTTTAGAATAAACCAAGATATCATCTACAAATACAATAACAAAAGAGGTGAGATATGATCAAAATACTTGGTTCATCAACTCCATGAATGCGGCTGGGGTATTGGTCAACCTAAAGGATATGACCAAGAACTCATAATGACCATACATAGTCCAAAAGAATATAATGACCATACTGAGTCGAAAAACCTATCTTTGAAATATATAAAGTTTTAATCCTTAATTGGTGATCCCTGACCTTAATTAATCTTTAAAAACACTAAAGCACCCTAAGGATGGTCAAACAAATCATCAATACAGGGAATGGGATACTTATTCTTAACCATCACTTTGTTTATCTGTCAATAATCAATACATATATGCATAGACCCATCCTTTTTCTTTAAAAACAAGATAGGTACACCCCAAGGAGATATATTAGGTTGGACAAATCCCTTATCTAATAAATTTTTCAATGATATTACAATTACTTCAACTTTGTTAGGGCCATCTTATAAGGAGAAATAGAACTAGGCTTGGTGCTTGACTCAAAATCATTAACAAAGTAAATATTATGATCCGTAGAAATACTAGGCAAATCCATAGGGAAACCATCCACGAACTCATTAACAACATGAACAAAATCCAAAGAAGGAGGTGAAGCAATACCAGTATCACAAGTATTAGTCAAATAAGACAAACACCTTTCCAACCAAGCGACAAAGATGAATGAAAGATATAGATCTATGGGGACCTGAATGAAGCACACCCTTCTAAGATATCCTCGGCCCACTCGACAAATATAAGGTCACAATCCTAGCATAACAATCTAGGACAACATGGTAATGAGCCAACCAATCCATACCCAAGATAACATTAAAGTCAACTATATTTAAGATAAGTAAATCTACATAAATATTATGCCCAGCAAAAGTCATAACACAAGATTGGTACACCCGATACACCACTAAAGAGTCTTGTACGGGGGTTGATACATGAATAGGCATATCAAGAAGCTCACAAGCTGACTCAAACCCAAAGCAAAATATGTAGGCACATAGGAGAAAGTCAATCCTAGATAAAATAACACAAATATAGATCAAAAATAAATAGGGATAATACCAATGATAATGACATCAAAAGCCTCTGTATACAACCTAGTAGGTATACCATAGCACTGACCACGTCCACTACTTGACTGGGTAGTCCTTCGACCACCACAATAGGCACCACTATCTCCGCCTCTCGTACCCCTAGTAGAAACTTTACCTTTCATAGCTAACATAGGAGTAGCTTTGAATACACGATAGGGATAGTTCTTGGCTAAATGCCAATTTCATTACACATATAGCAAACCATACGGCCCCACAAAAAGAAATGAGGTACGAATTAACTAGGATGACCACTTGAAGCTGTGGAACCAGAAGACAAATACTTAAACTCTATAGGCTGCCTGCACTGGTCTTCCATAATACCTGTGAAAGCCTCTAGAATCTCTACCTCAAGAGATGTGACCTTTGAACTCACCCAAATTGTGCACCATCTTAGTGCCTTCCTAAGATGCTTGAAGAATAGACTTAGTCATCTTAGTATGATCTATAAGACTCTAAAATGATGCTCCATATACTACCATTTGAGTCATAGCAAGCTGAATAGAAACATCTAACCCCTTTACAAAATTCTAAATCTTTTCAAACTCGGTGGCAATATTGGAATAAAAATATATAGACAGGGCATAAAATAAAACCTCATACTCTACAATAGTCATGAAGACCAGCTCTAAGAAATCAAACTCATCTCTTATCTGATCCCTTAAATAAAAGGCATAAATTTGTCCAAAAATGCCTCTATAAACTGATCCCAAGTCATCTGTAGTGAATTAAAAGGTCGTTAACCATTAAGTGACCTCCATCAATCTCTAGATGGATCTCTCAACTGGTAAGTAGTATAAGTGATCCGATGTGACTCAAGCAAACCAAGGTTATGTAACTTCTCACGACAATCCATTAATAACTAATTGGTATTCTCACCTAAAGCATTACTGAACCTAGGATGACCTAAATGAGTGAACCTTCAAACCTCTTATGATCTACAGAAGATAAAGCTGCACTTGAAATAATAAGAGGCATAGTAAATCTTGCTGGATGAGAACCCATATGGAGGCATCATAGACAAAGGATGAACTCCTAACCTCAGAATAACATACTTAAATACCAACACAAAAGAAGGAACTGCACTCGGGCTCTGTGGAGCATCATAAGCAGATATCGGTTCAATAAGAGGATCCATACTCAGAATAGGAGGAAAACCAATAGAAAAATCTAGGATAGATGAGGTATAATACTCAAAGTTATAGGAACACCAGGTGCACTTAAAGGAGCAGCCTCCAACTGGGTCAACATGTGAACAAGTAACCCCTCTAAGACTGGGATAGAAGAACTCAGTAAAACTGGAGTAGGACCCATATCTCAAACACTCTCATCTTAAGGCACATGGGAGATCCCCTTAGTGGTATCTATTGACAGGGAAAATCCTCTTGCCCGACTCTATAATGACCCGCAAGATCATTTCTTACATTTCTACTATTTTTTAATATGAGTTTGTCATAGCTGTCCCAAGTTATTTATGACTTGAAGGGACTGATAATTTAGTTATAAGGCAATTTGTTTGTTTTTTAGATCTAATTGTCTATTTAGATGTCTTTGCAGGTTCCAAATGGCCACCAGGAAAAAACTTTAGAAAAAAATCTCATTGTCAAATTACGACTAATCCAACAACTCCAAATATTAATTTTAGGTTAGTTAGACCTTTGGTTTGGGTCTCGAGGTACTCGAGCTCATTTTGACCTATTGGTAAGAATTTGGAGAAATTTGAAATATAGATGTGGGACCCATATTTGGTCTAAATAACCTCAGTTAAAATATTTGACTTACCCATTGGATCTGAAATGTCAAATTTAGTGTGGTTACATAGTTTATTTACATATATGAAATTCTGAATAAATCCCAAGTCCTTGGCTGAAACTTGGAAATTTTTCCAACTTTCAGTTGATAATTGGTGCTTCTACAATCGCACCTCTTGAGTGGCGATTGCACCAGTGTGTGAAGACAGGATAGTGTGATTGCACCAAGGGTTGTAGCTATCACCACACATTTTACTAATGCTAAGGTGTGTATTTGCAAAACCCAATTGCCTGGAAGGGGTATAAATAGGACCCTTAAGTCCTGAATTAGCTGATTTTTCACCTGTCTCTTGAAAGAAAAAACTCTAATGGGTGAGATATCTTACAATTATAGCTTGTTGGTGATTTGAGATCTTGTTTAACATGTATTTTTTTGATTATCATCCAAATTAAGGAAAGAATTAACCATTTTCTTGGTGAAATTTCCAGAATTATTGGTCAAAACCTTAAGAGATTGAGGGCTTGATTTTACCCCCAAATTAGTGTGGTTTTCATCCATTCTTAAGGGTTATGATTCCTTGATCATGTATGGAAGTTGGTTGGTATCAAAAATGCATTTTCTATAAGTGGGACCCATATGGAGATTTGGGTGTGATTTTTCAAACCATAACATAGTGGTGCAATATGGGTATCGTTATTCGCGTAGGGATAAATAGATAATGATTTTGATATCTTGAAGGCATTTTGGGATCATGAGATGAAGACAAATGTTTTGTGAAGGATTTATGGATTGTCAATTCGTCATTAAATTAGGATTTTATCTATTTTTTTTCGTAAGATAATGTATACAAAATATTGCATATGGATGGGAATGTTATGATCTCCAATCATGAGAGATTCCTACCCATTGTCCACTTTTATAATGGTTTAGTCTCGAAGTTCACTCCGAGCAATATATTTATGAATTTACACTCTTTTTAGCCATGGCTTGAGTCCGTGCACGTATTATATCTATATACACGTGTCTCTGGTATGGGATAGAGAATGATGCTATGTTGATGATATAAGTTCCTGGTAAAATCTCAATAGAAGATTACAATATTGATGTTATATACACATGTGTATTTATGATATCAATGATGTTGATAGAATGTCACGACCTAAACCAGGTCCTAGTTATGACGGATATCTCAAGTCCGTCTAGGACTGAAGACCACCCCTTTTTCCTAGCCAATCAAAACACAAAATAGATTAATAGTGGAGGCAATTCAAACAAACATATGAAAGATAAATAACGAAGACAAAGGTTCTTAGATTCCAAAAAAATATCTAATCCATAGTTATCCATAATAGCCTAAAAATTTGAATATCAAACTAGGTTGGGACATGCTCCCGACCATGACAGTGACAATGCCAATAATAATGTTAATGTGAACTCTTCAATTCTAAAATGTGGAAATAAAAAGATGGAATGACTAAGATTTTTGGAGGATAGAAGTTCACTAGTTCACCGCAAATCAATCGGCAAACCCAAATCACCTAACATTGCACAGTAAAAGAGGTGTCTTTGGACCCTACATTATGAGACAATATATCATACTAGGATGGTTAGCAGGGAGAGCGCTAGCATGTAACTTAGGATAGGGATAAAGTAATATTATTTCAAAATAAAGTCCATACTCGATGTATTTGTTCACATACATGCATGTATACATATATAAAATGTTGGGATATGGAATAAGGCTTAGAATGAGGTTTAAAACATTATCCTGAACCGTGTAGCTCAAACCATCCTAAGGTACCCATGGGCTATATGGGTCCGACTCCCCCACTGGATGGGGTGTAATACATATTGCCGCACGAAATGGGGAATGCAAGGATGACTAGGAAATCCATGACCCCTGCTAATCCAAGGTATAAATGAATCAAATGTGAACTATGAACATGGTCATAAAGACCCCACACTGAGAAATGTGGTTTCCAATGTTCGTCCTCCCTCAGGCTTACACCTTCAAGGTGAGATACAAAACCCCCATTAACCCCAATTAAAACCATTTACACATTCCCATCCATTATACCAAAGAGTTATTTTACCACTAGGCATTATCAATTATGTTTGCAAGCTTATAGAATTATGCCATTCCAGTTATACATTAACTCTGAGGAATCCACAACCCACAAATTACACTTATTCATCCACCTGGGGGAATCCATGACCCCCAAGTTCTAATTTAAGACCAAAATATATTCCATTAGCCTTTTATGCAATACACGGTTCCAAAATTAGTTTCAATATGCATAAGTCTATGTTTCAAAGCCAGTGTCATAAGGTGGGTTGGGATATTACCAATTCCTATACCAAAATCTATTTATTTGGGGGAATCCACGACCCCATTCCATTTACCATTCCCATATACCCAATGATTTCCAAAATCCATTAATAAAACATATACAATGCATGTAAAATTATGGGAATATTATTTAAATAACAACCATCCAAAATCCTTAACCCAAATTGAAAAACCAAGCATTTAAACCATAAGGGTATCAAACCATTGAATGCCATAAATAAAATACATGTTTTTAGGAAGAGATACGTGCTTGGGATACGAAGAATTTGAAGGAGAAACCACTAATTGAGCCCTAGATATTCAATCCCTTGAAAACCTTAATTATTCTTGCTTGGAGAATTTGTGAGAGAAGAGAAGTGTATTTGATTGGTTAAATGAAGAGTTATCGAGTCCCTTAGGGTATTTTATGTAACAGGTTATAATTGGTGAAAGAGGTAAATGACCATTGTTCCCATACTTAAATTACAGATAAATGCCGGCTAGTCATTACGGGTCACATGACGATTCATAATGACTGGATACAAGTCTTAGCCTGGACTTGTAATCTGGGAAGACTCTTAGACCCCTTTCACTATTTTGGTCATGAGTCACACCCTACGAATAGAGATCATGCATTATCACTCGTGAGGGTCTAGTTGTACTCTGGACAGGAACATTGGCCAACTTATTGGTTAGGCTACCATTGACACTATATGACTCGTGAGGAGTCTTCACGACTCATCACCTAAGTTGAACCCTGGACAGTGAGCTCAAAACTAATAAATTTTTAGATTCCAATGTCTGGGGTGTTACATTCTTTCCCCATAGGATCATTCATCCTCGAATATGGAGTCAATGTACCCATTAGCAGGATTATATGATAGACATGCAACCACAAGAGCATGAACAAAATAAAAAAAACAATAAGAATAGGAAAACACATACCTTAAGCAAGATTATCCAACCCAGGAAACAAGAACGGATACTTGGATTTCATGTCCTCTTCAGCTTCCCAAGTAGCCTTCTCTATCTTTTGGTTCCTCCAAAGGACTTTTACCGAAGCTACATCCTTAGTCCTAAAAGAACAGACTTGACTATCCAAAATCTTAACTGGAACTTCCTTATAAGACAAGGAATCCAACATACCAACACTCTTAATGGGCACAACTAAATCTGCATAAGAATAAGATCTAAAGCCTATTCTCCTTCACCTCAACACCAAGAGACGATTTAACCATTTCTTGTGCAATAAACCCTCCATCTTATGAGTTTAAAAGATGAACTCCCACATTAGCTAGTTGGTGAATATCCTTCACTAAACCTTACTTCTCCTCATACACATATGATAAGCTACCTATAGACAAACTGCTAAGTGCATCAACAAGCATATTAGCTTTACCTAGATGGTAATGAAGACCCATACCATAATCCTTGAGCAACTCAAGCTACCTCCTCTGTTTGAGATTCAATTTCTTCTGAGTGAACACATACTATAAGCTCTTACGATTTGATCAACATTTACCAATACAAATAGTGACGTCAAATCTTCAAAGAAAATACCACCGCCACTAACTATAAGTCATGAGCTAGATAATTCCTTGTGTGAACCTTAAGTTGTCTAGAAGATTATACCACAACCCTACCATGCTATATAAAAAATGCAACCCATCCCCATGCGGGATGCATCACAATATAAAAGAAAAACCATTAGTGCCCTCGGGCAGGGTTAAAACTAGCAGATAAGTCAACTTATCCTTCAACTTCTCAAAGCTACCTATTGGACCACAAGAACTTAACCTTTTTCTGAGTTAACTTAGTCAATGAAGCAGCATTAGAAGAAAATCTCTCCATAAACTTCTTATAATACCTGACCAAGCCTAAGAAGCTCCAAATGTCGGTTGGAGTCGTGGGTCTAGTCCATTTCTTAATTACCTCAACCTTCTGTGAATCCACCATAATCCCCACACTAGAAATAACATGCCTAAGAAAAGTGACAATATTCAACAAAAATTACACTTCAAATATTTAGAATATAATTTCTTACCCTTAATAGTCTGTAACATAATTCAGAGGTGATTCGCATGATCCTCCTAATTCTTAGAATACACCAAGATATCATCAATAAAAAGTATTTCAAAAAAAATACAAAAACTTCTTGAACACCCTATTCATAAGATTCATAAATGCCACCATAGCATTTGTCAATGTAAATGACATCACCAAGAACTCATAGTGGCAATACCATGTGTAGAAAACTAACTTAGGAATATCCACCTCTATAATCTTCAACTGTTAATAACCCAATCAAAGATCAATCTTAGAGAAATACCTAGCACCTTGAAGTTGGTCAAAAAGATTATCAATCCTAGAAAGTACTTATTCTTCATCGTAACCTTATTTAACTGATGGTAATCTATACACATATGAAGGGATCCATCCTTCTTGCGTACAAAAACAACTGGAGCACCCCATAGATAAACACAAGGATGAATGAAACCCTTATCAAGAAGATCCTTTAACAACTCTTTAGCTAATTTAGATTAGCCAGAGCCATCCTATAAGGGGGAATAGAAATAGGTTAGGTATCCTATAAGAAATCAATCCTTAAGTCCATTTTCCTATCAGGAAGAATACTAGAAAGAACATCAGGAAATACCTCGAGAAACTCATTAACAATAGGTATAGATTGCAAAAAGGGAATCTCAAAACTAGAATATTTTACCTGAACTAAATAATAAAGACACCCATTGGAAATCATTTTTCGAGCTCTAAGATAGGAAATAAATCTTCCCTTAGGCTCTAGAGAACTCTTCTCCCACCAAATCACCAATTTATTTAGGAATTGGAAACTTACCTTTTGAGTCATAAAATCCAAGAAATATAGCACGCGTGAAGCTAATCCATCCCCAAGGTTACATTGAAGTCTACCGTATCTAACTTAATTAGATTCGTTAATGTCTCCATATGAAAGATAGATACTACATAACCTCTATAGACCTTTCTATCCACAATAGAATCAACCACATGGTAGATATCAAGAAGGGTTCAAAAATACTCTTGGGACTAAAATTAAAATGAGCAACCATATAAGGGGTAACATAAGAGAGGGTATATCCTGAATTAAGTAAACAATACACATCATGAGAGAAAAGCTGTAATGTACTAGTAACAACATCAAGAGATTCCTTAAATTTCTAACAAGTGCGGAGAGCATAGAGTCAGTTCTGACAGTGTCGGTACCTGAGGTAGCACCCTTTGGTCCAGGAGCTGATGATGTCGAAATTGAGACCTTATTAGCTCTCATAGCAATGTTAGTTGAAGGGCAGTGTCACTATATATTCCCCAGCTGTCCACAATTAAAGCACCAATTTCTCCCCTCATGACAATAACGTTGGTGAAACTGACCATAAAAACTATAAAGAGGATATGATGGAGCTGACTGAGCTCCACTTGCATGAGACTGGGTACCCTATTCCTTAGTACCACTATTAGCTTGAAATCAATGATCACCGGATAATTTAGGATATGGGCACTAGCCGAAGAATATAAACCAAAATTTCCCCAAGCCTTCTTCTTACTCCGCTGTCTAACATCTCTACTACAGTTCTGCTGGCTTGTACCCTGCTTTGAATATCTTAACATCTTATTGTCCCTATCCTCCATCTCTACCTATCTCTTCTTATCATCCTTAACTTTCTATATATACACCATAAGCCTTGAGATATCCATATATTTTCTTATTATTTCCTGCTTACACTTAATAACAAATCTCTAGAAAAACCTAAAGCAAACTTTCTCATTCTGGCCCTTATGCTAGACACAATATCTAGAGCATAACAAGACAATTAGTGGAATTTCAAAGCATATTCCTTCATACTTATCCTTCCCTACTTCAAATTCATAAACTTCTCTGTCTGAGCCTTTCTTACTCCTGAGGAAAGAAACGATCAAGAAAGGCACTAAAAAATTCATCCCATACTGCCATCTCGATGTTCTTATCTTTTAAATGCTCCCACTACTTATACCACTGATATTCCATATCCTTCAGCTAATATGCATAAAACTCCATACCCTCATAATCCGACGCTGGAATCACCCTAAATATCTTCTCTATTTTATCAACAAACCCTTGATAATCCTCCTCAACCCTGGAGACTTTAAAGGTCTAAAGATTCAACCTTTTGAATTATCCAACTATAGTAACCTCAAAATAAGGAGCAACAGAAGGAACACACTTAGGCTGGTGAGACTAAGAAGTCACAAACTGAGTCAGTAAATAAATAGATTGACAAAACTCGACATTAGAAATATCTTCTTGTGGTGGCAGGGCATAAAAATAATTATCTCCAAAAGCCCGAGGAGGACTCATAGGGATTGATAGAACTCCACATGGTAGTACATTCAAGAGAAGGAGCTCTAGACTAGGTCTGCATTCGAGCTCTAGACTAGGTCTGCATTCTATAGACAAGATGAGTTATATCCATATTTTACTCAGGTAGGATGAAGAGTTTCTATGAACATCAGATCTTCATGGAGGTATGATATGAAATGTAAACAATTGGAAATTAGGGAATTTTCAAGACCTTAAACTCTATAGCCTAAAAATAGATCACAATAAAGAGAAATATTCAAAATGCCTTCTAGCCTCTCCCTTATAAGTGTGTCGTGCTATACATACATAGAAGAGACTCTACTTGACATGGCTTTATAGATACCAAATGACCTTGGCCAATACTATGATACCAAGCTTGTCAAGACCCAAACCAGGGACATGTCATGATGGGCATTTCAAGTCCGCCGAGGACCGAGACCACCCCTTTACCTAGCCAAGTAGAAGACAATATAGTATAATAGTAGAAGTTATACAAACAAATATATAAAAGATAAATAAACCTAGACAAAGTTTCTAAGATTACAAACAAATATCCCAATCCATAATTGACTACAAAAGCATCTAAAAGAATCCGAATATCAAACTAGGTCGGGTCATACCCCCAACCATGACAATGATAATGAAAATGATAATGTTAATGTGAACGTTTTAATTTTAAAACTTAAAAATAAACCAGTGGAATGACTAATCTTTCTAGAGGATAAAAGATCATCACTTCACCGTGAATCTACCAATGAACCTAGATCACTTGACACTGCACCAAGGTAAAAAAAGTGACCTCGACTTATCTTATGGAACAATGTAGCATCCTTGGATGGTTAGCTAGGAGAGTGATAGCATGTAACTTAGGATAGGGATAAAACATCATTTTAAAATAAGTCAGTACTTAATGTACGTGTTCAATTACATGCATATATATAATGTTGGGAGAACAAGGCTTAGCATAAGGTTTAAAAGATTATCCTTGACTATGTATCTCAAATCATCCTAAAGGAACCCACAAGATATATGGGTAAGACTCCTCAATCGGAAAGGCCCCAAAGCGTGTAGCCGCATGAACTAGGGAATCCAAAGAATGCTAGGGAATCTACAACCCCACACAAATCCAATGTATAAATTTATCAAGTGTGAACTATGCATATGGCTATAAAGACCCCAACATCAGTAAAAGTGGTTTCCAGTGTTCATCTTCCCTAAGAATTACACCATTATGGTGAGCTTTACAAACCCTATTAAGCCCAATTAAAACCATTTACACATTCCTATTCATTAAAACAAGGAGTCATTTTTACCACTAGGCATTATCAATTATATTTACAAGCTTATATAATTATGCTATTTCGGTTATCTATTAACTCAGGGGAATCCAAGACCTTTGAATTCCACTTATTCATCCACATGGGTAAATCCATGACACCCAAGTTCCAATTTAAAATTAGATGTTCCATTAGACTTTTATGCAATGAAAGGTTCCAAAATCAGTTTTGATATGCATAAATCCACATTTCAAAGCCAATTTCATAAGGTGGGTTGAGAATATTACAAATTCCAATACCAAAATCTATTTATTTGGGGGAATCCATGACCCCCATTCCATTCACCATGCCTATGAACCAAATGAGTTCAAAAATCCATTAATAAAACATAAACAATGCATGTAAAATCATAGGAATATCATTTAAACAACAACCATCCAAGACCCTCAACCCAAATTCCAAAACAAAATATTAAAACCATAAGAGTATCAAACCATTGCATGTGATGAATAAAATATAAGTGTTTGGGAAGAGATACATGCCTGGGATACCAAGAATTTGAAGGAGAAACCACAAATTTAGCCCTAGTTGTTCAATCTCTTGAAAACTCTAATTATTTTTTCTTGGAGAATTCGATAGATAATAAAAGTGTATTAGAATTGCTAATGAAGATATATGGGGTCCCTTAGGGTGTTTTTTGTCATTGGTTATAATTAGGAAAGGAGGGAAATAACCATAGTGCCCTTACTTAAAAGTACAAAAAACTGTCGCCCAGTCGTTACGGGTTACATGATGATTCACAATGACTGGCTACGAGTCTTAGCCTAAACTTATAGTATGGGATGACTCTTGGAACCCCTTTCACTGATTTGATCAAGAGTCACACCCTACAAATCGTGACCATACATTATGACTAGTGAGGGTTCAGTTATACTTAGTAAAGGAACATTGGCCAATTTACTGGTCAGGCTATGATTGACACTATACGACTTCTGAGGAGTCTTCATAACTCATCGCCTAAGTTGTACCATAGACAGTGATCTTGACTTAACACAAACCCCGAACCATGTTATATGGGCACCTAGACCTCACATGAATCGGAGGTCGCCTCGATAACCGATTCCAAACATCTTATTATACCATAGGAGTCAAAGGAACTCCACCTCACATAGCAGGATTAATATCTTAAGTCAATATTAGATTCATCATGATAATAACTACGCTCAAGTTCACAATTGTTCACAATACCTCTATACAAAACCAAAGTCAATAAATATATGTATCGGGACAAGCCCTCGATATAGCCAAACCAAGTCTTAAAGAGAGTTAGACTAAAGATAAGGTATAAGAGATAAAGGTATTTCGAATGTAAGGAAGATCACTCCTTCAAGTCAATGCATGAACCACCTGATCGCCTGGTCACTTCGTATGAAAAGAAAAAGATGCTCCAACACCTATGTCTCGCGGGGACGTAGCGTCCAGAGATGGTTAGCGGTTAGAACGCTAGCATGTAACTCAAGGATAAGTTATAAGATAACGTTAACAATCAACAATAAATCAATACATCACATTTTATCACATTCATACGCTTATCCATACATATACGTATACTATATATTAATCAAGATATTAAGGTTCATTAACATTCTCTAACATTCGTTCATTAGATGTAAGGTAGAGGTCTACCATCACCCACACTTATAGGTTCATCAAGCTTAACACACCAAGGGATTTAGCCACATTCACATTATCATTAGACCGGGGTCTTCACCCATGTACACATGTTCAATATACTAAGGACTTTATCCACATACGCCATCACTCAATAAGGGACCTTACCCAAACACTTAGGCCATTCAAACAAGGGACTTTACCCACATAAATAGAAGGACTTTACCTAAAGCCATACGTGGAATTTACCACAAGCCATAAGTGGAATTTACCACAAGCCTTAGGTGGAATTTACCAAAAGCCTCTTCTTGAGGCAAGGTGCTTTGCCTCAAGAGCTCTTGTAAGCAACAGACTTTACTTTGCATTTTCACTGGGCAAGGGACTTTACCCTCAAGACATTACATAAGGTAATGGAATTTAACCTCAAGCCATCACAACCATCATTTATTGGTATTTGGGACATTACCCTGTTGTCCATGAAACAACACACATTTAATACAATATTTTGGGACTTTAGCCATTTGGCCAATTTTAACACTATAAAAGACCTTATGGTCTTTATGGGAGACTTCATTGCTTAATCATCTTAATAGGCCAATGGATCCATTTAGTTCAATTATATAATTCCATTCATGGTCATCAACACCCACAAAAGATATTCACATTTCAATTACAATCTATTACCACATTCTTACCACACTTGGGTTCCATGCACAATTCCAGTTCATCCCCATACCTACGGACTTTACCCTCACATTAGATATCAACCACCAAGGTTACTAATTTCACAATACAAGGTTCATAATACCTCCACAAGGTTATTAAACAATCATTCATCGTCACTTGGGCCATTTCCCTAGTTCAACACATTATCAATATGCAACTAGATATTTTACTTAGACATTCTAACAAACACCTTTTGTGAATACTTATAACACTGTCATTTTCATGGTAGATATCATTAAGCCTAGGGTTACTGAAAACCCTCATGTTTAAAAATACAAAAAAATCATCTACATATGCAATCTACCTTTAATAACATGTATCCTAACAAGTACAAGCAAGAATCATCATTATTTAATGTAAGTGTCAAAACCCTTTTTATTTGATTCAAAACCACCATGTACACTTACTAATTCAAGTGTGAAATACATGGGTTTAGAGTTATTTAAATAGGGGAAGAGATACATTCCTTAAACAACTTGAATCACCAATAATATTCACCCTTCTTTCTTGCCACAAGATGAATACCTTCAAACCCTAGCCTCCAATCTTGTTTCCAAGAGCCTTTAGAGTGTTTAGGATGTTTAAGTCTTGTAAATGAAGACTTGGGAGGATAAAAAACTTATATAGGTCAAGGACTTATGGATTTAGTCAATGGAAATGACCAAAAGGTCCTTGATTAAAATCTAAAAAACAAACACGTGCAGGGGTATGAGTTCCCCTCACAGTTCATTTACCAATCGTAACCTAGGGTATGAGTGGTACCCTAACTAGTACCATATCCTTCTCATAGTAAGCCAAAATATTGTGAGTACAAAAAAGGGCCTTTAGATGTAACCAAGGGGTATGACTCACTCCGTAAGTCGTAAGGTGAACTCGTGACCAAAATAGTCCACTTCTAGGTTTGGTTTCCCTCTATACGGTTGGCTAATATACGAATCATAAGCTTGGTTACGACCTAGGAATGACCTTGTAATATGGAGGACAATATATTAACCTAACTTACTACCTAGGATACAAAAATGGAGGTCATGGTGGGTACGAGTCATGACCTAGGGTATTACTGAAGTACCCCCAATAGTATGCACTCTAGAGAAATTAAAGTGGTTGTTGTGTTCTTTATGGGTTCAAATCTAAGTATTTCAATTCTTTCCCACATGGATAGGTGAATATAGATACAAGTTTAATACCTTAATAAGAACATGAGAAGTCTTTAAACAATTTGGTAACAACACACAACAAGGATACAACACAACACACATGTCATGATCATTGCCATTCAACCAAAGACTTTGCAAGGTCACTTTCTTGGGTATTTCATTCTCCCCCACTTAAGATCATTTGTTCGAGAACGATAGTTAAGGTTGGCATAAAGACAAGTTAACACACCGACATGTATTAAATTAACCATTACATGAGTTAGAACAATAACAAAACAATAATGCAATACAACATATATCATGATCATCATCAATCAACTATTTTACTTCATTGGTCTTGGGACTCTACCAATTTCTTTCCAATATCTACTCATTTTACGACTTAGGGACGTCAACCCATCATATAACAAAGATGCAAGGCAAATCAAAGAATTGGAGACTTTTCTCCCTCATCTATTATGGACATGAATCAATTCAAAGTATTAGGGACTTAAACCCATCACAACAAGTCACATACTATTTCATAGAAATAGGAACTCTAATACATGGTCTAACAAGATACCAATCATTTCACACATTGGGAACTTTAATTAAATGTCTAGAAAAGAAATAAACCAATCTTAATCATTAGAGACTTTACTCCATTATCTATCAATGACATACATAAATGTAAGGAGATCAACACATACCTCAATCAAAAGCTTCCGAAATGGGGAATAAATATGGGTACTTGAACTTTATGTCCTATTCTGATTCCAAGGTAGCTTTCTTGGGCTTTTGGTTCCTCCATAAAACCTTCACCGAATCCACTTCTTTAATTCCCAACCGGCAAACTTGCCAATCCAAGATCCTCATTGGGACCTCCTCATAGGACAAGGAGCCCGAGATACCAACATTTTCTGAGGGAACAACCAAGGAAGGATCACCCACATATTTTTGCAACATAGACACATGGAAAAATAAGTTAATGGAGTATGTACTAGGAGAGAACTCCAACTCATAGGCTACATTTCCAACTCTCTTCAGAATTAAGTAAGGGCCAACATAGTGGGGACTAAGCTTCCCCTTTTTGCCAAACCACATTACTCCCTTCATGGGAGATATTTTCTAGAATACCCAATTGCCCTTATTAATCTCTAAGTCCCTATGCTTTACATTCACATAGGACTTTTGGCGACTTTGAGTGGTTCTTAACCTATCAATAATCACCTTCACCTTCTTTAAAACTTGGTTGACTAAACCGGACCTAAGCAAATTACCCTCGCCAACTTCGTACCACCTAATAGGAGATCGACATATCCTACCATACAATGCTTTGAAAGGTGCCATGCCAATACTAGAGCGGCAACTATTATATAGGATAATTCAATCAAAGGAAAGTGGTCATACCAACTACCACCATAATCAATTACATAAGATTGCAACATATCATCCAATGTTTGGATAGTTCTCTCTGCTTAACCATCCATTTGCAGGTGGAATGCGATTCGAAGGAACACCTTAGTTCCCAAACCTCTTTGGAATGACTTCCAAAAGTGGGATAAAAATGGAGGACCACGATCTGAGATAATAGACATCGGATCACCGTTCAACTACACGATCTCTGCAAGAAATAACTTAGCATAATCTTCCATCAAGAAATTAGTTCTCATGGGAAAGAAATGGATGGACTTGGTCATTCTATCAACAATGACCCAAATAGAATCACATTGATTTTGAAATCTAGGAAGACTGGTAACGAAGTCCATATTAATAGACTCCCACTTCCACTTATGCTCCACAATCTCTTGGTATAGGCCACTGGGCATCAAATGCTCAACCTTTACTTATTGGCATACCATACATTTAGCCACATGTCTAGTAACATCACACTTTATATAATTCCATCAATAGAACTCTCTAAGGTCATGAGACATCTTGGTGGAATCAGAATGAATAGCATAACGGGATGCATGAGCCTCAACCATAACCTTTTCCCTTAATCTATCAACATCGGGAACATATAGCCTACCTTGGTACCTCAAGATACTATCACCACCGATCACAAAGTCCATGGATTTATGTTGACCCACATTACTCTTGACCTTCATCAAGTCGGGGACTAATACTTGCTTCTTCTTTATCTCAACAACAAGAGAGGATTGAGATACTAGATGCAAAAACACACCACCATCCTGGGAGTACGCAAGTCGGACTCCAAGATTTGCCAAATGGTGAATATCTTTCACCAATTCCTGCTTATCTTCATCAACATGGGCTATACTCCCCATAGACAATCTACTAAGAGCATCGACAACTACATTCACCTTACTGGGATGGTAATGAAGACTCATATCATAATCCTTTAATAACTTAAGCCACCTTCTTCAACTCTTTTTGGGTAAATACATATTGGAGGCTTTTATTATCCAAAAATATATCAACATGAACACCATAGAGATAGTGCTGCCAAATTTTCAAAGAAAAGACCACGGCTAATAATTCTAGATCATGAGTGGGGTAGTTCTTTTCATGAACTTTCAATTGCCTAGAAGCATAGGCCACCCCCCTACTATGTTGCATCAACACACAACCAAGACTGGCATGAGAAGCATCACAATAGATCATAAAACCATCACTACCCTCGGGCAAGGCTAAAACCAGAGCTAAGGTTAATTGATCTTTAAACTTCTTGAAACTACCCTCATATGCATCATACCATAAGAACTTGACCTTTTTTTGGGTAAATTTGGTCAACGGGGAAGCTATAGTGGAAAAACACTCCACAAACCTTCTATAATAACTGGATAGATCTAAAAAGCTCCGAATATTAGTTGAAGTCATAGGTCTAGGCCACTTCTTAACCACTGCATTCTTTTGGGGATCCACCATGATAGCTTTACTAGATATGATATAACCAAGAAATGCTACGACTTTTAACCAAAACTCACACTTGGAGAACTTGGCATACAAACAATGATCCCTCAAAGTTTGCAACACGGCATGTAGGTGATCTAAATGATCCACCTTGCTCTTAGAATAGACGAAGATATCATTACTAAAGACAATGACAAATATGTTCAAGAATGGGCAGAAGACCCCATTTATCAAATCCATGAATGCCACCGAGGCATTGGTCAACCTAAAGGACATGACAAGAAACTCATAGTGACTATATCGGGTTCTAAAGGCAGTCTTAAGGATATCCCCATTGCTAATTTTAAGTTTATAATAACCCGATCTAAGATCAATCTTACTGAAATACTTTACACCCTAAAGTTAATCAAACAAATCATCGAATCAATGAAGAGGATACTTATTCTTTCTGACCACTTTGTTCAACTAACGATAGTTAATGCACATGCGAAAGGAACCATTCTTCTTAAGCATGAACAAGACGGGAGAACCTCAAGGAGACACACTAGGCTGAATTAAACCTTTATCTAAGAGATCTTTCAATTGCTTCTTAAGTTATTCCAACTCCTTCGGAGCCATTCTATAAGGAGGAATAGAGATCAAGAAAGTGTCTGAAACAAGATCAATCACAAAACCAATTTCACTATCGGGAAAAACACCGGGGAGATCATTAGGAAAGTCATCTACCATGAGAACGGATTCTAGATAAGGATCTTCTGAGTTAGAATCTTTAACTCAGACTAAATGATACAAACCTTCGGGCCTTAAAATAAGAAATAAACCCTTCCTTAGGCACGAAGGAACCACCTTTTCATGCAATGGCTAGTTTATTAGGGAATTTAAACATGACCCTACGGGTCCAACAATCTAAGGAAGCATAACAAGAGTGCAACCAATCCATTCCTAAGATGACATCAAAATCAACCATGTCTAACTTATCAAGTCAATAGGAGTATCTCTACCATAAACAAATATCACATCCATCATAGACTATTTTAACAACCATAGAGTCTCCAATCGAGGTAGAAATAGAAAAAGGAACCAACAAACTCACAGGATGACAATTAAGATGCATAACCATATACGGGGTCACATAAGAAAGAGTAGATCCTGGGTGAAGCAATGCATATCATGAGAGAAAAGTCTCAACATACCAATAATAATATCAGGAGACGCCTCCAAATTTTTTCAAGTAGCAAGTGCATAGAAGCAGTTCTGACCAACACCAGCGCAAGAAGTTAAAGTAGAAGCAGACATAGCACCCTTTGGTGTGGGAGTGGATAGAGTAGAAACTGAGGCCCAATTAGACCAGGAAGTTTCTAGAATGGGACACTCATGCTGCATGTGCCCAAGCTGACCACAATAAAAGCATCTGCCTCTCCCTTTATCACACTCACCACCATGACTCTAACGACAGAATTTTGCAAGAAGGGCAAGGTAGAGTCGAATAGACACTACTAGTCTAAAATTAGGCACCTTGTTCCCAATACCCTCCATCAAATTAAGACCGAATACTATCAGAGAACTTTAAGTAAGGAGAGAGAGCACTAGCCGAGGAGAACAAAATCAAACTCCCTTGCTTCTTTTGTGGCCACTTGCCACAACTTCTACCACTACTCTCGAAAGACCTAAACTTCCTTCCTTGCTTCTCACTAAGCTCAACTTGATTTTTCTTCTCTTTCTCTAATTTTTGTATATAAACAACCAATCTAGAAATGTCCATGTTCTCAATTAACAAGGCTGCCTTTATTTTGTGGACTAACTCACAGGACAACCCAGATACAAACTTGCGTATTTTAGCCCTCATGCTAAAAACCATATCGAGAGCATACCTTGACAATTTATGGAATTTCAAGGCATACTCTTGAATAAACATCCTTCCCTACTTCATATTTATGAAATCTTCTACCTTTGCCTCCCTTAACTCTTAAGAAAAGAAGAGGTCAAGGAAAGCCTCAGAGAAATCCACCTAAGAAGCCAAACTAGAATCAATACCTCTAGACAACTCCCGCCCATCAGACCACTGGTACGTTGCATCTTTTAATTGGTAGGAAACAAGCTCAGCACCATCAAATTCAAAAGCATGCTTGATTCAGAAGATTTTTATTTCACCAATGAAGCCTTGAGAAACTTCCTTAACCTTGGTACCAAAGAACATAGGAGGGCTCAACCTCATAAATTATCCAATTATTATGGCCATAGAAAAAACGGTAGCTAGGGTACCATGCTTCGCTTGAGAGACTACCAATTAAATTAAGAGGTTAATAAAATAATGAAACTCTATATTAGTATCATTCCTTTAAAGAGACCGAGTAGGAATGCCACTCTCATGAGCAGGGTTGGTGGGTGGAACCCCACGAGGATGGACAAATGTCACAGACCTAGCCTAGGTTTGAAATCTAGAAGTTGGATGTGCATTGTCCATATGACCCTCAGTAGTGTCTGCCTTAGTCTCAGATCCTTATTGAGGCATGATTAGAAAGATTGAAAATGAAATCAGAAGAAATCCAGGACCTTAGACTTAATAGCTTGAGATTAAATAACAAAAAATGGAAACATTTCCTAAATATCTCATAGCTTTTGTTTTATAAGTGTGGCATGCTTCACGCCCTTAAAAGAGACTCTACTTGACACGGTATTATGAACACCCAACTAACGATAAACCTAGGCTCTGATACCAACTTTGAATGACCTGAACCATGGGCCATGTCGTATGGGTACCTTAAGCTCACATAAACCAGAGCTCGCCCTGATAACCCATTTTAAATATCTCATCACACCATATGAGTCAAAGGAATTGACCTCACATAACGGGATTAATATCATAAGTCAACATTAGATTCATCATAATAATAAATACGCTTAAGTTCACAGTTGTTCACAATACCTTTATACAAAACTGAAGTTTATAAATGTATGTGTCGGGAAGCTATTTTTGATAACGCTCAACTTACACGTCAATTTAAGTGCAAGACAGTCGTTGTCAATATATTTACCCAACTTTGGATTCAGTGTCGAATCCACGAGGAACAATGTGAGTAGCAATCAAGTTAATTTGAAATAATAGATACAAGCTAAATTCAAACCAATATTACAAATAGATAAAAATGGGGGAAACAAGTATCAACAATATTATTTCTTTTTGGGTTTTTCTAGTATAAATTTGGAGCTATAAATAATTAGAGTTTTAAAAATTAGGCACAGTTCTTGGGACTATTCATTACTAACTAAGGGAATGACATGTGGGTGTTAGTAATCAACATCAATTTAGTAAATCAAATATAGGTAGGTTCATTTATAGATTTTTATGCTAGTCTTTCAACAAAACACCAAACTTTTACCCATTTATTTTTTTGAATACCTAATAGATGTGTTCAACATTTGGTAAAAAAACCTCAATTTAGGCATCCCTATTTCTAGGATGGTACCCATGGAATAGATAACTTTACAATCACCCTTATGTCTAAGATGGTAAAAATTTAGCACACTACACACATAATTATCTAACATTTCTTTGGTCTCCATATCCCTCTTTCAAGGATAATGTGGATTCCTAAAGTTTACCCAAAACCCTTATTTCGAAGATGGCCTTGATCTTACTAGAGTTTGGAGCTTTTACTAATCAAACCCATGTGGGTTTTTGGGGCTTTCACCCATAAATACTAAAAACGTTAGCATAGAAATGATAAAACCCATAAGTATGAACTACCAAATAAAGGCTAGCAAAAACAACCCATACATACTTTAACCCATATTTACACATAACCCCGAGAGGGAGATCTAGTGCCGTATAAGATAAATAAGCATAGATATACCCATATTCTCCCTTGAGATGACTTTTTGAAGAATAAGTGAATGTTACTTTAAAATTTGCACTCCACAAATCAACAATGAAAGTGAGCTATTCCTCCACTTAGAAGGTCTCTAATGTATTCTTCACCCAAAATTTATACCATATTTTCTTATCTAAGTATGGAGGCTATGAATTCAAGAGTTAATACTAAAATATTAGGGAAGATAGAATATGATGAATAATTTTAGGGTTTGAGTCTTTTTGTCAAAATTAGGATCAGCCACGTACATTTCTAGATTTTCCATTGGGCTGAACTCATCCTCTAAGCTGTGATCGCACTAAATGTCCCTCCTGATAGAGATAATTTTGGAGTATCTATTTCTATTCATAATTTTAAAACTTATGGATCCACAAAAAGAGAAAATGTTTTGGTACAAAACTGCTCAGGTCTATGCCAATAATTTTTCAAAAATTTTTGACAAAGGGGGCTATTCATTTTACATTAGCACTACACATAATTTGCTAAACTATGGCAACAACTAAAGCCTTAGCCTCATATTTTGGCTTAAAATGGTCAAACCATCTATATGGCCACTCAGACTTTGCCAATGGTGTATAACGTGTTCCTAAATCAATAATGCCATGAATAATCAGAATTTTCCTGTTTTTATTTCTTAAAACCAAATCATGATGCTTTACACCTAAGAATGTTGTCACTTAATCTATCACAGGGCAAAGCTATTCATGTATCATCAAAATCAAAAAAGACTATAGTAAGAAGGAAAACTAAAACTAAAAGAAAGCATGATAATCCATAAAACATGGGCACCATTAGAGTGCCCAAAGATGTAGAATTCCAAAACAAAAACCACATAATATCTAGAAAGTCATCGCTAAAAAATAGCTTAAAATAAAATATCCATCAACACAACATCACTATAATATAAACCCAGGGGCACCCCCAACTAAAACAAAATATAGTATCCTCATTGTTTGTGCAATAAAGCAAGCATAAGAGGGGTCTCCCTGAATCTGCATCAAGAGCTTCTCTTTCTTGCTGACCTTATACCATCACCATCAGTATTTTTGGTAGACCAATTAGTAGGGTCCTCATCCTCACTATCCATTCTAGGTGAAGGTAGTCAATGGTTGGGCTTGATCATCTTGAAGATACCCTTCACCCCCTTCTATATCTTCTTAAAAAATTTATCTCTCTTTTTCTCTGTCTTCACCATCTTCTAATGCAAATCCCTGAGGTCCCTATGTGATGCAGCTAAGGCTGAATAAGCTCTCTCTAGACTTACGATAGTGGCTACCTTTTTCTTCAGCTCTTCCTTATATTTCTCATAGTCTGACTGAGCTACATATGAGTGACAAGTGGTGGATAGCTCTTCTGTCCCCTGAGGCTACCTGGATACTAACGCCCTAACCTCCTGCATCTAGTCGAAGATGTCATCAAAGGGGCTAGCTGATTTGGGTTTATAAGAATTTGTGCCCTCCTGGGTCTACTTACTTGAGTCCATCTTTTTTTTTTGCTCTGACTTAGGGTACCCTCACTCCTGAACTTGAGTGGAAAGATACAGTAGCTTGGGAGTACCCATGTATCTGTAATATATTTTTGTAATATATTTCTCCACCTGTGCCCTCCTACATAGTTATGTGATAAAGGAGTCAAGAAGATGTGTACCTCTATGGTTTATGAAGTACCTCCACTCTGAGTGCACAATCTCGCCCATATTCAAGGAGATGCTAGAGAGAAAATAGGCCACCAACCGAGCTCATTGGTCTATAACAATGGTCATATTAGTGCATGGCAATACTTGGCTACAAATATTTAACCAAAGCTTGGCCTCAGTTGTGAAGTCTTTCATTAGAATGTCTCTGTTGGTAGTAGCCTAGGGAACCTCTTTGCCAGGACATAAAATGTTTTCCATCCAGGTCCCTGGCTCAGGTCATTTTGCATGGAACAACTCCATGTCAGTATTTAGCAGTCAATACACCTCGTTGATTTGCTATATCCTAAAGTTTACTTACTTTCTCCGAATAGTCATATCGGGTTAGTGAAAGGAGTTAAACTTAGGTTATCATAGAACTCCCACATCCACTGCTCATTTGTATCGCGGGGGTCTGGGGAAAAGTACCTCTATTTAATTTTTGCAAGTCTAGCATAGAATCCTGAGAGCTTTCCTCTACCTTGTTAAGTTGATACCCCTTTGAGGGAGTAACTTAGTCCTTTATAAGTCCACATTGTAGAGGTTTTGACATTGTAGGAACATGAATTTGGTGTTGTTAAATTATTCCATCTCTGAGGCTTAGATCCTATAAACAATGCCATTTTGGGCATCATTAGTACTATCATACGAAAAATATTCTAAATCAAACAAATAAATGCATGTGGTAGTGTTACAGAAGGTTTTGGGGGCAGAAATAGATGGGCTGAATTTTTGGTTCCTACAAACACCGCCCTCAGATATGGCGATCATGGAGCATTGACCGTGATTGTGGTGCCATAATTACGATCATCAAGATCGTGATCGTGGTGCTGCAATCGTGGTCTTCGGGACCGTGATTGCGATACTTGAGACCTTAGTCAACAAATTTGGAACAACGTCCAAAACAAAATTTTAACCCCCAATTCTTTGTTTTAAGTAGGAATGTCAACATTATAATTAAGGAATTTAAGCCTAGAATGCGTGATTATGGTCCCACACTTGGAAGAAATCAAATTGAACTCATTTGGGGCATTAAATTGAACACATGGTGTACATGATCATTTCAACTATTTTAGTCCTAAATTTGGGTACTCAAGAATTCCCCATTAGTGTGTAACCAACTGTAACAGCTAACCACAACAATGATCATCAATAAGCATGTATTTTGTAATTAAAGCATTAATTCACTCCTTTCTCTTAATTACAAGTTTTAAGCATATAATTAAGTTAAAAATCAGGGAGTTAGCACAACATACCAAGTTTGGATGATTTTGTTGGAATAATATGACACTTGGATATGCAATGCAAAGACAAACATTTGAGAGAATTTGAGAGAAATGAAAAGAAAATGTGTGTGGGTAATGGGTATTCGGATGGCCATTTAAACTGATTTGACCCCACAATCACAGTCCTAGTTATGCAACCGCATTCATGTAGCCTCTACAATCATGATGGTACGATGCGGTCACAGTAACTGAGACCAAATGATCAGGTCTCCTTCACTTCCTGTTCAGTCTAAACTTGCCAATTTCCACATTTCTTTTTTCAAATTCAATCAAAATTCCTCTTAGCACCAATATTTCATGAATTATGCACAAAAAAATGCATAATAAAATCTACTCTATCATGCATAAAATAAAATAATACGAGCCATTTTTCATGGCTTGATGGGTTGTCTCCCATCAAGCACTTAGAATAACATCGTGGCACGATGCCTCCACTATTTGTTTTGTGCTTCTACTTAGAATTTTTGAATATCTATCCCAACTTTTTTTCATTGTGGAATGAGAAACAAAGGGACAGAAGATTTAGATTTTCAAATTTAAAACTTGGAAGAAGTGAGGAAATGATGAGGGAGCATCGATCTCTGTATTTTTAAGACTTAAGCCTTTTACCCAATTTTATAATGAATTTTTGGTTTGGCTCCTTGGGAAAAGGTGAAGACACCAATAAGGCACTAGTTATACATCAAAATTTAAAGTCCTTGGCCATTGATGGTGGGGCTTCCATGTGCTATTTTGGAGTGTCAAATCCCCAAATGTAGAGATTATACTCCTTCTCTTCACAATTCCTCATTGGCCTAGGTAGATGACTTCTCATCACATCATCTAACAAGAATTTTGGAAAGTGGTTTGAATGAGGACTAACCCATTACTCCAGAATTTCCTCCTCCGTAGCACTTTTACCCCAACATAAACTAGAGTCTTCATAAGAGATGTGCCTTAATTCTTCTTTTAACTCTAGTACAATTTCTTTTATTTGGGTATCTTCTCCCTTATTTGACTCAGTTGATTGGGAAATCATCAAGGAGTCCTCTCTACCATGCTCATCATTATATCTTGGTTTCTCTCTTGATAAACCTCCTTTTGGGAGATGGGCAAGGTAGTGGTAGGTTCAATCTTTTTTTCTTTTCCTATTTTCTCCATCTTGACATTTTTCTATCCTAATGCCTCTTGATGCATGTCCTGTACACTCTTCCCCATTGTATCTAACCAATCCAAATTATCTAGTAGGCTCATGTCAATGCTATTGGACTCGGTATGTTGCTCTTCCTTCTTCTCATAATAAGACCTATCAAGCTTATAAGAAGAACTAGCAAATCGGTTAGCATAATAGAAGGAGGGGCATTTGGACAGTCATCCCAATGTCCATCCCGACCACTACATAAAGAACACCTATACTTCTTATAGAATCGATATGGTGGATCTATTTCTCTCCGAGGAGCATAGTTACAATCTCTCCTGAAGTGTGGTCTATTATAAATTGGACATGGGTTGTCAAAGTAGGATTCTCGACTACCAATATCATATTTGTTGGAAGATTCCATAGAGAAAACTAAAATAGAATAAAAATCTACCTACAAAAGAAAATTACAAACAATGATTTACAATCTCAAGCAAGTAAGCTAAAATTCCAAACTAAGTTAAAACACCAAATTGTTCCCCAGCAACGACATCATTTTTTGATAATGCTCAACTTATACATCAATTTAAGTGCAAGACGGTCATCGTTAATATATTTACCCAACATTAGAGTCGGGGTTGAATCCACGAGGAATAATGTGAGTAGCAATTAAGTTAATTTGAAATAATAGATACAAGTTAAATTCAAAACAATATTACAAAAAGATAAAAATGGGGGAGACAAGTAGTTTCTTTTTAGGATTTTCAAGTATAAATTTGGGGCTATGAATAATTAAAGTTTTAAAAATTAGGCACGGATCTTGGTATTATGCATTACTAAGGGAATGGCATGTGGGTGTTAGTAATCAACATCAATTTAGTGAATCAAATAGGTCCGGTTATATATTTTGATGCTAGTCTTTAAACAAAACACCAAAACTTGCACCCATTGATTCTTTTGAATACCTAATGGATGTGTTCAAAATTTGATAACTAAACCTCTATTTAAGCATCCCTATTTCTAGGAAGATACCCATGGTATAGTCAACTCACAATCACCCTTATGTCTAAGATAGTGAAAATTAAGCTAACTATAGACATAATTGTCTATCATTGCTTTGGTATCCACATCCCTCTTTTAAGGATGATGTGTATTCCTAAAGTTCACCCGAAATCCTTATTTTGAAGATGGCCTTGGTCTCCACATAACCATGTGGTCTTGTATTTGGGGCTTTCACCTACAATTCCTGGTACAGGATCGAACCAACAACCACAAGAGTCGAATTTCAGTCCAACAACACAAGAACAACAAGTTTTAAGTTTCGGTTTTTAGATTGCAACACAAGAGATAGTTTCGGTTTTTAAGCCACAATCCGAGAACAACAAGAGATACAACAATGCTAGTGAATCGAAACAAGCCCCACACGGCTTCACTAGACTTTCAAGATAAACAAAAGCAACACAACAACAACAAGATAATGAAAGATAGATAACTTGACATATAACATTCAAGAAACTAAGAACCCTAACATCAAGAGAGGACCCTAAGTCTAATGAATATAAACACCAAGTTCTTACAAGGACCAAGAGGCACTCAACAACCTCAAAACCCTTGTTTCTAGCCAAAGAGACAACACAAGTATTCCTCTACTTGTGAGATCTAGGGACGGCTTCTTGGAGAAGAAGAGAGAAGATATTTTGGAGTTTTTAGGTTACAATTTCAGATTTCAAAATGAACTAAGGGATATCTCACTATGATGTTGTATTTATACTACAACAAAAGGTGTTAAAAGACCCATCCGCCCTTGCTTTCTTGTGGCATCCTTGGGGATTAGTTTATTACACTTTAGGACCCCTCTTCACATATAAAAATGTTTAGGTCCTTGGTTGGTTCGGTCAACAACTCACACACGGCCATTTGCATGAACAAAGCTTGGAGTGTTTGTAATTCCCGAGCTTGGCTTCGTGTGAAAGGCCGTGTACCTGTGGGGATTGCCTTAACCGTATCATCCTCTCCATCTTGAGAAGAATTTGACCTCAAATTTGGCATTTGATCATCTTTAACCGCATCCACGAGGGAGAGATCTCCGACGTTGAAGGTGTTGTGCACTTGATATTCCGGTGGTAGGTCAATCTTGTAGGCGTTGTCATTGATTCTCTTAAGTACTTGGAAAGGACCATCACCTCTTGGCAGCAACTTGGACTTCCTTTGAGCTGGAAACCGATCCTTTCGAAGGTGCACCCACACCCAATCTCCGGGTTCAAGCACTAGCTTCCTTCTCCCTTTGTTTGCCCGTTTTGCAACCTCTTGATTCTTCTTTTCGAGCTTGATCCGCACCGTCTCATGCATTTTATTCATGGCCTCGGCTCTTTTATTTCCATCTAAGCTGGTCATGAGATCACTAGACAAAGGAGTGAGATCTAAAGGGGTAAGGGGATTTAGGCCGTAAACACATTCAAAGGGAGTCATTCCCGTGCTCGAATGTATTACCCGGTTGTATGCGAATTCCACCAAGGGTAGGTGTTCTTCCCATGAAGTCAGCTTACCTTTAACCATAGAACGTAGCATAGACCCTAAGGTTCTATTTACTACCTCCGTTTGGCCGTCGGTTTGTGGGTTGCAAGACGTGGAGAAAAGTAACTTCGTCCCAAGCCTACCCCACATGGACTTCCAAAAGAGACTTAGGAACTTGGAGTCCCTATCACTCACAATGGTCCTTGGTACTCCGTGAAGCTTTACAACATGTTCAACAAATAATGAAGCTACACTAGGAGCGTCCTCGGTTTTAGCACATGGAATAAAGTGAGCCATTTTAGAAAATCTATCAACAACCACAAAAATACTATCTCGACCCTTTCTAGTCCTTGGCAGCCCCAAGACGAAATCCATCGAGATGTCCAGCCAAGGTCTAAGGGGAGTAGGGAGCGGGGTGTATAATCCTTGAGGTCGGAGGCGAGATTTAGCACTCCGGCAGGCCGCACATTGATTACAAATTTTTTTGACATCTTTGCGCATTTTGGGCCAATAGAAGTTCTCCTCTAGGATTCCGAGGGTCTTGTCTACCCCAAAGTGACCCATGAGGCCTCCGTCATGGGCCTCCCTCACAAGTAATTCCCTCCAAGAACTAGAAGGAACACATAACCTCCTCCTTTTGAACAAATACCCCTCGAACCGAGAGTAGGAGGAATGGTTATTTTCCTTAAGCCAACGGTCCCTTCCCCACTCTTCGCATTCCCTAAAAATAGGAGCAAAGGTAGGATCCTCGGGATACAACATCCGCAAGCTCTCAAAACCGATTAACTTCGAAGACAAGGTAGCAACAAGCACATGCTTCCGAGACAAGGCATCGGCAACAACATTTTCCTTTCCCCTTTTGTAATGAATTACATAAGGGAAAGTTTCGATGAACTCAATCCACTTAGCATGACGCCTATTCAGCTTGTCTTGGCTCTTAAGGTGTTTCAACGACTCATGATCCGTTCGTATCACAAACTCCTTAGGCCACAAATAGTGTTGCCAATTTCCCAAGGCTCTAACAAGGGCGTACAACTCCAAATCATAGGTCGAGTAATTAAGAGTTGCCCCTTTGAGCTTTTCACTGAAATAGGCAACGGGCTTACCTTCTTGCATCAAAACAGCCCCGATGCCGACCTTACTAGCATCACACTCTACCTCAAACATCTTATCAAAATTGGGTAATTGCAATAAAGGCGCCGAAACGAGCGTAGCTTTCAAGGCCTCAAAAGCCCTAGCTTGCTCTTCACCCCATTTAAAGGTTCCGTCCTTCCTAATTACCTCGGTCAAGGGGGCTGCGATGGAACTAAATCCTTTGACAAACCTCCTATAAAAGCTTGCCAACCCGTGGAAACTTCGGATTTCTCCAATAGTTTTGGGGGTCGGCCAACTTCGTATAGAGTCTATCTTGGAATCGTCCACCTCCACTCCCCTTGAGCTCACGACAAAACCCAAGAATATGACTTTATCAACCCCAAAAGAACACTTCTCCATGTTGGCATACAGCTTCTCCTTTCGGAGCACATCAAACACACATTTCAAATGCATTACATGTTCATTAATAGACTTACTATACACCAACACATCATCAAAGTAAACTACCACAAACTTTCCAATATAAGGCTTCATTACATGATTCATTAGCCTCATAAAAGTACTAGGAGCATTGGTAAGGCCGAATGGCATGACCAGCCACTCATATAGACCGAATTTGGTCTTGAATGCGGTCTTCCACTCATCACCGGGTTGCATGCGAATTTGGTGATTGCCGCTCCGAAGGTCCACTTTAGAAAACACACAAGATCCGTGGAGCTCATCTAACATATCATCTAATCTAGGGATTGGATGACGATACCTTATAGTGATTTTGTTGATGGCTCGGCAATCGACGCACATGCGCCACGTTCCGTCCTTCTTTGGTACCAAAAGTACCGGAACAGCACACGGACTCATACTTTCCTTGATGTATCCCTTGTTGAGTAGTTCCTCCACTTGTCTTTCAAGCTCCTTCGTGTCCATAGGATTGCTCCTATAGGCCGGTTTGTTTGGAAGCTGTGAACCCGGCACCAAATCAATTTGGTGTTCAATTCCCCGAAGCGGGGGCAATCCTTGCGGAAGTTCTTGCGGAAATACATCTTCATACTCCTGCAACACACAAGAAATCAAAGGGGAAATGGAAGGATTAGTGGGGTTAGTATTAAAGCAATGGGCCAAAAGTAGCATCGGCTTGTTTTCATCATGGTCCACGAAAAGTTCCTTTCTCCTAGCCAACATCACTACGTTTTCCCTTTCCCTTGGTGTTGGGATAGCCTCGGATGTCCCTACCTCCTCACCTACGGCCTCCCTTCCCTTTTCTCCCCTCTCGGGTTCCCCCCCTTCCCTTTTAATTCTCTCATTTTTTTATACCACTCATTTACTTGGGAGGGTGAAAGAGGGTGAAGTGTGACCTTTCGGCCATCCTTCTCAAGCGTGTACCGGTTGGACCTCCCGTCGTGTTTAGTAGACCTATCATATTGCCAAGGTCTACCTAACAACAAGTGACATGCTTGCATTGGGATCACGTCACAAAGCACTTCATCGTGGTAGTTGCCCACCTTAAACCGAATCACACATTGGCGTGTGACCTTCAATTCACCACAATCATTCAACCATTGTAGCTTGTAAGGACTAGTGTGTGGTGTAGTCGGTAGCTTCAAGAAGTTTACCATAGCATGGCTCGCAACGTTTGTACAACTACCACTATCAATTACCAAGGTGCACACACTCCCCTTTACAAGGCACTTAGTATGGAATAGATTTTCCCTTTGGCTCGGGTCATCTACCGCCTTACTAATCATGACGCGTCTAACCACAAAGTTTGGAACCACACACTCCCCTTCTTGTGGATAGACATCTTCACTATCATCTACTCCTTCCTCATTCGGTTCCTTCTCGGCTTCCTCTCCATCTTGAGGCTCGGCCTCAACCTCCCCCCTTTCGGACACCACCTCCTCACCAAGGTAGTATACTTTTCCTTCTCGTAGGATCACATTACGCCGGTTCGGACATTCATTTGCCTTATGCCCCCAACCTTGGCACTTGAAACATTGGAACCCCTTTGGGTTGGGGTATTTGTGAGCCTCCGGCTTCGGAGGAAACTTAGGAACTGTTTTGGGTTCGGGCAGCTTCGAAGTGCCGGGTTGGTCCTTGTTCTTGGTCCAACCCGAGGGGGTTTGGACCCGTGCCTTGAAGGTTGATCTCTCCTTACGTTCCCTTTCAATTTCTAGGGCCGCTTGGAATATACCGTCAATAGTTTCGAACCGATGAAGGGTCAAGTGAGTGGAGATCTCTTTGTTCAATCCACACTTGAACCGGATGATGTCGTGGATGATTTGCTCCCCACGGTGATCAAGTTTCAACATGAGTTGTTGGAACTCGTCAAAATAGGCCACCACACTCTTGCCCCCTTGCCGCAAGCCATATAATCTAGCAAGTAATTCATGTCGGTATCTCTCGGGAAGGTATCGTTGTCTCATCAAATACCTCAACCGATACCAAGGTGGTGGCTGCCCGTCAACCAATTCATTACCAAATCGCTTAACATACTCCCACTAAGTGTTAGCATAGCCCTCGAGGTGAGCTATAGCATAGCAACTTTTCTTTTCTTCCGAGATGTCATTAACTTGGAAAACTTTGTCACAAGCCGATTCCCAAGTTAAGTAGGCCTCGGGGTCACTTTCACCCTTAAAGATAGGTAAGCTCAACTTGATGGTGTTGATGCCTACGTCTCTCTCTTGGTGTCGGTTTCCCCTTTCTCCATACCCCCGGTATCTCCTAGGTTCCCCCCGACCCCCTCTTAACTCCTCCTCCCTCATATAAGCATCATCATAGGCTCCCTCTCCATCATACTCCTCTCTACCGTATCCGTCAAAGTGGGCTGGTCGGCCTTGGCCATTTTGATTCGTAGGAATTGGAATTGGTGGTCTTTGGTTTAGTGGAGCTTGGAAAGGAGGGTTCGGATTTAGTGGAGGTGCTTGGCGTCCAAATCCCTCTTGCGGAATTGGAGGAGTTTGGAAATGTAGTGGTCTAGTGGAGTCTCGGTTTGGAGGAAAATTGGTAGATTGGTTTGCGGTATTTAGTGGAGCTTGGGGTGCATTTAACATTTGGTGGATCATTTCGGGGGTGATGGTCGCGGAGGAGGTCCTATCATGACCATTGGTGGATACGTGTAGAGGAGTCGATGGCCGAGAGTTCCTTTGACTCTCCACTTGATCTAGCCTCCCACTAATAGTCGATACTTCCCCCCTTATTTCTGCCAAGTCCCCTCTCACGGCTCCAAATTCCGAATTCATCCTTTCAAGTGTCCGAGTAACGGCCTCAAGAGTGGCCCTCATTGAGTCAAGGGCATTAGTATCCGCATTATGAGATGTTGTTCCTTCCATCGTCAAGGTATTAGCCGCTTTAGTCACCACAAGTCCGTGTTCCACAAGTGTTGTATAATTGGCTAGTAACCGTGAGATTTACAAGGTTTGAGTAAGCTCTTAGCCGGAATGGATTCTTGTTTGATGACTCAAAGAATTCTTGCCGGACTAGAATCAAAATCAGCAACTCATTCAAACGAATAAAAGCACACAAATAATCGTTGACGCGAATAAACGGCTCAAGGAACTAGTTGACAACCTAGTGGGAAAAATACTAGTTTGTTAATTAGTTCTAAGACCAAGTAAGGGAAACCAAGAATCAACAATTAGCAACCAAAGAATATCCTAAGTTGAGCTTATATTGACATGGTAGCATGCAATGGTCCTCACACGTTCTTCTTCTCTTCGGATTTATATATATATATATATATATATATATATATATATTTTTTTTTTTTTGTCTTGATTTAATATTCACACAACTTGTGATAAATGGAAAAGTGTTTTGGTGGGAAAACTAAAAATTTGAAGTCTTAACTCTTTTTCAAACTCAAGAAAGTGGGTTTGGTTGACAATTTCCACAAAACAAGGTTCCTTGATTTAGGGGAAGTGATTGACAAGGCTACAAAGTGATGGTTGCAAGTCTTTCACAATCAACTTTATAAGTTTACCACTTGAGCACTCAACAAGATGAACAATATGCACAAGTTCAAAAGATGAACACTCCACAACTTTAACACTTCCATAGCACATAATCACACAACCACCGATTTTCTTTTGGACATCAACAACATTCAACTTTCGGCCACTTCAAGTCACTACACAATACTCAACCTTTCAAGCTCAACTTTCGGATCTAGACACCTTAGTGTTGGTGAGAAAGAAACCAACACTAGAAACTCACTAAACAAGCAAAATAACACCTAGATCTAGGCATACAACATCATTCTCGGTTTTCAACTTTTAGTGGACAGATTTTCAGAATTTTTTTTTTTGTAGTTTGTTTAATCTGTGAACTAGCCCAAGATGGGTTATGTTGGAACACAACCGGTCTTGCTTTGATACCAAATGGTACAGGATCGAACCAACAACCACAAGAGTCGAATTTCAGTCCAACAACACAAGAACAACAAGTTTTAAGTTTCGGTTTTTAGATTGCAACACAAGAGATAGTTTCGGTTTTTAAGCCACAATCCGAGAACAACAAGAGATACAACAATGCTAGTGAATCGAAACAAGCCCCACACGGCTTCACTAGACTTTCAAGATAAACAAAAGCAACACAACAACAACAAGATAATGAAAGATAGATAACTTGACATATAACATTCAAGAAACTAAGAACCCTAACATCAAGAGAGGACCCTAAGTCTAATGAATATAAACACCAAGTTCTTACAAGGACCAAGAGGCACTCAACAACCTCAAAACCCTTGTTTCTAGCCAAAGAGACAACACAAGTATTCCTCTACTTGTGAGATCTAGGGACGGCTTCTTGGAGAAGAAGAGAGAAGATATTTTGGAGTTTTTAGGTTACAATTTCAGATTTCAAAATGAACTAAGGGATATCTCACTATGATGTTCTATTTATACTACAACAAAAGGTGTTAAAAGACCCATCCGCCCTTGCTTTCTTGTGGCATCCTTGGGGATTAGTTTATTACACTTTAGGACCCCTCTTCACATATAAAAATGTTTAGGTCCTTGGTTGGTTCGGTCAACAACTCACACACGGCCATTTGCATGAACAAAGCTTGGAGTGTTTGTAATTCCCGAGCTTGGCTTCGTGTGAAAGGCCGTGTACCTGTGGGGATTGCCTTAACCGTATCAATTCCCAACCAAGTTAGCGTACCAATGATAAAACCCATAAGTATGAACTACAAAATAGAGACTAACAAATTAGGGAGATCTAGCTACACATAAGATAAATAAGCATAGATATACCCATAATCTCCATTGAGATGACTTGTTGAAGATTAAGTGAATGTTACTTCAAACTTTTCTCTCTTACAAATCAACAATGAAAGTGAGATGTTCCTCCACTTAGAAGGTCTCCACTGTATTCTTCACCAAAAATTTATTCAATATTTTTTGCTCCAAGTATGGAGGCTATGAATTTAAGAGCTAAACCTAAAAAATTGGGGAAGATGGAATATGATCAATGAATTAGGGTTTGAGTCCTTTTGCCAAAAGATTAGGATCGTCAACGTGCATTTCCAGATTTTGCTTGGGCTGTATTTTTCCAATAAGACACGATAGCGCTTGTCTGGCCACGACCGCAGCTATGTGACCATGATTATTTCCACAATTGCAGTTTCTTGAATTTTTCTTAATTGCCATGATCGCGGTCACCAGACTCCTACCATGGTAACTAAGGCACGTTCCTTCTCCAAGTCTTGAACTGCACTTTCTTTTTTTTTTTTGATCATTTTCAGCTCCAATCCATATATTTTGATCTTATCAACTCTATACCTACAAAGTGTGGATATTAGTGCATTTAATCATAATTTTGTATCTTTTATTCATTTAAAACAAGTTAATGTGCACAAATAATGAGTGCGAATGAGTGGTAAAGTCACTACTCATCGGGGACATTAACTATTTTCCTAATTTTAACACTATACAAGGCCTCATGGTCATTATGGAAGCCTTCATTGCTAAATCATCTTAATAGGAAATTGCCTTCACTTAGTTCAATTATTCAATTCCATTCATGGTCATCAAGACCCAGACAAGCTAGTCATATTTCATTAGCAATATATTACCATATTTTCACCATACTTGGGTTCTATGTATAATTACAGTTCATCACCATATCTAGGGACTTTACCCTCACATTAGATATCAACCAACAAGGTTACCAATTTCACAATACATGGTTCATAATACCTCCACGAGGTCATTTAATGATTATTCATAGTTATTTGGACCATTTGCCTAGCTCAATAGGCTGAGAAAAAGGCTAAAAGGGAATTGGCCTATGTAGGTACCTGGCCATTCAGAAGTAGCAAAAGATCGACTGGATGTCACTAGATAGGTGAGAAAGGCCTCTAATCCCTAAATTGTCAATTCAATGATTATTCTCTTTAGTATCTCCTTCTCTCATCGTTAAAGACATTGCAAGGCACTCGACTAGAAGGAGTAGATGTTAGGCAAGAAGGGTAGACTCTGACTATGCACTGGCACTATGGGTGATAAATATGCCCCAACATTTTCTTTCACAAATGGTGTAGACTCAACCCAGTAATAGGCATAAAAATGTCCAGAAAAAGGAGCTTCCCATTTTGGAAGAAGACTGGTTGTCATCCAGCCATTTTTGTACATTCAATATACTCTATAGATAGAGGAATACATAGAGTTGAACATAGTAAAATAAGAAATTGAAAGATTTCATTAAAATTGGAAATTTCCTGGAAAATTCAATCCAACCAAGCTGCTAATAAGGATGAACTTGCCTATGGTGTGCAGCTCTATTTAATGGAGAGTCGTTAACCATGGTCCAAATATCTCTTTGAAAATCCGACACTCACTTTCCATCCATACTCATGTCCAACAAGTAAATAAGAACATTAGATTTGCTATACACTAACAGAGCACTAGCTTCAAACCAGTGACCGGATAGTGCAAAATAAAAACCAATGCAAGGCAAGAACCCTTATCTATTATAAGCCTTGTATAACCCCCAAAATCCTATTCTGGAGAGTCACACAGTGCTTAAGGCTACAAGTAACACCAAGCTAACCCTTTGAGCCTACTACTTAGTATAAAGCTTACTTAAAGATAATGAGAGCAAAATAAGGAATCATGTCATATCATGTCTAATAGAAATTCGAATAGGTACTGTAAAAGTAATAAAATACTGCAAATCTAAACATACTGACCATCTAGTCTGACAAAACCTCTACTACTTAACAAACTAGAGAGCCATTGGGACAAATCCCCAGCTGACTCGAAATGAATTGAAAATAGTAGAACAACTACTAAAAATACTGAAGTGTCTAGAGATAGGCCCTCAAACCATGAGGATTCACCATAGTGGAGATATAGATAAAGGTACTCGGGATCACTGACGCTGCTGGGACTGAGCTCCTGAACCTACATTATGAGACAATGCAGCACACAAACGTATATGTGGATCTGCACTTGGGAATGTACTAAGTATATGGGGGTGTATGCAACTACAGATCAATAGAACAAATCTTTATAGAAAACATACATGGTATTGTAGATGACTTACATAGCTTGAATAAAACTCTCATAAATCATAAAAAATGAAACATGTAGTATAAATCACGTTAGCCATTCCACTTTCTTCATAATCTGTATTCTTTCTTTGATCTAAAGCTTGTAAACTAGTTGAACTCTTAAAGAAACAAATTTTAGAATATACACTTTAGTGTTTTGAAAACAAGGAACTTCTTTGAAACTCAAGCACTTGAAACGTTAAGAACTTTAAGACTTGAGAATCTAGGAAACTTGGTAGTTTCTTCTAACCGACATAAACCATATGAGCTGACATGGAGTCCAATGTCTTACCTATGTTGGGGAGAGATATTCTATCCTTGACATTAGAGTAGGACCTTAACATTTAGTGATCACTAGCTTAACCTACTGGGGTAAGTCAAATCCTATGGTGGCTCATAGTTCTAGGGAATGAGACCTTAGAATCAAGCCTAACTCGGTACTAAATACTACTCTCTTACTTAAGCTTAGAAATTTTAAGAAAAATCCAACTTAAACAACTCAGAAATATGCAATGGAAGCCAACTATGCTTCCCTTTATCTTTAAAAAAATGGTGTGGATTTTATCTCTTAGATTAGGATTAAAATCAACTTTTTTCTTGAAACTTTGGTAGACTATCACCAATAAGTTTTAAAACTTTAATAGCATGGAAATATCAATACGCTTCTTGAAACACTTTAGAAAGTATCAACAATTCATTCTTGGACTTAAGGCATGTATATTCTTAAAGGATCACAATTTCACAATAAAGCTTAATTCATGACGCCGGTCTTGGAAACCCTTGAAGATATCACATCAATATAGGAATGTGCAATTTATAGCATGAATTATCAATTAAAATCATAAATAAATGAAATAATCATGCAATTCAAAGGTTGAACAACTTATCAATTCATATTCTCAAAATAATATAATTTGGGTATAGACCCACTTGCAAAAACATGAAATTCATTTATAAAAAATTAAATCTTTGGGCATAAGAACGAAAAAAGTGTTCTTGTTCAAACCCCACATACCTTAGTTTATGAAATTGGGTGGATACACTTTCTTGAGACTCTTTCTTGTACTGTTGGATGAGGGTTCTTAAAGCCCTTAACTTGGGAACCTTGAATCTTGACTCAACTTGGTAAATCTATGGTGAATTCTTGAGATCCTTGGAAGAGGTTTTGGGTACTTTTTGTTTGAGAGAAATCTTAAGAAAACCTTATATAATGCTTAGAATGACTTCAAATATAATGTTTGTACGTTTTAAGAGGCTTGGAAAAAGTACAAAGTGCCCTTTTTAACTTCTGTACAAAGCTGGAAAATTGAACTGGAATGCCTGATTTTATGGGCCATCGCGATATGCCACTATCACGATGGCTCACTAGAATTTGACAAATAGGATTCTGGGGTCTTCGCGATATGGTACTATCGCGTTGTCCCATTGGTTGGGACTTGGAACTTCAATGTGATGCACCTCTATCACGGAGTTATACTAGAAATTGACAATTTTCAAATAGAACTTATCTGCGACGCGCCAAGCACTAAAATGATGCTTTTTTACAACTAGGACTTAAATTAGCCATAACTTCTTGCCCAATTATCAGATTTTGACGGATCTTATATCATTGGAAAGATAATTAAATTTTCCACATGATAAAAAGTAGAAATTAGGAAAATTCTATATAGTTTAAACGTTACATACTTAGGAAGTCATTTCTTAGCCTTCTAGCGATAAAATTAACCTTAAGGAAAATTTTAGGGGTATTACACCTTGGCTCTTCTTCTTATGGAATATTTGCTCTATCTGTCAGTGCTCTATCTATATGAAAGCTACGAGCAGCCAAGTGAGCTACCCGATTTCTTAGATTTTATTTCTATTGACTAATCCGAGTCCTTGAGAGCTTAGATGTCAGCGGGGAGGAACTCCCGAAAGAATTTCATTGGCTCCCCCTCTCTTGACCTCTTGATGGTTTCCAGTTTAAATGGTTGCTACCCCTAGTTTAAGCTCTAAGTCAACCATTCACTCACCAAAGACCTTACTATTTCCCTGAGCTTTGATAAAAGAAAGGTGTATTAGCAGTTAATACATTATAATTGGATAAGTTATTATAATTATAATGGAACAAAAGACCAAGGAAAGAAAAAAGAATACACCAAAATTCAAGTGCTGCACCAAATAATGGTGGTTGTTTCTTGTTGTAAGTGAATGCAACAAAAAGAGCCAAAAATAACGAATAATGAAAAAATTGATATATTGACATTTTGTGTTCATTTCCAAATTTTTTCTTTGTTATTCCTATCATCCAATATTCACAAGATGATTCATAAGAAAGGTGGCAGGATTCGAACCTACAATCGGCCTTCCCCTGACTTACTAGGTTGGGTGGCCGGGTTAGCACCCCTCATCGCCTTTGTACCCAAAATAGATGTCCTGCACTACCCAACACCTAACCTTGTATCCCCTACTCCTCTCATTTTGAATCGAGTCTCTTTGGTTTTTCAACTCTCTTCGATGATTTCATCGAAAAAAGGTTATTAGATACCTTAGGAAAGCCCGGCTAGAACCACACATGTAAATTTCCCTATATATGGCTCATCCATGATAACTTCTTCAGATTTGAATACACTACAGAACCTATCACTAAGTGGAGATGTTTATAAGCAAACCCTGGTCTACTAATGCCCAAGTATTTTTCTTAATAAAGTTTAACATATCCACATTAATCTCAAAAGATGAGCTTCCATCATCGACTTGGCATTAAACAACTATATATTCATGTATTTTCATCCTGGACTGATGAATCCTTTGCTTCTCAAGTGGTGTCAAATAATGGTGCTTGCATTATGGAAGATTCCCACCCGTAGGGTCCGACTTGATTTGATTTCTAAGGCTTGACAGATCTTTTTGGTCGATTTCCAGTTGATTGCCTAAACCTATCGATTGAGTGAGTTAGAGAAGAAAGTCTTTCTTATTGCGTTAGATAACTATCTCATATATATAGCTATCCCACACAAGAGTTTTAAAGCTAATTTATTTCTATTTCTTATTATTATATATAGGCCAACTTAACCAGCAACCCTTTCTCTTAATCTGAGGTGCGAAGAGCAATATTTCATTTTTATGACTTCCACTTATCGATCCTAACCTAGAAACATGACCGACCAGGGTAGGGCCCTATTGATAAATGAAAGAAGTTATGAGCCCTAGCCCTGTAATCCCATTCCTGTGTAGAGTAGATCATTCAACACCTATGGCACAAACCCATTTTGAACCTATTGGTCCTAGTATCATAGGTGACCGAACGACCGCCCCCTAATTACTATACTAACCTTATTTCTAGTTCTCTTCCTTTATGAAGAAAGGAAAGGCTTGTTATCAATTAATAAGATCTTTATACTGTTCATCCTAAGAAAAGTACATTATCAATATGCAACTAGTCATTTCACGTTGACATTTTAACAAACGCCTTTTGTGCATACTTATAACAAGGTCATTTTCATGGTATAAATCACTATGCCTAGGGTTACTAAAAGCCATCATGTTGAACAACACACAACAAACATCTACAAATAAAATCTACTATCAATAACATGTATCAACACAATTGCAAGTAGGAATCATTATTATTCAATGTAAGTGTCAAAACCCTTTTCATTTGAAAAACACCACGTACACTTGCTAATTCAAGTGTGAAATGCATGGGTTTAGTGTTATTTAAAGAGGTAAATAGATACATGCCTTAAACAACTTGAATCACCAATAATATTAACCCTTCTTTCTTGCCATAAGATGAATACCTTCAAACCCTATCCTCGAATCTTGTTTCCAAGAGACTTTAGAGTATTTAGGATATTAAGTCTTGTAAATGAATACTTGGGAGTCTACCAATACTTCTATAGGTCAAGTACTTAGGGTTTTAGGAAACGAAAATGACCAAAAGGCCCTTGGTAAAAATTAGTAAAACACACATGTGCAGGGGTACGACTCCCTCTCACGATTCACTTAGTAATCGTAACCTAGGTTATGAGTAGTTCCCTAACTCATTCCATAGAATTCTCCTAGGTCAACCACATTGTTGTAGGTATGAAAAGGTGCCTTTGAGTTGTAAGAAAGAGGTATAACTCACCCCTTTAGTCGTAAGCTCAACTCATGAACAAAATTGTCCAATTCAAGGTTAAGTTTCCCTCTATACGGTTGGCCAATATACAACTTGTAAGCTTAGTTACGACAAGGGAATGAACTTGTTATATGTAGGGTAGTATATAAATCTAACTTACTATCTAGGATACGAAAGGGGAGGACATAGTGGATATAAGCCATGACCTAGGGTATGACTCAAGTACCCACAACCGTATCCATTCTAGAGACATCAAAGAGGTTGTTGTCTTCTTCAAAGGTTCAAGTCTAAGTGTTTTAATTCTTTCCCACATAGATAGGTGAGTGTAGATATAAGTTTAACACCTTAATTAGCACCTAAGAAGTCTTTAAACGAGTTAGAAACAACATACAACAAGGATACAACACAACACACATGTCATGATCATTGCCTTTCAACCAAAGATTTTATAAGATCACTTTCTCGGGTGTTTCATATCTTAAAACTCAAAAATATTCAGCGTCCAAAATCAAGGGTGTTACACGATATTAAGGATATTAATTATATTTATGAGCAGTTTAATTATGAGTATTGATGATATTTATGATAAATTCAATTTTGAGTTTTGATGATATTTATGACCAGTTCAATTTTAATTCATCATGATGTTTATGACCTACTCAATTTTGAGTCATGATGATATTTATGATCGGTTTAGTTTTGGGTATTGATTATATATAATATTGGTTGAGTCTGGGGAATGATTGTGATATTGACTGTATACATTGCATTCATTCTTGCATATGCATCGCCTATCACCATTATGTGCCTATATCTATTAGCCAATATAGGGGGAGGGGTGGCATAGAGTTACATAGGTATCGATCACCAATATGTTGTATGCAGATTTAACCTTCTAATCCTAGGGAAATAAAGCTATGTGATAGGCTCAACTAGGTATTTAGTTATTCATACTACCTGGTTACTCACATTGTTATTGATATTGTTGTTATCATTATTATGATCATTCCTATGGCTAGTTTTTGATAGATTGGTTATTGATTTGCCATCGAGATTTGAGTTTGATTATGGTCTCTTCTATCTAACAATTTCATTATTACGCATGACTAACTCATGATTAGATGTATGAGTTAGAAACTCTGAGTATGATAGAACTGGTTCCTTCTATGATAATAAGGTCTTAATATACCAATCTAATGATTTAAGTTATACCTTAAATTTACTTCATTTATATAAATATATCTATATCAATTTAAATATACCTATGGTATTACCGTATATCCCTTTCCTTTCTCTGTTTATTTAGCTTGTATATTTATTCCTTAGTATTGTATACTATTATATATCCCTGTTTTACCCTTTATTCATATATTGGTCAACAATATCTGGTACAGTGTTGAGATTCCCGAATCTTACTAGAATAGGATAGTTCATCCTTGATACTTTCTTAGTGTTATTATGCTAGTTTCTTGGCTATGAGTAGAATAGTTTCCCTTGCTATCACACTAGGTTTATTATGTGATTGATGGATATCTATTTATAATTCCATTTCCATTTATATATTGTATATATTTGTATTATCTTTGGAGCTCAATTGGCAGTTGCTTATTAAGTACCACGTGTTTAACACTCATACAACACTTTTGAAGCTTACAGATCATAGTACCAGTTATCACCATTGATGTGTGTGTTGTACAGCGCATCCATGGTTTGGATACTTAGAGTGATCTTCTAACGTTTGTAGTATTACTTACCTCCCTCTTACATACTAGACTAGTTTCTATGTTATATTCGGAGATAAATTTATGCTGGGTGTGTTGTTGTTATATTATTTAGAATCTCTTGTATTGATATCACTAGATTTTAGGACTATTTTATGTATTTGATCTTTTATTACATCTATTTTGCATTCTTTCCATTATCCATTTTGGTAGTTCGTTACTAGCCGTTCCAGACTATGGGTTTGAATTGCCTACTGGTGAGTTATAGTAGGCGCCATCATGACATAGGAAATTGGGTTGTGACAAATTGGTATCAGAGCCTAGGTTCACCGATGTATTAGTACAAAAGCTATGTTTAGTAGTATCCCATGGATCGGTTCAGAGGTTATAGGGATATTCTTAGGAAATTTATTTCTTGACTCCTTGTTACGTGTCTTCATTTCTATGAGCTCTAATCATATTTGTTGACTTTATTTATTCCCAAATAAATGATGAAACATGGTCGATAGATATGGATGAGACTTTGACACGTATTTTAGAGCTTTAGTATAATATCAGACCTAAGAGTTAGAGATGGATATAAAAAATCTTCACCATTAGCCAAAGCATTTGGGGTAGCTTAGGATCCAGTAGAGCTCCTGACAACTTCATCCCTTCGAGGTTCAGTATTGGGGATCCTGAGTTATTGTAGACCCCCACAGTCTTGGATGATATTCGAGTCATCGAGCAATTCCCTGGAAAAAGTTAGAATTATTTGCGTTCATCAAGGTTCTTTGACCATCTTTGGAGTATGACATTGAGTTTTTAGATTGGTCTATACATATTCTTTTGCTATATTCCTCTGAGCCAGACATGGTGAATGGATTTATTAGAGATTTAGCATTGCCACTCTGCTTGGCAATAGATCACATGATAGAAGTTAGATCTTCCTTCTCTAAGATTGTTAATTATTTAATGGCTAAAGAGAGAGCATGTATTGAGACTTATGGAGGTAGTTTCACGAGGCCATGACATTAGTATAATTCTACTAGTATTACATCTCGGAGTGAGGATCCTTTTGATAGAGGTCAACATAACTTGTAGACCATCGATTCTACACAGGTAGTATTTCAGATTATGGGTGACCCTTAGGTTAGTCGTGGTGATTATTTTGGATTAGAGTGTGTGGCACCTCAAAGTGTTTCATAAGCTTGTATTGGTTGTGGCGAGGTAGGATATTGGTCTAAAAAGTGTCCCCAATGAGGGATTATTGGTCATTTAGATTAGCCTCATGATGAGCGTCACCTTCGATTAGAGATAGTGTGCTTGGCTCCACTATTAATGATTCAGTCAGTCCGAGTTTAAACCCATTCAAATTTATTCTCCAGTCAAGCATGTGATTTTGGATTTCACCCTTATAAGTGTGCTTTTATTTCCCCATATTTACCCTTTTCATTATGTGTTTTGGGGTCTTCATACCCATTGGTGATTATATCCTTAACAAGTTCATATTGGTTATTGTGTGCTTCATTATTTTATTCATAATTATATGGCTACCCCCTATTTTTTTAGTAATGAATGGCGTAGATCTGTATTGATATTTTCCCTATATGAGTGTACTATTTGAATTTGAGTCCCATTTATCTTGGCACATCGTCCTTATGGTGGCCCTTGAGTGGTAATTTCTAGTGATTTTTGTTTTGGTACCGCCAATTCATGATATTGATTTTGATATGACTGTTGCTAATGCTGCCATTGTTTGATTCTTTTGATCCTCACTTCGTAGTTGTTTAGACTAGTGTTATCTACTTAGACTTCCATTCTTTGTGGTTCTTATTCGATGGCTTGAGCAGTTATAGTTTGATTGATGATTTCTTCCCTATAGCGAGGTGAGGTTGATTTTTTCCTCTTTTGTTGGTTATGTTAGTTTGATTATGGAGTAAGTTGTAGTAACAAAGGTAAGTTGACCTTTTGTGGTTCCGTATGATTCTAGAGTTGGCAATTTAGTTATATTGACTATTTTTGAGTTTGAGACACTTAGACTTACCTTCTAGGTGGTGAAGACTGTTGCATTGGCTATCCTTCTCTATATAGCCAATTTGTGAGCTTGACTAGTTTTAGGATCTGTTCTTCGTTGTGGCTATTTCATCACTTGATAGAAGTTTTGATATAGATGTTGAGATGTCTTGGATTCGTCTCTTAGATTTGTATGGTTTGTCTTTTTGTGATGGTTTGCCCTTGGTATGATAGGGAGATTTGGTGTTCCTTTCTTGCCATGATATAATATTTATCTAAACTGGAGTTCGTGAGTTAGAGGCATGTGGTCGCTCCTACTTGGTTCATTTCTTGGTTGGTGGATTGGTGTTGAGATTTTCAGATAATGTATTCAGTATGAGTAGTATGCTTAAGTTTGATTCAGTATGGTTTAATTCTCGATTGATGAGATATCCATGAGCGGATCATTCAGTGATGAGTAGTTGTGCTTTACAGACATGGATTTTAGTTTAAATTATTATTCGGACTAGTTGTAGCATCGACATAGATTGTATTCCTTGATTATCTCAATTTGTGTGCATAGATAGCACCTTTGGCTTATTCTCATGTTTGCTGTGTGGATTTTCAGTGAATCAACTTTAGTTCTTCGAGTTCTCTATGATGAGATTTGTAGGTAGGAATCAGGTGATTTTCCTCAAAGTTTGAAGTGGGTATCTGGTTTGGAGTGGTAAAGGAAAGTTATATTTGGATTTGGAGTCGGTGGTATGACTCATGTCTTGGGTTAGTTTTGGTCAGGTGAGCTTTTATTGATTTGTGAGGGTACCGAGATGGTATTAGTGTGTTGTGGTTTAGATTCACGTGGATCAACCTTTTCTATTTAGTTGGAGGCCAGTTGTTGGTTGAAGTTATGTTTTGGCTGTTTGGGAGTGAAGTGAGAGAGCTGGTTGAAAAAGGGATATCTATAGAAAAATCCCTTGGAAGTGTTCTCTATTCGTTGACGTTATCTGGGAAGTCATGCTTAGAGCATGCGGGCCCAATACCTCATTTTTTATGACTTTTTGAGATCTTTCTTTTTGTCATGATCTAATTTCTCAGGTTATGATGAAGCCTACTATAACCTACTAGTAGGGAAGCCAAACTTGTAGTTCGAAATGGCTAGTAACGAACTACCTAAATAGTTAAAGTAAAGAATGCGAAATAGATAGAATAACAGATCAAATACATAATATATAATATAGTCCCAAAACCTGGAGGTATTAGTACAAGTGCTTGTAATATAACAAGGATACAAAAGAGGTACTAAATGCATATACAGATACAACCATCTCTAAATAGAACATAGATACTAGTCTAGTACATTCGAGGGAGTAAGTAATACTCCAAACATCAGGACTTCTCTCTAAGTCTCCAAACCATGGCTGCTCCGCACGACGCGCACATCAATAACAATAACCCGTACTATGATCTGCTGGCTACAGAAGTGTCGCATGAGTACTAAGCACATGGTACTCAGTAAGAAACTACCGACTGAGCTCCAAAGATAAAGAAGATATACATAACATAGAAATAGAATGGAAAACTACACACTATACTATATATCACTAGTCAATATACAAAGTAAAGCGGAAGGAGGATATACATATACATACATACATATATATATATACAAACAACAACAAACCCAGTGTATTCCCACATAGTGGGGTCTAGGGGGGGTAAGATGTACGCAGTCCATACCTCTACCTCTAAAGAAATAGAAAGGCTGTTTCCGATAGACCCCCGGCTCGAGACACGAGATACTACACAAATACATAGTAAATACACAAATACATAACATAAATACGACACCCATAAGTAATAAAAAAATAGAGAAAAGCAAACAGAATCGTAATAAAACATAGAACAAGGTATCATAACATGAATAATACCCCCACCAAGTGATTCCTTACACTAGCGACCCAAACTGGCCCTAGCTTTCTGCCCTAATTCGCGTCCTCCAGATCTTCCTATCTAAGGTCATGTCCTCGGTGAGCTGTAACTGCTCTATGTCCCGCCTAATCACCTCATCCCAGTACTTCTTCGGCCTACCCCTACCCCACCTAAAACCATCCAAAGCTAGCCTCTCACACCTACGAACCAGCGTATCCATGCCCCTCCTCCTCACATATACAGACCATCTCAATCGGACTTCCCGCGTCATATACTCCACTAGAGTTACACCAACCTTCTCCCTGATAGTCTCATTCTGAACTCTATCCCCTCTAGTCAGCCCACACATCCAACGCAACATCCGCATTTTTGCCACCTTCATTTTTTGAATATGGGAGTTCTTAACTGGTCAACACTCCGCTCCATACAACATGGCTGGACGGACTACCACCCTGTAGAATTTGCCTTTAAGCTTGGGCGGCACCTTCTTATCACACAACACCCCCGACGCGAGCTTCCACTTCATCCATCCCGCCCTAATACGGTGCGAGACATCCTCGTCAATCTCACCATTACCCTGAATCACGGACCCGAGATACTTGAAACTATCCCTCTTACATACCTCCTGTGATTCCAACTTCACTACCACCTCATTCTCCAGCCTCACGTCATTAAACTTGCATTCCAAATACTCTGTCTTGCTTCTGCTCAACCTGAGCCCTTTAGACTCAAGAGTTTGTCTCCACACCTCTAATTTGTCATTCACACCCCCTCGCGTCTCATCAATCAAAACTACATCATCTGCAAAAAGCATACACCAAGGCACCTCCCCTTGAATACGCCGCGTCAACACATCCATCACCAAAGCAAACAAAAAGGGACTAAGAGTAGATCCCTGATGCAATCCTGTCAAGACAGTGAAATGCTCTGAGTCTCCTCCCGCCGTCCTCACCTGAGTTTTCGCTCCATTATACATGTCCTTAATTGCTCTGATATATGCCAGAGGGACTCCACTCACCTCCAAGCATCTCCAAGGCCAATGAATGAATGTACAATTCGAATCAATGAAATGAAGGGATATACGATAGCACCATAGCTACATCTAGATAAGTATGCATATACATATATATTACAAGTTCTATTCGAAGTACAGCCTAAAGCATTAGACTAGCTATTTAAGACCTATTAACTATAGCCAGGACCTAGTGCTAGAATACTTAGGGTTCTAGTCTATATATTAATTTACCAGATGATCATCAATAATAATATAATCGTAACATAGAACAGGCCAGAATCATACCTCAAATCTCAAAACCGAATCAATGACCAATCTGTTATAAACTAGCCATAATAATGATCATAATAATGAAAATACAATGATAGTGAAAATCCCGATAATAATGCAAGTAATAGGCTAGTTCAGATTACCCAATATCTAACAAAACCTAACATGTACCACCACCACCCTAGGCTTAAAAGGTATCTATAACAATGATCATAATAATGAAAATAACAATGATAGTAAGGCATAACGCGAGTAACCGGCTAGTTCAGATAACCAAATATCTAACAAAGCCTAACATATACCCCCACCACCCTAGGTTCAAAAGATTCAATCAGTATACAAGAAACTATCCGTCATAGTCATCACCCATACCTATGCAACCTCCCATATGGGCTGATAGATATAGGCGCATACTGGTAATAGGCAATGCGTATGTAAGAATGAATGCAAAGATATAATCAATATCATAAATTAATTATTATAACCATCACCTCATAACCATCATCATCACAACCATCCTCCAGAATTAAACTGGGAATATGTAAGTCATCCAAAATTAAATCAGGAATAAGTATCATTAGGACACAAAATTGAACCGGTCATAAATATTATTAAGACCTGAAATTGAATCAGTCATAAATATCATCAAGACTTGGAATTGAATCGGTCATAAATATCATCAATACTCAGAATTGAACCAGTCATAAATATATAATCAATACACCACATATAACATCAATGCTATAATTTGCCATTAAGCTTTTACTAAGAATTTATATCATTACTACCGCATCCCGTATTGAAGATATATATATATATATATATAGATAGAGAGAGAGATATATAGATAGATAGATAAATAGATAGATAGATTAAGAGGTACATAGACTCAAGCCATGGCTAAAGGAATGTAAATCCATAAATCTATTGTCCGGAGTGAACTTTGGGACTAAATTATTATTAAAGTATAGATAGTATCAGAATCTCTCACGACCAGAGTAATTAGCAGTATTAAATCATAGACCAAAATTGGTCTCAATCAAATCTCTAAAACTTTATTATTAATCTCTTTTACGCGTAAAAGTTATTATTATCAAGAAACCTATTTTTCAGGTAGGAAGTGGGTTTTAACCTTTGTTTAGGAGAATCTATAACAAAATCATATACTACCTATAATCATATCATTCATTGAATTAATGATCATAAATGTATCCAATCTATGCATGCCATCACCAGTATTCAAAAAATGAAACTATAGGCATCAATATACACATAAACTACAATCACATCCTTTACTAGGATAAATACTTCCCAAATGTCCAATCGATATTATAACATGACCTTTGTCCCAGTAATGTGTCAAAAATAATTACAACATCATCATCATAGCCTTAGGCCCACATATATTTCTGGAGCTCATATTGATAATAATAATTATAAGCCATCTCGTATCTAAGAGGGATAATATCAATAAGCATCTCACATCTAGGAGGCATAATATAATACTAGGACATAAATAAAAACTATGAGGAGTATTATCTATATCGGAAAAATATTATATCTATGACTATATCATGGCCAAGATCCATTAATCATTATTCGGGGAAAATACCATCATCATCGCCAAGTAACCTTACTCTAAAGGCTCACTAGTCTCAACTATGCCTAACAACCATAATTAAGTCCACATGGGATAACAAAAGTCTTAGCCTAAGGTGGGATGGAAGAACCCACTTCTAATACTTGAATTCCATATTTAGGTAATTTATACCCCAGACTAGGCTAAGGTATCTAAATTTACTTCTTGAAGGTACATAATACATAATCAATTCTAAGATAGGAATTTAACCTGGAACATGATCAATCGAGTCAACTCTACCTAAATTATAGTTTCAAGATTATTAGGATGGTCAAAATAAGGTTAATCATATTTACCATGCTTCCAATGCTTAAACCATATCCCAAACCTAGCTATTCTATGAATTAGTTCAATCTAGGGAGAAAGCAATAGGGTTCTAAAAGAGTAATAAGAATTATACCTTATAGGTCAAAAATCCTAATCTAATCTCCAAACTTCAATAATCAAGACTTAGCCATTCCACCCATAATTAATGTTAACATTCATATTCACATGCAATATATACCACGCACCATCTTACGTAGAAAAGTAGACAAAAGCCTACCTCAAAGCCAAACTGCAAATCCTTAAATCCTTCACCAGATGCTTGTCTTTATTTCACAGTCCCAAAATTCCATCACACTATCAAAATTGTAATCTACTCATCAATACAAGAATAATGATACCCATATTACACCATAGTGCTCCAGGTCTAAAAATAACACCAAAAATATCTAAGTGGGACCCACTTATGGAAATCCTATTTATTAGGTTAAAACAACATTCATAAATGATAAAGAAATCATAAACATCAATAATAGGGGAAAACCAAGCCAATTTAGGGCTAAAATTAAGCCCTCAAGCTATTTGGGATTTTGGATCAAGAACTAAGAAATTCTTCAAGAAAGGGATGAAATCTTACCTTAAATCCTAAGATATTCACGATAGTAGATGTTAATCAAACTCCAAAATAACCTCAAAGAATCTATTTAAGGTTTTCACACCCTTTAGGGTTTTTTGCTCACAAGAGAGCGGTGTAAAATGAGAAAAATTGCAACCTAAGTAGTCTTTTTATACTCTTTCTAAGTCCTCAGATGCAATAATTACATCGTGCAGGATGCAATTGCACTATTGACATGACCCAAGATTAGTCTATGTTTTGTAGGCACCTCCAACCCAACTTAGACCAGAGATTACCTTGTTAACCCAACCTAGTCATCACATCAAATCACAAGGGTTGGATAAACTCTGACCGTATATTAAAGTAGCGAAAAGTAAGACTAATAGTCTTAACTTAAAAAATTTCTAAACATTTCATTTATATTAAAATTCTAACCAACACACCCAAGTTCACAGTTATCCACAATGTATCTACATAAATCCAAAGTCTTTATAAGTATATGTTAGGACAAGCCCCCGACAATTGTCAAAACTCAATCCAAGACAAGTCTATGTCATAAGCTAAAAACTATAAAAAGCAAGAATTCTGGATTATGGAATCTCACCACTTCAATGTCAACCACACGAACCGCTCGAAAACCTGTCACTTTACAAGAAGAGAGAAGAAGCTCTAACCCGTATGTCGCGTAGGGACATAACATCTAAAGACAGTTAGCGATTGGAACTCTAGCATATCATTCAAGGATAAGGATAAAATAGCATTATATTTTAAGGCCAAGTCAATACATTACATTCAACCTCATTTATATACATAATCATATATGTAGATATATATAACATGTTCATAATGTGCCACAAGGAAATAAGACTTAGAAACATTCTCAATATACTTATTCACATGTCATGTGGTAGACTCTGACCTTCCACACTTACAGATTCAATCATTTCTTATTAGGAGTAGGACTTTAACCTCTTACATTCCCATTAGACAAGGGACTTTAACCACACACGCATTCTCATTAGACAAGGGACTTTAACCATGCACATCCTTATTGGGCAAGGGACTCTAACCTCATGCTCTTTCTTTAGGAATAGGACTTTAACCTCATGCATTTTTATTAGGCAAGGGACTCTAATCTCAATCCATATTAGATAAGGGACTCTAACCCCAAGTTATCTCATTTGGCATGGGACTCTAACCACATGTAATTTGATTAAGCAAGGGACTTTAACCTCAAGTGTTTTTATTAGGCAAGAGACTCTAACCACAAGCCGCTTTAGTAGTCAAGGGAATTAAAACATAATTTATCAGTACTATAATTAGTCGACATTGGAACTCTAACCCATTGTCCATACCTTAACACTTATTCACTTCAACACCTAGGGACTCTTAACCCATTTGACCAATTCAACCCCATATGTGACCACAAGGTCTTTATGGAAGAATTTGTCACTCAAACACTTCAATAGGCCAATGCCTTGATTCAATTCATCATTCAATTCAATTTATGGTCATCAAGACCCTTACAAAACATTCATTCTTCATTACCAATCTCATACCATATTTTAGTCCAAAATAATTCAAATTCATGTTAGGGACTTTAACCCCTTTTTAGTCATCAAACAAAAAAGGTCATAAATTAAAAAATTACATGGCTATAATTATCATTACAATACTATTTATCAACCATTCGTACTTATTGTTCCATTTGCCTAGTTCAAAACATTGTCAATATGTTACTAGACATTTCACCTATACATTTTCACAAACACCTTATGTGCATGCCTTTACCAAGGCCAATTTCAATATAGAAATCATCAATATTAGGGTTAATCAAGACCAATTTGACAAACCATAAACAAAAAACAGCCACATGTGCAAATCATTACCAATAACATGTATAAACACAAGTATAAGAAAGAATAAACATTATTCAACAAGACCCTCAGCATTTGATTTTAAAATCACCATTTAAAAACATTAATCCATGTGTAAGATACATAGTTTTTGAGTTATTTAATAAGTGAGAGAGTCACATGCCTTAAAAAGATGATTCAGGGAAGGATTCTTGGTCTTTAAGCCTCTAGAAGGTCACCCTTTGAATCCCTAGCTTCAATCTTGAGGGAGAAGTCTTGGAGAGCATTTTTATGTGTTTTGATCTTGACCATGTGAAGAATGAAGGGCCAAAAACTATTATATTCTGAGGGTTTTAAGTGTTTTGGGGTGGGGAAATGTCCATAAAGCCCTTGGCTTAAAAGCTGAAAAGTGGCTTCCCAGGTAGGTATGACTCGCTTAAGTCAATCGTACCTTAGGGCACGTGTGGTACCCTAAATCATACCCAAGGTTTCACCAAGGATCCTACACTGGTAAATGTTGAAATACACACCCTTGAATCATACCAAAGGGTACAAATGGTACCTAAACCTTGCCAAAAACTCATACCCATAATAGTGTCAACTAGGCCAAGTGTCAAGCACCATACGACTTGGCTTGGCACAACTCATACACTAAGATACGACCATGGGGAGGCCTTCATACCTTGTACAGTGTGTAACCCCCACCACACTTCCTAGGGTATGAGAAGGGGTCACGAATTTATATCCAAAGGTTACTACATACCCTTAGTCGTACCTAGTCCCGTAGTTTCAAATAAGGGAATTTGTCTATGCATCAAAAGCCAAGGTATTTCAACTATATGGTGCCAGAATCAGATGATGCAATTGTAACAAGAATTAATGTAATATCACTACCCTCTGCACATGAGGTGAGATCACAGGCACACCAGAAGACAACTGAAACTTGGATTTTTCATAAGTTTTTACTAGGGCCTCGAGATTAATTTAGAATATGCTATACATAAATGAACTATGTAAACACAATAAATTCAATGATCTAGATGAAATGGCAAATTCATATTTTCCATCTGATGTCATTCTAACCAAATCTAGGTCTTACACCCATATTTCCAATTTTCAAAGTTTTTGACCAATTGGATTGGGACCTAAAAAAAAGCCAACCTAGCTTGGAATATATATTCTATAGCTTCTGGTTTAGTTGGAATTTGCATCCAAGATCATTTTACTGAAGTTTTCTATTAGTGGCCATTTGGAACCAACAAAGACTTCTAAATGGGGAATTGACTATAAAAACCAAACAAACTGCCTAATAACCAAACTGCCAGTCCCTAAAAGTCATAACTGACTTGGTGAAGTTATAGGAAATCTCCATCTATATAAATTAGTAGAAATATTAAAAATAACTTTGAGGGTCATTACACTATCCATTCACTTTTGTGGATAAAAGTCCTTTTTATAGTGGATATTATAATGACCCTTTAGGTTATGTTTCATATTTTCTCTCATTTTTTTCCATTAGAGATTTTTCATAGCTACCCCAAGTCATTTATAACTTGCTGGTACTGATAGTTCGGTAATCGGGTAGTTCATTTAATTTTTAAAGACAATTCCTTATTTAGAAGTCATTGTTGGTTCCAAATGGCCACCGAGCAAAAACTTTAATAAAAAAAATCTTGTATGCAAATTTCTACTATTCCATAAGCTTACAAATATTAATATTAGGCTAGGTAGACCTTTGGTTTGGGTCTCAAGGCACTCAATCTCATTTCGTCCTATTAGTTAGAAGTTGGAGAGATTGGAAATTTGGGTATGAAACCCACATTTGGCTGAAATAACCTCAGACGAAAAATCCAACTTTTCCATTTCATTCATAATGCTAAATTTAATATGGTTACATAGTTCATTTGCATATATCAAAATTTAAATAAATCTCGACGCCTTGGTAGAAACTTGGTAGTTTTCCCAAGTTTGAGCTAGTAACTAGTGCCTCTACGATCGTCTTTCTTGAGTAGAGATCGCACCAGTGTGTGCAGGGAGGGTAGTGCAACCACACCAAGGGTTATGTCAATTTCCACACCTGCTCATGATGCCTAAGTGTGTGATTACACTCCTTGATGTGCGATTGCAATACTTGATTACTTGGAAGGGGTATAAATAGACCTCTTAGGTCGCGAATTAGCTTATTTCACCTATCTATTTAGAGAAAAAACCCTAAAGGGTGAGATATAGTAAAACTTGAAGCTTGTTGTTGATTGGAAAGCTTGATTAACATCTATTTTCATGATTATAATTTGAATTAAGGTAAGAATTCAATCTTTTCTTGGTGAAAATTATTGAATTATTATTCAAAACCCCAATAGCTTGAGGGCTTGATTTTAGCCCTAAATTAGCTTGGTTTTTACCCATTCTTGAGGGTTATGATTCCTCGATCATGTATGGACATTGGGTTGGTCTCAGAATTGCATATTCCATAAGTGGGACCTACATAAGGATTTGGATTTAATTTTTAAACTTGAAGCACAATAGTGCAATATGGGGTATCATTATTCTTGTATTGATAAGTAGATTACAATTTTGATAGCATGATGAAATATTGGGATCATGAGGTAAAGACAAATATTTGGTGAATAATTTAAGGATTTGAAGTTTGGCGTTGAGGTAATCTTCTGTCTACTCTTTTTAGTAAATCGTGCTATATATTGCATGCTGATTTTAATATTAAGATTGATTATGGGTCGAATGACATAGTCTTAATTATTAAAGTTTAGGGATTAGGTGAGGGTTTTGACCTTTACGATAAAGTGCTTATTAAATCCTATTGCCTCATTCCTAGTTTGAACTAAATCGTAGAATGGATGTGATATGATGCTAGGTTTTGGATATAGTTTAAGCATTGGAATGATGGTTTGTACGATTAACCTTATTTAGATTGTTTTAGTGATCTTAAAATTGTAAAATGGGTGGAGTTGACTTAATTTCTCATGTTCTAGTTAAATTCCTATCTTAGGATTAATTATGGCTTATGTACCACATAGAATTCAATTTAGATACTTTTAACCTAGTTTGGGGTAGAGGTTGCCTAGATATGGAATTTGAGGATCAGAGGTAGGTTCTTTTGGTCCACCTTAGGCTAAGACTTGGGTTAGCCCCAATGGACTTATTTATGGATGTTAGGCATAGTGTAAACTATTGAAACTTTAGTATAAAGTTACTTCGTGACTTGATGAATGGTGATGGTCTTTCCTACGAATATGATATATGGTCTATAGATGTGAGATGCCTCATAAATATGGTATGGCTTATAGCTATGAGATGATTTAGAAATATGATTATTAATATGAGTTTTGAATATTTATGTGGGACTAAGGACATAATGATGATGTTGTAATTATTCCAAATACATTATTAGGCCAAAGGTCATGTTACGCTATAGGTGGGACATTTGAGAAGTGTTTATCTTTGTAAAGGATGCGATTGTAGTTTATAATTATATTGATGCTTATGGTTCCATTGTTTGAATACTGGTGATGTCATGCATAGATTCGGTAAATTCATGAACATTATATCGATAAATGATAAAAATATAATCTTATTACTGTTTTTACTAAATAAAGGTTAAAGCCCCCTTTACCTTAAAGATAGATTTCTTCATAATAATAACTGCCTGTCTTAATGGACAACTTATATGCATAAGAGATTAATAATGATAATTTAACTATTTGATCGAGATAAATTCTAGTCTATGACTTGATACTACAAATTACTCCAGTCATGAGAGATTCTGACTCTTTCTACACTTTTATAATAATTTATTCTCAAAATTCACTTTGGGCAAAGGTTTATGGATTTACATTATTTTTATCCATGGATTGAGTCGGTCCACCTATTATATCTATATACACATCTTTCTGGTATGGGATAGAGAAATATGTTATTTTGATGATATAAATTCTAAGCAAAAACCTAATGGTGAATTACAATAGTGTTATTAGATAAATATGTGCGTCGATGGTATTGATGGTGTTGATGATATTGAGGGTATTGATTATAATAATGACCAGTTCAATTTCAAGTCTTGATGATATTTATGATCGATTCAATTCTGAGCCTTGATGATATTTATGACTGGTTCAATTACCAGTTTTGATGATGTTTATGACTTGTTCAATTTCAAGTGTTTATGATATTTATGACCGGTTCAATTTTGGGTATTGACTATATACATAATACCAGTGTGATTTCGAGGAATGATTATGATATTGACTATATACATTGCATTCATTCTTGCATGCACATTGCCTATCACCAATAACACCTATATCTATTAGCCCATATGGGGGGGATTTCATAGGTATGGGTGAAGACTATGCCTTGTGGTATATTATATTCTGATTGAAACTTCTAAGCCCAAGGCGGTAGGGGTACATGATAGACTCGTTTAGGTATTTGGTTGTCTGAACTAGTCGATTACTCATGTTGATATTTATAGTATTATTATCATTGTTATGATCATTTCTAAGTGTAGTTTACGATAGGTTGGTTATTGATTTAGTATCGAGATTTGAGGTGTGATCCTGGTCTATTTTTTCTTACAACTTCATTACTATACATGATTAACTCATGATTAGACGTATGAGTTAGTAACCTGAGTATGCTAGCACTAATTTCTACTAGAATTATGAGGTCTTAAAATGCTAGCCTGATGATTTAAGTTGTACCTTTAATTAACCTAGTTTATACAAACATTTATATCTATTTATATGTAGCTATGGTATTACCGTATATCCTTTTTCTTGCTTCATTTATTTAGATTGTATTGTTATTCCTTGGCCATGTGTACTATTATATATTCTTAATTAACCCTTTATTCATATATTGGCTTGCGATATATGGAATAGTATGGAGATTCCCGAGTATGGATGGAATAGGATAGTTCATCCTTGATACTTCTTTAGTCTTATTATGCTAGTTTCTTAGCTATAAGTAGAATAAAAGCCCTTACTATCTCAATAGCTTTATTATGTGACTGTTGAACATTTAGGTGTAGTTTTATTTCTATTTATATGTTGTATATATTTGCATTATCTTTGGAGCTTAGTTAGTAGTTGCATAATGAGTACCACGTGTTTGGTACTCATACTATACTTTTCCAGCCTGCAAATTATAGTATGGGTTATCTCTATTGATGTATACTTTTTGTGGAGCAGTCATGGTTTAGAGAGTTAGAGAGAGCTCCAAATATTTGAAGTATTTCTTACCTCTCTTTTATGTAATAGTCTAGTCTCTATGTTGTATCCAGAGATAAGTTTTATTAGTGTAAATCTCTTGGTGATTAATTTTTGTAATCTTATTATATTAGAAACTCTTATACTGATACCAACAGGTTTTGGGGCTATTTTATGTATTTGATCATTTATTACATCTATTCTGCATTCTTTCTTTTATCAATTTAGGTAGTCCATTACTAGTCATTCAAGACATCTCTCTAGAATCTTTGCCGTGAGTTTTTAGTATTGATTTCCCTTTTTGTATTAGTTTGGGTAATGGGTTTACTTTTCAAGTCTTGTCGTGACAAGTTCATCATGACCCTTAGTTTTGGGTGAGACAAATTGGTATTTGAGAAGTTGGGTTTTCATTGGTCTCATTAGTGTAAAAATAGGATAGTAGAGCCTCGTGGATCGGTACATAGATGCCATATCTTTCTTCAAATGGCTCTAAGATACTTTAGGTAACATCTCTTATTTCATTCTATATTGTTTTGGTATTTTATACTTTGTGTTCTTAGACATATTTCACTCTTTTCTACTTAGATGGTGAGGAATACATCTTGCGAGGCTTGTGATGAATAACTATCATCCAAGGAGAGGGATAAATCTAGGGTTAGTGATCCATAGACTGGCTAAAGGTAGTAGACTGATATGACAATTTACCCTATCTATAGATAACACTAGGGACTCTTTCTTGAGTCTTAGGTTGAGCAAGTCAGAGTTATGGGGCATACTCTAATCCCAAAGAGTTTTTCTACCCAATCTTGGAGGGGTTGTTGATTTAATTATTGACCCATTTTAAGGGTACTCCTGTGAGTGCACCTGGTGTTCCTCTAGCTCCAAGTATGGTACCTCCGTCCATACCAATGTCTACTTATGGTGTTTTTTTAGTCCTGAGTATAGATCATCTAGTGGTATCGACATCTGCTTATGGTACTTTAAAGACTCTGAGTATTGTTCTTTCTTCAGTGCCTGTATTTCAGTATGATCTTTTGAGATTTAGAATTCAGTCTTCTCTATATTGCTTCCTTTGGTGGTTTCTTAGCTAACCAGATTTACTATAGATCCTTTTGTTGTATGTAAATTTATGTTTTCTGGGGATAAAAATTGTTTGAAAATTCATTAATTTGGGTCCTTCTAGGTTCAGTGTTGCTTTATAAAGAATTCCTATGAGTTCTTAATGGATTGTGGTTAGAGGTTTCATAACCTTTGTTCACTTGAGTTGCATGGGGTTTCATAAACTACTTATTAATTGCCAGATGTAACCAAAGATTGGTCGAGGTCACTTATTGGTTATTGACTTCTTGATTTGCAATAAATGAATTGGGATTAATTTATTGAGGCCTGTTTGGATAGATTTGTGCATTTTAGTTTGAGGGATCAAATGAGATAAGAGTTTGAGTGCTTGGATCATGCTCTATGACTATTGTAGGATATGAGACGTGTTTCCATACCTTGTCTAGATTTTCTTATGCCAGTATTACCACCAAGTCTGAGAAGATTTAGAAGTTTATGAAGGGGTTAGATATTTCTATCCAATTGCTATAACTTAGATAGTAGTGTACGGGGCATCACTTTAGAGTATAGTAGGTCATGAGTGACTGAGTCTATTCGTTGAGTATATTAGGGAGGCACAAGAGGGTGCGTCATTAGGCCAAGTTCAAAATCTATGCTTCTTGAGATAAAGATTCTAGAGGCTTCCATAGGTATCATGGTAGACTAGTGTAGGCAGCCTTGAAGAGTTCAAGTAGTGGTTTTTCTAGATTAATAACTTTAGGTGGTCATTCTAGCTTTGTCGTACCTCCTTCTATTGAGTTAGGACATAGGGGTTGCTTTGTTTATGAAGATGTTAGCCATTTGGCCAAGGATTTTCCTCGTTGGGTTTTCAGAGTTAATCTTATATCATATTTGAGAGTTAAAGGTTTTTCTAGGGGTATGAGGGGTAGAGGTTGTGGTTTTTGTAGTGGTAGTTGCATGACTAACCAGTCAGGTATTGGACGTGGTCAATTCTATTCTATACCTTCCAGGCTAGAGGTAGAGGCCTCTGATACTGCTATTATAGGTATCGTTCCTATTTGTTTTTTTATCTATAATTATTTTATTTGATCTAGGATTGACTTTCTTCAATGTGTATGCATATTTTTATTTTGATTTCAATTCTAATTGTGAGTCTCTTGATGTGCCTATCCATGTATCTACCGCATATGAGATTCTTTAGTGGTGGATCGGGTGTACTAATCTTATATTGTGACTATTTCTAGCATGAGACGAGTAGATTTTATTATCCTTCATATGGTATATTTTGATGTCATTTTAGGTATGGATTGGATTACTTCTTATCATGCTATCCTAGATTTTTATGTTAAGATCATGACTCTGACTTTATTTGGTTGTGCTAAGGATATCCCTAGAAGGTGTGCTTTATTTGGGTCCCAAGAGAGTATCTTTCCTTTAGGCTTGTCGTTTGTTAGAGAGGGTATATTTGTCTAATTTGACCCGTATTTGTGGTACTAGTATTGTTTTCCTTCTTTCTTTGGATTTAATTTGTATTATCAGTGAGTCATGGATGTTCTCCCTATAGATTTCCCTAGTATGCCTCTAGATTGTGATATTGACTTTGCTATTGATGTTGAGTCGGGCATCAAACCTATTTTTATTCATTCTTATAGGATAGCCCCAACAGAGTCATGGATAAGGGATTTATCTGACCTAATATATCAACATATATTGTGCCTATTTTGTTTATAAAGATAAAGGATTGGGTTATGTATTTATGTATTAATTATCGACAGTTGAACAAGGTGACAGTTAAGAATAAATATTCTTTTTCTCGTATTAATGATTTCTTCAATCACCTTTAGGATGCTTTGGTGTTTCAAAAGATTAATTTGAGGTTCGAGTATTACCAGTTGAGAATTAGAGCTTTAGATATCCCCAAGACAACTTTTTAGACCCAATATGATCATTTTAAGTTCTTTGTCATGTTCTTTGGATTGACCAATTCTCCAGCAATGTTCATCGAGTTTCCAGGTATTTACGCCATATCTTGACTCATTTTTCATTATATAGATAGGTGATATCTTGGTTTATTCCAAGAGTGAGATGGATTATGAGGAGCATTTGCTAATTGTGCTTTAGAGATTAAGGGATGAGAAGTTGTATGCTATATTCTCCAAGTGTAACTTTTGGTTGGAGTCTGTCTCTTTCTTGGGTCACATGGTGACAAAAGATGGTATTATGGTTCATCTGACCAAGATTGTGGTTGTTCGTAATTTGGCTAAGCCTACTTTTCCTATCGAGATTCAGAGTTTGTTAGTTTAGTGGGCTACTATAGGTGCTTTGTTAAGGGTTTTCAACTATTACAACTCATTGACCAAGTTAACTAGAAAGAAGATTTCCTTTCAATTGTTTGACATTTATGAGGAAAGCTTTCAAAAGCTAAGGGATTTTTCAAGGAGGGCATTGGTTTTACCATATTTTGTAATGCTTCTAGTATTGGGTTAGGTATTTTGTTGATGTAGAAGGGTAAAGTGATTGCTTATGCTTTTCATCAGTTGAAGACCTATAAGAGGAATTACCTTATGAATGATTTGAAGTTGTGCATGGTTGTTTTCTCTTTGAAGCTACGCTACTCATGATTTGGAATTGTGAACGACTGTTTTTGCTTTGAAGTTGTGAAGGAACTACTTTTATGGGGTCTATTGTTAGATTTTCTTAGATCATTATTGCCTTTAGTTCTTCTTTTCCTAGTGAGATCATAATATAAGGCAGCGTCGTTGGCTTGATTTTTCTAAGGATTATGACTTGACTATTCTTTATCATTCATTCTAGGCTAGTGTGGTTATGGACCTAGGATATGTTTTTGGCCTTAGAGATTCAGTATTTTGCTAACCAGAAGATTAGGCTTGATGTTTAAACATCGAGGTATGTTATGTAATTCGTAGAGGCTAGATCTTCCTTGTTGGGGTAGATTCAGAGTCATTAATTTAATGATGGTAGGTTGAGAGTGATTTGGTATAAGGTGTTAAGTGGTAAAGCTAAGGAAGCCTTACTTTATTGAGATGGTGTTTTGAGGATTGGAGGCCATGATTGTGCATTGAGAGTGGGTGATTGGATTGGATTGATTTTAGAGAAGGCTCATTATTTAGGTATTCCATCCTTGTGGGAGTAACTAATATGTATTGTAATTTGAGGCAACATTTTTGGTGGGGTGGCATAAGGAAGGATGCGGCAGATTTTGTAGCTTGTTTTCTATGTTTCTAGTTAGTGAAGGCCGAGCATTTAAGACCCTGGTGGTGTTCTTCAAAGGTTACCCATTCTCGAGTGGAAATGGAAATTAATCACTATCGACTTTATGATAGGGTTTCCTCACACTACTATGGTTCTGATAGTGTTTGGGTCATTGTGGATTGGTTGATCAAATCTTCTAATTTCATCTGGTTTAGGTCTTCTTCAGTGTTGAGAGGTTAGTCCTATCTATATTTATGAGATAGTTTGTCTTCATGGTGTAGTAGTGTCCACTATATCAATAGAGGTTTAATGTTCATATCTCACTTTTGGAAAACTTTTGTAAGGTCCAACAAAGTTCCCTCGTAGTTTGAGTCATAGGGCATGTCATGATTCCGACCCTAAAAGATTGAGAAGTTTCTTCCTAAGTTATTAACGTGTTAACCATATAGAATTTCCATAATTTCTACTTTTTATCATATGGGAAATCTGATAAGCTTTCGTCATAAAACTCGGAGACTGCCAAATCGGACACTCGGGTAAGAAGTTATGGCCAATTTAAGCCTTCGTCATAAAACTACATCGTTTGAGAGCCTAGCGCATCGCGGAGAGGGTGCATTTAGCAATTGTCAATTTTCAGTGGGACTCCGCAATAGTGGCGCATCGCGGAGGAGTCCCAGGTCCCAACCAGTGGGAAAATGTATGGCTTCGCATCACGGAGACTGTCAATTTCCTAATTGTCATTTTCCAGAGAGCCAACGCGATTAGTGGCGAATCGTGAAGGCCTTCGAAATTGGGTTCCATTCCAATTTTTCCAGTTTTGCATAGATGTTTAAAAGGGCATTTTGGACTTTTTCCAAGCCTATACAATTGTGGAAACACTAAATCAAAGCCATTTACAAGTATCCTATAAGGGTTTTATCAAGTTTTCTCCCAACAAGAACCCTAAATACTCAAAAGCTCTTCCAAGAATCTCAAGAATCCACCATGAATTTTCTAAATTGAGTCAAGATTCAAAGTTTCCAAGTCAAGGACCTCAAGAACCCTTATTCTAGATCAAGAATAGAGTTCCAAAAGTGAGAGTTCATCCAAAGCTTCTAACTCAAGGTATGTGGGGTTTTGAACAAGGGTAACTCTTTCAACCTTGTGCCCAAAAGGCTATTTACATCATCATTTTGCTGAAAATTTATGAGGTTTTTACACGAATTTGAATTGGGTTTTTTCACCCATTATGATTGAATGCATTATTTTGATATTAGTCATGATTTAAGAGTCAAATGGCATGATTTTTACACGTTTTATTGACAAATTGCAGCTGGGTATAAACCTATGATTTTACTCCTTGAGAAGCTAATATTTGCAATGTTTGAAATGTTGAAGCATATGACTATATTGAGATGAAATGTCTGAAATTGCCAGATTTCCATATGATTTATGACTCTATATTCTATATATATTGCCTTTGATAAGCATTAACTTGAGATTGAACTATAGGTTAGTAAGCCCTATTTGAGACTTGTGAAATTATGAACTCTTGTGGTATAAGCACCCATGATTTGAGTGTTTTGAGATGATTGAGAAATGAATTGACCTAATGGCCCTTGAGCTTTGAAATCCACTTCACTATATGAGATTATCGATTTGATTATTGGGTTCATGGTGAACCATGTGATTGTTCTAAAAGTGGATTTTTATGAGATAAGCACAGATAATCTAAAGGGAGTAGAATTTAACATCGAGCGGGAAAGTTACTACGGTTTATTACCCCAAAACTACGTGCCACCTTAGGTTGGGCCTGAGGCCGAGTTTATGATGATTCTTATAGAGCTTGAGGCCGATTTTCGTTTAGTGTTCACTAGACTTAGGTTATACTCCTTGGCAAGAGTATGATGCTCCTCCCCAACGTGGGATCTCTTCTTTTAGAGGACAAATATTGGACTCCATGTAGCTTGCATGGTTTATGTCAGTTACGAGAACGTCCCTTGCCTTTCGAACTTTGTAATTAAATGCTTATTTTCCTTTCTTATAAGCTATTTTCCTAAATGGTTGAATTACAAAGATATTCCCTAATCAAGGTATTGATTTGAGATGAGATATTTTCTAAAGTGAATGAAATGACTTCAAGTATGTTTTCAAGTTTTATGATTTCGAATTTCAAATATATCAGTTTCTAAATAATTGTGAAGTGTTGAGCATTGAAGAACTTTTACTCTCTTGAGATATATGCATGACTTGAAAGTGTGGTTTGAAATTACTTAGCCTTTGGACATTGAGAGTAAGAGAAGGTTTTCAATTTTGAAGTTAAATAATGATAACTCACGAGATTGTGTTACATGCTTCATTCTACATAACTTATGAGTTTCATATTTTATACTTGTTCAAGAAATGTGGTCATCTCATTATGCATAAATGATTTGATTGAAGAAAATATCGTTACTACTTTATACATATGCATGCACCCTCGCATACTCAGTACATTCTAAAGTACTGATCCACATATATGTCTATGTGCTACATTGTCTTATAATGTAGGTTCAGGTGCTCAGTCCTAGTCTCACCCCTGATTCTCCGAGCACCTTGCCTACGTCTTCTATAGTGGTAAGTCTTCCGGGTTTGAGGATCGATCTCCAGATGTTTACTGTGCTTGAGAGACTATGTTTTATTTCTAATCCATTTCGAGTCAGTTGGGGCCTGTCCCAATGGCTCTTGTGATTTTGATTCATAGAGGCTTTGTCAGACTAGTATCAGACGTATGATATGTCAAGAGGGATCAGTATTATGGTTTTGTTGAGATTTCTCTATGTTGTGGTCATATAAACCAATTATCCTTTCTTATTTCCTTTCTTGTGATATAGCTATGTGAGTATTTAAGTCTATCCTTATCTTGAATTGGGTGTTTTTAGGTAGAAACCAACTCTAAGGATTAGCTTGGGTCTACTTGTATCCTTAAGCACCGTGTGACGTCCCGGGAGGCAATTTCGGGTTGTTACAACTTTTTAGGAGGAGTTGGGTACTTAGGTTGACCTTAGCACAACTTTTACCTCCAGACCAACATTTAGTCAAAGTGGACTATTCAGGTTTTAGAGGATATGTTTTGCCCTTGTGTCAGGAAGTTTGAGAGTTAGTGGGAGTAACATCTAGCTTGGAGAAATTTGCATATTATAATATCTTACATTTCAGTATTAAGATGACTCCCTTCAAGGCTTTATCGGGTAGGCGTTATCGCTCTTCAATTAGTTGGTTATGATTTCTGAGGTTAGACCTTGAGGTTGGGTCATTCTGGATAGACTTTGAGTAACTTAGAGTAGGCAGATGTGTTATTTGGATCATAGACTTTGTACCTTGAGATTTTGTGTCGGTGATTGAGTTTTCTTTTGTGTGTTGTCCATGAAGGGCATTATAAGTTTTGGGGAGAGGGGAAAGCTTAGCCTCTGGTATATTCTGCCTGTAGATGATTCTACTAGGGAGGTTGAGTCTAGAATGTGTGGTAGTTTTCCTAGCTTTTTGATGATTCAGGTATTTGTATTGCCTTTAGTTCGAGAAAGAACTAGGTTCTTAGTAGTGGATGATGTAATGACTTGAGTTTTGGTGATTTATGTGAAATATTTATTTCTATCTGATTTGACCATTTTACCCCCCGTTGTTGCATTTTGGTATCTCTAGGGGTGGGGATGATTGGCAAAGTTTCTAATGCTTGATATGATTTTGTGCAAGATTTCGTTTTATGTTAGTCTTAAATGCTTATTTGTTGACACCAGTCAACATCATTTGATCTATATAAAGCATGGTTAAACAGACTGTACCAGTGGATCCAAAATATAAATTTTAGGTTGTTGGCATGGTTGATGTGGTTTTATGGATTTTACATCTCATTTCTACCTTTGGTTCAAAAAATTGTGAAACTAGGTTTCGGGGGTTTTCTTTTTGAAATTGACATTGTTTTCAAAACTTTGATATTGCCATTAAGTCTAGAGCATCGAATTTAGTATGGTAGCATAGTTCGTTTGCGTACATTAGATTTTGGATGAATCTTGAGGGGTCTGTGGAGACTTGAAATTCTCCAAGTCTCCAACTGGTGCACTCACTTAAACAATGCTTTGGTCGCTTGAGCGACTTGGCTTGACAGCCAAAGTGTTTCCTAAGAGATACTAAGCTCTCTTAGGCAATTGTCAATTAAGTGATGGACTAGCCGCATAAGCATTACTGGCATGCCATATGACTATCGTTTAAGTGATAGACAAGTCACTTACACAATGAGGCAGGATTCACTTAAGAGATATATGATCACTTAAGCGATGACCTATTAAGCGACCCGATAGTTGCTTAGGTGATGCATGGGTGGATCAAACCCCCTTTTTCGATATTCTTTAACAATTTTTGAGACTTAGAGATTGGGGTTTGACTTATGAATTACAACCTCGAGCATCATATCATCATCATCCTTATAATATTCAGTGCATTTTATATGTAAGATTTTCATTCTGTGTTGTATTACCGTCTTTGTTATGATAACTGCCTATTTGAACTTTTTTCTTTTATTTTTATTTGATATAGTGTATATTTGTGTTTCTTTCTCATATTTGTGTATGTGTACAAAGTAAAACTGTTAGTGGAGACGCTGTGGGACTGTTTGGGAAATTTTCTGATTGTAGGTGACGTGCCCATAATTTGTATTTATATGCCTTATATCCGACTTTACTCAGTTGGCCTATGATACCTTATGAGTGCAAGTGGACTGTACTCACCTCTATTGTTCCCTTCGGTATAGATCAGTGTACCACACGGATAGCTGATTCAGGCGGCATTTGGAGTGTATTCGAGGTAGCGGACGTCCTATGCTTCAGGAGTTGGCTTACTACCTCATTCCGTCTATTTCATGTCTAATTTACCATTTTTATCCTTTTTGGACTATTATCATATCTTTGACATTCAGATTTATTTAGTAGTTCTTATAATATGACACCAGGGTTTGGGGTTTAGTTTGATATCCTTTATTGTATTTTCGCGATTATCATGTTTGTATGGTTCAGCTTTGCTCTAGAAGCCTTGTCATAGGTTTTTAGGATTGATTTCCACTTTATATTAGTTTGGGTGATAGGCTTACTTGTCAAAGGTTGTTGCGACAAGTGCCATCATGACCCTTGGTTTTGAGCCGTGATACTAAAGTTCATTTACAACTCAAGATCAAGAGAAAGATTCAAGATCAAGCTAAAAAACCATTGGATTCAAGTAGATGTCCAGATCAAATTTAAGCTCAAAACCTCTTGGATTCCACTACAAGTCAATATCGAGACCATAAAACTCGAAATTATGCTCAAAAGCCCTTGGATACAAGTAAAAGTCAAGATCAAAACCTCCAGATTCAAGATCATGCTCAAAAGACATTGATTCCAATACAAGTACAGACCAAGTTTACCAAATTCAAGATCAAGATCAAAGGCCCTTGAATTTATATTTAAAAAGAAGAATCAGAGGATTTATAGAGATTGTAATACTCGCTATTAAAATAAAACAATGCTATTTTTGCAATATTTTCTGTCTTTATTATTATTATTTTCACGACTCTAATTTTATTTTCTACAAATTCTAGCATGCCTAGTGGGACAATCTCCAACCCCCATTTATTTCTTTCAATGTTGAAAAACATTAAAATGACTCAAATGAAGATCAACACAAAATACAATGCTATTGTGGATGCTCACTCCAAAAGTAAAATAAAAGTGTATAGAGATTGTTGGTCAAATCAAAAGAATAGTTGGTATGATCCAATATGCAACAAAGTTGTTTCCCAATCCAATCTCTATTTAGATAGAGATTTAAATTATTCTTCATCCTCTAGATTGGTGGTATTAGCAACAATGATTGACACACCCATTTTAGAAGAACAACTTACAACCTTTCCTAAATTAATTAAAGGCTTGATGGAGCGTATACATGAACAAGATACTCACTTTTCCAAGCTGACAAATAATATGAATAACATGACCGAGGGAGAATCAAGTCAAGTACCTTTGAAGCTTTTTAAAATTCAGAGAACGAAGAGCCTTCCATAAAGTAAAAAACAATGATTAAAGAGATTTAAGTGTCTAATAAAGGTTTGATTTTGATTTACCAATTGATGGAATTCATCATAGACGCTATCAAAGGAAAATCATAGTCCTCATCAAAACTTTTCCTCACAGATTCAAAGAATTGATAATTTGAAGATGCCTAATGGTTATGTAACACCTCAAGTCTATACCTTCGATGCCACATGGTGCTTACGACCCCGAAGGATCACAAGCTAAACCATGACTAGTACCTACAGTGATCACTAAATAATAATACTAAGATAATGCAAAAAATAGGTTGAAATTCCATAAGGTTCAAAATCTAAAATACTGATAAAATATAGCATCTGATGAAAAAAATCTGAAATCTGAATCCTGTCCGAACTAGTCTAGTCTAAAAATCCTCTAACTAAACTGTCTGGAAGTGGACTTGATGGGAAAAGACCCCAACTAACTCCGACTACTGAAATATTGATAAACTAAAATAAGAGCATATCCTCGATAGATGAGTACTCACTATTGAATCTACTGCTGCTAACTGAATTTGTCTAAGCGCGATTGGGAACCTAAGAGTCCGAACCTATGATATGAGACATCATAGCACAAAGAGAAAGTATGCATCTATATGTGGAATGTACTGGTATGCTAGATGAGGTAAGGTTGAATGCAAGGGTTCATATGCATGAACAGTAACTGACTAAATGATATGAAGAAGCTACATACGAGTATATGGTTAACCAGAACTACTATAAAATATTGAGTATGCAATACTGTACATATATATGTATACTTTATCTGAGATTTTGCTGAAGTTGAGTACTGAGTTTTGATAACTGAGTAACTAATATCTGAGATTATTGATAACTGGGTGACTGTTTTTCACAATCCTAATTCTGTAGAACTGAAATGAGTTTTGTACTGAGACTAAAACTGAAATTGTGGAAGGTAATCATCTAACTAATATGCCTTAAATAAGATAACTGGGGTCCAAACTTAACCCAGTTGGAAGGGTGTCAGTATTATGCCATGAGTAAAGACAAGCAGAAGAGTTACCCTTATCTGGCAGGTACTCTAATGAGAATGGTGGTACCCTCAACAGCTAGGTTAAAAAATCTCATCAACCCTCAACTGGAAGGTTGATGTCTCAACAAATGCTGGGTATGTAGTTCTATAATCCAAGGACTTCTACAAAGGGCCACACCCTCTACTGGTAGGTAAGCCCCAATCCTTGGGTTGACTTGGTGCTGAATCCTACTCCCAACCGAATAGACCGTGGACTGATTACTAGACTATACTGGATTTAACTTAAATGGTACTAATCATGTTAACTGACTGAACTGGACGGAGTTCACTGAGTTTTATCAAACACTTGTAGGGAATAAGCTTGTACATAGGCTAGCATATCATGATTTCATCATTTAATTCACATCGACATTTCATCAAACACCTGGGGAGAACAACTTAATGCATATAATCATGGACAATATACAAACATTGTAACTACAACACCCAAACTTGTTAATTCAAGGATTATAACATGAGAATTACACAATTCAATATACATGCTATTTCAATTTCATGGAACTACAATTAATCATGGATTAAAACTCAATTAATGTCATGAATATAAATACAATCCAATTTCAAGCATGTAAATCATGAATCAATAATCTTATAGTTTTAAAAATGGATTCTTGGACTCCATGAGTGTAAGGAACCCATAAATGAACACCTAACATACCTGGGAAGATTAATTCTTGAAGGTACTTGGAGGAATTCTTAAGCTTTGTTGTTTTTTCATGAAGCTAGGCTTTATGCCTTGTTGAGAGAGAATGATTTATTTCTTGAGTAAGTAAATAAATAACGAGCAATTAGTACTCTTTTAGGGCTTGATGGCGTGTTTAGACTGACTGGGGTGAGGGAAAAAAGACTTTAATGCCCTTTGTACGCTGGCGTGACATGGTGAAATCTTGCCAGCTCATTGGAAATTGGACAACTGGGAAATGAAATTTTGGCGCGACACGGTACAATTGCGGTAACCCACTGTACGCAAATTTAACCCTTGGAGCGATGCGCCATGATCGCGGAGTCACACTGGAAAGTGATAATTTAGAAAATAGATGGTGGCGCGCCATGGTAGGATTGTGATTGCTCACTAGATTTTGACAATTGCCATTTGCACCCTCTCCGTGACGCGATGATGTACCAGGTGGTACACTGTCTTACAAAAATGGCTATAACTCTTCACCCAAGTATCAAATTTGGGCAAATTTTCTATCATTGGAAAGATGACTGAATTTCCTATGCAATGGTAAGCTGTAAACTGAAAAATAATGAGTGTTTTAAAATTTTTATATATAAATACTCATGTACTGAGAGTTAAATTAAGTAAGGAAAATATGGGGTATTACTATATCTCCCCTATGGGAATATTCATCCTCAAATGAGACTGGCTAAGCTAAGAAATACTGATAGACTAAGTTTACACACTAAACATGCACAATTGAAACATGATTGCATGACTGAAATCACTGATAAGCTGAGTTTTCATACTGAACATGCATATCAGATGCATGAGTACATGATTGAACTGATTCATGAATGCATGACTAAATATGCAACGGTAAAGAATACCAAGTTTATAATTGTAACTTAACATGGAATTGAGCAAATCTAAGAAACACTGTTACCTTAAGATGAACCTAAATTTACGAAGAAGTGGTGAGGATACTTGGTCTATTTATCTATTTTATATTCCCAAGTAGCTCCTTCAACAGACTGATTACACCAAAGAACTTTGACCAAGGGAACTTTTTTGTTACTCAGTCTATGAATCTGATGAACATACAAATCAACATGCACACCATATGAATAGTGACTCTATATTTTAAAGGTAAACGCTACTGCTGCTAATTCAAGATCATAGGTAGGGTAATACTTCTCATGAGGATTACGCTCTCTAGATGCATAGGCTATGAACTTACCTCTCTGCATTAGGACACAATCCAACCTATTCTGGAAGTATTACAATACATAACAAACCCATATGAACCATCTGGTAGAGTCAAAACTAGGGCTGAGGTGAGTCGTGTCTTCAACTCCAAAAAACTATTCTCGCAAGAATCTGACCATTGAAACATGACTTTCTTCGAAGTCAATCTAGATATGGGGGATACAATAGATGAAAACCCTTCAACAAACCGCTGGTAATAGCCAGCTAAACCCAAGAAACTCCTAATATCTATTAGAGAAGTAGGTCTAAGATACTTTCTCACTGCCTTGGTATTTTGAGGATCAACTCTAATGCTATCACCGAAAATAATATGACCATGGAATGCTACTGACCTTAGACAAAATTTGCACTTACTAAATTTTACAAACAACTAATGGGCTATGAGAGTCTGAAGTATAATTCTGAGATGATCTGTATGATTATTTACGTTACGAGAATAGATAAGAATGCCATCGATGAAGACTATAATGAACAAGTCCAAGTACTGCTTGAACACGTGATTTATTAAGTCCATGAAGGTTGATAGGGAATTTGTAAGACCAAAGGACATAACAGGAAATTCAAAGTGACCATACTAGGTTTGAAAATCTATTTTTGGAATGTCACATTCTTTAACTGTGAGCTGATGATAGCCTGATCTGAAATCTATCTTAGAAACATAACTGTCTCCCTAAAGTTGGACAAAAAAGTCATCAATTCAAGGCGGTGGGTATTTATTCTTGATTGTGACTTTCTTTAATTGATGGTAGTCTATACACATCCTGAGAGAATCATTTTTCTTACACACGAATAAGACAGGTGCACCCTACGAGGAAATGTTGGGTCTGATGAACCCCTTAGCTGAAAGGTCCTTTAACTATTCTTTTAATTCTTTGTGTTCTGCTAGTGCCATTCTATATGGCAGAATAGATATAGGCTGAGTATCTGGAAGAAGGCCTATTTTGATGTTGATTTTCCTTATGAGAGGAACTATGGGAAGATCTTTAGGAAATAATCTGAGAATTCATTTACTACTGGAATTGACTTAAGACTAGGAGTCTCTGAACTAGAGTTTTTGAATCACACAAGATGATATACACACCCCTTGGATATCATTTTTCTCGCTCTAAGGTACAAAATCAACTGACCCTTAAGCGCTGTAGTACTACCCCTCCATTCAAGGACTGGTTCATTTGGAAACTAAAAATGAACAATTTTGTTTCTACAATCAATTGAGGCAGCATGAATGGAGCCAATCCATGCTGAGAATGATGTTAAAATCTGTCATCACTAACTTTACTATGTCTACTGAAGTGATTTTTTGAGATATCTTAACCAAACAGTTCCTATGTACATGCTGGGCTATGATAGGCTAACACACTAGAGTAGAGACTGAGAAAGGTTCTGTTAAGATTTCTGGTTTGACTTTGAAATTGTCTGTTATGTAAGAAGAAACAAAAGACAGAGAAGCTCCTGTATCTAATAAGGCATAACTATGTAAATGAAAGATCTGTAACGTACCAGTGACTACATCAAGAGAAATTTTCTGATACTTTTCTAATTTTGTCTCGACTAAAGTGCATAAAGCCTATTTTGGCATTGCCCACTGGTGGCACTGAGGGTGGCACCCTACTGATTCGGGTGACTGGACTGAGTTGAGAAATGATTATACTAACCCTTAAAACCTGACTGAGGACAATATCTAATTTTGTGTCCTGGCTTTCCACGCCCAAAACAATTATCACTGTCAGCTCTACATACACCCTGGTGGTTTCTGCCATATTTTTGACAAAGAGGATTTATTTGAGCACTGCTGACACTTCCTTGAGATTTTGAGCCTGGCGCCCTATCTTTGTTACCATTTTGAAGTTAGCGACTAGAGCATTAGCTGAGGATGGAGCTGGAACTAAAGAAGTGGAGAAAAATTGGGAATGGTTACCACCCTCTAACTTAGTCTGAGTAAAATTGAAGCTACCTATTCTAGATCTCTTGTTATATCTCTCTCTCTCATTATTCTTATCCTTTTATATCTGCTGATCATGGACCATGAGCCTAGATATATCTATCTTCTTAATCAACATCGCAGTTCTGCACTCCTTAACCACACTTTATGATACCCAGACACAAACTTGCTCATTCTCGACCTACTATCGGCCACTACATGGGGAGCACATCTGGCTAACTGAGTAAACTTGAGAGAATACTCATTCACACTCATGCTACATTTCCTAAGATTGATGAACTCTAACACATTGTCTTCACTCATCTCTAAAGGAAAAATCTATCTAAAAAAGCAGTAGCAAACTCTTTCCATTTTATAGGCTTTGTATTTATGCCCCTTTATACCTCCACTGCTCAAACCATATTTAAGCTAAATTCTATACCTGATTGGCAGCTAACTGAGCGCTCTCACTAGAAGTTACTCCCATAATATCTGTGACTTTCTGAACCTAGTTGAGGAACTCCTGTGGGTCCTTTTTAGACTTAGATCCTGAGAATAAGGGTAGATTTATTTGGGTGAAGTCCCAAATTTGGACTGTAGTAGTATTGGATATTAGGTTAGCCTGAATAGCAGTTGGCCATTCATTCTGAGCTGCTACAAAATTAGCTAGAGTGGAGAACGCAGCTATGAATTCTGCATGAGAGACATGCTACATGCTAGTCTAGGGGATCTACCTGATCGGGCTGAGGTGCTGACTGGTTTCTTGTTCTTATTTCATTGTTCTTTTTGGGAGGCATGTTCTGTAAATAAAAGTAAGAAAAGTATTAGACTAAGAGTTTAACTTGAACTCATGCTCACTCGTACGACATGAATACTGAAAGAAGGGAAACTTTTCCTAAAAATGTCTCATAGCCTCTTCCCATAAGTGTGGTGCGCTACACACCCATGCATAAGACTCTACTAGACATGGATTTAAGACTCCCTAGGACTCTGTTGACCCATAGTCTCTAATACAAAGTTTGTAATTCCCCGAGTCTGCACCCCGGAGCCACACGATAAGGCATAAGCTTGTACATAGGATAACATGTCATGCTTTCATTATTTAATTCACATGGACATTTCTTCAAACACTTGGGGAGCACAAATTAATGCATATTATCATGGATAACAGGTAAACATTTTAACTACAACACCCAAACATGCTAATTCAAGAATTATAACATGATACATGATATTTCAATTTCATATAATCTGAAATTAATCATGGTTTGAATCTCAATTAATGTCATGAACATGAATATAATCCAATTTTAAGCATGTAAATCATGAATTAATAATCTTGTAATTTATAAAATGGATTCTTGGACTCTATGAATGAAAGGAACCTATAGATTAACACCTAACATACCTGGGAAGATTAATTCTTGAAGGTTCTTGGAGGAATTCTTAAGCTTTGTTCTTGTTTCATGAAGCTAGGGTTTTTGACTTTTTGAGAGAGAATGATTTATTTCTTGAGTAATTAATGAAATAATGATAAATTAGTGCTCTTTTAGGGCTTAATTACATGTTTAGGCTAACTGGGGTGAGGGAAAAAAGACTTTGATGCCCTTAGAATTAAAACTCGAAATTGACTGAAAATCTAGATTTTTTACGCTGGCGTGACGCGGTGAAATCACGCCAGCTCATTGGAAACTGGGAACTGGAAGCTTAGCATGATGCGGTATAATTACGGTACCCCACTGTATGCAAATTTAACCCTTGGTGCGACGCGCCATGATCGTGGAGTCACACTAAAAATTGTCAATTGGGAAAATAACTGGTGGCGCGATGTGGTGGGATTACGATGGTTCACCGGATTTTGAAAATTGCCATTTACACCCTCTCAATGATGCAATGATGAACTAAGTGGTACACTATTTTACAAAAATGGCTATAACTCTTCACCGAGGTATCAAATTTGGGCAAATTTTATATCGTTTGAAAGCTGACTGAATTTCCTATGCAATGGTCTCAACTGAAAAATACTGAGTGTTTTAACATATTTATATGTGAATACTTATGTAATGAGATTTAAATTAAGTAAGGGAAATATTGGGTATTACAATATCTTACCCTTGGGAACATTCATCCACGAATGAGATTGGTTAAGCGAAGAAATACTGGTAGACTGAGATTACACACTGAACATGAACAACTAAAACATGATTGCATGAATGAAATCACTGATAAGCTGAATTTTCATACTGAACATGTATATCAGATGGATGAGTACATGATTGAACTGATTCATGAATGTATGACTGAATATGCAACAATAAAGAATACCAAGTTTATAATTGTAACTTAGCATAGAACTTAGCAAATTTAAGGAAGACTGTTACCTTAAGCTAAACCTAAATTTGTAGAGAAGAGGTGAGGATACTTGGTCTGCATATCTTCTTCTTCTTACCAAGTAGATCCCTCAACAAACTGATTTCGCCAAAGAACGTCAAGGGAACTTCTTTGTTCCTCAGTCTACAAATCTATTGATTAAGGATTTGAACTGCGACCTCTTCAAAAGAGATATCAATCTAAATGTCTATACCCTCTAAGGGAACTGTTACTGTGGGTCACCAATGCATTTCTTTAGCAAGGAGACGTGGAATATTAGGTGCACCGAAGCTAGATCTGAAGGAAACTCAAGATTACAAGCTACCTTTTCGAAAAGGTAAAAATTATGTAAGGATCAACATATCGGGAACTGGGTTTTACCTTCTTGTCGAACCTCTTCACCCCCTTCATGGGAGAGATTTTCAATAACATAAAATCACCAATCTCAAACTTGAGATCTTTTCTCCTCACATTTACATATGATTTCTATCGGCTCAGGGTAGCCCTAAGCCTTTATCAGATGACCTTAACCTTTTATAAGGCGTAAAACATTAAATCAAGCCCTACCATTGTGACCTTACTGACTCAAACTAATTGATTGGAAATCTATATATTCTACCATGAATATCCTCAAATGGAGCCATCTAAATACTAGAATGATAGCTGTTATTATATGCAAATTCGATCAAAGGAAAGTGGTCATCCTAACTACCTTTAAAATCAATAACAAACACTCTTAACGTATTTTCTAGAGTCTGAATGGTCTTTTTCGCTTGAACATATGTCTGAGGATGAAAAGTTGTACTAAGCTGAACTTGGTACTGAGACCCTTTTGGAATGCTTTCCAAAAGTGAGAGGTAAACTGGGTACATCTATCTGAGATGATAGACACTGGGACTCCGTGTAACCTAGCCATCTCTCTGATATAGAGTTTGGCATAGTCCTCGGCTGAATAGGAAGTATGGACTAGCAGGTGAGCTGATTTGGTCATCCTATCTACAATGCCCCAAATAGAATCATGCTGATGACGAGTACAGAGGAAAACCCATCACAAAGTCCATGTTCACTTTCTTTCATTTGCATGTGGGAATACTAAACTCCTGCATGGACCCATAGGTTTTTGGTGCTTAATCTTAAACTCCTGAGATATTGAGCACTTGGCTACAAACTCTGCAATATCTCTCTTCATCCCACTCCACCAATAAATCACCCACAAATCACGGTACATCTTAGTGTCCCTTGGATGGATCGAGTAACGTGCACCATGCACTTCTATAAGAATTTGTTGGCTCAAGTTGTCTACACTTTGCACACATAGCCAACCCTGGCAACACAACACACCATCTCCCCCTTGGGAGAAAACCTCTACTTTCTAATCTCCGATGGACTCTTTAAACTTGACTAGACTGGGATGTCTGTCCTGCTTTTCCTTTACTTTAAAAACTAGAGATGATTCTAAACAATTCTGCATCCACACACTACTCTCTGCTGAATTGACTAAGCGGGTACCTAGTCGGTCAAGTTGATGAACCGCCTGAACTAACTTCTTCTTACCATTCTTCACATGAGCAAGACTACCCATAGACAACCTACTAAGAGCTTCAACCACTACATTGGACTTTCCCAGATGATACAGAATACTCAAGTCATAATTTTTCAACAACTATAACCACCTTCTCTGATGAAAATTAAAATCTTTATGAGAGAATACATACTGCAAGCTTTTGTGATCTGTGAATACTTGTAGGGCATACATAATCCAATTTCATGGAATACATACATGGTATTTCAATTTAATGGAATTTACAATTAATCATAGATTGAAACTCAATAAATATCATAAACATGAATACAATCTAATTTCAAGCATGTAAATCATGAATCAATAATTTTGTCATTTTAAAAATGAATTCTTGGACTCTATAGGTGAAAGGAACCCATAGATGAACACCTAACACACCTGGGAAGATTAATTCTTGAATTTTTTTGCAGGAATTCTTGAGCTTTGTTCTTTTTTCTTGAAGCTAAGTTTTTTGCCTTTTTTGAGAGAGAATGATTTATTTCTTGAGTGATTAATGAAATAATGAGCAATTAGTTCTATTTTAGGGCTTAATTACGTGTTTAGGCAGACTGGGGTAAAACTTAAAATTGGCTAAAATTGGCTAAAATCCTAATTTTGTACAATGGCGTGATACGGTGAAATTACGCTCACTGGAAATTGGACAACTGGGAACTGGAAGATTTGAACAATGCGGTACAATTGCGGTACCCCACTGTATGTAAATTTAACCCTTGGAGCAACACGCTAGGATCGAGGAGTCACATTGGAAAGTGAAAATTAGGAAATGGATGGTGGTGCGACGTAGTGGGATCATGATGGTTCACTGGATTTTGACAATTGCCATTTGCACCCTCTCCATGATGCGATGATGTACCAGGTGGTACACTATTTTACAAAATGGCTATAACTTTTCACACGGGTATCGGATTTGGGCAAATTTTATATCGTTGGAAAGCTGACTGAATTTCATACGCAATGGTAAGCTCTAAACTGAAAAAACAGATTGTTTTAAATTTTTTCGATATGAATACTCATGTACTAAGAGTTAGCTTAAACTATTAAAATATTGGGTATTACGGGTTATCACCCTCCTTATCTCCAACAATTTTGGGAACTTAAATAATATATAGGGCACTTGATCGAGACTTGAAATAATGTTGGAACATAGGGTGATTATCTTGTCAAACAGTTCATTTAATGTCTCAAAGAAAATGCCTTTGATTGATGCACAAATCTCACACCTGGTTTTATAAATACTTTAGAGTAGTTAGATAATAGTTCCTCAATGTTTTAAATAACAATACATTAGTTTTATTGAACTTTTAGAGGCTTGCCAACATAAATATGAATCAATATTTTAGTTTATCACTTGTTAGAGAAGCTTGAGCCTCAACTACATAGATATTCTTATTGAAATTTCTAGTATCAAAATATGCATCCAAGAAATAAATTAGCGTCTTCACTATATATTGAAAGGATTAAAGTCAAATACATTTTGAAGAGTTGGCAACTATGTGCATGATATGGAACTATGCATGACTGCAAGAGGAGATCAATGGCCACCTGTCTGTAAGCCTCATAGAGATGAAGATATAAAAGAACCTTATGATGGGGAAAGTGTGCATACAAATATGAATTCGAAGAATCTATGTATGTCTCTACACTCCTTAATGCATGAGACTAAACTACAAGTTATAGAGATCCTTAACACATGATCCTAAACTGCATGTTACAAAAATCATTAGATGCATGAGCCTAATCTATACATCATAAAACTCTTCAAACTTGAGCCAAAATTTTAAGTTGCAAAGCTCTTTAAATTTAAGCTTCATCTCCATCTTTTAGTGGTTTTAAATTTGAAACAAACCTTCAAATCAAGAAGCCCTTAAATTTGAGCTAGATCTTCATGTCACAAAGCTCACCAAATTATGAGGTAAATTCTTAAATCATAAAATTATTTAAATTTTAGCTAAATATTAAAGTTGAAATTCTCCTTGAAATAAAATCTTAAACTGTATGTCACAGAACTCTTTAACTTTGAGATTAATCTTTAAGTAAAATATGGTAAGTCATCCGTTTGATGACTTGTTGGCACCTTTTAATCTTACATTAGCATTCTTTTCCATTGTTTTGGTGTTAATCTCATGTATAATGCTCATTTGTGTAGGTAAAGGTTGATGATGAAGATGATCAAGCCATTCAAGTCAATGGGAGGTCAAATATGTAAGAAGAAGAGCCATAAAGTTCACCTAGATGTGTTAGGAGCGGGTGGACAAAATGAAAAAAAATAGTGTCACCTGCACCTATGGTGAAACCCATATGCACCCAGGGTGTGTCCCACCTATGACTAATTTGATCCAGATCTACTCTTGATCTACTCAAGCAGATAAACAATGCAGTGGCAATTTTGTAATATTAGGAAAATGTGAAATTGGGGTCAAAAGAGGGTTTTTAGCTCATTTCCATTAATATTTAACTATTCTTGTACTTGAGCTAAGAAACATGGAGAGACTCTCAAGTGAAGAATTGATGGTTTTTATTGACAATTCTTTGAAATTAAAGATTTGATAATGTATTCTCTTTTCTTTATATTGATTAATTTGAAGGGAGTTTTGGTATATCACCATTTTCTCCCTCAATAAGTAGCCAATTCTTCTTCTTGGGATCATGCTTGAATAGATTATGACCAGTGCATGGGCTTTGTTATTGTCTTCCTAATTAGCTATTTTATATGGAGTTTGCATTCATTCTATATTTTAACTAAGAATTGGGGTTACACACCCCAATTATTTTAGAACCCATATCATCCTTGACGGTGGGGTATGAGGAAGAAATGGATCTGAATAATAACTTGAATTAGTTCATTTAATAACATCTCTTAGATATAAAGATGTTAATCAAGTCCATAGATTGGTAAAATTGTTACACTTTTTAGGTGTTTGAAAGAACACATTTGTAATATTTAGAGTTTTATTAACAAATTGACACTAGTACCTCTAGATCTAGCCTACCCATGACTTCTAGCTAAATTTGGACAAATAATCAAATACCCATGTATGAAACAATATCTAGTAAGGCATAAACCCAATTACCACAAACAATTGATTAATCTCTATGCTTCTAGGTTAGAAATAGTACTCTTCTTACAACAAAATTGTTACACTTGAAAACAATCAAACAAACCCCCATTATGGGTCAACCCTAGTTGACTTTTAACACTCTTAAGTATTAAAATCCTTATATTCACTCCGTGTAGATTTGACTTTAACATCCATTGGGTTATTATATTGGCAATGATCTATTACATTCTCAAAAGGTGTAATCTAAGTATTATCAAGATTTTGGCATTGTGGCCGGGGAATGAAACAAAGTATTCATTTTTGTAGTGTTTTTAGTCATTTGGGGTAGCCCTGAGGTTATTTTATGTATTTGTTATTTTTGTTGTTTTTTTAATATCCAAGGTACCAAGTTCCAAACTCAATTTACCCAAGGCTTTACCCTTCACAAGTCTAAACACCTCGATTCCAAAAATCCTACACTTCACGAAATCCAATGACTCCTCTCTACAAGTTAGAATCCGAAGAGAATAAGGACAAGCCTCAAGAAGGATAGAAGATTGATGTTGATGTACAAGAAGAGTGTGAAGAAAAGAGAGTAAGGGAAACGAAAACCATGGGTAGTGAAGTCGGAAGGGGAAAGAAATACTTGATTGTGGATCTTGATTGTGCCTTGTTACTTCTTAACCCAAAGGCTAGGATTTTGCCTAGCTTTGATTTTTCTTATATGCAGGTACAAGATAAAATGATATCCAATAAGGATCCAAAAGGAATTCCACATGAAACCATAAGAAATGAACTAATGACTCCCTTGACCAAGCGCTCTAAAAAGGTGGACTGCCCAAGCCTAACCCGGGTGACTTTGGTAGTCTCACCACTTCCTTGAACTTAAAATATTGTGATTTAGTGTCTTGTGAAGTAGTTTTGGGTTTACAAGTGCATACCTCTTTCCTTAGTAACTCTTTTGTTGTGACTAATGATTAACTTGCTCTTAAAACTAATTCACTACTTGAACATGAGAATGGTATGCTTGAGAAGTTCTAAGTTAGTGTTGATTCTTGTAATGTTGATCTTCATATTGAACATGGTCCTTTGAACTTGTGTAATGAAATCCATAATACTAGTCTTGTTCATAGCGTCCTTGTGTATGTCAAAGTAATGAGTAATGCCTTGAATGATTATGAACTTAGTATCCTAATGAAAGGAGTGGGTCATCTCATCTTAGACCCTTGTCTTCTACTTCTATTTGATCTCGATCTACCTTTGGGATGTGGGTGGAGTAACTTCGGTTCATGTGTATTTCCTTTTGACGTTGATGCTATTAAGTTAGTTTATATCCTTTGTTCCAAGTTTTTCATGTCAAATACCAAAGATATATGGATGTATTTCAAATGTGAACTGTAACGCCCCAAAAATGGGTCCCGGGACGTCACACAGTGCTTAAGGCTACAAGTAGCCCCAGGCTAACCATTTGAGCCATATTCACATCATTCAACACTTATCAATAGAATTACTATGATCAGTCATCAAAATATCCTCCATGATATCATAATTCAAAAAACAAAAGAGATGCGGAAAGGTAATAAAATACGACACATCACGACAACTCCAACCATCTAGTCTAGTCTGACAAGCCTCTAAAAGTCAACAACATCAGAGAGCCATTGGGACATACCCTAACTGACTTATACTAAGTATCAAAAGTACTTCGTTCTATGAAACATAAATCTGTATGTCATGTCCTCGGATCATGAGGACTAACCACTACAGAGGATGTAGAACAGTGTGCCTGAAAAATCACTTTCAAGCCTGAGACTGAGCACCTGAACCTACATTATGAGAAAATGTAGCCCACATCCAGAGATGTGGGTCAGTACCATAGAAATGGAGCGAGCATATGGGGGTGTATGCAGTTTAAAATATCAACATCATAAGCATTTATAGGAAGCATGCATGATATAATGAAAGACTCACATAGCTTGAATAAGATCACTGTAATCATCAGTTAGTGAAATATATGTAATAAAACATGTGAGTCATCATATAAATTCTCAATCACTTTCCAATTAATTTGATGATCAAACCTCATAATAAAATCCCTCTTTGATAATATAAAATCATTAAACTTTGCAAAAATGATAGCTTTCACAACTCAACTTTCAAATCATTTAACTTTTCATCTCAAACATAAGAATACATACACGCACACTAGGACTCTCTTACAACCGACATAAAATATGTGAGCTACATGTAGTCCAACATCCAACCCACATTGGGGAGAGCTTTCCTATCCTTACTATCGGAGTAGGACCTTAATCATTCATTCACTAGTGATCACTAGATCAAACAACCTTAGTCTCATATCCTATGGAGGCATGTAGTTCTATGGAAGTACCAATTACAGATATACCTCCCATTCGGTGCAAAAGACTACTCCCGGACATACCTCAGATATTTTCAAAGACAATCCACAACAAAATGAATTCAACAATTCATAACGGGAGCCATCATGCTACCCTTTTTCATAATCAATCATAGTGTGGATTTCTTTTCTCAGTTGAGTTCAAAAATAACTCTTTCAAGACCAAAAGGTCAAATCAATTCCATTCTCAAAGTGTGTAGAACAAATTACTTCATAACATAATAATCTCAATACGGGTTCAAAACCCATAATTCAATACTTGAGAAAAACACTTCAAGATTCATACTTTATTTAGCAAACATGATAAAATTCATATAAAATATGTAAATTCGACTTTTAAACATGATATTCACATCAAACTCATGAAATTCATTCTCAAAACATCTAAAAAATCATAATTTCTCGATCAAGGATATAGAATGTAAGTTTTCATCTCAAATTCACTATAAGACATGTAAAATCATATATCTTTGGAAATAATACAATTTGAGCACAAGAACGAAAGAAGGCTTTTGTTAAAAAGCCCCACACACCTCTATAGTAAGGAAGGCTCACTGATACTAGGGTTATGATGTGTTTAGGAGCAGTTAAATTCATAGGGTTATATTTAAGGACGTGTAAGGAATGTTAAAAGGTTTATTTATCCTTGAAATAATGCAAAACGGAGTGTTTAAGTCATTTGAAACCAACACATAGGCGCCGCATATGCTATCGCCTATGTTTGTATAGTCTCCGCCTATGATCCTATGCTATCGCCTATGTTTACATAGGATCCGCATATGTTATCGCCTATGCTTTCCAGTGACCGTAGGAGATTAGTTAGGAGATGCCCTCTACTTCGGAAAGCCATAACTCTTAGCTCGGGTGTCGGATTTTGATGAGATTAGTATCGTTGGAAAGCTAATTCGATTCTCTATGATTTTGTGGGTAGAAATATGCAGAAATACCACACATTTATCAAGTTATTCTCATTCAAAGATGAACCTTGTAAATCCAAACGCAAAAACTTGATGGATTTCGAAACTCTTAGCTTGAATTACCTTAAGTGACTCATATAACCACACTTAGCGCATCGTAAGCTCTCTTTTAACTAGGGTACTCTTGGTAATTTAGGTTCCCAAATATGGCTAACAAAATTGGGATTTCAAATGTATGAATAACGGTTCGCTTTCTTGCATAGGAAAGTGCAGGGTATTACAATATCTCCCCCTTGGGGACTTTTGTCCTCGAATGACGCTGGGTATACTAAGAGTAAAGAGAAAATGATGGTACATAGCTGAAGCAACTTGCTAATCTTGCCTCTACTTCTTTCTATATTTCGGACACAAAAAGGACTGCATAACTCATGAAATCAAAGCTGAATAGTATAAAATAGCTGCTGAACTACTGCATTTCTGCACAAAAAAGGAATGATTTAAAGCAGAATGGTACCTTTGGCTTGATCAGAGATTATGGAAAATAGGTGCAGGTACTTGGATCGCATATCCGCCTTAGCTTCCCAAGTTGCACCCTCAACGGATTGGTTTCACCACAACACCTTCACTAAGGGAACTTCTTTGTTCCTTAGTCTTCGGACTTGGTGATCTAAAATCTCAACAGGAACTCCCTCAAAAGAAAGACTATCTTGCACATCAGGGTTTTCTGAAGGATCTACAACAACACAATCACCAACGTGTTTCCTATGCATGGAGACATGCAAGACAGAGTGAACGAAAGATAACTCCGAAGGCAACTCAACCTCATACGCTACCTTACCAACACGGCTAAGAACTCTATAAGAGCCAACATAACAGGGACTAAGTTTCCCTTTATTTAAAAATCTCTTCACTCCCTTCATGAGTGAAATCTTCAAATACACCAAGTCACCAACTTCAAATTCAAGTTCTCTTCTTCTAACATCCGCATACAACTTCTGACGACTCTATACGGTTTTCAACCTTTCTCTAATCAACTTAACGTTTTCTATAGCCTCAAACACCGAATCACGACCACTCATAGCCATTTCACGCGCCTCAAACCAACCTATGGGTGATCTACACCTTCTCCCATACAAACCCTCAAATGGAGCCATGCCAATTCTAGAGTGAAAACTGTTATTGTAAACAAACTCTATCAATGGTTAATGCTCATCCCAACTCCCCTTAAAGTGAAGTTCACACGTTCTCAATATATCCTCTAAGGTCTGGATGGTCCTCTCCGCCTGACCATCTATCTGTAGATGGAAAGCAGAACTCAAATGCACTTGGGTACCAAGACCCTTCTGAAAAGCCCTTAAAAACTGCGAAATGAACTGAGTACCCCTATCTGAAATGATGGACAAGGGAACTGCATGCAATCTGAATAATTCCCGGATGTACAATCTAGCATAATCCTCAGCAGTATAAGAAGTATGCACAGGAAGTGTACAAAATTAGTCAATCTATCCACAACAACCCAAATGGAATCATGATGGCATCGGGAAGGAGGTAAAATAGTCACAAAATCCATATTTATCTCTTTTCACTTCTAGGTGGGAATAATAAACTCTTGCATCATAAAACCAGGCCTTTGGTGTTCAACCTTAACCTATTGGCACGTTTCACACTTAGCCACAAACGCTGCCATATCTTTCTTCATGCCACTCCACTAATAGATTTCCCACAAGTCACGGTACATCTTGATGGCACTAGGATGAAAAGAGTATCTTCCCCCGTGTGCTTCGGCCATAATTCTCTATCTCAGGTCATCACCATTCCAAACACACAATCTACCCTGCAGCCTCAACACACCATCTCCCCCTTGGGAGAAAACCTCTACCTTTTGGTCCTTGACTGACTCCTTCAGTCTGACCAAAGTAGCATCTAAGTCTTGCTTCTCCTTTACTTCCGAAACCAAGGAGGATTCGGAACTACTCTGAACCCCTATACTACCTTTAGCAGAGTCAAACAACCTAACCCTCATTCTACCCAATCGGTGCACATCATGAGCCAACTCTTCCTTACCCTCTTAAACATGTGAAACACTACCCATAGACACCTTTCTTAGGGTATCCTCCACCATATTGGCCTTGCTCAGATGATACAACATGCTCATATCATAGTTTTTTTAACAATTCTAACCATCTTCTCTGCCTAAGGTTCAACTCTCTATAGGTAAATACATATTGTAAACTCTTATGATCAGTGAAAACATCAACGTGAACACCATACAAGTAATGTCTCTATATCTTTAGAGTAAACACAACGACAACTAATTTAAGATCATGGGTGGGGTAATTTTTCTCATGGGATTTTAACTGTCTAAAAGCATAAGCTATCACCTTACCCTTCTGAATCAATACATAACCCAAACCAACTCTAGAAGCATCACAATATACCACAAAACCATCAACACCATCAGGCAGAGTCAAAATAGGGGCTTTAGTGAGTCGAGTCTTCAACTCCTGAAAACTCTTCTTACAAGAATCGGACATCAAAAATTTCACTTTCTTTTGGGTCAACCTTGTCATAGGGGATGCTATAGAGGAGAAACCTTCAACAAAACGGCGGTAATAGCAAGCTATACCTAAGAAACTTCAAATGTCAGCCGAAGAAATAGGTCTAGGCCAGTTTCAAACAGCTTCGGTCTTTTGGGGATCCACTCTAATACCCTCGGAAGAAATAATATGACCCAGAAAAGCAACTGATCTTAACCAGAACTCACATATGCTGAGTTTGGCAAACAATTGATGATTTCTAAGGGTTTTCAAGACAATCTGGAGGTGATCTGCGTGCTCATTCTCACTATGAGAGTACACCAGAATATCATCTATGAATACGATAAAAAACATATGAAGGTATGGTTTGAACACTCGATTCATGAGGTCCATGAAAGCTGCTGGGGCATTATTTAACCCAAAGGACATAAGAAACTCAAAATGACCATAGCGAGTTTGGAAGGCTATTTTTAGGATGTTACACTCCTTAACTTTGAGCTGATGATAGCCGGAATGAAGGTTTATCTTTGAGAAGTAACTTGCACCTTGCAATTGCTCAAACAAATCGTCTATTCTCAGAAGGGGATACTTATTATTGATAGTGACTTTATTCAACTGGTGATAGTCAATGCACATACGCAAAGAAAAATCTCTCTTCTTCACAAATAACACAGGAGCACCCCAAGGAGAAACTCTAGGCTATATGAAACCCTTATCTAACAGATATTTGAGTTGCTATTGTAACTCCTTAAGTTTTGTAGGTACCATACGTTAAGGAGGAATAGAAATGGGCTGAGTATCAAGAAGAAGATCGATCCCAAACTCTATCTCTCTATCAGGAGGTATCCCTGGGAGATCTTCCAAAAAGACATCAGAAAAATCATTGACAATGCTAACTGAGTGGAGAGTTGGAGTCTCAGACTTAGTGTCTTTGACTCTAACCAAATGATAGATGCACCCCTTTGAAATAAGTTTTCTTGCTTTCATATATGAGATAAAATGACTCTTGGGAGATACAGAACTCCAGATCACTCAAACACAGGTTCATCAGGAAACTGAACTTGACCACTCGGGTACGACAGTCTATAGAGGCATAACAAGAATGAAGCCAGTCCATACCTAGAATAACATCGAATTACACCATGTCTAACTCAATCAGATCAGTCACTTCTATGTAGGACTGTAATTGGACACTTTCTAGGCAACAATCAAATCACCTACTAAGGTAGAAACTAAGATAGGCTCAGTAATATTTTCAGGACTCATTTCAAAATTCACAGCAATCATAGGTGTAACATATGAAAAACTGGACCCAGGGTCCAACAGAGCATAAACATCTAACTAAAGTATACAGAGGATACCAGTAACAACATCGGGAGAGTCATCCTGGTCTTGGAGAGAGGTAAAGCATAGAAACTATTCTGGCACTAATCACCAGTAGTGCTAGAGGACGCGCCCTGAGCAGAGGCTGGGCGAGTAACCTGAACTGGAGCACTAGCAGCCTGAGTCTGAGGGGGATTATCACGATGCCCTTGTATGTCATGTGGGAACTCCCTAAGTTTGTGACCCAAGTAACCACACCCAAAACAATCTTTCTTCTCACCTCAACACTCAACCAGGTAGGTCCTACCATACTTAGGACACGAAGGATAATTTGGCTTTTGCCAACACTGTACTGAGACCTGGATATATATGACCGATGGCCTTGCTCCTTTCTACCCCTAGGCATGGGAGAATTAACTAATGATGGTGCTGGCGAAGATGGACGGTCTTAAAACTGAGGGAGATTCCCTCCCTGTGACCTAGTTTGACCCTGTCTGTGCTACTCGAACCTAGCTCTCTTATTCCCTCTCATTCTATCTCTCTCCCAGATCTTATCTGCTTTAATCTGTTAGGGATGAGTCATCAGCCTAGAAAGATTCATATTACTATTTAGCATAGTAGACCTGCACTCCTTTATTACATAACTAGATACTCCTATCACAAACTTACTCATACTGGCCCGATTATCTGATACTAAGTAAAGGGCATATTTGGCCAACTGATTGAACTTCAGAAGTACTCTCTAACACTCATAGCACCCTATCTTAAGTTCATAAACTCTTCTACATTCACCTCTATCATCTCTAAAGGGAAAAACTTGTCCAGGAATGCATCCTGGAACTCTTGCCAAGTCGTAGGGGCGGCACCCGCACCTCTACTTTTCTTCCAACCAACCACCCAATCATAAGAAAGGTCTTTCAACTGATATGCTGCTAACTCCACAATATGCTCCTTGGATACATGCATCACTTGAGTAATCTTTTGCACCTCCTCTAAAAACAATTGTGTATCCTCATCTGACTTGGACCCATAAAATTCTGCTGGACTCATCCGTACAAAGTCACGAATCCTAGTATCAGCTGAATCACCTCCCTACTGCTGCGGAGATAGGGACAAATTGGCCTGAACATTCGTGGCAACAGCTTGGGCTAGTGCCTAAAAGGCTGCCCAAAATTCAGCATGGGACACGTTCTCATTAAATGGGTTAGTAGTTTGGGGTTTCTGACCATCTTATTTATTCTAGCTTGACATAGAGGCATATTTTTGAAAGAGGAGAGCACAAATTAATAGTAGAGAGACAAACTTTAAGCACGATAGATTTATAAAAGAATCATTCTTTTTCCTAAAATGTCTCATAGCCTCTTGCTCATAGATATGGCACGCTACACACCGATAATCAAGACTCTACTTAACACAGCTTGTCAGACTCCCTAGGACTCATATAACCATAGGCTTTGATACCAAGTTTTAATGCCCCAAAAATGGGTCTCGAGACATCAGACGGTGCTTAAGGCTACAAGTTGCCCCAAGCTAACCCTTTGAGCCATATTCACATCATTCAACACTTATCAATAGAATTACTATGATCAGTCATCAAAATATCCTCCATGATATCATAATTCAAAAAACAAAAGAGATGCGGAAAGGTAGCAAAATATGACACATCATGACAATTCCAACCATCTAGTCTAGTCTGACAAGCCTCTAAAAGTCAACAATATTAGAGAGCCATTAGGACATAACCCAACTGACTCATACTCAGTATCGAAAGTACTTCATTCAATGAAATAGAAATCTGGATATCACATCCTCGGATCATGAGGACTCACCACTACAGAGGATGTAGAACAGCGTGCCCAAAAAATCACTATCGAGCCTAGGACTGAGCACCTGAACCTATATTCTGAGAAAATGTAACCCACATTCGGAGATATGGGTCAGTACCATAGAAATGGACCGAGCATATGGGGGTGTATGCAGTTTAAAATATCAACATCATAAGCATTTATAGGAAGCATGCATAATATAATGAAAGACTCACATATCTTGAATAAGATCATTCTAATCATCAGAGAGTGAAATATATGTAATAAAACATGTGACTCATCATATAAATTCTCCATCACTTTCCAATTCATTAGATGATCAACCTCATAATAAAATCCCTCTTTGATAATATAAAATTATTAAGCTTTGCAAAAATTATAGCTTTCACAACTCAACTTTCAAATCATTTCACTTTTAATATCAGACATAAGAATACACACACACACACTAGGAGTCTCTCATAATCGACATAAACCATGTGAGCTACATGGAGTCCAACGTCCAACTATCGTTGGTGAGAGCTTTCCTATCCTTACCATTGGAGTAGGACCTTAATCATTCATTCACTAGTGATCATTATATCAAATAGCCTTAGACTCATATCCTATGGGGGCATGTAGTTCTATGGAAGTACCAATTATAGATATACCTAGGTTCTAAATACTACTCTCGGACTTAGCTCAGATATTTTCAAAGACAATCCACAACAAAACAAATTCAACAATTCATAACAGGAGCCATCATGCTACCCTTTTTCATAATCAATCATAGTGTGGATTTTGTTTCTCATTAGAGTTCAAAAATAACTCTTTCAAGACCAAAAGGTCAAATCAATTCCATTCTCAAAGTGTGTATAACACATTACTTCATAACATAATAATCTCAATCCAGGTTCAAAACCCATAATTTAATACTTGAGCAAAACACTTCAAGATTCATACTTTATTTAAAAAACATGATAAAATTCATATAAAATCTAGAAATTTGAATTTTAAACATGATATTCACATCAAACTCATGAAATTCATTCTCAAAACATCTAAAATATCCTAACTTCTTGATCAAGGATATAGAATGTAGGTTTTTATCTCGAATTCACAATAAGACATGTAAAATCATATATCTTTGAAAATAATACAATTTGGGCACAAGAATGAAAGAAGGCTCTTGTTGAAAAACTCTACATACCTCTATAGTAATGTAATTGTTGAAAGATTGGACCTTCAAACCTTGATTGGGCAACCCTAGTTATTTTTCTCCTTTAGTGCTCTTAGATGATGAAATTAGACTAATACTAGGGTTATGATGTGTTTAGGAGAAGTTAAATTCGTAGGGTTATATTTAGGGACGTGTAAGGAATGTTAAAAGGTTTATTTATCCGTGAAATAATGCAAAACGGAGTGTTTAAGTCACTTGAAACCAACAGATTGGCCCGTATGTGCTATCGCCTATGTTTACATAGGCACCACTTATGCTATCGCCTATGTTTACATAGGCGCAGCCTATGCTATCGCCTATGTTACATAGGTGCCGCATATGCTATCGCCTATGCTTTCCAATAACCATAGGCGATTGGTTAGGCGACGCCCTCTACTTCGTAAAGCCATAACTCTTAGCTCGAGTGTCGGATTTTGATGAGATTGGTATCGTTGGAAAGATAATTCGATTCTCTATGATTTTGTGGATAGAAATATGCATAAATACCACACGTTTGTCAAGTTATGCTCATTCAAAGATGACCCTTGCCTATTCAAATGCTAAAACTTGATGGATTCTGAAACTCTTATCTTGTATTACCTTAAGTGACTTATATAACCACACTTAACACATCATAAGCTCTCTTTTAACTAGGGTAACCTTTCTAATTTAGGTTCCCAAATATGGTTTACAAAATTGGGATTTCACATGTACGAATAATAGTTTGCTTTCTAGCCTAGGAAAGTGCGGGGTATTACATGAACACCCTTGGCTTGTCAATAAGTATGGTCCTTTGAGCTTGTGTGATGAAAGCTATGAAGTGAATATTGTTCAATGAGACCATGTGTATGTAAAAATTGTGTGTGGTATTTTGGAAAGTCATGACTTTGATCCTCAAGTACAAGGGGTGGGTAGTTTCGGCCTAGACCTATGCCTATTACTTCCCTTTGACCCCAGGGTACTTGTGAGATGTTGGAAGTGTAGTTTTGGTTCATTCTCATTATCGTTTAATGTTGATGCTATTCACTTCATTTGTATCCTTTATGCTAAGCTTTTCATGTTTAATACCAAGGATATATGGGTGTAAGTTAAATGTGAACAACCATGGATAAATGATATGAGTGTGGTATGAATACTACCCTCCTACCAAGAGGATTGTTCGCTTGTTTTGCTCTCTCTTTGGTTTTGCAAGATCTGAATTTGAGGGAAAATTACTTTTAAGATGGAGAGGATGATACAACAATAAAAAGCACAAAAGAGTACAAGGCATTATCAAAGGTTCAAGCTTCAGAATTGGTAAGTGTTTGGAGCCTTTTAAGGACTTGTCAAGTTTAAGGAGGAGAAGGGAAAAACTACACTCAAGAGACGCCTCAAGTGCAGGGTATTGAAGACATTTTACATCCCAAAGTAACATCCAAGAGGCGCCTACTTTCCCTTATTCATTTAGGGCATTTTGACATTTGTTATGTAATAGTATAAATAGACACTTTAGTGGGTATTTTCATTAGACTTTGATAAATTGATTGATTATTAATCAAATTTTATTTTGTTTCCTTAATTTAAGGCTTATAAAAGCCATCTTAGTGTAGGTATTGGGAAAGACATTGAAACTAAGTCATCTTTGAGTGTGGAATCACACTTGTTGACATTTTGGAAAGAAAGGTTGGTGCTTGGGGAAGGTGACTCCCTTTGTGTCTACCTATGAATAAAGTGTTATCCATCAATGGTGAGGTATGCCAAAGTGTTTAATATACACTTTGGTGCTAATCATTAGGGTTGTTGTATGTTTCATTACTATCTTTCATTTAATGCAATTTTCTTCTCTGATTTTATTTGAATTCAAGTGTCTCTACTTCTTCTCCTTCTCTCTTTAGTTGCTAGTTTTTGTTTCTTTAGGCTTTAATTTTAGTTATAGCTTTGTTTTAGCTATCAAAACTTCCTCAATGAATTCAACAATTACACTATATTTTGCTTTAATTCAAATCGACTACCTAGCTTGAGCTTGCAAATACCGTTAGTCATATAGTTTGTAACGTCACGAATAGGTCTAGTAGCTATTTGAGCAGGAACAACTGGGATAACCAGAGCTAGGAGATTTCCAGCATTTGGATCGATAAGGTCATTTTGATCAACTAGATGAGCCATTGGGACCTATTGATTCAGATATTGAGCTTTTTGCCCATTGTTGAAATATCAGTTCTAGTTTTGAAAAAAATACTACCAACTTTTCATCTCACTCCAGTCTTGTAGTCATCTAATCCTGCAAAAATTTAGCTGCTAAGATCAAGTCATTAACATAAAATTATTAAGAAAACCCAAAAATTTAGCAATTTACTAATTATACTAGTCCCCGACAACAGCACCAAAAATTTATTGGGGCTTAAACGCACATGCAAGTGCATGTGATTATACAAGTAATACAGTGACTTAGATAGCCAGATATCTTTCCCACAAGGACTAACCAACTATAAATTCAGTTAACTTTTAGTTTTAGACAATGAGGTATTAAGTATTGCAGAGTATTAGAATGATTTGGAATTTCAGAATAAAACTATAAAATTAATATATAATAAATAACACTTTGTGACAGTTGCAAAACAAGCACGGTTGTAAATAGTATTGATGAGAATTATAAGGTTGAGGCGTTTCAAACAATCATGCAAATCTTTATTCTTATCGCAGTTTAATTGGTTATCAGTTTGTTGATTTCCAAGGTTTATGCTACGATCTTGGTCTCCCGACCTCTAATCTTCTATCTAGAGAATATTTCAACTACAACTCCCGCAGAGATGTAACCATTCATATAGATTCATAAAGTTATCTTCTTGTAATTGAACCAAGAAAGGCTTCTAGGTATATCCCTTTCCTAGATGATAATTCAAACCCCTTATTTTATAAAAGGGTAAGAACCTTGCTCCTTAATTTCTGTGTTCTATCCTATGATTATCCTCCCGGATTCACATAGAAATATAGATTTATTCTAATGGTGGCTACTTATCAAAATAGTAAGCTCAATAAATTAAGAACAACCCATATGATAATCCAAAAAGAAACTCTGATAAAGAATATCAAAGAGTAATCATGTTCTTGGCCTCAACCCCAGAACAAGGGCGTTTAGCTACTTATGTTTGAATTCAACATAAAAAATAAGTAATTAATCATACCCAAAATTAATCTTGAAGTAAAAAATTTCAAAAGAATGTCTAAGAACCCTAAAAGAGTGTTTTTTGCTTTTTCGCCGCTGCTGTGCTTGCAAAAAGTGTTTTGAGATTATGCTCATGTGTTCCTTTTATTTTTAGAGAAAATTTGCAAGCTCTGGACTACCGATGTGACACGTCACCAATCGCGTCAGTAAATCCATCGTGTCGCATCAATTTTGCATTAACACACTGGAATTACACTTCAAAATTTTGGCTAAGGCACCAAACACAAGGGTAAAGGAGATACGTCGACTTTGCATCAATGTACTGGAATTATCTTCAAAAATTTGGACTAAGTCACAAAATGTAAGGACCGATGTGACGCATCGACTTAGCATCACGTCACTAGAATTCATCCCCAAATATTTAACTAAGTCTCTTAAATCACTTTCTTTTCAGGTGCTTTCTTCTATTCTTACTCCAACTTATCTATCCATGCTCTTGGACTCAATAAAAATGGTCTTTTGTATTAGAACAATTAATTCCGCACCATCAACCACAAATTTCTTCATCATATGCATCCAAGTTTTAAACAGTCCCCTTAGAAATTTACCCTGCATTACTAAGCACATTGGTTAGCTACGAGACACAATTTAGATCAAATGAAATGTAATTAACATATTTTTTTCTCAAAACAAATCCAAATATGGGTAGATATCGGTGTTTGGACATATAAATACTCCCAAGATAAATCATATATATTTCCAAAGGAGTTCCATGGCCTTATCATGGTACCTAGGAAACATGGCATGCCAAACATTTCAGAACATCCAACTTTGGTCCAAGTTTATCCTACACTTTTGTCCTCCAAGTCTACGCTTTGTGATGTTTTTTACACTCAATTTTCAGATTGTGAAACATCTATTTATCATCATTATCAAATCTCCAAGAATCATATAGCATTAAACACGTCACATTAGAGCTCAAACAAGATACAAATCAAGATAATGAACTAGTAAAAGTCATAGCTCAAGCTAAGAGGTACTATTTTTTGTTCCTTGATTCTTAACTTGGTGTTTTGAATCAAAATTCACTATGAGAACACTTTGAACATTACATTTTCATAACCCTTAGATTCTTCTATATATCAAGAACTACTTATTAAGCACAAGAGAAATCCTCAGAACTAAGCTTAAAAAGCTCGGATAACAACACTGAGGCGCATAAATCCACCTCATATCAACATCACTATCTATCTCATATTATTGCATTTTGGGGTACCCCCATCATCAATTATGGCAACTAGGGAAGGTATAATTTGTAGTGGATCATCAGGTAGGGGAGGAGGTATCTCAACTGTGTTGTCACTGGACTCATCTTTCTCCTCCTCCTCCTCCTCCTTATTTTTTTTCATTATTTTCTAAGCCAGAATTCTTGAACTGTTTATTTTTGGACCCATTTTCTAATGTATCCTTAGCCTCATCATCATCATCTTTAGAACTAGACTTGGACTCTCATCCCTATTCAGACTAGAGAGTGGATTGGGGTGGTGGTGATTGGGGTTCTTCATTCGGGGCCTAGCCTGTGGAGGTGCTTGTCTTGATTGAGAACCTTTCATACCCCGCGACAATATTTTGCCTTGTTTGACAAAGCCACAAAACTAATCATCTGTGGCTTTATCCCTCAGGTGTCGAGTGGAGGGGCGGGCTTGCTTCTTCAGTGTTTATTTTGTGTAATCTAGTTTGGGTGCCACTTATACCTGTTAATACACACATATTAGTTAATCCTAAGAAACAAAAAAAATCAAGTAAAGGTAACAAGTATGTAGAAATGGGTGCAAACCCTACATGTCAAGGTATGACTTATTTCTAAATGCTGCAAGTCTTCCTAAGACTCATATGGTAGATTGATGTATAGGGACAATTCAAATACTGAGTCCTCCTAATGAGTAGTTAGGTCAAAAGATGACTCATCACCAACACTCCTAGTCTAGCCAGTGACTCTTTCTTGATGAACTCCTCTCTCCTGTCACTGCAATTCTATTCTACGAGTTGTATGGTTAGACAATGACTTATTGTGTGTGACGTAGTGTTACCAAAGAGGAAACACTACGAGTTGTTAAGAGTCCCATAAAAATGACAACACGGGTGCTTTAGGGTGTTTGCTTTTTTATTTTACAATTCCCAGTAGGTATTCAGACTTTCCCATGAATTTAAAATCTACAAAACACTCTTAATTCATCCCAATATCCAAATTTAAGAACAAATTTCATCTGCTCTCTTTTTATTCACAATCATCTACATTTCTCAAGAACAAGTTCATGAGTTTTCACCCTATTCCAAAAATCAAGATAGGAATCCAAGTACATTTACCATAATTTAGCACAAACATTAGATATAGAGAATTAGATTGAAGTACTTATTAGAAGTTAGAGAACACTTTCTTAGATTCTTTAGAAATTTGGTAGTTTCCCTAGTTCTTGAGATAAACAACTTTTTGGGAGATTAACCATTGAATTTTTATGATGAAGAATGAATTCTTAGTGTATTTTAGGAGTTATTGGATGGTTTTAGGAATAGAGGGAGTCAAAGACATTTAAAAATAGAATGTGGATCGATAATGTTGGTTAATTTCCTTTTATTTAATCTGAATTGGGTCGGGTCGACCCGTTGGGTCTGCAATATCAAGCCTAATGATGAGTCATGGTGATGACTCCTAGCCACTGGCTACAAGTCATAGACTCCCTTCGGTGAGACTAAAACCTTACCTAGGTTCTCCAATTATGATGACTCAAGGTGATGACTCGTTGTCACTGACAACGACTTATTCTAAGAGTCGTCATAACTCCAAAGAACTTTTACCTAAGAATGGTCTGGGCTCCTTCTCCCTACAACTTTGTAATGACTCGTAGGGTGTCCTAAAGACATGTAGGGTGTCGTAATGACACGTAGGGTCCCTCACAGGGACCAGGGCAATAGAAAATTTTTTGGTCCTTATCTGTAATTTCTAGCCCTGCATACTCAACACATAAGTTACCCTATAATGTAAGAAGTACAAAACATTGTTGGCCCCCATGCAATGCTTAATATAAACATCACGACATAAAGTGGATAGGTTGTATACTCAGACCTCGCCAACTTTCCACATAGGTTGCCTCCCATGTAGAACCTGATTTAATGTCGTATCACAACACAGTTTCCTTGGTTACTTAGAGTCATGTAGGTTCATGTCAACACTACTTTCGCCTCATCTGTGTTTCCCATATAGTGCTTCACGCACTACTATTTACCTTGAATGGGGATTCACCGTCATGTTTTATCTCTACAGTACCATACGAGAACACCCTAACCATAGTGAATAGTCCATAACACCTAGATTTCAACTTTTCAGGAAACAAGCAAAGCCTTAAATTATATGACAAGACCATATCACTGGGCTCAAAAACTCTTTTCTCGATCTTCTTGTCATGATACAGCTTCATCTTTTCTTTTTATAGAGCTTAACTCTCATATGCTCAAAGCCATAATTCATCAAACTCATTTACCTTTCTTATCCTCAACTTAGTTATATTACGCCACTCACAATTAAGCTTTTTCAACGCCTATAGTGCCTTGTGCTCAAGTTCGAATGGCAAGTGGAATGTCTAGTCGTACACAAACTGATATTGCGAGGAATCTATAGGGTCTTAAGTACGATAATCCCACAAAAAACCATTCAAATTCCTTGATTACTAGGGAATCCTTACCTTTCACCATTCAAGATACAACTATTTATATAGTGTGTGACATAAGCAGAAAGTCGTTAAGACCAACCCTCATGTCGGCTAATGTGAGTTTCCAGTTTTAATCCCCTGGGGACCTCCACCTTACATGACTAGCTTCACAACCTCCTTTAAGTTGAATTAAAATATTTAACACATAACCCAACAATTATATTAAGGAGTCAATCATTAAGGCATCATTAAGTGGTATCTCAGAACAATTATAGCTTGCGAGCAATGTTATTAGACAACCCTTTTGGGATTCCTTCATACCCCCGACTCCATTTTTAAAATTGCTTAGGGTATCCTTCGTACCCCACAAGGTTTACAAAACCATCCTTTACCATTTTGCCATTTAGGCAATGCATGAGTTTCAAAGGGAATAGGCAAACCAAATGATAAATCATATTCCAAAATCAATTATGCAAGTGGTTCGAGGTTATTGTTAATTTCTATACCCAAACCAATTATTTGGGAGTACATTATACCCCTAAATTCATTCTCCATTCCTATGCAACCCAATGAGTGTACAAACCAATAATTCATGCATAATAAATTAATAGAAACCATGGAAAAACATTCAAACAATTTATACACAAAATTCCCAACCCATAGTTATAAAACCAACATCAAAACCATGAATAATAAACCAATTTTCATGCCAATAAGAAAATACAAGTATAGGAAAAGAGGCACATTCCTTAGAAACACGTGAATTGGAAAGTTATCCAGAGCTTGAAACCTGAAAGATGAACGTGCGATAAAATCCTTAGGCTCTTTTGGGGCTTTGAGTTTGAGAATGGAATTAGGGGTTTTAATCTCTTAAAACTGAAAGGAATAGGCTATATTACGCTTAAGGGTCGTACATAGGTGAAAAGATCCCAAATAACTCTCATCCCAAGTAAATAAAAACAAAAACTTCCCAGATTTTACACAGTGTCGTGGCACAAACCCTATCGTGTAGCCAAACTCCATGATACTCTCTCGGGACATTACATTCAGATGCCTAAAAACAATTTAATCAAAAATCGACATTTCAAACACGGGAGGGCCAAAAATAAAATTCTAGAAATTTTAAGGGTGTTACACTATCCCCCCTTTGGATTATTCATCCCCGAATGATGATCTAGGACACTTTTTCCACAAGAATAACAATATTAAACAAAAATTAAATGATAAACCCAAATAAAAACAATGGAAAACGACATTCATACCTTAAGCTCCTTCACCCGACACATGAAACAAAAATGGGTACTTATCCTTCATATCTTCTTCAGCTTCCTAAGTGTCTTCTTCCACGTTTTGGTTCCTCCAAAGGACTTTTACTGAAGCTATATCTTTGGTCCTCATGACTTATTTATCCAATATCTCCATTGGAACCTTCTCGCATGACTAGGAATCTGAAATACCAACACTCTTAATCGGCACCACCAAAGAAGGATTACCCACACATTACTTCAACATAGACACATGAAACACATGGTTAATAAAACCCAAACTTGCAAGAAATTCTAGCTCATAGGCAACATTCCCCTCTCTCTTCAAAATCAAATAGGGGTTAATGTAATAGGGACTGAGCTTCCCTTTCTTTCCAAATCGCATCACACCCTTCATGGGAGATACCTGCAACATCACCTAATCACCCACATCAAAATTCAACTTTTTTTGCCCTTTGTCCTCATAGGAATATTAGCGACTTTGGGTAGTTTTAAGGCTATCCCGAATCACCTTCACTTTCTCCATAGCTTGATGAACTAAATTAGGACCGAACAACCTCGTCTTACCAACTTCAAACCACCCACTAAATCCTACCATACAATGCCTCAAATGAAGCCATACTAATGCTAGAGTGATATTTATTATTTTATGCAAACTCTACAAGAGGCAAATGGTCAACCCAACTTCCACCAAAGTCAATTACATAAAATCGAAGCATATCTTCAAAAGTTTGAATGGTCTTTTCTACTTGTCTATCTTTTTGCGGGTGGAAAGCGGTGTTAAGGTTCACCTTAGTCCCCTTACATCGCTAGAACAACCGCCAAAAATGAGATAAGAACTGATTGCCATAATCTAAAATGATGGAAACTAGATCACCATGCTACTTCATAGTCTCCTAAATAAAAATACCTTACATAGTCCTCGGAAGAATAATTAGACCTCACCAGCAAGAAGTGAGTAGACTTAGTCATCATATCCACGATGACCCAAATAGAGTGAAACTGGATCCGATACCATGGAAGTCCTCTAGAAAAATCCATATTAATCACTTCCAACTTCCACACAGGCAACTCAATCTCTTGAGACAACCCACTGGGCCTCAAGTGCTCCTTCTTCACTTGTTGAAATACCATGCACTTAGCCAAAAAGTTAGCCACATTTCTCTTCAAGTTATTCCACTAATAAATATCCTTAAGGTCGTGATACATCTTCGTCGAACTAGGATAAATCTAATAACGCAACTCATGAGCTTCAACCAAAATTCTAACACACAGCCCATCACATTGGGAACACACAACCTCCATTGGTACCTCAAGGTACCATCACCACCAATATCAAAACCCACCAGTTTCTGTTACCCACATTACCCTTGATTTACATCAATATAGGATTGAACACCTACTTCTCATTCACCTCATCCCCAAGATATGACTTCACCACCTCTTGAACAAACATACCACCATTCTTAGATTCTAAGAGACAAACTTCAAAATTATCCAAATGGTAAATATCTTCACCAAGTCCCACTTCTGTTTATCCACATGGGATAAACCCCCCATATATAACCTGCTAGGATTATCAGCAACCATGTTACCCTTACCTAGGTAATAATTGAGACTCATGTCATACTCCTTTAGCAACTCGTGTCATCTTCTTTGCCTGAGATTCAACTCCTTCTGGGTTAATACATATTGCAGACTCTTATGATCTGAATAAATATCAACATGGACACCATATAGATAGCGTTGCCAAATCTTTAATATGAACACCATAACCAACAACTCCAAATTATGAGTTGGATAATCTCTCTCAGGAGCTTTCAACTGCAGAGAAGCATAAGCTACCACCTTTCCATACTGCATTAACACTCAACTAAGTCTCACACAGGACGCATCACAATAAATCATAAAGCTATCAGTATCCTCAAACAGGATTAAAATTAAAATGAAAGTCAATTTATATTTTAGCTTCTCAAAATTCTCTTCACAAGCATCAGACCATAAAAAGTTTACCTTCTTCGGGTAAACTTAGTCAAGGGTGTGGCAATCAATGAAAATCTCTCCACAAACCTTCTATAATAACCAGCTAAACCCAAGAAGCTCTGAATATTGATTAGAGTCATGGGTCTAGGACACTTCATAACTATTGAAACTTTTTATAGATCCTTCATGATCCCTACGCTATAAAAAACATGACCAAGAAAAGTAATAGCATTCAACCAGAATTCACACTTCAGTAACTTAGCATATAATCATTGATCTTTTAGGGTCTGCAACACAATATAGAGGAGATTAGCATAATCCACCACGCTCTTCAAATATACCAACATATTATCTATAAATTCAATTATGGACAAATCTAAAAACTGATGGAATACTTGATTCATGAGATGTATAAATGTGGTTGGGGCATTGGTCAACCCAAAAGACATAATCAAGAACTCAAAATGTCCATATTGGGTATGGAAAACAATCTTAGGGATATCCTCCTCCCTAGTCTTTTACTAATGATAACCCGACCGAGGTCAATCTTAGGCAAATACTTAGCACCCTGTAGTTGGTCAAATAGGTCATCAATCCTAGGAAAAGGGTACTTATTCTTCACCATCGCCTTATTCAACTAACTGTAATCAATACACATCCAAAGAGAACCATCCTTCTTATGCATGAAAATAGGGGAGCAACCCACAAAGACACACTAGGGAGGATAAAACCCTTGTCAAGAAGATTTTTCAACTGCTCTTTAAGTTCTTTCAACTCGTATGGATCCATTCTATAAGGAGGGATATAGATAGGACGAGTGTCTGGAAAAAGGTCAATCCCAAACTCAATTTCCCTATCAGGAATGATGCCTAGAAGATCATTAGGGAAAACCTCAAGAAATTAACTAACCATGGGTATATATTGCAACGAAGGACCCTTCGATTTAGAGTCTTTAGCCTATACCAAATAATAAAGAAAGCCATTGGAAATCAATTTACACGCTTTCAAATATGATATGAACCTTCACTTAGGCAATGTGGAACTTCTTTCCCTCTTAATAATCGGATCATTAGGGAATTTAAAGATAACCTTATGGGCTCCACAGCCTGAAGAGGCATGGCACAAATGCAACAAATCCATCTCTAAGATGACTTTAAAATATAGCATGTTTAATTTAATCAAATCCACCAAAGTTTCACTACCATAAACAAATACCACACAACCCCTATAGACAGTTCTAGAAACCACCAGTCACTCACTGAAGTACAAATAGAAAAAGGGTCCAAAATAAACTCGAGATTGAAACTAAAATACACAACCACAAATGAGGCCACATAAGAAAGGGTAAAGCCTGGATCAAGTAAATAATACATCATGAGAAAAGAGTTTTAACATACCAGTGACGACATTAGGAGATGCCTCAGACCCCTGATAGGTAGTAAGAGCGTACAGGCAATTTCGATCAGTATCGATACTACAAGTGACAAGCTTTGGTGTAGGAGATAATGACGTTGCAATCAAAACCTTATTAACCCCCATAGTGACCTTGCCAATGGGGCAATCCTTTAGTATATGCCCGACTGGCCACAATTGAAACACTGGTTTCTCCCATCATCTCAGAAACCATGATGTAAGCAACCACAAAGTCTGCAAGGAGTATATGTGGATCTAACTAGGCCCTATTGGCCTGAGATTAGTCACTCTTTTCCCTAGAACCATCACCACTTTGAAAATAATAATCTTTAGATAAGGTGCACTAGCTATTGAATAAGAACTAGAGTTGACCCACTTCTTCGTAGACCATTTGCCACCATCTCTACCACTAAGCTACTGACCTCTACCCTGATTGAAATACCAAAACTTCTTGTTTTGCCTCCCCGCCACCTTTTCTTACTTCGTCTTTTCATCTTCAACCTATCGCATATACACCACCATTAAACAAATATCCATATTTGTGTCCAACAAGGTAGCCTTGCTCTCCAAAATCAATTCATGAGACAAACCAAAAGAAGATTTCCTCATTTTATCCCTCATGCTAGATACTATTTCAGGAGCATATCGCGACAATCAGTGTAACTTTAAGCTATATTCCTTCACTATCATCCTTCTTTGCTTTAAGTTCACAAACTCCTTATTTTTTGCCTTCCTTAACTCCTGAGAAAAGAAGCGATCAAGAAAATCACTAGAGAAATCATCCCACAAAGTGGACTCAACATCATCACCCCTAAGATACTCCCACACTTTATACCATTGGTACGCTATATCATTCAACTTATAAGCAGTGAGCCACACGCTCTACATCATTAGTATGTATGACCCAGATGATCTTATACATATCATCTATAAAAACTTGAGGATCCTCTTCAACTTTAGTACAAGTGAACATTAGAGGGCACAATCTCATAAACAAGCCAACTTTAGTAGCCTCAGATGAACTCCCAGTGATACCAGTAGATCCATCTGATATGATTGAGATATCACAAATAAGGTCAACAGATGAATTGATTGGTAAAACTCAGCATTAGTAATATCTCCCTGAAGTGATTGAGTACAAGTAGCCCAACCTGGAGAAGGATCAGGGAAGAAAAGTGGAACTCCATAGGAGCAATCAGCAGTAGTGACCCTTGACTGGGTCTGTACCCAAAAAATTGGACAAGGTCCACCCATATTTCCCTCAGGCGGGACAAATGAGTTTTCATGAGCTTTAGATTATCTGGGAGGCATGATCTAAAATGAGAATAAATGGGAGTTATAGGCATCCAAGACCTTGACTTTACAGACCAAAAAATAAAATAACAAAAAGGGAAACATTTTTAAATAACTCGTAGCCTCTTCATTATAAGTGTGGTGCACTACACACCCATAAAACAAAACTATAGTTGACATGACTTTATGGACACCAAATTGACCATGAACCTACTCTTTGATACCAACATTGTCATGACCTAAATGAAGGCCTGGCCATGACAGGTCTCTCAAGTCCATCGAGGACCCGAGACTACCCACTTAGCCTAATCCAACAGAACCAAGTAAGCTTATCAGCAGATGAATTTCCAACATAAACAAAATATGATAAGAATGTTACAGGAATTGCCAACATAGATTCCTTAAACTTATATCAAACATAATTTCCTAGGACACCCCATCCAAAAATTCCAAAACTCTTCGAGGACACCCCATTCACATGGCTAAACACAATTTAAGTGAAAAATCAACATTTCAAACATGATAAGGCCAAAAGTAAATGATTAGAATTTTTTAGGGTGTTACAATACCACTCCACTAATAATGTTGTCTCAAATCTATTTACATCTTGGGTGTACCAGATCAATGGAATATCTATAGCTATGAGCCTAGGGAAAAATCAACTGAATCAAGTCATCAATCCTCAAAACATAAATATGGCTATCAAATCTCATGACACCCTTAAAATTTATGGTATCCCTCCTGGACTCACCACTCAGCACCTGGTCACAGAGGATGCAAAGTCTATTATCATTAAACTGACGATCCCAAATCTACCCATATAGTAAGTACCTAGCCTCAACACTAGCAAAAAGCCTCCTAGGGCCTGACCTATCAAGTCTAACTATTAAGATGGCGAATGACTGAGTGTCTCATGGAAACAACCTCTGAGAAACTAAAATACAAGCCAAGCTACCCATACTCATTACCTTTTGGCTCAAGGCATCTGCTACCATATTTGTTTTGTCTAGATGATACTAGATAGAGATATCATAATCCTAAGCAACTTCATCTACCTACTCTACCTAGCATTAAGCTCTGTCTGTGTCATAAAACATTGAAAACTATTACGATATGTGAAAATATCACAATGCACGCTATAAAGGTAATGTCTCCAAATCTTAAGCGCGAAAAATATTGCTGCCAAATTCAACTCATAAGTAGGGTAGTTACGCTCATGTACTTTAAGCTACCTGAAAGCACAAGAAATAACACGACCCTACTATATTAATAAACAACCCAAACCAACACTAGACACATTATAATAGATGATGAATCCCTCAACCTTAATAGAAAAAGCCAAAATAGCAGTCGATGTAATTTACCCTTGAGTTTACCAAATCTCGATTGACGCTCCTCAGACAATAAAAATGGAACCTCATTCTAAGTCAGTCTAGTCATTGGTGATGAATAGTTGCAAATCCCTTAATGAATCATCTGTAATGATCGGCCAAGCCAAAAAAGTTACGAACCTCAGTCAGAGATGTGGGCCTGGACCAATCACAAATAGCCTCAATCTTTATCGGGTTTGCTATAATCCTATCCTTAGATACCACATGCCTAAGGAATGTCATTGACTCAATCCAAAAGTCATACTTGGAGAACATGGCAAAAAGTTAGGAGCGTAATCCTCAAATATTGTGCATGCTGCTTTCTACTTCTCAAATACACCAGGATGTTGTCAATGAACATGATCACAAAGGAATCTAAATAAGGTCTGAACAATTAGTTCATTAAATCCATGAATGTGGATGGGGTATTAGTCAACCCAAAGAATATCACTAGGAACTCATAATGATCGTAATGGATCCTAAAGGTTAACTTCAGGATATCCTTAGCCCAAATGCTCAACTAATAGTAACCAAACCTCAAATCAATAACCAAACCTCAAATCAATAACCAAACCTCAAGTACTGCATACAACTAACCACGCCAGCTACCTGGTTTGACTTTTGATTGATCTCCTATTCTACTTACCTGAGAACCTCCATGATCACCCTGGGGACCAGCTCTATGATTGTGACTACCACATTAAGATAAGGAATAAAATCCTTTAATAGAAGAGAGCATTTTGAGATAAAGCAATAATAGCCCCACGACTAAGGCAATTATTTGAGTAATAACCAAAAGCTCCACAACAATAACACATCACCTGAGTAGAACTATAACCAAAAGATACGACTAACCCAAAATAGACACCACGACTAAAATAACCAGAGAATGAACCCCTCAATTAATAACCACGACCTAAACTAGGGCGATTACTAACACAAGACTGACCTTCATCAGCAATTTGGAGTATTGCCTAAATGGGTCTACTAGGCTAACTCTGAGGCTAATACGGATGATACGGAGGATGCCTACCTTGAGAACTACCACCTCTGAATTAGGATCTACTATGACTCCCACTAAATCGACCCTATAGTTGAGGCCTTTTATTGCTGCCCCCTTAGGCCTCGCGATACAACTCCTTTAGCACCTAAGCGTGATCACACACCTAAGAAAAGGACATACCTATAGCCAAAAAACTCTGCATTGGCTTGTAAAATTCACAATCCATGTAAAAAATAACAAACTCTCTCTTACTCAGTAGATAGAATAGAAGTAGCATGCTTAGCAAACTCATAAAAATGAGCCTCATAATCTACAACACTTATGGAGTCCTACTCTAATCTAGAGAGCTGATCTCTTAGATGATCCCTAAGGCTACGAGGCATGTACTTCTCTTATAAGATCTCAAAGAAATGAGCCCATGTCAAAGAAGAAGATGCAGCTGGACTAGAATCAAGATGACCTCTCCAACAATGTTGAGCTTCCAAGTACAACTAAAAAGTATTGTATTCCACATCATAAGTCTTACCAGGCCCAAATTATGGATCTTATCCTCACAAGTAATCAGAAACTCATATGGATCCTCACCCTATACTAGAAAACTTAGGTGAAGCCAATCTCAACAATCTGTCCACTATCTTCTTCTCTTTAATAAATATAATTGGTTGGGCAACCACTTTCTAAGAAAATACAGACTGAACAACTGCCAGTGTAGGAGGGACCTCAACTCTAGGAGCTATAGATAGAGGCTACACCTTTGCCTCAATACCACTCAGTTCTATAGAATGTGCATTATCCGAAGGTGCACCACCAACCAACCCAAAAATATAAACCAAATCATCCTTTATCACTAATGAAAAATTAAACCTAGTAGAGTCTAGACTAGTCCTTGGCCCATCGCTAGCTGGGGAAAAAGAACGTTTTGCTCAAGAGCGGGAATAGGGTCTAGTGAAGATCTCTTATCCTGACACCTAGATAGGGACACATCTTGAGCCTATCAATGACATCTAGGCCATGGATGAACATCTATGGGATCGGTAGGATCAATCTTAGGACCCTCATCTCTTATAGTGGTAGCACATGTCCTAGCCATCCGCGAAAGAGTAAAACAGAAGAAATGCCTTAGAAACCAACGTAGACACTTAGCAAAAAATATTTAAAAGAATTTAAGAACTCCTAATAATGTCCTACATGCTCGTGATGATAAGAAATGAATGTCACCATTTTGATCCACAAGAATCTACTTGACATTAGCTCTTGTACCAATAATACCGATGGAACCTAGCTCTGATATCAATTTGTCATGACCCAATGACACCCACTTGATCTTTCCAGTAGGTAAGTCGAACCATGGCTCAAACCTATTTGCAATGGGCTAACTTGGTAGAAAATATCCCAAAAAGGTTAAAATAAACAATATAATTAGAAAATAAGCAAGGCAATATGGTAGTATAAAAGATTATCATAATAAAGAAAACTATAACAGAACCTGGTAGAGCCAGTACAAGAGCTATTATAAATACACCACAAGTTGTAGAATAATTGATATAATCTCTCTCAAAACAAAAGTCTAGGCATACATAAATAGAAAAAAATGGGGTAACTCAAACTCCAAATGCTCACCCTATCTACGAAATTTAATAGAGCATGATCCTCAAATAAATAGCGGCAACTAGTACTAGGATGTGTACCAAAAAGGTACAGAAGTGTAGTATGAGTACCAAAACCATGGGTATTCTATAGGCAACATCGGAAAACTAAGCTAAATATTGATATAAATATGATAAAATGCAAGATAACAGAGCGAAGTCAAGGTAAGGAAACAAACCTGAAATAATTGTTACATCGCTATACACAAATGATTAAATAAACCAAAATTACAACATAAAACACATGTAATTATACCAAAAAATTTGCCTCCATTAGCCAATAAGTTTGGAAAAGTAAATAACCCTACACAGGTCCTAATAAATGATGTGTTATGATTTCTTAGCACTTCCAATGCTTAAAATGATACAAATATTACATAGGTTTTTTTATTAGATATGATGTGTTTTGTGTTGTGTTTTGTAGGAAATTGGGTTTTGAAACTAAAAAAGAGAAAAGATGTAAAAATTGAAGATTTTGGGATACCTGCATGGGTACCTACACCCTATAGGTACTACATACATTGAGTATGTGTTAGAATAAGTGCCAAAAATTTAATTTTTAGAGATTCAAAAGCTAAAGAAATTTAATTATCACCTACGCAGACCACCTACAGGCTGTAGGAAGTACTTACACTATGTAGGTGTTAGGAAACATGAAGTTCTGAGGGTTCTCAGAGGTTTTCGGTTCTTGTCAGCTATTGTGGGACCACCTATGACTTATAGGTCCCACCTACGCCCCGCAGGTGGTCATCAAATTTGATTTCCCTCTTTTGTTTAAGATTGGTTTCCTAGGGTTTCCTTAAACTCTATAAATACCTCTTTATCTTCAATTTTAAGTGTAGCTTTGGGTGATACCAAAATTTTGGTGCCCTTGTCTGAGAATACAGTTGTGGATTGATCGATTAATGTTGTAAATGTTTTAAGTTTTTTTTATTTGGCTACTCTTTTGGAAATGACATATTTACAAAAAAGAGTATGGAGTAATGATGACTTCTTATTTATTTTTCCTTATCCTTTTTGATATAGTGTGTTACTACAAGAATGTGATTGATATATCGTTGGAGCATAATGAGAGCATGCTAGAAACATTGACACTCCTTGCAAAGGAAAAAGAGTAATTCAGTTAATAGTTAGATAGGTTTGGTTTGGAAATTGATGACTTAAAAGAAGAATTGAATGCAAAGGTTAATGTATGTAACGCCCAATAATTTAGTTATGAGTTGTGTAAGGCTGAAAAAACTTCTTTATAAACTAAATTAAGGAGCTAAAATTAGAGGAGTCAACACTTAATCAGACTTTTATAGATGTCATCATGATTCAAAAGAGTACACTAGAGTTAGGTAAGGATGTCAATAAAAATGCAATTCATGAGTAGACGTAACAAATCTAATTCTAAGAATTTTTCCATATTGTTTTTAGATAGTAAGATATTAATCAATCTTTTTACGCCTATGGAAAAGTGTAAAAAGGAGGAAGAATATGTCTATATTTTTTAATTTATTCTGTCCAAATAAGGAAACTATAGTCTTTATTTAAGGTCCAAGATTTGCAACATGCCGTATTTTTTCCTTGGTTTCTTTATTTTTGTACGACCATCCCTTGGCATAATGGGAAATCAAAAAAAATAATTAGGGATGAAATTCATAAGTTCATAGTGGAAAGAAAAAACTTGATGCCAACTCTTGGGCTACCTTGATAAATTCTGAGTAATCAAGGTAGCTATGGGCTTGTTGGTGAAGCCTGAGTAATAAATGTAGCCACGTCATGCCGTGATGTTAAATTAGGTGTTTCTTGGGAGGCAACTCAACGTATTCTTTTATTTGTACATTCATTTATTGTATTGTAATTAACATCAGATCTACGCACCTATGGTGCCACAAATATGTTTCTAACTCTCTTTCTTTGTAGTGGCCCAATGCATTGGGGGAAAATGCATGTCATAAGTTAAGGGCTGGGCTTCTTGTGGGTTTTGATGTCCTCTTGGGGGTTTTTGTGTCATGCCTCTTTTTCTTGGAGTCTTGTTCTCTTAGTAGATCTAACATGTTTAGGAGTATTGTGTTTTCTTCATGATGTTTTTTGTAATTAAGAGATTTTTGAGTATCTAGGGTTGATGTACTTCGATTTTTATTTTTGATTAAAATGATACCCCTCTAAAAATGATTTTCAGTTGTGTGATGTGTATATATGTGTGACCATTGTTAATCTCAGTATGGCATTAGAATTAGGGACATAACAATCATAGTTAAAAATTTCATGAACTGGATAGGTAGCAGCTTATGATACAACCCTATGCTATGTGTGTAAGATACTACTTTGTTCTTCTTGTATATTGAATCCAGAACTTGCCCAGTTAGTCTTGCCTAAGTGGTATGATAGTCAGATAGGAAAGGATCATAGGCCATTTTTGAAATAAGTCCACTTTAGCCTAAATAACCTTCCCAATATGAATAAGTATACCTTGATCCCTATTTTGAGCCTCATAGCCTATTTTTTCTTATTTCACCTTTCACCTGCTAATTTATGTTACAATGAACTAAGTTTTTGCCCTGGTCCTCCTTGGATATTATGCACCTCAACTTAGGTAAATTGCCTAAGTGTAGGGTGGCTGTCATAGAGGGTGCATAATGCAAAGTCGATATGAAAAAGGAAAAAAAGATAAAAGAAAGTAGGGATTGGTGTGGTAAAAAAAAAGACAATAAAAAGAATAAATGAAACCACACCTAACCTAAAAGTGCAATAAAAAATAAAAAGTGTGGAATAAAAGAAATTGGTTAAGTAATGGACCCCCAAATAAGTGTAGTGCCAAAGAGGCTTAGTCACTAACAATGTTCATATGTACCATACCAGTCCCAAGCTTATATTACAAGCCGAATAAAGTCCTATGGTGATGCTAACCCAACTGTCTAAAAAATAAGGTAAAAAAAATAAGGGCAAGCCTACGGTATTGGATGCACATTGATTGGAACTCCTTTGTGAGTGTGAGTGCCTCTTAATCCTCCTTGCATTGGCATGATTGATTTTATATGAGTGATAGCAACTTCTTTAATGTAAGGGCAATTGGGTTGTGTTGCTTTCTGCTTAATTATTTGGGTAGTGTAACTTGTACATATACATGGTTGTTTGTTGTAAATGCAAATCAGATCTTAATTCCTTTGTATCATATTGTTATGCTTTATGGATACACACAGTTAGTTTTAAAGTGCTAAAATAGGAGGGGGTAATGTTTTTAGCTTATAGTTGATGATTGACTATCGTAGATGGCTTAGGCTTCTCCTTGGTAAGCATCATTATTTTGTTTGTTATGTTATGTTGCTTGAGGACATGCAAGTGTTGTAAGTTGAGGGTGATGTTCTATGATTTCATAACATTTTTGACGCTTAAAATAATGAAAATGTACAAGTTAATTAGGAATTTTTGTTTGATATAATATGTTTTGTTTTGTGTTGTGTTTTGCAAGAAACTAGGTTTCAAAGCTGAAAAGGAGAAAAGATTTAAAAATTGAAGATTTTGGGACATCTATGTGGGTACCTATGCCCTATAGGTACTACCTACATGGAGAAGGTGTCAGAATATATGTCAGAAAGTTGAAGTTTAAAGATTCAAAGATAAAGAAATTTAACTGCCGCCTACACCAGACCACCTATAGGTTGAAGGTAGTACCTACGCCCTATAGCTATCAGAAAACATGAAGTTCAGAGAGTTCTCAAAAGTTTTGGGTTCTATTCACCTATGATGGGACCACCTACACCCCTTAGGTGGTCGCCTACGCCCCTTAGGTGGTAGCCTACGCCCCGTAGGTGGTCGCCTGCACCCCATAGGTAGTCACCGAATTTGATTTTCCTCTTTTTCTTAGTTTTGGTTTCCTAGGGTTTCCTTGTACTATATAAATACCTTTTTAATGTTTTTAATTACTTAACAAACTCTAATACTTACAAACATATATTTGACTTTGACTTTCCTCTTTTGTTTAGGATTGGTTTCCTAGGGTTTTCTTGTAATATATAAATACCCTTTTGATATTTTTTAATTACTTCACAAACTCTAATACCTACAACATATATTTGATTTCGAGATTTGATTTTGATCTTGCGATTGCTTTGTTCTAGTTTTGGTTGAATTATTAATCTGAGACTTTGTATTTTCATCATAAATTATTGTGAGATTGATTGAATGCTTTCAATTATAAATTCCATTCATTCTTTCACAATGATGAATGGCTAAACCCCTTAGCTAGGGTTGTGGAAACCCTTGCGGATTAACAAAGTAGGGGAAGTGCAATGTTGTCTCAAACCTATATTCTTGCATGTATTATGATCATTTTTAGTTTAATAGATGTCTTAGCAGTTGCTAACATTAGGATCCCTCCTATATTAACTACTTGCTTCATAATAAAGGTAGAGAGTATGAAAAGAAGATCATAACAGTAATTTGGAGTTAATTATCAAAATAAGTTGATCATCTTTATTTACTTAAGATAATTATCTTCATCTTATCAACTAGAGACTCAAAATGTAATAGTTAATCTGGGATCTAGGATAAGGGTTAGTAAAGCGACACTCTGAGACTCAAAATATAAAGAGTGAAATTCACTAGTCAGTCCACAAAACAATTGGTATTACATAACTTATCAGATTCTGCATGCAAGATATTTGGTTGGTTCAACATAGCACGATAAACCAACAGAGTTGAGAAGCCTGGGGGAACATAGTCCTACTGTTCGTTTCAGATTGATTACAACCAAAGCATTTCATAGCTTATTACTTTTCATTGCTTACAACTACAATCCCCTATTTACTTTCCTATACCGCCCATTGATTTCAGTAAGTCTGAAAGATAGTTCACGCATTCCCTGTTGGTATGACCCCACCCTGAGTTGGGTTACTATATTTTGAAGCAACCAATTTATCTTCAATTTTAGGTGTAGCATTTGGCGATGTCAAGAAGTCTATAGGGTACACCGAAAAATAGTATAACAAAACCACTATCATTTACCAACTCTCGAGATGCAACTAGAATCTATCAATATCATACGACATTATAATAACTCCCACTTTTGAACTTGAACCGATATCCATGACATTAATATCATACTCTATATCAATACTCGAATCGGTATTTATATAGTCGATGTCATAATCCATAGCTGGACTGAAATCATTGATATAGTAATCAATATCCAAACTTGAATATATATATATATATATATATATATATATATATATATATCATAATACCAATAGCATCAATTACAAATACCAACCCATCACGACCATCAAGTGCAAAATCTCCTCAATATTACCTCATGAAGTATTTTAAAGCTACATAACAAACGTTTAAAAGGTCACAAAAATCAACACAAATCTAGGCCTAAGGTGACCAAAAGGCCTACTCTAATCTCCAAAATTTTATAATAAGCCAGATTCTACCCTAAACTAGACTAAGTTTCCACTTTTTGGTGTTAACTAAGCCACAATCAATCCTAAGATAGAGAGTTTACAAAAATCATGAGCAACTAAACCAATTACACCTAATTTATGATTTCCAAATAGCCTAAATGGTCCAACTAATCCAAGCATTGTAAATTTCATCACCAACACCTAAACCCATCCCAAATATAACACAATATCATAAACATACTATGACATAGCTCAATAAAATAAGAGGGAAATCCTAGTCTACCTGAACATCATAGAAAGCTCGAAGAATCCACTAAATCACCGATTTTCCATTTCGAGATGCTTCTGCAAGTTGCCACAATACCAAATTCACAATCTACTCATTATAAGGAGAATAATTATTCCTATATTGCATTATTGTGATTTAGGTCCAAAATTACTTAAAAATCTCATATGGGTCGTATTTATAAAAATTTTCTGAAGCCAACCTAATATTTCCCTATGTTCAAGGAGTAATTACCCTAAAAAATAGGTAAAATTTGAGAAACATTGGTGCTAAAATCAAGCCATCAAGGTTTAATAATTTTAGAGGAGAAAAGGGAAATCAACATGGAAATAGAGGAATCTTACCTCAAATTTGAAGAAGAATCATAAAATAATAGTTATCCAAGCTCCTCAAATAACCCACAAGATCTAGTCCTAAGATTTCTCAATATTTAGGGTTTACTCTTATGGAAATGGATGAATAAGTGTGAAAAGGGGATAAAAGGGGAATATTTATACCCTTACCAAGTGCTCAAGATTTATTATTGCGACACTACCCTTACAATCGTGATTGCTGCCCCCTAGTGGACACATTACTTTCGCGATGACCAACAGTTGCATTTGTAACTCTCATGCTTCTATCGAGGGTGTCCCATTTACTAATGAGATATTGCTATTATGACTTCCACCTGAACCTTCCTGCTCGTAATTCTAACTGAAGGTTTGCGGTTAGCAAGGGCACCAACACAATTGAGACTTAGAATTTTTCAAGTCTCTGCCAACCCCTCGGGATTTATCCAGAATATTGTATATGCAAATAGAATATTATAACATATTAAATTCAAAATTCCATACTTAATGAAGCAATTAAAATTTCCAACCGAGGTTGTTCTGATAAAAAGTGGGTCCCACACCCATTTTCCATTTTCTTAACTTTCGACCAATAGCTCGTAATGATCTCGGATTCCTTGGTACTCAAACCAAGAGTCCACCTAGACTAAAATGGACATTCCAGATTTGTTGGAATAGTTACAATTGGCATACAAGGTCATTTGGCTGAAGTTATCACTCGGTAGCCAATTTGAACTAGTGAAAACTACAAAATAGGGAATTGGCTCTAAAAGCCAAATGAATAGACCGATAATTGAACTGTCAGTCTCAACAAGTCAAAATTATCTTAGGGCAGCTATAGTAAATCTCTAACATTGTAAAAAAGTAGAAATACAAAAAATAACCTGAAGGGTCATTATATTGCCAACCCTAGTATGTGTATAACAATATTTCTCGGTATGGTATTTATATTATTGCATTATTATTGTTGAATGGTGGTAATTTCATTGTGATATATCAATTTATATATGATTGGTTGGTGATTGTACTATCTAAATATAAGTAAGGTAATATGAATAACCAAAATGGAATGTATGAAAGGATAGTTACTAGTTTGTAGGCTAACGACCTTATGATTGTGCATTACATGAAAAGATTTAATATAAGGTATGTATTGATTGGGCATAAATACAATTATTCTTTGTGTATAGTTGTATAAGTGAAAAGTATTGCAGCATCTTGTCTTATCGAATTTTTTGCTTATTTGTCATGGTGGTAGCATTATCAATGGCAAGAGGAATGGAATAGTTAGTGAAAGAGGATTATGAGAGAGGGATACAAAGTTTCTTAAGAAGATAATACCAAAAGAGATATGGGTTTGTTGGTTCTACGAAATTATTATCATTTACTTTTATGAAGAGGATTTAATAATGTTGTGGCAAAAAAAAAGGACGTTAAAGTTGGGATTTGAAGAATGCATAAGTGTGTTATGTATTTATAATTGTCATGATCTCTTCTTGATTTCTATTTTCTATTATTTGTTCTCTAATCTTGGTCGGCCTATAATACCTACTAGTACGTGCGGTTGTACTGATACTAAACCTACTCTATCTCATTTTGGGGATATACTGTAATACCCCATATTTCTATCTAGCTTCAATTAGTCTCTAGAACATCAAAGATCTTGCTTCAAAGATGAATACCATTTTATTCATCGATACCAAATTTGCCCAAATACGATACTTAGGCGAAATGTTAGAGCCATTTTAGTAAGATAGTGTACCACCTGGTACTTTAGCGCATTGCGGAGCCAGCCAAAATGACAATCGTCAAAATCCAGTGAGCCTCCATAATTATGGTGTGTCGTTCCAAGGCACAATTTTAGAGACTTCAATTTCTGGTGCACCAATCCGATTCCACCGTATTACGGTGCCTTTCCATTTTGCAACCAAGGTGGAAACACGATTTCCATCATATTGTGCCACCAACCAATTTTCTAGTAATCTAGTTTCCAGTGAGCTAGCGCGATTTCACCGCATCACGCCAAGGACCAATTGGTATTAAAACCCCAAATCATCCTATGCATGACATTAAACCCTTAAAAGACCTATTATCTCATTTTTTACTCACATCTCTCAAGAAATAAATCACTCCCTATCAAAGATAGAAAACCCTAGCCCTCAAGTTTCAAAAGCAATCTCAAGAATCCCTCCAAGAGTCTTCAAGAACATCAAGAATTGAGATTTCCAGGTATGTTAGATGTTGATTCATGGGTCCCTTCCACCCATGAAGTTGAAGAATCCTTTTCTAAATGCAAAAATTATATTTTTATCAGTTTTAATGATTTAGGTGAATTGAAACTCATGTTTATATGATTGTTGGGTTTTAATTCATGTTTTCGATTATGAGTTTCAAAGTTTGAACCTAGTATGTGATGAATTGCATAATGTTCATGATAAACCCCTCAAGTTGTAAGTTTTTTGCTATAGACATGGTACTTAGATATTGTAATTGTTGTATAACCAAAGCATGCTTCTCATATGTTTGATTAAATGCCTATATGAATTAAGTAATGACAGTATAGAATGTAAAAATATAGTCCCCATTATGTTAAAGTTAATTCATGCTAAGTGTTTGTTGAAAGGATTTAGTGAATGAATTATGAGACATTTATATGCATTCCTGTCCATGCATATGTTTATGACTTTCAAGTGCTTGAAGAGATCCTCATTGATTGTATTGTGAATGATAGAATATTTTTATGTTATTCAAGACTTGGCATGTTTTATTCTTGTTTATGCTATTCAGTACTGGGGGTTTTTAATATCCGATAATTTAGATGCTACCTAGAGCTAGTGTCAGTTTTCAAGATAATCTCAGTCGTGTCAAAATCAGTAGAACTTAGTCTATTACAGAACTTAGGAAAACTCAGTAATCTCAAAATCAGTCCAGTCCAGCTTAGTAAATTAATTCAAAACTTTGTAGCATTTAGTCTGTTAATAGAATTTAGTAGTATTCCATCAGTCAACGAAACTCAGTAACTCAGTTTAGTTCAGTTAAGCAGTACGATCAGTAACATCTCAGTCAAGCCTAGTATAAAGTAAGAAAGTTTAATGTTATTTATTTAGGAGTACGACTCAGCACCGAGCGAGCCTAGGGATGGTGGCTCACTTGTTAGATAGGACTGAGATCCCTAGAAGTAATACCTAAGTTCCTAAACTATGTAGCCAGTTTAGGTTATGATATGTCACCCGTTTGATAGGACTGGCATACTCAGGAATCACTCGCTAGTGTAGGACTAATATCAGGGATCACCCGCTAGATTAAGACTAACTCCATGTCAGTTATCTTTACCCGTGGTACGGTACTGGCACCCTTCTAGCTGGGGTTACAGGTTGGACCCCACTACTTTAGATTCAGGGCATTTCGATTAGATGACTACGTCCCATAGTCTCAGTCTCAGTCTTCGAAATAGAACTCAGATCAGTATCACAGAAATCAGGACTGTCAGATACAGTCACTCAAATCAGTAAAGAACTTAGATAGTTCCATAGATCCAGAGATCACCCGCTAGATAGGACTGATCTCAGATTAAGTCAATCATTTTTATTATAAGAAGACTTAGATATCACCCTCTAGATAGAACTGATCTCAATTTTAGTCAATTAGATATCAATATTAGTAGACTTAAAAATCAAAAATCTAGTTATTATAATTCAGTATTCAGTGTTACTATGATTTTACTTATAATTTATGTACTCATGCATATATCCTCATTCAGTAGTCACATGTTATTTAGTCAGTATGGTTTATGCATATGAACCCTTACATTTAGCCTTACCTCATCTAGCGTACCAGTGTATTCCTATGTACTAATGCATACTTTTCTCTTATGCTATGGTGTGTTATACCATAGGTTCAGAAGTACGAGATCCAGAGCACCCTTTGCAGTTTAGGTTCATCCAGCAGAAGTAGACTTAGCAGTGGGTCCTTATTATTTAAGGATGTCCTTTATTTCTTTATTGCATCAGATTCAGTATTTTGGTAGACGGAGTTAGTTGGGGGATTGTTCCATCTACTCCTTATTCAGATAGTTTAGAGGCTTTCAGACTATAGTGTTTTTCAGACTAGTTGTTCAGACAGATGCTTTTATTTTGATATTGTTAAACTTTATTCAATTTTAGTTAAGTATTGAACCTTATGGAAAGTTTCTGCCAGTTTCCATAATTTTACAGTAGATTATTCAGTGCTTAGTTATAGATATTAGTCATGGGTTAGCTTATGGTCCTTCGGGGTCATAAGCATTGTGTAGCATCTGGGTTTTAGAATCTGGGGCGTTACATATACCTATGGTTGCAGGTCAGTTGATATTTCTATAGTAATAGTGGTGATTATTTTTTGGAAGATCTTTTCATTCTACTCATACATGGAGGTTATTATGTCCTAGGTTGTCCTTCTTGTACTTAGTTCTCTTGTACCTATTTAGACTAGGTTCTAGAAGTTTCTTATTAATTCCATAATATGATTATTATTACAAGTTTTATGTTTTAAATAAAGAGGTCTATTATTTATTATGCTTAAGATTTTAGAAATATTTATGTTGTTTAATAAGAGGTTGGGTGGTACAAGTTCTCTTATCTAGGGTAGATTAGGGTAGTGCCCATATGATTTCCAGATTTGGGTTGTGACATCTTTATATAAGACATTGTAGATAGTTGTAGTTGCATAAGTATTATGGTCTCGCAATTCTATATCGTCCTAGTAAAGCTAATATGGTAGGGGATGCCTTGAGATGAAAGCCGATGATTATGGAGAGTATGTCTAACATAGTGGTGGTAGAGCTTCCATTGGCCTTATACAATAAGTATTTTTCCAAACAGTTGATTCAACTTGATATTTTAGTACCCTATGTGTCTTGGCTGCTTTTGAGGCCAAACCATCACTGTTAGAGTAGATTCATGCTAGACATATTAATGATAGAAAGTTGAGGATGATTCATGATAAAGTGTTGAGTGGCAAAGCAAAAGCAACATTTCTTGATCGCGGGTGTTTTAAGGATTTGTGGTTGAGTCTGTGTGCCAAATATTGGTGACTTGATTAGACTAATTTTGGATGAGGCTTACTGTTTGAGGTATTCTATCATCAAGGAGCAACTATGATGTATTATGAATTGAAGCAACACTATAGGTGGTATGGGATGAAGAAGGATATTGTGGAGTTAAGGCTAATTATCCTTATTGTCAATAGATAAAGCATGGGTACCAATAATTTTGTGGTACAATGATGTAGACGTTGGTTGTAGATTTAGAAATAGGAACAAATTACTATGGACTTTTTGGTTAATTGCCCTTGACTTTGGGGAAGTTCGACTCTATTTAGGTGATTATGGATAGGTTAATCAAATTGGTGAACTTTGTACTTGTGAAGATGAATTATAATACCGAGAAATAATCTAAGATTTTCACATTCAAGATAATGTTTTGTTAAATTACATGTATAGCTCTATTATTACATAATTTACCTTACATTTTGGGGTTCTTTACAACGAAATCTAGGGACCTAGATAAAGATGAGCACATATGTCATCCTAGCTGGTTGGATAGTCGGAGTAAATTATTCAAGTGTTTGAGGACATGATTTTGGGTATGTGTCATGGATCTTAGTGGATACTCGGACTAGTAATTTTATAATCAAAGTTCTCCTACAATAATAGTTACCATTCAACATTAGATGGTGTTGTTCTAGGCTTTGTATGGGAAGAGTGAAGATCTCCTAAGGGATGGTTTAATTTCTTTAAGTTTAGGCGTTGGGGTATTGACTTGTATAGAGATTTGATGGATTAAGTGAGACTAATTTAGTAGAGGCATATGACTTTCCAGAGTAGACAAAAGAATTGCACCTATTGATAGGTTCGTGATGTGGAGTTTATACTGAGTGTATGAGTTTTATGGAAAGTATCACCCATGAAGGGTGTAATGGGTTCTAAATAAAAGGGAATATTATTCCAAGGCTCATTGGGCCTTTTGAGATTCTTGATAAAGTTTGGAAGATGTCATATAGGTTGGCCTTACCTTCGAGCCTATTGGTTGTTCATCTCGTATTTCATTTTTTGATGTTGAAGTGATAATAGTCATATGATTCTCATGTGATCTGGTGGTATCTGGTTACTTTAGACCATGATTTGACCATAGTGGAGGATCCTATAGCTGTTTTGGATAAGCAGACTAGAAAGTTAAGGTCTAAGAATATCAACTCAGTAAAATTTCAGTGGAGGCATTATTTGATTGAAGAGGTTATATGGGAGATTAAGTATGATATATGGAATAGATACCCCCATAATTTTATCAATTAAGATACTTTTCTTGCTCTATATTTGAGGACAAATATTTGATTTAGTGGTGGATAATGTAACAACCCTTAGGGTGATTTTTAAAATTTTTTGCGTTGTGGCTATTTTACCCCTCCAAATATTTTCCTTTTAGCATTTATGAGATGTAGGAATGGGTGTCATGGTGCCAAAAGCATTTGGGAGTATGTTATATGAGTTTTTGATTTGTAGAAGTTTTTAAGATGATATAGTTCACTTTGGTTAGTATTTTGAGATCCAACAGTTAAATGCTAAATATGTCAGTACCACTTTTTGAAATATCAATTTTGTGTTTTTAGCAAAGTTGATTTGAGTTTCAATGACCTATTATAATTTTTTAGTATTTGGGTGAGAATTAAGGTTTATTAGCCTAAGGTATTCTTCAAGTGAAACTTGTTTATAGTGACCTCCTTTGATAAATCTGATGGTTCCATTGAATCTAGAATAACAAAATTAGTCTAGTGAAATTATTGAATTGTTCTTAGGGTTTGAAATAAAGTTCAAAGGTCTTTTTGGAGAGATATTAGACTTGGATTTAGTGGTGCACCAAATATTTGTTCATCATGGCAACGTGGTTGGGGCCATGATCACGAAGGGTTTGGTTTTTCTTTATCACGATTGCAAGATGCGTGTCACGATTGTGAAGGGTTATCTTTTGGTGCATCAAGATCACTTGGCGAATTCCTACGATCATGAAGAGTAAGTTTAGTGGCGATCTACATTGATACTAACGATTACGAGGGCAATGCATGTAATCATGAGGCTCTATTCTATAGAATAGTATAAATACCCTATTTTTGGCCTTAAACACCAATTTTACCATTTTCAAGGTTTGAGAGCATGTATTGTGGGAATCTTAAATGTTCACCATCCTTCAATTGAGTAAGATTCTAAACCTATATTTGATCATTACCCATGTATTATAGTGCAAAATCATTTGGATTTAAAATTGAGATTTTGGGGTTTTCGTAGTAAAGTAAAAAAGTGATATTTCAATAATTTCTACTTCAAAATCAACTCTATTTTTAATGAGATTTTATATTTGAAAACCTTAAACTATGAATAAAGTTATTTTCTATTAAAATATTAGTTTTACCATTTTATTTTTAGATTGATTTTTGAAGTGATTTTGGACCAAAAATAAAATTATGCTAATATGGGTATCAATATTTTAGTATTTACGTGTAGAAATTAATTTTGATAGATTGGGAGTATTATGAAGTTACTCGAAAAGAAAAGGCTTTGTGTTGAGGATTTCAGGATCGTGTTTTGACTTCAAGGTAGGTTATGGATTAACTTTCTTCAAACTTGGATGGTAGAGAACAAACCATGTAATGCATTCTATGGGTTTGGTGTACTCTCGTCATTTATATTATTTGTAGGGTTTTAAATCAAATCAGCTAGACCCATTTTATTCTAAATAAAAGAAAACTCGTCCGTATAAATGCATAACTATGTTCCTAATGCCCTAGGCCCTATAAAATTAGATAAAAGAAAAAAGGAAACACTAAGCCTAAAATAAAGAAAGAAAAAGAATGAAAAAAGGAAAGCGCTAGAAGCTTAAGAAAAGTCACCTTCGATTCATTCGTCTTCTTTATTCTACTCGATGAAGTTGTTGCTGATATCAACAAAATTAGCATAGACGAAGTCAAATGTGAACCTTCATCTATTAGCTGTAAGTTTGTGTATAACAAGGAGCTTGGGTGTATTTTATAAAGACGTTTTAAATCTCACAAGCGTTATGAAATCGACCCCATTGAAGACTTCTTATCTCTCTATCGACATCTCTATGCCTGGATAATACAATTAACCTCAAGTTTAAGATTCTCTTCACAAATCAGTAAGCAAAGTTAAAGATTTACTCTTTCTTCCTTTTACTAGAAAAATGAATTTTAAATGAGGTTGATACCGCTGGAAGGATCGAGAAATGAGAGATGCATCCTCAGCTTACACTTGTGTTCTAGATTTGTAAAAGTTATCTTAGATCTAACAAAATCTTAAATCATTGTCTAGCTTTCCACAGCTATTTTAAATATTGACTTGCTAAATATAGAGTATCACTCTCTTGTACTCTATATCTACTGGCTTGACACTTTGTGATCTATATGTTAGGAATGATATTATTTTCTAATTTATTATTTCCCTTCCATATGGTATTTCCTACATTGTATTGTATTTTTAACTTGTGTACCTTCAAAACCAAAAAGTTGACTAGCAAAAAAATCCACCAGGCTATTCCCCTCTATTAATATGTGTTGCATGTCTACATTTCTACTTCTTCTCAACATATAAGGATTATTAATCTCCATAACTTTACTTTATGATACGTCCCAGATACCATCTAATACCTTTTAGGTTGTTAAGGAATATGTTTCTAAGATAACCAATAAGAGATTATTATCAACACGATAGTGAAACATGGTATTGAAGACCAAATGTTATAGACCTAGCCTCTACAATCAATATATAAACTTCCCTTACCCTTCTAGTCTCTGCATAGACAAAATTTGTAGTCCCATTTCTAATACAAAAAGGCACTAGAACTAGCACCTGAATTCCTTTTAGTTGAACCATCACAATTGCATTTATAAATCCTTGCTTTAGGCATCCTCTAATATATGATTTTATGATCCTATCTAGGAGTATAATCTTAAAAAAACTAATCAACATAGACCAGGAAGTAGGAATCGCTTTCAACCAAGGATGCCTAATTGTTGTTAACAAGTGCATAGTACTATTGATCTCTAAAAACCATAGCATGAATAGACATATTCCCTTCATTAGAAATTACATTTCTTGTTTTCTAAATCCTTCAAAGTATAAAGGTGGATAGACTTAAACAACGAATTGAGTTTTTAAGATAATTAATTTCCCAATATTTAAAAAATAATATGTTTAGGATATAGGAAAGGACCTTGCAATTCAACTGCCTTTGTAAAGGTTTGCAAAATTTTATTAGCATCGGGATAAGAATAAAAAGATGTTCAATAGATTCTAGTGCATTGGTGTTAAAACAACAATATCTAACTTCATATACAACACCCATCCTTACAAGAAAATCTCAGATAAGAATCCCTTTTCACCACAATCTCTAAAAGAAGAATGATTTTTTGAAAGGAACTTCTTTGATCCAAATTCTTTCTTAGTTTCCTGATACTCTACTTTTGGAATCCTTAAAGTCCACTATAAGGGCTTGATTCTGTGAAACTTTTATTTTTATGTGATTTGTCCATTTTACCTTTTCCGTGGTTGTTTCATGGTATTTATGGGGTGTGGGATAATTGTCATAATTTCCAATGCATCACGGTGTATTTTGTGAATTTTTTTATTTTTTTGACTTTGGTCAATATTTGTTGTTCTGTGCATCAGATGGAAAAATAGACTATGTCAAGAGATTCAAAACTTTGATTTTAGATTGGTAGCATGGTTGGTATGATTTTATTTCTTTAATATCCCATTCGATCATCAATTTGGGAAATTATGAAATTGGATCTCGGGGGTCAATTCTATGAAAACAACCTCTTTTTGAAAATTAGATGTTGCCATTGAGCCTAGAGCATCGAATTTGATAGGGTAGCATAGTTCATTTGCGTTCTTTATAGTTTGGATGAATCCTGAGGGGTTGGTGGAGACTTGGAATTTTCCAACTCTTTAGCTAGTGTAACTAGTTGGTGCACTCGCTTAAGTGCCCTTTGGGTCGCTTAAGATTCCAGTCAGATGCCTAAGAAATCAAGCTGCCAGCTGGTATGCCGCTTAAGCGAGGCCCTTTAACTTAAGTGAAGGCCACCTAAATATCAAAAAATCGAAATACCAAATCGAACCGAATTATTTCAGTTTTTTTATTTTGGTTTTTTGGTTCTATTTTTTTTTTTTTTTTTTATAAATATGGTATTTCTGTTTGGTTTTTAGTTTTTAGGTTGACGTAATTCAATTTTTGGTTTAAACCAAAATAAACTAAAACTTTTAATATACTTTTTTTAATTATTATATATATTAATATATATATAATATATATTTATTATTTAATATTTATAATATCTAACTCCATTAGCTATTTAGGCTTTACGACAACCAACTACTGCCTACAGCCCAAGCCCTAAATTCAAAAAACTTTTGTAGTCAAAATTTTCTTTTTGCATTATTTTTGCAACCAAAAGTTAATATATAGTCCTCCATTTGATTTTTGTATTGGAGATGATTATTTTCATTTGTCACCTAGAAGACTTTAAAAGTTTATATTGATTTTTCTTTAATGTAAGAAACATAATCCAGTCTGATTTACAAATATAATTTAGTCCATTAAACATGCTAAAAACTAATAAACCAAAATTATTAAACCAAATAGAACCGAACTAAAATTTATATAAACCATAGTTTGGTTCGATTTTTAGTACACCTAATTTCATAAATGGAAACCAGAAAAATCAAAATAAAAAAACCAAACCTGAACAATAATACCAAACCCCCACCCCTAGTTCGTCTGCTTAAGTAGAGGACTGAGGATTGGAGAGTACCACAAAAGCAGCACTTGATTTCAAAATAAATAGCCTCTTAAGTGGCTTGGTGTCTTCTTAAGTGGCACTTGGGTAGCCCTAAATACCACTTTCTTGATTTCCCACTATTTTGGGGGCTTTAAGCTTGGGGTTTTACGTTTTGGGGCGATTTCTTCCATCATCAATCTTGGGTAAGCTCCAACACTCTATTTCAATTATTTTACTTTGATTCTTGTTATCTAAAGCTCATTAAAATAAGATTTCAAAAGTGAAATTTAGGAATTTTGGCTTAGAAGGCCTAAAATAGTTTTCTTCAAATTTGAACCTTGTTTTTAACCCATTTTCACTTGGATTTTCTTCGATTGATTTCTTGAATCATGGGTAATGTATTTAAGAATTAAACTCTAGTTTTATCCTTTCTTTTAAAAAGTCTATTTTAGGGATCCATTTTTACCCCGACTCAGAAGTAGGAAATATAAGTATCATTGGTATTCTTTGATGCATAGATTCTATATTTCTACATTTTAGTTTGTTTTGAGGTCATTTGTAAGGGTATGTCTTCATTATTGGAGGCTTTTGGACCAATATTTCTTCATTCGAGGTAGGATATGTCTTAAATTTTTTCAGATTAGGTTGGGTAGTTAATATTGATATAAAAGCATACTATGGGTATGGGTATTAATCATAAAAAATGATGTATTACTATTATGTTTCCTTATGGGGGCCTAGGTTGTTATAATTGGTAGTTTGGGACATTATTTTCTATGTGTGACCCATGTAGTGGTCTTGTATGATGTTTTTGGCCTTGTGTTTATATATTTGGTTGTATTCTTCTAAGTAGAAATGCCTAAGTTGGTTTTTATATGGTATCAATGATATATTTATAACATATCTCATCTAATGGTACATGGATTATATTGGATCATGGATGGTTGGATTATTGAGTGGATTCTATCTTATATACTTGTGTATTAGTTGGATTTGAAATTCTTATTCTTGTTTGGTTGTTAGAATTACAACCTGATATCATATTTACATTCATGAGGCATTAGTACCACTATGAAAATACTGGTTTTCTGGTAGAAAAATTATGTTTTTATAAACCCTCTATTAAAGATCATGTGTTGGAGAGAAGTTATAGATATTGGATTGTTATTGGTATTAGCTATTTGATTTATATCTATTTTGTGATTTCTTTTTGTACTTGCATTTGGTATTTATGCTTATATTTAGAACTGTTAGTAGAGATGGTATTGAGTACAATTTTGGATATTTTTCGACTGTAGGTGACATGCCTATATTGTGTATTTTATATACCTTATTTTCTACTTTTCTTAGTCAAACTATGATATTTACTGAGTACAAGTGGATCATACTTATCCCTACTATGCACTTTTGGTGTAGATTCAGGTATGGGTGTGCTGCACGATTACTGATTTTCAGGTGGTGAATGAATACTTTAGAGGTAGTGGCCTCTTTTCTTCTAGAATTAACATTTTACCCCATCCAATATAGTTTATGTCATATTTTATATTCATACATTTTGTTCTTACACCGTGATGCCAAGTTTTGAGATGGTTTATGTATGGTTTTGATAATTAGATTTTTGTTATTTTTTGTATGTATGGTTTGACTTTATTTTAGAAGTACTACCTTGGGATTTTTTGTGTAGTTTTTTCATTCATATCAATTTAGGTGATTGGCTTACTTTTCAAGGCATACTCATGATAAGTGCTATCATGACACTTGTTTTTGGGTTCTGATTAGCATTAGAGCAACCAAGTTTACTCATCTTGTCAGTGTAAAAATAGGGTCTCTGGTAGAGTTTTGAGGATCAACATAGATGTTTGTATCTATCTTTGAGTGGATAAAAGATATCTTTAGAAAACTTCCTTATTTTGTTTCTTATCTTGTGGATCATTCATACCTTATGTTCTAAATTAGTTTTGCTCTTTCTGAATAGATAGTGAGGACTAGATCCTATAAGGCTTGGGATACTGAGCCATCATTTGAGGAGAGAGACCAGTCTAGGGGTGAATTATGAGTCATGGACAAGCTCGAGATAGAGAATAGACACGGGGATCTTTCCCTTCTATAGGTAGTACTAGGGGGATCTCCCCTGAGACTCAGGTTAAGCATGCTAGAGATATTGGACTACTCAAGTTCCACAGAGTTTGTCTACCATAATTTTAGAGGGGTTATTGATTCGTTTACCAACTCTTTTTGAGGGTATTCCTTTGAGTGGACCTGGTGTTCCTCCAACTCTAAGTATCATACCTTTATCTGCCAGAGCTTTCCTATGGTGTTCCTCAAGATTTGAGTATGGATCCTTCAATAGTAACAATATCTACTTAAGGTACCTCCTTGACTATAAGTATTCTTTCTTCTTCCATATCGGTATCTAAGTATGGTATTCTAATATTAAGAATTCAGCCTTCATTTATGTTATGCCCTCATGTGGGATCTTATCCTACCATATTCACTATTTCTCCTATTGTTATAGGTACTAAAATATTTTCTAAGGATCAAAAGAGGTTTGCAAAATTCACTCGCTTGGGTACACCCAGGTTTAGTGGTTCCATAGGTGAGGCTACCTATGAGTTTTTGATTGATTTTTGGGAGAATCTACATAACTTAGATCGCTTTAGTCGTACATGGTTGCTTATACTACTTACCAGTTAAGAGATGTAGCTAAGGATAAGTGATGGATCCTTCAATGGTATCAACATCTACTTAAGGTACTCCTCAGACTATGAGTATTCTTCCTTCTTCTATGTCGGTATCTGAGTATGGTATTCCAATATTAAGAATTCAGCCTTCATTTATGTTATGCCAACCATATTCACTATTTTTCCTATTGTTATAGGTACTATAATATTTCTAAGGATCAAAAGAGATTTGCGAAATTAACTCACTTGGGTGCACCCAGGTTTAGTGGTTCCATAGGTGAGGATACCTATGAGTTTTTGATTGATTTTTGGGAGAATCTACATAACCTTAGATCGCTTGAGTCGTACAGGGTTGCTGAGACTGCCTACCAGTTAAGAGATACGGCCAAGGATATATTGACGTCACTTGTTAGTTTAGACCTCTGGGTGCTCAAGATGACTTAGGATCAATTCGTTGAGGCCTTTTTGGATAGGTTTGTGTTATTCAGTCCAAGGGATCTGATGAGAGATAATTTTGATCACCTAGAGCAGGGCTCCATGACTATTATAAAGTATGAGGCATATTTCCATACCATCTGAATACGCTTTTGTTAGTATTTCCACTGATTTTGAGAAGATTCATGAAAGGATTAGATATCTTACTTTAGTTGACTACTGCCTAGATGGTAGTGTCAGGGCATCACTTTAAAATATAATGGATCATCAGAAGATGACTGATTCTATTCTTTGAGATTTTTAGTGGGGTGCTAAGTGGGAGCATCATTAGAGTGAGTTCTGTAGTTGCACTTCTTAAGGAAGATATGTAGCCTTATAGGGTTTAGATAGTAGGTCCTCATGGCAGAGATGTAGCCTTATAGGGTTCAGATAGTAGGTCTTCTGGTTTAGTATTTTAGGGTGGTCATTTAAGCTCAATCATACCTCTTTCTATTGGTTTGGGACATAGAGTTTATTATATGTGTAATAAGTTTGGATTTTTGGCCAAGAACTATTCTCCTTATATTTTCAAGCCTGCTCCTATATCAATAGTGAGAGGTGACCCTAAGAGAGGTAAAGGTACTATTAGAGGTGCATGTGGCAGATGTAGTAGTGCCCACAGGGATGGTCGTGGGTCTATTTATTCAAGTGGAGATATGGACAGTGCTATTCTATATCTTCTAGAACAGAAGCAGAGGCTTATGATGCTATTATCACAGTATTATCCTTGTTTTCTTACGATTTGCATCTTATTATTTGATCCAGGGTTGACTTTCTCCTATACTTCTACAAATGTTTCTTAGGGTTTTGATTCTACTAGTGAACATATTGTTGTGTATATTCATGTATCTACCCCTATAGGAGACTCTTTAGTGGTGGATTGTGTGTACCACTCCTTTGTTGTGACCTTCACTAGGCATGAGACATGGGTAAATATGATTATCCTAGATATGGTAGTTTTTAAAGTCATCTTTGGTATGGATTGGTTATCTACTTATCATGTTGTTCTAGATTATTATACTAAGACCATGACTTTAGCTCCACCGGGTGTGCCAATGATAGCTTATAAGGGTACACTTCAGTTGGGTACCAAAAGAGTTATATCTTTTCTTCAGGCTCGACGCTTGGTTGAGAGGGAATGTTGGTTGTAGTGTTCCCATATTTGTGATACTAGTGGTGCTTTATCGCCTTCTTTGGATTCTATTTTTCATGAGTTCATGGATATTTTTCCCATGAATTTGCTTGGTATGCCTCCGTATCGTGATTTTGACTTTGCCATTGATGTTGAATTGGTCACCAAGCCTATGTCAATTCCTCCTTATAGGATGTCCCTAACAGAGTTGAAGGAATTCAATAATTAGTTATAGGAGTTATTTGATAAGGGATTTATTTGACCTAGTGTGTCATTTTGGGGTGCGCCGATCTTGTTTGTGAAAAAAAATGGGTTTATGTGTATATATATTGATTATAGAAAGTTGAAAAAGGTGATGATTAAGAATAAGTATTTTCTTCCTCGTATTGAAGATTTATTTGATTAGCTTTAGGGTGCTTAGATGTTTTCAAAGATTGATTTAAGGTCTGAGTATCGCCAGTTAAGGACTAGAGCTTTGGATTTTCCAAAAATAGATTTTCAAACTCAATATGGTCATTATATCTTTTTGTTCATGTTATTCAGGTTGACCAATGCCCAATCTGTGTTAAGGGAGTTGATGAATTAGAATTTTTGATTGTATCTTGACTCTTTTGTCATTGTATTTATAGATGATATCTTGGCTTACTCTAAGAATGAGGTTGACCATGATGAGTATTTATGGATTCTTGCTTTGGAGGATGGGGGATTAAAAGTTATATGTTAAGTTCTCCAAGTACGAGTTTTGGTTAGATTCTATTTCTTACTTAGGTCATGTAGTGATCAAGGATGGTATCATGGTTGATCCAAGAAAGATTGTAGTGGTTCATGATTGGGCTTCTCCTACTTAGATTTGGAGTTTTATTAGTTTAGCGAGCTACTATCAATGCTTTATTGAGGGTTTTCCATCTATTTTAGCTCTTTTAACTAAGTTGACTCGAAAGAAAATTTTCTTTCGTGGTCTCATGGATTTGTTAACCTCAGCTACTATCTTGACCTTGCCCAAAGAGGGCATAGTTTTTACCATCTTTTGTGATGCTTCTAGTGTTGGGTCAAGTGTTGTGTTAATGTAGGAGGGTAAGGTGATTATGTATGCTTTTCATCAGTTGAATCCTTATGAGAAGAATTACCCTACCCACGATTTGGAGTTATACGCCATTGTATTTACTTTGAAGTTGTGGAGGAACTACTTGTATGGAGTCCATTGTGAGATCTTCTCGAATCGTCATAGCCTTCAATATGTCTTCACCTAGCGATTTATTAATATAAGGTAGCATTGTTGGCATGAGTTGCTTAAGGACTATGGCATACTATTCTTTATAATTCGGGCAAGGGCAATGTGGTTATGGATGCTTTGAGCCGTAAGTCAACTAGTATGGGTAGATTGAAGCATCTTTTGACCTAAGAGAGGCCTTTGGTGATAGAGGTTCAGTCTTTGGATAACAAAAAATTTAGGCTTGATATTTTTACACTAGCGTGCAATTTGGCATTCGTAGAGGCTAAATATTCTTTGATGAAGCATATTCGGCCTCATCAGTTTGATGATGCTGGATTGAGAGTGATTCAGGATAAGGTGTTGAGTAGTGAGGCTAATGAACCCTCACTTGATTTAGCTAGTTTTTAGAGGATTGGAGCTCGAGTTTATGTTCTGGGAGTGGGTGATTTGGAGAGATTGATATTGAAGGAGGCCCATTGTTCTAGGTATTCCATTTATCCAGGAGTAACTAGGATATATTATGATCTAAGACAAAACTATTAGTGGGATGGTAAGAAGAGGGATGTAGCGGATTCGGTAGCATGAAAGTCAGTGGGAGAAGCATCAGAATTTTCAAATAATAATAGCTGCCAATCTAGAATTGAGATGGCTTTCATTGAGGCTGTAAGCCCTTGAAACTTTGAGGTTTTATTTTTGACCTTCCCATGTTCAAAAATCATTTTTTTACATAAATTGTGTTTAGGTGTATTAATAGGGTCTCTCAGAAGAGTTTCAAAATATTAGGAGGGGGTTTTGGAATTCCAAAGCAATGAGCCTCTAAGATATCATCGTGTCATGGAGGCTACCTTCTGCGATATTGGTTTAGCATGGAGGATAATCGTAACACCCTGATTTTCTGAACCGAAATGCTACACGATGCTCATGACCCTGAAGGACCACAAGCTAACCCATGACTGATATCTGTACCTGTATACAACATAATATATCATAAAATGCAGAAATATAAATATGAAAGGCTATAAGGTTTGAATTGAATAAACGTCTGATAACAAAATATCTGAAAAAGGTATAACAATACCAAAACAAGTCATAAATGCTAAAAATAATGAGATCTGAATATCTAATCTGACATCTAGTCTGAAAGCCTCCAACTGAACTGAATAAGGAGTTGAAGGAACATGTCTCCAACTTACTCCATCTAGAAACTGAATAGTAAATGTAGCAATAATCATATCTTCCTCGAATGAGAAGGACTCACTGTAAACTCTAAACACTAGAATGCTACTGCTGATCTGGAGCTCATGCCTCTGAACCTATGGTGTAACATAAGAGAAAGCACCATAGCACAAATGCGTCAGTAAATCTGAATGTATTGAGTATACGAGTGAGCTAGGCTAAATGCAAAGGGTTTATATGCATGAACAATGCTAACTAATATGAACGTGAGAATACATACATGCATAAACAACTGTAACTGAACTCGTGATGATGCTGACTACTGAGTCTGAATGCTAACGACATGACTTTACTGTTACTGAGGTACTGAATAGATTATTGACTATTTCTGACAGTTCAAATTATGAAGAACTGGTTTGAATGACTGTGTCTAACAGTCTTGAAACTAAATACTGGTAACGTGAGCTACGACAACTGATATAACTGATATAACTATAATGATTGGACTACTCAATATAATCGATACTGGCCGACTGTATCTGACAGTCTAAGTTCTGATGGAACTATTTGAGTTTTGTTCTACTTTGAGTAACTAAATCTAAGATCAGTCCTATCTAGCGGGTGATCATGAGTATACTTATAATAAGGATGATTTGACTTAGTCAGAGATCAGTCGTATATAGCGGGTGATATTTAAATCTGATGATTCTGATACTGATTAATCATAGTTGAGATCAGTCCTAGCTAATGGGTGATCTTGAAGTCTATTTACAATGATTAGCATTGACTATATCTAACAGTACTAAATCTTTACTACTAAGCTGAGTTGACCGTATCTGAAAGCCCTGATTCTATAACTGAAACTTTCGGATGTGTTCATCTAACCGACATACCCTAAGCTAAGCTGACTAGGGTCCAATATCTACCCTGATGGGAAAGGTTTCATGCCACGCCACCAGTAAAGACATCTGTTGTGGAGTCAGTCCTAATGTAGTGGGTGACTCCTGGGATCAGTCCTATACATATAAATATGCTAACGGGTGACCTATGAGTTTTGAGGACTGAATAAGAGTACTGAAGTTACTGAGATTTACTGTGATTACAGAGTTTACTGATCACTAAGATTACTGAGAATACTGAACTACTGAGATTACTGAGTTTTCTTGAGTCACATGACTAACTGATTTTTATAGATCATGGCTTGAATGAGAGTATCGTGAAAACATGACATGGCTTTGGGCACACAACTATAGTTTTTGGGTACAAGTACCCCCAGGACTCGATGGAAGAAAACCGACACACATGACTTAATTGATCATAAGAGTAGAGTCCACAATCCACAATATCATAAATAAGGGATTTCATACTAAGCATGGTTCTCAACAATCTATTTCATGGAAGAGAATTTCATACAACATGTATATACTTGCATAGCTTTCAATATCATGCTCATTACACATTACAACCACAATCCATAATATCATAACTTGGGGAATTTCCTGAAGTATATGGGTATTCTACATCTTGTACATGAGTGGGTTTTTCAAGTAAGCATAGCGTAATTCCATAAAACTATTTCATGAGTAATCCAACGGTGTTCACAAGACACATTATCAACATGGATGACATTGAATCATAGAGGCCTATCATGAATCCTTCACTTAGTCACAATTTAGCTATAATGCATGATTTCTAGTCTTTTAGGTATTTTATCAAACACCTTACATGCACAACTTAGGCATAGGTGTAAATCATACAATTACTCATCATAAATAATCAAACTTACATATTTTCAACTCATATGATGTTATAGATTCATAATAACACATAAAGATTCTATCTTGGCATCATTCAACACATAAACATGATCAACAATCCATTTATAACATGAAAACCATAATATATAGTTTTAGAAAAAAAAAGGGTTCTTGAACTTCATGGATGAAAGGAGTACATGAATGAACACATGCATACCTTAGAAAGGTAAACTTGATGATTTGTTGAAAAGTTCTTGGATTAGGAAACTTAATTCTTGATTAACATGGAAAAAGGCTTGAATCTTTCTTTTGAGAGATGAATTTGATGGAGAACCTATTCTTGTGGTTGAGAGTGTAAGAGAGGGTTTTTAAGATGCTTAACTAAAGAAAAATGGGAAAATTCCGCCTCTGTAGGGTTATAAGTCATGAAAGGTGAAGGAAAAGACCAAAATACCCTTATGAAATAATTTCCCAGTGGCTGAAAATGATTGCTGATGACCAAGACTGATAAGCAGTCAAATTTGTGATAAGTCGTCAAAAATGTCGTTAGATTTGTGATAAGTTATCACAAATGTCGTTACTTGGGAGCTGGTTTCTGCCTAAGGCTGACGACCTTCATGATAGGGCATCACAAATGTGATAAGCTATCACAAATGTCATCACTTAGGAGCTGGTTTCTACCTAAGGCTGACAACCTTCGTAATAGGGCATCACAAATGTGATAAGCTATCTCTAATGTCGTCACACTATTTCCAGCCTGATATGCTAGAGTAAAATAGTAATAACTCTTTGCTCCGATGCTGGATTTAGGCAAAATTGTTATATTTGGAAAGATAATTCAAAGATATTTCATTTTATATATATTAAACCACCCAGTTCATCATATACAATGATTTATGGTCGATTGAAGTTGACCCAAGTTTTGACTCTCACTAAAACTTGAACGATAGGAAAGCTTTAAACTTATACTTGAGTTAGGGGACCTCTATGATCTAAATTTATGCTCAAATAGATTCCCACACTACATAATTGATTAACACACTATATTTATATAGAATTTGAGGATTTTGAAACATCCATGAATCGGAATGATGAATTTTCATTCTAGTCCAAAATGTGGGGTATTACAATATCTCCCCCATGGGAACATTCGTCCTTGAATGATACTGGCTGAGATGAGAGATAAGAAACCTTACACGAATATATATATAATGAAATACTGATCATGATTTCATGGATGACATGACTGAAAACTGAGCATATCATACTGTACATACATATCTGATGCATGGGTATCTAATTTATGAATGCAAGACTGAGTGTTCCGATAAATTGAGTTACTCAAACTGAGAATGCATATCTGATGCTTAAATAATAAGTTGAATCCATGCATATTTGATGCATGATTATATGACTAACATGATACGTGAATACATGACTGAAAGTACTGATAAGCTGACCATGCATATCTGATGTGTGAATACATGACCGAACTGACTCACGAACATGCAACTGAACATAAAGGAACTAATTGAAGTGAAACATGAGAACATAAATGATTCTTCTATGTGACATATGGACTGAACAACATGAACTAAACTGAACCTATGAATACTTAACTTACAACTGAGGTCTAACTTGAAGGTCAACTTATGAGTACTCTCTATTATAGACTGAATTCGTTATGCAAGAAGAAATTGAAGTATCTAAGGCATGAGAGCATTAAGAGAAAGTGGGGTATCTCCCCCTTGGAATGCTATGTCCCTTTATCTTATGGAGATACTGGGAGATGCACAGGGCATCTACGAACTAGATTATAACTAAACTTTGGGAGTTTGAAACTAATCCATGATGCATCAGATGAACTGAACTTAAAACTACTAGGAGGTTATACCTTGAAATAGTTACATTCTCTGAGATTTTAGATAGCATGAATAGATGCAAGGATGAGAAAACAAGCTATAAAAATCTATCTACTCGATTGCTAAACTGACTTGCTGGCTTTACTATATAACTTATACAGAAACATATGCTCGAATGAGAGAAAGAGGTATAACAATACATACTGTGAAAATGAAAGACTGGTAACATACCTGAATCTAAGCCAGGGAAACTTTCAGGATTAGAACGGGTCTGGAGTGCATAAAGTCTATTCTAACACTGACCACTATTGGTACTTTACTGACGCAACTCCTTACCCTTGTATGCTAGAATTCTGCACTCTTGTATCCTATGGACTGACTTGCCATACCTAAATCATACATCACTGCCTTCCATATATACACCTAGATGATTCTTACCATACTCTTCGTAAAGCGGATAATTCAAACCTTTATTTTTACTACCTTGGCCCTTAAAGCCGGTGCTCCATCATGATGGTCCTTTCTAGACTTAGGTACTGGTACACTAGCTGAGGATGGAGCTGGGACTAAAAATTTATGACTATGCTGAGAATGGTTACCACCCTGTGACTAAGGCTGAGCGAAGCTAAAACTACCTGCCCTTCTCTCTTACTTTATCTCTCTCTCATCCTAATCTTCTGCTCTTTTATCTGCTGAGCATATGTCATAAGTCTAGATAAAGTTATATCACTATTCAATATGGAAGATCTGTACTCGTTTACCATACTATCATTCACCTCTGACACGAACTTACTTATCTTAGCTCTACCATCTGTAACCACATAAGAGGCATATCTAGCTAATTGAGTAAACTTGAGAGAATACTCCTTTACCATCATACTGCCCTACTTGAGGTTGATGAACTCTATTACCTTAGCTTCTCTAAGCTCTAGCAGAAAGAATCTATCAAGGAAAGTAGAGGCAAACTCCTCCGACTCTACAGGGCTTGCATCAGCTAACCTTTCTGACTTCCACTGCTTGTACCAAGTATGAACAAAATACTATAATTGGTATACGGATAACTCAACACTTTGAACAGTAGTACCCCCCATAACATCTGTCAGCTTATGAACCTGATCTAGGAATTTCTATGGGTGCTCATCTGACTTAGACCCTATGAACGAAGAAGGATTCATTTGGGTAAAGTCCCGAATTATAGCTGCAGCTAAATTGGCCACTGGGTTGGCTAGAACGATAGCTGGTCGTTTATTATAGGCAACGAATGACTGAGCAAGAGTGCTAAATACGGCCCTGAACTCCGCATGAGAAACATGATTGCCCAAAGGGTCTTCAGCTTGAGGGGCTGACTAATTCCAATTTTTTCTTTTAGGAGGCATGTCTGTAGAAGAAAGGAAGAAATGGATTAGACTAAGAGTATGCTCACTGGTACGACATGAATACTGTAAGAAGGGAAACTATTCCTAAAACATCTCATAGCTTTCTGCACATAAGTGTGGTGCATAATACACGTATGTACAAGACTCTACTAGATGCAACTTTCAGACTTCCTAGGACTCTATTGAACCTTAGGCTTTGATACCAAGTTTGTAACACTCTGATTTTCTAAACCAAAAAGCTACAAGGTGCTTATGACCCCGAAGGACCACAAGCTAACCCATGACTGATATCTGTATATGTGTACTGCATAATATATCATAAAGTATGGAAACATAAACATGAAAGGCCATAAGGTTTGAACTAAATAAATGTATGATAATAAAATGTCTGAAAAAGGTATAACAATACCAAAATAAGTCATAAATACTAAAACTAATAAGATCTGAATATCTAATCTGACATTTAGTCTGAAAGCCTCTAACTGAACTGAATAAGGAGTGGAAGGAACATGTCTCCAACTAACTCCATCTAGCAACCAAATATTATATATAGAAATAATTATATCATCCTTGAATGACAAGGACTCACTGCAAACTCTGAACACTGGAATACTACTGTTGATCTGGAGCTCGTGCCTCTGAACCTATGGTGTAGCATAAGAGAAAGCAGAATAGCACAAATGCATTATTACATCTAAATATACTAAGTACATGAGTGAGGTAGGCTAAATGAAAAGGGTTATATACATGAACAATGCTATCTAATATGAACGCGAGAATACATAAATACATAAGCAATTATAACTGAACTTGTGATAATGCTGACTACTGAGTCAGAATGCTGACGACATGACTTTACTGTTATTAAGGTATTGAATAGATTATTGACTATTTCTTATATTTCAAATTAGGAAGGATTATTTTGAATGACTGTGTCTAACAGTCTTGAAACTGAATACTTGTAACGTGAGCTATTACAACTGATATAGTTGATATAACTATAATGATCGGACTAATCTGTATAACCGATACTGAGCAAATGTATCTGATAGTCTAATTTCTGATGGAACTATCTGAGTTCCATTCTACTTGGATTGACTAAATCTGAGATTAGTCCTATCTAGCGGGTGATCATGAGTATACTTATAATAATGATGATTTGACTTAGTCTGAGATCAGTCCTATCTAGCGGGTGATCTTTAGATCTAATGATTCTGATACTGATTAATCATATCTGAGATCAGTCCTAGCTAATGGGTGATATTGAAGTCTATTTAAAATGATAAGCATTGACTATTTCTAACAGTACTGAATCTGTACTACTAAGCTGAGTTGACTGTGTCTGAAAGCCCTAATTCTGTAACTAAAACTATGGGATGTGTTCATCTAACCGACATGCCCCAAGCTAAGATGACTGGGATCCAATCTCTGCCCTGACTGGAAGAGTGTCAGTACCGCGCCACCAATAAAGACATCTATTATGGAGTCAGTCCTAATCTAGTGGATGACTCCTAGGATTAGTCCTATACATATAAATGTGATAACGGGTGGCCCCTGAGTATGTCAGTCCTATCAAACGAGTGACATCTCGTACCTATGCGGGCAACATAGTTTTGGAACTTAGGGATTGCTTCTAGGGATCTCAGTCCTATTCTAGTGGGTGAGCCCCCATCCCTAGGTTAGCTCGGTGCTGAATCCTACTCCTATCTGAAAGACACTAAACTAAATAACTGGGCTAAACTAAATAACTTAACTGTACTAATTAGCTGAACTGATACTAATTAATTGAATTGATACTAGTGGTATTATTTAGTGGAGCTAAAACTGAGTTTACTAGATTCTTATGATGGATGAAATATAATGAGTTCTGAGGACTGATTAAGAGTACTGAAATTACTGAGATTTACTGTGATTACAGAGGTTACTGATCACTAAGATTACTGAGAATACTGAACTACTGAGATTACTGAGTTTTCTTGAGTCACATGACTAACTGATTTTTATAGATCATGGCTTGACTGAGAGTATCGTGAAAACATGACATGGCTTTGGGAACACAACTATAGTTTTTGGGTACAAGTACCCCCAGGACTCGATGGAAGAAAACCGACACACCTGATTGAATTGATCATAAGAGTAGAGTCCACAATCCACAATATCATAAATAAGGAATTTCATACTAAGCATGATTCTCAACAATCTATTTCATGGAAGAGAATTTCATACAACATGTATATACTTGCATAGCTTTCAATATCATGCTCATTACACATTACAACCACAATACATAATATCGTAACTTGGGGAATTTCATGAAGTATATGGGTATTCTATATCTTGTACATGAATGGGTTTTATAAGTAAGCATAGCATAATTCCATAAAAATATTTCATGAGTAATCCAACAGTGTTCACAAGACACATTATCAACATGGATGACATTGAATCATAAAGGCCTATCATGATCCTTCACTTAGTCACAATTTATCTATAATGCATGATTTCTAGTCTCTTAGGTATTTTATCAAACACCTTACATGCACAACTTAGGAATAGGTGTAAATCATACAATTACTCATCATAAATAATCAAACTTACATATTTTCAACTCATATGATGTCATAGATTCATAATAACACATAAAGATTCTATCTTGGCATCATTCAACACATAAACATGATCAACAATCTATTCATAACATGAAAACCATAGTATATAGTTTTAGAAAAAAAAGGGTTCTTGAACTTTATGGACGATAGGAGTCCATAAATGAACACACACATATCTTAGAAAGGAAACCTTGTTGATTTGCTGGATAGTTCTTGGATTGAGAAACTTAATTCTTGATTATCATGGAAAAAGGCTTGAATCTTGTTTTGAGAGATGAGTTTGATGGAAACCCTAATCTTGTGGTTAAGAGTGTAAGAGATCGGTTTTAAGATGTTTAAGGGAAGAAAAATAGGAAAAATTATGCCTCTTTAGGGTTATATGTCATGGAACGTGAATGAAAAATCAAAAATACCCTTATGAAATAATTTCCAAGTTGCTGAAAATCATAGTTGACGACCAAGGCTGATAAGCCATCAAATTTGTGATAAGTCGTCAAAAATGTCATCAGATTTGTGATAAGTTATCACAAATGTCATCACTTGGGAGCTAGTTTCTGCCTAAGGCTGACGACCTTTATGATAGGGCATCACAAATATTATAAGCTATCACAAATATCGTTACTTAGGATCTTGTTTCTTCCTAAGGCTGACAACCTTCGTGATAGGGCGTCACAAATGTGATAAGCTATCATGAATGTCGTCACACTATTTCCAGCCAGATATGTTAGAGTAAATGAGGCATAACTCTTTTCTCTGATATCAGATTTAGGTGAAATTGGTATCGTTGGAAAGATAATTCAAAGAGCTTTCATGTGATATATAGTAACCACCCATTTAATTATATACAATGATTTATAGTCGATTGAAGTTGATAGGAAATCTTTCAACTTGTACTTTAGTTTGGGGACCTCTATAATCTAAATTTATGCACAAATAGATTCCCACACAACATTATTGATTAACATACAAAATTTATATAGGATTTAAGTCTTTTGAAACATCCACGCATAGGAATGATGTATTTTTATTCTAGTCTAAAATGTGGGGTATTACAATATTTTTCATAATATTGGCGTGCCTTCCCGAGGCTAAATTTTTGTGCAGTTTTAGTTTTGTTCATTTAGGGTGAGGGGCTTTTGGATCTTTTCACCCATGTATGACCCTAAACATAAAATAGACTTATTTTCATAAGTTTATGAAAGATCAATTGCTCCCTTTCACTCTTAACAAAGAAAAGTTTAAGGGTTTCACCGTACATTCATCCTCCAAGTTTTGAACTCTAAATTACTTTCAAATTCTTATGTATTTAAGGCATGTATCTCTTCCCTATAACTTATTTTGTTAAAAACAAGTGTTTAATTTTTACTTGTATAAATTTAATTATTGCTTTGCAATTGGGTTGAGGGCTTTTGGAAGTTATTTGGCTCAATTTTTTGTCCATGGTTTTTATAGACTATTCAGTTTTGAATTAATTGTTTTGAACTAATTAGGTGTATGGGCATGGTGTATTGGAATGGGGGTCATGGAAATCCCCCAAATTGATGATTTTGGTTTGGAATTGGTAGTAACCTTTGATTTTGAAATATGAATACATGTATATTGGAATCGCTTTTGGAATTGTTGCATTCCATTAATGGCTAAATGGAATACAGGTAGATTTGGAAAGGCCTTAGTGGCCATGATTTGATTATCAAATTGAAACTACGGGGGTCGTGGAATTCACCCAAATTGATTTGATAAATTACAGGGGTTGTGGAATTCTCCCTAATTGATTTGATAAATTATGAGGGTCGTGGCATTCCCCTAAATTAATTTAATAGATTATGGGGTCATGGCATTTCCCCAGGTTGATGGATAACTGAGAGGGAATAATGATAGTGGCTTGCAAGTATAAATGGTATGACAATACCATCGGTATGTGTCTTAATGGATAATTCTAGGTTAAAGAAAATTGGAATGTCTTAATGGTTTAATTGGGATTAAAGGGGTTGTGTAACTCGTCGTAAAGGTGGAGGTCTTAAGTAATCGATATTGGAAACCCACGTTTGCTAGCATGGGGGTTGGTCTTAATGGCTATGTGCATGTGTCACACTTTATATATATTTGTATCCTAGATTGATGTAGGGTCAAAGGAATTCCCTAGTCTTACATGATATCTCTAGTTAATGTGGCCAACACGCACTAGGGACCTTCTGGTGGTAAGAGTTGGACCCATATAGCCTGTGTGCCTTTTATAATGATTGAAGCCACACAGTCTAGGATAATTATTTTTAACTCTCATGCTAAACCTTGTTCCCTATACCGGTATCTTGCATATATATATGTATATGAATGTGTGCATACGGTTTTGAATGAATTGGACTGATTGTATCATGGCATTATTTTTACATATTATCCCTGAGTTATATTCTAGTGCTCACCCTGCTAACCATCCTAGGATGCTACATTGTTTCATAATATAGGGTCCGAAGACACTTTTCTTACCGCTGTGCAATGTTAGGTGGATTAGCATGCTTGTCGAGTTGCTTTGAAGTGATGATATTTCATTTTTCAAAAAGACCATTATTTTATAGTTGTTTCCCCTATGTTTTAGACTATCTTTTGGTTCCTATTTTGGCTATAGTTGGGGGCATGTCCTAACCTCGATAATGTTCAGTTTGTTAGAGGTTTTTTTTATGGACAACTGTGGATTGGGTATTGTTGAATTCTTAGAACTCCTACCTTGGTTCATTTATCTATCATTCATTACTATCTAATTGGATTTTGCATTGTTATTATTACTTTGTGCTTATGAGGTTAGGCGATGGGGGTGGTTTTTAGTCCATGACAGACTTGAGATACCAGTCATGGCTAGGCTCTGGTTTAGGTCATGATAGATGTTTTGCATGGTAGGTATTATCGCTCTTTCCAGTTTGTTGGTTTGGGGTTTCTGAGATTATACCTTGAGGTATAAACCTACTTTGAGAGTTGCTGGATAGAGTTCAGGTCATTCAAGATAGACTTCATTTGGCTCAAAGTTGGTAGAAGTGTTATGCTGATTGCTGGCTTCATTCCTTGAGATTTAGTGTTGGTGATTAAGTCTTCCTTTTGTTTCACCCACAAAGGGCATGATGATGTTTGTGAAGAGAGGCAAGCTTAGCCCTTGATATATTAGACCATTTGAGATATTTTAGACTTTTTGGGATGTAGCATATGAGTTAGCATTGCCCCCAGATTTATCAGTTGTTCATCTTATTTTTCTTGTATCCATGATACAACTTTATATTCCAAATGAGCTTGATGTCATTCATTGGGATTCAGTGCAGTTAGATAATAGTTTGTCCTTTGTTGAGGATCCAGTCTCCATCCTAGCCAGGGATGCCTATGCAGTTGTGTTCTAGAGATATTATGGTAGTTAAGGTCTAGTAGAGACGACGACTTGATGATGAGGCTAATTAGGAGGTAAAGTACGATATGTGTGGTAGTTATACCCATTTTTTCACTGATCCAAGTATTTCCCTTGCCTTCAGTTTGAGATTGAACTAGATTTTTAGTAGTGGATATTGTAAGGGATTAATTCTGTGAAACTTTTATTTTATTGATTTGACCATTTTATCCCTTTTCATGGTTTTTTTGTGATGTTTTTGGGGTATGGAGATGATTTGCATGGTTCCCAATAAATCACGATATACTTTGTGTGAATTTTGGGTTTTTGAGGTTGAAAAGGCCTTATAGCTAACTTCCTTCAATATTTATTATTTTGAGTATTGGATGGAAAAATTGATTGTGCCAACAGATTCAGAACGTCGATTTTGGGTTGGTAGTATAGTTGGTATGATTTTATGGATTTTATATTTCATTTCGACCCTTAGTTTGAAAAATTATAAAATTGGGTCTCGAGGGTCAATTCTGTGAAAGTAGCATCTTTTAAAAAATCTGATGTCGTCATTGAGTATGATATCGAAATTAATAGGTTAGCATAGTTCGTTTCCATTATCATGATTCTTGATGAATCCTGAGGGGTCGGTGGAGACTTGGAATTTTCCAAGTCTTCAGTTGGTGTACTCTTGAGTGCCCATTGGGTCGTATAAATGAAGGGTATCTTAAGCGGCTAGCCAGATTCCTAAGCGAGCAGGCTGCCAGTTGGCATGCTGCTTACGGGAGGCCTTTCCACTTATGTGATGGCCACCTTGGAGGCTATTGATCCTATTAAGTAGACTACTGAAGCTTGGCGATTACCTCCAAAGCGACACTTGGCTATGAAAGCAATAGCCGCTTAAGTAACCCAGTGTATGCTTAAGTGGCACCTCAGTAGCCTTAAATACCCTTTTATTGATTTTCCACCATTTTTGAGACTTTGAGCTTTGGGTTTTAGAGTTTTCGGGTGATTTCTTACAGCTTCAAGCTTGAGTAAGCTCCAATTCCCTATTTCTATTATTTTACTTTGATTCTTGTCATCTAAAGGTCGTTAAAGTATTATTTCAAAAGTGAAATTTGAGAATGTTTGCCCCAGAAGGCCTAAAATAATTTTCTTCAAATATAAACCCTATTTTCAACCCATTTTCACTTGGGTTTTCTTTTATGCCTTCCTTAAATCATGGGTAATGTATCTTAGAACTAAAATTTCAGTTTTACCCTTCCTTTTGATACCCTATTACAAGGGTCCATTTAGACCCCGACTCATGTGATGACCCAGTTTCTCTAGTCATGATAGCACTAATAGAACCTTCCAGAAGGTAAGCCAACCCGTCATTTGGAATGACTAGTAACAGACAATTGAAATAAATGAAGGAAGAATATGGAATAAATATAGTAAAAAGGCTAAAATACACAATATAATCTCAAAACCTGGTGGAATCAGTATAAGAGATTCTAATGAAATAAGACTGCAAAATAAAGTACTAAATAAGTATACTGATACAAATCATCTATGAATACACATAGATATTAGTCTAGCACATAAGAGGGAGAATAGTAATACTTTGAATGCCAGGCACTCACCCACGTTTCCAAGCCATAACTGCTCCACATGATGCACACACAAAGACAAGAACCCATAAAATGATTTGCAGGATGCAAAAGAGTAGTATGAGTACTAAACACGTGGTACTTAGTAGGCAATTTCTATTTGAGCTCCAAAGATAATGCAAATATACATAATATGCGAGCAAGGATGTAAACATCACTCAAATATCCAGTGAACTAACATAGTAAAATAAGAAGGTAATAAGGATAAACTATCTTATTCTAGTCATACTCGGGCACCTAAGCACTATATTGTATACCGCTGGTCCATATACAAATAAGGGCAGATGAAGAATATATACTAATAGACAAAGAATGGATATACAACATGAACATGTGAATAAGTGAGGGATATGGTAATAATATAACAACATATATAAATATATGAAGGAAGAGAGGTATATACGGTAGTAACATAACTACATATATAAATGTATATACATAAACAAGGCTAACCCAATGGTACAACCTAAAATAGTCATACTAGCATCTTAAAGCCTACTAATTATAGTAGGAAACTGTACTGGCATAATCAGGATCTCTACTCCATAAGTCTAAACATGAGATAATTCCATAATAAAGCAACCGTAAAGAAAGGAATCAGAATCATACCTCAAATCTCGGTACCAGCCCAGTAATCAACCTGTCACAAAATAACCATAATAATAACATAATATAGTAACCTGCTAGCCCAAACAACCAATGCCTAAATCGAGCACCATAATTTAGAAGGCCCAATAAGCACAAAATATATCGCAAGAAATAGTTATCACTTATACCTATGCAATCCGATAGGGCTGATAGATATAAATGCTTACTGGTCATAAGAAATACGCATGCAAGAGTGAATGCAGAGTATAATCCATACTACCATAACTGAAAAAAGTACCATGATGTAACCCAACGTATACACCTTCTCTATCTCGATAGCTTGCAAAGACAGCACCAACAGAGACCTCATTTCTCTAGCATGAAGGCTCACGGACGAAGGTGACCCAAGGGGTTTCAGGAGTACCCGTATACACTAACTTGGTCCCGATCTAGGATTTCCAATAACCATCATCACAATCAAACTAATTCTTCAAGTACTATACACACACACACACACACACACACACATATATATATATATATATATATATATATATATATATATATATATGCATGGGCTAGGATTGTGACTAAAAGAGCATGAGTTCATAAATCCATTGTCCGAGGTAAACTCCAGGACTAAATCATCAAAAAAGTATAAAAAGGGTTGGGATTTCTCTCGACTAAGGTAAATAGTAGTTGCATAACCGTGGACCAAAATCAATCTCGGTTAAATCTTTAAAACATCACTTTTAGTCTCAAAGTCTCATAAGTTATTCATTAAGATGGTTCCTATTATGAAAGAATCTGTTTTAAAAGTGAAAAGTGGGAATAAATCCTTTTTTAGGAAAAAAATAGTTAAACCATATTTTTAGTTGGAATTATATCATTTACTATTTTACTGGGCATAAATATACCGAATCTACGCATGCCATTACCATTATCCAAACAATGCGATCATAAGCATCAAAATGTCAATAATTACGGCCACATCCTTTACAAGAATAAAACATTTCCCAGAGTCCAACCAATGTCATAATCACAGTCTTAGGCCCAATATTAGTATATCCAACATAACCATAGTTTCATAATCTAGGAAAACCATCAAAATCCACTGAGTAACATACTAAAAATTATTCTAAAGGTTCATTAGTCTCAACTATGCCTAACATGCTAACAACCTAGGGTAGTAGGATCCTAGAAGCACAATAAGTATTTCCCCTTAAGGGTCAATCACGCTTCCAGCCTCCAAACTCATAAATTAGGCTAATTTAGGGTGTTCTATCCAATACCACATCCTAACATTCCTATCTGACATGCAATATATATAATAGAATATCTCATGAAGAAAACTTGACAGAAGCCTACCTTGATGCGAGTCACAATCCTTAAATCGCCCATAAAACATCTGCCTTTTCTCCACTCTCTTTAAATGTCGTCTCATTATAGAAATAAATCAACACATCATTTAGGAGAAAAATGAGACCCATATTGCTATATGAAGTGTCCCCTTGAAATTCGAATCACAATGGGCCCGTGAGATCCATAAATGGAATTTAAAATTAAATCTGTTATGAGGTCCCTCAAAGGACAAGGAATGTATGCTAAAAAGTTGAGCACAAATGAAGCGTAAATAGGATATTAAATCAACCATTAAAGTTTAGGAATTAATGGCCTAATTTCTAATAATTGCCATTAATTAGAATGGAAATTGAAGGAAAAATCAATAGGAAATGATCAAGGAGACTTAGGCTAACTAACCTTAGCTTTTATGGATGATTTTCCACTTTTTCCTCTCTTTGAGCTCTTAATTTGGTGTGAAAATATTGGAAAATTGGGTGGGGAAAATAGGATAAAAAGTCTACAGGTGATACTTATGAGGACACCCAGGAACTAAAGGTCCTACCGATAAAGCGGTAACACCACCACTTAATCAGTCTGGTAACAGTAGCAGGTGCCGCTAAGATGGTCATTCACTACTTAAACGAACCCCGACCATTGGTCCAGGTTCACTAAAGCGACCCACGAGGTCTAAAGCATGCCAAAAAGAACTTAAGTGGACCTATTAAGTGCCATGCACAAGATTTGTACCAAATCCAAAACAAACTTTGGTTGGGTGCTCAGGATTCATTCGAAACCCTGTGCGCACAAACAAACTATGCTACCACACAAAATTCTACATTCCGAACTCAACGGAACCATCAAAACTTTAATCCGTGATCATTTTTACTAAATGTAAGGCCCATACCTATTGTTCTATTTTTTCATATAATCTTCTTAGTAGTCCAAAATGAGTCTAAAATCCCCAAGACGTGAACCAAGGGTCCCCATAGCTTAAAATCAACATTCCATAGCTAATGACGTTGTCAAAATTCTCATTCGAGATCATATATTAGGAGTTTTCCCAAGATCAAATCTTAAATGGAAAAAGCTCCAAAATAGGGAAATAAGACTAAAGTTCAAATAAACTATCTGACAATCAAACCAACAGTTCTGACAAGTCATAAACGACATGTAGTTGTGTGGGACAGCTTGAAATGCCTGAAATACATGATAATCGAGGAAATAATATGGAGGGTCATTACAATATCCACCATAAAAGTCAATGGATAGAACAATCATGAAAGCTCAAAGAGATGAGATACTACACCCGTATGCTCCGAGCACGGCTTTCCAGATAACCTCCATAAAAAAATGATACTTCTAAAGGATTTTGCCATAGGTATCCCTTTGCTAACCAACTTTAATTCTTCACTCTCAAATAGCCAAAACTAACAACAACAACCAACTAGCCTCAAATTGAATTGAGGAAGGTTGATATATCTAAATTCAAACGACAACACACTGATAACATATTGATACCAGAATAATCGAATAAAAAGTTATCCAAGCCAAAAGGAAAACCAAGGCATAAACTATGCAACCAACTCTAAAATCTAAATATAAGCTTTTTTTGCCTTCCCAAACCTGTTATCCACTCCAAACCAAGAAGAAAGTTACCCGAGTCCGGTCCGCAAAACTTAATCACACTAACCTTGAAGAACTGAAGTTGATCAACTGAAAATCCATAATGGCAAACTTGAGAATAAGCCCCCAAGGTGTGACTTGGGCATACAAATAGAGATAACAAAGGTTTGCAATCTATGTCAATGCTATAATTGGTCCAAATGGCCATAGAAACTGAAAGCTAGAAGTCTGTAGCACACACTCTTATCGCAGAATGATTCACTTTAGGATTTCTCATGAATTGCAGGTGATGCAATGCTGAATCCAACTCAAGTATACTATTCTTGCTGAGTAGATTATCCATAAATTATGGCAAAAACTAATAATTAAGTTCAAAGTTAAAGGAACCAATATCATGCCAATCAAACTACCATCTAAACACCTATCACCCATAATATATCAGAACTGAAGAAGACTAAATAGGTCGGCAAAGAGTAGGCTTAACCAATTTATAAATTAAATCAAACTGTGGAAAATCTAAAAACAAAAGTTGCACCCAAGATGTCTTACTCCAAACTAAAATCTCGACACCAAGGCTAAACTGCTCAATCTCACAACCCAAAACCAGCCTAAAGATGTCCCAAACCAAACCTAACAATGGGTAAGCATCTACACTCCCAGTTTATCATAACCTCCAAATCACCATTCCAAGGTGTTAAATTAAAAAGTAAGCTAAAACTCCTAAACTAAGGACAAATACTCAAATTAATCTTACTATCTAAATCAGACATGCGCTAACTAAATTATATCAGAATCAAAACCAAAATATAGTTGAAGCCCAAATCACCATAGAGGATAATTCACTTGCTGGAAACACAAGCAATCAAGTCCATATCTATTGGAGGGCATGAATTATTAAAGCATACTCAAGAACTCACCAAAGTTGTAAATAGTGCTAGAGATAACTAAAACTCTAGCAACATTGAAAAATGCAACCTTAGCCAAAAATGATCAATCTAATACTCCAACCCAGCTATGAATACCCAATTCACCAACTTAGGAAATGGTCATAGGAAATATCACCCAACTTCATCTCTTTAACTCTACTAAGACAAGAACCACATCATAGATAGAACAGAGTATGTAACTCTATATCAATACTGAGAGAAATCCATTACCAGGAGATGAATTTAACAAACCTAAAAGATTAATCCAAGATATCTTAACATTAACATCCAAATCATTACCAGGAGATAAACTAGTCAAATTGGAAGGCCGAACCATAAACTGGTCAATATGAGAAATGGGTTACATAACCCAATTGCCAATTTTAGAACCATAATAGAACCATGGAAGGACAACTTACATTTACTATCATAACCCACTCAATCACCAACCCAACATACCTAATAAAAGATAAAAACAACCAACCTTACCTTGCTATAAGAAAGGAATAACCCAACCAAGCTAGTCGTCTAAGCCAATAAATAAGAACTACAAAAAAAGGAATTCTAACTAGATACTGCAATTCTAGTCATCTACTGAGTGAGGATTAATAAACATCAAGCAATGACAATAATATCAACATTGATCCACTCTATTTATTAATAAAAGAAATCATCTACTAGATAGTTATAACATAATGGACTTTATATCAAGGCACACAATAATCGTTATAAACCTACCAAGGCATAAAATTATCAATGAGTACGAGAACCCTAATACGCATAAATAAAAAGGGTAAAGGTAGGAAATAAAAATAGACCTATCATAGTATAATCCAAAATCACATTTCTAACATACCCGAGGGAAATGAGTCTGAGTGAGTCCAAACTCAGACTTAGCTTCTTAATCATCAACTAAGGCACTAAGTGCACTACCTCTAACTAAAGGCATTACATCTCTATGAGATTGATCTAAATGATCTAAATAACTAATAACCCATGATAGGGACATTATTTAGAGTAGCTCCATCTCTTTGCAGTTGTATCAAACACCATGAGACCTAACCTAATCAGAAATATGAGCTGACCCCGATTGGCTAACCAACTAATGCTGAGGGAATTCTCTACTAAAATAACCATCTTTTCCATAGTCATAACACACCTGAGGAGCTCTAGGTTGGTGAGAAACATATGTTAACTCAGCCTGATCAACTAATGCACATTTGGCCACTCTCTAGCCAATGGTCAATCTCACCATAATTAAGAAAAACACTAACAATACTCTAAAGTATTTCCCCTCTTGATCTAAAATAGCCTCGACAGGTTAGAAACCTATACAAAAAACTCTATAAGGTCTAATGAGAAATCTACTAGTTTTGACTACAATGAGTAACTTGAGAGCCACTCATAATTTGAAATGTTACCTATGTAGAAGTGATAAGCTGCAAGTAAAGCTAACCTCTGTTATAAGGATCGTCACTCTTAGATAGAATACTAATAGCATTGTACTAATGACATAGCCTCTTATCGCTACCTTCATAAGCCTGAATACATCCTCTCTCTGTGGCCCTCACGTGGTCAACAACCTAAAAGAAGGAAGACCCATATGTTATAAAGTACTCTAATGCAAAATAGATGGAAATTTTAATCTTTTAATAAATCCACAAACCATATCATGCTCTGATGGATATAGCATAGGATTATGCCTAGCCCACTCAAAAAACTCGATATGTTACAAGAAAATTGATAAAAAAAACCCTACGAACAGCAATAAACCCAACTCTAGCTTGACAAATACTTAGAAAATCAAAAGTCATCTCTCTATACGAATATCTATAAAAATGCTTGCAATCCCCAATGTTGTACCTCGAAAGGCTAAAACAGTCATGAGCTTCATCAAAGCCTGGGTTTTCTCAAAATCCTCAAATTGAAATTAAAGATCTTTGACAATATCCTTGACTCGCTGATTTAAAATTGCATTAAAGCTTTGGAAATGTATGCCGAAGTCCCATCCTCATCTATCGACCACCTCGCATCATCCATCTAGGAAAATCTAGGACAAAATAGAGTAAAAGAATGCTCTTGAGGTACATATAAATATGGACACAATATAAAGATCCAAGAACAAAATTTCCTATAAATACCTTATAGCCTCCAAAAAATAGTTTACGGGCGTATCTTGACCGAACCACAGGACTGTACTAGATACTTAGATCTTCTACCTACACACCAATAAATCTAGGCTCTAATACTAATTTTTCATGATGCAATTTCTTAGGGCATTGATGTTGGGTGTATTTACATGCCTAAAGCACCATAGTTTACCCATATTTTAGCTAAGTTTGGAGGATAAAATATATAATTCCTGCACTTTTAGTGCCTTTTCCTGTAAGTGAGCTAACCTATGTGATTAGCATGTTTTTAGGTATTAACGATGAAGATTTTAGCACTTAGTGGACCTTTGGGCAGCAAAGGAAATCTTCACGTAAGAAGGAAGGCAGCTTTTGGAAGCTTGTGAACTGAATGTGATGCATGGAGAATCTGTCCTGGGCAAAATCAGTATTTCTTAATGCTTAGGGGTGCAGCAGTAACCTAGTAGGACTAGGACAAGGATGTTATAAAAACCTTATTTGCTGAATTTTTCAGCAAGCATTCATTCATTCTATTTTCTTTTCATTCGACACTTTAGTATTATTCAGTTTATAGATAATGTAAGTACAACAGAGAAACATGCTACTTGAGGACGGATAGAGGAAAAACATCAAACCTTACTTGACGCCATTCTCATCCCCAACGTGAGATTATTCTAGCTTTGGTATGATGATGATGTTTACTATGATCTCCGTTGTAATCATGAGTAGCTAAACTTCTCTGTTAGGGTTATAGAAGCCTTTTGATATACTATCTATTACTATGAGTTTGTGAATTCTTGATGCGTATGCCACTTATATCATTACTCTCTTCGTTTTAATTAAATTCTTGTGGTTGCAAACATATAGAATATGCCATTATAGCATTAACTTGTTCGAGAGAAAAGTTACATGATTGGAAAAGAGAGTGTGACAAGGAAATAGGTCTTTCAACCCCTGTTTACACGTTAATGCCTTAACCGGATTAACCTCTTGGAGAGTTTATACCGCTAGTTATACACTTTAAGCTCGAAAGAGTTAAAGTGAAATAATCCTGGATGGTTGAGAAACACTAGGATTTACCATTAGAATACGAATCTCTATAAGTGTATGCATGTCTAAATTCCGCATTACTCATAGTTAAAAGATACGTGTAACTCATTAGGTGGACATAACCCTAACATATTATTCTCTCTGATTAAATCTTACTAAAATACATCGTCTTTTTTTACTTTGATATTCTTAATTCACGCATAATTAAATCCCCCCATAGAATTTTTGACCAACAGTGTACTAATAATTGCAACACTTAGTGACCAAGTATTCCCTGTGAGATTCGACACCCAACCCAGTTGGGTTCTATATTTGTCAGCGACCCCTTACACTCTTACGAGAGCTGTAGTTTGGGAGTTATCAAATTTTGGCGCCGTTGCCGGGGAATACGGTTGCCAACTAAGTTTGTGATAGTTAATAGACCCTTTGGTCTAAAATTCTTGAATTTTACTTTTCGTCTGTTGTTTTTGTTTTATTCAGGTTTTGTTTAGTGTATGCCAAATACTCAAAGTTCGGGTCAACCATTATTACCCATAAACCCTGAACCGCAACTTATAGGAAGAATGAATGCACAACAAGATATTGAAAGAAGCGCTGATCAATAGGAGCAGGCTAGATTAGATGCATTGGCAGGCGCTCAAGGGCATCAACAGAATATTGATAACCCAGGGCGAGCAACAAATCCTGATAATGAGGACCTGGGTGATGATGAGTTACTAAACCCAAGGCATGTTGATGAGGTGGCGGCACCTATGAATAAATAAGATCGTCAAGGGAGATTGAGACCTGAACGTCGAGCTGTGCAGATTCCTTTTGACGATGATGATGATGATTTGGATGGAGCTGGTGCCACTGGGGCTATTATTCCTTCAACCTTGGCACCTGGAGCCAAGTTCAATATCATTAGCACCATGATTTAACTATTGCAACTCAATGGATTATTTGGTGGACTTGCAGGCGATGATCTGAATATGCATCTGATCAATTTAATCTCTATATGCAAGTCATTCGACAATCTAGGAGTTGGACAGAATGTAATTCGATTGCGCTTATTTTCATTGACTCTATCTGGGGAGGCAACTCTATGGTTGAATGGGCTAACTCCTAATTCTATTACTAATTGGAGGAAATTGAAAGATGCTTTCCTGGAAAGATTCTTTCCGCCATCCAAGAGAGCACAGTTGAGAGACGAGATCAGCAATTTCCAACAGCTTCCAACTGAAGCTCTCCACGAAACATGGGAGAGGTTCAAGAAGAAGCTTATGTGGTGCCCAAACCATCATATGACCAATGTCCACTTGATGGAGATATTATACAGGTCTTTGAATTCGGTGACTAAGCCAGTGGTTGATAATGCTATAGGAGGGTCATTCATGGACCTTACTTTTATTCAGGTAAGTGATATGCTAGATCGTATGACAAAGCAGAGTAAAGCTTGGCATACCAGGGATTCTGAGGTAGCAAGCTCTACTGTATCTATTAGTATGACAACAGAACAGAGGCGAAGACAAGAGGAACGTGACCAAGATATGGCTCACATGAAAACGCATATGGATCTTCTTACCAAGCATTTATTATCAGGGAAGACCAAAAAAGTCAAGGCCGTTGCATCGCAGGGAAGAGATAAATCCGATTCTGAGGAAAAAGCAAACTACTTGAATAATCAAGGGGGTTTTCGAGGCAATGCCCAAGGAAACCAAGGTCGGAACTATTATGATAAATTAGGATACAAGGATCGTGATCAAGGTAGTTGGAAAAATAAGACTGACAGGAGTGGTTTGTACATTTCTCTTAGAAATCGTGAGGATGTGGTGTCTGGCTCTAGAAATATGTCCATGGAAGATATGATGGCTAAGCTATTGAAAGGAGTGGAGGCAACCAACATGGGAGTAGCTGAGGTAAAGAATGATTTGTCTTCATTAAATTAATTGGTTGACTCGCATTCTACTGCAATAAAATAGCTGGAACACCAAATGAGTCAACTATCTGTGGCATTCAACGAACGAAAGGCCGACACCTTACCTAGCAACATCGTGCAAAATCCAGGAAATGATGAATCATGTATGGCTATTACTACCAGGAGTGGTAAAGTGTTGGAAAATCCATCCAAAGGCAAGCAGGTGGTTGATAATACAGAGGAGATTGTTATTGATGCAGATTATGATGATTCTGTAGAAGCTGAAAATCAGAATGAGAGCGTTCATGAGAAAACTATTCCCCTTTCACCACCACCCTTTCCTCAGAGACTAAAAAAAAAGGCTGATGACACTCCTAAAAAAGTTGGTAATCGGAAGCAAGATACAAAGAAAGCGGTGGAGAAAATTATTCCCCTTCCACCACCACCTTTTCCTCAGAGACTGAAGAAGAAAGCTGATGATACCAGGTTCAATAAATTTATGACTATGTTGAAGCAACTGACTATTAATGTTCCTTTGGTAGAGACGCTGGAACAGATGCCTGGGTACACGAAATTCATGAAGGATCTTTTGACAAAGAAGCGGGCAGCAAGTTATGAGCTAGCAGATAATGTTCATCATTGCAGTGCAATCGCTACAAGATCGTTAGTTCAGAAAAAGACAGATCATGGTGCTTTCACTATTCCTTGCACGGTTGGATCTATGAATTTTGCTAAGGCATTGTACGATTTGGGAGCTAGCATTAATTTGATGTCGCTATCCATTTATAGAAAGTTGGGGTTGGACGATCCTACACCAACCAATATGTGACTTGTGATGGCAGATAGGTCGGTAAAATGACCTATTGGTATCTTATATGATGTATTGGTGAAGGTTTCTACATTCATTTTTCCTGTAGACTTTGTTATTTTGGATAGAGAGGTGGATTCTGAAGTTCCCATTATCTTGGGACGCCTTTTTCTCACAACTGGAAGTGTGCTTATTGATTTAAGAGCTAATGAGCTTTTATTTCGGTTGAATGACGAAGTGGTCCATTTTGAATGTGTTCTTTGTAGCTGATGTTTATTATAAGGATGAGAAAGAATTATCTGTAGAGAAGCAGCTTACTGTTGAGCCATTGTCTACTGTGCGTTTGAATTTTAAGCGTGAGGATGTAGAAGATTATGAAGAAACTATTTGTGCTCTAACAGGAATAGGGTCCTATTCTCATGCTCCTAAGAAGCTGGACCTTGACCTTAAGAATCGACCTTCACCGACAGCGAAGACTTCCATTGCAGAGCCACCAGTGCTAGAATTGAAAGAGCTATCCAGTCAACTAAGGTATACATTCTTGGGAAGTGGAAATACACTTCCGGTGGTTGTTGCGGCTGATTTAGGTGAGCAACAAGTAGAGGCTCTCATCTCTATTCTGAAGAGGTATAAGAGAGCCATTGATGATATAATTGGTATCCCTCCTGGGATATGGATGCACAAGATTCATCTCGAAGAAGATTGTGTACCCAAAATTAAGCATCAGCGTCATCTAAATTCATTCAAAAAATGATGCACCATATATCTCGATTAAGTCTAAGTAATCGAGATAACTATGTCGTGCCGCCACAATAAATCAAGCGCTACATGGGAGCCAACCCATCGTGTTCAATTGTTTTTTTTACTAGGAGTTTGTTTTTGTTAAATAATAATCCAAAAATAAGAGTCGAGCCACGACTAAAACTAGGGTGCTTGGTGGGAGGCAACCCATCTTTCTAATCGTTTTTATTGTTTTTGATTAAGTGTAGGTGCAAGGTGTACAAAAGAGGGGATAAATCCCAAAAATTTGATTTGGAAGTGTGCCATATTAAAGGTGGTAAGTTAGGAATGAAGGAGCTAAAGAAATAGACAAGGTAATGCCTATGCAAATATAGGCAACGAACAAGGCAAAGCCTATGTAAATCTAGGAAATGGACAAGGCAAGGCCTATGCTATGGCCTTTGCTCTCTGAATCGACAAGGCTATAGCATAGGTGCCGCCTATGCTCAACTAGGCAAAGCATTAGGCGCCGCCTATGCCATTGCCTTTGCTCTCTGAATCTACAATGCCATAGCATAGGCGCCGCCTATGCCCAACTAGGCCATAGCATAGGCGCCGCCTATGTCCAACTAGGCTTTGCTAAAGGCGCCGCCTATGCTAAGCATTAGGCGTCGCCTACTTATACAATTTTGTCCCCTAACCCAATTTTTCATGGATCAAACCCGACCCAAGCCTTGGTCTATAAATAGAACCTTAATCTTAGAACAAAATCTCATTGTTTGCTCAACCTAAGTGCCGCCTAACATTCCCAAATCTCTCAAAACTTTTCTTTTTGCTCATCTAATCTTGCAAGATCATCTTCCAAGTCCATCACCAAGTATGTTCTTCTTTTACATTCCGTAAGTGTTACAATACTACGCTTATAATAATTTGTTAGATCTTGAAGTGGTGTTGGTGATTAGAATGTGGTTGATTTGTTATGATACATCTAGTTGAGTGAAAGAATACGTGTGGGTGTTCTTGACTTTGTTCCGACTTGTATTTGATTGTTATACACTGTCATCTTTTTGCAGAATCAAAATGGTGAAATTAATTTCATAATCTTCAAAGTTGAAAGATTGGATGTTTGAATGACTCGTTCATCGAGATAAAGATCATGATTGAGTACAAGCATATAATGTTGTGATTATTTCGATGCCATAACTTGATACGATATCTATGTAGTAGTCTTGTGCAAAAAGTGCATTAATTCAAACATGAAAGTATAGTAAAGATTACATGAAATAGAGTTGGAAAGGATAGTTAAGATGACATGAAAGTATGACTGTGCTGAACATATTGTTGGAACATATCACTTATATGCATGTCGATGAAGTCTGAGTAATCGACATCACTTACTTAATTAGTTTGTACCAACAAATTAAGTGTGGGGTGGTGCCACTATTGTTTGTTTTTCGATTAAATATTCCAAGATAAGCTAACATGAATCTATTTTAATCTCAGGAAGAATGGCACCAAAAGGACGACAAGGAAAAGAAAAAGCGTCCACCTCACAGAAAGGTCAAAAAAGGGGAAGAAAAGAGCAAGTTGAATCCTCCTCGCTGCAAATACCTCGACGCACTTTCAGGATAAAGTGGGTCCTAGAAGAGGAAGGAAAGGAGTGGTACAAGAACAACAAAGTGAAAAAATATGTTCACATGGAGTTGATACAAAAGGAGAGTGTAGCGAAGAGAGAACCTCGCATTTTGGCTAAAATCACGGAGCTAAATCTTAATTTCATTTTCCGAGATATGGGTGAATGCAATCTTGATATAACACGAGAGTTTTATGCAAATTGGTCCCCAAATACTACCAGAAGTGAAGTGAAGATTCGGGGCCAAGTTTTGCAACTGAATGCGGAGTTCTTCAATACTTTTCTGGGCCTTCCATCTGTCGATCCATCACCGCTCAAGGAGCTTTGTCACAGACCTCCGTACAGTGCAATCAGATACACACTGTGTGGAACTAGATCAATGGCATGTTAGAATCATCACAAGGATACCGGTTGGCACAATACCTTCCCGTATGCTTCCCTAAATAGAGAAAATCGTATATGGTTAAGGATAGTTAACTCTTGCCTCATTCCTGGGAAGTACACAAAGATCACATGTGATAAAGTATGCTTGGTGTATGCTCTGATGACTAATATTCCCATCAACATTAGTGCGGTTATACGATTGTCAATGCGAAAGGCTAGGCTTCACAAAAGGTCCCACTTCAGCTTTGGCAATTTGTTGACTGCGATACTTAGGAAGGAACACATTGAAGAGGAACCTATAGATCATAAGCTTCCACACAACCCGAAAAAGGTTGATATGACAAAGGTTAAAGATTCTGAAACTATGCATGGCGTCAACCTGACCACTACAGAAAGACATACTCGCGACGAAAGCTTCTTCCTCCATTTATATGGCATGATGAGGTTTACCATGATGAGTGGGGGTCGTGTTCCAACTGATGTAGAGCTCCAGCAGTTGGATTGTGACTACCCAATGAGTGAGCATGCGCGTGCTATGTGCGGAGTAGGGGTACATTTTGAGGAACCACTCAATGACGACGTGTTGACTGATGATGATAACCAAATTCTAGACTCAGACGTGGAGGAGAACTCTGATGACGAAGACTTTGATAATGATTCTGATGCAGGGGGTATGACCCCAGACATAGAGAAGGAGTCCGACTAATCAGGTTTTCCTTATTTACTTTCCACTGATGGCAGTGTGTCCCGTCTAAGTGTAGGGTGCTGGTATTTGTATGCTGTATTATATGCTGTACTTCTTTGCCTACATTTATTCTTGTTTTTGACATTTACTCATAGTTAGTAGTTAGTAGTTAAAATTTTCATGCATGAAATTGTTCTGATAGATGGCATGGTATTATGACAAGAGTTTGTGCTAAAATCATTACTACTGAGACATTTAGGCTCTAGGTGTGACTCACTGTGTGATAGCTGTGTGGTTTGATTCATTCATCTGTTGGGTCAAGAGTCTATACTGCTCCCAATAAAGTTGACTATGTGCCTTGTGTGTGTGAGGATATAGTATATTCTGTGTGGTGACTGATGCTAGAACTTGCCTGGTGTGTGTGTAAAGCGAAATAAATAGTGTGAGTTTATGAGATTATTTAGGCATTTCTTTGGTAGCCTATAATTTTTTACCTTCTTTTTACCTACCCTTGTATATTATCCTAGTTAACCCCCTTCGAGCCTTTAGCTATTTTCTTTGACAGTCTCATATGTAGCCTAATCCATTTTTTCTCAATACCATAATTTGATCCAAATTCCTAAGCGCTTTAAATTGTAAGTTCATTTTACAAAATAAGATGAAATTGGGTGAGAGTGATGCCTCAGAGTGTATTAGTACTTGAAATAGTTGTGAAAAAGAATGGCTATCATAGTGGTGTGTTATAAAAAATAAAAATAAATAAATCAAATAAAAAAAGAAAAAAAAAGAGAATATAGTTGTGTTTATAATTGAATAACAAAATAGGTGGAAAGGGTTGGTAGATGAAAGAAAAGTAGAGGGGTTGTTTAAAAAGAGAGTGTTAATGGCATAATGTGATGTATTAAAGCGCTTAGGGAACTTAGTCACTATTTCTGGCCAAAATAGTCCTACCTGTCCCTTAGCCTACATTACAACCTGTAAAGACTTATTTGATCCTAAGCTTAGCATTCTGATATTAGTAGAGCATTACACAAAGGGCAAGCCTATGGTCATCAGTTGCAACATATGAATTCTTTGTGAGAGAGAGCAAGGAGAGTCTTACACCCATGTTTTAAAAAATGCTTGTGAGTGGTTATGGGTGATATCTTGTGTTAGAGACACATGGTTGACGAGTTTTGGGTAGTTTTGTACGATTCTTTGTGCCTTAACTTGTAGACACAAATTAACCATCATCACGAGTCTATGTTGGAAGTTGAATTGTTTCTAGTAGTGATCAAGAAAACTACTCTTTGTTAATGATTGTCGTGCACGTCTTGCTGAACATTTTGTGCTGTTACTGTAAAATTCTAAGTAGATGTTTGCATGGACATAATATTTTGTTCGAGGACGAACAAAGCTTTAAGTGTGGGGTGGTGATGTTGGGTGTATTTACACGCCTAAAGCACCATAGTTTACCCATATTTTAGCTAAGTTTGGAGGATAAAATATATAATTCCTACACTTTTAGTCCCTTTTCCTATAAGTGAGCTAACCTATGTGATTAACATGTTTTCAGGTATTAACGATGAAGATTTCAGCACTTTGTGGACCTTTGGGAAGCAAAGGAAAACTTCACGTAAGAAGGAAGGCAGCTTTAGGAAGCTTGTGGACTGAATGTGATGCATGGAGAATTTGTCCCAGGCAAAATCAGTATTTCTTAATACTTAGAGGTGCAGCAGTAACCTAGTAGGACTAGGACAAGGTTGTTATAAAAACCTTATTTGCTGAATTTTTCTGCAAGCATTCATTCATTCTATTTTCTTTTCATTCGACACTTTAGTATTATTCAGTTTACAGATTCTGTAAGTACAACAGGGAAACACGCTACTTGAGGATGGATAGAGGAAAAATGTCAAACCCTACTTGACACCATTCTCATCCCCAACGTGAGATTATTCTAGCTTTGATATGATAATGATGTTTACTGTGATCTCCGTTGTAATCATGAGTAGCTAAACTTCTCTGTTAGGGTTATGGAAGCCTTTTGATATACTATCTATTACTATGAGTTTGTGAATTCTTGATGTGTATGCCACTTATATCATTACTCTCTTCGTTTTAATTAAATTCTTGTGGTTCCAAACATATAGAATACGCCATTATAGCATTAACTTGTTCGATAGAAAATTTACATGTTTGGAAAAGATAGTGTGACAAGGAAATAGGGCTTCCAACCCCTGTTTCCACGTTAATTCCTTAACCGGATTAACCTCTTGGGGAGTTTGTACCGCTAGTTATACACTTTAAGCTCGAGAGAGTTAAAGTGAAATAATCCTGGATGGTTGAGAAACACTAGGATTTACCTTAGAATACAAATCTCTATAAGTGCATGCATGTCTAAATTCCGCATTACTCATAGTTAATAGATACGTAGAACTTATATGTTAGACATAACCCTAACTTATTATTCTCTATGATTAAATCTTACTAAAATACATCGTCTCGTTCGTTATTTTGATATTCCTTATTCACGCATAATTAAATCCCCCCTTTTCCATAGAATTTTTTACCAACAGTCTACTAATAATTGCAACACTTAGTGACCAAGTATTCCCTGTGGGATTCGACACCCAACCCAGTTGGGTTCTATATTTGACAGCGACCGCTTACACTCTTATGAGAGCTGTAGTTTGGGCGTTATCAGGCATGATGGCACCTCCTATTACCCTCAAGTAGGTAAACCAACTGATAGTTTGAAATAACTAGTAATAGACTACCAAGATAAATCTAGGGAGAATGTAGAACAAATATTGTAAAAAGTCTAAAATGCACAAAATAGTCCCAAAACCTGGTATAATTAGTACAAGAGCTTCTAATAAAATAAGACTGCAAAATGAAGTACTAAATAAGTATACTAATACAACCCATCTTTGAATACACATAGAGATTAGCCTAGTACATAAGGGGAAGAATAGTAATACTCTTAATGCTAAGACCTCACTCTATGTCTCTAAACCATAGTTGCTCTGCATAATGCACACAGAATAATAAAAACCCGTACTATGATCTGCAGGCTATAGAAGTATAGTATGAGTGCCTAACATATGGTACTTAGTAGGAAACTGGTGACTAAGCTTCAAAGATAATGCAAATATACATAAATGCAAGAAAGAATATAAATCATGCTCAAATATCTTGGGAACTAACATGGTAAATCTTAAGAGGCAATAGGGATAACCTATTTTATTTTAGTCAAACTTAAGCACCTAAGAACTATATCATATATCATTAGCCTAATTAAAAATAAGATCATATAAAGGATATGTTATAGTATACAAGGCAAACAAATGGATATATATCAAGACCATATAAAAGAAGGGAGAGATATATGATAATACCATAACTACATATGTAAATGTATGTACATGATCTTAGGCATACTTATATGTCCAATTGACAACATTTATCCATATTTATACTTGTTCTATGAGCTAAAAGATGTTAATTGTATTGTGTTTGTGATAAAATTGTATTCTAAAGCTAATGGACATGATTAGTTATTGTAAGGCTTGATTGTGATAAAATTTAACATATTTTGATGCATTATAAAGACTCTTTTGGATCATGGGAGCACTTGGAGTAACATGTAAAACATGATGATATTAGAACAAGGTTTGAAAAGCATGACACAAATCTCAGGATCAATATAATATATATGGAGTTGGAAAGGAGGAAAATAACAAGCCTACGTGCCACGAACCTTAGCCTCCGCATTAACCTCTATGGCACACTAATAAATTAAACTCCAAAAGTAATTTCCAGTGAAGGTACATGATATCCCTATGATATAGATCTTAGTGTCCATAATAGCCTCTGTGTAAAATTATTTTAGAAGGTAAAATCTAGTGAAGGTCCCCAATAGCTTCATGCCACGAACCTTAGTGTCTGCGATAAGCACCGTGGCACAAAGCTAAGTAATTCTCATGAAAATTAGCCCAAGTATAAAATGGACACTTAAGCACAATTGTAAACATCTTGGCATATGTATAGCAAAGGCAAAAAAATAATTACAAGAGTTTTATTAGGATTTGTCTATTTTTCATCTTTTCACATTGACTGTGGTGTGATTAATTTTATTTCTTTGATGTTGATTTCGAACATGAGTGGCTAAAATACCTTGTTCTAGGGTTGACGCCAGGAACATAATTATATTTAAATATTCTTAGAGTGGTTACCATTAATTTATCTCATGAGTTGTTCTTTTTTTCATGTTTCTACTATTCTAAAGAATGGCCACCATTAGAATACATCTAGAATCCCTTTGTGAACCCAAAAGGAGAATCATTAGGATAGATCGAAGAGTTTAAGGAGTAAATTTTATTTTTCTACATAATGAAAGATGTGAAATAGAGTCTACGATTGGAATATACTTATAAGTCTTGTTTGGTAATTTCAGACAGATAGCTTAAAGAATCTAGATGGATTATTGCATCCCTGCTCAATGATGTAATTGCAATGTCTATTTAGGTAGAAGATTGGAGGTTCAAAAGACAATGATCATAATCAAAACCCTACAAATAAATAACTCAATAATCAATATCACTGCGATAAAGATAGAGATTTACAAGATTATTAAGAGCACATCAACCCTGGAATTCTATCGTGTATTGCTTACAACCTAGCTTACATTGCAATTTTCACACTTTATTATTTATTTAGTTGTTAAAGTAGTCATTGAATTGTCTAACCTATTTTGATACTCAGAAACACTTGAATACATTGTTGTTGAAACTAAATTAAGTAAATTACTAATCAAGTAGTCCTCATGGATATGATATCTGACTCTTTGGGTCATGATTTTACTTGTATGATCATATGAACTTGCGTGTTAGATTGACCGAAATAAGTTTTAGCGTCATTGTTGGCGACTCAAATTAAGTAGTGATTTTCAAAATTTTTGCTTTTGATAATAAATTTAAGTGATAACAACTTGGTCTTAGTGGATGACTTTTGCAGGGAAAGTAACGTATCAGATTTGTAAGAGTAAAAGAATTATTTAAGCCTTATTCGGAACCTGAATAGATATTTCATCAAAGACTAAGAGCAACAACACTTTACTACCCCATTTAAAAAATTCAAATGGGAGATTAGGTGAATCCTAATCTTGTTATTCTATTTGCTCCAATCTGGTAGCTCCAGCTGCTCCTATTAGAGCAGAAGGTAGACCTATTTGTGAAGTGGAAATCCCACTTATGAATAGTGCTACTAATTGCATTAGCAAGACATATGCTGGTGGTCAGTTTGAAGTGAAGTAGAATATGGTGTGACTCTTGCACATGTATAGGCAGTTTATAGGTTTATCTCATAAAGAGCCACAACATCACATACAAAAATTTCTTAAGATCAGTGATACATAAGTGGTTACATGCTTAACCATCGAACTCCATTACTTCCTGAGATTATTTGGATTAGAAATTCCTTATTTGATTATTTCTATCTAGGAAGACAACACATTTGAGAAGTGAGATTCTCGGTTTAAGGCAAATAGATGGAGAGAATCTTTACCAAGCTTAGGAAAGATTCAAAGGTATGCTTAAAATTGTCCTCATCATTATTATACTAATGATGTATTGGTACCCACTTTCATTGAGAGTCTCGAGCAAAATACTAAGATTTTTATGGATTCAGTAGTAGGTGGGCAGGCTTTAGAGAAAATATATAATGAATTAGACACATTGCTAAATCATATTTCACAGAGAAATCCTGAGTGGCATACTGATGCAGCAAGAAGTGCTCCAATAAAGGTTGCAGGTGTGCTAGAGATTGATCAGTTTATGGCTATATCAGCCCATATTATTACATTATAAAATTAGATAACTACACAATTCAGCAATATGAATTAGGGGGTCAGACAGTTCATACCAGCAACAGTAAATGTAGTTCATCAGGCTCAAGCATGGTGTGAGGTTTGTGGAAATAGTAATTGGATGCTTGTCCGACTAATCTAGAGTTTGTTAATTATGTGGGAAATGATAATTGTCAAGGACAATTAAACTTTATATTAACTAATGGACTCATCCCAATTTCTCATAGGGCAGAAATCAGGCACAAAATGCAAATCAATATTATGGGCCAATAAATTAGAACTAGGAGTAGCATGTTCAAGAAAATCAAGTCACTACTCAATCTTGAAATAATAAAATGATGCTGAAGTAGATTATGTCTACACAAGCATAGTTTGTAGAATATGAGAAGAACTAGCAGATGATTACCAAGAACTTAGATGTTTAAATTTGTCAGATTGTAGAGGCATAGAACACTAGGACTCGAGAGATTTACCTAGTTATATTAATCCAAATCCAAAATAGGTAAATATAGTCACTACTCAGAGAGTGTTGTAACTGAAGGAGTTGGAAGCTAAATAGGTTAGTCATAAGGCTATTGATATAGAAGAAAAAAAGATTGAAAAGAATGTTATGGAAGAAAAAGCTGAAAGCAAGGAAACCAAAGTAAAATATATAAAGTTACCTCCACCTTTCCCACAAAGGCTTCAAAAACACTAAGAGGAAGCTTGATACAAGAAGTTTATTTATGTATTGAAATAGGGTCACATTAACTTACCTCTCATTGATGTTTAGTTGACTGTTCCAAAGTATGCAAAGTACATAAAAGTGAATCATGAGTTTATTGATGTAGAAGAAGCAAAGGTTGAAAAAAATGTTATAACAGAGAAAATTAAATGTAAGTAAACCAAAGTAAAAAGTATGAAGTTACCTCCACCTTTCACATAAAGGCTTTAGAAACACCCAGAGAAAGCTTGCTATAAGAAGTTTATTTATGTATTGAAAAGGTTCATACTAACTTGCCTCTCATTGATGTTTTGCAGAGTGTTCCAAATTATGAAAATTATATAAAAGACATTGTGGCCATCAAGAATTTCCTAATAGAATATACTATGGTAGCACTTACTTCGGAGTGCACATCATGAATCCAAAATTAGATACCTACAAAGTTAAAAGATCCAGGAAGTTTCACCATTCAGATTACACTTAGGCAACAAATAAGCACTCAGGGTATTTGATTTTGGGTCGAGCATTAATTTTATACCGACATCCTCATTTAAAAATGTGGGGCTAGGTAGACCCCAACCCACCATAGTTGTTTTGTAGTTAGCTAACCGTTTGCTTGCTAGACCAGATAGAATTATTGAAGATGTATTGGTGCAAGTAGGGTCACTCATATTCTCAGTAGATTTTACTATTATTGATTTTAATGTTAATTTCAAAGTCCCATTTATTTTAGAAAGTCCTTTTTTAGCAATTATACATTTATTGATTGATGTAGTTGTAGGATAGTTAACCATGCGTGATTAAGACAAGGTGGAGGTGTTTGATGTGTACAAAGCAATGAAGTTTCCTATAGTATATGAAAAACTATCCACTATTACAATCTTGGATCTTGAGACTGAATTTTACCTTATTATATCCAAGGATCCCTTGGAGCAAGCATTGATGGTATATGACCATTATGGTTATTTTAAAGTAGTTGAAATAGTTCAAACTCTGGTGTGGCAGGAATTATTACTAGAAAGACTGAATTAGAGCCTTTTAATACACCCATTGGCTTTTCTCTCAAGGCATCTATTGAGAAAGCACCGAACCTAGAACTCAAGGCTTTACCCTCTCATCTAATATTTGCTTTCCTTAGTAATGATAAAAGTTTACCTATGATTTTGTCTGATGTGTGTAGGTCAAAGAGGCATAGACAGTACTTAAAAGAAGGAAAAAGTCAATTGGATAATAAATGATAGATATTCAAGGAATCAATTCTTCTTTCTGTATGCACAAAATATACATGGAGGAGGGAGATAAATAAAGTGTGAAAAATTAGTGAAGATTGAATCATGTGACGACAAAAGTAATCCAAAAAAAAGTCATTAAGTGGCTCTATGCTAGGATAGTTTATCCCATCTTAGATTGTAAATGAGCCAGCCCTGTTTAATATGTTCCAAAGGAAAGAGGGATGATTGTTGTAACTAATGAGAATTATGTGTCGATTCCAACTCATACAGTGACTGGGTAGAGGATCTGTATAAATTATAAGAAGTTAAGTGATGCCACTTGAAAGGATCACTATCCCATTCTTTTTATTGATCAAATGTTGGATAGGTTGGCGGGAAAATAATATTAATACTTTTTGGATAGATATGTAGGCTATAATCAGATAGCCATAACACTAAAATATCAGGAGAAAACAATATTTAACTATCCTTTTGGTACTTATGTATTCAAACATATGTCATTTGTTCTTTGCAACGCACTGGCATCTTTACAGAGATGCATGATGGTTATCTTCTTTGATATGGTGGAAGATTTTTCTAAGGTATTTATATGCAATTTTTCAATTTTTGGTAACTTATTTTATGTGTGCTTTCAGAACTTAGATATGGTCTTGGCTTAGAGTGAAGAAACTAACTTCATATTAAACTGGGAGAAGTGCCATTTTTTGGTCAAGAAAGGTATCGTACTTGGTTCTATGGTGTCACACGGAGAACTTGATTTGTATAGAGCCAAAGTAAAGGTCATTGAGAAAATACCATATCTAGTGTCAATGAAAGGTGTAAGAATCTTCCTCAAACATATATGGTTTTACAGATATTTTATCAAATATTTCTCAAAGATAGCAAGTCCCATGGGTAATATGCTAGATAAAGATGTAAAATTCAACTTTGGGTCTGAGTATCTAAAAGAATTTGAGAATTTAAAAAGAGGATTGATAGAAGCACCCATTTTGATTGCTCCTGATTGGGCATTGTCATTTGAGCTGATGTGAGATGTAAGTAATGTGTCTATTGGAGTAGTATTGGGGCATCACAAAGATAAGTTATTTCACTCTATTAACTATGCAAGTAAAACCTTAGATGCAGCCTAGGTCAATTATATAGTCATAATAAAAGAAATGCTAGCACTCATCTATGCATTTGATAAATCAGAGCATACTTGGTGGGAACGAAGGTAATTGTTCATATAGATCATGATGTTTTTATAATTTTTCAACAAGAAATATGCGAAGCCAAGGTTAATCAGGTGGATTCTTCTAGTTCAAGAATTTAATTTGGAGGTTCGTGATAAAAAGGTAGCTAAAAATCAAGTGGCTGACCACTTATGGAGACTTGAGAGTCATGCTAATTCTGTTGATCACACATTATGTATTTAGGAGAAGTTTTTTGATAAGAAGTTGAAGGCACTGGATTTAGCAGAGGTTCTGTTGTATGCTAATATAGTGAATTTGCTGGTTAGTGTCATGTATCCTCTAGATGCTATAAAATAATTTAAGAGGAAGTTATTCCATGTACCCGCTCATACATGTGGGATGAGCCTTATCAATTTAAGAAAGGTGTTAATAGAATTATGAGAAGATGTATTTCAGAAGATGAATCCAAATAGGTGCTGGAAGGTTTCTATTCACCACCTTATAGAGGTCATCATGGTGGTGAATGAACAACAAGAAAGGTATTACTATCTGGTTTCTTTTGGCCTGCATTGTTCAGAGATGCTATATCTTATGTAAAGAATATGATAAATGCCATAGAATGGGCAATATTTTAAGGTGCCATGTAATGCCCTTAAATAATATTCTTGAAATTGATATTATTGATGTGTGGGGGATCGGTTTTATGGGCCTTTTCAACCATCAAATGGTAATCAGTATATTATAATGGTTGTAGATTATGTGTCCAAGTAGGTAAATGTTGTATCACTCTCCACTAATGATGCTAGGATGGTGATGAAATTTTTCAAGAAGAATATATTTTCTTAGTTTGGCACACCCAGTGCAATCATTAGTGATGGAGAAATGTATTTTGTGAATCATTGGTCAAGAACTTAATTGTAAAGTATGAAGGCAGATACAAGGTGTCCACTGCATATCATCCAAAGATGAGTGTCCAAGTAAAAGTACCTAACAGAGTAATTAAGCAGATTTTACAGAAGATGGTTAATGGCCAGCGTAAGGATTGGTTGGTTACGCTGGATGATGCATTATAGGCATATAGGACAGCCCATAAAATACCTATTGGGACCTCTGTTTATTATTTGGTGTATGGAAAAATGTGTCACTTTCCCTCAGAACTTGAGAATTAGGTTTATTTGGCAATGAAGAAATTGAATCTTGATTCGAAGATGTCAAGAGAGAAACAGATGCTACAATTGAGTAAGCTTAATGAGTTTCACTTACATACATATTAAAATGTAAAATTGTATAAAGAAAATACCAAAATATGGCATGATAGAAAATTATGATTCAAGTCTTTAATCCTGGTTAGAAAGTGTTGCTATTCGATTCGAGGATGAAGCTATTTCTAGGTTAATTGAGGTTTAAATGGTATGGACCCTTTGAAGTTATGAAAATGACTCCTCATAGGGTTGTTGAACTTTGGATTAAGTAAAAATTACTATGTTCTTGATAAATTGGTAGAGAGTTAAGTATTACTGGGTGGATCATGTGGATAGGCATAAGAAATCCATCACATTTGAAGAAGAATGAAGGTGAGCTTAGTCGTGCCACCACATTAAATAAGGCATTGCATGGGAGGAAACCCGTGAATGTGATGCAATATATTAGTTTTTTTTTGAATATAAAATAAAAAAGAGAATATAAATCAAAAATAGAAAAAAGATCGATCGAGCCATGACCGAAACTACGGCGCAAAGTGGGAGACAACCTACTTTTTCTTATGTAACTTTATTGTTTTTGTTGAGGTTCCAGGAATGAGAAACTTCATGGCATGGGAAAAAGGTGAGTAAAACATTATGTTTCAGAGGCTCTCAAGTACGTAAGAAGTAAATTAAGATGGTGCAAAATGAATGCAAGACAAAGGGGGACAAAAATTCCCCAAAGTACATAAAATAATGGGCCTCCGCGATGGCTCCGGGCCACGGACCCTATCCTCTATAATAAGGTTTGTCTAACATTGAAGGAGAATTTTTTAGATACCAAAAATAGTAAGACTCTGTGATAGCTCCGTGTCACAGAGCCTGTCGCGGAGACTAAGCTTCGTGGCATTGAGGGGCTCTTTTTTGAGATTTTATTTTAAAGGTTGAGTTTTGATCCCCCCCCAATGGATTTTAACCCAAAAATACCCCCATTTAAATATTCCAAATCCCAAATTACCCTTCCCTAGTTGAAACCTAATATGCCACTTTTCTAAAATCCTCTTGAATACAAACCGTGCCACACCAAAAACTCTCTTACCTCTTCTCCATCAATTTGATTTGTGTAAGAACTCCAATTTATCAACATTAATTCTCATATGTAAAGTCATGCTTTGACTTATTAGACATTATTTGATTAGAGTTTTTTGAGTTTAGTGATGGGTACATGAGTAAATACCAAAGGGTGCAATTTTTTGTATTTAAATTCATATTCCACTCTGTAAACTAGTTATGCTTTAAAATGTGATTTTAAATTATATTTGGTGTACGTACGGTGAATTGTTATTTAGAACCTGATTTGACATTATGCTTAGGTGCATACAAATCTAATCCTGTGAGACAGTGAGTGTTGTTTGTTTATGTATATCCTCTAACAATAGCGATAAGGATGACAATGCTCGGGGGTACTTGGGTATAGTGATTAGTGTGTAAAGCTAAGGTGTGCACTTGAATTCTGAGTAAAGAAGAATAACTTAGTTTTTGGTGTTTTAAAGTTGTATCCTCATACTAATTAGGCAATTTATTAGGTGTCATGGCCATGTGGATGTGATTTGAAAAGTAGAGAAGTCTGAGTACCTTGTTTCATATCCTACAAACCTACATTAGATACTAAGTGTGGGATGGCCCCTAAATCCTCCAACACTTAGTGTTTTATTTTGATATTATACATGTGCATATGAGTCTATAGTGGCTCTTTCGGGTATAAATGAGCTCGTTTGAACCTTTTAAGTTTGGTATTAGGTAAAAGATGTATCTATGAAGTTTTCATGTTGAAGAATAAGGTGGTTATTGATTTAATAGCATGGAATGATATGTATTTATTTCACCAGATGACAGTGGTTTGTAGGGATATAATTTTTTAAGTGTTTTATGCTTTGACTCTTTGTGTTTTTTATGCGCAAATTTAAATGTAAAGTAACGAACCTTGTACACTTGATGAACCCTTGAGCATTGCACTATTATTCTACTTTGTTTTATGATTGTTGTGTTTGGATAAATTTTTAGCCCTTGGCATTGTTATTAAGGATTGGTCTCAAAGCATTCCTTAGTGCTTTTATTTAATCTAGCTATATATCTGAACTTAAGTAATAATGTGGGAGGTTGTGATTAAATTGAACTCACATGCCTGTTATGAGCTAAATTAAAGGATTGTTTTGGTAAAGCTAAAGTTTGTTGAATTCTGTGTAAGAAAAATTGATGTGCACTTGAAGTCTAAGTAAAGCAACACCCAAATAGGGAAATTTGTTTGATTAAGGTGTTGTGAAAATGAGGCTAAGATGTTAAATAGGGAAAGTTGGAGTACCCTAATATCACATACTATGCACCTATGCTAGCAACTTAGTGTGGGGTAGCCCATAAATCCACCTACACTTAGTTTTTGCTAGGTCAAAAAGAGTTGCACCTTCTAACATATTCGTTGCATATTTTTTCTTATAGGAACTATAGACAACAGACTGCAAAAGGGAAAAAATATTGCCAGCCCATATGAGCCTTCCAAAAAAATGAAAAATAGGTCGGGTACTGAGAGCTCCCGCAATTCCCCATGGCCAGTCTCATATATATGGAACTATTTGAATAGAAAAAGTCAGAAAGAAATGGTATGCAAAGAACAATGAGAAAAAATATGCCCTCGACGATTTCATAGATCGACCAAGCCTACTAAGGGAGTACCCTAGTATGGTACGGAAGTTGGAGTGGCTGCACATGAATTTTCTATTTGAGTAGCCCACGGAGTGCAACTTGCACCTTATTAAAGAACTGTATACCAACTGGGACCCCAGGGTTCCTGATTCTGAAGAAAAAAACCATGGACAGGTGGTGACTTTATAGTCCCAGGATTTGAATGTTATCTTAGGTACTCCAGAGGCAGATTCACTCGCTCTCAGATAGCTGAACATTACCCTATGGTATGCCGACATAAGACATTTGTTTTTCAGCAACATATCGATAGCTATGTTGGTTCATCATAAAGTTAGAAACCTCCACTTGACATTCCCAAATGCTTAAATAAATAGGGAGGCACGCATGTGGCTAAAAATTATTTGTCATTCCCTAATTCTGGGCAAGCACATGAAAGATGTTACTCATGATAGGGTCTGCCTAATTTATATTTTAAAGCAGGATAATATTGATATTAATGTGGGTGTTTTTATCCTGTCTGAGATAAAAAAAAGGCACGCTACAATCAGGAGCACATATATGGATTTGGTGGGTTATTAACCAGGTTTTTAAGAAGTCACGAGATTAAAGAGGAGGAACTAGATTATATTGGTGGACACACACCCCATAGATTTGATCAGGACTAAAAGACTAGCTCTGGCCCATGGGACCATGCTTACCTTGATCGAGTGTCATATTTAAGATGATAAGATCATAGTTTTATATATGGGCTATAGATGTTATAGTTGAGAGTAGGTGGAATACTAGCCACGAGGGAGGAGATTCGTAAGGCCGAGTTGGATTACCCACATAGTCATCATGCTTGGTTATTACTGTGGATAGGCCTAAATTTTGTAGAGCATGGTGATGATGTGCCTGTAGATGAGGAGCTACAGATAAGAAATTAAAATATAGAATCAGAGAAGGAAGAGGCAGTGGACCCGAATTTAGGAGTAGAGGCATACAATCTAAATGTCGATGATGACATGGACAGTGCCTTATCAGGGAGTGATACAACACCTCGTTACTTGGATATGTCTACAAGCACTAAGGATTGTGCTACATTTTAAGTACGGGGTGGTGGTTCTCATTCTTCACACCTTTCAATTGTTATTTCTATCTCTCTATCTTTTTGTTATTTGTAGATATTTGTATTTGGATATTATTGTTGTTATTGATGTGGCTTTGATTAACATTCTAACTATGTGGTCTATAACAGTTAGTAATTATGATATTTGTTGAATCGATAATTCATAGTGAGTATTGATTTCATTACTTTTAGTTCGTATATTTGTTTGCTTACCTAAGTTTGATTCAATTTTAGAAGTAAATTTTATTTGCTTAAGGTGATTTTGATAACTCATCATAGTTAGGTGCCTTGCTCTATGATGGATGGATGATGAGTGTCTTAAAGGTATTAATCTTAGGTAATAAATAAGTGAGAAGGACCCAACCACAACTCTAGATCGAGGTACTTGTGTTGGTCCATATGGATACATGACTTGAGAAACACTTCTTTTAGAAAAAAAACATGTTAAATTTAAAAGAGAGATTATAGTTTTAGACACCTATTCTCAATTGTGTAACTCTCAGTTTGATGGCTTAATTTTGAATTTGTGCAATTACTCGATCGAGAGCCTGTAGGAATCCTACTTGAATCTTGCATGCACCATGTGTGAGTGAGACTATCTAGTTACTTCACATGTGTAGTGATGTATAGAACGTTCTCGGTGTGTTTACAAAGTGAAATAAAGGGTGTTGGATTTAAGAGATAATGTAGGCATTTTAATGATAGCCATGTTGTAGACCTCTTTTGCCAACCCTTGTTAATATTCCTAGTGAGCCCTATTGAGCCTATAGGCTATTTTCTTTGGAAGCCTCACATGTAGCCTATATCCATTATTTGTTTGAACGCAAATTGATCCAAATATCCTAGGTGCTTTAGCAAAAAATTAGTCGAGTAAGGAGTTGAAAAATAAGTAGGAAAAAAGTGATATTGAAGCCCCAAAATATAGCTATTAGTGTCAGAATTGAGATACAATAAGGTCGGGAGTTAGGTGATGAAAATAATAAAGAATGTTCAAGAAAAATGAATAATGTGCTGAATAATAGACTCCTTTACACAGTGTTTATGAATCAGCTTAATAAGATGGGGATAAAACAAAACAAAAATGGAAGATAGATCAGGTGAAGAATTAATTGTTAAGTAAATGTTTTTAGTGTTCTTATTATGTATTAAAGAACATAGGGATATTAGTCACTATTTTTACCCAAATAGTTCATACCCATCCCTTAGCTTACATTATAACTTTTAAAGACTTATTTAATCCTTAATATGAAAATTCAACTATTAGTAGAGTAGTACACTAAGGACAAGCCTACAGTTCATCAAATATCATGTGTGAATTCCTTGTGAGAGTAAGGAAAACTTGTTCTCTGTGTACCTATGCTTATTATAGATTACAAAATTGTGAGTGAATAAGGTAATCATCTTGATGGTTCACGGAGAGGATAGTTGGGTGACATGTAAGAATGCTTGATTGAATAATGTGCATAATTTTACTGGCATGCTAGATTCCACTTGTGAGGTTAGGGATTTTGAAAATTGTAGTCTTATGTTTTCATATGCTATATGACATGATTGAGGTGAAAATTAATGAGTCATGTATAACCTGTGTGTGCCCAATAGAAGTTTCTTGTTCAGATTGAGGTATGAAGCCTAGTGGTGTTATAATGATTGCCTGGTATTGTTCAAGGAAGAATAAGATTCTAAGTGTGGAATGACAATCTTGGGCGTATTTACTCCTCCAAGTGCCAACATTTATCTATATTTATACTTGTTCTATGAGCTAAAATATGTTGATTGTATTGTGTTTGAGGTAAAATGTATCTCGAGCTTATGGACATGAATAGTTTCTTCAGGGCTTGATTGTGATAAAATTTAACATATTTTTATGCATTATAAAGAGTCCTTTGGATCATGAGAGAACTTGGAGTAACATGTGCAACATGAAGATGTTGGAACAAGGTTTTTAAAGAATAGAGAAAAACCCGAGTCAAAACAATATATATGGAGCTGGAAAGAAGAAAAATGGCAAACCTTCATGCCATGGAGATTAGCCTTTGTGTTAACCTCTGTGTCACATGCCATGGACCATAGTGTCTGCGATAGCCTCCATGGAACGGAGGCTAAATTATTTCAGAAGGTGCAATATAGTGAAGGTCCATGATAGCTCTATGCCATGAACCTTAGTTTCTGCGATCAGCACTATAGAACGGAGTTGAGTAATTCTCATGAAATTATCCCAAGTATAAAAGGTACACTTAAGCACAATTTTAAACAACTTGGACTACATAAAGAAAAGTCAAAAAAAATAATTACGGGAGTTTTATTAGGGTTCTTCTATTTTTCATCTTTGAACATTGACTTTGGTATGATTAATTTTATTTATTTGATGTTAATTCTAACATGAGTCGCTAAAACCCTTGTTCTGGGATTAAGGCCAAGAACACGATTATACTCTGATATTCTTAGAGTGGTTAACGTTGATTTATAACATGGGTTGTTCTTATTCTCTTGTTGATACTATTTTAATGAATAAAAACCATTAGAATACATCTATAATCCCTTTGTGAACCTAGAAGGAGAATAATTGGAATAGATTAAGGAGTTTAAGGAGTAAGTTCGTATTCTTCTACATAACAAAGGATGTGAAGTGCAACTAGGATAGGAATATACTCCTTCTGTTTAAAAAAGAATGACCTACTTTAACTTGGCAGAAGGTTTAAGAAAATAAAGAAGACTGTTGAATCTTATGGCCTTAAATTAAAGTTGAGTCAAATGTACCAAAATGCCCTTTAATCTTGGGGTCTTAAACATGTCATATGGAAAGTTGAAATTAATTATTGCCAAAAAAGGAAAACGGCCATTCTTTTTTAAATGGACTAAGAAGTAAAGTAGGTCATTCTTTTTGAAATGGAGGGAGGACTTTGAAGCCTTGTTTGGTTCCATTGAAGGAAGATAACTTAAAGCATTTGGATGGATTATTGTATCACCGCTCAACGATGTAGTTACAATGGAATTTAGGTAGAAGATTAGAGGCTCGAAATACCATAATCGTAATCTATACCCTGCAAATCAATAAGCTAATAATCAATATGACCAGGATAAGAATAGAGATTTATAGGATTGTTAAGAGTGCCTCAACCCTGGAATGCTCCCACGTATTTTTTACAACCTAACTTATGTTTCGATTTTCACACTTTGTTATTTATTTAGTTGTTAAATTAGTCATTGAATTGTTTATCCCATTTTGATACTTTGAAACACTTGAATACATTATTATCAAAACTGAAGTTAAGTAAATTACTAATCAAGTAGCCCTCGTGGGTACGATATTCGACTCTTTAGGTCACTATATTACTTGTACGATAACGTTCACTTGCGTGTGCAATAGACTGGAACAATAAATAAACAAGGTTAAGCCAATTGTACAACCTAAAGTAGTAATATTAGTATCTTAAGGCCTCCTAATCATAGAAGAAACTAGTACTAGCATAATCACGATCTCTAATCCATAATTCTAAACATAAGATAATTATCCATAATAAAGAAATCATAAACAAATGAATCAAAATCATACCTCGAATCCAGTACCAGTCCGGTAATCAGCCTATCATGAACTAACTATAATAATAACACAATTCAGTAACCCGTCATCCCAAAAATCCAATACCTAAATCAAGCCCCATAACTTGGAAGGTCCAATCAGCACACAACACACTAAAATCAGTACTCATCATCTACCTATACAACCCCCATAAGGCTGATAGATACAAGTACATATTGGTGATAGGAAATGTGCATGCAAAAATGAATGTGGAGTATAATCCAAACTACCATTACTGAAAAAAGCACCATAATATAACCTAGTGTATACTCCTTCTTCATCTCGACGACTTGCAAAGGAAGGACCTACGATAACCTCTCTTCTTCGGAACAATGCCTCACAGATGAAAGGGCCTCTAGGAGGTTTGGGAGTACCAGTATACATTGACCTGGTCTCAATCTAGGATTTCCAATAACCATTATCATCATCAAACTACTTTTCTAGTACTAAATATATATATATATATATATATATATATATATATATAAGAGATATGTATTAGATACTAATATAGATAGATATATATAAATGCATAGGCTAGAATTATGGATAAAATATGTGAGTTCGAAATCCATTGCCCATGGTAATTGAGACTAAAACATCATAAAAGTGTAGAAAGGGTTGGGATTTCTCTCAACTGGGGTAAATAGTAAAAAGATAATCATGGGCCAGAATCTACCTCGATCAAATCTCTAAAACATCATTTTTATTCTCAAAGACTCATAAGTTATTCATTAAGATGGTATGATTCCTATTATTGAAGAATCCATTTTAAAGTTAAAAGTGGGATAAATCTTTTTTCAGGAAAAACATGTGTAAAACCATATTTTAATTGGAATCATACCATTCACTATTTTAGTTAGCATGAACATACTGAATCTACCATCACCAGTATCTAAATAATATAATTATAAGCATCCAAAAGACTATAACCACGTCCTTTATAAGGATAAAATGCTTCCTAGAGTCTAACCAATATTGTAATCACAGCCTTCGGCCCAATAATATATATATCTGACGTAACCATAACATCATAATCTAGAAAACCATCACAATCCATAGTGTAACATAGTAAACATTATACTAATGCTTCATTAGTCTTAACTATGTCTAATATGCTAGCAACCTAGGGTAATAGGATCCTAGAAGAACAATAAGTATTTCACCTTAAGGGTTAATCTCCCTTCTATACCCAAAACTCATAAATTAGTTTATGTCATGGTGGTATACCCAATAATATATCCTAATATCTCTATCCAAATAAAATTAGGAAGAAACCTACCTCGATACAGAATCACAGTCCTTAAATTACCTATAAATAGTTCATCATCTCTCCATGATCCAAAAATATTGTCATGCTATCAAAATAATAATCTAAATATTGTTAGGAGTAAAACAAGACTCATATTCTATATTAAGGGTTGGGTCAAATTTTAGGTCAAGAATGGGACTATAGGGCCAGGAAATGGAATCCAAAATTGAATCGTCATGTGGTCCCTTGAAGGATAAGAAATGTGTGCTTAAAATTTGAGCACAAATGTAGAATAAATTAGGTTCTAATCAACCTTTAAATTTTCGAAATTCAAGACCTAATTTCTAAGAATTTACCATGACTTAGAATGGAAATTGAAGGTATATTTAATAGAAAATGACCAGGGAGGTTAGGCTAGCTTACCTTAGCTTATATAGATGATTTCCATTTTTTCCATTCTTTGAGCTCTCAATTTGGTGTAAAATGGTGGAAGATATTATGGAAAATCAGGTGGGGAAAAGAGGATACAAAGACTACAAATGCCACTTAAGCGACCCATAGGCGTTAAAGTACCATTGACCACTAAAGTGACAAAGCGACCCATGGGGAAAAGAGGATAAAAAGGCCATTGACCTCTTAAATAGACCACGTCCATTAGGGTAGGGCTGCTAAACAAACCCATAGGCACTAAAGCTCTAAGAGATAAAGCGGCCGAATAGGCGCTTAAGCGGACCTATCAAGTGTTATGCACCAATTCTTACCAAGTCCAATACCAACTTCGACCAGGTGCTCTGGATATGTTCATAAACCCATGCACATAGAAAGACTATGCAATCATACCAAATTCAATGTTTGGGACTCACTGAAACTATCAAAACTTTCATTCGAGACTATTTTGACTAAATATATGACCCACAACTTGTAATGACCCTTCTGGTCATTTTCCATATTTTCACTTATCTTTATTATTAGGGCTTCTCTGTAGCTTCTCTAAGTTATTTATGACTTATTGGGTTGACCATTTGATTACCAAGCAGTTCATTTGTTTTTTAAAACTATTTCCCTGTATGGATGTCTTTACTAGTTCCAAATGGCGACCAAGTAAAAACATTCATAAAAAAATCTCAAATAAAAATTTGACTCGACTAGTAGATCTAAAATATAGATTTTAGGATAGATTGACCTTTGGTTTGGGTTCCAATATACCTAAGCTTATTTCGACCTATTGGTCAAAACGTTGAAAATTGAAAAGCATAGGTATAGGACCCATTTTCGTTGAAACAACCTCAGATTGAAAATCCAAATTTACCAATGCATCTAGAACGTCTAATTTAGTGGTGTTACATAATTTATTTATGAAAATTGGACTCTAAATGAGTCTCTAGACATTGGCCAAAATATTAAAAAACTTTATGTTTTAGTTGTCATCTATGATTGATGAGGATAGCGCAATTGCGGTGCACACCCTATGGTGATCGTCCTTGTGTGATCGCAGCCCATTGAGGATGATAGCTGCATCTCCTTTCCTAGGGGTCAATAAATATACCCATGGTTATAATTTAGGCCATTTTTCATTTTCCATTAAGAGCTGAAAACCCTAAATGGGTATGATAACTCAAAAGTGAATATTGTGGATGCCTTGGGATCTTGTCTAACATCTATTATCATGATTATCATCTGATTTAAGGTAAGATTGCATCAAATTCATAGTGAATTCCATTAGTTTAGACCCACAACCCCAATATTGCTTAGGGCTTAATTTTAGCCCCAAATTATCCTTGTTTTTACACATTTCTTTAGGGTTAGGATTCCTTGTTCATGTATAACATTGGGTTGACCTCGGAAATGCATTTTCCATAAATGGGACCCACTTGGGGTTTTGGGGGTTATTTTTAGACCGAAAGTAAAATAGTGCATCATGGGTATCATGAGACTCATAATGATGAGCAGATTACTATTTTGATAGTGTTATGTCATTTTGGGATTTTGAAGTATAGATGGACATGGGGTGAATGATGTAAACTTACGTACTTCAGCTTTGAGCTAAGCTTCTGTCTACTCTTCTTAGTAGATGATGTGCGATATGTATTGTGTGTGAATATGAATGTTAGGCTTGATTATGATTAGAATAACTTAGCCTTGAATATTGAATTTTGGGAATTAGATGAGAGTTTTGAATAACAAGTTGAAATATGTAATACCCTTTTTAGAATTATGCTGCCTTCTCCCTAAATTGGACTAATTTTTAGCATGTATATTATATAATGCTTTGTTTGGGATGTGGTTTAAGTGTTGAGTCATAGTTAGCATAATTAACCTTGGTTGGTCTAATCTTGTGATTGTGAAATCATATTTTGGGTTAGAATTGACATAATTACCCATGTTTCTAGATGAAGTCCCTATTATAGGATTAGTTATGTCTTTACTTGACATTTAGAAGTTGAAATAGATACCTTGTACTAGTATGGTGTATAATTTACCTTTGTATGGAAATTAAGAATTAGAGGTGGGCTTGTCCGGCATACTTAGGCTGAGACTTGGGTTAGTCTTATGGACTTAGTTGCGAATGTTAGGCCTAGTTGAGACTGTTGAACCTTTATAATAAGCCTACCTTGTGACTTGGTAAATTGTGATGATGTTCCCCTAAATTATGAGTTATAAGTCATGGATATGATATTCCTTATGGAAGTGCTATTAGGCCTTTAGAGATGTTATTTACTGCTAGCTATAATATTGTGTATATAAAGATGATATTCCTTCTAGATATGATATTTGTCCCATAGAGATGCTTATCCCTCTTAAATATGACAAATGGCCTTTAGAAATGATATTCATAATAGTCATGATATATGACCTATAGATGTGAGGTTCTTATTGATATCATGCCTCCTAGATTTGAGATGCCTCCTATATATGAGATGATTATAGATATGCTTAATAGACTATAGAGATGGTTGTATCATATTTAGGCTATGACTTATACATACGATATGTTTTGTTAATATGATTGTTGATATGAATTCCGAAAACATAAGTAGGCCTAAGGTCATGATTATAATGTTATGATTTTTAGGGCACATTATTGGGCCAAATGCCATATTACGATATTGATTGGATATCTGAAAAGTATTAATCCTTATAAGGATACAGTTGTAGTTCATGAATATATATGTATGTGTGTATGTGTTTACAGACACATGTCTCTAGTATTGGATGGAGGAAGATGTGGTATGATGTTTATGATTTCATTAATTTGAATACTAGTGATGGCATGCATAGATTCGGTACATTTATGGTTGTTGCATCGATGATTGATACGATTCCAATTAGATTATAATCTTATTATTATTATTATCACAAACTAAGGGCCAAAGCCCACTTTCTACCATGAAATGGATTTCTTCACAATAATAACTACCTAACTTAATGAATAAGTTAAATGTGTAAAAAAGGTTAATAATGATGTTTCAAAGATTTATCAAGATATATTCTAATCTATCATTTGGCACTACTATTTACTCTAGTGATGAGATATTCTGACCCTTGCTACATGTTTTTATGATTTAGTCTTGAGTTCACTTTGGGCTATGGACTTGTTGATTTACACTCTTTTGTCTATGTCTAGGGTCCATGCACATTAGGTATTTGGTTGTATGGAATAGCAGGTTACTCATGTTGTTAATGTTATTGTTATTATCATTATTATGATCATTATTATAGCTAGTTTACGATAGATTGGTCATTGATTCAGTATCGAGATTTGAGGTATATTTTCAGTCTGTCCTATTATATGAACTCATTACTATGCATGATTAATTTACAATGAGACAAAATGATTATAAACCCTGAGTACGATAGCATTATATCTGGATAGGTTTATGCTTTGAGTTAACCTCATATCTATGTATGTATATGTATATCTATCTATATATAGCTATGGCATTACCATATATCCCTTCCTTTATTTATTCATATTGTATACCCATTTGGGCGTGTGTATTTCTATATAATCTTCTTTTCGTCCTTTATTTGTATATTGGCCAAGGATACATGGTATAGTCTTGAGATTCCTAAGTATGGCTAGAATAAGATACTGCACCCTTATTACTTGCTTAGCCCCATTATGTTAGTCTATTGGACACGAACAGGATAAGTGTTCTTTATTATCTCTTTGGATGGTTATATGATTTTTGGACCCTTGCAGTGTAGTTTCATTATATTTATATGTTAAGTATATTTGCTTTATCTTTGGAGCTCAGCTGGTAGTTGCCTACTAAGTACCATTCTTGTGGTACTCATACTACACTTCTATTGCCTACAGATCATAGTACGAGTTATCGTCGTTGATTTGCTCATCATGCAGAGAAACCATAGTTCATAGATTTAGAGAATGATCCTGACATTCAAAGTATTACTAATCTCTCTCTCATGTATTAGACTAGTGTTATTACAAGAAGTTGCACCCTTAAGCGCAGGATTTGAAGAAGTAGAAATCAGAACCTTATTAGCTCTAGTATGAACACTCACAGAAGGAAAATGTCGCCGTATATGACCAGGCTGGCCAGGGTTGAAGGAAAAGTTCCTCTCCTTATTGCAATAACCATGTGAGGCTATCCACAGAGTCTACAAGGAGAATAGGGGGCTGACTGAACTTCATTAGCCCAAGACTAGGAACCCCGGGTCATAAACCTACTCTTAGCTTGAAAGTGACGACCACCAAAATACTTACTATAAGGAGCACTAACAGTCAAATCGAAAATCCCTCAATTCCTTTCCTTAGTCCATTGTTTCCCATATCTCTCACTATCCTATTAATTTGCACCCTTCCCTGAATATCAGAACTGTTTGTTTTGCCTCTCCCCCATCTTTGCCTATTTTTTTCTCCCACTAACATGACCATACTGCCATGACAGAGTGGTCACCATTAGGGTTAATAGATGAATAAAATGGCAAAACTCATCATTTGAAATATCTCCTTGGGGCAGTGGAGCATGAACATCATTTGCCCGAGAAGCCTGAGAAGAAATGGTTAGGACCGGCAAAATTTCATATGGGCAATCAGAAGTAGGGATTCTATACCGGGTATGTATTCCATATGTGTAACGAATTCCATTCATATTATGCTCAAGTGGGGCAAAGGAGTTTCCACAAGGATCAGACCTTTGAGGAGGCATGATCTGAAATATGAATAAATGAAATCAGAGGAGATTTCAAGACCTTAAACTCTATAGCCAAAAAATTAGATCACAAGAAAGGGAAACATCCCTAAATTCCTCACAGACTTTCTATTATAAGTGTGGTGCACTACATACCCATAAAAGAGACTGTACTTGAGACGACTTTGTGGATATTCAAAGACCATGAACCTAGGCTCTGATACCAACCTTTTCATGACTCAAACCAGGACCTGACTGTGATGGGTGTCCTAAGTCCAACATGGACCAGGGATCACCCCCTTTTGCTAGTAAAATAAAACACAATACAACTAGCAGCGGATGAGTTCCGAACGTATAACAAGATAGTTAAGAAACTAGCTCAGGAAGGGATCTAAGAATTTCAACAACCATCCCAATCCATAGTAATCCATAAGCCTCTAAGAAAACAACATCAATCTAAGTCAAGAGATACCCCTAACGTTTGCCAAAAGAAATTAAAAGATAGTCAATGACATAGTGAAATTAAAATATAAAATAAATATCTTTCGAAGAATGAAAGAACAATACTTCGATATTACTCACAAGCAATATAGGGATCACCTAACACTTTGCAAAAAAGAAGAAGTGTCTTTATTTCCTGCATTACGTGGGGATACAGTATCCAGAGATAGTTAGCGGGGTGAGCGCTAGCATGTAACTCAAGGAAAAGATAAAATAATGTCTTTATCAAGTTAATTCAAAACCATTCAAAAACCATTACACATAATAATATATATATATATATATATATATATAATACATCAGGATAGGGAACAAGGCTTAGCATGAAAGTAAAACATTATCTTGGACAATATAGCTATCCCATCATTAATACCCATGGCTATATGGGTCCATCTCTAACCCTGTTAAAAGGGTCACAGTGTGTGTTAGCTACATGAACCAGGATATTAAGAAAAACCATGGAATTCCCCGACCCTATGCCTATCTAAGATAAATATATATAATATTAACTATCCGCATAGTTATCAAAACACCTATACAGACAAATGTGGTTTCTAATGTTTATCCTCTCTCGGACTTACACCTTCACGGTAAGCTATATAAGCCCCCATTAACCCCAATTAAAATAGTTTACAATTTTCTATTCATTAATCAAGGATCATCCATTAAGGCATCAACCACAAGTGTCGTCATACCATTATGCTTGCAAGCTTATAATTATGTCAGACTAATTCCATCAACCTGGGGGAACGCCACAATCCTCTTTGTTCATTAATTTCAGTGGGGGGAATGCCATGCTCCCTTGTTTCATTAAATCAAGCTTAAAATAAAAACATGGATAACAAGGCCTTCAAAACCCTTTTTATCCATTTAACCATTTATGCAATGTCATAGTTTAGGGAACTAAGCCAAATCATGTGATAAACCATAATTCAAATCCAATTATGCAAGTGGGTTGAGGGAACACAATTTACAAAACCAAATTCCAAACCAAATCATCAAATTGGGGGAATACCTTGACCCCCATCCCATTCACCATACCTATGCACCCTAACGGATTTTAAAATACATAAATAAAACATGAGCACTTGCATTCGAACCATGGAAATGCAAATCTAGTAACAATCCTTCCAACAACCTCAACCTAAATAAAAATACATAATCAAATCCACATGAATAACCATTTAAACACATGCTTCATGTAAATAAAGTTTAAGGGGAGAGGCACATATCTGGAAGTATCATAATTAGGGAGAGAAACCAACACTTGGGATCTCTAAATAATCGATCTTAAGAAACCCTAGCTTGTTCTTGATTATGGATTTAAGAGAGTTTAAGAGTTTGTTTGATTATTTTTTTGGGTGATAATAAGGTCCCAAAAAGGTTTTCAAGTTGTGGGTCTTTGATGTTAAGTCTATTTATGCACTTTAGTATCATTATCCTAGCTTATATAGCCTTATTTTAAGGAAAATACGCGTGATTTATATATTAATGATGATATAAATAATCATGTAAGTGTTTAAGAATGTGATTACAATGATTAAATGGGTTTTCAAACAAGTTTACGCTCAAATCGATCATTTAGAGTCTAGACAAGAAAACTAGTTTTACTAGCTTGAGCTAGTTGTTGTTCTAGTTGATCTTGATGGATTCTAACATGTATAATAATTTATGATCTAAATGTGTGACTATCTGTGGAAAAACTTATTTATAGTGTGCGAAGTTCAATTGAAATGATCCAAGAGTCAACTATAATTTAAAGCATAAAGTGGAGGCTTAAGTAGTTAAGGTTAATGATATGTTGATGTTGAACAATCTAGAAATCAAGGAAAAATAACACCACAATGCATGGTAGAGGAGTATGAACACTTAGAAGAATTTAGGAGAAAATGGCACAATCTAGTGAGTGCAAGCGGTGAGGGGGCGATGCCTCAGCCATAGCAGTGCACTAGAGCCCGCACAGCCTGCCTTGGAGCAGTGCAATGGAGCCCACGAATCCCTTGCCAGTTTGATGATCCCAAACCCATGAAGCCTCCAAATCCTATATGGACTAGGATTTGTTTTATTATAAATATTGAACTTAAACACTCCGTACATTGCTTTTGGACGTCTTGGAGTATTGAGAGGGGCTGCTGAACACTTTATTTTGGATTTTTCCTCTTTAAGTTTAGTTTTTTAATAGATTTAATTATGTATCAAGTACTTGGTTCATGATTATGTCGATTAGTGTATAAACTCCCCTTTTTGGGGTTAGAGCCAAGAGAATGACTACTATTGTTTTGAATTGATTTTGTTCGATTTGCTTATTATATTTGGTTATTGTTTATCCTTGTTTGAACTATTTTAAGGAGAATATAACCTTAAAATGCATATATTTTCAACCTTGTGATCAAGGGAGGGGGAATGGAAAGAGAGAACGTAGGGATAAACAAACTAAGGCTCTTATTTCTTTATGAAATAAGGAATTTGAATTAGAATCTAGGACAGTGATGTACCTAGAAGCCTTGCTTGTTTCACATGTAGGATGATAGGTTTAAGCACTTATTTGCATTATTACATGCCCTCTCAATGATATAGTTGTAATGTCCAAGTTAGATAGACAATAAGAGGTTGGTAGACCATGATCATGCAATAAACCCTATGAATCAACAACCAAGATAAGTGATTTAACGAATGAAGTTCAGTAGTGTAGTATGATTGTTCACAGTTCTTTAACCTTGGGCTTTACTCTATTGATTGTCTTTAGTCTTTACTTTATGACTATTTACTTTATTTATAGTTTACCAATCATAAACACTTTTTGGTTAACTTACATCAAGTTAATCTTAGTAAGTGAACTATAATTTGAATAGTTGTTAGAACTAGTCCCTGTCGGATCGATATTCGGCTTTCTGTAAGGCCACTATATTACTTGGTAGACCACGTACACTTACGTGTGTACTAGGGCACTATCAGTCACAATTAGGGAAAGGGGTAAATGACCAAAAATTCACCCAATTAAAACAAAGGATAAACTTTGCTAGTGACTACGAGTCAAGTCACAACTCGTGATGTTAGGTTATGAGTTATTTCCACAACTCGTAGTTTGGGCAGAGACATGGGGACTCCTCACAGTTAACCCTACGATTTGTACCATATGAATCTTACACAAAACTTTATGAGTCATAAGTTCCTAGTCATAACCACATAGTAACATTGAGCACATATTCTGGTTTGGCAATGGAAAGAACCCTACAACCCGTATAGAGTCATTACAACTCATGACATCCCAGTCGTAGTCACAACAGAAAAATGGGTCGCCCATACTGGTCACCATAATACTCAATCCCTATGAACCCTAAAGATACCTTATGACTCATTACGTGAATCATAGTCTGAGTAGTAAGCTCAAAATGTAAGAAATTTTTAAAGGAAAAAATCTGGGTGTTACATTACCCCCCTCCCCCATCCCAAGATTATTCATTCCTCAATGAGGAGTCGAGGCATCTATTAGCATGATTGTAAAATAGATACACAACCACAAATTACTTTCAAAAAGTCAGAAAACAAAAATTATAAGAAAAGAACATACCTTAAGCATGATTGTCTAATTCGGGGAACAAGAACGGATACGTGGACTTCATATCCTCTTCAACTTCTCGAGTACCTTCTTTTATCTTATGGTTCCTCCATAGAACCATTATCGAACCCACATCCTTAGTCCTCAAATGACAGACTTGTCTATCTAAAATCTCCATCGGGAATTCCTCATAAGATGATGAATTTGAAATACCAACAGTCTTAATAGGAACAACCAAAGAGGGATCACCCACGCACTTCGTCAACATTTAAAACTGAAAAACCAGATAAAGGGAACCCAAATTCAAAGGTAAAACCAACTCATAAGAAAAATCACCCACTCTCCTCAAAATCAAATATGGACCCACATACCTAGGACTAAGCTTTCCCTTCTTCCCAAATCTCATCACTCCCTTCATAGGAGATACCTTTAAGAACTTTAATTTAATAACCTCAAACTCCAACTTTCTTTGCCTCACATCTGTATAGGACTTTTAGCAACTCGAAGCAATCTTAAGTATATCTCAAATCACCTTTACCTTCTCCATGGATTGGTGAAACAAGTCTAGACCGAACAACCTAGTCTCAGCAACTTGAAATCATCCAATAGAAGATCTACACCTACTATCATAAATAGCCTCAAAAGAACTGTATAAATACTCGAGTTATAATTATTATTATAAGAAAACTCGATGAGAGGAAAATAATACACTCAACTACCATCAAAATCAATCAGACATGCCCTTAGCATATCTTCCAAAGTCTGAATGGTCCTTTCTGCTTTTTTGTCCATCTGAGAGTGGAATGTGGTGCTAAGAATCACCTGTATGCCAAAGACTTGCTGATACTTATGCCAAAAGCGAGAAAAGAATTGCTTACCTCAATTTGAAATAATGAAAACTAGAGAACTATGCAGTTTAACTATCTCCTGAATAAACAACTTAGCTTAATCCTCTTCAAAATAGGCAGTCCTCATAGTCAAGAAGTAAGTCGACTTAGTCATCCTATCCACGATGATCAAAATCAAATCAAAATGATAGAAACACTGCGGATAGCCCATAATGAAGTCCATGTCGATCACCTCCTACTTTCACAAAGGCAACTCTACTTCTTGAGACATGCCACCAGGCCTCAAGTGCTCAACCTTCACTTGCTAACACACCATATTCATAGCCACAAAATTTGCCACATCTCTCTTTATGTTGTCTCACTAATAAATCTCCTTCAGGTTGAACCTTATAACCTGATTGATGAGCCTCAGTCAAAACTCTTTCCCATAGCCCATCAAAATCAAGAACACATAATCTACCTTGGTACATCAAGATACCATCTCCACCAATCTCAAATGCCTTGACCTTATGCTGACCCATATCATCCTTAATATGTATCAAGATCGGGTCTAAAACCTGTTTCTCCTTCACCTCTGTACCAAGAGATGAATTCAACACCTCTTGTATAATCATACCTCCATCATCAAAATTCACAAGACAAACCCTAAGATTAGAAAATAGGTGAATATCCTTCACCAATCCTAATTTCTCCGCATCCACTAACAACTACTAATGGACAACCTGCTAAGAGTATCATCTACCATATAAATTTTACCTTTTTACTGAGTTGACCTATTTAATGGAGCAGCAATTAAAGAGAAACTCTCCATAAACCTCCTATAATACCCAGCTAAACCTAAGAAGCTCTGAATGTCAGTTGGAGTCATGGTTCTAGGCTACTTCTTAACCGCTTCAACTTTTTGTGGATCTACCAAGATCCCGTCACTAGAAACAACATGTCCAAGGAAGGTCAAAACATTCAACCAATATTCACACTTTGAAAACTTGGCATACAAAGGTTGATCCTTAAGAGTCTGCAACACTATACTGAGGTGATTGGCATGATCCTCCTCACTCTTAGAATTTATGTAGTATTGATACCTAATTTTAGCCCTCCAAATTTTAAATTAGTTTTTGAATTTCTCAATTTAAAATAGTTTCAAAATATTTATTTTAAGTTATTTTGAAATAAATTTCAACCCTACCTTTTGAATTTAGGTGAAATTAATATATTTAGTGTGTAATTATAATTGATTATGTAATTCTCAGTTTAAGAAATTGCTTTAGAATTTATTCAGAACGAAAAGTTTGTTTAAATTGCAAATATTCTACTTTTTCAAGATTAATCGAAAATAAAAAAACTAATGACATATTAGATTATTAATTTTTTAAGCAAAACAATTGGCTTATCAAATATTTATTTTGAAATTATTGAATTTGAGAAACTTGTTAAATTAATTAGAATTTAATTTCGTCTCAACTTGTCCAATCGATTCAATTATAATCATTTTATTGATATAAAATGGTCATAATTTTTAATTAGACTCAATTCATCTATTAACCCAATATCCCACCAAGCCTAAGTTCGCACTTAGCCCAATTTTTTTTTCTCTCTTAAACAACAGCCCAATAATTAACCCCAAAACCATCCCAACAATCACTAAACAACCCAGCCCAATACTTCTTCTCTCTTTCTTTTACCCCAATCAGTCCAACTATAATAGCATCAGCGTACTCCACAAATACCTCTGACCCAGCCTAATTTCCTTTTTTGCCCTTTCCCCTTATATCCATATAAATAATAGAAAACAACATCGATAAAATCCCAACCAACAATGACCGACAATATAATAGTAACAATGCATACACCGATATATCAATAATTTCAACACCAGCAAGAAGTGAAAACAATAAAAACCAATGCATAATGTTGTTTTCAACGTCAACAATAATTTCTCCCAATTTTAACTCGATGAACTCGACTTGGCAACCCATTCTACAAACTTTTAATGATAACAACTTCAATAACTGCGGCCCCACACCAACGAATAATTCAACAACGACAACTCATCTTAAATTTGAAATTCAAATTTCTAACTTATTTTTCATTTTTATCCCTCTGATTTCCCCCAAAATCAGTCAAAAACTTCCTATAAATACCTAGGGAAAAAAAGGAAGAGGGAGAAATTTTAAGGGGAAAATTGGGGGTTTTTGGAGGCGCATGCTTCTAACCTCATGTGTAATACCTCGTATTTTTCTAGCTTAATTTAACTCTTAGTACATGAGTTATTCTATATAAATTTTTTAAATACTTAGTATTTTTCAGTTTAGAGCTTACCATTACATAGGAAATTCGATCAACATTCCAATGATATAAAGTTTGCCCAAATCCGATACTCGGGTGAAGACAGTGTATGACAGTGTACCACCTGGAATGTCAGTGCATTACTAAGGTAAGACAAATGGCAATTGTCAAATTCTAGTGTTTCTCTATGATAATGTCTCATCGCTCCATAGACCTAGTTCATAATTGTTCTTTTTCCAATAAAGCTACACAATTCACCGCATCGCGAAGAGTCCTAAAATAGTATCCAGTGTGGCAATGCTATTTCACCGTTTCGCACCACCAGCCCAATTCCCAGTTGTCAATTTCCAGAGACACGATGTGATGTGCCGCATTGCGCTAAGGTCCTAGGTCGAAAAAAATTGATGAAAATTAAAAGTTTCATTAAGGGTTAAACTAGTCTTTTCACATGATTTTAATGCACCCAGATATGGGATTTAATCCCTATAATGTTTTAAACCCATTCTTTATTAACTTTTCCCCAAAATCAACAAGTTTTCTCTCTCTCTTAGCAAACTCTAATCTTTAAGCTATCAAGAGAAAATCTCAAGACACACACCAAGAACTTACCAATTCAGGCATGTTAGGTGTTTATCTATGGCTTTCTTTCAACCATAGAGTCCAAGAACTCATTTTTAAAACTACAAGTTTATAGAATTATGATTTCCATGCTTGAAGTTCATTGCACTCATGTTCATAATAGTAATTGGGCTTCAATTCATGACTAATTATCAGTTTTCATGAAATTAAAATAGTTATGTGATGAATTATATGAATTGCATGCTAAACCCTTGAATTTGCAAGTGGGTATTATATTTATGATATTCATATGTTGGCCATTATTATGTGAAATAATCCATGCTCCCCAAGTGTTTGCTAAAATGCCTATGTGAAGTAAATAGTGGAATCATGATATGTCATTATGTGGTCCCAATCATATACAAGTTTATGCCCTTCAAGTGTTTGATAAAATGTCTCTATAAATGAATTATTAATAAGTGGACATTGTTATGCTTTTCAAGATCATGCTATGCTTTACTTTCACGCTATCGAGTCCTGGGGATATCTAATACCCGTTAATATAGCTATTTACCTAGAGCTACAGTAGCTACAGAATAGTCTTATTCATGTCACAAACAGTAGTACTCAGTCAGTTACAAAACTTAGAAAAACTCATTATCAGTCTAGTTCAGCTCAATATAATTAGTTCAATATTTGTTCAGTTGGGAGTATGATTCAGCACCGAGGGAACCCAAGGATGGGCTTTACCTATCAGTAGAGGATGTGACCCTTAGAAGAAATCATTGAATACTAGAACTACGTAGTTAGCATAGGTTGAGACATCAACCTGCTAGTTGAGGATTGATGAGGTATTTTAACCTGCCAGTTGAGGGTTCCACCATTCTTATTAGACTACCTTCCAGATGAGGGTAACTCTTCAGCTTGTATTTACCTATGGCACAGTACTGACACCCTTGCAGCTGAGGTTACAGATTGGACCCCAAATTTACTCAGAAAAAGGGCATGTCAATTAGATGATTACTTCCCATAGTTTCAGTCTCAGTCTTAGTTCAGCCCTATAGAATTAGGGCTTCCAAGCACAGTCACTCAGTATTAGTAAATCAATTATCAGAAATCTTAGATATCAGTTATTCATTTATCAAAATCAGTACTCAGCTTAAAAAAGCTCAAAAACAGTATACATGTATATACATAATATTTCATACTCAGTATTTACAATAGTTTTAGTTACTCTATATCATATCATTCAATTATTTATTATTCATACATGTGAACCCTGGCATTCAGCCTTACCTCATCTAACATATCAATATATTCCATGTACTAATGCATACTTTTTCTTTGCGCTATGATATTTCATATCATAGGTTCGAATGCTCAAATTTTCGACCGTGCATAAACAGACTCAGATTCAGCCAGTAGTATCAGATTTAGTAGCGAGTCCTTATCTATCAAGGATATGCTTTTATTTCAGTATTTTCAGTAGATTCAATATTTTAGTATTCGGAGTTAGTTGGGGCTTGTCCCATCAACTCTAATTTTAGACAGTTCAGTTAGAGACATTTTAGACTAGACTTTCAGACAGTATTTCAGATGTTTTATCAGATATTATTACAGTTGTTATTCTTTATCAATATTAAAATTTTAAACCTTATGACATTTCAACCTATGTTCCACATTTATTACAGTATTGGTATTCAGTATTCATAGTAGATATCAGTCATGGGTTAGCTTGTAGTCCTTTAGGGTCATAAACACCATGTAGAATCCAGGGTACATACTCGGGGCATTACATCATACAACTGATATTCTCGAAGAACATAATTCAAAAAATCAATTTCTTATGAAATTATTTTGAGTTTCTATGGATTAAAGTTAAATTTAGTGTTGGAAGTCATCATCAACTCGTTGTTCTGATTTGCTTCCCTAAAAAAGGTAAATAGCTCATTCACTTTATTTTTATTCTTACATTGCTTTGTCATGATAAAATAAGAGTTGTTGTGATACTTCTCTATTCGAGTTTTTTAATTCCTTTCTAAAATCTACAATTAAGAGATAAAGATGTTATATTTAAGAATATGTTTTGGATTAGCAATACTGTGGTAGTGCTTTTTCAAAGTTTGGATATTCTACTGAGAAAATTGCCCTGTTTGTCATTAGTATGAGACTTTCTAGTAAGTTTCTATATCGCCTGGTTCCATGATATTTGTTGTTGTTAAAAGAAGGTTATTCCACTCCGGTTTTGTGTTCCTCGCATATCTACTTAGATGTAAATCCTTAGATAATCAATTTTTAAAGCCTGTTGTAATATAGTATATGCGTCCAAATGATTTATCCGTGGTTTTGATGTTGTGAAGTCTTGTATAATCACGCATGTTAAACCTCAAATTTTGATCCTTTTACTTGAAAGTTGTTGTGGCAAATTTAGTTGTTTAGTGAAGTTTAACATAAACAAATCTTGCCTGTTACTATGTATGAACAACGATTGATTTACCAGGGTGCCAGTTTTGTTTTAAGAATTCAATATTGTTAAGGTCGGTAAATTCCAAGCTTAATGCATAAGTTTTTCATCTTACATAATACATGAATTATGTTATGGCCTTAAGTTATTTATAGTTTCTCTCATGGAAAGCTTGGACTTAATAGTTCAAGTTTCACCAATATTTGTTTCTTCAAGTTTCAACCATTTTTAAAGCTATTTTAGTTGGTTGATTTATCCACGTCATATAAATTACTTAGCAAAATAACTTTGACAACCTTTTTATGGTATGTTTTCCTTCATTTATCACATCATTGAGTAAATCGTTATAAGTATTTTCTACCTTTTTAAAGTTGTGTTAAGAGCAATTGAATATCTATTAATTTTTATTTTCTTCTCTTGTTTTTGTGCTTCTTGGTGAGTCCAGCTGGACTCCATCCCCACTGTATTAACTCGGGACCAAAACCATCCTTTCTCAAGCAAAAAATCTCCATAAAAATCTGTCCAGGGGTTGGTATACACTGATATAAGCAATATATATAAGATTTACAGGTCAAAAGCGGCTGACCTAAGTCAAGATATGAGAATTATAAAGCTAGGCACAAGCATACTAGGTTTTATATGCTGATATACAGCGTATATACATGAAAAACGCAGAGAAATACGGATGGTTTATAGATGGTATACACTTCAGAAAATGGAGTCAAAGTTCCTAATTCAAAATCCATAAAGAATGGGCAGCTTTGTTGATGGGCCAATTAAGGGCCCAATTTCAATTCTTGCATTATTTTTGTAGCTTGTATTGTTTATTTGTGTTAACTAACATTTTAATTAATTAGCCTAGAAAAATCCCCTAAAAGTGTTGTCATTTTATTTTCTCTTAGTTTCCTTTTACTTAATTCGTAATTCCTTCACCTAATTTATATATTTTAAAATGCATTAAATTGGTTCTTTCAATTTTTTCCTTAACACAAGTCTTTTAAATATTATTTATTTTGTTTGTTTTGTTCATATAATTAATGGTTTATTTTAGATTAAAGAATTTTCTCCAAAATCTGATAAACTAATTTATTTTGAAAATCAACTTTTTCAAAAAATATTAGCGAAGCACTTTTAAATAAATACTCTCTTAATATTTTATCTATACATAATTGACTTTTTCAATAATAATTAATAATAAGAAAATAATTTCATAATCTTTTCTTTCTCCACGAAAGCAAAATCGTTTTCCTCTTAAATTCAAAAAATTGTAATTAAGTTTAATTCAAATAAATCATTTTCTCATTTTTATAAATAAATGTCATTTTTAGATATTTAAACAAATAATTTTAATATTTTCCATAAAATTAAATCATTGCAAAAATTAGCTGCTTTAATTAGTTAAGTTAGTTCTTTTTTGGTAAATCATTTTAAACGGCCACTCCTAAGTGCCTTAAAAACCCTCTTAGGGTGTTAATTAAATCCTTACCCAGTTTCTCTAGTTTTAAAGGTTTATTTTTATTTTTGAACCTTTAAAACCCTTTTAAGTTTTTTTTTTTAAAATATTTTCTTTAAAAATCAAGTGACGACTCTGTGAATTTTCTTTAAATTATTTCAAAAATAATTTTGAATCTTTTGAAATAGTTTTAAGAGGTCAAAACCATTTTTTCACTAAAAGAAATCCGAAAAATGATAATAAAAGAATGGAGACTTGTTGGGGATTTAACTAGGTTCTAACCAATTGTTTGAACTAACTTCTTTACTACTTATTCGGGTTTGTAATACTTGAACTGTTTGTTTTCTTATGTTTTTAAATTTTTGTAAAATTTAAATTGTTGCATTTCATTGCATACTTCCACATTTGACTATATAAACTGTTTTGGGGTTTCGCGGATGTCCCAAACCTTATTTATCAATTCCAAATAAAGTGTTAGAAATGTGATAGTTTGCACGTTAGTCTTTCGATGGATGGTCATATTTTCAAACTCGAGTTGTCTACTTGGGAACCTGGTCAAAGCACACTCTAGACACCTAAGATAAAGAGAAATAGAAACCTTTTTTAGGCATGAGCCTAGGATGACCCAATACCTGAGGAGGGTGTTGGGTCCATTAGAAAAAATAACCTTACGTCTATTGACCATAAGTCAATAACAGACGATCATCCTTTATGTGATTGACGGATGTAATGCTAAATTGTCTGGATGATTATCCCTTGGGATATATTTGGGGCAGCGGAATATCTTACAAACGACATGTATACCATTCAAACGCTAGGCTTTTGGCTTCAAAGGTCCCACGTATGTTAGGACGTGTAATAACTATTTATTTGCTAAAGTGTTTTGCTTTATCTATATTTGCTTGATCTGTGTGCTTAAATAACATATCCTTGACTTTAAAAAAGACTAGTCTATTATTCTATTTCAAAACCTTAGAGCATTAATACGCATATAAGACTTGAAATTTGAAGCCTTCGAAAATACCCTTAAAAGTCCATTAATTATATCCCTTCCAATTTACCCCATGTTTTATTCAAAATTTCATTAGTTCATTGTCCAATTCAGATTGACTATGCTGCTGTTACAAATCATTTCTCTCGCACTCAATTATAATTAAAGCTATCCAATTACCTATTAATGGAAAGACTATGTTTTCTTTAAAAGAGCTTTTCGAATAAACATTTTAGAATGTTTATTTGTAAACACTGATTTCTCTAAATGACTTTGTTCATTCTAATTCAAAATCCATCAAATGGTCATAGTTTTAATCATTCCGTCACTTCTTTCAAAGCATCTCATTCTCAAGATTTTGGACTAGTTTGTTTCAAACCAAATATATGTCATTTATTTCGTATATTATTTTGGTTAATTAATATGACCACAAACAAACATTTTATCTTTTGAGTATTTTCTTTTCTTTTAGAGAGAGTCTAATTTGTATTGGTAGTAAAACTAGTCCGCTTCACAAAGATAAAAATTAAGCGCTGGAAGAACATCAGTATTTTACATGGTGAAGGTCAATAAAGCAACTACAAATTTGTCAGTCCTTGCCTGGGCTAATAGAAAGACTCATTCAACTATGAATCCTAGTTATGTTAATACAAATTCTTTATCTAAGTCAGTTCCCACCTTATTTGTAGTAATGGACCCGAGTGCCTCGATAGAAAGAGAAATAATCCCAGAGCTCATTGCCAATTTGGAGCAATAAATTTCCAAGATAAGACTCATGGTGATGCAAAGTATAACACCTTCTCAAACTCCTCCAAACATGACTCTACCTCCTGGTGCTTAACAAAAAGGGCCTATGTTTCTGACGTTAGAAGAATTTGATCAAGAAGGTTATTTTGCTCATGCATTTGCTCCTCCAAAGGTTCAGAACATATTATTGTCACACCATGTTTTACCAGTATATACCTATGCAACCGCCCAACCAATAATAGTAACTCAAGGGTTATACCGCTTAGATGTTAATCATTATGTTGAGATAGAAAATGATCCAAGAATATACAATAATGAGACAGTGAACAAAAAGCTCAAGGCCTTGAAAGATGCAATAAGGAGTCTTTAGGGGATTGGGAATAACTAAAGTGTAAAGTATGAAGAGTTGTGTGCATTTCTCAAGATTGAGTTGCCTCCTGGTTATAAGATCCCAACATTTGAAATGTTTGATGAATCCAAAAATCCCTTCTTTTATTTAAATAATTATTGTGAAAATTTTATTGGCATGGGCAAAAATGAAAGAATACGGGTCAAGCTATTTATTCAAAGTTTGAGTGAAAAAGCTCTAGAATGGTATGCTAAAAAAGATGTAACCAAATGGCACACTTGGGATGACTTGGAAATTGCTTTTGTAGATCACTATAAGTTTCATATTGATATCATTCCCGACAGGATCTCTATCATAAAGTTAAAGCAGAAATCAAATGAGAGTTTTTGCGAATATGTCATACATTGAAGAGAAGAAGTGACCAGGGTACACCCCCTATGGATGAAGTTGAAATGATCAGTTACTTCATCCATGTACTAAATTTAGAATATTTTGATCACATGGTAACAATGGATGGAAAAATATTTATTGAAATTGTCAAGACTAGACAAATGATTAAGGATGGCCTCAAGACAGAAAGGATAACAAATTTGATGGAACTGCAATCCACTCATAAGGGCTTCTAGACTAGATCTTACAGAAATGGTAATGAAAAGAGAAGATGTAATAGGAGTGTTGACTCAATAAAATTCTTCCAACTATAAGCAACCTCATCGATATCAACCGAATGCTTGATATGCTTACTATACAGTCTTCAATACACAAGAGACATATTATTCTTAACCTCAACCATAAAACTATTAAATAATGCTCCTCGTGCTAATCATGAAAGAAATCCTCCCAAAATTTTCACGTCGTTGGGAGAATCTCTTACTCAGCTTTTTGAAAGGTTTAAAGATTCAAAACTACTTCATCCGGTAGAAGCAAACCCTGTGAATACTTATGGTAATTGGTATGATTCAAACAAGCGATATGTTTACCACTCTAGAGTTATTAAACATAATACAGAGAAATGTATCACTCTCAAGCACAAAATTCAGGATCTGATTAATACCAAGGTGATAACGCTTGAATAAGTTCCAACTAATGCTAACAACAATCCATTGCTCAATCACAAGAAGTAGTCATTGTTACTATCAATAAGAAGAAGCATGAATTTTCCTCAAAAGGCACACTTTCGGCGTCCTTCTATCCCATATTTAGAACGTTTTGTGTTCTTTTCTTGTAATCATACTTTCTCATTTATTTTTTTGTAATTGCATCCCGTCGCATTGTTTTCTTGTAATCGCACTTTATGATTTGATTTCTTTATAATCGCCCTTTTGGCTATAATGAACTACTTTGACCTGATTTCCCTTGTGGGATACGTAGGCGGCCTATGTCAGCTTCGGTTAACCTCTTAGAAAATTTATCTTTTCTTTTTATGAATGAACTATGTTCGACAAGATTTCCCTTGTGTCATACATAGGCGGCCTATGTTGGCTTCGATCAACCCCTTAGAAAATTTATCTTTTCTTTTTATGTATGAAATACGTTTGATCTAAATTTCCAAGAATGGGATACATAGGCGTCCTATGCCAGCTTTGGTCAACCACATAGAAAATTTATCTTTTCATTGTATATATGAACTATGTTTGACCTGAATTCTCAAGAATTGGATACGTAGAAGGCCTATGTCGGCTTCGATTAATCCCTTAAAAGAATTATCTTTTTCATTTTATGTTGGAATTACCTTTCCTACCCCAATGGAATGCGTAGGTATCACACTATCTCGATCATAATTCCCATAACATTTTCGTTGAAATTATAATAAATTTTTTGAGATAATCTTAAAAAATTCAACAGTGGATCCTTTCCCAAGCTAATTAAAGATGACATTGAAGCATGTAACTGGGGCAGAAATTTTTTAGAAGATCTCAAAAATTCAAAAAACTTGATATCTGATACAAAGTTAAAATAAGATACTGCTGAAGCTAAAATCCGAGCATAATATTTGAAATTTTCTATGCTTAAAGTACTCCACATCAAAAATGACTGAAAGACTTTACATTTTAGACTGGGGCAAAATTTTTGAGAAGATATCAAAATTTTAATACTCATAAATGTCACAAGTTATAAAAAGTTTGAGAGTTATATGTTATATAATGGGGCAGAATTTTTGGGGAAGATCCTCGAAAATTCCACATAAGTTGTACTTCAAGATCAGAAGAGTTACAAATCAATGATCAACCATGTGAATTAGGGAACAAGACAATAACAACATAGTATGACTCTCAAAACTATGAATTTTTCTTTGGATGCAGGAATAGTGAAGTCACAAAGTTGACAATGTTAAGCATGACAAAAGGTATTATCAGATCCTCTGTGGTCTTGCCATAATAATCCAGAAAACTTCTCTCCTCTATTTCTTTCTAGATTTATTTTTCTATAACTTTATTATCATCTCTAATACTTTTATTGATTTTATAGGCAAATAATGGGGCATAACAATGAAAATGTAAAGATATTATCCAAAATACCATCTATAAGTCAACATGGGTCAAATAACTTCATCTTTATCTTTAAACTCTATTTTATGTCACACTCCTGGCTTAGTTATATAAAAAATTGTTGTGTTATTAATGAGTGTTGTTCAAGCTATACAGGTGACGTTATGCAAGATCACCTCTAAAAAATAATGCAAAAGTATCTTCTCAAAGTTTGAGGATCTAATCAAGAATCTCAGGGCATACACAAGTCCTTTGAAGGACTCCTGATTCAAAGGATGAAGTTCATTATATTTGGGTCGTCCACCCTTTCAAAAGGACACATCTTATTTTGTTCAACCACCCTTTATAAAGTACATATCTTATTATACTTAGTCCATCACCACGTTTGAAGTGGCATGCTATGTTCAAGATAAGTTATCCATCTTTCAATGAGACACGTTGGACCATCACTCCATTTAAGGTGGCATATTACATTTAAGATAGGTCGGCCGCCTTTCAATGAGACACGTTAGATCATCACCCTATTCAAGTGGAACGTTTCAAAGAGACATATTGGGAAGTCATTCCCGTTAAAGTGACATATTATATTTTCAATAAGACACATTGGCCCGTTACCCGTTGAAGTGACATGTTACATTCAAGATAGGTGTTCGTCTTTCAGTGAGACACGTTGGACCATCACTCCATTGAAGGTGGCATATTAAATTCTAGATAGGTCATACGCTTTTTAATGAGACATGTTGAATCATTACCCCATTCAAGTGGCACATTTCAAAGAGACACATTGGGCTGTCACCCCTGTTCAAGTAACACGTTATATTTTCAATAAGACATGTTGGGCCGTCATCCCGTTTAAGTGACATATTACATTCATGATAGGTCACCTGCCTTTCAATGAGACACGTTGGACTGTCTCTTCGTTCGAATTTCAAAATAAGTTGTACATCTTTTTATGAGATATCTTCGATTACCACTCTATTTAAAGTGGTTGTGCAAATTGGTTCAACTATATCAGCATAGTATGTTCAAATAGGTTGGCACTAATTTACGTTAGTGTACTTCTACATTTTCAACTAACTATTTTATTTGAGACGTTGTCGAGAGTATCCAAAAGGATGAAGTTCTCAATCCAAAACCACAGGTATGGACGACTCCGAAAAGGATGCAGCACAGCGTCAAACTTTTTCTTAGCAGCAAAGGCGTGTAGGATATTTTGGGATATTCTAGTTTTAGTTTCACTCTCAGGATATTTCTAAACTTATACTAGAAGTAACCCTCTCTTTCCTTCAAATTCGGGTGATAATGCATTTAGAGTTTTGGAAATTATGTCTAGCTAAATTCTTATTTATAGATGTGAAGGATCCCACATTCATGATTAAGAGGTTACAAGCCTCTTTTCCTTAACATAATTGACTTGTCACTCATTTCGAGCCAAAGATCATCTAAAATAAATGAACATCTTTTCCACCGATTGAGTTAAACGACTACTATTCCTGAATATTGGGATATGTAGGCTGAGCTCTATGTTGAAAACTCAACTGCATTTCAACCTTCCCCCAATCTGCTTATTCCTCAGCTTATGATTTTATTAAATTTCAAAATCGGGTTAGCTTGTGGATTATTTGAAAATTGTGCTTAAAATCAAGGTTAATGAACTACAAGTGGCCTGAATTCTCATGTAATCTGAGATATGTAAAAAATCTGATACCGAGGTCAGGCCATAGCTCCTAGAACTCGTGCAAAAACCAATCTTATCTGAGAGATAATTTTATGGCTGGACAAAATTGGAAATGTCAAACTCCCTTTACCTAGATTACTTGCATCTACCCTAACCAAAGGAAGAGGGTAGTTGTTGACACCTAATTGTTTCCCTCCACATTCCAAATTAGTTTTTGAATTTCTCAATTTTAAATAGTTTTAAAATATTTATTTTAAGTTATTTTGAAATAAATTTTGACCCTACCTTTTGAATTTAGGTGAAATTAATATATTTAGTGTTTAATTATACATGATTATATAATTCTTGATTTAAGAAATTGCTTTAGAATTTATTCAGAGTGAAAAGTTTGATTAAATTATAAATATTCTACTTTTCTCAAGATCGATCGAAAATAAAAATAAAAACTGATGACATAATGAGTTTCTTAATTTTTAAGCAAAACAATTGTGCCTTATTATATATTTATTTTGAAATTATTGAATTTGAGAAACTTGTTAAATTAATTAAAAGTTAATTTCGTCTGAACTTTGTCCAAACAATTCAATTATAATCATTTTATTGATATAAAATTGCCATAATTTTTAATTAGACTCAATTCTTCTATTAACCCAATATCCCACCAAGCCTAAGTTCATACTTAGACCAATTTTTTTTCTCTTAAATAGTAGCCCAATAATTAACCCTAAAACCAGCCCAACAACCACCAAAAAAATTACCCGGTCTAACACCTCCTTTCTCTTTTGTTTACCCAAATCAACCCAACTATAACAGCATCATCCTACACCAAAAATACCCCTGACCCGACCCAATTTCCTTTTCTGCCCTTTCCCCTTATATCCGTACAAACAATAGAAAACATCACGAAGCAACATCGATAAAATCCCAGCCAACAACAACTGATAATACAATAGTAACAATGTATACATCGATAAAATCAATAATTACAACACCAGCAAAAAGTGACAACAATAAAAACCAATGCATAAATAGCTTTTTCAACATCAACTACAATTTTAACTAAATTTTAACCTAGTGAACCCAACTTGGCAACTCGTTCCAGCAACTTTCAATGACAACAACTGAACAACAGGAACCCCACACCAACAAACAAGTCAATAACGACAGCTCATCTCAAATTTAAAATTCAAATTTCTAACCTATTTCCCATTTTTATCCCTTCAATTTTCCCCAAAATAAGTCAAAAATCTCATATAAATACCTATGGAAAAAAAGAAATGGGAGGATTTTTTGAGAAAATTGGGGATTTTGGAGGAGCATGCTTCAAACGTCATGCAATCAAAATTCTCGAAGAACATAATTCAAAAAATGAATTTCCTATGGAATTATTTTGAGTTTCTAAAGATTGAAGTTAAATTTAATGTTGGAAGTCATCGTCAACTCGTTGTTCTGATTTGCTGCCCTAAAAAAGGTAAATAGCTCAATTACTTTATTTTTTATTCTTAAATTGCTTTGTCACGTTGAAATAAGAATTGTTGGGATACTTCTTTATTCTGGGTTCATTTTAACTCTTTTCTAAAATTTGCAATTAAGAGATAAAGATGTTATGTTTAAGAATATGTTTCGGATTAGCAAGACTGTCATAGTGCCTTTTCAAAGTTTGGATATTTTATTGAGAAAATTGCCCTGCTTGTCATTAGTATGAGACTTTCTAGTAAGTGTCTATGTCGCCTGGCTTCATGAATTTGCGTTAATGAGAGTTGTTATTGTTAAAAGAAGGTAATTCCACTCTGATTTTATGTTTCTCGCTGATCTACTTATATTTTAGTCCTTACATAATCATTTTTTAAAGCCTGTTGTTATATAGTATATGCGTCCTAATGATTTATCTGCGGTTTTGATGTTTTGAAGTCTTGTATGATCACGCATGTTAAACCTCAAATTTTGATCCTTTTACTTGAAAGTTGTCATGAAAAATTTAGTTGTTTGTTGAAGGTTTAACATAAACAAATCTTGCCTGTTACTATGTATGAACAACAGTTGATTTACTGGGGTACCATTTTTGTTTTACAAATTCAATGTTATTAAGGTCGGCAAATTCCAAGATAAATGAATAATTTGTTGATATTACATAATACATGAATTATGTTATGGCTTTAAGTTATTTATGATTTCTCTCATGAAAAGTTTGAACTTAATAGTTTAGTTTTCACCAATATTTGTTTCTTCAAGTCTCAACCATTTTTAAAGCTATTTTAGTTGGTTGATTTATCCATGTCATATGAATTATTTAGCAAAATAACTTTTACAACCTTTTTATGGTGTGTTTTTCCTTCATTTATCACATCATTAAGTAAATGGTTATAAGTATTTTATCCCTTTTTTAAGTTATGTCTTAAGAGCCCTTTAATAGCTACGAATTTTTGTTTTCCTCTCTTGTTTATGTATTTCTTGGTGAGTCCAACTGGACTCCATCCTCTCTGCATATCGTTGGGACCAAAATCATCCTTACTCGAGTAAAAAGTCTCCATCAAAATCTGTCCAGAGGCTGGTATACACTGATATACGCCATATATATAAGATTTACAGGTCAAATACGGCTGGCCTAAACCAAGATATGACGTATTATAAAGCTAGGCACAAGCATACGAGTTTTTTGTATGCTAATATACAGAGTATATACATGAAAAGAACATAGAAATACAGGTGAAATACAGATGCTTTACACTTAAAAAAATGGAAGTGCATAATTCAAAATCCATAAAGAATGGGCAGCTTTGTTGTGGGTCAATTAAGGGCCCAATTTCAATTCTTGTATTATTTTTATAGTTTGTATTGTTTATTTGTGTTAGCTAACATTTTAATCAATTAACCTAGACAAATCCCCTAAAAGTGTTGTCATTTTATTTTATCTTAGTTTTCTTTTATTTAATTCATAATTACTTAGCCTAGTTTATGTCATCTAAAACACATTAAATTGGTTCCTTCAATTTTTTTCTTAAAACAAGTCTTTTAAAGATTAAGTATTTTTTTGTATTGTTCATATAAGTAATGGTTTATTTTAGATTAAAAAAAAATCTCCAAAATCCTAGAAACCTATTTATTTTGAAAATCAACTTTTTCAAAAAAAATTAGCGAAGCACTCTTAATCAAATGCTCTCTTAATATTTTTTTGTACATCATTGACATTTTCTATAATAATTAATAATAAGAAAATAATTTCATAATCTTTTCTTTCTCCACGAAAGCAAAATCAATTTCCTCTTAAATTCAAAAAATTGTAATTTAGTTTAATTCAAATAAATTATTTTCTCCTATGAATAAATAAATTTTATTTTTAAATGTTTAAATAAATAATTTTAATATATTCTATAAAATCAAGTTTTTCTAAAAAAATAGCTACTTCAATTAGTCAAGCTAGTTCCTTTTTTTGTAAACCATTTTAAATGGACGCTCCTAAGTACCTTAAAAACCTTCTTAGAGCGTTAATTAAACTCTTACCTAGTTTCTCTAGTTTTAAAGATTTTGTCTATTTTTGAACCTTTGAAAACCTTTTAAGTTTTTATTTTCATAACTTTTTCTATAAAAATCAAGTGGCGACTTAGTGAATTTTCTTAAAATTATTTTGAAATTTCCTTGAATCTTTTGAAATTGTTTGAAGAGGTCAAAACCATTTTCTTGCCCAAAAAAATTCAAAAAAGAATAAAACACCAAGATGTCTTCAATAAAGACTGACGAATTAATCCAAAAACTACCTAAACACCCAGTTCATAAGATCCATGAATGCCTCCAGAGCATTAGTCAACCCAAAAGACCTGACTAAGAACTCGTAGTGACTATACTGGGTATGGAAAGCAGTCTTAGGGATATCCACCTCTCTAATCTTCAACTGATGATAACCCGATCGAAAATTAATCTTAGAAAAGTACTTAGCACCCTGAATTTGGTCAAAGATATCATCAATCTTAGGAAGAGGGTACTTAATTCTTCATAGTCACCTTATTCAATTGGCAATAATCTGTACACATTCGAAATGATCTATCCTTCTTATACACGAAAAGAATAGGAGCATGGAGAAACACTAGGGCAGATAAAACCCTTATCAAGAAGATCTTTTAACTGCTCCTTAAGTTCTTTTAATATTGATGAAGTCATTTGATAAGGAGTAATAGAGATAAGATAGGTATCCGGTAAAAGATCTATCCCAAAGTTTATTTCCATATCGTGAGGAATACCAAGAAAATCATCGGGAAACACTTTAGGAAATTTTTACTAGAGGGATAGATTGTAGAGTGGGAACCTTAGAACTAGAATCCTTAACCCGAACTAGATGATATAGACACCCCTTGTAAATCAACTTTCAGGCTCTAAGATAAGAAATAAACTTTTCCTTAGGTACTAGGGAACTCCCTTCCCACTTTATTACCGGTTCATTCAGGAATTGGAAACTGACCCTTCGGGCCTGACAATCTAGAGAATCATAGTATAAATAAAGTTAATCCATTCCTTATATCATATTAAAATCTAAAATATCTAACTCTATCAGATCAACCAATGTCCCATGACCATACATAAATACCATACAAACCTTATAGACCCTTCTAGCCACAATAGAATCACCTATTGAGGGTAGACAGAGAAAAGGGATCAAAAATTACACAGGGCTAAAACCAAAATGAACAGCCATATAAGGAGTCACATAAGAAAGGGTTGAACCTAGATCAAGTAAGCAATATACATCATGAGAGAAAAGTTTTAACATACCATCAATGATATCATGAGATGTCTCAGATTCCAAGTGGGTGGCATGAGCATAAAGATAGTTTGAACTAGTGTTGGTACTAGAAGTAGCACCCTTTGGTGCATGGGCTAAAAAAGTAGAAACTAAAACCTTATTAGCTCCAGTAGCAACACTAGCAGAAGGACAATGTCACCGCATATGAACAAGATGAATATATTTGAAGCATATTTTCCTTCCCTTATCGCAAGAACCATGGTAAAGCTATCCATAAAGACAATAAAGAAGGAGAGGGTGTGGCTGACTTAGCTTCATTGGTCCAAAACTGGGCACCCTGGGTCTACCCACTAATATCCCGAAATCTATGACTACCAGAAGACTTAGGATATGGACCACTCATTGTTCAATGGGAATCCCCCAATCCCTTTCCTTAGTCTACTATTTCCCATCTATCCTACTATTTTTTATTCTTGCCCCATCTTGAATACCTAAAACTGCTTGTTCTGTATTTTTCTATCTTTATATGTTTTCTTCTCCTACCAATAAGACCAGAATAGCGTGACAAAGAGGTCACTATCTGGGTCAACAGATGAATAAAATGGCAGAACTCGATATTTGAAATATCTTCTTCGGATAGTGGGGCATGAACATTATCAACCCGAGAAACATGAGGATGACTAGTAGGGACCAGAGGAATCCCATGTGGGCAGTCAGGATCAGGGACGCTAGATCAGATTTGTATTGAATAAGTAGGTTGACATCCATCCACATTGTCCTTAGGTGGAATAAAGAAGTTTAAACATCAAACCTTCTAGGAGGCATATTTTTTTTAATTTAATTTTGGTATTTCTTAAATACATCACTAAAAATAGTCTTCACAACTATATGAACTAACCCATATTAAATAACAATATATCAAAATTGAAAGAGACCAATCTGGGACCTGATCGAACCCAACACGCCTACATTATTACATATACCCTTATTAGTAGGGTTTTCTATTTTTATCTTCATATTCTCCACTTCTTCAACTAAAATACTTGAGAAATGAGTTACTCTCTCTTTAGCAATCTTCAGTTCCTGATGAAGCTTCTTGGGATCATCAATTCTACTCTTTGGTTCATAATGGTTGTTGTATCTTTCATCTTTCACGAGTAAGTACTTCACCCCTATTATTATTTTATGAATCTGAGCTCCATTTAACTATGATCTTGTTCCATCTCCTAGTTAAGTTCTCCTGTGGATGGGAAAATACCTCTTTTGTGCTTTAATAAGGGTTTGAAGTCCCTGATAATTGTTATCACTCTAAGTAAGTACTTCGCTCTTCCATTTTCATTTATTCAGATCATGATCTATCTCTTGGTACTCTGTACATCTCTAGTTATAGTAGGGAGGAAGATTTTGAGATGCGTGGACCCATGAATAATTGGACAATAACAAGCTATTTAGATGTATGCAATGCAGAATATCTTTATAACCCTTCCATTTTGCTGTGAGTCATAGTGGTGGCTAAAGTAGTTTAGACTAGGTAGTTTTTCACCTTTTTGATCCCTTGATGGATTGTAAATATTGGTTGTAACCACTGTAAACTGTAGCCTTAGTAGACTTTTCACCCTATCTTTGCTAAAACTCTCAAATAGGGACATTGTAATTTATCACTGTGAAGAATCTGCTTTCCTTTAGCTTCTAACTGTAGTATACTCCAAGGGCACTTCCTTTCTTTAGTAACTATTTTCAAAATAGCAAGGAAATCTATCTGAAATATTATTCATTTATACTATGTGGTTAAACTATGTATTATTGCTTGTAACATGGCATAAGCCTCTACTTATACATTAGTAGTATATTTTATCTTAGACCTTCTAGCATAGATTAGATCCCCTATCTCATCCCTTAAGCAGTAAGAATATGAACTAATACCTGGATTTCCTATGAATGCTCCATTTGAATTTATTTGCCCACCCTTGTTTGGGAAATTTCCATAGCACTTGAATAATCTTCGCTCCTATTCTTCTTCTCTCAAATTCCTGTAAGATATCTGGCCATGTATGTCGGAATAACTTCTGAGACCTTCTGACTTTGAGCAGCATCCAATATTTCTAGAAATATTGAATATTGCTTTTTTTTCTGAGATTGCCTTGCCTTCATACTTTCTGCTTTTCCTCAATCTCCATAATTCCCATAGTATTATGCTTGGTAAAGCTTTGTAGTAATCTCTATCCCTGATTCTTACCTCTGCATTCCACCATACTAGAATGGTTTCTCTTAGCCCTAGTCCTCTAATGTTAATACCTGCAAAAGAAGAGAAATATGACCATGTCCTATTATCAATACCTGACCTTCGAAATACATGAGATATGGTTTCTTGGTCTGGGGTTCTACAACACCAATATATTGATTGTCCTTGTATTTCCCATATTTTAATCTTCTCCTCAACAGGTATCTTTCCTTTCCAAAGTTTCCATATGAAGAACACTATCTTGAATGGTATACCTTTAATCCACATTTCCTTGAATACAACATTATTATCCTCCCTATGTCTAATGTACTGCTAGGCAGATCTTACTGTGAACTCTTTATTAGATTTAAGCATCTATATAGGTTTATCCCCCCCTTATCAGTTGCATGTTGTCACCCGTGTGTCTATTACATGAGAAATAATTTCTGGAGTAAATAGTTGACACAATAGTTAGTAATCCCATTCTCCATTTTGAATCAAATCCTTTACCTCCCAGTACCTGATATTCTATTCCCTACAATCTTAAACAATACTGTGTAATATAACACCCCGAATCTGGTACCCAAAATGCTACATGGTGCTCATGACCCCAAAGGACCACAAGCCAACCCATGACTGATATCTGTACCTGTACACTGTATAATATAACATAAAAATATAGAAACATACACTGAAAGGCCATAAGGTTCAATACTAAACATAACTGAATAATATCACATCTGTGTGGGGTAATAAAATACCCAAAATAAAACTGAAAATACTGTAGTCTAAAACATGAGAGTCTACACCTAGTCTGAAAGCCTCTAATGTCTAAATAGTCTGAATAAGTAGTTGATGGAACATATCCCCAACTAACTCCAACTAATAAATTAATCAATGCTATAATAGAGAAATATCATATCCTAGAAAAATGAGGACTCACACCTACTTTGACTGCTGAGACTGGAATCTACTATTGATCTGGAACTCGTGTCTCTGAACCTATGGTGTAACATTAAAATAAAGCACCATAATACAATGCATCAGTACAATGGGATGTACTGAGTATACTTGTGAGGTAGGCTATATGCAAGGGTGTACATGCATGAATAATGCTAACTGACAGTCTAACATAAATTTGAGAGTGCATTCATAAATACATAACTGTAACTGACATAGTGATAACCTGATTACTGAATCCGAATACTGATAACATGACATGCTAATAACTAATATGACTGATAATATGAAAGATTGTATCTAAATATAACTGATAACATATACGACTGTATCTGACAGTCCTGAATCTGATGGAACTATCTGAGTTCTGTGTTGTATCTAAGTTGACTGTATCTGACATTCCTAAAATCTAAAGAACTATCTGAGTTATATTACTGAGAACGAGTGACTGTATCTGATCGTCTTGATTCTGTAACATAAAACTGTGGGATGTAGTTATCTAAAAGACATGCCCATGATACACTATTATGGCTGAGTTGGGGTCTAATTTGTAACCCCAATTGGAAGGGTGTCAATACTGCGCCACTGGTAAGGACAAGATATGGGTGACCCTTATCTGATAGTGTCCCTGAGAATGGTGGGGCCCTTATCTGACAGTGCTTATCCACCTCATCAACCCTCATTCACAGTGTTGATGTCTCAACCTATACTGGCTATATAGTTTTAGAATGCAAGGATGATTGCTGAAGATCACACCCTTATTTGATAGTGTGTGTCCCCATTCTTGGGTTCACTCGATGCTAATATCTACTCTCATTTAAATAGACACTGAACATGATTTAAATGAATTGAACATGGACTGAATTACTAAATTCTGTTGAGTGGCAGAATACTATTGATATCTGATAATTAACTGAGTTCATAAGATCATGGAGATTTCATGAGTCATACGACTGTCCGAACTCTAAAGATTCATAGATTGACTAAGAGTATCGTGAAAACATAACATGGCTCTAGGTACACAACTAATGTTTTCACGATACTACAGCTAATGTTTTAGGTATAAGTACCCCCAGGACTCGATGGAAGGAAACTGACAAAGCATGACTTACTTGAATACATAATAATCACCATGATACATTTATTAAAGTATTTCATCAAACTTATAATGGGCATGAACTTGTACATACATGGGGATTTCATGATATCATGCTAGTTAAACAATTTTCCTTCATCTAAGCATTTAATCAAACATATTGTAGGCAAAGTACATGTAAACATCATGGTATAGTAATAAAACATCATGGTTCACTTCCAATTTCATCATTCAAGGGTTTAGTCATAGGTTTGTATGAATCTATATATATAATAATTAAACCCACATAGAATTTATTACCCAACATAGATTAGAATTCAACTTCTCATTTATCAACATGAACAAGAACAACCCAGTCATGAAATTCATAGACAAGATTCATAAACTTGAATTTAGAAAAGGGATTCTTGGGCTTTATGGACGAAAGGGGTCCATGAATGAAAACTATGCATACCTTAGTTCATGATTTAGTGAAGATTGACGGTGAAACCTTCTTCAATTTGAATCTCCAATAGAAACCCTAGCTTTTTCTTGAGAGAAACTTAAGAGAAACTAGTATATTTTGGGTGAAGAATGGCTAAATCACGTATTATTGAGTCTAAATAAGGGTAGGAAATTGACCCTTTTAAACCTTGGATAAGTCTTGTAATTTCATTAAAATTTTCCCAAACTGGGCCCCTAGCGTGACGCGGCACTATCGCGCCATGTCACTTGAATTTGACAATTGGGAAACTAAGGGATGGCGCGATGTGGAGCCATCGTGTTGCCCCTTCCTTTGTGACTTGGAACTTTGGCGTGACATGGGGGAATTGCATTGAGACACTTGAGAAGTACAATTGCCATTTTAGATTGTGGCGCGGCGTGCCACTGACCAATATGGCACTGTTTTATGATGGAAACTTGAAATAGTCATAGCTTCTTACCCGATTGTCGGATTTAAGCGAATATTATATCGATGGAAAGCTTATTTAATTTCCCACAAGACAAAAAGTGAAATTATTGAAAAATCCTCATGAAATATTTATCATTAAATTTAGAATTTAATACTAGACATTCTTGAGATGAAATTAGCTAGGAAAAAGTATAGGGTATTACATATAAGCATCCTAGAGTTGTTCAATTGTCTAACCAAAGATTTGCATTTCCTTGATTTGTTTTCCAGAAAATATGGTATTCAATCAGTTCTCTAGCCTATAACATTTTCTTCCAAACCAAAGATCCTCTTCGAGTCTTCCACATAAGCAAATTTTGATGCTCTTTTTTACAATATTTGTTACTCATATACTCTCTCAAAATAGAAGACTTAGTTCTAAAATTCCACCAGAATTTGGAAGATAAGGTCATTCTTATATCATGCAATAGACTAAAGCCCAATCCTCTTTTCTCTTCAGGAAAACATAATTTTTTCCACCTTACCTAAAGACTTATTCTACCTCCAATATGATTGCTCCAAAAGAATTGAGCAAACATTTTCTATATTAGATTCAACACATTAGTTGGTGGGTTCATTACTAAAAAAAATTAATTGGTATGCTTTGTAGAACATGTTTATTAATACTGTTCTTCCCCCATATGATAGTAATTTACCTTTCCAACTTTACAATTTTCTACTGATTCTCTTCATTATGAACTGAAAGTAATCCTTATTCTTTCTAATTTGGAAAATAGGACAACCTAGGTAAGTAAAAGGAAATTCCTTTCTTAGGTCCCTGTATCCACCTCAGCTATAATCACCACTCCTTGAGATACCCCTTTATGCAAGTATATAGCACTTTTCTCTCTATTGATCTTCTGTCCTGATATGTTGTCATACTTTTCCAAAGTAGAGGTGACCTTTTTCAAAGTACCTAACTCGGGTTTTTAATGTATGATCATATCATCTGCAAATACTAGATGAGTAATCTTTAGGCTTCCTCTTTGCATTCAAATAACTTGAATTATTTTTTGATAACTAATGACTTAAGTGCTCTAGACATAAGCTTATCTGCAAGAATAAAAAGAGTAGGGGATAAAGGATCTCCTTATTTTAAACCCCTATAAGATCTAAAAAAATCATCTTGGTCGTCCATTCAACATTATTAACAATTGTTTCCTACTAATCTATACACCATATCAATAATAGTTTTCTTGAATCCCAACTTTCTCATCACTTTAGTAAGGTATAACCGGTCTACCCTATCATAACCTTCATCATATCTAACTTGATCACCATGTTAAGAATATTACTTCTTTTCCTTATTTTAGATAAATTTCCTGGACCACCAATATATTCTCTGTAATGCTCCTACTTTGTACAAATCCTACTTACTCTTCAGAAATAATATCTGGTAATAACTTCTTTATTCTGTCATTTAAAATTCTAGAGAAATAATATCTAGTAATAATATCTGCAATACTATTTTGATCTTCAAGTCATTCCCTCTACTTATTTTGAATTCTTTGCATCTTTAACCTACTTCTTCTTCTCTTTATAATGGCGTGAAAGAACTTAGTATTTTTTCTCCATCCTTAAATAATTAAATTCCAATCTTTTACTTCCAAAATTCTTCTTCCCTCCTTAACTGTATATTCAGCTCTTCTTGTGCTTTGAATAATCCTTCTCTATTTGCACCTGTTGGATCCTCCTCAAATTGCTTTTCTTTCACCTTAATAATCTCCTCCAGTGTAGTAATTTCTTTAAAAATATTAACAAAATATTCTTTGCTCCATTTAGTTAAAGAATTTTTAACCTACTTCAGATTTTAATGAAACATAATAAAAGGGTTCCCTTGTACCTGTGTATGGCAATTTTCTCTTATGACTTCCATGCAAGCATCTTCTGATAGCCACATATTTAGAAACCTAAAAGATTTAGAAATGTGTTCACTGATTGTGCTAAACCTGATTTGCATTGCAGTATGGTCTGATCCACTTCTGAATAAGTGTTCCACCTCCATTTCTGGAAATAAATCTTTCAAATTTTCATTATACATTAATCTGTCCAATCTATTAAATATGTATTCATCATCTGTTCTACCATTCCACCATGTATACTTGCTTTCTTTAAATCCTACATCCTCCAAATTACATAAATTAGTGCACAATATGAAATCATTAGTCTCAACTATTGTTAGTCGTAATCCCCCAAGATTTTCCACCTCACTTATGATAACATTGAAGTCACCATCCACAATTCATGGTTTTGTAACCCTTATAGCCATAACCTCCAAAGACTTCCATAGCATTACTCTCTCATTCATATTACAATTGGCATACAATAGTATTACTACCAGTGATATCCCCGTGTCTTCATTATGTAACAGTAAGGTGAGTTGTTATTCCTTATCTGATATCACATTAATATTCACCAGTGCATCCACAAAGTCCCATATTTTGCCTGATGTATTTGATACTGCATGCTGCATTCCCAACCTTACCTTATATTCCTCTATATTCAACTTATCTTGAATAGTTCTATTAATCCAATAAAAGAGAAATTATGTATTCTATATAAAGTAATTAACCTTGTGAATGTTTCTTGGTATTCACTAACCTTTTATTCCAAACTAGCGCATTCATTTGGATTTATGTTTGATTGACCTTCTTGTCTTCCTTGGGCTTGTCTTATCTACTTTGTAATGTCTTTTCTGTAATCCATGAGATGCCTTTATCTTTGTAATCAACTTGGGTGATAAATAACCCTCTCTTGCTACTTCATTTATATTTTTTCCCAAATCACCCTCATCTAATTCCTTCCTTCTAGTATTACATACTTGAATTTGTCTTTTTTGCTTGTAGGGCTAATAGGATAACATTCTCAATAATTTCTAACCCCTAAGAATGTTGTTGATTAGCTACCACTAACTCCTTAGACACCCCATCATCCTGCTTTCTCTATTTCACAGCATCAACTGTTACGTGATTGTCTGACTCTGTTTTGTCTTTTACTATCTTTTTTGGTTTCTCAACTTGTTGATTTTTGTTGGTTTCTTCCTCTCCAAATGTCTGTGTCACCCACTCTTTTGTAGTTACCTTTAAATTATTATTCTCTATTGGGCATTGTTTTTTCTCTTTCTTCTCCTTTAGTGTGACTACTAGGTTGTCTTGTACACATTTATTCTTCTCTTTTTCAACTTCTTTTGTATCCTTAAGTGCCTCAAAAGTGTTTGATATTTGTACTTCTTTCTTCCCTTTTGCTTCTACTTCCCCCATAATATGACCATATTAGTCTTTTTTATACTTGTTCCTTCTTGTAAGCCATTATTTCCTATATCTTCCTTTTCTTTGATAGCTTGTAGTAGCTTCTGCTTCTTGTTGTTTCCCTCTTCAATCTTTTATTCCTTTGATATTCCTGCATCCTCCTCCTTATTATTTTTAGTCATCAGTTCTGGATGCACATTCTAGTAAGTATTCTCATCATGTCCTTGTAGAAAAACATTCCTTACAATACTTGGGCATATAATCATAGCGAATTTGAATCAACTTTGATTTAATATGACCTGTTACATCATCCTCCTCATTTATTTTGATCCTTTGTGGTAATTTAGCAATTAAGTCCACATCTATTTTGATTCTAGTACAACTAGGTCGGGTTTTATTGATGTTTTCCATATCTACTGTCAATGGATATCATACAGCTAATGCTATCGAGAAAATAGCATCGTTCATAAAAAATTCGGAGGAAGTTCTGGAAACAAAATCCATGCAACTCCTATTGTCATTTCCACGTCTGGTTCAAACCACGGATCCCACTTAAACATTCTCATCTGCTAGTTCATGTCCTTTATTTTTATATAATACATTGATGTTGATAGTATATTAACGCAATCTTCCAATATTTCCAACCGAATCAAAATGTATCTAGCATCTAATACCAATATATTGTATGCGCCTTTGATAGCACACTGCATTGGAATAACTTTATGTAATTCTGTGATATCTGGTTTGCCATATGAAAATTTGCCTATGATTGCAAATTGAAACTTCTCATGCATGATCACATTCCTTATTTTTGATGATTTCCATGTTATGTTCGGCTCCCCTTGCATGATTACCACTGGTTTATGAGGAACCTTATCTATCTCCATAGAAGATAATTTTGATTTAAATAAATTCATGTACGTAGATTTCATGGGTGTATCAGTATTATTATGTTGCTTCTCTTTATCTTTTTGTATATTATTAAGATCCGGTGGGTCACCCCCACCAATGGCAGAAACCATAACGGCCAAGAATAGTAGGGTTTAGGGTTACGCTTTGCGAGAGAGAGAATTTTTTTTGAAAGGTTTTAGAGTTACAATAAATCATTATTAGGAGGCACATAATTATATACATATATATAATATGTCGGGATAGGGAACAAAGTTAACCATAAAAGTAAAATATTAGCCTTGACTATGTAGTTGTCCAGTTATCTATATCCATGGCTACATTGGTCTAGGTTTCACCTTCCTGAAAGGATACCAGTGTATGTTAGCTGCACAAATTAGGATATCAGGAAAGACTAGGGAATGCCCTGACCCCACACCTATCAAAGATACATATCTATAATGTGAACTATGCACATGGTTATCAAGACCCCCACACTGGCAAACGTGGTTTCCAGTGTTCATCCTCTCTGGGACTTACACCTTTACGGTAATCTACACAACCCCTCATTAAGCCCAATTAAAATAGTTTACAAATTCTCCTTTATTAACAAAGGATCATCCATTAAGGCATAAACCACAAGTTTCGTCATATCATTATGCTTGCAATCTTAATATTATTCCATACCAATTCCATCAACATGGGTGAATGTCGTAACCCCTTTTTTTCATTAAATAAAGTTGGGGGAATGCCACGCCTCTATTTTTTCACTAAATCAAACTCAAAATAAAAAACATGGCCAACAAGGCCTTCAAAACCCTTTTTATCCATTTAACAATTTATGCAATGCAATAGTTTAGGGAACTAAGCCAAATCATATGATTAACTATAATTTAAATCCAATTATTCAAGTAGATTGAGGGAACACAATTTATGAAACCAAATTGCCAACCAAAATCATCAAATTAGGGGAATACCTCTACCCCTATCCCATTCACTATACCTATACACCCTAACGGGTTTCAAAATAGATAAATAAAACATGAACACTTGCATTAGAACCATGGGAATGAAAATCAAGTAACAATACTTCCAAAACTCTTAACCCAAACAAAATCCATAATCAAATCCACATGAATAACCATTTATACACATGCTTCAAGAAAAACAAGTTTAAAGGGAGAGGTGCATGCCTGAAAGTATAATAATTAGGGTGATTAATCACCACTTATAAGATCTAAATAATCTATATTTATAAAATCTAGATTGTTCTTTAATTAGGGATTTAAGACAGTTTAAGAGTATTTTTGATTATGTTTATGGGTGATAATAAGGTCCCAAAATTGTTTTAAGGCCTGAGCCATAATTAGGGAAAGGGGAAGTGCCCAAAGTTCCCCCAATTAAAACACAGAAGAAACTATCGCTAGTGAGCATGAGTCATGTCAGGACTTATGAGTCATGTCGTGACTTATGACATCTGGTTATGAGTTGTCGCCATGACTCGTACTCAGGGTAGAGACCCGAGGCCTCCTTACTGTTAACCCTATAAGTTGTACCCTACATATTGTATATGAACCTTAAAACTCGTAGGGTCCTAGTCATAACCACAGAAGTGACATTGGTCACCTACTCTGGTTTGCCTACGAAAAGTACCCTACGACCCGTATAGAGTCATTACACTTTCTGAAATCCCATTCATAGTAACAATAGAAACATAGGCTGCCCTCACTGTTCAGCTACAACTTCAGCCCTCTGACCCATAAGTAGACCTTACAACTTGTTAGGTGAGTCGTAGTCTAAGCAGTTTACTAAAAACTTAAGAAATTATGTGGCAAATATCTAGGGTGTTACATTATCCCCCTCCCCCCCCCAGGATCATTCATCCCTTAATAAGTAGTCTAGGCATAGTTGCCACAATTGTAAAATAGATACACAACCATAACTCCCTTTAACAAAGTCAGAAAATAAAAATGATTAGGAAAACAAATACCTTAAGCACGACTGTCTAATAAAGGGAACAAGAAAGGATACTTAGAATTCATGTCCTTTTTGGAATCCCAAGTAGCTTCTTCTACCTTATGGTTCCTCTATAGAACCTTTATAGAAAAAACATACTTAGTCCTCAAACGACAAACTTGCCTATCCAAAATCTCCATCGAGACTTTCTCATCTGACAAGGAATTCAAAATACCAACACTCTTAATAGGAACAACCAAAGAGGATCACCCATGCACTTCTTCAACATTAAAACATGAAAAAATGGATGAATGGAACCCACACTCGAAGGAAAATCCAACTCATAAGAAACATTACCTATTTTCCTCAAAATTAAATATGGATCCACGTACCAGGGACTGAGCTTCCCCTTCTTCCAAAATCTCATCACTCCCTTCATAGAATATACCTTCAAGAACTCCTAATTACCAACTTAAACTTCCAATTCTCTTTGCCTCACATCCGCATAGGACTCTTAGCGACTCTAAGCAGTCTTAAGTCTATCCTGAATCACCTTTACCTTATCCATGGTTTGGTGAACCAAGTTTGAATTGTACTACCCAGTCTCACCAACCTCAAACCATCCAATAGAAGATCTACACCTCCTACCATAAAGAACCTCAAAAGGAGCCATCCCAATGCTCGAGTAATTACAATTATTATAAGTGAACTCTATGAGAGGCAAATAATCCACTCAACTACCACCATAATCAATCACATAGGCTCTTAGCATATCTTCCAAAGTCTGAGTGGTTCTTTCCGCTTGTCCATTTATCTAAGATTGGAATGTGGTGTTAAGGTTCACCCGTGTACTAAGGCTTTGCTGAGATAAATGATAAAACCAAGAAGAGAACTGCGTACCTCAATTTGAAATAATAAAAACTAGAGTATCATGTAGTTTAACTATCTTTTTATAAATAACTTAGCATAATCCTCTATAGAATATATATCCCTCACAAGAAAAAAGTGAGAGGACATAGCCATCTTATCCACGAAGACCCAAATTGAATCAAACTAATAGAGAGACCACAGAGGGCCAGTAATGAAGTCTATATTGATTACCTCCACTTCTATCTAAATAACTCAACCTCTTAAGACATACCACCAGGCCGCAAGTTCTCAAACTTCACTTGCCAACACATCATATACTTAGCCACGAAGTTAGCCTCATTTTTGTTCATTTTGTCCCACCAATAAATCTCCTTTAGGTCATGACACATCTTTGTCAAACTAGGATGAACTATATACATCGATTCATGAGCTTTAATAAAAACTTTTTCCCACTGCCTATCATCATCAAGAATATATAATCTACCTTGGTACCTCAAGATACCCTCTCTACTTTGTTGACCAATATCATCCTTAATCCACATCAAGATGAGATCTAAAACCTTTTTCTCCTTTACCTCTACACCTAGAGATAACTTCACCACCTCTTATACAATCACACCTCCATTCTAAAAACCCATAAAACAAACCCTAAGATTAGCCAAATGGTCAATATCCTTCACCAATCCTTGATTTTTCTCATCTATATAATATAATCTACCAATGGACAACATTCTAAGAGCATCATCAATCGTAGAAACTTCACCCTTTTTCTGAGTTTACTTATTTAACAGTGTAGCAATTGAATAGATACTTTTTACAAACCTACTATAATACTTGGCTAAACCCAAGAAGCTTCGAATGTTGATTGAACTTATGAGTCTAGGTCACTTTTTAACTATTTCAACTTTATGTAGCTCCACCGTGATCTTCTCACTTGAAATAACGTATCGAAGAAAGGTCACATCATCTAACAAAAATTCACACTTTGAAAACTTGGAATACAAAGGTTGACCCTTTTGAGTCTTCAATACTATACGAAGGTGATTTTCATGATCCTTCTTACTGATGAGCTATAGAAATCTAGAACTTTTGATGCTTAAAATAAGGAAAATATGCAGGTTTCAGAGGTTATTTTGTTACATATGATGTTTTTTTTGAGTATATTTTGCAAGATATCATTTTGAATGATAAGTTTGTGAAAAAGATTAAAAATTATGTTTTTGGATACTTTTGGAGCAATTATGGATATTTAGGACACTTTTCAGCTTGATCATAATCAAATATTATTTGAGAATAAAGGAAGAGCTGAAAAGATGACTCCCAGCACATACTAAGTCAACCTACGAACTATATGTGGCACTTATGGAATGCAAGTAGGAAAAGCAAGTGCCAAAAGTCCATAATCCTTAGAGTTGAACTTGCAAGAATTTTCCATCTGGTAACTGTAGTCTGTACCTGCACTAAGGGCCTAGACCACAGGAAATACTTGTGCTTGATACTAGACCACGGGTATGGACTCAAAATAAAAAGGTTGAAATCCTTATGCTTATCCAAAGAAACTATAGAAGGTACATAAGTTATCAATTTTGCATTCAAAGTATCGGGTTGGTTCAACAAATAATGATAACCCTCTGTAGTTGAAAAGATAAGAGGAACAGAATCCTAGTGTTCACCTATAACTAATTACAATCGAAGTTAGTATACTTACTTGCTCGAGATTAATACATCAAAAACCCCTCTTTACTTTTCTTGTTCTGCCTACGAACTATAACTGCTGAGATATACACTTCCATATGTTTCCTTGGCATTTGACCCTAACCTTTGTTGTGTTACTATACTTTGATAGTGACCATATCATCATTAATAGGAGGTGTTGTTTGGACATCATCAAAGTCTATTGACGTGCTATAGAAATATAGCACTTTCGGTGCTTAAAATAAGGAAAATATGTTGGTTTCAAAGGTTATTTTGTTAGATATGATGCTTTTTAGGTATGTTTTGAAGAAAATCATGTTTTGGATGACAAGTTCATGAAAAAGGTGAAAAAGGATGTTTTTGGATACTTTTGGAGCAATTATGAATGGTCGGGATACTTTCTGAGTTGATCATGATCAAAGCATGTTTGAGAATCCAAGAAGAGCTGAAAAGATGACTCCCTACACCTACTAAGTCAACTTGTGGACTACATTTTTGATCTACAGACCGTAGGTAGGAAGAGCAAGTGCCGAAAGTCCAAAATCTTGAGAGATAAACTTTCAAAAATTTTCCATCCGGTACCTACGGTTTGTACCTGCACACAGCGTATGGACTATTGGTACTACCTATTATCGGTACAAGACCGAGAATGGACCATATATGGCCAGCGACACTATTTTCTCCTATTTTGTTCGATCTTTGATTTTAGGGTTTTCTCATGTACTATAAATGTGTTTTTAGTAGGAGTTACAGACTTTTGAAATTCATAAATATATTTTGATTCCAAGATCCGATTTTGATCTTGGGATTTTCTTATATTGACTTCGGTTCATTAATCTAATTACAATTATGGCTTTTATTACTTATTTTCGTTGAGATTCTATCTATGCTTTTGAATATGAATGTAATTGATTTCTTCAATAGCATGAGCGGATAAAACCCATAGCTAGGGTTGTGGAAACCAAGCGTATTGATGAAGTTCGGGAAGTGCTTTCATTGTTCATAATCGATATACATCAATGTATTACTTTATATTTGTTATAATAGTTTTCTTAATGGATATACACATTAGGATCCAGCCTAGATATTGCTGGTTACTCTAAAAGATAAATAGTGACTAGGAAAAGCTAAAGACAACAATAACTTGGAGTTTAACTGTCGATCCATGCTTCTAGTTTCTATCTCAGTAAGATGGTTAGGTTTCATATAATAACTAGAGACTCAAAAGGTAATAGTAAATTGGGATTAAGACAAGGGTTAGTAAGACGACATCCTAAGACTCAAAAGGTAAAGGGTGAAATTTTTTACTCATCCAAAAGACTGTAGAAGGTACATAACTAATCAATTCTGCATGCAAAGTATCGGGTTAGTTTAATAAAGCACGATAAGACTACGAATATAAGAAGACGGGGGGAACACAATACTAGTTTTCACCTATGACTGATTACAATCAAAGTTTGTATAGTTTCATACTCGATATTACTACATCAAAACCCTTATTTAATTTTTGTGTTCTGCCTACAGACTACAACTGCTGAGATCCATACTTCCATGTGTCCCCTAGGGATTCGACCCCAATATTTATTGGGTTACTATATTTTGATAGTGATGGTATCACCGTCTAATAAGAGATATTGTTTAGACGCCATCAAAATCTTTGCGCCATTACCAGGGAGAATAGTGTTGTTTTTGATTTGAAGTTGTTGCAAGTTTTGGTTTTTTTCTTTTTGTTCTTAGTTAGACATATGCATATGTATACCTATGTATGCCAAGATCATGGAGTAGAGGAAATACCTTACTCCTGCTGAATCTAAATCCAGAGAGGATCCTACAAACACTTAGTATGATGTCTAAGCAAAAAAGAGATAAACCACTTGAAGGAGTTCATAATGTTGTACCTCCCCCTCTTCCCAAAGTAGTAGAGGATATCATTGATCTACAGACTGGTGAGCTATTAGCTCAAGATAAAGATGAGAGGATGGAAATGGAAGAAGATCACTGAGTAGCTAGGGAGGCATAGCTAAACAAGTAGAGATAAGCAGTAGACCGTCGAGCAACACTCTATAAAATCCAGAACAAAACTAGAGGTGCCCATGTGCAAGTACTCCTAGCATATTAGTATGTGTAGCCATATTTACATGATGATAAATATTGGAATATGTTGATCCAATAGAGACTGGATCGATAGTTCCTCCTATTTTTCCCCAAGGCATCTAATTCGATATCACGAGTGCAATGATCCAACTCTTTAATCTGAAGGGTGTGTTTACAGGTCTACCTACATATGATATAAACTTGCACCTTGCCGATTTCCTAGGGATCTGTAGCTCATATACAAATCCAGGGGTGAATTAGAAATCACTTTGACTAAGGTTATTCCCTTTCTCACTTATATGAGAAACATCTTTATTGTTAAGGAAACTGCTAAGAGGCTCTATCACTACATGGAACGAGTTGTGAAATTAATTCTTGAAGGGGCTCTTTCCTCCATCCAGGATGTTGCACCTTAAGGATGATATTTATAATTTCAGGTAGGTTCAGTTTGAATCTTTGAACAAGGCATAGTTCAGGTTTAATAAAAAGCTGGGTATGGTGCCCAATCATCGGTTATCAGCGATGAGCTTATTAGAAATATTCTACCGAGCCTTGACCATCAGCTCCAGAGCAATTGTAGAAACCATATCTATAGGAGCTTTTATGAGGCTACGCTGGAGGCAGCTTTGGAGATGGTAGATCAGATCTCCCTCACTAATCGAGGGTGGGAAAATCGGGAGGTTGATAGGGGATCTGTCACTTATGTTATTAGTGCCTCTTGCGACCAAAAAGTAGTTGATGAATGACAAGGCCCCAGCACACACACAAGTGTACGTGATCTTATCAAGAAATATAGTGGCCTTCAAGAAAGCCGAATATCAATTTCACAGAGACTTGATTTAACAACGATTCGATTTTAGTCTAACTTTTGAAATTAATTTAGTGAAGAGTAACCAAAAAGAGTTTGGAAAATTGTAAATTAAAAATAAAGTAAATAATGCAAAAATTAAATTCTTGGAACAATCAATGGAGAAAAGGCCAAGGGTTAAAGCACTTCAAACAATCATACTATATTATTGAAATTAATCTGTTAATTCGCTTATCTTGGTTGTTGATTCGTAGGGGTAATTGCATAATCATGGTTTTTCAACCTTTAATCCTTTACCTAATATGAACATTACATCTACATCATTGAGCGAGGATTTAATAATCCAATTAAGTCAATTAAAGCTATCATCCTACGTGTGAATCAAGTAATGCATCTAAGTACATCTCTATCCTAGACGCTATGTTTAATTCTTTATTTTATAAAAGCATAAAAACTCAAACTTTGTTTATTCTCATGTTCTATCTCCCAATTCCCTCTCCCGAGATTAAAAGGTCGACAATATATGTATTTTATGTGATACGGTTAAGGCAATCCCCACAGGTACACGGCCTTTCACACGAAGCCAAGCTCGGGAATTACAAACACTCCAAGCTTTGTTCATGCAAATGGCCGTGTGTGAGTTGTTGACCGAACCAACCAAGGACCTAAACATTTTTATGTGTGAAGAGGGGTCCTAAAGTGTAATAAACTAATCCCCAAGGATGCCACAAGAAAGCAAGGGCGAATGGGTCTTTTAACACCTTTTGTTGTAGTATAAATAGAACATCATAGTGAGATATCCCTTAGTTCATTTTGAAATCTGAAATTGTAACCTAAAAACACCAAAATATCTTCTCTCTTCTTCTCCAAGAAGCCGTCCCTAGATCTCACAAGTAGAGGAATACTTGTGTTGTCTCTTTGGCTAGAAACAAGGGTTTTGAGGTTGTTGAGTGCCTCTTGGTCCTTGTAAGAACTTGGTGTTTATATTCATTAGACTTAGGGTCCTCTCTTGATGTTAGGGTTCTTAGTTTCTTGAATGTTATATGTCAAGTTATCTATCTTTCACTATCTTGTTGTTGTTGTATTGCTTTTGTTTATCGTGAAAGTCTAGTGAAGCCGTGTGGGGCTCGTTTCGATTCACTAGCATTGTTGTATCTCTTGTTGTTCTCGGATTGTGGCTTAAAAACCGAAACTATCTCTTGTGTTGTAATCTTAAAATCGAAACTTAAAACTTGTTGTTCTTGTGTTGTTGGACTGAAATCCGAACTCTTGTGGTTGTTGGTTTGATCTTGTATCATTTGGTATCAAAGCAAGACCGGTTGTGTTCCAACATAACCCATCTTGGGCTAGTTCACGGATTAAACAAACTACAAAAAAAAAAAAAAAAATCTGAAATCTGTCCACAAAAAGTTGAAAACCGAGAATGATGGTGTATGCTTAGATCTAGGTGTTATTTTGCTTGTTTAGTGAGTTTCTAGTGTTGGTTTCTTTCTCACCAACACTAAGGTGTCTAGATCCGAAGGTTGAGCTTGAAAGGTTGAATGTTGTGTAGTGACTTGAAGTGGCCGAAAGTTGAATGTTGTTGATGACCAAAAGAAAAAAATCGGTGGTTGTGTGATTATGTGCTAAGGAAGTGTTGAAGTTTGTGGAGTGTTCATCTCTTGAACTTGTGCATATTGTTCCTCTTGTTGAGTGTTCATCTTGTTGTGTGCTCAAGTGGTAAACTTATAAAGTTCATTGTGAAAGACTTGCATCCATCACTTTGTAGCCTTGTCAATCACTTCCCCTAAATCAAGGAACCTTGTTTTGTGGAAATTGTCAACCAAACCCACTTTCTTGAGTTTGAAAAAGAGTTAAGACTTCAAAATTTTAGTTTTCCCACCAAAACACTTTTCCATTTATCACAAGTTGTGTGAATATTAAATCAAGACAAAAAAAAAAAATATATATGTAAATCCGAAGAGAAGAAGAACGTGTGAGGGCCATTGCATGCTACCATGTCACTATAAGCTCAACTTAGGATATTCTTTGGTTGCTAATTGTTGATTCTTGGTTTCCCTTAATTGGTCTTAGAACTAATTAACAAACTAGTATTCTTCCCACTAGGTTGTCAACTAGTTCCTTGAGCCGTTTATTCGCGTCAACGATTATTTGTGTGCTTTTATTCGTTTGAATGAGTTGCTGATTTTGATTCTAGTCCGGCAAGAATTCTTTGAGTCTTCAAACAAGAATCCATTCCGGCTAAGAGCTTACTCAAAACCTTGTAAATCTCACGGTTACTAGCCAATTATACAACACGTGTGGAACTCGGACTTGTGGTGACTAAAGCGGCTAATACCTTGACGATGGAAGGAACAACATCTCATAATGCGGATACTAATGCCCTTGACTCAATGAGGGCCACTCTTGAGGCCGTTACTCGGACACTTGAAAGGATGAATTCGGAATTTGGAGCCGTGAGAGGGGACTTGGCAGCAATAAGGGGGGAAGTATCGACTATTAGTGGGAGGCTAGATCAAGTGGAGAGTCAAAGGAACTCTCGGCCATCGACTCCTCTACACGTATCCACCAATGGTCATGATAGGACCTCCTCCGCAACCATCACCCCCGAAATGATCCACCAAATGTTAAATGCACCCCAAGCTCCACTAAATACCGCAAACCAATCTACCAATTTTCCTCCAAACCGAGACTCCACTAGACCACTACATTTCCAAGCTCCTCCAATTCCGCAAGAGGGATTTGGACGCCAAGCACCTCCCCTAAATCCGAACCCTCCCTTCCAAGCTCCACTAAACCAAAGACCACAAATTCCAATTCCTACGAATCAAAATGGCCAAGGCCGACCAGCCCACTTTGACGGATACGGTAGAGAGGAGTATGATGGAGAGGGAGCCTATGATGATGCTTATATGAGGGAGGAGGAGTTAAGAGGGGGCCAGGGGGAACCTAGGAGATACCGGGGGTATGGAGAAAGGGGAAACCGACACCAAGAGAGAGACGTAGGAATCAACACCATCAAGTTGAGCTTACCTATCTTTAAGGGTGAAAGTGACCCCGAGGCCTACTTAACTTGGGAATCGGCTTGTGACAAAGTTTTCCAAGTTAATGACATCTCGGAAGAAAAGAAGAGTTGCTATGCTATAGCTCACCTCGAGGGCTATGCTAACACTTGGTGGGAGTATGTTAAGCGATTTGGTAATGAATTGGTTGACGGCAGCCACCACCTTGGTATCGGTTGAGGTATTTGATGAGACAACGATACCTTCCCGAGAGATACCGACATGAATTACTTGCTAGGTTATATGGTTTGCGGCAAGGAGGCAAGAGTGTGGTGTCCTATTTTGACGAGTTCCAAAAACTCATGTTGAAATTTGATCACCGTGGGGAGCAAATCAGCCACGACATCATCCGGTTCAAGTGTGGATTGAACAAGGAGATCTCCACTCAATTGACTCTTCACCGGTTCGAAACTATTGACGGTATATTCCAAGCGGCCCTAGAGATTGAAAGGGAACTTAAGGAGAGATCAACCTTCAAGGCAAGGGTCCAAACCCCCTCGGGTTGGGCCAAAAACAAGGACCAACCCGGTCCTCCGAAGCTGCCCGAGTCCAAAATGGTTTCTAAGTTTCCCCCGAAGCCGGAGGCTCACAAATACCCCAACCCAAAGGGGTTCCAATGTTTCAAGTGCCAAGGTTGGGGGCATAAGGCAAATGAATGTCCGAACCGACGTAATGTGATCCTACGAGAAGGGAAAGTATACTACCTTGGTGAGGAGGTGGTGTCCGAAAGGGGGGAGGTTGAGGCCGAGCCTCAAGATGGAGAGGAAGCCGAGAAGAAACCGAATGAGGAAGGAGTAGATGATAGTGAAGATGTCTATCCACAAGAAGGGGAGTGTGTGGTTCCAAACTTTGTGGTTAGACGCGTCATGATTAGTAAGGCGGTAGATGACCCGAGCCAAAGGGAAAATCTATTCCATACTAAGTTCCTTGTAAAGGGGAGTGTGTGCACCTTGGTAATTGATAGTGGTAGTTGTACAAACGTTGCGAGCCATGCAATGGTAAACTTCTTGAACCTACCGACTACACCGCACACTAGTCCTTACAAGCTACAATGGTTGAATAATTGTGGTGAATTGAAGGTCACACGGCAATGTGTGATTCAGTTTAAGGTGGGCAACTACCACGATGAAGTGCTTTGTGACGTGATCCCAATGCAAGCATGTCACTTGTTGTTAGGTAGACCTTGGCAATATGATAGGTCTACTAAACACGACGGGAGGTCCAACCGGTACACGCTTGAGAAGGATGGCCGAAAGGTCACACTTCACCCTCTTTCACCCTCCCAAGTAAATGAGTGGTATAAAAAAATGAGAGAATTAAAAGGGAAGGGGGGGGAACCCGAGAGGGGAGAAAAGGGAAGGGAGGCCGTAGGTGAGGAGATAGGGACATCCGAGGCTATCCCAACGCCAAGGGAAAGGGAAAACGTAGTGATGTTGGCTAGGAGAAAGGAACTTTTCGTGGACCATGATGAAAACAAGCCGATGCTACTTTTGGCCCATTGCTTTAATACTAACCCCACTAATCCTTCCATTTCCCCTTTGATTTCTTGTGTGTTGCAGGAGTATGAAGATGTATTTCCGCAAGAGCTTCCGCAAGGATTGCCCCCGCTTCGGGGAATTGAACACCAAATTGATTTGGTGCCGGGTTCACAGCTTCCAAACAAACCGGCCTATAGGAGCAATCCTATGGACACGAAGGAGCTTGAAAGACAAGTGGAGGAACTACTCAACAACGGATACATCAAGGAAAGTATGAGTCCGTGTGTTGTTCCGGTACTTTTGGTACCAAAGAAGGACGGAACGTGGCGCATGTGCGTCGATTGCCGAGCCATCAACAAAATCACTATAAGGTATCGTCATCCAATCCCTAGATTAGATGATATGTTAGATGAGCTCCACGGATCTTGTGTGTTTTATAAAGTGGACCTTAGGAGCGGCTATCACCAAATTCGCATGCAACCCGGTGATGAGTGGAAGACCGCATTCAAGACCAAATTCGGTCTATATGAGTGGCTGGTCATGCCATTCGGCCTTACCAATGCTCCTAGTACTTTTATGAGGCTAATGAATCATGTAATGAAGCCTTATATTGGAAAGTTTGTGGTAGTTTACTTTGATGATGTGTTGGTGTATAGTAAGTCTATTAATGAACATGTAATGCATTTGAAATGTGTGTTTGATGTGCTCCGAAAGGAGAAGCTGTATGCCAACATGGAGAAGTGTTCTTTTGGTGTTGATAAAGTCATATTCTTGGGTTTTGTCGTGAGCTCAAGGGGAGTGGAAGTGGACGATTCCAAGATAGACTCTATACGAAGTTGGCCGACCCCTAAAACTATTGGAGAAATCCGAAGTTTCCACGGGTTGGCAAGCTTTTATAGGAGGTTTGTCAAAGGATTTAGTTCCATAGCAGCCCCCTTGACTGAGGTAATTAGAAAGGACGGACCCTTTAAATGGGGTGAAGAGCAAGCTAAGGCTTTTGAGGCCTTGAAAGCTACGCTCATCTCGGCGCCTTTATTGCAATTACCCGATTTTGATAAGATGTTTGAGGTAGAGTGTGATGCTAGTAAGGTCGGCATCGGGGCTGTTTTGATGCAAGAAGGTAAGCCCGTTGCCTATTTCAGTGAAAAGCTCAAAGGGGCAACTCTTAATTACTCGACCTATGATTTGGAGTTGTACGCCCTTGTTAGAGCTCTGGGAAATTGGCAACACTATTTGTGGCCTAAGGAGTTTGTGATACGAACGGATCATGAGTCGTTGAAACACCTTAAGAGCCAAGACAAGCTGAATAGGTGTCATGCTAAGTGGATTGAGTTCATCGAAACTTTCCCTTATGTAATTCATTACAAAAGGGGAAAGGAAAATGTTGTTGCCCATGCCTTGTCTCGGAAGCATGTGCTTGTTGCTACCTTGTCTTCGAAGTTAATGGGTTTTGAGAGCTTGCGGATGTTGTATCCCGAGGATCCTACCTTTGCTCCTATTTTTAGGGAATGCGAAGAGTGGGGAAGGGACCGTTGGCTTAAGGAAAATAACCATTCCTCCTACTCTCGGTTCGAGGGGTATTTGTTCAAAGGGAGGAGGTTATGTGTTCCTTCTAGTTCTTGGAGGGAATTACTTGTGAAGGAGGCCCATGACGAAGGCCTCATGGGGAACTTTGGGGTAGACAAGACCCTCGGAATCCTAGAGGAAAACTTCTATTGGCCCAAAATGCGCAAAGATGTCACCAAAATTTGTAATCAATGTGCGGCCTGCCGGAGTGCTAAATCTCGCCTCCGACCTCAAGGATTATACACCCCGCTCCCTACTCCCCTTAGACCTTGGCTGGACATCTCGATGGATTTCGTCTTGGGGCTGCCAAGGACTAGAAAGGGTCGAGATAGTATTTTTGTGGTTGTTGATAGATTTTCTAAAATGGCTCACTTTATTCCATGTGCTAAAACCGAGGACGCTCCTAGTGTAGCTTCATTATTTGTTGAACATGTTGTAAAGCTTCACGGAGTACCAAGGACCATTGTGAGTGATAGGGACTCCAAGTTCCTAAGTCTCTTTTGGAAGTCCATGTGGGGTAGGCTTGGGACGAAGTTACTTTTCTCCACGTCTTGCCACCCGCAAATCGACGGCCAAACAGAGGTAGTAAATAGAACCTTAGGGTCTATGCTACGTTCTATGGTTAAAGGTAAACTGACTTCATGGGAAGAACACCTACCCTTGGTGGAATTCGCATACAACCGGGTAATACATTCGAGCACGGGAATGACTCCCTTTGAATGTGTTTACGGCCTAAATCCCCTTACCCCTTTAGATCTCACTCCTTTGTCTAGTGATCTCATGACCAGCTTAGATGGAAATAAAAGAGCCGAGGCCATGAAGAAAATGCATGAGACGGTGCGGATCAAGCTTGAAAAGAAGAATCAGGAGGTTGCAAAACGGGCAAACAAAGGGAGAAGGAAGCTAGTGCTTGAACCCGGAGATTGGGTGTGGGTGCATCTTCGAAAGGATCGGTTTCCAGCTCAAAGGAAGTCCAAATTGCTGCCGAGAGGTGATGGTCCTTTCCAAGTACTTGAGAGAATCAATGACAACGCCTACAAGATTGACCTACCACCGGAATATCAAGTGCACAACACCTTCAACGTCGGAGATCTCTCCCTCGTGGATGCGGTTGAAGATGATCAAATGCCGAATTTGAGGTCAAATTCCTCTCAAGATGGAGAGGATGATACGGTTAAGGCAATCCCCACAGGTACACGGCCTTTCACACGAAGCCAAGCTCGGGAATTACAAACACTCCAAGCTTTGTTCATGCAAATGGCCGTGTGTGAGTTGTTGACCGAACCAACCAAGGACCTAAACATTTTTATGTGTGAAGAGGGGTCCTAAAGTGTAATAAACTAATCCCCAAGGATGCCACAAGAAAGCAAGGGGGGATGGGTCTTTTAACACCTTTTGTTGTAGTATAAATAGAACATCATAGTGAGATATCCCTTAGTTCATTTTGAAATCTGAAATTGTAACCTAAAAACACCAAAATATCTTCTCTCTTCTTCTCCAAGAAGCCGTCCCTAGATCTCACAAGTAGAGGAATACTTGTGTTGTCTCTTTGGCTAGAAACAAGGGTTTTGAGGTTGTTGAGTGCCTCTTGGTCCTTGTAAGAACTTGGTGTTTATATTCATTAGACTTAGGGTCCTCTCTTGATGTTAGGGTTCTTAGTTTCTTGAATGTTATATGTCAAGTTATCTATCTTTCACTATCTTGTTGTTTTTGTGTTGCTTTTGTTTATCGTGAAAGTCTAGTGAAGCCGTGTGGGGCTCGTTTCGATTCACTAGCATTGTTGTATCTCTTGTTGTTCTCGGATTGTGGCTTAAAAACCGAAACTATCTCTTGTGTTGTAATCTTAAAACCGAAACTTAAAACTTGTTGTTCTTGTGTTGTTGGACTGAAATCCAAACTCTTGTGGTTGTTGGTTTGATCTTGTATCATTATGGGTGATCAATCCATAAAGAAATTAAAACAAGAATAAACAAACAACCAAATATGATAAGCAAAAATTAATTGGATTTAATCCAAAACAATAGTAATCCTATTCTTGGATTTAACCTAGAGAGGGAGTTTTAGCCACTAATATTCATAATCACGATCCAAATAATTGAATACATTATATGAAAAATTAAAAATTAAATAAAAAATAATAAAACCTAAAAATAATTGTGTAGCAGCAGCAGCTCCAAAGTCGTGTCCTCATATCTTTCCGAGAATTAATGTTGTTCCCATATATATTTTCCTTTCACGTGACCAGCTATCATGCAATATCTATTAAAACATTACAAATCCTATTAGGATTAGAATGCTGCATAGATCCCAACAAAAAAAGATACCCACATTTCCTTATTTCTAACCAAACCGTGTATATGTGGCTTTGACAACAATTTGATCGGTGTAATGTATCATGCGACGCACGAAATGGTACACTGAAATGACGCTTGAGTCGCATGCAAATAGCACGACTCCACTGGAATTTTATCTCCAAATATTTTCTAAGTCATACGGGCACTTAAATGGAGGGTGCGATGCATGCACATCGCACGCACCTACTGGAAATTGGATCCAAAATTTTGGCTAAATCTTTATCATCCAATCTTTTGTCCATGCCTTTTGTAGTGTATTTCCAATAAATTTGTGGACTTTAAATTATCAATCTATCACCGCATTCAGCTCACAAAGCCTCCTACAATATCACACACCATATATTAAAGATCAAAACAGCACAATATTTTGAACGACTAATCAAAACAAAAGCTAAGATAAAGTAAATTTGCAATGATCTTCCACATATTATTTCTACTCTTGACTTTATCAAATTAATTTTTGCACATTACAAACAATTTATTCCACTCATAATTTTACCATTAAAATATTTGGAACAAATTAAACACATTAAAATCAACCGAAGCCAACTAGACACATACCTAGCTTAATCTAGTAAAACTAGTTTTCCGAGTTGAACTCTAGATAACTCAATTAAGCACAAACTTGTTTGAAAAATACTTTGGACATTGTAAATACACACTTGGACACTTAAATGCTTATTTATATCAATATGAACACTTTAAGCACACAAATATCTCTCAAAACAAGGCGAAATAAGAAAAAATAATGATACCGAAGTGCATAAAATCACCTCAGATAACCACCCCACACTTAAACTCTAATTCGTCCTCGAACAACTCTTTAATTTATTCATAAAAAACTGAGATGATGCTACACGTCTAGTAAAATAAAGACACTCAAGCTAGTACTACAATGACTATACAAGATGCAAGTTTCTACACAAAGCACGTTATTTACACAATTGAAAGCTCAAGAATTCTACTCTGAAATATCCTAGCCTAAAGACTTGACTCATCAAAGTGGAAAACTCATGAATATTGCTCAATCAAAGACATCATACAAATCACCCATATTCATTAAACATGTGCCCTCACAACAAGAGAGTTATCCATAATTACTCACATTTAAGCAATTTAGAACATGATGGTGTAATACCCCAGGGAATTTTTCGTTGAAATTTTGTGCGTAAACGTGTTTGATTTTATCTTCTAGAGAGAATTATAAATTTTTCATATGGAATATCTTAGATTATGACCAACCATTGCATAAAGTATCGAATAAGATTTCCAACTATATATGGATCATCAAAAACGGACACCCGAGCGACAAGTTATGAACATTTCAATCGAATCGTGAATAGTAGTGAACAGTAAAACGTTCAGGAAAAAGTACTGAGGCCTGACATATTTTTACTCCAAATTTAAATGATCATAACTCCTTGTACATAATGATCTAGGTGATCTACTATATATCAATGGAAAGCTCTACGAGTCCACTTTCCAATGAAATTGGTTTCTTTCAATTTGTCTAGCGGAGAAAAAGGTAATAGTCGATCTACTTCAACCTACCAAAAGAAAATTTTTGAGTCAACTTCAAATGATCATAACTCTTCATACACAATGATCTAGGTAAGATACTATGTATCAATGGAAAGATATGAGAGTCCTCTTTCTAATGATATTGGTTTTATCCAATTTAGATATCGGAGTAAAACGTTATGGTTGATCTACTTCAGACTATCAAAACAATCCACCAAAGGACATATTCGAGAATTATTTGATTTTTTGGGGGAGTTTTAGTCTTTTTTCCTCACCCAAAATCCGTCCAAACCCTATATTAATGCCTATTAGAAGCATTATATATTATATTTAATCAAATTCCCTAAAAAAAACCCTAAGCTCCTACATCTAACTTCAAGAACCTCCAAAGATCACCATTAATTCTGTAAATTTATTTAAGATTCTAAGTTCCTAGTTCAAGAACTCCAAGAACCATCATTCAAAGGCACGATTAACATCTCAAAAATGAGTATCGATCTAAAGTTCATCATTCAAGGTATGTGGGGTTTTTCAATAAGAACTCTCTTTCGTTCTTGTGCCCCAAAGTAATTTTCTTTACAAAGGCATGATTTTTATATGATTTTTTACGAATTTGAAGCATGAACCCATATTTTATGATGATTATTATGAAATGTTGATATTTATGATTTTGAAAGAGGAATTTATATGTGTGGAGATATAAAGCATGAATCTTGAATGATATTTTTCAAGATTTTGATATTTGGACCGTGAATCCCCATTGGAAAGTTTTTTTTTTGAGAAAGTATGTGTGTTATAAGCACGTTGATGTTGAATATTTGAGATATTTTGAATAACTTGACCCTTTGGTCTTAATAGAGTTGTTTTGAACTTGAGTGTTAAAGAAATCCACAACGTGGTTGATTTTGATCGATGGGAAGCATGATGGCTCCCGATGTATATTTATATGTTACTGAAATTGTTTTGTTGTGGATTGTCTTTGAAATGATCTGAGCTAAGTCTGAGAGAAATCTTTAGCACCGAGTGGGTGGTATAAAGTAGCCTTACTTACCTAGAAATACGTGCCCCCATAGGAGTGAGCCTAAGGCTGATTTATATAGTGATCACTAGTTTGTGCGGATTTGATATCGATAGTCCTACTTCAATGGAAAGGATAGGATAGCTCTACCCAACGTGGGTTATGCGTTGGACTCCATGTAGCTCACATGGTTTATGTCGGTTATAGGATCTCCCAGTTTTTGTGTGTTTCCTTGTGTCTATGGTGAATGGTAAAGTGATTTGAAAGTGGAATTGTGAAATTTATTCTTTTGAAATATTTAAATGTTATTTACATTATGAGAATTGATATTCTTGATGAAATGAAAGTGATTGACGAATTATATGATGACTCACATGTGTTATTGTACTTATTTCATCCTCTCATGATTACGATGATTTTTTTAGGCTTTGTGATTATTTTATACATCTTGCATATTTCTTATAAACATTTTTGATGATGATGTTTATACAATTGCATACACCCCCATATACTAGGTTTCTTTCCATGGTACTAACCCACATCTGGCATTTTCTCAGAATGTAGGTTCAGGTGCTCAATTCTAAGTTCAACAGTGATTATTTACGCACGCTGTTCTACATCCTCTATTATGGTAAGTTCTCATGTTCTAAGGATGTGATGTCTGATGTTGGTTTCACAGAATCATTTACATTTGATAACTAAGTCTGAGTCAGTTGGGGCATGTCTCAATGGCTAGCTGGTTTTATTGATTTTCTTAGAGGCTTGTCAGACTAGTATAGATGTTGGGAGTTCACCAATAAGTCATATTTTGTTATCTTTCTGGAATTCTTTTATTCTTAGATGATGATTACTCTGTTGATATTTGTGGGTTTTTTATGGAAACCCCGTTGATTTGTATTAAACCGAATGAAAATGACTCAAAGGGTTTGCTTGGGGTTACGCATAGCCTCAAGCACCGTGTGACGCCACATGACTCATTTTTTGGGGAGTTACAAACTTGGTATCAGAGCCAGGTTTTAAGGTGTCCTAGGGAGTCTGACAAGCCGCGTTAAGTAGAGTCTTAATCAGGTGTGTGTAGCGCGCCACATCTATGAGAAAGATGCTACAAGATATTTTAGGAAAATTTATGATTCTTTCTTTCAAAAGTCTATCGTGCTTAAAGTGTCTCTCTCTGTTATTGATTTGTGCTTTCCTCTTTCAGACATATGCCTCCACGTTGAGCGAGAAGAAATAATGATAGTCAGCAACCTCAACCCGCTGACCCATTGAATAAAAATGTGTCTCATGCTGAATGTTGGGCAGCCTTTCAGGTGCTGGCCCAAGCTGTTACTACAAATGTTCAGGCCAACCCAGCCCTGGCTCCATAACAATAGAGAGGTGATTCACCTGCTGCCATGAGCCATGACTTCATGTGGATGAATCCACTGGAATTCTATGGGTCTAAGTCTAATGAGGATCCACGGTTATTTTTAGAGGAGGTGCAGAATATTACTCAGGTGATGCATATATCTGAGGAACATAGTGTGGAGTTGGCTGTGTATAGGTTGAAAGACCTATCTTATGACTGGGTTATTTCTTGGAGGAAAGGTAGAGGTGAGGGAGTTGTCCCTACAACTTGGCAAAAGTTCCAGGATGTATTCCTGGATAGGTTTTTCCCTTTGGAGATAAGGAAGAAAAAGGTGGAAGAGTTTATGAACCTGTGATAGGGCTCTATGAATGTTAGGGAGTACTTCTAAATTTCAATCAGTTGGCCAAGTATGCTCCTGACTTAGTGGCAGATAATCGGGCTAGTATGAGTTAGTTTGTGACTGGAGTGTCTAGTTTATGGTTAAGGAGTGTAGGTATGCTATGCTGAATAGTGAGATGAATCTTTCTAGGCAGATGACTCATGCCCAACAGATTGAGGCAGACAAGATTAAAGAGAGAGAGAGAGAGATATAATGAGAGGGAATAAGAGAGCTAGGTCTGAGCAGCACAGACAGGGTCAGACTAGATTGCAGGAAGAGAGTTGCCCTCAATATCAGGATCATTTGTCTATGCCAGCACTATCATCTGCTAGTGCTTCCATGTCCCAGTATAGTGCTGGCAGTAAGACAAATCATCCCCTCTATCCTAAGTGTGGTAGGGATCATTCGGGTGAGTGTTGGGGTGAGAAGAGGGGTTGTTTCGAGTGTGGTTACATGGGTCACAGAGTTAGAGATTGTCCATAGGATGGAAAAGGGCATCCTGACTATCGCCCTCAGACCCTGAATCTGACTGTTAGTGCTCCAGTTCTAGTGACTCGCCCAGCCCCAGCTTAGGGTGCCTCTTCTAGCAATACTAGCGGGCAGCGCTAGAATAGATTCTATGCTTTACCGTCCCGCCAGGAACATGAGGACTCTCTCGATGTTGTAATGGTATGCTTTATATATTTTAGTTTGATGTGTATGTTTTGTTGGATCCTGGATCCAGTTTCTCATATTTTACACCTTTGATTGCTGTGAGTTTTGAAATGAGTCCTGAGATCATTCCTAAGCCTATCCTAGTTTCTACCCCAGTGGGTGATTCGATTGTTGCCCAGAAAGTGTATAAAAAGTGTCCTGTTACTATTCTTCATAGAGTCTTGTTGGCTGATCTGATTGAGTTATACATGGTAGATTTTGATGTGATTCTTGGTATGGAATGATTGTATTCTTCTTATGCCTCTATTGATTGTCAGACCCGAGTGGTCAAGTTTTAGTTTTTGGGTGCATCCGTATTTGAGTGGTCTGGGAATTCTGTGTCACCCAATATTCATTTTATCTCTTATCTTAAAGCTAGGAAGCTTATTTCTATGAGGTGTATCTACTATCTGGTTAGAGTCAAAGATACTAAATCTGAGACTCTAACTCTCCAGTCTGTTAACGTCGTCAATGAGTTTTCTAATGTCTTTTCGGATGATCTCCCAGGGATACCTCCTGATAGAGAGATAGAGTTCGAGATTGATCTTCTTCCAGATACTCAGCCTATTTCTATTTCTCCTTACCATATGGCCCCTGCAGAACCTAAGGAGTTGAAAGAGAAACTCAAATATCTACTAGATAAGGGTTTCATAAGGCCCAGTGTTTCTCCTTGGGGTGCTCCTGTGTTGTTTATGAAAAAGAAAGATGGCTCTTTGAGTATGTGCATTGATTACCGCTAACTGAATAAAGTCACCGTAAAAAATAAGTACCCCCTTCCGAGAATAGATGATTTGCTTGACCAATTGCAAGTGCAAGTTATTTCTCAAAGATAGACCTTCGTTACAGCTATTATCAACTCAAAGTTAGGGAGTGTGACATCCTGACAACCACTTTCCAAACTCGTTATGGACATTTTGAGTTTCTTGTTATGTCTTTCAGGTTAACTAATGCCCCATCATCTTTCATGGACCTCATGAATCGAGTGTTCAGACCATATCTGGATATGTTTATCATAGTGTTCATCGATGATATACTGGTGTACTCTCATAGTGAGGATGAACATTCTGATCATCTCCAAACTGTCTTGCAAACCCTTACAGATCACAAGTTATTTGCCAAGTTTAGTAAGTGTGAGTTTTGGCTAAGGTCAGTTGCTTTTTTGGGTCATATCATTTCTTCCTAGGGTATTATAGTTGATCCCTAAAAGACCAAAGCTGTTAGAAATTAGCCTACACCTATTTCTCCAACTTATATTTGAAGTTCCTTAGGTTTAGCTGGCTATTAACGCCATTTTAAAGGGTTTCTCCTCTATAGAGTCTCCTATGACTTGGTTGACCCAAAAGAAAGTAAAGTTCTTGTGGTACGAATCTTGTGAGAAGAGTTTTGAGGAGTTGAAGACACAACTCACTTCAGCCCCTATTTTGACTTTGCCTGATGGTGTTGATGGTTTTGTGGTGTACTGTGATACTTTGAGAGTTGGGTTTGGTTGCATATTGATGCAGAAGGGTAAGATGATAGCTTATGCTTCTAAACAGTTGAAGCCCCATGAGAAAAATTACCCTACCCACCTTGAGTTGGTTGTTGTTGTGTTTGCTTTGAAAATCTGAAGACACTATTTGTATGGTGTCCATGTTGATGTTTTCACTGATCATAAGAGTCTGCAGTATGTGTTTACCCAGAGAGAATTGAATCTTAGGCAAAGATGTTGGTTAGAATTGTTAAAGAACTATGATATAAGTTTGCTGTACCATCCGGGCAAGGCCAATATTGTGGCGGATGCCCTAAGTAGAGTGTCCATGTGTAGTGTTTCGCATTTGGTAGAAGGTAAGAAAAAGTTGGATCTTGATGTACATCGTTTGGATAGATTGAGGGTTAGGTTGTTTGACTCTGCTGAAGGTAGTATTAGGGTTCAAATTAGTTCCGAATCTTTCTTGGTTTTCGGAAGTGAAGGAAAAGCAATACTTAGATGCTAGTTTAGTCAGACTGAAAGAGTCAGGCAAGGACAAAAAAGTAGGGGTTTTCTCCCAAAGGGGAGATAGTTTGTTGAGATTGTAGGGAAGATTGTGTGTCCCAAATGTTGAAGATATGAGACAGAGGATTATGGCTGAAGTGCACGGGGTGTGATATTCTACTTATCCTGGTGCCACCAAGATGTACCGACACTTGTGGGAAATCTATTGGTGGAGTGGCATGAAGAAAGATATAGCAGCGTTTGTAGCTAAGTGTGCAACATGCCAACAGGTTAAGGTTGAAAACCAAAGACCTGGTGGTATGATGCAAGAGTTTAGTATTCCCACCTGAAAGTGGGAAGAGATAAATATGGACTTCATGATTGGTTTACCTCCTTCCCGACACCATCATGATTCTATTTGGGTTATGGTTGATAGGTTGGCAAATTCTGCTCATTTATTGCCTGTTCATACTTTATATATACTGCTGAGGATTACGCTAGAGTGTATATCCAAGAGCTAGTCAGACTGCATGGAGTTCCCTTGTCTATCATTTTTGATAGGGGTACTCAGTTCACTTCGCAATTTTGGAATGCTTTTCAGAAGGGTCTTCGTACCCAAGTTCTTTTGAGTTTTGCTTTTCATCCGTAGACCGATGGTCAGGATGAGCAGACCATCCAGACCTTAGAGGATATATTGAGAGTTTGTGCACTTGACTTTAAGGGAAGTTGGGATGATCACTTACCGTTGATAGAGTTTGCTTACAATGATAGTTTCCACTCTAGTATTGACATGGCTCCGTTTGAAGCCTTATATGGGAGGAAGTGTAGATCACCCATAGGTTGGTTCGAGGTGGGTGAAACGGCTGCGAGTTGTCCTGATTCGGTATTTGAGGCTATGGAAAAAGTTAAGTTGATTAGAGAAAGGTTGAAAACTTCGCAGAGTCATCAGAAGTCATATGCGGATGTTAGAAAAAGAGAACTTGTGTTTGAAGTTGGTAACCTAGTGTATCTGAAAATTTCACCCATGAGGGGGGTGAAGATATTTAGAAAGTAGGGGAAGCTTAGTCCCCGTTATGTTGGTCCTTACAAAATTCTTAGCCGTGTTGGTAAGGTAGCTTATGAGGTTGAGTTGCCTTCCGAGTTGTCCTCTGTTGATCCAATATTTCATGTCTCCATGCTTAGAAAGCATATTAGCGATGTTGTCGTAGTGGATTCCTTTGTGAGTGATGACATTCAAGAAAATCTTTCTTGTAATGAGATTCCTATTGACATTCTTGATTTCAGTGTTCGAAGACTAAGGAACAAAGAAGTTTCCGTGGTCAAGGTGTTGTGGCGAAACCAATCTGTTGAGGGTGCAACTTGGGAAGCTGAGGCGGATATGCGATCCTAGTACCCGCACCTATTTTTTGCAAACTCTGATAAAGATAAAGGTACCATTCTTTCCTAAATCATGCACTTTTGATAAAAGTTGCAGCAGTTCAGCTGTCATTTATTATGTGTTTAGCTGTAATTTCTTGAATTTATGCATTCTATGTTGCATTCAGAGTGAGAAACAATGTGGTGAGGAGTCTAATGAATGGTTTCAGCTATATACTCTATTCCTATCTAATCTTGGCATGTCTAGCATCATTCGAGGATGAATGTTTCCAAGGGGGGATGATGTAATACCCCCAAAAATTTTTCTTTGAAATTTTGTGCGTAAACGTGTTTGGTTCTATCTTCTAGAATGAATAATAAATTTTCTGTGCGTAATGTCTTAGATTATGACCCACTATTGCATAGAGTATCTAATAATCTTCCAACTATAGGTGGATCATAAAAAACGGACACCCGAGAGACGATTTATGAACATTCCGATCGATCCGTGAATAATAGTGAACAGTAAAACGTGCAGGAAAAAGTACTGAGGCCTGCCTTATTTTTGTTCCAATTTTAAACGATTATAACTCCTTGTACATAATGATCTGGGTGATGTACAACATATCAACGGAAAGATCTACGAGTCCTCTTTCCAATGAAATTGGTTTCATCAAATTTGTTTATCGTAGCAAAAGGTTATGGTCGATCTACTTCAGACTATCAAAAATGAATTTTTGGGTCAACTTCAAACGATCATAACTCCTCGTACAGAATTATCTGGGTGATATACTATATATCAATGGAAATATATGAGAGTTCTCTTTATAATGAAATTGGTTTTATCCAATTTGGATATTGGAGTAAAACGTTATGATTGATCTATTTTAGACTATCAAAATAGTCCACCAAAGGACAGATTCAAAAATTATTTGATTTTTTAGGGGCGTTTTGGTCTTTCCCCCTCATCCAAAACCCGTACAAACCCTAAATTAAAGCATATTAGAAACATCATATGTTATATTTCATCAAATTCCCTCAAAATAAAACCCTAAGCTCCTACATCCAACTTCAAAAACCTCCAAGGTTCACTTTTAATTCTGCAAATTTATTCAAAATTCCAAGTTCCTAGTTCAAGAACTTAAAGAACCTCCAAAGTTCACCATTAATTCTGCAAATTTACTCAAGATTCAAAGCTCCTTGTTCAATAACTCCAAGAACCATCATTCAAAGGCACGATTAAATCTCAAAAACGTGTATCGATCTAAAGTTCATTGTTCAAGGTATGTGGGGTTTTCAACAAGAACTGTCTTTCATTATTGTGCCCAAAAGTAATTTTCTTTATAAAGGCATGATTTTTATTTGATTTTTTAATAATTTGAAGCATGAACCCTTATCATATGACGATTATTATGAAATCGTGATGTTTATGATTTTTAAAGATGAATTTACATGTGTGGAGATATAAAACATGAATCTTGAACAATATTTATCATGATTTTGACATTTGGTTTGTGAATCTCCATTGGAAAGTGTTTTTTTTAGAAAGTGTGTTATAAGCACATTGATGTTGAATATTTGAGATATTTTGAATGATTTGACCTTTTGGTCTTAATGGAGTTGTGTTGAACTCGAGTGTGAAAGAAATCTACAACGTGGTTGATTTTGATAGATGGGAAGCATGATGGCTCCAGATGTAGATTTATATGTTACTAAAATTGTTTTGTTATGTATTGTCTTTGAAATGATCTGAGCTAAGTCCGGGATAAATCTTTAGCACCGAGTGGGAGGTATAAAGCGACCTTACTTCCCTAGAGCTACGTGACCCCATAGGAGTGAGCCTGAGGCTGATTTATAGAGTGATCACTAGTTTGTGTGGATTTGATATCAATAGTCCTACTCCGATGGAAATGATAGGACGGCTCTACCCAACGTGGGTGGTACGTTGGACTCCATGTAGCTCACATGGTTTATGTCAGTTATAAGATCTCCCAGTGTGTATGTGTTTCCTTGTGTCTATGGTGAATGATGAAGTGATTTGAAAGTGGAATTTTGAATGTTATTCTTTCGAAAGATTTAAGTGATTTTTTACATTATGAGAATTGATATTCTTGATGATCTGAAAGTTATTGACAAATTATATGATGAATCACATGTGTTATTGGACTTATTTCATCCTCTCATGATTATGATGATTTTTTTTAGGCTATGCGAGTCTTTCATACATCTTTCATATTTCTTATAAATATTTATGATGATGATGTATATACAATTGCATACAACCCCATATACACGGTTCATTTCCATGGTACCGACCCACATCTTCGGATACGGGCTGCATTTTCTTGGACTATCGGTTCAGGTGCTCAGTTCCAGGTTCAACAATGATTCTTCAGGCACGTTGTTCTACATCCTCTATTGTAGTGAGTCCTCATGTTCTGAGGACGTGATGTCTGATGTTGGTTTCACGGAATCATTTACATTTGATAACTGAGTATGAGTCAGTTAGGGAATGTCTCAATGGCTCGCTGGTTTTATTGATTTTTTTAGAGGCTTGTCAAACTAGTATAGATGTTGAGAGTTGACTAATAAGTCATATTTTGTTATCTTTCTAAAATTCTTTTATTTTTGGATAATGATTACTCTTTTGATATTTGAGGTTTATTTATGGAAACCCCATTGATTTGTGTTGAACTGAATGAAAATGGATCAAAGGGTTAGCTTGGGGCTACTCGTAGCCTCAAGCACCGTGTAACGCTCCGAGACCCATTTTTTCGGGCGTTACAGATGGGTACAAGAATCAAATTACGCTTACTCTCACAAAGAATTCACAAGTTAGACAAAATGATCCATAGGTTTGCCCTTAGTGTAATGCTCTACTAATAGTCGAATGTAAAGCTTAGGATCAATTAAGACTTTTTCAGGTTATAATGTAGGCAAAGGGAATGGTAGAAACTATTTAGGAATAGTGGCTTACCTCTCCAAGGGCTTTAATACACTACATTATGCAATTAAAACCACTCTCCAATAACTAAATTACACTTTTTCATCCTCGCATATCTTTTGTTTTTTCCCCATCTATTTTAAGCATTTTGACAAACACTTGGACGCATAGTTTACTACTACAAGAATCAAATTTTCTCTATTTTTTTCCTTTTCACAATCATGGCAATATTTTTAGAAAACATTATACTACAACCATCCACCACACATCGATTAGGCATCAATTTCACCTTTTTCTTCTTCAATTTCTCAAACTCCTCTTACTAGGTTAATTTTTCATTAAAGCACTTAAGAGATTTTTGAATCAAATTAAGGTCTATCAATGGAAGGAAATTAGGCTACATATGAGGCTATAAAAAAAAGGTTAAAGGATCAATGGGGGTTAACTAAGATAATTCACAAGGGTAGGCAAAAGAAAGTATAAAATAAGGCTATTAAAGAAATGCCTATACCATCTCCTAAACCCACATTCTTTATTTTGCTTCACACACACACCGAGCAAGTTCTAAAAATCATATGCAACAAGGAATATACAAAATACCTCACACGCACATGGCACATGCTCAAATCACATAGGATCATCATAGAATCCCAACCAAACAATAGCACAAGTTGAAAATTAAGCCAACAAATACTAGAGTCATAAACATGAGCCTAGGAGTCTCAAAAATAGCAATCTATTCAATCAACATGCTTTTTCAAATAAACCCACTTGCATTATGCAATCAAAATTATCACCAACAAGAATATCTCACTTATTTCTAAGTTAAGAAATTTCAAAAATTTTAAATTGAGCCAAAAATTAGGAATTTCCCCACCCCATACTCAAAAATCTACTTTGTCCAAAAAGTGAATTAAAAATATAAAGATAGAAATACTCCCGTAGGCCTCTTGGCTTAACTAGTAGTATCATCACATGAATTAGATCCATGGGACCCCACACTCAATCTTTGCCATACGTTAAGCTCAAGATTATGGTACTCAGACTTTCCATTAACCTATGACTTAACCAAAAACAAAAAAAATTCATAAAATAAAAACAAAAAATGAAAAGAAAACATGCCTAATTAACTTGGGTTGCCTCCCAAGTAGCGCCAAATTTAGTGTCGCAGCACGACTCATATAAACTCAACTATATTCCTTCACCCTTTTACTCCCTTTTGGGAGCCATGTTTCATTCGGTTTAGAACTCTTTTACCTTTTAACATGTTGGAAATTGGCGGTTTTATCTTAGGCCGCTCAATCAGGTATTCAAAAGAGGTCTTTGGTGACTTACGCATCCCACACTCATCCCCTTCCAACACATTGATCATGCATAAATCTTTATATAAGGGATTTTCAATGAGGGCCTTATAAATATTAAATACCACCTCTTCATTATCTACCCGCATCTTAAGTGTTCCTTCTCTAACATCAATCAAAGAACTCATATCACTATGCAACACCTCGAATATGGTACCTGGAATGCTACATGATGCTTGTAACCTCGAAGTACCACAAGATAACCCATGACTAATATTTGTACCTCTATACTACATAATATACTATCTAATGCATAAATATGAATGAAAGGACATAAGGTTCAAAACTATGACATAATATCTAATAAAAATATAACATCTGGGTAGGGTATGAAATACCCAAAACAAAACTGAAATAAGCTATTTAAACATACTGTAGTCTGAAAAACCTCTAAAACATGACTATTTGAATAAGGATTTGATGGGACATGTCCCCAACTAAGTAAAACTAATAAATTAATTAATGACATAATAACAAAATAATAATGTCCACTCACTTCTAACTCTGACTGCCAAAACTGGAATGCTACTGGTGCTCTGGAGCTTATGTCTCTAAACCTATGGTATAAAACACCATAGTGCAAATGGGTCAATACTTTGAATGTATTGGTATACATGTGAGGTAGGATGAATGCATGGGTTTCATATGCATGAATAATATTACTAATAGACTAACTATCATGAGCATGAGAATATATGCATGAGATATAATAACTGACACTGATACCATAATAACATGATTTTTGAATCTGAATACTAATAACTTGAGTGACTGTATTTGACAATCCTGATTCTGATAGAACTATCTGAGTTCCATACTAAGTTGAGTTGACCATATTTGACAGTCCTAAAATCAAAAGAACTATCTGAGTTCTTAACTGATACTAATACTAAAACTATGGGACGTAGTTATCTAACCGACATGCCCCATAATAAGCTAATTGGTGTCAAACCTATAACCCCAGTTGGAAGGGTGTCTGTACCTCGCCACTAATAAATACAACTGTTATAGAGTCAGTCCTAATCTAGCGGGTGACCCCTGGGATCAGTCCTATATATATAAATGTGCTAATGGGTGATACCTGAGTATGTCAGTCCTATCTAATGGGTTACATCTCATACCTACACTGGCTATATAGTTCTGGAACATAGGGATTGCTTCTAGATATCTCTATTCTTTCTAGTGGGTGAGTCCTCATCGCTAGGCTCGCTCAGTGCTGAATCCTACTCCCATCTGAAAGACACTGAACTAAACTGATACTAGTGGTTTTTTTTAGTGAAGCTAAATTGAGTTTACAGAGTTTCTTTGACTAACGAAATGCTATTGAGCTTTAAGAACTGAATGATTGTACAAAAGTTACTGAGATTTACTAGGAATACTGAGATCACTAAAATTACTGAACTACTGACATTACAGAGATTTCCTAAGTCACATGACTGACAAAGTTCTATAGATCATGACTTGTCTGAGAGTATTGTGTAAGTTAACAATGGATCTAGGCACACAGCTAAATTGTCAGGTACAAGTACCCCTAAGACTCGATAGAATAAAACTGACAAGTCTTGAAACTTTTAATCACATAATCAGTATCAACAAATTCATAATTTCATAGTTGGGAATTTCATGAAGGACATGATCATCATAACGTTGTACATGGATTGTAATGCATATAAACATGGTACAATTTCATGCTTCTAATCTCATGAACATCTCATCAAGCAATCACAATGTATAGGTTTAGTATGTGAAACATCTTAATCAAGTAGGTATAGCATAACCAAAGAGACATGAGAAAATCTTGACACATGGAAACTAAGAACTTGATCATTATTTATTCATTGGGGCATATTATCAAACACCTTGCATGTACACTTAGGGCATAGGTATGATCATCAATTTAATACCACATGGTCCCACAATTAAACTCAATTGCATGAATTTCAACTCCATACTAACGTAGTTTCATGAAAACATGATAAAGATGAAAATCTTGGCAATCATACAACAATAAAAACATGAAAATAATCAATTTAAAATAAAATATCATGACATAGAGTTTAAAATAGTGTTCTTGAACTTCATGGATGAAAAGAATCCATGAATCAACACTGTGCATACCTTAGGTTTTTTTTATAAAGTTTGATGGAGAGAAATTCATGAACTTGAATCTTCTATGGAAAACCCTAATGTGTTGTTGAGAGGATTTTGAGAGAACAAAGTATATTTTTGTGTAATGGAGGCTCAAATTCATGTTTTAGATCTTCTTTAGGGTGGGGAAATTGACCTTTTTAACCCTAGGACATGCATTTTAATTTTTTTGAAAATTTCTTAATTTTCATCCTTAGCATGACGCGCCACTATCGCACCAAGTCACTGGAACTGGACAATTGGGAATCTTCATGGTGGCGCGACATGGAGCTATCACGTTGCAACTTTGTTTAAGACTTGAGAGTTTGACAAGATGCGCCACTATCATGGAGAAACACTAAAAATTTACAATTTCCATTTAAGCTGGCTCTGCGATGCGCTGATTACACAGGTGATAAACTGTCTCACTAAAAGGGCTCTAACTCTTCACCCGGGTGTCTGATTTGGGTAAATTTGGTATCAATAGAAAACTTATTCAAATTCCCATATGATAAGAAGTTAAAATCTTGAAAATACCATATGTATAAAAGTGGATTCATTTTTAAAGAAAGTATTTAACATTTTTAGGATGATTTCAAGCTAGGTAAAAGTATGGGATATTATAATATCACCCCCGTAAGAACATTCGTCTTCAAATGAGACTGACTGAAAGGGGAGAGATGATTAACTAAAATATGTATAAGACATACACTACTACAACAAGATTTACTGACGGACATGACTGATAAGCTTAGTATATCATACGCAACATGCATATCTGATGCATGGATAATTGATTCATAAATGCATGACTGAACATTATGATGAACTGAGTTTTCTCAAAATGAGAATGCATATCTAAGGCATAATTCCTAAGTGAACTGATATATGAAGGTAGGATTAAAATATGCAAGGGTACTTCGTACCAAGCTTGTAATGAAAATATAATACCAAGTTCGCAATGGTAGTTTGAACTTGGAACTGAGTAGGTTCAGGCAGAGCTGTTAAGTATACTAAAAGTACTGATGAACCCATGATTATTCTAGAAGTATATGGGAATAAAAAACATGACTGATACTGGAACCTGATGCATGAACTAAATTTTGTGAACTCGACTGAGCCCCTAAATACATGGCTCACAACTGATGTTGGGACTTTGAGGGTCAATTTATGAGTACCCTCTACTATATACTAGATTTTTAATCTATAGAGAAACTAAATTTAAGGCATCAGAGTGTTGAGGAATTATGGGGTATCTCCCCCTTGGGATAATATGTCCCTCTAAGAAATAGGAATCAGTCAACCCCTCAAGCTAATTGAGTAAACTTAAGATAATACACTTTCACAGTCATGGTGCCCTGCTTGAGGTTGATGAATTCTAACACCTTAGATTCTCTAAGATCTTGGGGAAAGAATCTATTGAAGAATGCAGTGACATACTCATCCCATTCTATAGGCCCTGAATCATCTTCCCTTTCTTACTTCCACTACTTGAACCAAGTGTGAGCAACATCTTACAACTAATATGCAGCTAACTCAGCACTCTAAATAGTAGTCACCCCCGTGATGTCAGTAACCTTCTACACCTGACCTAGGAATTCCGGAGGGTCTGCATAAGCCTTAGACATGAGTAAGGATGATGGGGCCATTCGGCTGAAGTCCTAAATTATGGCTGCAGCTAAATTGGCCACTGGGTTGGATGGAATGATAGCTGGTGGTTAATTATAGGTAGCAACCGACTGAGTAAGAGTAGTGAATGTATCCTTAAACTCTGCATAAGAAACATGTTCGCCAAAAGGTTCTTTGGACTGAGGGGCTAAATGATTCCCATTTCTTCTTTAAGGAGACATGTTCTGTAGAAGAAAGGGAGAAATAGATTAGACTAAGAGATTTACTTAAGGTTAAGCTCACTAGCATGACATAAATACTGGAAGAAGGGAAACTGTTCCAAAAACATCTTATAGCCTCCTGGACATAAATGTGGTGCGCAACACACCCATGCACAAGACTTTACTAGATACGACTTTCAGACTTTCTAGGACTCTATTTAACCTTAGGCTCTGATACCAAGTTTGTAATGCCCTGGATCTGGTACTCGAAATGCTATACGATGCTCATGACCCCGAAGGACCATAGCTAACCCATGACTGAAATTTCTACCTGTATACTGCATAGTATATTGTATAATGCGGAAATATGACTGAAAGGCTATAAGGTTCAAAACTATGAATAACATCTAATAAAAATATAACATCTGGGTAGGGTATAAAATACCCAAAACAAAACTAAAGTAAGCTATATGAACATACTGTTATCTGAAAAGCCTCTAAAACATGACTGTCTGAATAAAAAGTTGATGGGATATGTCCCCAACTAAATCCAACTACTAAATTAATTAATGACATAATAACGTAATGATCATGTCCTCGGGTGATGAAGAATCACTTCTACCTTTGACTGCAGAAACTAGAATGCTACTGGTTCTCTGGAGCTAGTGTCTCTAAACTCATGGTATAAAACACCACCGTGTTAATACGTCAGTACTTTGAATACACTGGTATGCATATGAGGTAAACTGATTTCATAGGGTTCATATGCATGAACAATAATAATAACAGACTGACTATCATGAGCATGAGAATATATGAATGAGATATAATAACTGACACTGATACCTTAATAACATGATTTTTGAATCTGAATACTAATAACTTGAGTGACTGTATCTGACAGTCCTGATTCTGATGGAAATATCTGAGTTCCATACTAAGCTGAGTTGATTGTATTTGATAATCCTATAATCTAAAGAACTATCTGAGTTCTTGACTGATTTTAATACTGAAACTATGGAAAGTAGTTATCTAACTGACATACCCTATACAAAGCTAATTGGGTCCAACATGTAACCCCAGTTGGAAAGGTGTCAGTACCGTGCCACTGATAAAGACAACTATTATAGAGTCAGTCCTAATCTAGTGATTGACGCATAGGATCAGTCCTATACATTTAAATATGCTAATTGGTGATCCCTGAGTATGTTAGTCCTATCTAATGGGTCACATCTCATACCTATGCTGGCTACATAATTTTGGAACTTAGAAATTGCTTCTGTGGATCACAGTCCTATCTAGCTGGTGAGTTGCAATCCCTAGGCTCACTCGGTGCTCATTTCTACTCCTATTTGAATGACACTAAACTTAATAACAAAACTAAACTGATCTAGTTGAATTATTTCGCAGAGCTAAACAAAATTTATTGAGTTTCTCTCACTAATGCAATTCAACTGAGTTTTGAGGATTGTCTAAGAGTACTGAAGTTACTGAAATTTCCTAGGAATATTGAAATCACTGAGATTACTGAACTACTCAGATTCTTGAGATTTCTGAGATTTCCTGAGTCACATGACTGATTGTGTTCTATGGATCGTGACTTGTCTGAGAGGATCATGAAAGTTGACACTGGCTCTAGGCACACAACTAAATTGTCGGGTACAAGTACCCCCAGGACTCGATAGAATGAAACTGACAAGGCTTGACACTTTTGATCACATGACCAATATCAACAAATTCATAATTTCAAAGTTAAGGATTTCATGAAGAACATGATCATCATAACATTGTACATGGATAGTAATGCATATAAACTTGACACAATTTCATGCTTCTAATCTCATGAACATCTCATCAAGATCAAATTGCATAGGTTTAGCATGGGTATCATCTTAATCAAGTAGGTATAGCATAACCTAAGAGACATGACAAAATCTTGACACATGGAAACTAAGTACTTGACCATTATTTATTCATGGGGCATATTATCAAATACCTTGCATTCACACTTAGGGCATAGGTATGATCATCAATTTAATACCACATGGTCTGACAATTTAACTCAATTGTATGAATTTCAACTCTATACTAATGTAGTTTCATGAAAACATGATAAAGATGCAATTCTTGGCAACCATACAACAATGATAACATGAACAAAATCAATTCAAAATAACAACATCATTATATAGAGTTTAAAATAGGGTTCTTGAACTTTATGGATGAAAAAATCCATGAATAAACACTGTACATACCTTAGTTCTTGATTTTTATGACGTTTGATGGAGAGAAATTCTTGAACTTTAATCTTCTATAAAAACCCTAATATGTTCTTGAGAGGATTTTGAGAGAATAAAGTATATTTTGGTGTAATGGAGGCTCACATCCATAATTTTAAGCTTATATAGGGTAGGGAAATTTAACCCTTTAACCCTAGGACACATATTTTAACTCTTGTGAAAATTTCTCAATGTTTTTCCTTGGCACAATGCACCACTATCGCGCTAGTCACTGGAACTGGACAATTGGGTATCTGCATGATCGAGCGACATGAAGCTATCACATTGCCACGTCGTTTAAGACTTGGGAGTTTGGCGCAATGTGCCACTATCGCGGACCAACATTGAAAATTGACAATCTCCATTTAAGATGGCTCCATGACGTGCTTATTGCTCAGGTGATGCATTGTCTTAGTAAAAGGGCTCTAACTTTTCACCCGGGTGTCAGATTTGGGCGCATTTGGTATCAATAGAAAGCTTATTCAATTTCCTAGAGGATAAAAAGTGAAAATATTAAAAATACCATATTTATAAAAGTGGGTTCCTATTTAAATCTTGTCTTTAATATTTTTAGGATGATTTTAAGCTAGGTTGAAGTACGAGATATTACAATGTCTCCCCCTTGGTAACATTCCTCTTCAAATGATAGTGAATGAAAGGGGAGAGATAATAAACTAAAGTATATACAAGACATACACTACTAAAACATGATTTCTTGGCTGACATGACTCATAAGCTTAGTATATCATACGCAACATGCATATCTGATGCATGGATAACTGATTCTTGAATTAATGACTGAGCATTATGATGAACTGAGTTTTATCAAAATGAGAATGAATATCTATGGCATAATTACCTGACTGAACTGATTTTCGAAGGTAAAATGAAATATTCAAGGGTACTTTGTACCAAGCTTGTAATGAAAATTTGATACTAAGTTTGTAATGGTAGTTTTAATATGGAACTGAGCAGTATTAGGAATAGATGTTATGTATCCTGAAAGTAATGATAAACCTATGATTATGCTATAAGTATGCATGTATTAAAGTATGAGAACATGATTAATACTTGAAAATGATGCATGAATTTAATTTCATGAACTAAACTGAGCCCCTAAATATATAGCTCACGACTGCGGGTTTGGAATTTGAGGGTCAACTTATGAGTACCCTCTACTCTATAATGGATTTATTATACGAAGAGAAATTGAATTTAAGATATGAGAGTGTTGAGGAATTATGGGGGATCTCCCCCTTGGGACACTATGTCCCTCAAAGAATGCTCACCTTATTAAGATACTAGGGCTATGCACAGGGCATCAATGAACAGATTCATGACTGAATACCTGGGGATTGAAGCTGAGACATGACATCGAAATTGGGCTGAACTTAAAATCGCTAGGATTTGTTACCTCAAAATGGTCTTCTTCATGAAACTTAGGATAATATAACTAAATGGAAAGTTGGAATACAAACCATAGGAATTTGACGGTCTGACTGCTAAATGAAATAGCTAGTTTTACTGACTAACTCATGCTGAAAAATCTTAAGCTAAAATGAGATCAAGAGGTCTAACAATGTATATCATGAGTATGAAGGACCTATATAACATACCCGAATCTAATTGAATTTCCTTGATTATGGTGAGCCTAAAGAGCATAAACCTATTCTGACGCTAACCACTAGTGGTACTAGATGTGACACCCTACTGGCATAAATATTTTCCCTTCTAGCCATTACTCTACATTTCTACAGCCTGTGGCCCGGCTTACCAGATCCATAACATACATCACTGCCTATTCTATATATAGCTAGGTGATTCCTACCACACTCTTCGCAAAGATGATAGGTAAGACTCCTATTCTTACTATTCTGGGCCTCAGAGCCTGGCGACCCATCACTATGGTCATTCCAAAACTTGGGTACTGGTACACTAGCTAAAGATGGTGCTGGGACTAAAAACTTATGACTATACTAAGAACGGCTACAACCCTCTGACTTAGGCTGAGCAAAGCTAAAACTATCTATCCTTTTCCTATTATTCTGCTTTTCCTTCATATTAATCTTAATAATGCAGTGACAAACTCATCCCATTCTATAGGCCCTACATCATCTTCCTTTTCTGACTTCCACTACTTGAACCAAGTGTGAGAAATATCATGCAACTGATATGTAGCTAGCTCAACACTCTTAATAGTAGTTACCTCCATGATTTTAGTCACCTTCTGCACCAGATCTAGGAATTCCTGAGGTTCCTCATCTGTCTTAGACCCGAGAAAGGATGGAGGGTTTATTTGGGTGAAGTCCTAAATTCTGGTTGCAACTGAATTAGCCAATGGGTTGGCCGAAATGATAGTTGGTCGTTCATTCTGAGAAGAAACTGACTGAGCAACCATAGTAAATGCAACCCTGAACTTTGCATGAGAAACATGTTCGCCTAAAGAATCTTTGGGCTAAGGGGCTGACTGATTCCTATTTCTTCTTTTAAGAGGCATATTCTGTAGAAGAAAGGAAGAAATAGATTAAACTGAGAGATTGACTTGAGATTATGCTCACTGGAATGACATGAATACTGAAAGAAAGGAAACTATTCTAAAAACATCTTATATCCTCCTGCACATAAATGTGGTGCGCAACACACCCATACATAAGACTCTACTAGATGCGACTTTCAGACTTACTAGGACTCTATTGAACCTTAGGCTCTGATGCTAATTTTGTAACACCCTGGATCTGGTACTTGAAATGGTAGATGATGCTCATGACCTCGAAGGACCATAAGCAAACCCATGATTGATATTTGTACCTATATACTGCATAATATACTGTATAATGCGAAAACATGACTAAAAGGCCATAAGTTTCAAAACTATGACATAACATCTAATAAAAATATAACATCTGGGTAGGGTATGAAATACACAAAACAAAACTGAAATAAGCTATCTAAGCATACTGTAGTCTGAAAAGCCTCTAAAATATGACTGTCTGAATAAGGAGTTCATGGGACGTGTCCCTAACTAACTCCAACTAATAAATTAATTAATTACATAATAATGTAATTATCATGTCATTAGGTGATGGACTCACTTCTTACTCTGATTGCCAAAACTGGAATGCTATTGGTGCTTAGGAGATCGTGTCTCTAAACCTATGGTATAAAACACCATAGTGAAAATGCATCAGTACTTTGAATGTAGTGGTATGCATTGAGGTAGACTAAATTCATGGTGTTCATATACATGAACAATAATAATAACAGACTGACTATCATGAGCGTTAGAATACATGTATGAGATATAATAACTGATATTGATACCGTAATAACACTATTTCTGAATCTAAATACTGATAAGTTGAGTGACTGTATCTGACAGTCTTGATTCTGATGGAACCATCTAAGTTCCATACTAAGCTGAGTTACCAGTATCAGACAGTCCTAAAATCTAAAGAACTATCTGAGTTCTTGATTGATATTATATAAAAACTGTGGGAAGTAGTTATCTAACTAACATGCCCCATACTAATCTAATCGGGGTCCAACCTATAACCCCAGTTGGAAGGGTGTCAGTACTGCGCCACAGATAAAGACAACTATTGTGGAGTCATTTCTAATCTTATGGGTGACCCCTGAGATAAGTCCGATACATTTAAATGAGCTAACGAGTGATCCCTAATTATTCAGTCCTATCTAATGGGTGACATATAGTACCTATGTTGGGTACGTAGTTTTGGAACTTAGGGATTACTTATAAGGATCTCATTCCTATCTTGCGAGTGAGTCCTCATCCCTAGGCTTGCTCGATTCTAAATCGTACTCCCATCTAAAAGATACTAAACTGATTAATTGAACTGAACTGATACTAGTGGTATTGTTTAGCGGAGCTATATTGAGTTTACTGAGTTCTGTTGACTAATGAAATTCTACTAATTTCTGAGGACTGACTGAGATCACAGAGATTACTGAACTATTGAGATTACTGAGATTTCTTGAGTCACATAATTGATGGAGTTCAATGGACTATGACTTGTTTAAGAGTATCATGAAAGTTGGTACTAGCTCTAAGAACATAGCTAAATTGTCTGGTACAAGTACCCCCAAGAATCGATAGAATGAAACTTACAAGGCTTTACACTTTTGATCACATGACCAATATCAACAAATTCATAATTTCATAGTTGGGAATTTCATGAAGCACATAATCATCATAATGTTGTAAATAGATAGTAATGAATATAAACATGACACACTTTCATGATTTTAATCTCATGAACATCTCATCAATCAGTAACAATTCATAGGTTTAGCATGGGAATCATCTTATTCAAGTAGATATAGCATAATCTAAGAGACATGAAAAAATCTTGACACATGGAAACTAAGTACTTGATAATTATTTATTCATTAGGGCATATTATGAAACACCTTGCATGCATACTTAGGGCATAGGTATGATCATCAATTTAATACCACATGATCCCATAATTTAACTCAATTGCATGAATTTCAACTCTATACTAACGTAGTTTCATGAAAACATAATAAAGATGCAAATCTTGGAAATCATACAACAATAATAACATAAACATAATCAATTCAAAATAAAAGCATCATGACATAGAGTTTAAAATAGGTTTCTTGAAATTTATGGACGAAAGGAATCTATGAATCAACACTGTTCATACCTTATTTCTTGATTTTTATGAAGTTTGACGGATAAAAATTCTTGAACTTAAATCTTCTATGAAAAATCCTAATGTGTTCTTGAGAGGATTTTGAGAGAATAGAGTATATTTTGGTGTAATGTAGGCTCAAATCCGTGCGTTTGAGCTTATATAGGGTAGGAAAATTGACCCTTTTAACCCTAGGACATATATTTTAATTCTTGTGAAAATTTCTTGATTTTCATCTTTAGCGCGATGCACCACTATCACACGAATTCTCTGGAACTGGTAGTTGGAAATTTGCACGGTGGCGCGACATCGAACTATCGCGTTGCCACTTTGTTTGAGATGTGGGAGTTTGGAGCGATGTGCCACTTTCATGGAGCAACACTTGAAATTGACAATTGCTGTTTAAGTTGTCTCTAAGATGCGCTGATTGCTCAGGTGATACACCGTCTTACTAAAAGGGCTCTAACTCTTTGCCCGGGTATCAGATTTGGGCAAATTTGGTATCGATAGAAGGCTTATTCAATTTCTCACATGATAAAAAATGATAAAAATTGTTAATCTTAAAAATACCATATGTTTAAAAGTGGGTTCATATTTAAATCAAGTCTTTAACATTTCTTTGACGATTTTAAGCTACGTAGAAGTACGGGGTATTATAGATAAGAATGAACACCCTAATATGATTGGTATGTGTTCGTCTATCAAAAACTCAAGAACAAAAAAGTTAGCAGGAATAAGAAATTTTCGAACCTTTATGAGGACATCCTCAATTATTCCTTCTGAATATACCATGGAACCGTCTGCTAGCTACAAAATAGAGATTGGGGCATCAAATTTATACTTGCTCATAAATCATTCAATACATGAACCTATTTACTCCAATTTAAATTAAGATGGAAAAATTCCCTTGATCTTTTAATTTCTTGGGGATTTTTCGTGTCATCACCTCACTAAACTTCTCAGTGAGAGTTGTTGTCCCCACATCTTGCAATTTCACCTTTTTCGCCACCAAATCTCTTAAGTACTTTTCATACTTAGGCATACTCTACAAAAAATCTAGCAAAGGTAAATTAATATGAAGCTCTTTGAATGTATCAATGAAATTTTTGAACAGGGCATCCTCATTCGCTTTTTTATACTTTTGAGGGAAGGGTAATGATAACGTCTTCTTCTTCTCTAGTTCAACAACTTTATTTTTCAAGTACTCAGACTTTCTTAAATTTTCAGAAACTTCTTTAGGAACCTATTTAGTCACCATATTTGCGTCAACTTCCTTTGTTGCCTTGGGAGGTTCTCCTTCAAGCTACTTACCACTTCTTAAGGTGATTACCATGACTTACTTTGGATTTTCTGTATCAGCAGGTAGACCACCTTGAGGATGGGTATTTAATACTTGTTGTATATACCTAACCTACAACTCTAAATTTCTCTGGGCTACTTTCTGATTCTATAATCCTGCTTTTTGACTGTTCAGATCTGTAATCAATTGTGTTTGACTCGCTATGATTTGTTTCAACATCTCTTCTATTTTTCTCGTAGACTGATTTAATTGGTCCTGTGGCTGTGGGGCGTTCCATGGTTGATTAGGTGGTTGAGTTTGCCACTTCATTTTATAGGTACTACCATAATTTACCCTTTGAGTATTGCTTACATACATCACATATTTCAAATTTAAAGCACACATGTCGCCACATGACCACTATTTTTGCATACTTCACACCAACCTGTAGATTGTGGGATGTCTTGACTGAGGTTGTAGGTGGTGTTGCTCCTAAATTTATGTTGTTTAATGATGTGTTTATTAAATTCTACAATGCAGAAACCTGAGCTGATAGGGTTGTAAATTGGTCCACCTCCAACACACCCATATTTCTTTTTGTGGCACTACTAGAATCTGAATGCCACTTTGGATTTTATTGTGCTATGTAGTTGAGAAATGTGTACAACTCATCATAAGTTAGCTCTAATACTTGACCACGTGCGGCTACAGCTAACAAAATCTTTGTATTGTGATCAAGAGCTTCTAAAAAAGTATGAGGAAGTACCTCAGTAGACTATTGGTAATGTGGAAAATCTCGAAAAAGATCCTTGAAGTATTCTCAAGAATGATAAAGGTTTTTATCAGGCTTCTGTTTGAAGCTCACTATCTAACTATGATGTCTGCCAATCTTGCCTGATGGAAAGAATCTAATGAGGAACCTTTTGGGTAAGTTGTCCCATGATGTGATTGAATTGGCCGGCTCCGTATTCGACTACCTTTTAGCTTACCCAAAAGTGAATAGGGTTACAGTGTCAAACTCACATAATTTGGAGTCACCCCAATTAGAGTGAATAAATCTGTAAGCTTAATGAAGGTCTGCAAGTGGTCTTATGGATCCTTGTGTGAAATCCCTACAAACTGTCCACTGGTAATAAGAAGCTGGACCATATAGTGTTTCTAATCCAAATCTCCCCCCCAGCTGCTGGTGTTTGAATTAGGGAAGTATATTTCGTTGGGAGTGGGACCGCCACTTCCCTAACCTTCCTACCAGTTTCATGTTATTCAGCCATAGGAACAATATTATCTTGGCCTTCTTAGATTTGAGGAATTCTAGGAAGAAGGATTGCTTCTCTCCTACATTGATGGTAAATTTGCTCGGGTATCGAGCTTGGTTATACCAACTCCCGATCCCTTGCCAACTTATAAACTTTAATCCTGTCTCCTAAAAATACAAAAACAAGACCAAGTGTAAAAACACCAAATAAATTTAATAATAAACTAAAATAAACAATTGTCAAATAACAAGTCCCCGACAATGGCGCAAAAAACTTAACAACACACAGGCAAGTGTACGTGGTCTTATCAAGTAATATAGGGGCCTTCAGGAAATCCAAATATCGATCCCACAGAGACTTGATTTAACAATGATTCGATTTTAGTTTAACTTTTAAGATTAATTTAGTGCAAGAGTAACCAAAAAGAGTTTGGAAAATAAAAATTTAAACAATTCAAAAATTAAATTCTTCGAACAATCAATGGAGTAAATCCCAGGGATAAAGCACTTTAAACAATAATGGTATGTTGTTGAAATTAATCTGTTAATTCGCTTATCTTGGTTAGTGATTCGTAGGGGTAATTGAATGATTATGGTTTTCCGACCTTTAATGTTTTACCTAGTATGGACATTACAACTACATAGTTGAGCGGATATAAAATATTCTAATTAAGTTAATTAAAGCTATCATCCTACGTGTGAATCAAGTAAGGCATCTAAGTACATCCATGTCCTAGACGCTAAGTGTAATTCTTTATTTTATAAAAGAATAAAGATCTAAACTCTGTTTATTCCCATGTTCTATCTCCCTATTCCCTCTTTCGAGATCAATAGGTCGACAATATATGTATTTATGGGTGATCAGCCCATAAAATAATTAAAATAAAAATAAACAAACAACCAAATATGATATGAAAAAATTAATCGGATTTAATCCAAAACAATAGTAATCATGTTCTTGGATTTAACCCCAGAGAGGGGGTTTTTAGCCACTAATATTCATAATCACGATCCAAATAATTGAATACATGATATGAAAATTAAAAATAAAATAATTAAACCTAAAAAATATCGTGTAGCAGCAGCTTTTCCAAAGCCGTATCCTCTATATTTGTCCAAGAATTAATGTTGTTCCCGTCTATACTTTCCTTTCATGTGACCAGCTACTATGCAATATCTTAAAACATTACAAATCCTATTAGGATTAGAATGCTGCATAGATCCAAACAAAAAATGATACCCACATTTTCTTATCTCTAACCGAACCGTGTATATGTGGCTTTGACAAAAATTTGATCGATGTAGTGTATCATGCGACGCACAAAGTGATACACTGAAATGAGGCAAGTGTCGCATGAAAATAGCATGACTCCACTGGAATTTCATCTTAAAATATTTTCTAATGCATACGAGCACTGAAATTTAGTATGTGACGGATGCACATTGCATGCACCCACTGAAAATTGCATCCCAAATTTTGTTAAGTCTTTATCATCCCATCTTTTGTACATGCCTTTTGTAGTGTATTCTAATAAAATTTTGTCTTTTAAATCATCAATATATCGCCGCATTCAGCTCATAAATCCTCCTATAATATGAAACACCACATATTAAAGATCAAAACAATACAATATTTTGAATGGCGAATCAAAACAAAACCTACGATAAAGCAAATTTGCGATGATCTTCCATTTATTATTCCGACGCTTGACTTAGTCAAATTAAATTTTGCACATTACAAACAAGTTATTCCACTCATAATTACACCAATAAAATTTTTAAAAAAATTAAACACATTAGAATCCAACGAAGCCAACAAGACACATACCTAGCTCAAGCTATTAAAACTAGTTTTTCGAGTTGAACTCTAAATGACTCAATTAAGAACAAACTTGTTTAAAAAATTGTTTGGACATTGTAAATACATACTTGGACACTTAAATGCTTATTTATATCAATATACACATGTTAAGAACATGAATTACTCTCAAAACAAGGGGAAATAAGCTAGAATAATGATACCGAAGTGCATCACCTTAGATCAATGAAAAATAGCACAAGAGATTGTGTTGCTAAGAACTGATCTTAGTATACTTACAAAGCTGCTTACTGCAGCAACTTCCAAAAAGGTAAATCCAATAGTAGCACAGGGGTCAGCTTCCAAAGCTAACTAGTTTGAATTGTAGGAGGAAGAAAATTATTTAGATCGTTAGTTGGTGGGTTTTTGACCCAAAGGTAAGGGAACGAAGGTTAGAACTATTATGACAGATACAAAGACTATATCAAAAAGTGAGATGGTGACTGGATAAAGAAGGATAACTATAGAGAGAAAGGAGATAGGTACACTCTACCTGGCAAATGTTATGCAGAATCTAGAATGGAAGAGATAGTGATTAAGCTGGTAAAGGGTCAGCAAATTCAAGAGATCAGCTTTATGGAGGTTAAGGCCAACATTTTATGATTGAACCAGAAGGTCGAGTCACATGCCACTGCTATCAAGTAGTTGGATCACTAGTTTAGGCAGATGCCAGCAACTCTAAACTAGAGGCAGCCAGGTACCGTTTCGAGCAACACAATGCAAAATCCTAAAAAATGATGGTCAGGTACTTTCTATTACCACGAGGAGCGGTATCACTACTATGGATTCCCCATGACCTGCTGCAGAAGCTACTGATGATGAGACAACTGCTATTGAGTCTGAGAAGGTCATAGGTGATAAAGGTTAAGCTGTTGAAGACAAAGGTAATGTCCAGTTGTTATTATAGAAATAAGATAGATTAAAAGATCTCCCCCACCTTTTCCTTAGAGATTGAGGCAAAAGAAAGTGTAAGGTAAGTTCAAGAAATTCAATAAAATGCTAAAAAAATTGAGCTTGAACATACCTCTTCTTTAAGCGTTGGAGAGAATGCCTGGATATGCTAGGTTCTTAAAATACTAAGTCAATGGAAAGAAAGGAGATACATTTAAGGATATTAATGGTATGCACCAATGAAGTGAAATCATGACTAGATCTTTGGCGCAGAAAAATAGTGATCCGGGTGCATTTACTATACCATTTACTATTGGGTCATCCCATTTTGCCAAAGCCTTGTATGATTTAATAACCAATATGAATTTGATGTCATTGGCTGTATTCAAGCAACTGGGATTGAACCCTCCAGAACCGACTTTAATGAGGCTATTGATGGCTGAATTCATAGTGAAGAATCCTGTGGGAATCTCTTTTGATGTGATCATGAGGGTGGATAGTTTGATCTTTTAGACTGACTTTGTCATCCTAGACTGTGAGATTGACACTGAGATGCCCATTATATTGGGAAGATACTTTGTGGCCACAGGCAGAGCTATAGTTGACATAGAGAAAGGTGAGCTGAAATTTGGAGTCAATAATGAGAAGGCTACATTAAACATCTAAAAGTCAATGAAACAACCAACCGACATGAGGGTAGTGTAGGTAATTGATTCTATTGATGACTCTGGATATTCAGATGGGTATCGTAATGAATTTTGAGTAATTAATATACCCGCATCGTGCCACGATATTAAATCAACCACTACATGGGAGGCAATTAGTGGGCCTGTTGGTAAATTTTGAGTAACCAGTGTAGCCACATTGTGCCACAACGTTAAATTATGCGTTGAGTGGGAGGAAACCCGTTATTATTAGTATTTACATTTTTGTTGTTTTTTATAGGTTTTTAGCTCATGGACTTACCCGGAATATGGTAAAAAAATTTCTACATTTATCAATTTTAAGGTAAGAGGGCTATGTGATGAACCCATCATGATCACAAGTCCCATACAGTAAGTTGAGTAATAAGCCAAAAAGTTGAAATTTTAAGGATGAATAAAATGTGCAAGGTTGTGGACTTTTGCATCAATTTTTACTTTAGGGACCTCAAACTTAGGTTACGGGACCATAAGTAGCTGAAAAAATATTTAAATACCAAGTATGTACTCGTAGGAAAGCGGGTCAAAATTTTTGGTCCAGCACAAACACCCAGCACCTGTTGGCCGCGGATGTAGGCGCAGGTGTAATACGCAGGTAGTTGCCGTGGATTGGATAATTATGGGCCTAATTTTTAACTTAAATTTTGGGCCCACCGACACTTATATATGGCCTAAAAAATCCCCCCACCTATATTTAAACAACCTTAACCTCATTCTAATCCTCAAAATGTCACTTTTCTATTCGAATTCAATCTTCCCTCTTAAAACACAAACTCACCTAACACTTAAGTAAAGGCTAAATTATCACGTGTTTGAGATACTAACTTGTTCCAACATGCTAAGACACAGTTAAACTTTGGTTTGCTTGACTTCTTCATTATTCTCTTCAGGTTCATCATATAAAAGGTAACTTTCTTGGCTCATATTTGTTATGTATTGATCTATCTATTGTTTAAAAAAGTTGATATAGGTATTTCATTAAAAATATATAGAAACTATCATAACTATATGTAGAAGCCTTGAAGTAGCCTAAAATCATAATATAGGACCTTTTTTTGAAGTAAAATCTAAAGTTAGGCCCAATCAGGAAGTTGAACTTGAATGAATGAAAGTAATATCAATAGTTGAGCATGTTTGTTTTCTTTGAAAGCTGTGATTTATGAAAAGTGTGTGTACATTGGACTTATTCGTATTTCAAATAGGTTATAGGAGTTTGAAAATTAAGGAAAAATTCAAAATTTTTGAATTTTTGTTTTTTTTCAACTTTTGCTATCCCTTACTTTTGTTTGAAACTAACAACTAGTTTTTAAAGTTCATATGGAACCTAAGGTTGTGAAGAAGATAACGGTCGGGACTTTGAGAAAATAGGCAGTGTCTTTTGAGCCTAGTGGTTTAGTGGAGGAGTATCTGAGGTAGTGCCGTAGAGACACTATCATTGAGGTGACATGCAAAGTCACGAAAGGACATACTCGCTAGTCTGCTCAGTCATCTGTATCCAAGCCCAGGATGAAGTCAGCCAGGATATCATTATCACACACTCCTCTACCTATTGATGATGATGATAATGAAGAGGTGACAGAGTCTGAGTCTACTCCATAGGTTGTCGCTCAGGACCCCCATTCTGAGGAGGGGTTCGAATATTTATCTGGTGAGGTAGGGCTGGAAGAGCCATCAATGCTACCCTAGTCGGATGAGGTTAGTGCTACTTATGTATAGCAGATAGATGTACCCTAGTCTTAGAAGGGTATAGAGCAGGCTACCCATGATGAGTCAGTACAATAGGGGCAGAGTACACTCCCGCATATGCTTCAGATGCACCTCCTATAGAGGGACATCAACGTTAGTATGTGCTAAGGATGCAGGAGATATTCACTATTGACAGCCATATTTGGGTGGCAGAAAGGACTATGAGGTATATTTATAAGGAGCACTGGGTTTATCTGTTAGGGCTACATCGAGTACCATAGTTATGGACAGTATTTGATAGATATCAACTAGAGTGGATGACTTGGACACTCAGTTCTTACAGCCCTACTATGGTATAGGAATTTTATGCATCCTTTAGAGCTACCGTGGCCCTAACTATGTGCAAACATATAGGCCTGATCATATTTTCTAGGAAGCCATAGCTTAAGCACACGGTGGTTAGAGGGCTCAGGGTTGACATATCGACAGAGACTATCTGCAGAGTTATCTTCAACCCAGATTACATTAATCTTGCCTCTACAGCAGAGCACGACCACAAATTAAGTATCACACGTGATTAACATCTCATGCAGGATCCTAAGCATCGATGTAAGAGGGTTGAAATAGCTAGGGGGAAAACTAGATACATTTAACCTTTAGGTGATGTGACCGCATGAATTGAGGGGCATTCTATGATGAAGAAAGTCCTATTGATATTTGAGACCAACTTCTAGTTGTTGCTGATTAAATACAAACTGATACCCACTGCTTTGGATAATACGTTGATATGGGAGGGAGTTGCACTGTTACTTATTTAATGGCGGGTTATGCTATTGATTTTGCTGCTATCCGAAGGTATGAGTTACATGATACATCCTTTGGTGAATTGACTAATCTGTCATTCCTTTGTATGATTTAGAGGCTATAAGATGAGGCTGGTGTGCTTGAGTAACCAGGAATAGACGAGGGGGTATTTGTGATGGCTACTGCATAGACTAGGACTATAAGGTATCCGGCATGTCTAGGATCTTCTAAGAGATCTAGATAGCAGGCAGAAATACCATAGATCCAGACTGAGGACTTAGAAGTTTTTGCAGAGCCTAATGAGTCACATCTAGGTGATGTGGGTATTAGAATTAATATAGACATAGGAAAGTAAAGAGAAGCTCTAGACTCTAGTACGCAGGGTGAGGGGACACCGACTACTTCTTCTTCAGCCATGAATTTGACCTTAGAGTCGGTGGGTGTACCTTTAGAGCCTACTCACCTTTCCACTATAGCTCCTGCTTCAAATATCATCACTATATCTAGCAAGTTTTTATAGAGCTTAGTCGATAGCTAGAGGGACAGTGATACTATGGTGAGGTTTGTTGAGACCGAGATGACTAAAATCTATGAGAAGATAAGATTGGGGTTTAGGATTAGATTTGAGTAGTAACAGGTCCGATGGAAGGCCGCACAAAGTACTGCACTATCTAAGCTATGTACTAACTTCCAAGAATGTCCCGATGAGTTTGAGAGATGGGTGATAACGCTCAATCTACAGCTCTCATAGGAGTGTAAAGCGGTCGTAGTCAAATATAGAACCCAACTGGGTTGGGTATCGATCCCACATGGAATAGCTTGGTCAACAAGTAAGCAACAATTACTAGACTTTTAGTGCAAGTATCGTAAAAAGGGGGGATTGTAAAGTGTAACCAAATTATTAAAGTAACAACTGAAAATAGCAAAGTAAAGAGAAAGAATGTTTAGTAGGTTGTAAAACAATGAGAATTGAGAAGTTGGGGTTATGTCCACCTTATGAGTTGTACGTCTCTATTGGCTATGAGTTATACGGAATTCAGACATTCATGTGCTTATAGAGAATTGTATTCGATGGTAAATCCAAGCGTCTTTCGACCTCAACAAGGACTATTTCACTTTAACTCATTCGAGCTTAAAGCGTATCTAACGGTACAAATTCTCCAAGAGGTTAATCCAGTTACGGCACTAACTTTTTAATAGGAGATGGGACCCTATTACCTTGACATTATCTCTTTCCAGACATATAACTTTTCTTTCGAACAAGTTAATGCTATACTGGCATTATTCTATGCGTCTGCAGACACAAGAATTTTCATTAAGATGAAGAGAATAATGATATAAGCAACACACGTGTCACGAATTCACAAACTCATAGCCTTAGATAGTATCTCATATGGCTTCCATAACCCCAACAGAGAAGTTTAGTTACCCATGAGTGCGAAGGGAATCACAATAAACATTGTTATTATACCACAATAAAGATTTCGTGTAGTAATAGTGTGGTAGGCATTTAGGCGTGAACTCCCTTGCAAAGTAACGTTTCTCTTGTTGTGGAAAATAAGAATTGAATAGATGAAAAATAATGTCAACAATGAATTAATAAAAAGAATTGTTTTGATGGATGGATGGATGGGAATTGATGGAATGGGGGAATTGTGTGGAATGGTGGAATAGTAGAAGAATGGCGGAATGAATAAAAATCTCTAGCAAAATAGGGTATTTGTAATACCCATATCCTATTCCTATTAAGCTAATGAAATACTTAGCCAAATCCTACTAAGCTAATGAAATACTTAACCCAATTGTACTAGGTTAATGTATCATTATCCTAATCCTAATAAATTACTGCTAGTCCCCAAAGTCTTCAGAATTGTTGTTTTAGCCCGGGAAAGATTTTACATGCGCCACTTTTGGTCCTTGGCGTCCAAGCTTTGCTCTCCTCCTTTCGTGAAGCTTTCCTTGGCATCAAGTTATCCATAAAATGCTGAATTTTGCATCATTTATACGTGAAAACTTGCTAATCATGTTCGTTATCTCACGTACAGGAAAAAAGACTAAAAGTGCATGAAATATATAATTTGTTCTCAAAACTTGGCTAAAATATGGGCAAAATCTAGTGCTATAGGCGTGTAAATTCGCCTATCATCAACACCCCACACATAAGGCTTTGTTCATCCTCGAACAAACTGTCATGTCCATCTAAATCATCAACTTAGGGTTTCACAGTAACAACACAAAATATTCGTCAAGACAAGCATAGCAATCATTAACAAAGAATAGTTTTCTGCTCATTAGTAGAAACAATTCAACCTCCAACATAGACTAGTGATGGTGGTTAATTCACATTCAACGGTTAAGGTACAAAGAATCATACACGACTACCCAAAACTCATCAACCATGTGTGTCTTACAATATATTACCCATAATCACTCACAAGTATAACATCTTTTTCAAACATGGGTATAAAAGTATCCTTGCTCTCGCTCTCACAAAGAATTCATATGCTGCAACTGATGGCCATAGGTTTTCCCTTAGTGTAATCCTCCACTAAATGTCAGAATGCTAAGCTTAGGATCAAATAGGTCTTTTGATGGTTGTAATGTCGGCTAAGGGACAGGTAGGACTATTTTGGCCAGAAATAGTGACTATGTTCCTAAGCGCTTTAATACATCATGTTGTATCATTAACACTTTTCTTTCAAACAACCTTTCTACCTTCTTTTATTCTACCACCCTTTTTTTCCTCTTTTGTTTTTCAATTTTAAGCAACTTTTCAGCTTTCCTTTCCTTTTTCTTTTCATAACATACCTCTTATGATAGCACTTCTTTTTCATAATGAATTCAAGCACCAATACATTCTAAAGCATCATACTCACCCAATTTCCTCTTATTTTGTCACATGACTTTACACTTTAAAGCACTTAGGAATTTGGATCAAGTGATGGTCTTGAAAAAAATGATTAGGCTTACATATGAGGTTGTCAAAGAAAATAGGCTAAAGGCTCAAAGGGGGTTATCTAGGATGATGTCCATGGGTAGATAAAATGAAGGTAAACAATCATAGGTTGCCAAAGAAATGCCTAAATCATCTTCTAGACTTGCACTCCTTATTTTCGCTTTACATACATACCAGGAAAGTTCTAGCATCAGCCACAAACATAGAATATACTATATCCTCACACACACAAGGCGCATGGTCGACTTTATTGGGGGTAGTTTAGACTCTTGACCCAACAGATGAAGGAATTAAACCACACAATATCACATAGTGAGTCACAATTAGAGCCTAAACGTCTCAATAGTCATGATTTTAGCACAAACTCTTGTCATAATCTCATGCTGCCTATTAGAATAATTTCATGCGAAGTTAAGTTAAAAAAAATTCTAAATGCAAAAAAAACTTTGCTTACTAACAAAACGAAAAACGAAAAAAAAAACTAGCTAAGTAAACAAACATAAATGCAAATACGGATAAAGTAGTATAGCATGAAAATACCACCACCCCACACTTAAACGGGACACACTGCCCTTAGTGGAATATAAATAAGAAGAACCTGGTTAGTCGGACTCATCCTCTATGTCTGGGGTCATACCCCATTCATCAGAATCATCATGAGAGTCGTCATACTCAGAAGTTCCTCATAAGTACCCCACTTGTTTCCAAGAGTGCGTCGAGGTATTTGCAGTACGGAGGATTCAGCTTGCTCTTTTCTTTCTTTTTTCTGGCCTTTTTGTGAAGTGGTTGCTTTTCTTGTCTTTTGGTGCCATTGTACCTGAGATCTCAATAGAGTCATATTAGATTCATCATGGAAGATTCAATCAACAAACAGGCAATAGTGGCCCCACCCCACACTTAATTTGTTGACACAAACTAATTAAGTGAATGTTGTCGATTACTCAGACTTCATCGACATACATTTAGGTGATATGTTCCATCCATATGTTCAGCGCAGTCATACTTATTGTAATCTTGGCAATACTATCATGTTTGATATATCAAGACTACTACATAGAGATTGAATCAAGGTATAGCATCTAGAAATAATCACAACCTCACATGTTGGTAGTCAACCATAATTCTTATCTCGATGAACAAGTCATTCCAACATGTAAGTATGCAAGTGACAAGATTATGCAATTTTAGTGACCATGTCAATTCCGAGAAAGTATGACAATGCATCAAAATCAAATTCAAGTTGGGGACAAGTTAAGATCATCCTTACGTATTCGTTTACTCACTTAGTTGTGTCACAACAATTCAATTATCTTCAAAATCACCAATACTACTTCAAGATTTAGCAATTCATAATAGGCGTAGTAACGTAGTACTTACGGAAGATAAATGAAGAACAAAGAAGTACTTACTTAGTTGATGACCTTGGATGATGTTCTTGTGAAGAAAAAGAGCAAAAGAAAATTTTTGAGAGGATTTGGAGTCAAAAGTGACCATAGGCGGCACCTAAGGCTTTGCCTAGTTGAGCAGAATGCCATAGCATAGGCTATGCCTAGTTGAGCAGAATGCTTTTACATAGGCGGCGCCTTTTGCAAAGCATTTGGTGACCATAGGCGGCGCCTTTTACAAAGAATTTGGTAACCATAGGCGGCTCCATTCACTTTGCATATGAGATTCAGAGACAAAAGGCTTTAGCATAGGCGGCGCCTATGCTATGGCATACTTGAGCATGGGCGGCGCCTATCCTATGGCACACTAGATTCCGAGACCTTAGGCCATAGTATAGGCCTTGCCTTGTTCGTGGCCTAGTTTTACCTAGACCAAGCCTTGCTCGATGCCTATTTTGTCATGAGCAATGCTCAATCCATAGCCTTATGCATCTTAATTCCAAAATTACCACCTTTAACATGCAATAAGTCCAAATCAAAATTTGAAATCGACCTCCTCGTTATACCTCTTGCACCTACATTCACTGAAAAACAACAAAAACGATTAGAACGATGGGTTGCCTCCCATCAAGCGCCTTAATTTTGGTCGTGGCTCGATAAAATTCTAAGAAAACAAAAACAATTAAAAACATTTAAAAATGATGGGTTGCCTCCCACCAAGCGCTTGATTTATTGTCGCGCCACAACATAGCTATCTCGGTTACTTAGTCTTCATCGAGATATATGGGGCATCGTTTTCTGAATGGATTCAGACGACACTGATACTTACTTGAAGGCATGCAATCTTCTTCGAGATGACTCTTGTGCATACATATCCCAAGAGGGATACCAATTATATCATCAATCTTTCTACCCACAGCTCTCTTGTACCTCATCAGAGCAGAGATGAGAGTCTCTACGTGCTGTTCACTTAACTCATCCGCCATACTTATCGGAAGTATATTTCCACTTTGCAAGAACAGATACCTTAGATAATCAGGGAGTTCTTTCGATTCAAGCATTGGTGGCTCTTCAATGGAAGTCTTCGCTGTTGGTGACAGTTGATTCTTAAGATCAAGATCTAACTTCGTAGGAGTATTAGAATAGGACCCTATTTCTGTTAGAGCACACGTAGTTTCTTCATAATCTTCATCATCCTCATGCTCATTATTCAGTGGCGCAGCAGACAATGGCTCAACAGTAAGCTGTTTCTCTATAGATATTTCTTTCGTATCCTCATAAGCTACGGAGAACACATCCATATCACTAGGCTGCTTCATTGCTTTGCATATATCAAAGCGGACCACTTCGTCATTCAACCAAAACAAAAGCTCATTAGCTTTCATGTCAATAAGCACACTTTCAGTTACAAGGAAAGGACATCCCAAGATTATGGGGAATTCATAATCCGCCTTACAATCCAGAATAACGAAGTCTACAGGAAAGATGAATGAAGAAACCTTCACCAACACATCATTTAGGATACCCACAGGTCGTTTTACTTACCTATCAACCATTACGAGCCTCATATTGGTTGGTGTCGGATCGCCTAACCCCAACTTTCTGTAGACGAATAGTGGCATTAAATTGATGCTTGCTCCCAAATCGCACAATGCCTTATCAAAAATCATAGATCAAACCGTGCATGGAATAGTGAAAGCACCGGGGTCAGCCTTCTTCTGAACTAGTGATCGGGTAGCGATTGCGCTGCAGTGATGAACAATATCCTTCAACTCATAGCTTGCTGCTCTCTTCTTTGTCAAAAGATCCTTCATAAATTTCGCATACCCAGGCATTTGTTCTAGTGCCTCAACCAACGGAACATTAATGGTCAGCTGTTTTAACATCGTCATGAATTTGCTGAACCTTGTATCATCCGCCTGCTTCTTCAGTCTTTGAGGAAAAGGTGGTGGTGGGTATGGAATTGTTCTCTCCATGGCTTTCTTCTCATCTTGCTTCCGTTTTTCAGCCTTTTCAAGTTGCAAATCGTGAGGGGTGATGTTATGGACGTCTTGGTCATTGTCTATGGCGTCCTCATCTTCATTATTTTCGGCCACTTGCTTGCTTTGGGATGAATTTTCCAGCACCTTACCACTCCTGGTAGTAATAGCCATGCATGATCCATCGTTCCTTGGATTTTGTACAGTGTTGCTAGGTAAAGTGCCAGCCTTTCTTTGATTGAATGCCCCAGATAATTGACTCAATTGTTGCTCTAGCTGTTTTATTGAAGTGGAATGCGAGTCAACCAATTGCTTCATTGAGGACAAGTCGTTCTTCACCTTATTCACTCCCGTATTAGTTGCCTCTACTCCTTTCAATAGTTTAGCTATCATATCTCTCATTGACATATTTCCAGAACCAGATGCAGCGGCGTCACATCTTCCAGGAGGAACATACAAACCACTCGTGTCAGTCTTATCCTTCCAACTACCTTGATCACGGTCCTTATATCCTGAATTATCATAATAGTTCCGACCTTGGTTTCCATGGGCATTGCCTCGGAAACCCCTCTGATTGTTCAAGTAGTTGGCTTCTTCCTCGGAATCGGATTCCTCTCTTCCTTTTGATGCAACAGCTTTAACTTTTTTGGTCTTCCCTGATAATAGATGCTTTGTAAGAAGATCCATCTGCATTTTCATGTGAGCCATGTCTTGGTCACGATCCTCTTGTCTTCGCCTCTGCTCTGCAGTCAAGCCAAAAGATACAGTAGAGCTTGCTACCTCAGAATCCCATGTATACCAAGCTCTACTTTTCTTTGTCATCCGGTCTAGCATATTGCTTGCCTCATTAAAAGTAAAGTCCATGAATGAGCCACCCGCAGCATTATCAACCACTGGCTTAGTCACCGAATTCAAAGCTCTGTATAATATCTCCATCAAGTGGATATTGGACATGTGATGGTTTGGGCACCACATAATCTTCGTCTTGAACCTCTCCCATGTTTCATGGAGAGCTTCAGTTGGAAGCTGTCGAAAATTGCTGATCTCATCTCTCAACTGTGCTTTCTTGGATGGCGGAAAGAATCTTTCTTGGAAAGTATCTTTCAATTGCCTCCAATTTTTAATAGAATCAGGAGTCAGCCCATTCAGCAATAGAGTTGCCTCCCCAGATAGAGACAATGGAAATAAGCGCAGTCGAATTGCATTCTGTCAAATGCCAGGATTGTCGAATGACTTGCATGTAGAAATAAAGTTGATGAGATGCATATTCGGATCATCGCCTGCTAGTCCACCAAATAATCCCTTGAGTTGCAAAAGCTGAATCATGGCGCTAGTGATATTGAACTTTGCTCCAGGTGCCAAGGGTGGCAGAATAATGGCTCCTGTGGCACCAGCTTCATCAAAATCATCATCATCATCATCAAAAAGAATCTGCACAGCTCGACGATCATGCCTCAATCGCGCTTGACGATCTCTTCTCTGCATGGGCGCCCCCACCTCAGTAGTATGTCGTGGGTTTAGTAGCTACTAATCACCCAGGTCCTCATCGTTAGGATTTGTTGCTCGCCCTGGGTTATCAATATTCTGCTGATGCACTTAAGCAGCCATCCTTTCAATTTCACGTTGTGCATCCATTGATGCACTGAACAAACCTGAATAAAACAAAAACAACAACTAAAAGTAAAAGTATGAGAATCTTTGACCAAAGGGTCTAGTAATTATCAAAAACTTAGTTGACACACGTATTCCCCAACAACGGCGCCAATTTTTGATAACGCTCAATCTACAGCTCTCATTGGAGTGTAAAGCGTTCGTAGTCCAATATAGAACCCAACTATGTTGGGTATCGATCCCACAGGGAATAGCATGGTCAACAAGTAAGCAACGATTACTAGACTTTTAGTGTAAGTCTCGTAAAAAGGGGGGATTGTAAAGTGTAACCAAATTATTAAAGTAACAACTGAAAAAACCAAAGTAAAGAGAAAGAATGTTTAGTAGGTTGTAAAACAATGAGAATTGAGAAGTTGGGGTTATGTCCACCTTATGAGTTGTACGTCTCTATTGGCTATGAGTTATACGAAATTTAGACATTCAAGTGCTTATAGAGAATTGTATTCGATGGTAAATCCAAGTGTCTTTCGACCTCAACAAGGACTATTTCACTTTAACTCTTTCGAGCTTAAAGCGTATCTAACGGTACAAATTCTCCAAGAGGTTAATCCAGTTACGGCACTAACTTTTTAATAGGGGATGGGACCCTATTACCTTGACATTATCTCTTTCCAGACATATAACTTTTCTTTCTAACAAGTTAATGCTATACTGGCATTATTCTATGCGTCTGCAGCCACAAGAATTTGCATTAAGATGAAGAGAATAATGATAAAACCAACACACGTGTCACGAATTCACAAACTCATAACCTTAGATAGTATCTCATATGGCTTCCATAACCCCAACAGAGAAGTTTAGTTACCCATGAGTGCGAAGGGAATCACAATAAACATTGTTATTATACCACAATAAAGATTTTGTGTAGTAATAGTGTGGTAGGCGTTTAGGCGTGAACTCCCTTGCAAAGTAACGTTTCTCTTGTTGTGGAAAATAAGAATTGAATAGATGAAAAATAATGTCAACAATGAATTAATAAAAAGAATTGTTTTGATGGATGGATGGATGGGAATTGATAAAATGGGGGAATTGTGTGGAATGGCGGAATAGTAGAAGAATGGCGGAATGAATAAAAATCTCTAGCAAAATAGGGTATTTATAATACCCATATCCTATTCCTATTAATCTAATGAAATATTTAACCAAATCCTACTAAGATAATGAAATACTTAACCCAATTGTACTAGGTTAATGTATCATCATCCTAATCCAACTAAATTACTGCTAGTCCCTAAAGTCTTCAGAATTGTTGTTTTAGCCCAGGACAGATTTTGCATGTGCCACATTTGGTCCTTGGCGTCCAAGCTTTGCTCTCCTTCTTTCGTGAAGCTTTCTTTGGCATCAAGTTATCCATAAAATGCTGAATTTTGCATCATTTATACCTGAAAACTTGCTAATCATGTTCGTTAGTTCACGTACAGGAAAAAGGACTAAAAGTGTATGAAATATATAATTTGTTCTCAAAACTTGGCTAAAATATGGGCAAAATCTAGTGCTATAGGCGTGTAAATTCGCCTATCATCAATGGGTTACTACTTGATTTACAAAGATAGATGCACCAGATCTAGACCAGATGAGGAGGGAGTTTGATATATTATGAGTGGAGGCATGCTCTCTTATAGAGAGCTGTGTTGTAGCCACACCCTCAGTTATACCCCTGATGGTCTAGATATCACCTCCGAACATACTGAGGCAGCTTGATTTCTTTGCGGAGGGTGATGGGGAGGTCCTAGTAGTTGTGAACGAGTGACTTACAGGATTCTAATTTACCATGTGACCAAGCCGTTAAATGGCCAGGCATGATTTGATGGAGTCTGTATTCATCGATAGGAATAGGTGTACATCTATTACAGTGGGTGCATCATCCAGTAGTGCACTGCCACCACCACCATATCTTCCAAATGATTACAGAAGGTACATAACTTATTAATTGTGCATGAAAAGTATTAGTTGGTTTAACAAAGCACGATAATCCTATAGAGTTGAGTAGCCAGGGGGGACACAACCCTAGTGTTCACCTACGACTAATTACAATCGAAGTTAGTATAGTTACTTTCTCGAGATTTGTATTATCAACCCCCTCCATTTGTTTTCCTTGTTCTGCCTGTGGACTACAACTACTGAGATCTATACTTTTACGTGTTCCCTTAGGATTCAACCCCAAACTCTATTGGGTTACTATATTTTGATAGAGACAGTATCATCATCTGATAGGAGGTGTTATTTGGACACCATCACTCTTTCCTAGAATATACCAAGATGTCAATAATAAAACAATGACGAACAAACTAAAAATTGCCTAAACACTTAATTCATATGATCCATGAACACTGTCAGAGAATTATTCAACCCAAAATTCCTGACCAAGAATTTATAGAGACTATACTGGGTATGGAAAGCATTCTTAGGGATATCAAACTCCCTAATCTTCAACTGATGATAACTTGACCAAAAATCAACCTTAGACATGTACTTAGCACCCAAAAGCAAGTTTAAGAGATCATTTATCATAGAAAGAGGGTGCTTATTCTTCACAGTTACCTTATTCTACTGGCAGTAATGTATACACATTCGGAGAGATCCATCATTCTTATGGACAAATAGAAAATGAGCACTCCATAAAGAAACACTAGGACAATGAAACCCTTATCAGAAAGATCCTTTAACTGCTTCTTAAATTCTTTTAATTTAGACAAAGCCATTTTATGAGGAATAAAGATAAGATGGGTATCTGGTAGAAGATCAATCCCAAAGTTTATTTCCTATCGAAACGAATACCAGGAAGATCATCAGGAAATATTTTAGGGAATTTGTCAACCATAGGGACAGATTTTAGAGACGGAACCTCAGAACTAGAATCCTTAACCCAAACTAGATGACATAGACATCTCTTGGAAATCAACTTCTAATCTTTAAGATAAGAAAATAGCTTTCCCCTCATTACTAGGGAAATCCCTTCCCACTTAATTACTAGTTCATTCAAGAATTGGAAACTGACCCTTTGGGTCCAATAATCTAGAGAAGCATAGCATGAGTGAAGCTAATCCATCCCTACTATCATATCAAAATATAACATATCCAACTCTATCAAATCCACCAATGTTCCTCTACTATAGAAAGATACCAAAAAACCTCTATGGACCTTTCTAGCAATAATAGAATCACCTACTGGGGAGATACACGAAAGTGATAAAAAATACACAAAGTCGAAACCAAACTAAATAGCCACAAAAGGGGACATATGACAAAGGGTAGAACCTAGATCAAGTGGATAATATACATCACAAAAGTAAAGTTATAAAATTTCAGCAATGACATCAGGAGATACCTCAGATTCCTAATGGTGGCCAGAGTATAAATATACTTTCGACCAGTGTCGATACAAGAAATAGCACCCTTTAGAGTAGAAGCTAAAGAAGTAGAAATTAGAACCTTATTAGCTGTAGCAGTAACACCAGCAGAAAGACAATATCATATTATATGACTTGTCTGACCCCAGTTAAAGTACAAGTACCTTCCCTTATCATATGAACTACGGTGAGGTAGTCCACAAGTCTATACGGAGGATAGGGTAGGGATAACTGAGCTTTATTATCCCAAGACTGGGCACCCTGGGTATTAAACCCACTATTATCCTGAAAGAGATGACCACTAGAAGACTTAGGATTAGGAGCACTAACAGTCAAATGGGAACTCCACTGATTCTTTTCCTTAGTCAACTATTGCCAATATCTCCCACTATCCTGCTAATTCGTATCCCACCTTAAATATCAAAACTTCTTATTATGCCCCTCCCCTATCTCTGCCTTTTTTTCCCATTCCAATAGGACCAGACTAACATGACAACGAGGTCACCATTAGGCTCAACAGATGAATAAAATGATGGAACTCGGCATTTGAAATATCTCCTTGGGTAGTGGTACATGAAAACATCATTAGCCCAAGAAGCCCAGTGAGGACTGGTAGGGCCTGATAGAATTCCATGTTGGCAAACAAGAGTAGGACACTAGACCGAGTGTGTACTCTATAAGTAGGATGAGTTCCATCCATATTTTCCTCTGGTAGGTTAGAGGAGTTTCCACGAGCACCAGATCTTTGAGGAGGAATGATCCAAAATATGAATAATGGAATTAGAGGAGATATAAATACCATAGATTCTATAGCCCAAAAAATAGATCATAGGAAAGGAAATATTTAAAAATTCCTCATAGCCTCTCCCTTATAAGTGTGGCGCACTACACACCCATAAAAGAGACTCTACTTGCCATGGCTTTGAGGAAACCCAATGACCGTGAGCCTAGGCTCTGATACTAAGCTTGTCATAACTCAAACTAAGGCCTGGCCATGACGGGTATCCTGAGTCTATTGAGGACTAGGGACCACCCCCTTTGCCTAGTCCAAACATGACATAATACAACTAGTAGTAGATGAGTTCAAAACATATAATAAAATAGTTAAGCAACTAACTTTGAAAGGAATTTAAGAATTTTAACAACCATCCCAATCCATAGTAATCCACAAGCCCCTAAGAACAAATATTAATCTAAGTTGATACATGTACCTGATGATAGCCATAAGAAAACTGACATATAATCTATGACATAGTAAAACAAAAGCATGAATTAAGGGTTTTACAAATAATGTAAGATCACCACTTTAAGCTAAGTTACAAGAAATATAGGGATCACCTAACACTATACAGAAAAAGAAGAAGTGTATTCTTTCCCTACATCTCATAAGGATGCAATATCTAGAGATTGTTAGAAGGGTGAGTGCTAATGTGTAACTCAGGGAAGGGATAAAATAATACCATGATCATGTTAGTCTAAAATGATTCAAAACTTAATGCACACAATTATATAAGTATATAATATGTCAAGGCTAGGAAAAAGGCTCAGCATAAAAGTAAAACATTAGCTTTCACTTTCTACCCATCGATATATGGGTCTAGCTTTCACCTTCCTGAAAGGGTCCTAGTGTACGTTAGCTACACAAATTGAGGTATCAAGAAGGATAATGGAATGCCTCGAACCCATGCCTATCCAAGAAATATATATATAGTATGAACTATGTATATGGTTATCAAGAACTCTATGCTGGTAAACAACGTTTCCAGTGTTCGTCCTCCCTGGGACTTAAACCTTTATGGTAAGCTACACAACCACCATTAAGACCGATTAATATAGTTTACACATTAACATTTATTAACTTTAAGGCATCAACCACAAGTGTCTTCATACCATTATTCTTGTAAGATTATAATTATGCCATACTAATTCCTTCAACTTAGGGGAATGCCACAACCCCCATTGTTCATTAAATCAAGTTGGGGGAATGCCACGCCTCCCTTCTTTCACTAAATCAAGATTAAAATAATAAACATGGCCAATAAGGACTTTAAAATACTTTTTATTCTTTTAACTAATTATACAATGCAATAGTTTAGGGAAGTAAGGAAAATCATGTGATTAGCCATAATTTAAATCCAATTATGCAAGTGGATTGAGGGAACACAATTTACAAAACTAAATTCCAAAACAAAATTATCAAATTGGGGGAATATCTCGACCCCTATCCCATTCACCATACCCATGCACCCTAATAGGTTTTAAAATACATAAATAAAATATGAACACTTGTATTAAAACCATGGGAAATGCAAATCTAGTAACAATCTTTCCAACACACTCAACCTAAATTAAAATACATAATCAAATCCATATCAATAACCATTTAAACACATGCTTTGAGTAAAAAAAGTTTAAGGGGAGAGGTACATTCCTATAAGTATCATTATTATAGAGAGAAATCACCACTTAGAAGATCTAAATATTCAACCTTAAGAAACCCTATCTTGTTCTTGACTTAGGGATTTAAGAGAGTTTAAGGGTGGGTTTGATTACGTTTTTAGGTGATAATAAGGTTCCAAAATTGTTTTAAGGTCGTGGGTCACAATTGGGGAAATGGGGAATTAACCAAAGTGCTCCTAATTAAAATACAGGAAAAATTATTATTAGTGACTACGAGACACGTCATGACTTATGATGTCTAGTTACGATTCATCGCCATGACTCATAGTCTGGGTAGAGTCATGGGGACTTCTCATCATTAACCCTATGTGTCATACCTTAAGACTCGTACATGAACCTTATGACTTGTAGGGTTTTAGTCATAACCATAATAGTGACATCAGGCTCCTACCCTTGTTTGGCTATAGAAAGTACCTTATGACCCATATAGAGTCATTACAAATCATGACATCCCATTAGTAGTCAAAATAGAAATATGGGCCACCCTCATTGTTCACTGATCAAGTCGAGCCCTGCAACCCATAAGAAGACCTTATGACTCATTAGGTAAGCCGTAGTCTAATATGTAAGCTTAAAACTTAAGAAATTTTAAAGGAGAAAAATCTATGGTGCTATATTGTCTATTTTAGTGAACCATTTAGCTACAATTTTTTCCTCCAATACTCTTCCTCATAATGCAAATACTTTTGAAGTTCAGCCTAAGCCCTTTTTAAAACTGTCTTATTAGCTGATGTGGGATGTTTTTCAAATAACCTTTCTTTAATTCTAAAAATCTCTGCCCCAATAATGAGGTTCTTGAATATATCTCCAAATCTATCTCTTGTTCAAGTAGCAAAATCTAAGTTGGTATTCCTCATATTTTGTTTTATCCTAATAAGTACATGTTCAAAAATTGATATTTTCAAGTTGCTTCTCATTATATCCTTGAAGTCTTCACATTCAGCCAAAATATCAAAAATTTAAAAGGCCTAATAAATGCAGAGATTTCCCCTACAAGAAAATAATAAAATGGCATCATCAGAATCTGTCCTGAATACATGTTATAATTTAACCCCTCAAAAAAATCCAAAAAGCATGATTAGTGACAATTTTATCAAGTCTTTTGAATATTCATGCTGCATCAACTATCCCACTCCACCAAGTAAATGGACCACCTTTAAAATTAATATCAAGTAACTCAAAATAATTTATCCAAAATGCAAAGTCCTCATATTCAAGAGGACAAATTGGCAAGCTAATAATCTTTTCTTCTTCCCCTATTACCAAATTTAAAATTCTACAATATAGGATAGGAAATTCAACTTGTAACCTACAAAATATATGTCCTTCCGTATAGCTAACCTCTCTAGAGAATCACGCTTATCATATATTAAAGTTGTGAATATAAATTTCCATCTTGAAAAGTAAGTTGTAGAGTTAGTTATTATTCTCAATCAGAGATAAACCCCACTTAAACCTCATCCTGTACAAATACCCAACATTTGCCATTTTGATTATAATTTGCATCATATGTGCCTAATCTTCTCTAATAAAATTTAATTTTCTTGGTTCTTAAAATTATTCCATCAAAGCAATTAGAAAACAACTATGATGTTTATGAAGAATCTAAACCTATGGAAAGAATGATGAGTTCTCACAGACCTAAAAACAAAACTTTATGACTCATTTATGATTAGTGTTCACACACACACCCCTCTCAGAACCACCCTTATTATCCTGCTTCTTGTATTATCTTTGTTAGTTTAATTTTTTTCTTCTTGACATGGTCTGGGCATATAGACCTACTTCTCTCCTAATGTGACACTACCTTATGTAGGGCTTGTATTAGGGATATTGGACAATATGGCAGGACTGCTTGTGATTTAGGTATAACTTCTACTACCTTATTTACTACTCTTTTAGATCTTAAACCCTTTTGGTTAGCACTGGATAGTAACTAACCCTATTAATAGGAGAAGTACATACATTTATACCATATAGTTATTTGTCATAGACACATGTAGTTGTTCACGATGCGTAGTTTGAGATAAATCTTAATATTTATGGAATTGCACCAGATTTAACCCAGGGTCTATTCATTCTGTGTCTGTTGTTATTGTTGCTATAGATGATAGATTCCTATTATCTATTTTTTACTTACAATTTTATCTATATGTTATTGCCCCACGTTACTACTCTTGGTATTGTCTATTAAATATTGTATTTAGTATTGCATATTTGTTGGCATTATTAGACCTTCTTTCTGCCTTTTCAGTTTCTAATACCTCAAAAGCATTTGATGTGGTAATTTTCTTGTAACCAAATGGTGTCAAAATAGTGCAAATATCACTTAAGTGTTTATCTGAATCATTTTGCATCAACTTCTTATTCCAAGAATTCCACCTTTTGTAATTATTATTCAAAATTTTCCCTTGTCATAATTATCCACCCTTGCTGCTCGTAGTCTTTCTTTTTATAAGTAGTCAACCCAATCGGCTCACTTTTTGCAATCTTTTTAAATTTGTGATGTAAACTTGTCCATGGTTATTATTTTGTACTTGAATTTTTCAATTCAAAAAATATTTAAAGAGAAAGTCATACTTAACCTAATTGCACTCTAGCCTCATTGGTCTTGTTATCAATCACTCCGATTTCGACAAATTCTAGGATCTTAATTAATAAATCAACCTGGAATTTCAAAATCACATAACTATGTTGAATATTTTTATAGTAGCCACACTAAGATGCAATAGCTTACTCATAGCTAATGGAATTAAAAAAAATAGAATCCTTTATAAAATAAAGTGGGGTGCTTGTTAGGAGAGAAATCTATGCCATAGCATGTGTTATTTCCTCCACCAGTTTAAAGTTTACATCATATATTAATTGACTTATTTGATAGGCTAAACCATCCTTTGCTATAATATAGTAAATATTTTAGTCATAATGTTCACAAAGTACTCCATATGACTAAATTTCATTAGAATATGTCTATTTCTCAACAGTAATAACTTGAAATCCCCTTTAGTATTGCTTCATTTAGGAATTTAGACTCTTAAATCTTCTAAATGTAGACACCCATTGGAAAATCTCCTATGACTGCATATTTTAGGTTCTCCATAATATAGATCTTGTATACTTCTTAGTCCAGATAACTAGATCAACTTCATTAATAGTTGTAGGTTGTTTAATAGGAATTAAATCTTAGATCCCTATCTTATTTTGTAATTTATTGGTTGGCTTTATTAAATTTACATACTTTATTTTTCCTTTTCTATTGTCAACTAGATCATTTTTGCATTCTATGGAAATTGACATCTCGATATGCTTTTTAGGCTCGTTAGGAAAATAATTATGGTTGATTTATATTTTAGGTGATATAGCCTAGGGAAGATCTCATTAAAAATGAGTGAGAAAATCTAGCCATCCAAAATATATAGCTGGCCATTGGTCGTATTAGCCATGCAGGTGGTAACTAGGGTTTAAGGGGTTTTGGGGTTTGTCATGCGAGAGACAACATTTTTTATGTATTATTTGGGGTTAATTATGATTGGTGTGATGCTTGAGGTGGGGCTTTTGTTGACTTTATATTGATTAGAGAGCTTATTATCACTGTAAAGTACGAGTAGGAGCTTTGTGTTGACTTTATAATTCATTAAAAATCTTGTTATCATTGTGATGCTCAAGTTGGGGCTTGTGTTGACTTCATTAGTGTATTAAATGGTTCTTTACTATTGTATTGTTATGCGCGACCTATAGCATGATTACTGAGATTTCGATTACTTGGGTTCACTTATACCATTGTTGAGCTAATTATTTTACATTGTTGATTTTTTCCATGATCATTCATACTTATTCACCACTCATTCTTATGGAATTGGTACTACTATAGAACTTGGATTCTTTGTGAATAAAAATGAGCTATTTTATAAAATGTTTTAGCTGAGGGAAGTTCCGACAAAGTTGATTGATGAATATGTGATTAGTATATGTGTTGCGACACCCCTACGGGTCCTCTCCTTGAAGTTTAGGCTAGGAAAGTGTATATAAAGTGAGCATTTGGTCTTGCATTCACTCCTTGAAGTTTTATTATTTCTTTTAGTTTGTGTAACGCCCCACATTTTGGGATACAATATAGATCATGATTTAGATGTGTTGATAAATCTCAAAGCCATAAATCCTATGACAATATGGCATGTTAATTATTTATGTATCATATAAATCCATTCAAGCTTGAATTTAGACAATAGGGGTCATTTGACTCAAGGACGAGTTGAAAGCTACTTTGACCGATTAAGCTTAAGTGGAAACTATAATTTGTATAAACTTCGATCTACCATGACTCTTTGTATATGTCGAATTATAAACCCTACTATGTGTAAAATTATAGGTTTTCGAGTTAGCTTTCGAACGATACCAATATTTCTAAAATCCAGCACCCGAGCAAGAAGTTATGGCTTTTCAAAGTAATATGCATTGCCTAACCAATCGCATATGGCCACTGGAAAGTGTAAGTGATAGAATAGGTGGCGCCTATGTAAACATAGGTTATAGCATAGGTGGCGCCTATGTAAACATAGGCTATAGCCTAGGCGGCGCCTATGTAAACATAGGCTATAGCCTAGGCGGCGCCTATATAAACATAGGCGATGGCATAGATGGGGCCTATGTAAACATAGGCAATGGAATAGATGGTGCCTATGTAAACATAGGCGATGGCATAGATGACGCCTATGTAAGGGTTTCAAGTGACTTAAACACTCCGTTTTTGGGGCAAAATGAGCCCTAAACACGAAATTCAGTTCCAAAGACCCCAAAATACACCTTTATTCATGAAAAATGCTCAGGGATTCTCCTTAGGGTTTGGAAATAAAAACACAAGCAATCAAGATTCAATCAGGGGTTTAGAAACTAATTGCATATTTGGAATCCCTAGAATGTAGGCTTCAAGAAGCACCTATAATCTTTGCATATAAAGGTACGTGGGGTTATCTCAAAAATATCATGGGATTTAAAAATTCATGTTTTCAAAATTGGGGTTTTGAAATTATGAATATGATATGTTTTAAATGTTTTATGGTATTGATTTGGTCTTTAGGCCTAATTCCAAGGTGATTTGATATATTATATATGGATATGCATGTGTTTCATAATGATGATAAATTTTGAGCATGATTTAAATGAAACCCCTCGTTTGCTATGATATTGTTTTAAGTTTTCACATGATATGAATCGTTTGAAATCATCTTGAAATGCATGTCATGAAATGTCTTTAAAATGTCATGATTTGGATATGGTTTTTGACTTTCAAAGAGAGGGTTATTTTGTTTATGTTGGAATATGTTGCATATGATGATTGAATGAAGAGAATGATATGATACTGATGACATACAAGTCGGGTATGATGATACCCTATAGAGTATGACATGTGATTGATTTGAACAAAGTTTGAATGCATTGATTTTCATGAGAAAGGTGGATGCCTGAAGAAGGCATTTGAGTAAAAGGGCTCATCGCTGGAAATCGTAGTTGCCAATACGGGTCATATGATATTGTATCCTATATGGGAGGATAATAAAATAATTAGGATATCTCAAATGGGGGGATTCCCTATGGTGTACTCACATGGGGGGTATACCAACTCTAAATCCTGGCGGCTAATTGGATTGGAGGCTTGGCCGCCGAGCACCAGAGGTGGATTCCATATAGCCTTGAAATTACAATTGTAGGGTATTCCACCAAGCTCAATCGCATTACATTGGTATTGAAAAGTATTACATTATGCCTATATGTTTTCAAATAATTTGATATGAAACTTCTTTATAATGGCTCTTACTATATTGTGTAAAAATATTATATTTCTTTTTTGATTTCTCTTTGTACCAGTACTTCTGTATTGACCCCCTCTCCTCCCAGGTTCAGAGGCATATTCTAGTAGTCCAGACAACCAGTATATTCCTTTTGATAGATTGCAGAATCAAGTGGTGAGCCTTCTATATTTTGGAAGTCTTGATGTCTGCAGTTTAATTTATAATTTATTAATTTTGGGTCTACTGGGCGCCTTGTCCCAGGTTTTAGAGAGATAATTATTTTAGTCATGTAGTAGAGATTTCGAAGACGTTATTGAGATGTTTTGTTGAGATTGTGGGACATTATTCCCCATTATTACTTTCGCATGATTCTTGACCATGTTTCCATTATATGGTGTATCTTCTGCATTTATTTTATCATATGAATTGTGTTCATGATTACCAGATCGATAGGGGTGTTTCGGGCCTCATAGTTTGCAATACTCGTCACAGCCAGGGCCCCAGTTCAAGCCATGACAAACTTGGTATCAGAGTACAGTTCATGGTCTAAGGGTGTTTGTGAAATTGCGTCGGGTAGAGTCCTAGTTATGGGTGTGTAGCACACTACACTTATAAGCAGGAGGCTTCTAGGCATTTAGGCAATGTTTCCTTTCTTTGTGATTTAGTTCGTGCTTCAGACTTAGAACTATCCCCTTATCAATGATCTCTTGTATATCAGAAACACAATTATGCCTCCACGTCGTATCATCGATCAAAATGCTTAGGTAGATGAGGTTCATCCCACCCATGGGATGTGGACCCATAATAGAGCTCACACTTCAGAACTTGTCCCTACTCCGGGAGTCCCTCCAGTCCTGACCAGTCCATCTCAATCTCAGAGGACTAATGTCAACCATCCCTAAACAGCTCAGGAAGATATTTCAAATACAGAATTCAGACGATTTATTCATATGCTAACATATTTGGTAGCTAACTAGGATCAACGATTGGAAGATGTTGGCTCTACATCTGTTATGTCTGAGGATACTAGGGTTGGACATTTCATAAAGATAAACCTACCTAAGTTCACTGGCACTAAGGTGGAGAAAGATCCATAGGAGTTTGTGGATGAGATGGAAAAGATCTTTTAGGTAATGCATGTGGATGAGGTTGAAGGGGTGGAACTGGCAACTTATCACCTCAAGGATGTTGTGAATCAGTGGTATGCCGACTGGTAGGCTGCAAAAGGTGAGAGTGTTGAGCCCATAGTTTGGGGTGAATTTGTGGAAGCTTTCCTTGATCGATTTTTTTCTCTAGAGTTGAGGGAGGCCAAGGAGGAAGAGTTTATGAATCTGAAGTAGGGCGGTATGAGTTTGCAGGAGTACACTTTGATGTTTAATAAACTAGCCTGCTATACACCAGAGTTGACTAGTAAAATAAGAGCCCGGGTGACAAAATTTTCATCCGGCCTTGCTGATAACCTTGTACTTGAGTGCCAGAGGGAAATGTTTAACAAGTAGTTAGACTTTGCTTGGCTGACCGTTCATATGCAGCAGATAGAAGAGAAGCAAAACAAAATTTAAGAAACAAGAGAGAAAGACAGGAAAGCAAAGAGAGCCTTAACCGTGGAACAGAATCATAGCCAGCCACACAGCGATAACTGGGGAAATAGATGGCAAAAGAAGAAGTCATGGAGTAATGCATAGTCTGCTGCCAGCGCCCCAGTGCCCAGACCACCATCAGACAGATGAACTCAGAGTTCCAGACTCATCATGTATCGAGAGCCCCATATACTCAATCGTAGGAGAGTGTGGACCAACAACGTCGTACTTATCCATAGTGTAAGATTTATGGGAGGAATTACCCAGGGAAGTGTTTTTTTGAGGGGAAAAACTTTTATACTTGTCACAAGGTAGGACATCTTCCGAGAGATTGCCCCTCTGCTGGAGGAAATATAAGGGGGACTAGGCCCCAAGCTTCCCCTACGACTCTTCCTCCTAAGGGTGCCCCTTCAGCTACCGGGAGTGGTTGCAATCGGTTATATTCTTTGACTAACTGCCATAAGGCAGAGGCTTCACCAGATGTTCTCACTGCTATGTTATAAATTTTTTCTCGTGATATTTATGTATTATATCGGGTCTACTTTATCTTATGTGACCCCCTAAGTGGCTGTTGGTTTTGGGTTTGAGCCTTAAGTTATTGAAGAACCCTTCATTGTTTCCACTCCTGTAGGTGATTCTATTGTTGCTAGAAGGGTTTATAGAAATTATGTTGTGGCTATTCTTAGTAGGGATTTTGTGGCCGACCTTATAGACTTAATATGGTAGATTTTGATGTTATCCTTGGGATGGACTGGCCCCATTCGTGTTATGCCACCCTTGATTGTAGAACTCAAAAGGTCACTTTTTATTTTTCGAATGAGACACCAATTGTATGGGAAGAGAGTTTTATGTAACCTAGAGGTCACTTTATCTCATATCTTATAGCCCGAAACGTTATCTCCAAAGACTGTTTGTACCATCTAATCTGAGTAAAAGATTCAAGAGTTGAAAATCTTCCTTTTCAGTCAGTTCTTGTAGTGAATGAGTTTCAAGTAGTCTTTCCCGAAGATCTCCCAGTGATACCACCGGATAGGTAAATAGTTTTTTGCATTGATGTGTTGCCAGACACTCGTCCTATTTCTATTCTGCCATATAGAATGGCTCCCATAGAACTAAAAGATTTAAAACAACAGCTAGAAGAACTTCTAGATATGGGTTTTGTTCGCCCTAGCGTGTCCCCTTAGGGTGCACCTATACTTTTTGTGCCAAAAAAAATGGTTCCCTTCGTATGTGCATAGACTATCGTCATCTGAATAAGGTCACAATTAAAAACAAGTATCCTTTTCCTAGGATTGATGATCTTTTTTACCAGTTTCTGGGTGTTAAGTGTTTTTTGAAAATAGATCTTCGTTCGGGTTATCATCAGTTGAAAGTTAGGGAGACAAATATTCCGAAGACAACCTTTCAAACCTGATATAGTCACTACGAATTTCTAGTCATGTCCTTCGGTTTGACTAACTCCCATGCATCCTTCATGGATCTTATAAATATAGTATTCCGTCAATTTCTTGACTTGTTCATCATTGTATTTATTCATGATATCCTGATCTATTCTAAGAGCAAAGAGGATCACGACAATCACCTCCGAAATATTCTTCAGACCTTTAAGGATCATCAGTTGTATGCCAAATTTTCTAAGTGTGAATTCTGGTTAGATGTTATTGCCTTCTTGGGGCATATTGTGTCTAGTGACTAGATAAGAGTGGATCCCCAAAAAGTTGAAGCAGTGAGAAAATGGCCCAGACCCACGACCACCATCGATATTCGAAGCTTTTTGGGTTTGGCGGGGTATTATAGAAGGTTTGTAGAGAGTTTTTCACCCTTAGCTGCTCAGCTTACTAAACTAACTCAGAAAAAGATAAAGTTTGTGTGGTCTGACTTATGTGAAAATAGTTTTGAGAAGTTAAAGGACAAGCTAACTATGCTCATTGGTAGCCTTTCTTATGTAGAAGAAGGAAAGAAAGAGATGGTAAACGATATTCACCGCCTTACAAATTTTGGAGTGTGACTCTTAGATTTCGAAGATGGAGGGGTCATTGTTCATAAGTTAGCTAAGTTATCTCTTAGTGCTGAACTTAAGGAGAAGCAGGTTGTAGATCCCATCTTGATGCAAATCAAGATAGATGTGGGTCAGTAAAAGGTTATGTCATTTGACATTAGTGGTGATGGTATTATGAGATTTCAGGTTAGGTTGTCCATTCCGAATGTTGATGGGCTGCGAGAAAGAATCCTTAATGAGGCACACACTTTGAGGTATGTTATTTACCCAGGCTCTACTAAGATGTACCATGATCTGAAAACCTTGTATTCATAGAATAACATGAAACATGATATAGCTAATTTTGTGTCAAAGTGTCTGAACTGTCAACAAGTGAAGGTAGAACACATGAGGCCAGGTGGTAAAACCCAAGAGATAGCCCTGCCTTTATAGAAGTGGGAGATGATAAACATGGACTTTATTACAAGACTTCCGAGATCCCGAAAATAGAATAATTCTATATGGGTGATAGTAGATCGGTTGACAAAGTCAACCCACTTTATCCCTGTGAGGACTAATTATTTGGGAGAGGGTTATGCTAAGATTTACATTGAGGAGATAGTTCATTTTCATGGGGCACCAGTATCCATTATATCCGATAGAGGTACATAGTTTTCATCTCAGTTTTGGAGATATTTTTAGAAGGGTTTAGGTACATAAGTGAATTTGAGCACAGATTTCCACCCTCAGACGGATGGGCAAGCTGAGCATACCATTCAGACCCTCAAGGATATGTTGAGGGCATGCATCATTAATTTCAAAGGTAGTTGGGTGGATCACCGACCACTGGTTGAATTTTCTTACAATAATAGTTACCATGACAGTATCAAGATAACTCCTTTTGAGGGTTTTTATGGGAGGAGATGTAGGTCTCTGATAGGATGGTATGAAGTGGGTGAGACCCAGTTATATGGGCCTGATCTGGTTGATCAGACGATGGAGAAAGTTAAGATCATTAGAGAATAACTCAAGACTGCTCAGAGTCGTCAGAAGTTCTATGCCGATGTTTGGGTTTTGTTCAATCGGTATTCCATGTATCCATGTTGAATAAATGCATTGGAGATCATTCTTTGGTATTGCTAGTAGAGGGTATCAAAGTGATAGATTCCTTGTCTTACGAAGAAGAGACCATTGAAATTTTAGATCGCCAAGTTCGAAAGCTGAGCAAAAATGAGATAGCCTTAGAAAAGGTACTGTGGAGGAATCAAAAAGTCAAAGAAGCAACTTGGGAGTCAGAACATGACATGAGAATTAGATATCCCAATTTTTTTGCTTTGATGGAGGATGTGACAGAAATTACTGTTCCTATCTTATCTTTTCTAGTCCTTTATGATGCGTGAAATCGTGTCTATCTGTGTCCAGCATCATCATTCAGGGACAAATGATCCTAAGGGGGGATAATGTAATACCCCGCATTTCGGACTACAATATAGACCATGATTCCAATGTGTTGATAAATCCTGAAGCCATTAATCTTATCCCACTATGGCATGTTAATTATTTGTGTAGCATGTGCATCCATTCAAGCTTGAACTTAGACTATAGGGGTCATTTGACTCAAGGACGAGTTGAAAACTACTTTGCCCGATTAAGCTTAAGTGGACATTATAATTTATGTCAACTTCTATCTACCATGACTCTTTGTATATGTCGAATTAGAAAGCCTACTATGTGTAAAATTATAGGTTTCCGAGTTAGCTTTACAATGATACCAATTTTTCTAAAATTCGGCACCTGAGCAAAAAGTTATGGCCTTTCAAAGTAATATGTGTCACTTAACCAATCGCGCATGGCCGCTGGAAAGGATAGTCGATAGCATAGGCGGCACCCATGTAAACATAGGCGATGGCATAGGCAGCGCCTATGTAAACATAGGCAATGGCCTAGGCGGTGCCTATGTAAACATAGGTGATGACATAGTCGGCGACAATGTAAAGGGCATAGGCGGTGCCTATGTAAAGGTTTCAAGTGACTTAAACACTCCATCTTTGTGGAAAAGTGGTCCTTTTCCACCCTTACTTAGCCCTAATCACAAAATTCAGTTCCAAAGAGCCCAAAATACACCTTTATTCATCAAAAGTGCTCAAGGATTCTCCTTAGGGTTTCAAAATAAAAACCCAAGAAACTCAAGATTCAACCGCGGGTTTTAGAAACTAATTCCATATTTGGAATCCCCATAATGTAGGCATCAAAAAGCACCAATAATCTTCGCATATAGAGGTACGTGGGGTTATCTAAAAAATCTCATGGGTTTTAAAAATTCATGTTTTCAAAATGGGGGTTTTGAAATTATGAATATTATATGTTTTAAATGTTTTATGATATTGATTTGTTCTTTAGGCCTAATTCCAAGGTGATTTGATATATTATATATGGATATGCATGTGTTTCATAATGATGATAAATTGAGAGCATGATTTTCACGGAACCCCTCTCTTGATATGATATTGTTTTATGTTTTCAACCAATATGAATTGTTTGAAATCATCTTGAAATGCATGTCATGAAATGTCTTTAAAATGTCATGATTTGGATATGGTTTTTGACTTTCAAAGAGAGGGTTGTTTTGTGCATGTTGAAATATATTGCATATGATGATTGAATGATAAGAATGATATGATACTGATGACATACAAGTCGGGTATGATGATACCCTATAGAGTATGACATGTGATTGATTTGAACAAAGTTTTAATGCATTAATTTTCATGAGAAAGGTGGATGCCCAAAGAAGGTGTTTGAGTTAAAAGGCTTATCGCTGGAAACCATAGTTGACGATGTAGGTCATATGATATTTTTTCCTATATGGGAGGATAATAAAATAATTGGGACATCTCACATAGGGGAATTCCCTGCGGTGTACTCACATGGGTATACCGGCTCCAAATCCTATCCTCTACTTTGATTGAAGGCTTGGCCGCCGACCACCAGAGGTGGATTCCACATAGCCGTGGAATTAAAATTTCAGGGTATTCCACCTCTCTTAATCACATTAAATTGGTATTGAAAACTATTACATTTTGCCCATGTGTTTTCAAATAATTTGACATGAAACTAATTTATGATGGCTCTCACCTATATTGTGTAAAAATATTATATTTATCTATTTTATTTCTCTGCGTACCAGTGCTTTTGTATTGACCCCCTCTCCTCCCAGGTTTGGAGGCATATTCTAGTGGTCCAGACAACCAGTAGATTTCTTTCGACAGATCACAGAACCAAGTGGTGAGCCTTCTATATTTTGGAAGGCTTGATGTCTGCAGTTTCATTTATCATTTATTAGTTTTGGGTCTACTGGGGTCCTTGTCCTTGTTTTCAGAGAGAATTGTTTGAGTCATGTAGTAGAGATTTCACAGACGTTATAGAGATGTGTTCAGATTGTGGGGCATTAGTCCCCATTATTACTTTTGCATGATTCTTGACCATTTTTCCATTGTATTGTGTATCTTTCATATTTCTTTTATCATATTAATTGTGCGCAGGATTACCAGACAGATAGGGGTGTTTCAGGCATCATGGTTTGGAATACTCGTCACAGCCAGGGCCCCGGTTCGGGTCATGATAGTTTGATTTTATTCTAAAGTCTTGACCTTTTATTTATTTAATTAATCCTCTTTTGACTTATTTTATCTTGTTTAGTTGGGTTTACCTCCAAGGTTGGATTGGGGTAGGTATCATCATGACCTCTAGATTTAGGGTCATGACACTAGGTCAAACCAAAAAATGAAACCAACTATGTTTTGGTTTTGTTGATTTGTCATTAGGGAAAAAATCACTATACTTGGTTTGGTTTGGTATCAACAAAGAAAAAGTCAAACCACACACAAACCAAACCAACATAATATATATATATATATATATATTCACTCAAACGAAAAAATATTAATTATAATCTACTTTGTAAATATTTTTTAAATTGGTTTAGAGAGTGGATGTTAAAAAGGACTAATGATGTAGAAATAGACACTATTCCTTATCTCCGGGCCATAGAATGACTACACCTCACACACTGTCGATGGATCCTCCCTATTTTTTAACCCCTCCCCTTCCACTAACATAATCTTAGATGCCGCCAAAACATCCCATGAAAAGTCCTATCTGAGTAAACTGATGAACAACTCTAAACTATCCCAAATCTCTTCATAGATACTCAATTGCCACATCGACATGTCTAATGAAACTGTAGCAGAAGCAACCCCTAACAATTTTATTCCTATTTATGTTGTGGAAAAGAGAGAATCTAGTCTTGTCCAAGATAGACCTCGGATAGCTATCATTAGCTCAGAGGTAGAGAATGTAACATTTCAAAGATAGCTTTCCGTACTCGGTATGGTCACTTCAAATGTTTAGTAATGTCATTTGGTCTTACCAATGCCCCTGCAACTTTTATGGATTTGATGAACTATGTTTTCAAGCAGAACTTGGACATGTTTATCATAGTTTTCATAGATGATATTCTGGTTTATTCTCGCACAGAGCTTGATCATGCAGACCATCTCAAGATTGTTCTTCAGACTCTTAGGGATCACCAATTATTCGCTAAGTTCATCAAGTGTGAATTTTGGCTAAGATCAGTAGCATTCCTTGGCCATATTATTTACGGTGATGGCATTAGAGCAGATCCTCAGAAAACTGAGGCAGTAAGAAACTGGCCCAGACCCGTGTCTCCATTAGATATTAGGAGTTTCTTGGGTTTGGATGACTATTACTGACGGTTTGTCAAGGGATATTCTTCTATAGCATCTCTCATGTCCAGATTGACTCAGAAGAAGATTAACTTTCAGTGGTCAAATTCATACGAGAAGAGGTTTCAAGATTTGAAGACTTGACTTACCTCCTCTTCAGTTCTAGCTATTCCATATGGTTTAGACAGTTTTGTAGTCTATTGTGATACATCTAGAGTGGGTTTAGGTTGTTTCCTCATACCGAATGGTAAGGTCATAGCCTATGCCTCCAGAAAGTTAAGGCCACATGAGAAGAAATATCCTACTTATGATCTTGAGTTAGCAGCGGTAGTTTTTGCCTTGAAGATTTGGAGGCATTATCTCTATGGAGTTCATGTAGATATCTTCACAGACCATAGAAGCCTCTAGTATGTCTTTTCCTGGAAAGATCTCAATCATTGCCAGAGAAGGTGGTTAGAGCTCTTGAAGGATTACGACATGAGTGTTCTTTATCATCCTTGCAAGGCCAATGTTGTGGCTGACGCTCTCAGTCGACTCTCCATGGGTAGTATTTCTCACATTAAGGATAGTAAGAAAAGATGGCTGAGGAGATCCATCAGCTAGCAAGACTAGGCATTCGCTTAGTTGATTCGTCAGAGGGTAGTTTATGTATTCATAGTAGTTCAGAGTCATCTCTAGTTTCCGAGGTGAAAGAGAAACAAGACAGGGATCCTAGCCTTGTCAATCTCAAAGAGTTAGTTCAAAATCAAAAAGTCGAGGTTTTCTTCCAAGGGGGAGATCGTGTTATTTGTTGTCAGGGTTGTCTATGTGTTCCAGGTGTAGATGAATTGAGGTAGCAAAAACTTGCAGAAGTGCATGGTGCGCGATACTCTATTCATCTAGGGGCCACTAAGATGTACCGCGACATGCGGGAGATCTATTGGTGGAGTGGGATGAAGAGAGATATTGTAGAGTTTATGGATAAGTACTCTATATGTCAGCTGGTTAAGATAGAGCATCAAAAACCTAGTGGTTTCATGCAAGAGTTCACTATTCCTACTTGGAAGTGGGAAGAAGTTAACATGGACTTCGTGACGGGTTTGCCTAGAACTCGTCATCAGCATGATTCAGTCTGGTTCATTATAGATAGAATGACCAAGTCAGCTCATTTACTTCCTGTTCATACTTCTTATTCTGCCAAGGATTACGCCAAAATCTATATCAAGGAGTTATTCAGGGTACACAGTGTTCCACTATCTATTACCTCAGACAGAGGTACCCAGTTCACTTCTTACATTTGGAAAACATTCCAAAAGGGTGTCAGTACCTAAGTCCATCTCAGCATAACATTTCATCCTCACAGATGGTCAAGCAGAGAGGACCATTCAGACTCTTGAAGATATTCTAAGAGCGTGTGCAATTGACTTCAAGGGAAGTCGGGACGACCAATTTTCTTTGATTGAGTTTGCATACAACAATAGCTATAATTCTAGTATTCAGATGGCTCTATTCGAGGCTCTTTATGGCAGGAGATGTATATCTCCAATTGGTTGGTTCAAAGTTAGTGAGGCCTCAATCATAGGTCCTGACTTAGTATTCGACACCTTAGTGAAAGTTTAGTTGATCAGAGAGAGACTCCGGGATGCTAAGATCCGACAGAAGTCCTATGCGGATGTTCGTAGAAAGGATCTCGAGTTTGAGGTCAATGACTATGTCTATCTTAAGATCTCTCCTATAAAGGGAGTGAAGAGGTTCGGCAAGAAAGGGAAACTTAGTCCCTGGTATATCGGTCCCTTCAGAATTCTTTGTCGCTTCGGCAAGGTAGCTTATGAGCTTGAGTTACCTTTATATATAGCCTCACTCCATCCAGTCTTCTATGTCTCTTTGCTAAAGAATTGTATAGGTCACCCAGCAGTTGTTGTCCCTATTCTGAGCATCGACATTCAGAACAGCCTCTCCTATAAAGAGATTCCAGTCAAAATCTTAGATTATCAGACTCGTAGATTGAGGAACAAAGAAGTCCCTCTAGTCAAGGTTCTTTGGCGAAATCAGTCTCATGAGGGAGCTACTTAGGAAGCAGAAGCAAATATGCATACCAAGTATGCTCACCTCTTTCCCGCCAATTCAGATCAAGCTCAAGGTAACAGTTCTCCTTAATCTTATTTAGTTCACGTTCATGTTTCCAGTATAAACTTGGTACCTATTAATCATTTCATACTTAGTCATGCATTTATATGTCAGTTGTCCGTGCATCAAATATGCACAAGTTTAGTATGTTTAGCATGCCAGTCATGAGATCAAGTTGCACTTCTTCATGTTCAATTCAGGTTCTATTTTCTTGTATTCCTTCTCAGTAAATTCTCATTCAAGGACGAATGTTCCCAAGGGGGAGATACTGTAATACCCTGTATGTTTCTAAGCTAGGAAGTGAATAAGTGTTTCCACGTATTAAATTTCTTATCCTGTGATTCATACTTGAGTACATGACTTACAATGAATATCCTAGTGATAGAATAGATTATGATGCATTAAGCATGTTCATATGAGTCACTTAAGGTAATACAAGCTAAGAGTGTTTGAATCCATCAAGTTTTAGTGTTTGATTTTTCAAGGGTCATATTTAAATGAGTATAACTCGATGTTAATGTGGTATTTTGGCTTATTTAGACCCACCAAATTGTAGATAATAGAATTAGCTTTCGAACGATACCAATTTCGCCTTAATCTAATACCCGAGCAAAAAGTTATGCAGATTTTCATTAGAGACAGTAATCATAGGCGATTGGTTAGGCGCCGCCCAACCCAAGCATAGGCGATTGGTTAGGCGCCACCTAACCTAGCTTAGGAAATCATTTGGGCGCTGCCTAAGTCAATTCCAGGTGCCAAAAATACTCCGTTTTGAGTTATTTTAAGGGTAATTAAGTCTTTTAACACTCCTTACACGTCCCTAAACTTAACCCTAAAAAATATATATCTTCTAAACATATTACAACCCTATTATCATCTCAAACCTTATTATCCAGGAGCACTATAAGAGAAAAACAACTAGGGTTGCGTAACTAAGCTTTTAGATCCAATTTCAACAAAATTCCTCCATCAATCATCAAGAATCTTTCCTTCTAAGGTATGCGTGAGTTGATTTATGGATCTCTTTCATCCATAAAGCTTAAAAACCCTCTTTTTCATTATAAAGTATGATTTCTATATTGTTGGATATTGATGATCATATTGTTGATATTGGGTGATTCCCAAGATGGAATCTTTATATATATATATATATATATATTTGAATTTCATGATATCATATGAGTTGGAAACATGTAAATTTGGTTGTTCATGATGTATAATTTGCTGATTTCATCTATGCTTAAGATGTGCATGTAAGGTGTTTGATAAAATACCTAAGAAACTAGAAATCATACAATATAGCTAAATCGTGACTAAGTGAAGCATTCATGATATGCCCTTACGTTCCAATGACTTTTACGTTGATAATGTGACTTGTAAATGTTGTTGGAATACTCAAGGACTATTCTTATGAGATTATGCTATGTTTACTTGCGAAGCCTACTTATGAACATGATGTATGATAACCATGCAATCCACATGAACTTCCATCCTATTGGTATGTGTTGCCAATATGATTATGCAATGAACATAATATTAAGATTGTCCAAGTACTTCCATGTGATATAAAATCCTTTCCCTGCAATACATTGTTGATAACCATGTTTAGTATGAGATTCCTACTTACGATATTATAAATTATGGACTTTACTCTTATGATCAAGTCAGTCATGTGTGCCAGTTTCCTTTCATCGAGTCTTGGGGTTATTTGTACCCAAAAACTATAGTTGTGTGCCTAGATCCATGTCATGTTTCACGATATCTGAACTCAAGCTATGATTTCATAGACTTCAGTCAGTTATGTGACTCAGGAAAACCTCATGATCTTAGTCAGTTGTCAGATATCAGTAATATTCCACCAGTCAATGGAATTCAATAAGATTATGTCATGCACAGTCAGTTATTCATGTCCAGTCCCTCCAGATGGGAGTAGAGATTAGCATCGAGTGAACCCGAGAGTGAGAATTCACTTGCCAGTTTAGTGTGTGATTCTTAGTAGTCATCCTTGTGTTCCAGAACTACGTAACCAACGTATGTTGAGATATCTTAACACATCAGATTAGGGTTGATGAGCTGGCTTAACCCATCAGTTTTGGGTTCCCACCGTTCTCACTGAGTACCCGCCAGATAAGGGTCACTTATAGGTTATCCTTACCCGTGGCATGGTATTGACACCCCTTCAGTTGGGACAGAGATTGGTCCCCATCTTAGCCATAATGGCATACACGGGGCATGTCGGGTAAACACTACTACCCCATAATTTTAATATTAGTCATGACAGTTATCAGTCAACCCTGTATTAGCTTACAGGTCATGCTATCACGTATTCACGGTCCCAGTTTCTATATATGTGTGTTTGCACTCCCACGTTCATATTAGTCAGTCAATGTTGTTCATGCATGGAACCCTTTATGTCTATACTACCTTCCTCGTATACTCAGTACTCCAGTTGTACTGATGCATTTGCACTATGGTGTTTTCTTTTCATGTTACACCATAGATTCCGAGACACGAGCTCCACCCCAGCAGTAGCGGTAGCATTCCAGTCACAGAGACACAGTGAATCCTCATTGATTTGAGGACAGTATGATTTGATTCATTTATTTATTTCTTCATTTTAGTTTTATTGAGTTAGTTGGAGACATATTCCTTAAACTCCTTATTCAGATAGTTTAGAGGCTTTCAGATTTATGTTCAAATTTACGTTCAGATTGGGTTTTTTTGGGTATTTTCACCCACATAGTTTTATTTAGTTAAACCTTATGGCCTTACAGTTCTATGTATTCCACATTATTATATCATAATTATCAATATACAGGAACAAATATTAGTCATAGGTTAGCTTGTGGTCCCTCGGGGTCATGGGCACTGTGTAGTATTCCAGTTTAGTGAATTGGGGTGTTACAGTATCCGTGAGTACTATTTATTCGACTGAGGATTTTTCTAAGTTGAATGTTGTAAATATTGTGAAGCTGCATGGTGCTCAAGTTTCTATCATCTTAGATCTTGGTCCTCTATTCTTATCTTATTTTTGGCAAATGTTTTAGAATGTTTTGGGAAGTAAGGTGTGACTTACTACCTCTTTCCACCTGCAGTCAGATGGGCAAGTTGAGAGGACCATTCAGAAATTGGAAGATATGCTTTGTGCTTGTGTAATAGACTATGGTCGTCATTTGGTTGACCATTTGCCTCTTATAGAATTTTCTTATAACAATAGTTATCACTTTAGCATTGGTATGTCTCCTTTTAAAGCATGGTATGGTAGGAGATGTCATTTTCCTATTAGGTAAGTTGTTTGGCCCTAATTTAGTTAACCATGCCTTGGTAAAGGTAAAGGTAATTCGTTATAGGTTGAAAGCCTCTCAATGTTTCCAAAAGTCATATGTGGATGTAAGGCATAGGGAGTTTGAGTTTAAGGTTTGCGATTGGGTGTTCTTGAAGATTTCTCCTATGAAGGGACTGATACTATTTGTATGAAGCGAAAGCTCAGTCTTGGTATGTTGGTCCATATTTTGTTTGGAAGAGGGTTGGCGGTATTACTTTGGAGTTGGAGTTGCCTTCTAGTTTGAGCTCCACTCATTATGTTTTGCATATCTCTATATTGAGGATCTGTGTGGGTGATCTTTTATCGGTTTTTATATTTTAAGGGTTGATATTTTGAATTCCTTATCTTATGAGTTAGTCCCAATTGAGATTCTGGATTGTCAAGTTCGTCGGTTGTGGATGAAGGATGTGGCTTCGATAAAGGTTCTTTAGAGAAACCATAATGTTTAAGAAGCTACTTGGGAAGCAGAAGAAGACATAAAGTCCAAATGCCCACATTTTTTACCGTTTCAAAAATCTATGCTTAAGGTATGTGTTGATCTTATCATCTTTTTTTCTGAATTTGTTAATGAAAATGATGTTTCCTTAATGTCTTTGTTCTCTATGTTAAAGGGAATTTTGATGGGTAATATTGTGTGGAACTCATACTTGAGCATACATTTACTTGTCATTCGAGGATGAATGATCCTTGTGATTTAGAATTGAAACACCTTGGCTTTTGAACCTTAGAAATTTCCTGAGTTTTAGATTTTTTGTCATCAGATGACTGATGCTTACTTGTAGTATAATATGGGTATGGTTTAGGGGTGTTTGTTGCATGTTACTTAGTGTGGATTTTGTTGTCTTCTGTCCAAGTTAAGAATGGGCATCATAAGGATCATAAGTTTGTGGTACGAGATATAGGAGCCACTTATATGTTGCTCAGTGTGTCAAGCCCTTGGTTGGTTGCCTAGGACACTATTCTATGGTACAATATGTTGTGGATACTATTTGGTCAATGAAGTTGTATATTGGACAATATTGGATTCTAACTTTCTATCTATGGTACGAGTGGTGGGTACCACTTGTATGTTGTGTATATGAGTTAAGGGGACCAAGCCATACCCTTTTGCGCATATTGTTAGAGCTTTTAGGCTAAGGTTATTCCAAATATTTCCCACCCTTAAATCCCTAAGACCCTACATCCTATAAACCTATTTGGTCTCTCATTACTTACTTTAGAAGATCAAAAGACTGTCAAAATCATCTCTCAACTCTCTCTTAAAGATTGGGCTAGGGTTTCAACCAGATGTTCATCTAAAGAATCAAAAGTAAATTTCTTTCTATGAATATTAAGGAATAAGGCATGCGACTCTTCCCTCATTGCTAGTTCGTGAAAATGGTATTTTTAAATATTTGATTATGAATTATTAATGGGGTTTTTCAAAATCAATGTTGAGGGTTTTGTTGCATATTGTTGAGTATTCAGTAATCTTAGTTTTAATTGTGTTTATACATTTCTTAATGACGGTTATGCACTTATGGGTTCTTTGTAATTTTAATTTAACAATTCGGTCATGGTTAACCATTAACTTGATTGTACTTTAGCTTTAGTCATGCTAAAGACATGCCCTCAATGTGTTTGTGAAAATGTTTAAGAGAACAAAATAGTCACATATTGATTTGCGTCTTGAACTAAGGCATTGGACTAAAGATTAGGAACCATTTGTAATTGGTATTGTGAAGGCCTCATTGGCAGTACACTGATTTTGAATTGAGATAATGTCTTTGTTATACAATGGGTTGGATTCCCAAATAAATAATTAATTAGTAATGGTGTTGGCGTATGGTACACATGCTAGTGGTGTTTGTATGATGATACCAATGGGATACCTCGGTAAGTAATTGGTTTAATGGTTGTGTATGTGTAATGGATGTTTCAATTGGGCTTTAAAGAAGGATGTGTAGCTGGGCCATGAAAATGTAAGTTCAAAGGTATATCACTGGAAACCGCGCTAGGCAATGCAGAAGTCTTTGTAACTAGGTGGTTTGAGTCCCCCAAATGAATATATGAATGGGAGGATTGAGTCCCTGATAATGCATTTATTAGTGCATAAGTCATTAAATTTAAGCCGGGAGGTTTGAGTCCCCCATATTGTTATGTAAGATCATGGATATTCTCTAGTTCGTATAAGCGGATACACGCACTGGAGCCCTTCCTGCTAAGGGAGAGTTGGGCTCATATATCCCGTGGGTGCCTTGATATATGATGGTTATGCAACATATCCTAGATTAATATTTTCTAAGTTCATGCTAATCTTATTCCATATCTCGGCATGTTATATATAATTATATGTATGCATTGCATTGGTTGGTTGGTTTTGAACTTTTCGCATTATATTATCCTTATCCTTGAGTCCCATGCTAGAGCTCCAACTACTAACTATCTTTGGATGTTGTATCCCCACGTAATGCAGGGATTGGTCATACTATCACACCGCCTACTCAATAACTTGGATTCGGGGACAACTTGTGTTGACTTGAAGTGGTGAGATTCATACTTGAGAAGGATCCATTTCTGGCTTTAAGTTTTCCTATGTATCTATTGGTTTAGATTTGGATATTGGATTTTTCTATGGTCAGGGGCATATCTCGACTGGATATTCTTGGATTATTTTACAGACTTTCTGTGGACAAACTGTGGACTTGGGTATATTAAGGAATGGAATGTTTATATTATTGTTGTTGGTTGGGTTTGGATGGTTTGACATGGTTGGGTTGATATCATATGTAGACTTGTACTAAAGTCATTACAATTTGAATTACTCTATCTTTGTATATGTACAGAAGTTATCCGACTCAGGTACATGTATGTTAGTTGTATTGGGTATCTAGGGTGGTCTCTGGTCCTTGTTGGTCTTGAGATGCCCGTTACAACTATGCCCTGGATCAGGTTGTGTCCTTATTAGGTTAAACTATTTCTAACATATTAGAAACCTTTGCTACAAGGATTCTAGAAGAATAATAAGTATTTCATCTTAAGGTTCGATTCACTATTCTAGTCCCCAACTCATAAATTAGGCTAAATCACAGTGTTCTACCCAACTTCAAACCCTATATAAAATTGGAAAACTTTACTAGATGTACATAACAATGACAAAAAACATAGGAGTGTATGTAGGTTACATTAAAAAACTAGGAAATGATTTCGTAACGATTGGGAAAATTAAGCTCGGTGATCGCTTACTATGGTCACATAATGTACTACATACGAAGCATATGTGGTCCTCCGTAAGTGAAAAACCTCTTTTTCGCTACTCTTGAGCCTATGGATTTCATATACTAGCACCTACTTAGGTCACCTACGCACGGTAAGCTGCACAAAATTGCCTTAGTAAGTAGCCAAACTATTCAATTTTCATGTTTTTCTTTAGTTTAGCATCAAAACCCATCTTTTTCGTCCATTTCACATCAAAATCTTGGTTTCTACAAAATCACTCAAAAACACATCAAATCCAACAAAATAGCCTTAAGTACATCATGAACTCCAATTTTAAGCATCGTAAGTTCTATGAACTCATATCACATTAGCAATTCACCCCAAGGAACAAGTTATTAAGAAAAATTCATCTAATTACTATGCACTAACCGGCTAAAAAATCTAAATTCCACTAACTATACAACGAAGTTGTAGAATCCAACCCAGAACTAGGATAACATCATGCTGATACAATAATTAAGTTCACTCTAAGAGGAGAGTAAGGGTAGCCAACATGGACATCAATGAATTCCCAATAAATTCCACTAAATTGGAGATTTTCGATTCGGAGAAGCCTCCGCACAATGTAATATTTTTTTAAATAGTAATTTACACTATTAATAAAATATAATGAAACCCAATACCACACTATCAAAATTGTGATATACAATATTAATACAAAAATAATGATACCCATATTGTATTTAATGCCCTAGATATAAAATAGAGTCAATATCCCATGTGGGGATTGCTTTCAAATATTAATTTTTTAATGGTTAACACTTACATATACATAAAGGATCGTTTTTCCACAAGAATGAATATATTTCGAGCTTAAACAATGCTCAAAACTAAAAAAATAAGGAACTAGGGATGTATGACTAAATCGGAGAATTAAACCGGGAATTAGATAGAAACTTACAAGGATTACGATGAGGAAATGATTTTTTCAAGCTCACTAAAACCCCACGATCACCTAAAGGTCAATATCCTAGTTTTCTAAGTAATATAGTATTTTAATGCCCTTGGGACTTTGAGAAAATGTGAGTAAATTGGGTGAGGCTAAAATAAGTGCCCCTGCAGTTACCTCTTAAGCAAATATTTGACTGCTTAAGTGGTTGTTTCTTGATGTGTCGGGGAAACATGACACTTTTGATGCTTAAAACCATGAATTTATTTGGGAACTTAGGTTATTTTAGTAGATATGATACGCGTTTGTATTTATTGTAGGTAAAATAGGTCTACAATAGTGTTGGGAGGAAAGTAGAAGAAAAAGAACTAAAAAGACCAAGTCTCATAAATATACATGTCACCTCACGAGTCATTGTCACATTATACGACTCGTATGATGACTCATAACTACAACAGAATCAAAGACCCATATAAAAGACTAAGTGAAAAAATATACGACAAGGTTTTTGAGATTCACTTCCATCCTCATTATTCCTCCATCTCATTAATCAACTCAAGACTCAAACTGTGAGAGTTGAATTGAAGTCATAGACAAGGATCAATAAGGCGATGCCCTGAGACTCACAATGTAAAGGGTGAGATTTATCATCACATTCACCAGATGTTTCATAATACATAGTTTGTCCAATTTACATGTAGAATAATAGAATATTTGGGTTGAAACTAATAAACCTGTGGAATTAAAAAGCTAGGGGAAACATAGTCCTAGTGTTCGTCTTCTACTTTTTACAACTAAAAGCACTCCAGTTCAGTTACTACTTACTGATTACTTCTAAAATCACTAATTTACTTTTCTTCACTGCTTGAGAATTAAATTAAGTTAAACAACTATTGAACATCTTCCGTGTGTGTTGTACCCTACCTAGATAGGTTACTATATTTAGCATCGACTATATCATACTTCTTTAGAGATTAGTTTTGGTTGACCTCAAATTTTAGGGTCATTGCTGAGGAAGATGTTATATTTTTTTTTATTGAATTTGGAGAATTCACAAATTTTATTTTCTATTTTTTATTTGGCATACGATGGTGTATGTTAAATACAAGGAGAAGAGACATCCCTTACTCCCTTTTGATCCAGATCCAAGAAGAATTCTTAAAGTGCCACAGATAATGGCAGAATAAGTTTGTGATGGTGTTACCACTATAGTTCAAGACCCTCATAATTTACCTCTTCCCCCACCATTATACGATCCACAAAATGTTGCTGACAGATAAACAAAAGAGTTATTAGCAGCAAAAGCTGAAGAAACTAGAGCGGCAGTAAAGCAGGCCCGAGCTGAGAATGCAGTGTTAGCCAGGACAAGATAAGTGCCTTTGCAACAAGGAAAAGTGAAAATAAGTAGAACCTTGATAATTTCTTCTTATCAGGATCTTTAACCATATGACAGATATGAAAGATGGGATATGTTGAACCTACTGAAATAGGAGCCATTGTTCGTCTTGCATTACCCCCTAATGTTAAATTTTTCATTATCGGTGCTATGATTTAATTGCTAAATCTAAAGGCTAAATTTTTGGGATCAACAACTGACGATATAAACATGCATCTTTCTAATTTCACTGGGATTTATTTGTTATATGCTATTTTAGAGGTAGATAAGGAAGGTTTGAGACTACAATTGTTATAATTTTGTTTCACAAAAGAAGCATCATTATGGTTAAAGGAACTTCCAAGAGGCTCAATCACTACCCGAGATGTGTTTTGTAAAGATTTTTTGGATATATTTTTCCCTGATGTGAGGATGTTTCTATTTGAAAGATGAGATTTATAGCTTTAAATAGTTACCTACAGAGTCCTTGTATAAAACAAGGTTTATATTCAAGAAGAAGCTAAGCATGGTACCTAATCACCAAATTAGAGGATTAAATTTGTTATAAAACTTCTATAGATCATTGAATGTCAGTTCAAGAACAATGGAAGATACAATTTCAGGAGGTGGATTTATACATCTTTGGTAGGATGATGTGCAGGATATGTTGGATGATATGTCAGTGATAAATAGAGGTTGGCATACTAGAGATGTTGTGCGTGGTGTTGGTACATATTTTGTTGGAGTAGGTAATGCGTATACAACTAATCATGATTTTGTAGCACAAGAGGTCACATAGCTTTTGATAGGCATTGGGTTGCTTACAAAATCATTCACAATAATAAGTGATGAAAAATTAATGCAGTTACAACACAAAAGTCTACTTCCTAAACTTTTGCGACTGATTTTAAAGAGAAGGTAATGTATCTTTATAATGACAAATACTGAAATAGAAGTAGAAAGAGATGGTGATTGGCAATGGAAAATTAACTTCAAAGAAAAGAGTGACAAATACGTTCCCCCAGGAAACCATGATTCATAATCTATAACGGAGGTAATGTTGGAGAAACTGGTCAAAGGGTATGAAGGACAAGAGAGTTGTGTTATAGATATTTAGGCAGACCTTCCAGGGTTGGATCAAAAAGTTAAGTCACAAGCTAGAGTAATTAAACAACTGGAACAAAATTATGGTCAGATGTTTGCAACATTAAATAAGAGGCAACTTGGCACTCTTCATAGTAACATGATTTCTAATCCAAAGAATGATGGTCATTGCCATGACATTACCACTCGAAGTAGTAAAACAACTATGTACCTATTTGAAACCAATGTTGATAAGCAGAAGATTTATAATTACACTAGTGATGTAGAGAGTATTATAAAGAAAGACACCAGAAAAGGTGATACTGAGGACGTCTCTCTTATTTTCCTCAAAGGTTGAAAAAGAAATAAGAAGAGGGTAGAAAAAGAAATAAGAAGAGGGTAAGTACCAAAAAATTTTGTCTATGCTAAAGAAACTATCAATCAAGATCCCACTTGTATAGGAATTAGAACAAATGTTTGGATCAGTAAAATTCATGAAGGATCTAACCACCAAGAATTTTTCAGTCAATTATGATCTAGTTGATAATATCCATCATTATAGTGTTGTGGTAACAAGATCTTTAGTAGAGAAAAAGAAGGATCTGAGTTCTTTCACTAAACCCTGCACCATTGGATCTTTCAACTTTGCTCATACTCTAAAAAAATTAGGGGCTTTTATCAACCAAATGTCATTAGTTGTATTTAAGCAGTTGGGATTGGGAGGGCCTACTCCAACTACCACGAGACTTGAAAAGGTAGATAGGACAGTTAAGAAACCATACAATATTCTCTAAGATTTGTTGGTAGAGTTTCCTTCTTTTATTTCATGCTTATTTTGTGATATTAGACTGTAAAGTGGATTTTCAAGTCCCAATTATATCGGGAAGACCTTTCCTCTCTACTGGAAGGTCATTGATTGACTTGTAGCTAGGACATCTAATATTGAGATACAATAATGAATATTTTATATTTAATTTTTAGAAAGCCATGAAGTAACCCTATGAGTTGAGAGTATATCCATGATTCATATGTATGATAAAGAGCTAAACTCTATACATGATGTTGATTTTATTACTCTTTGGGATGATGCTTCTAATGTTGCTATTCCTACTGAAGAAAAGTTAGATGTTAAAGGTCTTATTTCTATTATCATGAACTTTGATTATGATGGTAATGATAAGTATAATGAAATGGTATATGAACTATATAAGAGTGGTTCATATTCTTATGCACCGAAAAAATCTTGATTTGGATATGAAGAATAGAACTACTCCACCTACTCATCCATTTATAAGAAGCCACCTATTTTAACGTTAAAGGCCCTCTCTTATCACTTGTGATATGTATTTGTTGGAACTGAACAGACTTTGTTGATAATAACTTCATCCAACTTGAGTGAGAAAAAGGAAATTGTCAGTATTATAGAGATTCAAGAGGGCCATAGGTTGGTCAATTGTAGATATTATGGATATTCCACCTGGTTTGTGTACTCATAAAATTCAACTTGAGTTGGATTATATTTCAAGTATAGAGCATTAGCGCCAACTCAATCTTTCTTTGAAGTAGGTAGTGAAAAAAGAAATAATCAATTAGTTGGATATTGGTGTAGTGTATCTTATTCTTGATAATGAGTTGGTTTTTCTGGTACAATGTGTTCGAATAAAGGGCAGTATTACTATTATGCCTACTAAGAAAAATTTGTTGGTGCCAATAAGATCAGTCTCAAGATTAATAGTATGCATGGATTATAGAAAATTGAATGCATGGACTCAGAAGGACCATTTTCCCATTCCCTTTATCGACAAAATATTAGAGAGGTTAGCGGGAATAGAATGGTACTATTCTCTTGATAGGTATTCAGGTTATAACATGATTACTGTTACAAATGAAGATCTAGAGAAAACCTTTACATGTACTTATGGGATATTCACATTCAGACATATGTTATCTAGGTGATGTACTGCTCCACCAACATTTCAATGCTGTATAACCATTTTTTCTAACATGGTAGAAGACACTCTCGTTGTGCGTATGGATTATTTTTCAGTTGTTTGTAATTTGTTTGATGCATCAACATATAATTAGCGAAATAGATATGCCAAAGACTGCCTTTAGAACCCCATATGGTCACTATGAGTTTCTTGTCATGTCCTTCGGGTTGACTAATGCCCAAAAATATTTAGGGATTTGATGAATAGGGTCTGTTGTCTATACTTTGATATGTTTCTCATTGTCTTCATTGATGATATCTTATTGTCTTCTAAGAGTGAGAAAAATCATGTAGATCACCTACGTGACATGTTAAAAACTTTGAAGGATCATCATTTCTATGCAAAGTTCTCTATGTTTGAGTTTGGTTAAAAGTCTAGCTTTTCTTGATCATGTCATCTCTAGTGAAGAGATTATGTTAGATCCCCAGAAGGTTGCAGTGGTTAAGAAGTGGCCTAGACCAATAGCTCCAACGAATATTCAGAGCTCCTTAGGTCTACCTACTATTATAGAGGGTTTGTCGAGATTTTTTATATTATAGCTATCCCATTGACCAAATTGACCTAGTAGAAGGTAAAGTTCTTTTGGTCCAATGCATGTAAGGATAGTTTTGAGAAGTTGAAAAATAAATTGACTTCGACTTTAATTTTGACTTTACCCAAGGGTAGTGATGGTTTTGTGATTTATTGTGATGCCTCTTGAGTTTGTCTCGGTTGATTTATGATGCAACATGGTATGGCGGTGGCCTATGCTTCAAGGCAATTAAAAGTTCATGAAAAGAACTACCCCACCTCTGAGGTAGAATTGTTAGCCGCTGTCTTTGCTTTCAAAATTATACGACATTATCTGTATGGTTTTCATGTTGATATCTTTTTCGAACATAAAAGCCTCCAATATATGTTTACCCAAATGGAGTTGAATCTCCATCAAAGAAGGTTGCTTGACCTATCGAAAGGCTAAGACATGAGTCTTTTTTACCATCTCGGTAAGGCGAATGTAGTCGTCAATGCTCTTAATAGATTGTCTATGGGGAGTTTGGCCTATGTTAATAAGGATAAGAAGGAGTTGGTGAAATATATTTGCTATTTAGCGAATTTTGGAGTTTGACTTACGGACTTTGATGATGGTGGTGTGTTTGTGCATCTAGTATCTCAATCACCTCTTTTTGTTCAGATAAAAAAAGTAAGTAATAGACATCGACTTGATACAGATCAAGGTTAAAATGGGTCCATAAAAAGCCGTTGTCTTTGTGATTAGTGGCGATGGTGTCTTGAGGACCAAGGTATGCGATGCATTCCTAACGTCGATGGATTGAGGAAAAGGGTCATGGCCGAGGTTCATGGAGCCTATTATGCTATTCATCCCAGTTCCACCAATATGTATCATTACCTTTAAGAGTTCTATTGGTGTAATAATATGAAGAGTTACTAGATATGTGGATAAGTGCATGGTGTGCCAACAAGTAAAGGTTGAGCACTTGAGGTCGGGCATCCTACACAAAGAGATGGCTTTGCCCAAGTGTAAGTGGGCCACCATTAATATGGATTTTCTTACTGGTCTTCCTAGACCTCGGAATCAATGTAATTCTATTTGGGTAATTATTGATGAAATGACTAAGTTCAAAAATTTCTCCCCCATAAGAACTAGTTTCTTAGTGGAGGATTATGCGAAGTTGTATCTTGTGGAGATCATGAAGTTACACTGTGCTTTGGTGTCTATTATCTCGGATCATGTTGCTCTATTTTCAGCCCACTTTTGGAATTCATTTCAAAAAAGTTTGGGAAATAAGGCATTCCTTAGTACAACTTTCCACCCTCAAACGGATGGCAAGTAGAGAGAGTTATCTAAACTTTTGAAGATATGTTGTGGGCTTATTAATTAATTATGGTGGTAGTTGTTATGACCACTTGACTTGGATATATTTCGCCTATAATAATAGTTACTACTCCAGTATTAGCATGTCCCCTTTCGAAGCATTGTATGGTAAGAGATGTTGACCTTCTATTGGCTGCTACAAACTTTTTGAGGGTAAGTTGCTTGGGCTAGACTTCATTCACCAAGCCTTAGAGAAGGTAAAGATTATTCGTGATAGATTGAAAACTGCTAAAAGTCACCCAAAGTACCATGTGAATGTGAGGCGTATGGACTAAGAGTTTAATGTGGGAGATTGGGTATTGTTGAAAATTTGACCCATGAAAGGAGTAATACTATTTTGAAAAAAGGGGAAGCTTAGCACCTTGTATGTTGGTCCTTACTTGATTGAGAAAAGTGTTGGAAATATTGCTTATAAGTTGGAGTTGCCATCTAGAATGAGCTCTATTCACCCGATTTTCCATGTGCCTATGTTTCAAAATTATGTGGGTGATCTTTCCTTGGTTGTTCCCTTTGAATAAGTTGCTATTTCGGACTCTTTGTCCTATGAGAAGGTCCCAGTTAGAATTTTGGATTATCAAGTTTGCAGATTCCAAATGAAAGAGGAGGCTCCGGTGAAGGTTCTATTGAGGAATCAACGCATTAAGGAAGATACTTGCCAGGTAGAAGAAGACATGAAGTCCAAGTAGCCGCATTTATTTCCTATTCTAGAAGCTTGTGATGGAGGTATGTGTTAATCTCCGTACCCTTATATATGTCTTTGATAGAAAGTGGCGTTAGGTCTCCAATAATTGAGATTGGTTTATGTCTTTGTTAGATTATCGATTAAAGCTCTTGATGAGGGAAATAATTGGTGTCTTGTTAGAACATGAATTAAATTTCCTAATAATATGAAATAATATTTGGATTTTTGTTATGTGTATAAGTCTCTAATAATTTAAATTGATTCATGTTCTTGATAGATGAGGGAGTAGAGTCTCCAACTCTTCAACTACCTTATATCCCTTAAGGTTGATATGTTAAAGTCCCTAAGTTGTGAAATAAGTATTTGTTGGATAGTAATGGGTTTGAATCCCAAGACAAATGTAAAGAAATAGATAATTAATGATGATCACGATATATGTTGTGTTATATTGTAATGTTATTGTATGCTTGGTCCTAATTTTGTTTAAAGGTTTGTTGTGATATGTGATAATGTGTTGACTTGTATTCATGCTCTCCTTGCCAATCATTCGTAGATGAATGATCCTAGTGTAGGAGAATGAAACTCCTGAGAATGTGTTTCTAACTTGGCCCTATTCTAGTTATGATCATGATATATGTGCTATGTTATATCCTTATAGTGTGTTGTTTCTAACTTGAGGAAATATTTCTCTGGTGTATATTGCGGTGTTAACTTGAATATATAATTACCTTTCAAAGTGGGTGAGAATGGAGACACCTAGACCTTGGACCTTTTGGAAAACAATAACCTTTTTATGGATCTGGAGTGAATACGGTTGGCGTGCTTGAGTCGTACCCTAGGTCACAACTATTTTCCCTCCCCCCCTTCTTTTTTGTTTCCTATACAATATGTTAGGGTAATATACTATCCTCCAAATGACAAGGACATTCCTTGGTTGTAACCAGCCCATACGAGTGGTATACTACTCAACCATCTAGAGTAAATTCTTAAACCATGTAAATTATTCTGGTTATGGGTGGTCTATAAGAGTTAGGTCACGAGTCGTAGCGTTTTGATAAAAATCAAGGGTTTTGTTTTACCTTAACTAGTATGGTTAACCTAGGTCATGATTGGCAAGTGAACTATAATGGGGAGTGGTACGCCTGTATGTGTGGGCTTTTTATTTTTTAACCAAGGACCTTTTGATCATTACCCATGCCTAAATCCCTTAAACATCTCACTATATAATGATTGTAGCCTCCTAAATCTTTATTTACAAGACTCAAAAACTCCTAAACACTCTAATGGATATTGGAAGCAAGATTGGAGGCTTGGTTTTGGAGGTTTCATCTAGTGGCAAGAGGAAGATTCAAGATTGTTAGTTTGTCATCTTATTGAAGGCATGTATCTCTTTCCCTCTTTAAAGAAATATAAACCCATGTATTTAACAATTGGATTGGTAAGTGTATATGGTGGTTTTTAATCAAATAAAAAAGGACTTGCTACTTAACAATGAATGATAATGATTCTTGGTTATACTTGTATTGATACATGTTATTGATTCTAGATTGCATATGTAAATATTTGTTATATGTTGTTTAACATGAGGATTTTGAGTAACCCTAGTATTAATGATACCTAAAATGTAAAGGGCCTTGTTATAAGTATGCACAAAAGGTATTTGTTAAAATGTCTAAGTGAATTGTCATGTCAATTACTGATGGTGTGTTGAACTAGGAAAATGGCCTAATAAGAATGAATGTTTTCTAAATTTTATGTTAAGAGCATGGTAAGCCATATGAGTCTTGATGATAAACTTGTTGTGCTAAATGACCAATAAGGAGATGAAGTCCCTTAATATTAAGATGAAGTAGAATAGTGTATTAAACTAAAGTATGGATGAGAATTCTAGTGAAATGTGAATGTCTTGTGTGGATCGTGAGGGCCATAAAATGAATTCTGTGACAAATTGAATAAAGGCATTGTCCTATTGAAATGGTTTAGAAATGAAGGTTCCTATAAGAACCAAGTGGTCATGTATGGTGTTGAATTGAAAAAATGGTTAAATTCCTTAAGTTGTATTAAATGTATTGACCCATCAGTAAAGTGGTCTAAGGTCCCACTGTCAATGAAAGATAGTGTGATGGATTGAGGTTGAAGTCTCTTTCCTTATCAATGGATTGAGATTAAAGTTCCTTGCCCAATGAAAATTCTTATGGTTAAAGTCCCTTGCTCAAAGATATATCTTGAGTTAATAGTACCTTGACCAATGTATGAGCACATGGTTACAGTCACTTGCTTGATGAATATGATGATGGGTAGAGTCCCTTGTGGAATAAATGTGTATGTGGTTTAAGTCGTCGGATAATGAATGAGTAAGTATGTTTTAAGTCCTTTGTCTAAGTGCATTTGATTGTTGTTAGAGTCCTATACATATTGTGAAATGTTGAACCTATAAGTGTGAAGGGTTGGAGTTCCCCATTTAATGCCTAATGAATGAATCATTGAGAATATTGATGAGCCTTGATATTTTGATTGGCATGTAATATACCTATATGTATAACTATGTTTATGAATGTAACTCAATATGATATATATTGATTTGTAATTGATTGATGATGCACTTTATTACTTATCCTTGAGTTACTTGTTAGCGTTCCAACTGCTAACCGTCTTCGGATGCTACGTCATTAGACGAAGTAGGGGCCGGAGCATCTACTTCTTCTCATGCATGGTGATTACACGGTCAGGTGGTTTGTGCATTGACTTGAAGATGTGAGGTTCCTTACATTTAGAAGAAATTCATCTCTTAGTCCTCATATTTAGACTTAGTCACTTTGAAAAATGATTTGGTCAAATTCGGGGGCCTGTCCCGACATATATACTTATTAACTTCAGTTTGTATAGCGGTATTGTGAACAACTGTGAATTTCGGCGTAGTTATTATAATGAATATAGTGTTGAATTATGAAATTATTCCATGAACATAACTCATGAATTAGAGTTAATTCTACTCCTATGATATGATGAAGTGTTTTGGATGTGTTACGTGGCGACCTCTAGTACCTGTGTGGTTTACGTGCCAATATGACATAGATCAAAGTTCGGGAAGTGTTACACTAAATAATACAATGGCCTAAAATAAAGGCGAATATCGATCCCTCAAAGACTTGTTTTAACTACTATTCTATTGTGGCTCAACTACTAAGATTAAATTAGTGCGAAAGTAACCAATAGGGTTTTGAAAGTTAAAAGCTAAATGTAAAGTATGTAGTGCATACAAATAAACCTTTAGAAAATCAATGGTCAAAAACCCACGGTTAGGGAACTATGAATAATCATACTATGCTATTGAACTTCATTCGTTAAATTGCATATTTTGTTTCTTGATTCATAGGATTTATTGCTTGATCATGGTCTCCCGACCTCTAATCGTCTACCTAAACTGGACATTACAACTATATCATTGAGAGGTGTTGGAATAATCCAATTATATTCATGAATCTTTCATCCTACATCTGAACCATGCTATACTACTAGGTATATCCCTATACTAGTCGCTAATTCAAATTCCTTTGTTCATAAAAGAGTAAGAACCTTGCACTATCCATCCCTATATTCGATCTTCCTATTCCTGCTCCTGAGATAACAAGGTCGACAAAATATTTATTATAAGGGTCACAAATCATTAAAATACTTTAAAAAATAGTGAACAAACAACCAAATATGATAAGCAATCCAAATAAACTCATTTCAAAGCGAAAGTAAACATGTTTTTGTCCTTCACACCAAAAAGGGGCCTTTTTGACACTAATAAACATAACCATAGTCAAAGTAATTTAATTCATGGCTAAATCCATTAAAAATCTAAGTTAAACAAAAATAAACCTTGATTAAAGTTTGTAGCATCCCCTGCTAAATGATCTAAGACGTCAAAAAGTAATTACAAAGTGTTCTATTTATAGTGTGCAAGGTTTGGTCGTGTAAGAATTGGCCAGGAGTCATCGTATCTGGACAACCGAAATGGAGGGGGAGCCAAGGTAATTAGTGCATTGCTCTAAAGGGGTCTCCCGGGCCTTAGTACCATGGAGTGGAGGGGGTGCTTCCCCTATATCGCCATGCAAACTAGAATTGTCCACTTGTATATAAACTTGTATCAAGCCTTTCTCCTTCCATCCGAAGCCTGCGGTGTTCTTTCCCTATAATTTTACACTTTCGTATCATACAAATATCATCCTAAAACACCATGAAGTAGATCTCAAAACAATAAAATATCACGAACATCTAACTAGAAACACAAGCTAAGAACTAGTTTCGCTCATTTAAATCATAAACTGTCTTGACTCTTGTCTTGATCCAATTAAAAATTAAATATCCATAAAAAAAATTTCCACACAATATTACACATTCAAACCATAACTAAGTCATCATGCATGTTAGAATTCATCGAGAACAACTAGTACAACACCTAGCTCAAGCTAGTAACACTAGTTTCCTCGTCCAAACTCTAACTGATCAATTAGAATCCAAACTTTTTTTAAAACACATTTAAACATTGTAATCAAATACTTAAACACTTAGATGCTTCTTTATTTTATTATAAACATATAAATCCCTTGAATTTCCCTCAAAACAAGGCTATATAATCTAGGGTAACAATACTAAATTGTATAAATACACCCAACATCAAACATCCTCATAGGGGAGTTTTTGATTGGGAAAAAAATATTAAGACAAGAATGTAAGATTCACTTCCATCATCATTATTCTTCCATTTCATCTAACCAAATCATGATTCAAAAGGTGAGAGTTGAACTGAAGTCACATAGAAGGAGTAATAAGGAGATGCCGTGAGACTCATAAGGTAAAGGGTAAGATTTATCAACACATTCACAAGACTGTTGATAATGCATAGCTTGTCAAATTTACATGAAGAACAATAGAATAGGTGAGTTGAACACGAGAAACCTGTGGAATTAAGAAGCTAGGTAGAACATAGTCCTAGTGTACTACTGTTTACAACTTAAAGCACTTGGGTACAATTACTACTTACTGATTATTTCCAAAATCCCCCATTTACTTTTTTGCTCTACTCATGAATTACATCAAGTGGAAAAAGTTTTTAATATCTTCCGACCCAAACCTAGTAGGGATATTATATTTGGCATGGAATGTAACATAGTTTTTTTGGAGGTTAGTCATTGGAGAGGTCACTGGTAAAGAAGCATATAGTTGTGACTACCTAAAAGCTAGAGGTCATGATGACACTTGTCATGACATACCTTTACAAGTAAGACTAGCATCCAAACTAATATGAAAAGAAAAAGACAATGCCCATATCAAAGGTAAGGCTTCTAGAGTAAAAAATGAACAACACGATATAGTAATAACAAAAATACATAACAAAAAATTCCATACGAATATCCCAAAACCTGGTCTCATAGTTTAAGAACAAGATAGTACAACTGGAGGTAAAAAATATATAAGAATATCCATACAAGAATTAAACTTTGCCTCTGAATTCGTGTAAGACATAGTCTGCATAAGAATATATAGAAGTCAACTCCAGATCGATAGATCAACTGCCACCTAAAATCGGCTTAAAGTATCGCTCGAATAAACTATCTTAAGGATCATTCATACATTCATCTGCACTAAATGGCATAGTAAGGGTGGGTACAATGCACTTATACTTAATAGGTTTCGTAGTCCGCCTACGTAAATTTAAAAATAATGAATATAAACATAAACTATGGGCGCAACTCCAACAATTAAAAATGTCCCAAATAGTAGCCTACACTATCTCAACTATAGTTATAACAAAAACACATTTGACAAGTATAGGTAAAGGAAATAAGAAGGAAACACATTAACTACAAGTATAGAAAGATAGAATAAATTAGCAGATATCAAGTCAAAGAAAGAAATACAATCACAATATATGTAGTGCAATGATAAAGATAAGGGTGATGATGATGATAATGCATGAGGTCATCACACAACCTCCATATAACATACCAAGCCCTACTTTTAGGCTGGACCTAGGGGAGATTCGTCAACCCACACCTACAAAGCTTTGCTCCCAAGTAGGGTAAATGGGTGCTTCGTCATCCCATATACAACTAATATCCAGTACCAATATCCATATCTCTATTATAACACATACATTGGTAGAAGGTTTAAAAGATGTCACATTTTCTATCAAAAAAAGCAAGTATTTAAGTATTTCCATAATGATACCAATGTTTCATGAATGAATATGATATGAGGATGTAATGCTCACAACCAATCAACATAAGAATTTCTAATATACCAACTATGTGAGAAAAAAATCAACTCAAATTAACCAAACATCAATATATCAATGCCAATCTATAACATCATATAAGACCCCACGCTATCACATATAGTAAACAATGTGTCAAGACCACAAAATATTATCCACACATGTCCAGAAACAAGAACATAAGTTACCTAACATATTATCTATGATACAACTCTATACCTAAGCATGCTTTTACTTTATTATTAATTAACCAATCCATTCTGAAGAGAGTTAAGTCATAACATATCTTGAATGTTGAAAACTAAAAGGAAAAGTCTCCAATTGGCACTTTCCCATCATGAACAAAGCCGATATAAACAAAAACATACAAATATAGTCTCTATGCATAAAAATAAAGCCAATGAATCCTATATTTTCCAATTTCAAATTGGAGTAAAATGGACCTCTTAAATGGTTTTTTAAAAAAAGAAGGATAAAGTAATTTTTTTTGTCCAAAACATATTTTCCACGATTAAAAGAACATAGAGGAGATATTCAAAGATAAAATAAGTTTAAATTAGTGTTTAAAATTAAATAATACTATTTATAGGCCTTCCTTGACAAAATCCCTAAATTTCATATTTAATACTTAGTTTAAAAAAGGTTTTAATGATTAAATTAAGGAAAAGTAGTTAAAATAGGAATTTTGGAGCTTAACCATGCTTAGAATGGAATAAAATGCTAAAAAAACTCAAATGCCAATCTTCAAGTCCTAAAATAGGAAGAATTACAAGAAAAGAGGAATTAAATAACCAAAGTATCACTTACACAATCAGTAGGTCACTTAAGAGACCAGGTGTCGCTTATGTGATACTTTTTTGATTGCGTAAGAGACCCTATTATAACTAAATAAATGGTTTTGTATGAAATGTAGATGTCGTGTGCCCTGTAGCATGCTCAGTTAGGTTACTTAAGAGACCAAAATATTTCTTAAGCAGGTGCACAACTGAGTTCTACACCAACTAGAGACTTAAAAAATTCTAAGTTATTGGAGAATATTTGGGATTCATCCAAATCTAGAAAAGGCAAATGGACTATGCTACCCTATCAAATTTGATGCTCAAAAGTAAATGTCCATATCAGAATTACAATACAAATACATTTTAACAAAGTTAACCCCTGAAAACCAATTTCACAAATTATCGAACCAAGGGTTCAGATGAGATTTGAAAGTTTTAAAATCACTTCAACTATGACACTAACTTAAAATCGATATTCTAGATCTTATGTTTTAGACCGTTTTCCATTGGATGCACAAATCAATACATGCTCACTGAAGCAAACTATAAGGCTTTCAAGCAACCAAAAACCACAAACTCGCTCTAATCTTATAAAATGCGTTAGGAATAGTTCCAAACATCCTCACACACCAGAATTACCATATTGCAACCACTGGGATGGATTAAATAGTAAAATTATATAAAAAATAAATATTCATTCAAATTAGGTCATTATATCATCCACCACTAAGAATTTAGTTTGTCCTCGAACTAAGGGATATAGAAATACTTAAATACACTAAGAGTAGTGGTGTAATGACCCTTCTAATCATTTTTCATATTTCTCCTTCATTTTACCATAAGGTCTTATCCATAATATCCATATGTCATTTACGACTCATTTAGTTTTTAGAACCAATTCATGTTTAGATGTCTTTGTTAGTCCCAAATGGCCACCGAGAAAATACTTTTGTAAGAAAACCTCGAATGAGAATTTAGACTACGCCAAAAACTCCAAAATAAAAATTTTAGGCAAGGTAGACTTTTTGTTTGGGTTCCAATGCACCCAAGCTCATTTTTACCTATTGGTCAGAAAGTTGAATATTGGTAGTTTGGGTGTGGGACTCATATTTATTTTAAACGACCTCAGATGGAAAATCCAACTTTTCCATAACGTTTAAAATATTTAATTTAGTATGGTTACATAGTTCATTTTTGTAAATTGAATTTTGAATGAATCTCCTTGCATGTAGGGTTTATAAATACACCCCAATGTTGTGAATTTGGTTATTTTTACTTCATCCTTGAAAGACAAGAACCCTAAATTGGTATAACTTAAAATTGTGCTTTGTAGTTGACTTGGGATCTTGATGAACATCTTTTATCATGATTATCATCAAAATTAAGTTAAGATTTCATTACTTTTTAGATGAAATTATTTGTTCTTAACCAAAACGCTAATATATTGTAAGTATTTATTTTAGCCCCATATTAGGTTTGTTTTCACCCATTTCTTTAGGTTTATGATTCCTTGTTCATATATAAATACTTGGTAGACCTCGAAAATGTCATTTCTATAAGTGGAACCCACATGGAATTTTTGTGTCATTTTTGAAGCCAAAGCAAAATGGTGCAAATGTGTATTGTTATTCTTTGATCGATGAGTAGATTATGATTTTGATAGTATGATGGTATTTTGATTATTGCGAAGCCAAGATGGACATTGATAAAGGATGTAAGGTTTTCTGGTTCTCCTTTGAGGTAGTTTTCTACCTACTCATCTTTGAGCATGACGTATGTTATATATGGCATGTGAATGTGAATGTTAGGCTTGATCATGAGTAAAATAAGTTAGTCTTAATTATTAATGATTTTTTATTAGATGATGGTGTTGGACTGTATGTTTATGCTCCTTTTATAATACTATTGCCTTCTCCTTTATTGACTAGTTTATGGCATGGATATGATTTGATGTTATGTTTGGGATTTTTCTTTGGCATGGGAAGCATGTTTAGTATATTTGACCTTAGTTACTATAGACTAGTGACCTTAAAATCTTTATTTTGGTAGAATTGACATAAATGCTCATGTATCTAGTCAAAGTTCCTATCTTTTGTTTGGTTATGGCTTGCTTGATATCTTAAAGTTGAACTAGATACCCTAGCCTAGTTTGGGGCATCGATTTCCTAAATATTAAAATAAAGGATTATAATTGGGTTCATCATGACTAAGCGATAAATCCCACTTTCAAACTAAATAATAGATTTATTTTAAGTAAAGACTGTCTGTTTTAATGAATAATTTATATGTAAAAAAAGATAATAATGAACTTTTAATGAATTTACCGATATATGTTTCACGTTATGATTTGACACTACTAATTACTCTATAGTTAAAGATTCCAACCCTTTCTACACTTCGTAATCAATTATTCTGGAAGATTACTCCGACCAATGAATATAGGAATTCACACTCTATTAGCCACAACTTTAGTTCGTGCATATATTGTATATACGCTTATGGATAATATGATATTAATGATGGGAATTGAATTATAGTAATATAATATACCTTTTTTTTTCTTTCATGATTATTTAATTTAGCCCTCGTGGGGGTTATTCGTTTCATTAGATCCATTAGGACTTGTTCTTTACTATATCTCTCATGGGGCTTGCACTTTACTTTATACCTCATGGTGTCACTATTATTGACTTTGACTTGGATATTATGATGTGATGATACCCAATAAGGCCAAAGGATATTATAATGATATGATGATAACTGGTAAGGCCAAAAGATTTTATGAATATATGATGATACCCGATAAGGCCATATGTTGTTATGATATATAATGACACCGAAAAAGTCCAAAAGATTTTATGATGAAGATTTTAATAACTGATAAGGACAGAGGATGGTTATATTGATGCGACAATATGTACATCTATCAATTTGAGTATGGCTAGCCCTATGTATGGAAACTATATATATATATTCTCGGTAAGGCCGAAGGTTGATTATGATAGAGATTGTAATAATGATGAGATTGTGATATTGATTTTTTAGATTGTATTCAATCTTCCATGCGCACCAACTATCAAGAGTATGCACCTATGTATATAAGCCGGTATGGGATAGTTATCTAAATATGGGTTATGACTATGCCTTGTTTAGTTTTATTCTAATTACACCCTATGAGACTGGGGCAGTGGTCATAAACATATGATGGGGTAGGTATTTGGTTGTCTATAATAGTTGGTTACTCCGTTGATATTTATATTACTATTATCATTGTTATTTATAGTTACGACAAATTGGTCATTGATTAGTATCGTGATTTGAGGTATGATTCTTGCCTTTTCTATCATATGATTTCATTATTATGCATGATTAATTCATGATGAGACAAAATAATTAGAAACCCTGAGTATTTTAGTACTAAAACCCGATATAGGGTTATAATGAGGCCTTAAAGTAAAGATATGATGGCCTAAGATGCGACTTGAGTTAACCTTATAACTATATACATATATATGTATGTGTATCTATATGTAGCAATGGTTTTATCGTATATCCCTTCCATTACATTTGAATATTATATATTCATTCCTTAGCCATGTTTATTGTTATATAATTTTCTTTTATCCTTTATTCAAAAAATTTCCAGGGATATATAGTATAGTGTTGAGATTTTTATGTATGACTTGAATAGGATAGTTCTTCCTTGACACTTCCTTGGTCTTCTTGAATCAAAACAATGCCTCAATCATAAACTTTGTAAGTAGCTATCTGAAATTATAAATTTCATCCTTCTACTATAACATCCATGTAGAAGGGAAGAATCTACTCATAAACTATGTCTTAAACTTGTACCAAGTAGTGATAGATCCTCTGGGAAGTTCCTGTAGCCGTAGTGATGCTTTATCTTTTAAAGAAAATGAGAAAAACCTCAATCTTAATACAGCCTAATTAACCATTGAAATATTAAGATTTGTCCAAATCCCTAGAATATTTATTCAGTGCATGTTTTCTTCATCCTTACCTGCACCAAAAAATACACACTTCAGATTCGATAATTGGATCATAGCACTAGTGATATCAAAATTTACATTAGGGGAAAAAGGAGAAACAATGGCCCAGACTTCGTAGGCTAAACATAACCTAAATTTTTCATCATCATTCTTATATTTTTCTAAGTGTTAATATACAAGAATAAATGAAGCCCTGCCTCTGTGAACTCAACAATCAACAACTTGTCTCGGTCATACCATTCCTTCCTAATGAGCTACTACCGAATCTATAAATAGTTTGGATTCTTCTACTTCTCTATGTTGTTCCTCTAATAGTTGTTATGTATAAAAGTCTGTAATATTATATGGGTCTATAGGAATATACAGCGGTGCCATATTTGGATCCACTAGTGGGTGATCTTTAACTCCTTCACCAACTTAACTTTACATCCTTCTTGGTTTTTGAATGATTCTCCCTGGTTATGGATCAAGAAGTAGAAAGGGATTGCCTCTACACTTAGTACTTGGCATACACCAGTTTATGTCAAATAGATAATAGAAAATAAAAAGTTGCATACTTAAAAAATTTAATTCACTTTTCAATTATCTTTCCCGGCAATGGCACCAAAATTTGATGTTGTCTAAAACTACACCATGATTAATAGTGTAATATTGTTGATTTAAAATATAATAACCCTATAAGGTTGGGGTAACCCCTTAGGTAAAACATGAACAGTTGCTTGCCTAGATGTTATTCATAAGCCGTACATGATAGTAAATAGGGGGATTTTATTATCAATCATAAATAGTAACTAACTCTTGAGTTCTTTTGAGTTATAATCAATATCAGATGAACACTAGGATTATTTTCCCTTAATCTTATGAACTTCATAAATTTGTCATGGTCAACCCAACTATTCTGTTGTTCGGCATGCAAGTACTATAAATAAGTCTTATCTACTACCAGGTTAGCTCAACAGTAAATTTCACCCTTTACCTGGTAAGGCTCAGGTTATTGCCTTGTTTCCCTATGATACAACCTTAGATACACTTTTTGGGGTAGGATCAAGTGATAAGATGATATGAATAGACTAAAAGATAGAGGTAGAAAGATCAAATAACTATTTTAATCTTCTTTTTCCAATTATAAACTCATTGGTTATCGAATCGATGTGAATAAAAGCTATCTCAAGCATTTATTGCTATTATAAAATTAATTATAGCAATGTAGAATTATTATACATAAAAAACCCTATAAAAATTAAGTCTCACATAAAGAATACAAAAAAATAATTGCACGACAATAATATGAATAAATTCCAAAGTCTCTAATTGAATAAACCCTAAAATCTTGAGAATAATTGTAAAAGTATTGTAATAATACGTAAGAGCATTTAAAGGGAAGTTCAATATGCAAAAGAAGACTGTGTCATTTCAACCTAATAAAATATATCCCCTAGGGTATTTATTATATCTTAAAATAAAATAAAATTCTATTAAAAATAGGGAAGATAAAGTTAAGTCGACAGTTGAAACGACATAGTCTTGACTCATATTGGTTCAATACAAGTGGGGCCCTACCTTATCTTATTTATTCCATTGTCTGATCTTGCCATGGCTTTAACTTTCTGTTCAATATTTGATATGTTAATATAAGTCATACCTAAGTGTACGACTCATTTCCTCAACTCACATCTACCTGGGACTTCAGTCTTCCCAGGTTTGAACACTAGTTTGTATACGATATACCTATACGAGTCTTACTCAAACTTTCAACTCATATTTCTTTGAAACTTTAAATCCTAGATGTACCTTACGTTTTGTTATGCTTATGACTTCTATATATACTTCTATCTTATCTTATGACTGGGATACTTGAGTCATATTTTTCTCATACTTGGATACTTTATTTTTCTTTTAATTCAGTTACTTATACGATTTAGTATATGAGTCATATCAACTAGTTATAACTCATGAGATGAATTGTATACTTAACAGAGTTGATTTGTTTCAGGTCTTTTTTTTCTTTTTTTATTCCAATACAGTTGTAGACCTATTTTACTTGAAATTCACACCAAAGTGCATAAGTTCGTGGTTTTAAGCTTCAAAAGTGTCATGTTTTGATGCCGCATTAGCAGGGTACAGAAGTTAAATATGAGTAACAAACATGTGGTACCTAGTAGGAAGTTATCGATTGAGCTCTAAATATAAATCCAATATATATAACATATAAACAAAATATAAATAGCACCCAATATTCTGCAACCACATAAATAACCAGTAAGATAATAAGGATAACTTATGCTATTCATGTCCAAGAGACTAACATAATAGCACTAAGGAAATGTCAAGAATGAACTATCCTGTTCCTGCCATACGTAGAAATCTCAACACTATATTGTATATCTCTAGAAATTATCTGAATAAGAGATGAAAGAAGATTATATAATAATATACATGGCTAAGGAATGAATCTATAGTATTCACAAGTCAAGAATGGGATACATGATTACAAATAAATATATATAGCTAGATATACATATATTTAAGCATATATAAACATATAGCTAGACATACATATATATATATATATATATATATATATATATTCATATATATAGTTTTAAAGTCAACTCAAGGCATATCTTAGGCCATCATATCTTCACTTTAAGGCCTTATTATAACCCTATCATGATTTAGTACAATCATACACAGGGTTTCTAATTCATTTGTCTAATCATGAATTAACCATGCATAATAATGAAATCATAAGATAGAAAAGACCAAAATCATACGTCAAATCCGGATACTATTAATGACCAATTTTTCATAACTAGACATAACAGTAATCATAGAAATGATAATAACAATATCAATAATACAAGACTAATTAAATATTCTAGATAACCAAATACCTAACCTATCATATGCTTACAACCACCAACCAAGGATCGGAGGGTGCAATAAGCATATAACAAAACAAGGTATAGTCATAACCCATATTTATACAACTATCCCATACCAGCTTATATACATAGATACATACCGGTGATAGGCGGTGCACATGCAAGAAAGAATGCAATGTAAAAAATTAATATCAAAATCTCATCATCATAACGATCTCCATCATAACCAACCTTTATCCTTTCTAGGAATTTATATATATATAGTTTCCATACATAGGTCTAGCCATACTCGAACCGGTAGATATACATATTGGCACATTAATCAAATCATCCACCATTCTTATTGGGTATTATTATAATTTTAACTATATCTTTTGGCTTTTTTAGGTGTCATTACATCATAATAATATCCTCTAGCCTTTTCGAGTTTCATTATATATTCATAAAATCCTTTGGCCTTACCTATTATCAGCACATGAACATAACATCCTCTGTTCTTATTTGGTATCATCACATCGTAAAATCCATGTTAATGTAAATAAGGGCGAGCCCCACAATGGCTAAAGTAAAGTCCAAGTCCCATAAGTGCTATAATAAAGAACAATCCCCATAGGGGATAATGAACAGAACATGCCCCATGAGGGCTAAATTAAATAATGAAGAAGCAAAAAGCAAGGTAGATTATACTACCATAATTCATTAGCCATCATCAATATCACCTTATTTATAAAAATATATAAAAAAGTTTCACAAACTCAAGTTGTTGCTAAAAGAGTGTAAGTTCATAAATCTATTACTCAGAGTGATCTTCAATACTAATTCATTGTGAAGTGTAGAAAGGGTTAAAATATTTCATAACAAAAATAATTAGTAGTATCATATCATAGACTGAAACTTATCTCAACCAATTCTTTGGAAATTCATCATTATCCTCTTTTACATATAAATTATTCATGCTATTATTCACCTCATAACCATCTCTGAATGTTGCATCCCCATGTGATGTAGGGTCCAGTGCTACTTTTTATTTTCTTGTGTAGATTTTGATAGATCAGCTTAGTTCATTAGTGTTTGGTAGTAAAGTGGAGAACTTTCATTCCTCCAAAAAACAGAGTCATTTCATCAGTTTCTTTCCATAATTTAGAAGTGAAGCGTTCACATTAACATTGTCATTGTAAGAGTTGGGGGCATGTCAAAAAGTTTTGTTGGTAATTATTTGGTAGAGGATTTTTTAGACTACTGTCGACTTGGGATGGCTTGATATGATTTGGTTTTGTTTGATTGGTCTTGGTTATAGACTATTATAATGTCTTTAAGATTTAATTTTCTTATTTTGGTTATATATTTGCAATTTATTCAACATGGGATGTATCAGGGATACTTTTTTGTGTATTGGTGGTGGTTTCCAGTACTTGTTAGACTTGAGTCATCCATCACAGCCTGACCCTTGTTCGAGTCTTGACAATATGGTATTTGAGCACGATGTTCATTTTCAGTTAGGTGTCATGGAAGTTGTGTTGATTATACTCTCTTTAATGGTTTGTAGCACCATACTTATAAGGGAGAGGCTAAAAGGTATTTGTTAATTTTTCCATTTCTTATTTTATTATTTTGGGTTCTAGTGTCTAAGGTCTTGGATTCCTTTAATTCCTGCTTGCTCATATTTTAGATCATGCCTCTCAGATGGTCTGAATCTCAAGGAAACTCTTCTATCCCACTTGAGCAAAAAATGTTTTGGGATCTCCCTACTTATGGGGTTTTAGACTTAGTCTATGTGTTTAATTTTTTTATTGCGCTCTTGTAGTTCCACCGGTTCCCTCTTGTCCTTATCGGGATCTTCAAGCTAATGTGTTGAATGAGGAATTCTGTCATTTTATTTACTTGTTGTATCAATTGGTATCTTCTCAATATGAGCATGCTTCTGTTGTTACTCCATCTTCTGAGGCATCAAAGGTTGCCCAGTTAATAAGGATAGGCCCTTCTGCATTCACTGATATTAAGGTTGAGGAAGATCCACAAGGTTTTCTCGATGAGATGGAGAAGATCTTTTGAGTTATGGTTGCTTCTAACATGTATTGTGTTTAATCCATAGACTATTAGTTAAAGGATGTAGAATACCAATGGTGTGAGGAATGTGAATAGTCTAGTGCTTTCCAAGACTACTTTATTCCTCAAGAGTTGAGATAGGCAAAATTAGAAGAGTTTGTTTATCTGAGGTAAGGCAGGATGATTATAAAGGATCATGCCTTCAAATTCTAACAGTTGTACGAATATATGATAAGGACAAATTACACCTCTCTTATGAGAGAGTGAGCAGTAGTTGTCAAATATATAACCCAAATAGGTTGGGGTCAAATACCATAAGGAATATGTTGTTGATCAATACTATTTTTAATTCAATTAACTAATAGCTAATAGCTTCCTGGGAATGGGAGTTTTTAGAGTCCCAAAGAAATGTCACTGTTTACTTTGTTTTAGTAGCTTGCAACCAAGATTTTAATGTTTCAAATTAGTGTTATGGTAAAACTAGAGTTGTGTTCACATTGAGTATTGAAACTTGATGTACATTAGTTGTAACTTAAGATTCTCATGACAAGTAGAAACAACAGATTATCATTATCAATACTCTACTACATGTCTCTTGACCTATTTAGATATTAGATTACCTAATTTTCTCAAACATAGGAAATCCTTATACGTAACTTAATCTTATCTCGAGTTAATTAACCTTATTACAACATTAATCATTAGATGGAAATTTAATTTTTCCAAATACCCATTGATAATTAACTTCCTATTAAATCAATTTCTTGATTCAAGCAAACCAATCGTAAGGTTTAATTTATTTTGTTCAACCAATAGATAATATGCAGAATACAAAAATTATCAACAAGTTCCTATTATCTTTTGAATATTAATAAACTAAAGAATTCACAAGGACAAACTCATAGATCCCACAACTCTAGTTACAAGAATTAGCTCCACATGATGTAGAAAGAAAAAATATATGTAAGATTTACAATTCAAAAATAGTTAACTAAAAATGATGAAAAATATAATATTGTTCTTCATTCCCAATCACAAGAAAAATCCAAAACCAAAATAATAATCCCAAAAGCTTAATTAAAAAATTTAGAGTGAAAGTATGAAAAATGGCTATATGGAACAAGTTCAAGATGCTTATGGAAACCTAGGATTTTCCTATAAATAGTACAAATCTTTTTTTATTTGAAATTCAAATTCAAGATTTTCTGCCATACGGCTAATTACATGATCTAACGGCTTATCACATATTTGATGACCTATCAAACCAGGTCGCCAACTATTCTTCCCCTTTCTTGCTTTCTGCATACAGGTGACGACTGGTCCAGATGACCTATAGCATAAATGATGGCCTATCTGAATAGGTCATCAACTATCCTTCCACTGACTTGTTTTCTTCTTACAAGTGACAACCAAGCCTAATAACCTATCTATTGTTGACGATCTATCAGACCAGGTCATCAACTATTCCTTCCTTTTCTTTAAATTTATCTAAGGGTGATGGCCAAACATGACGACTTATTAGATGGTTGATGATCTATTAGGCTGGTCATCAACTATGATCTTCTTTTATTCTTTGATAAAAACTTGTTCTTCTTGATATAATTATCAGAGGTTTTTATGCATCTTGAATTCCCTGCAATATCATATGAAATACAATAAAAACAAAAATATTTATTTAGAAACTTATAATTATTTCAAGTTAAAAGCCCTAAATGTTCTGACACAAAGCTAGCACATCAACACCCTCAACTTAAAATACTTGCTTGTCCTTAAGCAACTAATACAAAATTATAGACACAATCACAATACCAAGGTAACGAGTAGCATTTTTTTCTATTATTTCTTACTCAAAAGAAAGAAAGAATGATATTTTCTTGCAAAACAACATTAAGATTCCATATCATCTCCAAAGTTCTAACTCACAAAACATTACTTATACTTAGAGTAGTCAATCAAATATTTATCAAGTTCCGCAACTATTCACATGCCCTCATGTAGAAGAAACAGGTTCCCGACTCCACACATTTCTTTGTACTATAGGAACCATATATTACAATGCTCACTCTCTGAACGAAGGCTCAAATTGTGCACTTACAATACCAAAATATTACCATTACCATTCCTATTGGTTCATATAATAATCAAGCAAAGATCACTACAGGTTTTTCAATGCTTGAAATGAAGGATCAAGTATGGGAAAAGTTTATTTGGGCATGTTGACTTAGCTTATCTTTGAGAAATTTCACAACTTTTTCTAGGACGACTTATTCCCTTACATTCTTCACCAAAACACTTTCGCATCCTTCTCAACAATTAAACTCAAGACTTTTTCATTTCTGCACCACTTTATATATATATATATATATATTTATATATTCACATAAACAAGTTACACAACACTTAGAACATATTTTGCTCCACCAGCCTTTCTAATGCAGCCACCATCAACTCAGGTGATTTGCCAAAGTTAATGTGTAATATGTCCAAAGAGAAACTTAGCTAAGACGGGTCTTACTTGAAAACTCAATAACGACTTATTAAGTTGTTGTAACAAAGAAGGTATTGCACTGGCTCAAAAAGGGATCAAAATTAGTTATCATATGTACCTAAAAGTTGACTAATAAATAATGTCTTATGATCACTTCTTAGTTGACTACTTAAGACCCTACAGAATGATTTATACAATTTCTAGATGAATGTATACAATAAGAACATATTCAAGCAAAATCTCACTGTCTCATGGCATGGAATTATGCGGACCTTACTAAATACTCAATAAAAACTCAAGCCTAAGTAGGAAATATTGCATACCTTCAAACAATAGAAATAGTTTCCATGTTCCTAGAAATCAATCTCACAATCAAAAATGTTTTGGTGGGTACAATAGTTTTACAATCATTAACTCAAAATCAAAGATTATTTGATACTCATTTACTTATTACTATCCATGCATACACAATACGCAGACATAATCAAATAGACTTAAACATGTTGGTTCACTATGTAGTACTCAAGGTTATAGAACAAAGACAATAAATCTTGAGGTTAAAATTAGCCCCACCCCCACAAGTAAAAACATGAATTATCCCCAATACAAAAGATCAAAAAGTAACAACAAGATATAGAATATACCTATACCTCCTTAAATACATAAATCATGAACTACTGACTCAACCGCTACATCATTAGTAGGAGCAATCTCATTCGTAGCATCAGGTTGTGTTGACGCATTTACCACAATGGTTGGTGGAGTGAAAGACTCCCCAACAATCTTACTAACAAATAATGAAGGCCTAATAGATGATGCTCCCATAGCTCTTTCTCTCAATGCTTCCTCAATTGGCTTAACCTCTACCATCGATTCTTGTAAAGGTTTTTCAGCTTCTTCTTATTTGTATTTTTCTATGCTCTTCTCTTAGCTCTTCTTTCTTCATCACTATCACTTTTTTTCTTGCCTTTGCCTTTCAAGTCTAGCTTTTCTTTATTTTTGTCCATTGGTTTCCCAGTGATGTCAATCAATAGAGGTTTTTCCTTAGATTCTTCAGCTATAGGATATGAAGATATCACAATCTGGTGGCTCTGCAGTGCCACAATATTAGCTTTATCCTTGTCCATGGCTGCCTTGAAAACTATAAGGTCAAGAACTTACATATTTCTTAACCTTTGATTCACTCTATTCTTTATGTCATCAATGTATCCATGTATAGTTAAGAAAGGTGTAATGACTGCCTAGATTCTCTTATCAATAACTAGCTTAAACTGATTAGGAAAATGCTTTAATTAATCTTCAAACCTCTTCCATTCTTTACCATATTCCTAAAATTATATGGCATCAGCGCATACTCAAATATTAGTGCAACAACTATAGGATTGTCTTTACTTATAGGAACTAAAGCATCTCCTATAAAAGAGTTTGGTTGTACAGACTCATTAATAAACACCTGCATATTCTATGTGGATCCATTTATAGTAGCAGCTATTTAAACTCCTTCAGACATGATTATATCACCCGCTACCTCTATTTCTTTACCTAAGACTAACATGGGCAGATTATTAGCTAACTTGATAGGGTTGTGAGTTTCAATAGCAATGACCTCCTTATCCAAGCCTATAATTTCTGTCACATGAGCTGCTTCACACAAAATTTTAATTAGACAAGGAAATGGGTATGCTGTTCCGGGTTATGTTTCCCAAATCTTAATCTCATCAGCATTAATTTTCCTAAAGTTCAAGGGAATGTTGGATTTTAAACTTGCTACTTGAACTGCTTTATCTTCACCTATGATGTTGTCTCCTACTATTGGCATAAATTTGGATCTCACCACTCCCTACCAAAACCTTGCTTCTTGAGTCAAGGATGCTTTAAAATTTTTTCCACTCTAATTAAGCGACTCGGGCTCTCCATCATCTATAACTTGTGCTAACTAAAGGCAATGATTTGCTTTATCTGCCATTTTGTGGTATAACTCCTGCAAAGTGACAAGGGGAATGAAGCTTGGGCCATACAAAAATTAGATTATTATTCTGTCTGATAGATTGACCATCACACTACTCACTTGTGTTTGTTTCATATTCGACATGTCTATATGTTTTTCTCCCTTTTTTCATATGTTGTCTAAGGTTGCTTGGTAGTTCACATGAAACTTCCTTACCACTATTATATAGAATGTATCACCTCCGTTTGTTATCCATACTAAGTCATATTCTTTGAATGCCCTTCCTATCTTTGGGTACCTATTTAATCCAGAGGTGATAATGCTTATCTCTTCATATATAGTCCTCTTAGGAATCCTTTTTCTTATTGCTATCAACCCATCATGATATATTATTTTTACCCCAGCAACCTTCCATCTCACACTATCTTATATGCCTAGATTCATTAATTTTTTTAGATCCCCTTTTGTATAAGTGTCTTTGCCCGTTGGTTGCTTGGAAGAAGGTTTTTCTAATTAACATCGTTCAAAATTGGGCTACTCTAAATAAGTATGTTTAGATAAAGGGGAGTCTTTTTCTTCAACGTTGACTTCCTTAATAACCCTCTCTTCAAGTTGAGGAAGAGGTTCAGCTATCCTGAGAGTTTGCCTTGTACATCTCTGAAGTTATGGCTCTTCTTGCTCACTTTTAGACTCATTGAAGATCCTCCAAATCATGTTCTCTTTTTTCACTTTCTTGGTAGCTTTCTTTGACATACCATTAGGTGGCATGATTATTTCTACAACTAGTAAGAAGATGAGAGTAGTTCTCCTAGCCTTTTGGTTCATTGCATATACATCAAAGAACCTTAAAAATGAGAAAAAACAAATAAACATAAAATTTAGGAAACTTAACTAAGAGCCAATTGTCATAGATGTACTCAATGGACAACTATATTCCCTGGCAGTGATGCCAAAATTTGATACACCCAAATTACACCTCTTATGAAATAGTAAGTGATCGTCGTTAAATATATAACCCAACTATGTTGGGGTCAAATCCCACAGTGAATATGGTTTTAATAAAGTCTATTTGTAATTCAACGGACTAATAACTAATAGCTTCCTGGGAAAGGGTTTTTTTATAATTTAAATAAATGTCACTGTTCACTTTGTTTTAGTAACTTGTAGCCATGATTTCTATCTTTCAAATTAATGTCATGGAAGAGCCAGAGTTGTGTTCAAAATGAGTATTGACACTTGATGTACATTAGTTGTACCTTAAGATTCTCATGACATGTAGGAATAATAGATTATCATTATCGATGCTCTGTCTAAATCTATTGACCTATTGAGATATTAGATTACCTAATTTTCTAAAACATAGGAAATCCTTATGGTTAACCTGATCTTAGCTCGAGTTCATTAACCTCATTAAAACATTAATCTTTATATGGAAATATAATGCATCAAACTTTCAAATCTTAATAAACTAATGAATTGACAATGCCAAACTTATAGATAAGAAAACTCTGGTTAAAAAATTATTCCTCATGACAAAGAAAGAAACAATATATGTTTGATTCATAATTCAGAAATAGTTAACTTACAAATGATGAAAAATACCATATTTTTCTTCCTTTTCAATCACAAGAGAAATCCAAAGAAAAAATATTAATCCCAAAAACATAATTCAAAAATTCAGAGAGAAAGTATGAAAAGGGTTGTTTGGAAAAAGATCAAGATGCTTATGGAAACGTAAGATTTTCCTATAAATACTGCAGATCTATTCTAATTTAAAATTCAAATATAAAGTTTTCTGCCTTGCAGCTAACAACATGATCTGATGGTTTATCACACAGTTGATGACTTATCTTGTCAGGTGATCAACTATTCTTCCCTTTTCATAGTTTTTACATATAGCTGATGACCAAGACTGATAACCTATCACATAATTGACATCCTATCAGAATAGTTTTTCAACTATTCTTCCACTTTTCTATTATTTGCTTATAGCTGTCGGCCAGGCCTGATTACCTACCACATAGTTGATGATCTATCAGACCAAGTCATCAACTATTCCTTCCTTTCCTTGAAATCTATCTATGGGTGATGGCCAAGTCTAACGACTTATCAGATGGTGATGACCTATTGAAAAGGTCATCAACTATGATCTTCTATTCTACTTTGATCAAAACATGTTCTTCTTGACATAATTATCAGAGGTTTTCATGCATCTTTTCTTCCCTTCAATGTCATATAAAATACAATCCAAAGCAAAAATTGTTACTTAAGAACTTACAATTATTCTGAGTTAAAAGCCTTAATTATGAAGAAACAAATATAACTCATCAATATGATCCTAAGTTAGTGTCTAACATAAGGGATAGAATGAGGAAATTGACATCCGGGTTGTCCCATGATTTAATTCTAGATAGTAAGGTTGCCTTGTTGAACAAGGAAATAGACAGTTCCACATTTGTTATATATATGGAGAAGGCTGAGAAAGAGAAGACAAAGTAGTGGAGAAATGGGAAAGATAGAATAAGAAATTTACATTTTTTTATCAAGGTAGAGGTCGGCAATAGTGTAGTAGAGATGGTGGAAAGTGGTCAAAGAAGAAATAGAGGCGTTCTAGTTCATACTCTATGGCTAGTGCTCCTTGTCCAAAGAGGTGATTATGTTTCCTAGTACAATAGTAGGTTTAGGGCACAGGTGCCTAATCTAAGGTTGGTGGGCCTTACTCAACTTCAGCATATCCATATTTTTGATTCTGAGGGTAAGTGCACTGTGAGTTTTATAAATAAGGAAGGAAAAAGTATTTTAAATATGGTATGACTGGTAATGTGCTGAGGGATTGTACTTCTAAAGTTGCTTTAGTTGAAAATAAGATTCCTATTTCTGTGTTATCATGCTTCTGCACCAAAGAGTGTTGCTTCTACTTCTGGTACCGACATCGAACAAAATTACTTGGATGTTCTGGCTAGTTGTTAGGACTTTAAGGTGTCTCCTGATGTTGATACTGGTATGTTATGATTCTTTTCTCTTTATGTGTATTTCTTAACAGATACACAGTATACTCTTTCTTATGTGACCCTATTTGTAGTTGTGCATTTTTGTCAAGTCCAGATGGTATCCTCGATCTTTTTTCTATTTTAACCCTAGTGGGTGACTCTGAGGTTGTTAGAAGATTCTATATGGGTTTTGTGGTATTTGTTGGTTGTAGAGACACTCGAGTAGATCTGATAGATTTTGACATGGTTTATTTTGATGTCATATTAGGGATGTATTGGTTGTACTCGTACTATGCCGACTTAGATTGTTAGATCTGTAAAGTTATGTTAATATTCCCTGATAAGCTGGTCATTAAGTGTGAAAGGGGTTCTATAGTGCCTAAGGGGAAGTTTATATCATATTTTAGAGCTCGAAAGTTTATTTCCAAGAGGTGTTGCTACCATTTGCTCGAGGTTAAAGATTCTAACTTAGAGGGTGTTTTATTGCAATCCATTCTTGTGGTTAGTGAATTTTCAAAGTTTTGTCTAATGATATTCCCAGTATCTATCCTAATTGGGAGATATTTTTTGTGAATGATCTTGTTTTGGACAACTGCATTATCATTAGCCCTCCTTATAGAATGGCTCTGACTGAGTTAAAGAAGATTAATGAGTAGTTTAAAGACCTCCTAGATAGTTTTATCCATCATAGTGTGTCACCACATGGTGTGCTTATTTTGTTTGTGCATAAGAAGGAGGGTTCCCTAAGGATTTGGATTGATTACCGCCAGTTGAGTAACGTTATAGTAAACAATAAGTATCCTCCTCCTTGGATAACTAAATTGTTTGACTAGATTTAGGGTGCTAGATATTTCTTTAAGATTGATATTAGGTTTGGTTATCATCAGCTAAAGATTAGGAAGGCGAATATCCCTAAGACTACCTTCCAAACCCTGTATCGTCGTTACGAGTTCTTAATCATGTCCTTTTGTTTGACTAATGCCCCAATGGAATTTATGGATTTGATGAGTAGGGTTTTTACTTTGTTTATGGAATTATTCATTATTATATTTATAGATGACATTCTGGTGTATGCCAAGAGTAAGGCGAATAATGTCGATTACCTCTATATCGTGTTAAAAGCCTTAAAAAATCAACAATTATATTTTATGTTTTAAAGAGCAAATTTTAGTTAAAGGATTTTACTTTTCTGGGTCATGTCATTTCGCATGAATGAATCATAGTGGATCCACAAAAGGTGCAGTGTTTAAGAAGTGGCGTAGATCCATAACTTTGACAAATAGTTAGAGGTTCTTATGTTTAGCCAGTTACTATAGGATATTGGTGTGATTCTCGACTGTAGCTGCCCCGTTAACTAAATTGACCTAGACGAAGGTGAAGTTATTATGGTGTAAGGCATGTAAAGGGAGATTATAGATGTTGAAAGATAAGTGACTTCAGCTCTAGTTTTGAATCTTCCAAAATATTTTACTATCTATTGTGATGTTTCCCGTGTGGCACTTGGTTATGTGTTGATGTAGCATGACAAGGTGGTGGCCTATGTTAGAAGGAAATTGAAAGTACATGAGAAGAATTACACAACTCATTATTTGGAGTTGTTATGTTTGGTACTTAAATAAAAGGTCTAATATCACCATTTGTATGGAGTCATTGAAGATATATTTTCTGATAATAATAGCCTGCACTATGTGATTATGCTGAAAAGTTTAATCTCTAGAAAATAAGGTGGCTTATGTAGCTAAAGGACTATGACATGAGTCTCTATTACAACCTAGGTAATGCTAATATAGTTTTTTATGCTCTTAGTAGGTTATCCATGGAATTTTATCTAATGTGGATTAGGACAAGCATGAATCAGTGAAGGATATTCACTATTTCGCTAAACTTTAGGTTATCTTTTAGAATCTGAGGATAGTGGTGTGTTTGTTCATCAGGTGGCTTAGTCATCTCTTGTTGCTGAGGTAAAAGAGAAGTAGTTACTAGATCATGTCTTGATGAAGATTAAGGAAGATATTGGTCAGCAGAAGGTTGATATTTTTGTAATTTATGGCGACAGTATTTTGACATACCTAGGAAGACTAGATTTTCCTGACGTAGATGAATTGCGAGAAAGGATCTTAGCTGAGTCTCATGGGTCATATTATACTATTCATCCTAGTTTGATGAATATGTATCATAATTGTAAAGAGATTTATTGATGGAATAATATAAACTGAGATATGGCTAATTTTGTTGCTAAGTGCATAGCGTGTCAATATGTGAAGGTAAAACACTTGAGGCTTGGTGGGTTGTCTTAGGGGATGATCTATCCATATGGAAATGGAAGATAATCAATATGGATTTTGTTATCTGCCTTCTTCGGTCTTAGAATCAATTTGATTCAATTTGGATCATCGTAGATAAGACAACTAAGTCTACAAATGTTTTGCTAGTAATGAATAATTATTCGACTTAGGATTATGCCAAGTTGTTTCTTGGAGCAATTTCTAAGTTACAAGGTGCTTCAATTTCTATCAATTTGAATTATGGTACTCAGTTCTAATATCATTATTGGGGATTGTTTTTTGAGATATTTGGGAACTAAGGTGAGCCTTAGTGGTGTATTTCATCCATAAACAGATGGCCAATAAGAAAATATAGTTCAGGTCTATTAAGATAAGATTTGGTATTATTTGATTTACTATGGTGGTGGTTGGGTTGAACATTTGCCTTTTATAGAGTTTGAATAGTGATAGTTATCACCCTAGCATTAGTATGGATCCTTTAGAGATTTGTATGGTAGAAGGTATTGTTCTTCTACTGGTTTGTATGATGTTTGAGAAAATAAATTGTTTGGCCATGATATAGTTTACCAGGCCATGGAGAATGTGAAGGTGATTTGGGTAGATTTAAGACCGCCTTAAGTCATCAAAAGTCTTTTATAGATGTAAGGTGCATGGAGTTAGAGTTTAAGGTTTGTAATTGCGTGATCATAAAGTTTTCTCCTATGAAGGGTGATGTGGTTTAGTAAGAATAGAAAGCTCCATCCTCTTTATGTTGGTACATACATGATTTTTAAGATGTTCGATAGCATTGCATATGATTTGGAGTTTCCTTCTAGTTTGAGGTTTATTCATTTGATCTTTCGTGTCTCGATTATTATAAGGTGTGTGGGTGATCCTTTGTCAGTTTTTCCTTTTGAGAGGATAGGTATTTTTGACTCCTTGTCTCACGAGTAAGTCCCAGTAAAAATCTTGGATCAACAAATTCGTCCCACCACTAAATCGTAGGATGTCTAGTGTTCAGTACATTTGGGTTCTATATTTCCCACCACTAAACCTTACGAGTCATAAGATCTCAATACAAGTGGGTTGGTGGAGTCATAAGGTGGGCAGTGTATGGGGTCCTACTCATTCTCTTGGTTACTCATGGTCATGAGTCTTAATGTGTGGGTATGAGTCAAGGGGTTGACTCATAATGAATGGCAGTTTTTTCCAGCTCGTAAGTTTACGGGCATTCTTGACATTTCACCTTTTGCCCAAATTAAAACCCACATCTTATAACTTCTCTATGGAATCATTAGTTATTATAAACACAACAAAAAACCTCTCAGAAAAACCACAAATCCTCAGGGTTAAGAACAATTAGGGTTTTCATTAAGCTAATCAATTAGGGCTTTCTAGAGTGATTTCCCTATGTTTATTGTGATGGTTTTGAAACATGGATTGGGTTTTTTTTTAATGTTGAATTGAACAATTATCTCATGGTTTATATATGATTTTCATGTTTTAAATATGGTTTTGAACTTATGGGTGCGTAAGGATGGTGAAACAAGGCGATGGTGATTTTCCCAAACTTGCGACTTTATACATAACCATTCCAAAGTCACAAGTTTGGGAAAATCACAATTCCCTGGTTCATTCACCATACCCATGCACCCACAAGTTCAAAACCATAAATAAATCATAAAAATCATAAATAAACCATGAGAAGTATTGTTAAATTCATAAACATTCACAAACCGCCAACCTTTTTTTGAAAATCCATGTAAACATCTCATAAACAATACTTTGAAACTCATTTCTTTTAAAAATTAATAATAAGGGAAGAGTAACATGCCTGAAATACTAAAGTGAAGTGAGAGATATCACCGATTAAAATCCTAATTGATCAACCTTTTGAAAACCTTAGATGTTCTTAACCTCGAGGAATTTATGAGTGTTGATAAGTTACTTTGATGTGCTCATGATGGATAATGATACCCTAAAGCTGTTATAACATGTGGGTTTCAAGTTGGGTAGGAGGAGAAATGTCTATATTGTCCTTCACTTAACTGCAAATTAAAGGTCGCCTTTGACTACGAGTTAACCGTCGACTCGTAACTACTACTTATAAATCGTCACTAAGAGTCATAAACAAAGTATTACAAGAAAAATATCCTATACTGCAAACCTTAAGAGTTAGCCTTATTACTAGTAATGGGACACTACGACTCATAGGTCCCAATCGTAATCAACACAGAACCAGTTTTAGGTATATACTGGACAACCTACGATTTACAACACACGACTCGTAACATATCTTTATGACTTTTAATGAGTCAATTGTACTTAGATCATAATGAAGCCACAAATTTACTAGTTTGGTTAGGACTCGTTAGGACACCCTACAACTTATAGGGTCTAGTCGTAACTTGGAAAGTAAGCTCAAATCTCAAGGTATTTTAAAGGGCAAAAATTCCAAGGTGTTTTACCTAGTGTTTTGATCATGACAAATTTTTATCAGAGTAACCAGTTTCATTGTTCTCAACAGTATAAGAATGGGGTGTCTAAATTAGTTTGGTGGATTGATACGTAGACATTCGTATCTATCTTCAAACGTCATTAAGGTTTCTTCAAGAAACTTTCCTTATTTCATTCTATATAGTTCTAGGTAATATTTAAATCTTTATTCACTTTTGGTGAGGACTAGATGTAGGGAGGCTAGAGATTTAAATACTTTATCTGAGCAGAGAGTCTAGTCCAGAGGGCACATTGCGAGTCGTGGCAAGACTCGACATGGATGATGGGCACAAGGACCTGCACGAACAAGATATAGAACTAAAGAGATCTACCCTGAGTCTTGAGATGATCATGATGTAGATATGGGTCCTACTTAGATTCCACTGATATCTTCAACCCATCTTGGAGGGGATACTAGTTAGCTTGTTCACCCAGTTGGATGGTGCTCCTTTAAGTGAACCTGATGTTCCTCAAGCTCCAAGTATTGTACCTCTTTCTGTGTCAGAGTTTTCCTATTATGTTCTTCTCGTTCCGAGTATGGATCATTCTAATGAATTGACATCTACATATGGTACTCTACAGACTCTGAGTATGGTTTTTCCTTAAGTGCTTTAATCAAAGTATAGTTTTCTGATGTTTGGAGTTCAACCTTTATCTATGATGCCTCCCTAGATTTACTCTCAGCAAGCCATATTTACTATACCTCCTATTATTATGAGTGCAGATATGTCTTTTGAGGATCAGAAGAGGTTTGATAGGTTTAATCATTTGGGTCCTCCAAGGTTCAATTGTTTTATATATGAGGATACCAATCAGTTCTTGATGGATTATCATGAGAAGTTGCATAACCTTGGTTTTCTTCTGTTTTTTGGGGTTTCATATACAACTTATCAATTGAGAGATATAACCAAATATTGGTGGAGGTCACATATTGGTTTCTGAGCTGTGGTTTTTGAGAGATGACTTTGGATCAGTTTATAAAGGCCTTCTTGGACATGTTTAATCCTTTAAGTTTGAGGGATCAGATGCGAGATAAGTTTGATCACTTAGTTCAGAGCTCAATGATTGTTAGGAGGAACGATTCCATTTCTTTTCTAGATATTCATATGCCAGTATAAGCATTGAGTATAAGAAGATTCAAAAGTTCATAACGAGGCTGGATAATTCTGTTCAGCTTACTACTACTTAGATGGTTGTGTATGCAGAATAATTTTGGTGTATTATGTATCATGCTAATTTGATTGACGCTATTCTTCGAGCATCTCAAGGTGGCATAAAGAAGGTGATTTATTTTGATGAGTTTAGAGGTCATATTCCTTGAGGTAGAGATATTATTGGCTTTTTAGCTATCATGGCAAACCCATACTGGCAGCCTTGCAGAGTTCAGTAGTGGGTGTTCTAGTTCATCAACTTCGGGTAATCGATTTGGCCAAATCATACCTACTTATATTGAGGTATAACCATACAACCTTATGGGTTTAACACCCTCATATAAGACCCAAACATCAGTAATCCATACTAAGTTATTCTACTTATAATCAAGACTAACATTCACATTCACATGCCTGATATAAGACATATTATGTTCAAAGAAGAGTAGGTAGATGCCTACCTCAGAGCCGAACCACAAAACCTTATATCCTTCACTAATATCCATCTTAACTTCAAAATCCCAAAATTGCCATCACACTATAAAAATTGTAATCTACATATCATTATGAGAATAATGATACCCATATTGTACAATTGTGCTTTGAGTCAAGAAATGACACAAAAAGCACCAAGTGTGTCCCACTTAGAAAAATCAGGTTTCCGAGGTAAACCTAATGCTCATACATGAACAAGGTATCATAACCCTTAAGAAATGGGTGAAAACAAAGATTATTTGGGGCGAAAATCCAGTCCTAAGAAATATTGGAGTTTTGGGTTAAAATCTAAGAATTTAATCTAAAAGTGGTGAAATATTATCTTAAATTGAATCATAATCACAACATAAGATGTTAATTAATCTCCTAAGTAACCGAGGAAGCTTTGAAGTTGCTAAATTTATGACATTAGGGTCTATTTATTGACCCCCCAGACAATGAGATGACGCGATCTCCATCACATGGTATGTAACCTCCATGCTGTGATCGCCTTGGGACATGTTGAAATCTCCATGGGGTGATTATGGTGATCCTTGTGCAATCACCAGCAACAGTACTAAGAATTAGGAAATTTTTCAAATTTTGCAACGATGCCACTGGATTCATTCAAAATTTTATTTTCATTAATGAACAATGTAACAACACTAAATTGGATGTTATAGATGTGATGACAAAGTTGAATTTTCCATTTGAGGTAATTTTGACAAAAAGTGTGTCCCACACCTAAATTACTGAGTTTCCACCTTTCTGATCAATAGGTCAAAAGGCCAGTTGTATTGGGACCAAACTAGAGGTTTACCAAGCCTAAAATTTATATTCTTGAGTTGCTGCTGCAGTTAAAATTTATATACGAGATCATTTTACTAATGATTTTCTTAGTGGCGATATGGAACCAGCGAAGACTTCCAAATAGGTAATTGGTTCTAAAAACCAAACAAACTGCATGATAACTGAATGGTCAGTCCCATTAATTTATAAATGACTTTGGGTAGCTATGGAGAAGCTCTAACGATAAGGATAAGTAGAAATATAAAAAATAACTGCAAGGGTCATTACAACATACATGACTAAAAAGACTTTCATCCCCGAAAGTCAATGGATAAAAAGAATCTCAAAAGCTAAATAGGATGAGGCACTAAACCCATAAGCTGCATGTATGACTCCTTAGATAACCTCAATAAAATGAGAGCACCTTCCAAGGTATTTAGCCATAGGTAACCCTTTTTCAGCAATTATCTCTCACTTTACTTCAAATGGTCAAAACTCAAATTAAACCACCAACTAGCCTCTAACTTAACCAAAAAAAAAAATGCGTGCAAATCTAAATAACAAAGAACTTATACTCTCTCGATACCGGGACAAATCAACAAAGGCTTATCCAAACAAAACCATCCCAAGGCATGAGTCCTATAACCCTCTCCAAATCATAATTTATTCTTCCTTTACCATTAGATACCTTCTACCTTTTCCTAACAAGAAGGAAAATTACCTAAGTCCTGTCTATGCAATCTCATCTCAGAGAACTTAAGGAACTAAAGTTGATCCGCGAAAACTCTAAATGACAAACATGAGAATTAGCTCATAAGGCATTATCTACACATAGAAACAAATATAATCAATGAATACAAACCATTCCCATGTTACAACTAGTCCAGGTAGCAATTAAAACTTGAACCTAGAAGATCAAGGCATAACTACTCATCACTGAACGATCTGCTCTAGTATGTCCCATCAACTAAGGTTCATCTATACTGAATTTAGCTCAAATATATTATTGCTAATGAGTATATGATCAAAGATTTCCAAAAAAAACTGATAACTCTTGGTTAAAAAAGAGAGAACAAATATTGGGTATATGAGATAACAAATAAACTCATATTAAATTGTAAGACCTCAGATAATCCTATGCGTAATTCAGTCCATTTATGTTTGTTACGGGGGTCCCATACTTAGAAAGTTCTAGCTAAGTTTCCAGACTTAGTTTATTTCAGCCTTTGAGAGTTTGCAGTATCATTTTGTGATTTTAATGTCCTTTAATGGTCTGTATTATTGCTAATTCATGACCAGGAAGGTCAATAGGTATTACCAGACAGGTTTTGAATTTTTTTGAACTTGTTTAGACCACGTTTGAAAGCCCAAAATAGTGGACCACTATCTTGGTGTGTCGCATCCCCAATCACGTGGGTTGATATTGTTATAGGTTGCAAGTGTCAAATTACTGAGACTTGATGCAATGATGGCATGATGCATCGATGATGTGCTAGCTTTTTGTTATCACATAGAAGGCTTTAAACTATGAATAATTGTAGGATCTTAAGTAACTATTGTTGTTTTTAATTATTTTCTCTTTGATATTTCAGTAAAGTCAAGATGCAAGAAAACCAATGACAATGAAGTCAATAGAGATAAAATTTGAGCAAACGGACATAAAAGTATAGTTGATGACTTATCTAATATGTCGTCAACTCTATGATAAGTCATCAAAGTCAGCGTCAGCCTTAGGCAGTGTATGGGGTCAGATTTTAAAAATGGCAACATCTGTTAATAAGTCATAAACTTTGCCATAATTTGTCAGGATTATCGTCAGCATTAGGTAGTGTTCAGAACTTGAGTTAAAAAAGTGATGACATTCCATGATAAGTCATCAGATCTTTGATAAGCTATGAAACTCGTCATAACTAAAGAGACCAATATATCAAATATAGAGAGGAGTTGATGACATTTCTGATAAGCCATGAACCCCTTATAAGTTGTCATATGTCATTGTCACTTGTGCGATAAATAGATGTATGCTGTGATTTTCTTCCAAAATTAGGCGAAGTGTTCAAGGCAAAGTAGAAGTTTTCTAGGGCATCTTGAACTTCACTGCATAAATCCATTTTCTATTGAGTTCTTGGGGATTAACATTATTAACTTATTCCAAAGACTACTTTACTTCTCTTTGGTCTATAAACTTAGATTTGAATTTTCAATTCTTTGATTTATTTGTGGGATATTCTTCTTGAATTGGGAAGAGAATCAATTTTTGAGTACATCTTTTGTATTTTTAATCACTTTGAATTATGAATTTAGTTATTGTTATCGCTTCTTCTTTTATGTGGAACAAAAACCCTAGGGTTATGAGATCTATGATTATTCCTTCATGGACTTAATAGTTGGTTAGGGTTTCAGTGTTTGTGGAAAGATCTTGATAAATCCTTTGTAATGATTGTTTTTTATTGGTAGCAAACAATAGATATAGCCTTATGTTTATTTGATTGAACTGAGAAATAAACTAAAGGTAGTGAATTATCAAAGAGGATTTAGGAAGGTTAATTTTCCATCAAATGTTTAATGTTTTAACAAGATTAATCAATTCGAGATAAAAGTAGTGTGAATAGAAGGTGTTCCTAAGTTCGAGAGAATTTAATAGCATAACATCTTTATAGGTTGAGAAACAATTAGATGGACTGTTGGTACAGATAATTTGGTGTTTCCCAGAAGTCATGAGAATCCAGTATTACAACTATTATTCAATGAGGGATTAATCATCATAGTGATCATCACCCTAGTTTCTCTTGATCAGTGATTTAAATTATTGAAATTAAGCTTTGAGTTCTGAAGCAAGTCAAAACTTTTATCAACCATTGAAAACCCCCATTTTAACTTTTTGTATCATTTGTTTGAAGTTAACTTGTAGCTATAGTTTCAACTTAGCTTAATTGCCGCACATATTATTCCTCGTGGATTCGACCCCAAATCTATAGTTCAGTAATTGTATTGAAAACAACCGCCTTGCACTAAATTGATGTGTAAGTTCAGTGTTATAAAAAATGGCGCCATTGCCAGGGTACAATTTGGCATATTGAATTGTTTTGGAATTTTAGCCTACTTTCTTGAATTCTAACTTGTAAATATTTGTTTTTAGTTTTCTTTTATTTCTTATGTTAGATAGATTTTAATTTTAGTTTACTTATTACTATGGCATCGTGGAATGAACATGAGCTTGGTGGTTGGAAATTTTATCTTGATGATTGATGTGCATATTGATTGACCTTACTTTTGGCAAGATTGTATATATGATCCCCGGAGAGATATATGTGTACCATCTCCATCCTACAAGGAGTATGATTTTTCATTATGCGTTGGTCAAGATAGACATCGGAGTGATTGCCCAAATGACCCTTCCCCTTATTGCGCTTACCTAAATTCTAGTTCTTCTTATGAGTTTGATAGGTTTTCTGGTTAACAAAAAGGAAGAACGAAACACCAAAAAAATGTGATTAAAGATATGTTTCAACAAATTTTAGATCTCCAAAAAGAAATGTATGATATCGTATGTGATATAAATCAAGACATGAAGCCAATCATTCATAAGGAGATAGATATAAAGGTCAATCATTCAAAGCATTCTTCTATATTATGTTTAGATGATATCTTATTATTGGAATCATTTAAAATAATTGAAGAGTGAGAGGATAAGGATCAAGAACCTTATTGATGTTGAGCTTAATGTTGAGAAACCGATAGTGATTTCCCAACCAACTGAACTAACCATAATAGATGATGCCAAGATTTAGGACATAGTGCTAGAGGAAAAAGAAGAAACCAGAAAAATCTCAAATAAAGACTCTATCTCCATTCAAAGTGAAGATTTTGAGAATGTGAATAAAAGTAAGTATGTAGTAGATAGTGTAAATTTTGAAGTATTATTGATTGGGCCTCATTCAAAGAACTTTTATACATTATGTTTAGATGATATCTTATCTGTGGAATTAATTAAAATAGTAGTAGAGTGTGAAGATGAGGAACAAGAATCCTATATTCTTGATTTTACATCAGACAAGAAACATAAAAACACACCTCACTTTAAGGCCAAGTGGTTTACCCTGCTCAATCCATTACTAGACTTCTTAATTTCCATACCACCCCCTATGAGCGAGGCAAAAAAATAGACTCTAAGTTAGGGCTGAAATTCATATCCTTAAGGTGGAGGAAAAAACTGGGTTGGGTCGTACCACAACACTAAATTAGGCGCTTCTTAGGAGGCAACCCAAGATATTTTATTATATGTATACATATATGTGATTGACATCAGATCTTCCTTCCCATGATGTCACAGGTATGTTTCTAACTCTCTTGTTTTGGTTTGATGCATTGGGGACATTACATGATTTTAAGTTGAGGATGAGGCTACTTGTGTGCATTGATGTCCTCCTTGGGATTTTTTAGTCGTGCCTCTTTTGCTCGAAGTTTTGTTCCTAGTAGTACTAGAATTTTTTAGTGTATTGTGTTTGTTTTGTCATGTGTTGTGGTTAACTGGCAAAAAAAAATAAGTATCTAGTATAATTGACATATTTTTATTGATTTTTCTTGGAATGATAAATTCCTCTCTAATTGTCTATCTGGTAACTGTGTGATGTCTATCTATATGTGAGTACTGTGAAACTTTTTATGGCATTAGTACTAGGGACATGATAATAACTCCTAACAATTGCATGAACTGAATAGGTAGTAGCTTGTGATGTACCTTTGTGCCATGTGTATGTGAGATACTATCTAGTTCCCATTGTGTGTTGAATGTATAACTTGCTCGGTCGGTCTTGTCTTGGTTGTAGGATAACGGTTTGGAAAGAAAGATAGAATGTTATTGATATTCGTCCACTTTTATCCAAAATGACCTTCCATGTGTGAATAATAACCCTTGATCCTAATTTTAAGCCCGAATGCCTATATTTTTTTATTATAACTATCACCTTCCCATTTGTATCTCAAAGAATCTATCTTGGATCTGGTCATCCTTGTAAATTATGCACTTTGACTTAGTCAAATTGCATAAGTTGAGGATGGCTATAATAGGGGTGCACGATGTAAAGTGAGTATGAAGGAGGGTAATAAGAAAATATGCAAGGCTGGGTGTGGTAGGAAAAGAATGAGGAAAGAAAAGTTATGAAAAAGCAAAAAATTATTGAATAAAAACTGCACCCAGCTTTAATGTGCTTTAATCAAGAAAGGGAGAAATAAGGTAAAGGTTGATAAGTGAGACCCCAAAAATAGTATAGTTCCAAGGATGCTTAGTTACTTTAAATATCCTTGTGTATCATACCAGCCCCAAGCCTAAATTACAAACTGAATAAATGTCCTATAGTGATCCTAACTTAACTATCTAAAAGATTCGATAATGAAAATAAGGGTAAGCTTATGGTATTTGGCATACATTGACTAAAACTTATTTTTGAGAGTGATTGTCTCTAGACAATTACTACATTGACATACTTGAGTTCATATATGAGTGAGGAGAGACTTCTTTATTGTAAGGGCACATCGGTTGTATTGATAGTTGCCTACTTTTTGGGGAAGTGTAATTTGTATATAGGCATGGTTATTGTTGCTAATTTGATGCCATATCTTGATTCCCTTGTGTCACTTTGTTGATTTTCATTGATATATGCAGTTTGGTTTAGAGTGATTGAACATTGAGAGTGTAATGTGTTTGGAGCTAAAATTAATCATCAACTGTCATAGGTATCTTATGTTTCTCTTGGTTAAGCATCTTAGTATGGTGTAATGTAGTTTCTTGAGGACAAGAAATTGCTTTAAGTTGAGGGTGTTGATGTGATAACTTTTTGTTAGCACATTTAAGGATCTTAACTCAGAATAATTGTAGGTTCTTAAGTAACTATTGTTGTTTTTTATTGTCTTCTCCTCGATGTTGAAGTAGAGTTAAGATGAAAGAAAACCAATGAAAATGAAGTTAGTAAACATGTAATTAGAGCAAACAAACATCAAAGTATAGTTGACAACTTGTCTGATAAGTCGATTACTCTGTGATAAGTTTTCAAAGTCATTGTCTGCCTTAGTCAGAGTATGGGAGTCAGATTTTGAAACTGACAACATCTGCTGATAAGACATCAACTTTGTTATAAGTTGTCAGGATTACCGTCAGCCTTAAGCAGTGTTTAGAAGTTAAGTTAAAGAAATGATGACATTCTATGATATGTAATCAGATCTTTGATAAGCCGTCAGACTTGTCGTCAGCTAAAGACAGTAACATATTAAGTATAATAAGGAGTTGGTGACATGTCAGATAAATCCTCAACTCCTTGATAAGTCGTCACATGTTGTCGCCACCTATGCGATAAAAAGTTGTATGATGTGATTTCTTCCAAGATTAGGCTAAGTATTTAAGGAAAAGTTGAAGGTTTTCTAGCGCATCTTGAACTTCATGACTTTAATCCTTTATCTGTCTAGTTTTTGGCGCTTAACATCTGGAACTTATTCCAAAGTCTACTTTACATCTCTTTGGTCTCTAAACTTGTATTTTAATTTTCAATTAGTTGATTTAGTTGTGGGATATTCTTCTTGAATTTGGGAAGAAAATCAATTTCTGACTACATCTTTTGTAAGTTTATTCACTGTGTATTATGAATTCAGTTATTGTTATGACTTTCTTTTTCTTGTGGAACTAAAACCCACAACTAGGATTTTGGGATCTATAATTATTCCTTCATGGATTTACTAGTTTGTTAGGGTTTGATCGATTGTGGGAACATTTTGATAATTCCTTTGTAATGATTGTTTTCTATTGGTTGCAAATAATAGATCTAGCCTTAGGTTTGTTTGCTCGAACTGAGAAATAAACTAAAGGTAGTGAATTATCAATGAGAATTTGGGAAGGTTAATTTTCCATCGAATGATTAATGTTGTAACATGATTAATCAACTTGAGATAAAATTAGTGTGAATTGAAGTTTTTCCTAAGTTCGAGAGAATTAGGGAGCATAACATCTAGGTAGGTTGAGAAACACTTAAATGGACTGTCGATACTGATAATTTGGTGTTTCCCAAAAGTCATGAGAATCCAGTACTACAACTATTATTCAACGAGGGGTTAATAATCATAGTGATCATAACCCTTATTTCTCTCTATCATTGATTTGAAATATTGAGATTTTAGCTTTAAATTATAAAGCAAGTCAAAACTTTTATCAAAAATTAACAACCACCTATTTTGTCTTTACGTATCATTTTATTGAAGTTAACTTGTAGCTATAGTTTCAAATTAGTTTAATTTCCACTCATATTATTCCTCGTGGATTCGACCCCGACTACAAAGTTGGGTAATTATATTGATGACGATCACCTTGCACTCAATTGACATGTAAGTGGAATGTATCAGTTGACTCTCTCATCGATGCCATCAATGTTCCTTGTCGATAATAGGATCGATGCCAAGTTTCAGTCATTTAATGTCAATATTTTTTAAAGGAAAAAGGGTCAATTTCAAGCCCATATATAAGTCTAAAACACAAGATTTAGCCCTAATTAAACCAAAATATAGTGTCTCTATCGAGTTTCTCTCATGAACTAGGTAAGGTTTTCAATTAAGTATTCAAATTCAATTCTCAAATTCAAGAATCTCTCAATCAATCTATGTATAATCAAGAATTAAGTTATGCATAATTTCATTCATCGATTCCTTACATCCATGAAGCCTAAGAATCAGGTTTTAAACTATGAATTCTGATATTCAGGTTATGGATTGATTATGTTCATGTGGTTGTTGTTGTACGATTCCCAAGTTGGAATCATTATTTGTTTTATGAAACTATGTCTGCATGTATGTCGAAAACTATAACTTAGTTGGTTATGGTGTGTTAATTTGATGATTATGCCTATGCCCTAAGTGGTGCATGTAATGTGTTTGATAAAATACCTAAGAGAATAGAAATTATGCATTATAGCTTAATTGTGAACCAAACTATAAATGCATGTTTTACCTTAATGTTCAAATCACTCCCATGCTATTGTTGTTCATTGTAGATATTTGTTGGAATGCTCATGATGTTAGAGTATGAAATTATTACATGATTATATGCATTCCTATACATATACAACATTATGATTTGCTTTATGAAATCCCTAACTTATTGTATGATGAATTGTTGATATTGGTCAGGTCTTAAAGAAGTGTCAAGTCTTGTCAGTTTAATGCTATTGAGTCTTGGGGGTACTTGTACCCGGCAATTTAGCTATGTTCCTAGAGCTAGTGTCAATTTTCACAATACTCTCTGTCAAGCCATGATAATTAGAACTTAGTCATTCTCATGACTCAGGATAATTCAATGAAGTCTATAGCAGGATAGTCCTACTCAGTATCCTCAATAATCTTAGTAACCTCAGTGATCTCACTAATATCAATAATCTCTGTAATCTTTGTAATCTCAACAATCCCATTCAGTTATAAGTTCTTAGTAGTATTTTGTCAGTCAATGAAATTTTGTGAACCCAATTAAAAATCAGATATACAATACAATGAGTAATAGTTCAGTTCAGTTAAATCATTTCAGTGTCTTTTCAGTTTGGAGTAGGATTCAACATCGAATAAACCCAAGGATGAGGGCTTACTTGTCTTTACCCGTGGAACGGTACTGAAACCCTTACAATTGGAGTTCAGATTTGAGGAGTGTCTGTTAGATAATTACCTTCCACATTTTTTGTTTTAAATTCGGTCTTTAGATTCGAACGCAGTCCATTTCTATAGAGATTAAGACTGTCAAACATAGTCACTCAGCTTAGTACGGAACTCAGCTAGTTTTATCAGAATTCACGACTATCAGATACAGTTACCCACTTTAGTTAAGAACTCGAATAGTTATATAGATTTTACAACTATTAAATACAGTCATCCAGCTCCCTATAACACTTAGATCAATTATTTATAATTAGAATTGTCACAAATTGTCTTTCAGTTATCAGTTACTAGTAGACTCAGATATTAGTAAATCCACATTATCAATAGACTGGGTAGTCAAAACTCAGTAGTCAGTCCTAGCATAACCTCAGTCATAGTTACATATTCATACGTGTATTCTCACATTCATGTTATACAGTTAGTTAGTATTGTTCATATATATGAAACCTTTGCATTCAGCCTACCTCACTTGCGTACCAGTACATTCAGCATACTAACATATTTGTGCTATGTTGTTTTATACCATAGGTTCAAAAGCATGAACCCCAGATCTTCCTAGCATTTTAGACGTTCAGCGGGAAAACTAGTAGTGAGTCCTCATCATTCGAGGATTACATGATTATTTCATTACCCTTTTTTGCCTTTTCATTAGTTTGGAGTTAATTGATGACATGTCCCATCAACTCCACAGTTTTCAGAAAGTTTAAAGGCTTTCAGACTATAGAATGTTTAGACAAATTATTTAAGTCTGAAGTTATTTCTATACCTCGTCCAGATATTGTTTTATCAGTTGTGTTATAGTTTTGAACCTTATGTCCTTACAACTTATATTCAACATATTTTTAGTATACTATTCAATGCTTAGTTACATATATCAGTCGTGTGTTGCTTCTTGTCCTTTGGAGTTATGAGAAACATGTAGCATTTTGGGTACCAGATATGAGGTTTGCAAACTTTGTATCAGAGCCTAAGTTTCAACAGTGTCCTAGGACGTCTGAAAAGCCACATCAAGTAGAGTCTTATGCATAGGTGTGTTAAGCACTACACTTATGTGCAAGAGGCTATGCAATGTTTTATGAACTGTTTCCCTTCTTTCAGTATTTATGTCATGCCAAAGAGCATAATCTCAAATTATTTTATCGATATAATCCACTTCTTCCTCTCGTTTACAGAATATGCCTTCCAAAGGGGCTAGTGAAAGGAGAATCGGTAATCAGTTAGCACCTTAGCCCATTCAAGAAGATCCCCTAGACGGTCATATTTCCCATGCAGAATTCATGACAATATTTACTACTCTATCAAATTCAGTCGTAACTCATAATGAATGGCCAGCCGCTGTTCTGACCAACCCAGTGTCTAATTCAGCTGCAACCACGATTTGGGATTTCATATGAATAAATCCTCCCATATTCTCAGGTTCTAAGTCCAAAGAGGATCCACAGGAATTCCTCGACCATGTTCAGAAAGTGACAGACATCATGGGAATGACTTCTAGTGAGAGTGCAGAGTTAGCCGCTTATCAACTACAGGATGTAGCCCATACCTAATTTAAATAGTAAAAGGTAGACAGGTGCACAGATGCAGAGCCCATAGAATGGGAAGAGTTTGTTATGGACTTGTTAGATAGATTGTTTCCCCTAGAGCAGAAAGAAGAGTTAGAGTTCATCAATCTTAAACAAGGTAGCATGAGTATAAAAGAAAACTCCCTCAAGTTCACCCATTTATCTAGGTAAGCTTTCCATGTAGTAACAGTCAGTAGATCCAGAATAAGTATGATTGTGCCTAGGATATTAGGTAGAGTATTTAAGGAGTGCAATACTGCGATGTTGATTAAGGAGATGGACATATCTAGGCTTATGGTCTATGCTAAACAGATCAAATAGCAGGAACTTAAGAACAAGGAGAGGGAAAATAAGAGAACCAGAACTGGTAGTTATAATTTTTCTCATCCAGGATCGCAGACTGTTAATCGTCCTCAGCATAGCCAAAAGTACTCAGTTACTTAGCCATCAGAATTCAGTAATCCTATACCTATCTAAACCATAAATATAGAAAAACAACATTCATTCTCAGTTTATAGACTTAGTTACGGTTACAATCTTAATTTCCATCTTAGCAACAATCTCAATCCCATTCCTAGTCCAGTCAGATAATAAAATTAGTTCACTTTTAGGATTATCCGACCATAGTATACGACCATTAGTTATTCAGTCATTGGTATTTTAGTACCTCAGTTTACATAATCTTTCTGAATCATGTTGGACGCTTGGTCTTGCGTTCATAAGGTAATACAGTTTATCACTTATTCATGCTCAGTTACCTCACATTACCTAGTCAGTCATTACCTTTACCTACAATACTCTATAGTCTAAGTCCAGCCTTTTAGGCTATGAACAATTCAGCCTTATAGACCGAGTAGTTAGCTATCAGTCATTCAGTTAACCAGAAAAGTTATTATATTTAAGCATTTGTGCTCAACACTTACGTGAACCTTTTTTGTAGTCTCGATTGTTGTGCATAAGGCTTAGTCACATTATCTTAGATGATGTTTCATAGGCCTTGCTTTCTAATATAATAATCCTAGCCATGTAGAAATCTCCTATTCTGATGTCCTGCTCAGATCATGCCAATATTTGCTATCTCCGTTCAGTCATTACAACTCAAAATAAAGAGTTTTATAGGAATGCATCATTTGAGTAAAAGTTTCCAGTATGAGTTAGTTAAGAAACCAGTAATTCAGTTTAGCCGCCAGACATACAAGTTCAGATGGTTTGGTTTCCATCTTTCCATCTAGTCACACTTTCCAGAGTCTCATGAATGTGATCATTCTTAGATGGACTGACTAGGTAGTTGCGCATTCATCCCAATTCATGTATCATGTCTTAGTTTCAAATCTTAGATATTTAGATAGAAGGTACCTAGTGCATCACCACAGTTTTCCTCATGGCTCGGCGAAGTCAGCCTAGTATTTTTCAAGAGACATAGTGCCCCAATGGGGAGATACACTATAATTCCCCTAACGTTCATGACATAAACATGATGCTCTTTCTTTTTGTAACAAATCTAGTTTGGGTAAGGGGTACTCATGAGTTGACCCTCAAACTCCGATCTCAGCCGTAAGCCACATATTGAAGATACTTAGTTTAGATCATAATATAGAGCTCATGTATCACATTCCAAACTCAGTTACATTCATGTTTTTTTGCTTATGCATATCTAGTAATTAATTTCAGGCTCATTAGCAATTTCAATTTAAGGAAATAGTCTCCCTTGATCTTATCCAGTTTCATACTCATATTTCCATGATAAACTTTGTATCAATTACCATTGCATATTTAGTCATACATTCATGTGTCAGATCAGTCATGTATTCATGCATCTGATTTGCATGTTCAGTATAATATATTCATCTTATCAGTTATGCGAGTGATGAAATCAGGCATCAGATATTCATGCACAGAACAAATCTCAGTAAATCAGTTATGTCAGCCATGTACTCATGTTTCAGTTGTTCATGTTCATCATGTACTTCAGCTTATCATTTGCCCCATCTCAGTCAGTCTCTTTTGAGGAAGAATGTTCCCAAGAGGGGGATATTGTAAAAACCCACAAAATCCAAAGTTTAATTCCATCTATTTACGCTCGTTAAGGGGTCCTATACTTAGAAGGTTCTAGCTATGTTTCCAGACTTAGTTTATTTTAGAAATCGAAAGTTTGCAGTCCTATTTTGTGACTTTATTAATCTTTAATGGACTATATTCTTGCTAATTCATGACCAACAAGGTCAATAGGTGTTCTCGGACAAGTTTCAAATTTTTTGGAACCTGTTTAAACCACGTTTGAAAGCCAAAAATAGTGAACCAATACGATCTTGGAGAGCCAAATGACCAATCATATTTTTTTATATTGTTGCAGTTTGCTAGGGTCAAAGTACTAAAACTCGATGCAATGATGGTGTGATGTATCGACTATCGCGTCAATGCCATTGACACGCCACATCGGTAATAGCATCGATGCCTATTTTCATTCATTAAATGTCTGTATTTTTTAAGGAAAAACGGGTCAATTTCCCACTGCTATATAAGTCTAAACCACAGGATTTAGCCCCAATTCAACCAAAGAATAGTGTTTCTCTCATTTTTCTCTCAAGAACAAGTTAGGGTTTTCAATTATGGATTCAAATTCAATACTCAAATTCAAGGATATCTTTGCCAGCCTACGTGTAATCAAGAATTAAGGTATGCATAGTATATATTCATGGATTTCTTTCGTCCATGAAGCCGAAGAATTAAGTTTTAAACTACGAATTTTGATATTCATGTTATGGTTTGAATATGTTCATCTGATAGTTATTTTACGATTCCCAAGTTAGAATCTTTATTTGTTTTATGAAACTATATTATCATGCTTTCAAAAACTAAGAAGTTAGTTGGGTATGGTGTGTTAATTTGATTATTATAACTATGCCCTAAGTGGTGCATGTAAGATGTTTGATAAAATGCCTAAGAGAATAAAAATTATGCATTATAGCTTAATTGTGATCCTAACGATAAATACATGTTTTACCCTTATGTTCAAATGACTATGTGCATTGTAGATGTTTGTTGGAATGCTCATGATGTTAGAGTATGAAATTATGAAATGATTATATACATTCCTAGCAATGTAAAACACTATGATAACAATGTGCTTTATGAAATCCCCAACTTATTGAATGATGAATTGTTGATATTAGTCATATGTTCAAGAAGTGTCAAGTCTTGTCAGTTTCATTCTATTAAGTCCTGGGGTACATGTACCCGACAATTTAGTTGTGTGCATAGAACTAGTGTCAGTTTTCACGATACTCTTTGTTAAGTCATTACCATTAGAATTTAGTCAGTCTCATGACTCAAGAAAATTCATTGAATTCAGTATCAGTCGAGTCCAACTTAGTAACCTCAGTTCTCTCAGTAACCTCAGTGATCTCAGTAAAATTAGTAATCTTTAGAATCTTCATAATCTCACCAATCCCAGTCAGTTGTAAGAATTCAGTAGTATTATGTCAGTCAACTAAATTTAGTGAACCCAGTTCAAATCAGTTATACAATACAATCAGTAACAGTTTAGTTTAGTTAAGTTAGTTCAATGTCTTTTCAGTTGGGATTACGATTCAACACTGAGTGAACCCAAGGATGAGGGCTCACCTGTTTCTCATTAGAGGGTGTGAGCCTTAGAAGAAATCCTTGTGCTCCAGAACTACGTAGCCAGTATAGGTTGAGATGCACCTCTACGAGTCTAGGGACAATAAATCTCCCTTGAGTTTTTCCTAACAAAAGGGGTTGACGGAAGATCTCCCTATCAGAGAGGGTTTACTCACAACTTGTTTTTACCCGTGGCATGGTAATGATACCTTAATCGTTAGAGTTATTGGTTGGACCCCACCAGTTCATATTCTGGGCATGCCTATTAGATGATTATCTCCCACAATTTCAGTTTCAGATTTATTCTTTGTAATAGAAATCAATTTAGTTCTATAGAAATCAGGACTGCCAGACATAGTCACTCAGTTTTACACAAAACTCAGCTAGTTCCATCAGAATTCAGGCCTGTCAGATACAATTACTAACTTTAGTAAAGAACTAGGATAGTTATACAGATTTCAGGACTGTCAGATACCATCATCCAGCTCTGTATAACACTTAGATCAGTTATTTATAATCAGGACTGTCAGAAACAATCTTTCAACTATCAGTGACTAGTAAACTCAGATATTAGTAAATCTATCTTGTCAGTAGACACGAAAATCAGAACTCAGTATTCAGTCCTATCACGACCTCAGTAACAGTTACGTATTCATGCATGTATTCTCACGTTCATGTTATACCATCAGTTAGTATTATTCATGCATATGAAACCTTTGTATTCATCCTACCTTGCTTGCATACCAGTAAATTGAACTTACTAATGCATTTGCGCTATGGTGTTGTATACCATAGGTTTAGAAGCATGAGCTCTAGATCTTCCGAGAAGTTCAGACGTTCGGCAGGAAAACTAGCAGTGAGTCCTCATCATTTGAGGATTGCTTGATTATTTCATTACCTTATTTTTTTCTTTTTTCAGTAGTTCAAAGTTAGTTGGGGATACGTCCCATCAGCTCCTAGTATTCAGACAGTTTAGAGGCTTTCAGACTATAGTATGTTCAGACAGATTATTTTAGTTTTGGGTATTTCTATACCTCCTCCAAATATTCTTTTATCAGTTGTGTTATAGTTTTGAACATTACGGCCTTACAACTTATATTCTGTATATTTTTAGTATACTATTTTGTTCTCAATTACAGATATAAGTCATGGGTTAGCTATTGGTCATTTGGGGTTATGAGCGTCGTGTAGCGTTCTGAGTACTAGATTCGGGGAATTACATAACTATAATCTAACCAAAGTCGAGAAGACAAAATAGGTAGTCATGGAGTAAGCTCAACAAACCTATAATAGAAATACAAATCGAGACAAATCTAAACAAAAAGGCTACCCGTATGCTCTACAACTCTGTGCCAAAATCTCCACACCAAGGTTGAATCACTCTCTCATAACTACCCAAATAAAACCTAAAGATTGGTAGTAATACATACTCCAAATCTATTATAACTCCCAATCTCTATATTAAGGCATCAAATCAAAATTTAAGCGAACAAACCCAATCCAAGGTCAAACACTTAGATTGACCATTCCGTCTAAATTAGACATATATGTGCCAGATCATGTCGATTCAAAATATGAACATAGTTGAAGCACAAAATCATAATAGAGGATAAATGACTAGATGAAAACCTAGTAGCTCCATTCCATATCCACTAGAGGGAATGAAATATTAATGCATACTTACGAACTTCCCAAGGCTTTAAACCACACCTGAAATGGTGAAAATTCAAGAACCTCAAACAAAAGCAATATAGCCGGAACTAACAAATCTAACACTCCATGTAAACCAAGTATATCCCTAGGCTCATCTAATCAATTAGAAACACTCCACCAAGCCTCATTAAGAAGAAGAACTCTAAAATGGGGAATTTTGTATCTACCCGAGTTGGACAATCATAACTCAAATAAACCAATCTCTAAACCAAGTTTAAAGTCAAGACCACCACTAAAAAATTAGTAACTCAAGATAAATAAATTCCAATTTTCCATCTCAAGAAGAAATTACAACAAAGGCCACCTGCCTCTAATTTTCCAACTTCACTTAAGGCATAACCATGTCACATCACAAAGGGAGCATCTAATCTATAAACTAATAACAAAGGAAACCATCACGATGAGATGAACCCAACAAATCTAAGCGATGAATCCAAGATACCTCAATATCAATATCAAATTGCCAGCAGGCAATAAAATTACCATAATGAAGAAGAGATCCAAAATTGGTCAAGCTTACAAACGGGCTATATATAAAAAGGGATAGCCAAAGAGAAAACCTTCGCAACATAAGAGGAAATTCTAAGGGTCTCAAAATCAAGAACAGGCAATACAACTAAACTATTAACTCTAGAACCATACAGAACAAAGGAAAGACAACCTACTTTCGACATAGTAGTACATTCCTAATTCAAACTATAACAGTTAACTAAGAGGAAAAAAAATAAACCTTGTCATACTAGGGGAAAGAAATAATCAAATAGTGGTAAATCAACCCAAGACACCAAATAAAAATTTCTAGAAAATCAAATTTTGACTAGATACTACTAGTTTATACAGCTACCCAATGAGGATCAAATATATAAAGTATTAATATCAAATAATATAAATAAACTCAAGCATTGATATCTAAAGCAATAGCACTATAAACAATAATATAATGAATAACCAATATCCAAATAAACTTAAATATCATATACCACAAGAAGAACAAAAAAAGTCTAATGTGCAACGATATATAGGTCTTAAACCTAAATGCTACACTTATAATGGGTAAATATATTAATAAAGATTCACTCCATCCACTAGTAAAAGAAATAAACCACGGCGTAGTCATATAATCATGAATTAAATAGGAAGACACAAAATGATCAATATGAACTCATCAAGGCATAAAATCAACAATGGGTATGAAACCCTGATACACATAATAAAAGATAATTGTGGGAAATAAAATCACACCTAATATGGTGAATTATGTAATTAAATACTTAATAGGCATAGGATAAGTAAATATGAACGGGTCGAAACTCAGACTGACCAACTAAAACATTAACTAAGAAGCCAAGTGTACTATCTTTTACTAAAGATGCCACAACATCATGATGCTAATCTGAAATAGCAGAGAGACTAGCAATCTCACATTGGGGACACTTTCAAGACTGATATCTTATCATTCTATAATCTAAGAAAACTCTTAAACTACCAACATGGTGAGAAGACATAATGAGCATAAATGTATGGCAACTAACACTGAGAGTAAACTCTAGGGGCATATCCATCCTTCCAGTAGTCATAGCCTATCTCAAAAAATCTAAGCTAGTGGGGATTATATGCTAACTCTGTCTGATCAAATAAATGACATCCAGGGATCTATCTAAACCCATGTTTTAGCTTGTCACAACTAAAAAAATCTCTCAGATGAAATACCAATAGCATTATCCTAATGGCATAGCCTCTCACTGCCACATCCTCAAGTCTCAATACATGTTCCTTCTATGACCCTAATATAAAGCATAATCTGATGAAAAAACCTAGTTACTATCAAGTGCTCCAATGAAAAATTGAGTGATAATTCTAGTCCTATACATATCCATGTGCCAATGTCCCACTCATAAGGATGTAGTATAGGAATAAGTCTAGCCCACTCAAGATACCCAATCTTGCTCCTTAATAGATGGAAGAGCAGGTGGAGTAGTTTGAGTTATTAAATTTGGATAAGGATTCTTTGGTAAATATTTATAACCACTCCCATGCCATACACCCACTTACTCCTTATATTTATCACTACCTTCAGAGTCAAAATTAATAATCACAAATGTAATTGTTTCAAAACCTAGCTACTTTGAAATAGGACCAACCATATCAGAACAATTATCCCAAAGAGTAACTACATCAACATAATAGATTAAATTTATCTCCTCAGTATCTACATCATTCATAGATACCACAATCAATTTATCAGAATGCTTCATAGATTTACATACATTGAATGTCACTTGTTCATCAATGAGTCGAAACATCAGATGTCCTTTCTCCAGATCAATAAGCATCCAAACTATACCCAAAAATTTTCATCCTAAAATAATCGAGACTAAAAAGTTCACTTCACAATCTAGTATAACAAAATTGATAGGAAATATAAAAGAAGACATTTTTACCAAAACATCATAGAGGATACCAACAGGCTGCTTCATTGTCCTGTCGAACATTACTAGTATAATAGTAGATGGTTTGGGAGGTTCCAACTCGAATCATTTGAATACGGCTAAGGGAATGAGGTTGATGCTATCCCCCATGTCAGATAATGCTCGATTGAAGTTGAATGACCCAATAATGCAAGCTATTATGAAAGTGTCAGGGTGCTCTTTCTTCCCTACTAAAAATCTAGTGACTACAACACTGCAATGATGTATATTTTTGTCTGGCTTCTAACTGACTGACCTTTTCTAGGTGATCACATCCATCATAAATCTAGCATATCCTAGCATCTTCTCCATTGACTCTACTAGCAGTGTGTTGATAGTTAACTCTTTGATCACAAACAAATATTCCAGGTACTTACCTTATTCTTATTTACTTCTCAATTTTAGAAAATAGGGGGACGGGGTCTTTGAATGGGCTTTAGCACAGGCTCTGTAACCTTATCTTCTCTTCCATTCTACTTTTTGATACTCCTAATATCAATCCGCTCATCATCCTTATTTTCATCAATAGTGGGAATAGCTGGATAAGTAGTATCCTTACCACTTTGAGTGGTAATGGCTTTGAATTTACTATTATTTTTATGACTTACCACTATATTTATTGGAAGAGTGCCAGGTTGTCTATGACTCACAGTGTCTAATATCTTACCAAACTACTGGTCGAATAGCTTAATTATTGTAGCATGTGTCTCAACTTTCTGGTTCAACCTGATAGATTAGCTTTGATATCCTTCAAGCAGTTCTCTTGAATTTCTTACCCTTTGACCATCTTGGAAAAAAGTTCCACCATTATGGACTCAGTATCTTGACTACTTGGTGGAATATATTTGTCACTCTTGTCCTTATAATTATCCTTATGATGCCAATCACAATTTCTTTCTCTACTTATATCTATGTATCTATCATTATAATAGTTCAAACGTTGATTTCCTTTCTCTTTGGCTCAAAATCCACCAATATATGATCAATATACTTTACCTCTTCTTCATATTCAATATTGAATGGTTTGGAAGTAGACCCCTATGACACAACTCCATTCACCTTTGCATCACTCATTGACACAAATTGTAATACAGTTATATCATATCTGTATAAAGTTATGCAACCTCTTGTGCTACCATGTCATTCGCTGCTCCATATTTATTTATTTCTCCAATATCATATGTACCACTACCACATTCTAAATCATAAGTATGCTTACCTATATTGGTTACCATAATATAATCTATCATTTCCTATGTAGCTTCCCAGTAATGACATATAAATGCTTCTCCTAATATAATATCAATCATAGCTCATGAACTATAATTCAATGAATGTTAGAAGATCTTAAGAATGTTAGATCCTTTAATTCTATGATATGGTACCATTCTAAGTATCTTCTTGAATCAAAGACATTCCTCATAAAAAGAGTCTACATGTGGTTATCAAAAATTGTAAATTTCACCCTTCAATTATAACATTCGTGCAGAAGGGAAGAATTTGCTCAGAAACTAAGTCTTTAAATTATGCCAAATAGTGATAGATCATCAGGAAAATTCCCCTAGTAATAATGACTCTTTACCTGTCAAAGAAATTGGGAGCAACCTCAATTTAAATGCTTCTTGATTAACCCTGGCATATTATAATTTGTGCATATCCCAAGAAAATTTATAAGGTTCATTTTTGCTTCGTCCTTAGTTGCACCCAAAAATACACCCTTCAGATTCAATAATTGGATCAAAGCACTAGTGATATCAAACTTCAAGTTAGAAGATAAAGCAGGAGGAACAATGTCCCCAGACTCAATAGGCTCAACATAACCAAGATATTCATCATCTTCCTCAAAATGGGTCTAAGTATTAATATAACCGAATAAAAAGAACACTGCCTCTCTTAACTTGATCATTAACAGCTTCTCTTGGTCATACTTATCCTTTTTGCTAAACTATTGTCGCCTCTGTACAAGGTCTGGCTTCTTCTGCTTCTCTATATTTTTTCTCCAATAGTTTTTTTGTCTGAAAGTCTGAAATATTTTGTGGATATAAAGGAACATGCGAGAGTACGATATTCGGATCCACTAGTGGGGATTCTTGAACCCCTTCATGAACTTGCCCTGACATCTTTCTTCTTATTTGAACAATTCTTTCAGTTTTTTTAGAAAAAAAGAGTAAGTGATTTCCTATACTACTACAACTTAGCATACACCATCATATGCCAAAGAAAAAATAGAAAAAATATTACCTTCAAACTTCATAAATTTAATTCACTACTCAATCATCTTCCCAGATACAACACAAAAATTTGATGTTGCCCAAAATAATACCTCAAATAGAAGTATAATGTAGTCGATTGAAAATCTTATAACCTAACAAGTTTGATATCGATTCCCTAGGGAAAAAATGGAAAGTTTCTTGCCTTTATATAATCCTCAAGTCGTACTGGAATATAAATGGTGGTATTTTGTTATCAATCCCAAATAATAACCAAGTCTTGAGTGCTTTTGAGTTGTAATCAAAATGAGATGAACACTAAACTTGTATTTCCCTAGTTTCTTAACTTCATAAATTTGTTTTGATGAACTCAATTATTCTTTTCTTTTGCATGCAAGACCTACGAGATAAGTCTTATCAACTATTGGGTAAGCTCAAAGATAAATTTCAATCTTTACCAGGTAAGTCTCAGGGTGTTGCCTTGTTGCCCCTTGATACAACCTTAGTTACTCTTGTTTGGATAGGATTAAGTGATAAGATAAGATGAGAGGATTAAAATATGGAGGTAGAAATCCCAAATATCTATCTTAATCTTCTTTTCCGAATTGCAAACTCTATGGTTATTGAATGGATGGGAATATAGGTTATCTTAAGAATATACAACTACTATGAGATTAATTATTGCAAATAAGAATCAATATACATGCAAAAAACCGTACAACAACTGAGTCTCACACTTTCACTACATAGCTAATCCGTTAGGATTCCTACAACCATAGCTAAGCAGACTAAACGCTCATGATTGTGCAAGAAACTATGATTACCAATAAAGAAAACATAAAATCAATTGAACAAGAATTAGATTAATAAACTTCAAATTATTTAATTGATACACACTAAAATCTCAAGAACAATTATAAAGGTATTGTAATAATATGTCAAAGCATATAAAGGGGCGTTTAAGATTGCAACCTAATAAAATATAAAACCTAGGGTATTTATAGTATCTCATGATAACATAAAGATCCTATTATAAATGGAAAAGGTAAAGTTAAGTTGGTCTTCGGTACGATGTAGTCTTCACTTGTAATGGCTTAATATAAGTCATACCCTGCCTGATCATATTTGTTATAGTGCCTGATCTTTGCATAGCTTTGGCTTTCTGTTCAACATACTATATCTCTATGTGAGTCATAGCTGAGTGTAAGACTTGTGTCCTTAACTCATATCTACCTAGGACTTTAGTCTTTCCCAGCCTTCAACATTTATTGGTATACAACATACCTATATGAATTGTAGTCATACTTCTAACACGTATTTTTTGACACTTCTACTCATGGATAGTAGCTTAGTTTCTTTTATTCTTATGACTTCCGTATATGACTCCTATCCTTGCTTACGACTAGGATACTTGAGTTGTATCTTTCTCATACTTGGCCCCTTGATTTGCCTTTTGGTTTTGTTATCATATGATTCAACATAAAAGGTGTATTAACTCATTATAACTCATGATCTAACTCGCATACTAATCATTGTTGGTCTTTTTCATTTCTTTTTTTTCTTTTTTTGTTCCAAAATTACTGTGGACCTGTTTTACATGTTATTCACACAAAAGTGCATCATATCTACCAAAACACTCTAAGTTCATGCATAAATTTTGTAGTTTAAAGTATCAAATATGTCAAGCTTCCACGCCATATCAGTAGCCTATAAAAGTGTTGTATGAGTAACAAACACTTGCTAATTAGTAGAAAACTATCAACTAAGCTCTACAAATAAAGAAGATATACATAACATAGAAACAAAATAGAAATGAACCAAAATATTCAACAATCATATAAATAACAAATAAGATAGTAAGGATAACTTATCCTATTCATGTCCAAAATACTAACAACATTTGTACTGTGGTGCTTTCTTTTCATGTTACACCATAGGTTCCAAGACACGAGCTCCAGCGCAGCAGTAGCAGTAGCATTCCAGTCTCACAGACACAGTGAGTCCTCAATGATTCGAGGACAATATGATTTAATTCATTTATTTATTCTTCAGTTTAGTTTTACGGAGTTAGTTGGAGACATGTTCCTTCAACTCCTTATTCAGACAGTTTATAGACTTTTAGATTTACTTTCATATTTATGTCTAGATTTAGTTGTTTTGGGTATTTTCACCCACATAATTGTATTTAGTTGAACCTTATGGCCTTAAAATTCCATGTATTCCACATTATTATATTATGATTTTTAGTATACAGGTACAGATATCAGTGATGGGTTAGCTTGTGGTCCCTCGGGGTCATGAGCACCATGTAGCATTCGGTTCAGCAAATCGGGGTGTTACAAACTTGGTATCAGAGCCTAAGGTTCTATGAGATTATTCTATGTTTACTTGAAAATCCTACTTATGAACAAGATGTATGATAACCATGCAATCCACAAGAATTTCCATGCTATTAGCATGTGTTGCCAATATGATTATGCAACGAACGTGATATTAAGATTGTGAAAGTACTTCCATGTGATATGAAATACTTTCCATGCAATACATTATTGATAACCATGCTTTGTATGAGATCCCTACTTATGATATTATAAATTATGGACTCTACTCTTATGATCAAGTCAGTCATGTGTGTCAGTTTCCATCCATCGAGTCCTGGGGGTACTTGTACCCAAAAACTACAATTCTGTGCCTAGATTAGGTACTTCTATTTGAGATAATAGAAAGAGAACACCATGCAATCTAATTAAATTGGAGTACTGAGTATACGAGGAAGGTAGGCTGAACATAAAGGGTTTCATGCATGAACAACACTGACTGACTAATATGAACGTGGGAGTGCAAACACATACATATAGAAACTGGGACCATGAAGACGTGATAGCACAACCTGTAAGCTAATACATGGTTTACTGATAAGTGTCATGACTGATACTTACAATGATAACATGGACGACTGTATCTGACAGTCCTATATATAATAAAATCTGAAGAACGCCCTGAGTTCTTTTACAAAGACTAATACTGAAACTGATAACAAGGATGACTATATCTAACAGTCGTGTATATACTGAAATCTAAAGAACGCCCTGAGTTCTTTTACTGAGACTGTTACTGAAATTGTTGGAACTAGTTTTTAACCGACATGTCCTGTGTATTCTGTTATGGCTAAGTTGGGGTCCAATTTCTGCCCCAACTAGAGGGGTATCAATACCGCACCCCTGGTAAGGACAGCTGTGAGTGACCCTTATCTGGCGAGTACTCAATAAGAATGGTGGGAACCTTAAATTGATGGGTTAGGCCACCTCATCAACCCTAAGATAATGGGTTAAGATGTCTCAACCTACTCTGGCTACGTAGTTCTAGAACACAAGGATTGTTACTAAGATCACACCCTGAACTGGCGGGTGAGTTCCCATCCTTGGGTTCAGTTGGTGCTAACCTCTACTCCCATCTGAAGGACACTGAACTGAATAACTAAGCTAAACTAAATGACTGAGCTGAACTGATACTGATTAACTAGACTAATACTAGTAGTATTGTTTAGCAGATCTAAACTAAGTTTACTGGATTCCAATGACTGACAGAATGTTACTGATATCTTACAATTGAATAAGATCATGAGATTTTCCTAAGTCACATCACTGACTGAAGACTAAGGAATCATAGCTTGAGTTCGGATATCATGAAACATGACATAGATCTAGGCACACAACTATAGTTTTTGGGTACAAGTACTCCCAGGACTCGATGGAAGGAAACTGATGCACATGACTGACTTGATAACAACAGTAGAGTCCATAATTTATAATATTATAAGTAGGGATCTCATACTAAGCATGGTTATCAACAATGTGTTGAAAGGAAAGGATTTCATATCACGTGGAAGTAGTTGCACAATCTTAATACCATGTTCGTTGCATAATCGTATTGGCAACACATGCTAATAGCATGGAAATTCATGTGGATTGCATGGTTATCATACATCTTGTTCATAAGTAGGATTTGCAAGTAAATATAGAATAATCTCATAAGAATAGTTCATGACTATTCCAACAACTTGTATAAGACACATTATCAATCATAAAAGTCATTGGAACGTAATTTAGCTATATTGCATAACATGAATCCTTCACTTAGACATAATTTAGCTATATTGCATGATTTCTAGTTTCTTAGGCTTTTTATCAAACACCTTACATGCACATCTTAAGCATAGGTGAATTCATCAAATTATACATCATGAACAACAAAATTTACATATTTCTAACTCATATGATATCATGAATTCACAAAAATATATAAAGATTCCATCTTGGGAATCACCCAATATCAACAACATGATCATCAACACCCAATAATATAGAAATCATACTTTTATAATGAAAAAGAGGAAAACAAACAAGCATCAACACGGGTATTATCATATCACCATAATCAACCAAGCTTTCGTATTCTAAATATTTGTTCTTGAACACCACGGATGAAAGGAATCCATGGATGAACAGTACGCATACCTTAGAAGGAAGATTCTTGATGATTGACGAAGGAATTTCCTTGAAATCAGATCTTCAAGCATAATTATACAACCCTAGTCATTTTTCTCCTTTAGTGCTCTTGGATGATGAGCTTTGAGATGAAAATAGGGTTGCAGTGTGTTTAGAAGATAAATATTTCATAGGGTTAAGTTTAGGGACGTGTAAGGAGTATTTAAAGACATAATTACCTTTACAATAACTCAAGACGGAGTGTTTCTGACACCTGGAATTGCCTTAGGCAGTGCCCAAGTGATCGCCTATGCTTAGGTTGGGCGGAGCCTAACTAATTGCTTATGCTTAGGTTAGGCCGCGCCTAACCAATCGCCCATGATTACTATCTCTCACAAAAATGGGCCTAACTTTTCTCTCGGTTATTGGATTAAGGCGAAATTGGTATCGTTGGAAAGCTAATTTGATTTTTTTACAATTTGGTGTGTAAATCAGCAAAAATACCACATTAAAATCGAGTTATACTCATTCAAAGATGACCCTTGCAAAATCAAACACTAAAAATTGATGTATTCAAAAAATCTTAGATTGTATTACCTTAAGTGACTCATATGAACATGCTTAATGGATCATAAGATATCCTATGACTAGGATATTCATTGTAATTCGTGTACTCAAGTATGAATCAAAGGATTAGAAACATGCGGGGTATTACAAGAAGTAAATCATATAATGATATAGGAGGGACTCGAACGTCACTAATCATGAAATAATAACAAAGGGGACTCGATCCTCTTTTTCCATATTGGCCCACACGTTGGCAAATGTAGTTTCTAGTATCGGTCACTCGGACCTTAAATTTCAGGACATAGCTACAGAACTCTTATTAAAGACCAATTAAAATAAGTATCACACATTCCCATCCATTTAACTAGGAAATTAAGGCATATAGTGTTTGTATCATCGTACCAACTGCAGTTGCTAGGTAACACATCATGTCAAGAAAATTTCAATTAACTTGGGGAGAAAAACACCCTTTCTTCATTAGTACAAATGGGGGAAAATCGACTCCCTTTATTAATTAAATCATACCATTGAAGTTCAAACACTTCATTATATAATGCATTAATTAAATTTCAAAAATTCCCACAGTTCTCATAACAAAACCCAATTTCACATTTTTGGGTTGGGTACATAACAACTTCAAAGGTCACAAGTTTGGGAAAATCACAATCCCGTAGTTCATTAACCTTCCTTATGCACCCATAAGTTCAAAACCACATTTAAAACATGAAAATCATTAATAAACCATGAGTTCATTGTTTAATTCAACATTACAAAGAAACCCAATCCATGTTTCAAAACCATCACAATAATTCATGAAAAATTATTTAAATCATATAATTTGACAAAATTAACAACAAAGGAAGCGTAACATGACTTAATCGCTAAGAAGTACAGAGAAATTCCCCTTAGAAAGCCCTAATTAATTAGCTTGATGAAAACCCTAAGTCTTCTTAACCTTGAGGATTTAAGGTGTTCTGAGACGTTATTTAATGTGTTCATGATAACTAATGATTCCCTAAAGAAGTTATAAGATGTGGGTTTTAAGTTTGGAAAGAGTGGAAATGTCAAGAATGCCCCTCAGCATATAAGCTGAAAATAACTGCCTTTTCTTATGAGTCAACCCCTTGACTCGTACCCACGAATTACGACTCATGACCAAGAGTCGTAACCAAGACAGTGACTAGGACCCTCAGACACTCCCCACTATATGACTCCACCAAACCACTTGTAAGGAGATCTTATGACTCCTATGGTCTAGTCATGAGAAAAATAAAACCCAAATTAATTGAACACTAGAAATCCTACGATTTAATCCTACGACTCATAACATATCCTCACGGGTCATAGTGTGTCACTCGTACTTAGAGTAAAGCTTTTCCACTAAGTTTCTGATTTAGTTATGACCAGGTTCCTATAATATATAACCACATCTAAGGACTCGTCACCACGAGTCGTTAGCAAGATAGTAACCCAAAAGTGTAAGAATATTAAAGGGTAAAAAATATGGGGCGTTACTTTCTCCCACATTTGGATATTACATCCTCGAAAGATGGGTCAAGGCAACAGAAGCACGATTGGACTCCATATACCTCTACTTCTACCTGTAACCATGTTAGAAAACAAAGATACCAAGGAAATAACCCTTTATTCTTTTATCATAGGGAACAACTATGAATAATTGGACTTCATGTATTGTTCGACTTCAAATGTGGCTTCTTCAACCTTGTGGTTTCTCTAAATAAACTTTATTGAAGACACATCCTTCGTCCGCAATCGATGAACTTATTGATCCAAGATTTAAATTGGGACTTTCTCAAATGATGAGGAGTCAAAAATACCTAGTCCCTCGAAATGACAACTGATGAAGGATCACCTAAACACATTATTAATACAAGACATGAAACACAGAATGAGTGGAGCTCAAACTAGAAGGAAACTCCATATCATATGCAATTCTACCGACTTCTTCAAAGCTATCTATGGACCAACATAAAAAGGACTGAGCTTTCCATCCTAACGACCGCATCACCCTTCATGGGAGACAACTTTAAGAACACCCAATCACCAACCTTTAACTCTAAGTCCTCGCACCTCACATTTGCATAGGACTTTTGGAGACTTTAGGTGGCCTTAAACCTATCTGAATCACCTTCACTTTCTCTGTGGCCTGGTAAACTATGCTAAGACCAACCAATTCATTTTTACCAACATCATACAAACTAATAGGACAATGACACCCCCTGCCATACAAATCTATAAGGGATCCATACCAATGCTAGACTGATAAATAAAATTATGTAAACTCAATTAGAGTCAAATGTTCGACCCAATAACCACCATAGTCAATCAATAAAGATGGAAGCATATCTTATAAGACCTGAACAATCCTTTCTGCTTGCCCATTTTTCCAAGGGTGAAATATAGCACTAAGGCTCATCTTAGTTCCTAAACATCTCTGAAACAATCGCTAATAATAAGATGAGAACAGAGTACCACAATTCAAACTAATAGAAATTGGAGCACCATGCAACTTCAAAATCGTTCAAAGAAAAATCTTGGCATAATCCTCAGCTGAATATTTATACCTTAATGGCAATAAGTGAGCAGACTTAGTCATTCTATCTACGATGATCAGAATTAAATAAAAATGATTCCAAGACCGAGGAAGGTCAGTAACAAAATCCATATTAATTAACTCTCATTTCCATATAGGCAACTTAATCTCCTAAGATAATCCACAGAGCCTCAACTGTTTGACATTCACTTGTTGACACAGTATGCACTTCGCCACAAAATTAGCCATATCCCAGTTTACATTATAGCACTAATAAATCTCCTTAAGATCATCATACATCTTCATCAAACTAGGATGAACAATATAACGCGAACCATGAGCCCCAGCCAAAATCCTTTATCATAATTCATCTACATCGGGAACACCTAGTCTTCCTAGGTATCTCAAAATACAGTCGCTGCCAATTGAAAAAAAAATCAACCTTCTGCTGACCCACATTTTCCATAATCTTCATCAAGATAGGATCCAGTAACTGCATCTCCTTTATCACAACAATAAGAGATGACTATGCCACCAGATGAATAAACACACCACCATCCTCAGAGTCCAAATGACAACCCTAATGTTAGCTAAATAGTGAATATCTTTCACTAATTCCCACTTGTACCTATCAATATTATCTAGATTCTCATGGATAACCTGCTAAGCGCACAACAACTACATTAGCTATACTTGGGTGGTAATAGAGACTAATGTTGTAGTCCTTTTGCAACACAAGCCACCTCATTTTCATGAGATTCATCTTTTAAGAATGATCACATATTTTAGTCTCTTATGACTATAAGGACTCCATACAAATGGTGATACTAGATCATTAATGTGATCAGCACACATAACAATTCCTAGTATTGAGTTGGAAAATATTTCTCATGAACTGTCAATTGCCTGGATACATAAGCCAATATGTTGCCATACTGCATCAACACATACAGTACCATACAGGACACATAACAATAGACAATAAAACCTTTAACAAGAGTCATAACTGAAGCTAAAGTGAACTTATCTTTGAACATCTCGAATCTCCCTTCACAAGCCTTACACTATAAGAACTTTACCTTCTTTTGGGCAAGTTTTGTAAATGAGGCAGCTATAGTCGAGAAAATCTCCACAAATCTTATAACGACCTGAAATTGCCTCTCGGAACATCACACGGTGCTTAAGGCTATAAGTAGCCCCAAGCAAACTCTTTAAGCCTGTTTCTACTAATAATACTCATTCAAGATGAAATAATTCAAACACTAGCATAGTTATATCATATGAAAGAAAATACGGAGAAAATGCTCAGTCCAAACGACCAAGCAATACCAGAAAACATCAACACAACCACAATCTGATAACTAGTCAGACAAAGACTCTACTAAACTATGACCTAGAGAGCCATTGGGATAGGTCCCCAACTAACTTGAAATGAACTAAAATTAATAACATCTTCTCTCAAATACTAAAATGTCTGATGATAGGTCCTCGAACAATGAGGACTCACCACTATAGGGATGTAGACAAAGGTACTCGAAAGTCACTGATGAGACTGGGACTGAGCACCTAAACCTGCATTATAAGACAATGTAGCACATAGACGTATATATGGATCAACACTTAGGAATGTACTGAGTGTGTGGGGTGCATGCAGTTATATAAAACAACAAGAATACATTTTAATCAAATAATGTATGGAATAAGTAATGACTAACATGGCTTGAGTAAATATAAAATACAAAGATCATGAATCATGTAAAATGGAACATGTAACACAATCTTGTGAGTCATCATAGTTTAACTTTGAAATCGGTAATCTTCTCTTATTCTCATTACCCATAGGCTAGAGGAAACTTTAAACAATACTTTTAACTCATTCATATGTCTCATGGAGAGTAAAACTTCTCTAATGCTCAAGAACTCATAACTCTTTTGAACTCAAATACTTGGAATAAGAAATCATATAACTATGGAACATACTTAATGGAATTTCATTCATGTTCAAAAAATAGCTCATTTCAAGATTTAGGGGAAAATACTCATATCAAGGGAAAGCATTTTAGTATTAAATGAAAATATCTTATCTCAATGGAAAAATACTTTAGTTTAGGGAGTTTCTCTTAACCGACATAAACCATGCAAGCTATATGGAGTCCAACATTTTGTCCTCCTCAGGACGAGACCTCATGTTGGAAAGAGGTGTGATACTCTTTCCAAGGAGTATAACTTAGGTCCAGTCATCATTAAACAAACTCGGCCTTGAGCCCAATATCAACTTGGCCTTAGGACCAATAATAATTATAAACTCAGCATCAGGCCCAACCTATGGTTGAACGTAGTTTTAGGGTAAGAAACCATAGTAACTTACCCGCTCGGTGCTAAATACTACTCCCTTTAGTTTATCTCACTCATCTCATGAAAATCCATTATAGAATAATCTCATTGTTCAATAACAACCCAATAATAAAATCTGTAATCTCATGTAGTATAGTGGATTTGAAAACTTAATAACCATTAGGTCAAAACAGTTCTCAATAATCTCAGAATACTCAAATCATTGGTGCTTATAGAATAAGAGTTCATAAAATTGGAAATCTCAAGTAGGGCTCAATAACCCATAATTCATTCTCAAGTTAAAACTGATCAAAATCATAATAGATAGCATATAGATTCATAATTCATGTATAAATATTGAAGTTTCAGCAATTTGTCTCAAAATCTCAACATACTTATATACTTTAATATCTCAAACATTTCAACTATTAACTTGTCAAGGATTAAAATCATGGGGCATCGACCCAGCTACAATTTTGCAAGAAAACATGCACAAATCATGTCATTAGACTCCCAATTCAAGTGAAACATCAAAAGCTTGCAACCAAAAACAATGGGTGAAAACCCCCAATTCAATTTAATGTAAAATCTCATAAATTGCAGAGAATTGTAGTTTAAATAAGCTTTTGGGCACAAGGGTGAAAGGATTACCCTTGGTCAAAACCCCACATACCTTATGTTATGAAATTGAATGAACAAGCTTTCTCTAAACTCTTCTTCTTACTCTTGAGAGAGGTTTCTTGCAACCCTTGAACATGGGGAACTCAAATCTCAACTCAATTTGTAGAATCCATGGTGTGTTCATGGATTTCTTGGAGAAGGGTTTTAGATTTGCTCTTGTGGGAGAAACCCTAAAATTTGGATGTTTTGGGAGATAATGAGAATATCAAGTTCATTTTGAATATATATGAGGGTTAAAAGGGAAAACTCTTAGAAAAACACTGAACGGGGACTGCGACTGTCAAAGAGATGGTCCGTCGGGTCATCCATCGCACGTTGGTGAGGAATGGGGAACACTGCCTAGATTCAATGGTCAGAGCAATGGTCTATCACAAGTTTGATGGTCCATCAGATCATTTGTCACACAATAGTCAGGGTGAGGCCACATAGCCTCAACGTGACGGTCCCAGTGATGGTCCGTTGCATCCTTGATGGTACATCATCTTGGTTATTGATCTTGGGCTAAAAAAAGAGTTACTACATTGGTTGCGATGGTCCATCGCAGACTCGATGATCTGTAGGATCGTCCATCGCACCTATGTGGTTTGGACAACTCTCGATAAAACCGCCATAACTTTTCACCCCAATACCGAATTTGGATGAAGTTGGTATCGTTGGAAAGCTAATTCAATCTATATATGACAAAATGTAAATTTGTGAAAATTATATATGGTTTAAACTCCAATCATTTGGGAACTCTCTTTATAATCTTTTAGGGCCAAAATTACTTTTTACTTGACATGCTCTAAGTCGCAGACTACGAGGGAAATTTTAGGGGTCTTACAATATCTCCCCCTTGGAAACATTCATCATCGAATGTTGCTAGTTAGACAGGAACACAGGAAAATAGAGTACATATAGCTGAATCTCTTTAAACTCTTGAATACCTCAAAAATTGCAAGAGCTCATGTAAGAATAGATACATAGTTGCTCTTAAGATTAGAAGGGCTGAATTAAGGAAGAATAATAACTTCAGATAGACCTGAACACACAGAAAAGAGGTGCGGGTACTTGACTCGCATGTCTACTTCTACATCCCAAGTAGCACCCTCAACAGACTGGTTCCACCACAAAACATTGTCCAAGGGAATCTCTTTGTTCCCCTGTCTACGGATCTAAAAATCTTGGATCTCAATAGGAATCTTATCGAGTGAAAGGCTATTCTAAATATCAGCACTCTCTTAAGTATCTACCACAAAGAAAACACCATTATGGGTTTTAAGCATGGAGACATGAAAAAATAAGATTAACAGCTGATAACTCTATGGCCAACTCAACCTCATAGGCCACCTTACTGTTGCGGCTCAAGACTCTATACGAGCCAATATAAAGGAGACTAATAATTCCCTTTTTACAAAGCCTCTTCACCCCTTTCATGGGTGAAATCTTCAAGTACACCAAATCACTCACCTCAAAGTAAAGATCTCTTCTCCTTACATCGGCATATGATATGACGACTTTGAGTGGTCATCAAACTCTCTCTAATCAACTTAACTTTCTCCATAGCCTTAAACAATGCATCAAACCCAATAACAGTAGCTTATCCTACTTTAAACCAACCTATGGGCGATCTACATCTTCTACCATACAAGGTGTTAAATGGTGCCATCCCAATGCTATCATGGTAACTATTGTTATAAGTAAACTCTATCAAATGGAAAATGCTCATCCCAACTACCCTTGAAATCAAGAGTACACGCCTGTAACATATTCTCTAGGGTCCAAATGGTCCTCTCAGTCTGACCATTTGTCGGCGGGTGAAAACCAAAACCCAAAATAACTTCGATACCAAGCCCCTATTGGAACGCCCTAAAAAACTGAGAAATAAATTGGTTACCCCAATCCAAAATGATGGATGAGGGAATTCTATGCATCCTGACTAACTCTCTAATGTACAATCTAGCATAAACCTTAGTTGTACAAGATGTATGCATGGGAAAGAAATACACAAACTTAGTTAGCCTATCCACAACAACCTAAATTTAATCACGATAATAATACAAAAAATGCAACCCGGTCACGAAGTCCATATTCACCACCTCTCACTTCCAAGTGGGTATACCAAACTCTTGCATCATACTACTAGGTCTTTGGTGCTCTACTTTAACCTACTGGCATGTTGCATACTTTTCTATGAATTCGCTATATCCTTCTTCATACCATTCCACCAATAGTTTTCCCACAAGTCACGATACAACTTGGTAGTACCGGGATGAATAGAATATCACGTGCCATGCTCTTCATCCATAATCCTATGACTGAGATCATGAATACACGGAATACACAATCTATCTTGCAATTTCAACACACCATCTCCCTCTTGGTAGAAAACCTCTACTTTTTGGTCCTTAACTACTTCTTTTAGTCTAACTAAACTAGGATCCTTATCTTGATTCTCCTTCACTTCTGAAACTAAAGAGGATTCAGAACTACTCTGCACTAAAGTACTTCCCTTAGCTAAATCAAGCAACCTAACACCCAATATGGCAAAATAATGCACATCACAAGATAGCACTTTCTTACCTTCCTCTATATGGGTAACACTGCCTATAGAAAATATGCTAAGAGCATCGGCCACTACATTATCCTTGCTCGGGTGATATAACACACTCATATCATAGTCTTTCAACAACTCTAACCACCTCCTTACCTAAGATTCAACACTCTCAGAGTAAACACATATTGCAGGCTCTTATGATCAGTAAACACATCAACATATACACCATGAATATAGTATCTCCAAATTTTCAAAGAAAAGACCACAATAGCTAACTTAAGATGATGGGTTGGGTATTTCTTCTCATGCAGCTTCAACTACCTAAGGGCATAGTCTATAACCTTATCTCTTTACATTAAAACACAATAAAACAAATTCTAGAGGCATCACAATACACCATAAAACTATCTATAACATCAGGCAAAGTCAACATCGGGGTCGAAGTAAGTTGAGTCTTTAATTCTTGAAAACACTTCTCACAAAAATTTGACCACTAAAAATTAACATTATTTTGGTTCAATCGGGTCATGGGAGACGCAATAGAAGAGAAACCCTCAACAAAACAATGGTACTAGCCTGACAAGCCCACGAAACTTTTAATATCAGATGGAGAGATAGGTATAGGCTAATTTCTTACAGCTTCTACTTTTTAAGGATCAACTCTAATACCTTCAGTTGAAATATTATAACCCAAAAAGGCTACATACCTTTGCAAAAATTCAAACTTACCTAATTTGGCGAACAACTGGTGGTCTCTAAGAGTTTGCAAGACAATTCTAAGGTGGTTTACATAGTCATTCTCATTATAGAAGTACACAAGAATATCATATATGAAAATGATGACAAACATATCTAGATATTGCTTGAAGACTTGATTAATGAGGTCCATAAAGGTTGCTAGGGCTTTGGTTAGCCGTAAGGACATGACTTTCCTTAAAGTGATCACAGCGGGTTCGGAAAGCTTTCTTTGGAATATCATATTCCCTGACACTAAGCTGGTGATAGCCAGATCTAAGGTCTATCTTTGAGAAATGACTTACACCTTGCAACTAATAAAATGATTCATCAATTATAGGAATAGGATAGATGTTCTTGATGGTAACCTTGTTAAGATGACGATAGTCAATGGACATAATTAAAGAACCATCTTTCTTTCACAAAAATAAGATAGGTGCACCCCAAGGAGAATTACTAGGCCAAATAAAACCTTTATCTAAAAGATCTTTGAGTTGTTCTTTCAACTCCTTAAGATCAGTAGGTGCCATACAGTATGGTGGAATAGAAATAGGACGAATTTTAAGAAGAAGATCAATTCTTAATTCTATCTTTCTATCGGGAAGTACCCCTGTGAGATCTTCTAAAAAATATCTGGAAACTCATTAACAATATCGACTGACTGAATATTTAGAGCCTTGGACTTAGTGTCTTTGACTCTAACTAGGTGATAGATGCAACCTTTGTATATTTTTTTCTGGCTTTGAGATAGGATATTAAATGAATCTTGGGAGATTCCAAACTCCTAGACCAGTCAAACGATGGTTTATCAGGAAACTGAAACTTGATCACATGGGTACGATAATCTATAGATACATTGCAAGAATAAAGCAAACTCAGACCCAGAATAAGGTCAAAATCCACTATGTCTAATTCTATCAAATCAGCAAGTATGACTCTACGAATAATTATAATAGGACAATCTCTATATATTTGTATAGCAACAACTAACTCCCCTACTAGTGTAGAAACTAGGAAGGGCTCAAAAATCTTTTTAGGATTCATTTTGAAATTCACACCTACAAGTATGGTCAAATAATAGAGACTTAACCCAGGGTCCAATAACACATAGACATCAAAATAAAAAACATGGAGCATATTAGTAACAACATTGGGAGAGGCTCCTACTACTGATGGGATGGTAAGGCATAGAATATGTTCTGGCGCTAACTGCCAACAGTGCTAGATGAAGTGCCTTAAGCAGGGGTGGGACGAGGTACAAGAGCTGGGGCACTAGTAGCCTATGACTGAGGTAGGTCATCTCTGTTCCCCTATCTAGCATGAGGGAAATCGCTAATTCAGTGGATATACTTGGCATAACAAAAACAACCCCTTAGATCTATGAAACACTCACCGGGATAGTCCTTACCATATTTAGCACAAGAAGGATAATGGGGCTTGTTTCCAACACTGTTCTGAGACATAAAAATTAAAGGCCTACCCCTTGCTCCTGTCTGCCTCTAGGTGCAGGAGCACTAACTGATAAAGGTGCTGGCATAGACGAACATCTTAAAAATAGATGGCGGTTCTCTCCATGAAACTTAGCCTAGCTACACTCATGTTATTCAGATCTAGCCCTCTCATTACTTCTCACTCAATCTCTCTCCTTATTTTTATTTCCCTCTATCAGTTGGGCATGCATCATCAACCTATCCAGATCCATATCCCTATGTAGCATCGCAGTCCTACACTATTTTAGTACCAAACCAGAAACACCTATCACGAACTTACTTATACTAGCCTAGGTGTCAAAAATCAAATCAGGAGCATACATAACCAACTGATTAAAGTTCAAGAAGTAGTCCTTAATAGTCATGAAGCCCTTCCTTAAGTATATAAACTCCTTAATCATGGCCTCTCTCATCTCAAGTGGAAAGAAACTATCCAAGAATTCATCTTGGAACACCTGTAAAGTCATAGGAGTGGTATTCTCGCCTCTACCCTTCCTCCATGATACAACCCATTCATAAGCAATGTCCTTCAGCCTGTAGGATACCAACTCAACACTTTCTTCCTCATAAATATGCATCACCTGTGTGATCTTTCTCACCTCCTCAAGGTACAACTATGGGTCCTCATCTATATTAGACCCATACAACTCAAGAAGATTTATCTGCATGAAATCATTGATTCTAGCCGTAGCTATATCACCTCCCAGATTATTAGAAACTACACCCTAGTTACTAGCCCAAATATTGATGGTGACTGCTTGGGCTAATGCCTGAATTCCACCCAAAACTCAGCATAAGATACTATCTCATTCAAAAGGTCAACAGGTGGGGGTTGCTCATCATTGCTTTTGCGAACTTTTGCTCTTCAGGGAGGCATTTGCTGAAAGTAGAAGAGCACAAATTATTTGATTAGAGGGACAATTGTAGGCATGATAGAATCTGAAAGAACAAATAATTTTTTCTAAAATATCTTGTAGCCTCTTACTCATATATCTGGCATGCTACACACCGATGATCAATACTCTACTCAACGTGGCTTGTCAGACTCCATAGGACTTCTTAAAAATGATAGGCTCTAATACGTAGTTTGTAATGACCCAAAATCGCCTCCCAAAAAGTCACACAGTGCTTAAGGCTACAAGTATCTCAAAGCTAACCCTTTGAGACTGTTTATACTAATAAAACTCATTTCAAGATAAAATAATTCAAACACTAGCATAGACATACCAAATGAAAGGAAATACGGAGAAAATGCTTGGTCCAAATAACCAAGAAATACCAAAAACCCTCAACACAACTATAATCTAATAACAAGTCTGAGAAAACCTCTACTAATCCATGAACTAGAGATCCGTTGGGATAGGTCCCTAACTGACTTGAAATAAACTAAAAGTATTAACAATGTGTCTCAAATACTGAAATGTCTTACAATAGGTCCTCGAACCATGAGAACTCACCACTGTAGGGATAAAGATATAGATACTCGAAAGTCACTGATGAGGCTAGGACTGAGCACCTAAACCTATATTATAAGATAATTTAGCACATAGACATATATATGGATCAGCACTTGGGAATCTACAAAGTATGTGGGGGTGCATACATTTATTTAAAACAACATTAATACCCTTTAAACAAACCATGCATGCAATAAGTAATGCTCACATGACTTGAGTAAGTATAAAATGTGAATCTCATGAATCAAGTACAATGGAATATGTAACACAATCTAGTGAGTCATCATAGTTTAACTTTGAAATCGGTAATCTTCTCTTATTCTCATTAACAATATACTAAAGGAAACTTTAAACAATATTTTCAACTTATTCATATGTCTCATAGAGAGTAAAACTTCTCTAACTCTCAAGAACTCATTACTCTTTCGAACTCAAATACTTAGAATTCGAAATCATATAACTTTGAAACATACTTGAAGGTATTTCATTCATGTTTAGAAAATATCACATTTCAAGCTTTAGGGAAAAATACTCATATCAAGGGAAAGTATTTAAATTTTAAAGGAAAATATCTTATCTCAATGGAAAAATACTTTAGTTTAGGGAGTTTCTGTTAACCGATATACTCCATGCGAGCTTCATGGAGTCCAACGTTTTTTCCCCTTAAGGAAGACACCTCACATTGGGGAGAGGCGTCATACTCTTTCCAAGGAGTATAAGCTAGGTCCAGTGATAACTAAACAAACTCGGCCTCACACTAATTATCAGCTCGGCCATAGGCCCAATAATAATCATAAACTCGGCCTCAGGACAAACCTATGGTGGCACGTAGTTTAGGGTAAGAATCCATAGTAACTTTCCCACTCGGTGATAAATTCTAATCCCTTTAGTTTATCTTGCTCATCTCATGAAAATCAACTTTACAATAATCTCGTGGTTCAATAAGAACCCAATAATCAAATCTTTAATCTTATGTTGTAGAGTATATTTCAAAACTTAATGACCATTAGGTCAAAACATTTCTCAATAATCTCAGAATACACAAATCATGGGTGCTTATAGCATAAGAGTTCATAAAATTGCAAATCTCAAGTTGGGCTCAATAACCCATAATTCATTCTCAAGTTGAAACTCATAAAAAGCATAATAGATAGCATAAAGATTCATAATTCAAGTAGAAATACAGAAGTTTCAGCAGTTTGTCTCAAAATCTCAACATACTAATATAATTTAAAATCTCAAACATTTCAACTATTAAATTCTTAAGGTTTAAAATCATGGGGTATAGACCCAAATGTAATTTCTCAAGAAAACATGAAAAAATCATGCCATTAGACTCTTACTTCAAGTGAAACATCAAAAATGTGCAACCAATAACAATGGGTGAAAAAACCCAATTCAATTTCATGTAAAATCTCATAAATTACAGAGAATTGTAGTTTAAATATGCTTTTGGGCACAAGGGTGAAAGGATTACCCTTGTTCAAAATTCCACATACCTTAGATTATGAAGTTGGATGAACAAGCTTGCTCTAAACTCTTCTTCTTACTCTTGAGAGAGGGTTCTTGCTACCTTTGAACTTGGAGAACTCAAATCTCAACTTAATTTGTAGAATCCATGGTAAGTTCTTGGATTTCTTGGAGAAGGGTTTTAGATTTGCTCTTGAGGGAGAAACCCTAGCCTTTGGATGTTTTGGGAGATAATGAGACTATCAAGTTTGTTTGGAATATATAAGAGGGTTAAAATGGAAAATTTCCAAAAGTACCTGTTAAAATGAGTTAAAACACTGAACGAGGGCTGCGGCGATCGAATCTATGGTCCATCGTAAGTCCGATAATCCGTCGGGTCGTCCATAGCACGCTGTCCAGGAATGGGACATACTACCTAGATGCAATGGTCTGAGAGATGGTCCATCATAAGTTTGATGGTCTGTTGGATCATCTGTCGTATGATGTCCAGGGTGAGGCTACACTGCATCAATGTGACAATCCCAGTAATGGTCTATAGTATTCTTCACGATTCATCATCTTCGTCGTCGCACTTGGGATAAAAAAGGGAGTTACTAACTTTTTTGCGATGGGCCAAGCAATGGTCCATCACAGAATAGATGGTATTTCGGATCATCCATCGCACCTGGGAAATTCCAACAACTCTCGGCAAAATTACCATAATTTCTCACCCTAATATCTTATTTGGAAAAAATTGGTATCATTGGAAAGCTAATTCATTTATCCAAATAAAAAAATGTAAAATTTGATAAAGTTCTATATGGTTTAAACACTAATCACTTGGGGAGTATCTTCTAAATCTTTTAGGGATGAAATTACACTTTACTTGACACGCTGTAAAGAACGTACTATGAGGGAACTTTTTTGGATCTTAAAAATCTCCTATAGTAACTGGCTAACCCTAAGAACCACTAACTATTAGTCATAGCCGTGGGTCTAGGTCACTTCTTAAACACTGCAACTTTCATCGAATCTACCACGATTCATTCACGTGAAATGACATGACCCTAAAAAGTAACAGCCTTCAACCAAAATTTTCTCTTCAAAAACTTAGCATATAATTGTTGTTCTTTTAAGTTTTGTAACACGATATAGAGGTAATCAGAATTGTTTGTCTTAGTCCTGGCATACACAAGAATATCATCAATAAACACAATAATGAATAATTCGATAAACTAAGAGAAAACCCTACTCATCAAGTCCATGAAAGTCATTGGGGAATTAGTCAAATAAAAGGACATGATTAAAAACTCGTAACAACCATATCGGGTTCGAATAGCAGTCTTAGGGATATCTACCTCCCCAATCTTTAGCTCACGATAACTATACCTAAGATCAATCTTAGAGAAATATCTAGAACCCTAAAGCTAGTAAAATAAATCATTTATTCAAGGAAGATGGTAATTATTCTTCATAGTAATGTTATTCAACTGGCAGTAATTAATACACATCCTTATGGAACCATCCTTCTTAGGCATGAACAAAATAAGCACATTATGTAGAGACATGCTAGGATGGATAAAACCATTATCTAGGAGGTCTTTCAACTGCTCTTTAAGCTCTTTCAAATAAGTTTGAGCTATTCTATAAGGAGGGATACTGATAGGGCAAGTGTACAAAACAAAATAATCACAAAATAAATCTGCTTATTAGGAGGGATACCAGGAATATCATTAGAAAAAAACATTACAAAATTCACTGACCATAGGAACGAGTTGTAATAAAACACCCTCTAAGTTAAAATCTTTAACCTAGACCAAATAATAAAGACACCTCTTGGAAATCAACTTTCGAGCTCTAAAATATGATATAAACCTCCCCATAGGAACAAAACCTCTGTCACACTAAATGAGAAGCTTATTAGGGAATTTAAACATACTTTTATGGACCCAGCAATCTAAAGAGGCATAGCTCGAGTTCAACTAGTCCATCCCTATTACGACATCAAAATCAACCATGTCAAACTCTATTAGATTTCCTCGAGTTTCTCTACTACTAACAAATACCAAAAAACCCATATAGACTCTTCTAGCAACCTCTATGTCACCCATCATGATTGAAATAGAAAAAGAAATGGGGATACACTTAGGACTCAACAAAAATGCACAGCTACAAATGGGGTTACATAAGAAAGAGTAGACCCTGTATCAATTATGAAATGCACATCAAGAGAAAAGAGTCGTAATATACCAGTAAAAATTTCAGGAGATACCTTAAATTCCTAGTGTGTATCCATGACATATAATCAATTTTGTCTAGTACTGGTACCATAAGAAGAAGCAACACTCTTCGGTGCAGGAGCGTGATGAAGCAGCTACAGGAATCTTACTATCCCCTCAAACAATTTTTTAAGTACAATCCCTCTACTTATTACCATTTTGACCATATTTAAAGCATTTTTTTCTCCATTGTTTATAAGACCCATGGTGCACCTACCTTTCGAATATACAATGAGGATATGCTGAAGTTGAGTGAGGCCTATCAGTCGAATATATAGCCTCCTGTGCCCTAAACCCACTATCACGCTAGGAAAAATAATCACCCAAAGTCTTTGAATAAAGAGCAATAGCCATATAGTAGGAAATAGAACTCCCCAACTTTTTCTTAGACAACTTTTCACTATCTCTACCACGTTGTTGCCGACCTCCACCTTAATAAAAAAAATACAAATTTGTTATTTTGTTTCCCCTTTCACCGTCTCCTTTGTCTTTTCTTTCTCAACCTGCTCCATAAGCTCAACCAATCTAGATATGTTTATATCCTTGTTCAATAAGGCAACCTTCCTATCTATAATTAAATCATGGGACAACAAAGATGTGAATTTCCTCATTTTATCCCTTATGCTCTACACTATCAGGAGCATATCCAGGTACTAGATTTGTGTCATCACATTTAAGGCTTTTAACTCAGAATAATTATAACTTATTAGGTAACTATTTTCATTTTTTATTATATTTCATATGATATTGCAGGGATGTCAAGATGCATGAAAGCCTATGATAACTACATCAAGACGAACAAGATTTGATCAAAGTAGAGAAAAAGGTCTTAGTTGATGACCTATCTGATAGTTTGTCAACAATCTAATAAGTGTTCAGACTTGGCCATCACCCATAGAAACATTTCAAAGAATGGAAGGAATAGTTGATGACATGGTCTTATAGGACGTCAACTATGTGATAGATCGTCAGGCTCGGTCGTCAGTAGTAAGCAGATAATAAGAAAGGGAAAGAATAGTTGATGGCCTACTTTGATAGTCCATCAACTATATGATAAACCATGAGGCCCTGTTTTCAGCTATAAGCAAAAAGAAAGAAAGTGGAAGAATAGTTGACAACCTAGTCTGATAGGTCATCAACTTTGTGATAATCTGTTAGATCATGTCGTCAGTTGCAAGGAAGAAATTCTAGAATTTTAATTTCAAATAAGAAAAGATCTATACTATCCATAAGAAAATCCTAGGCTTCCATAAGCATCTTGAGCTTATTCCAAAAAATCATTTTCATACTTTCTCTCTTAGTTTTTTAATTAAGCTTTTGGGATAATTATTTTAGTTTTGGAATTCTCTTGTTTTGGGGAAGGAAGAACAATATTATATTTTTCATTGTTTGTAAGTTAACTATTTCTAAGTTATAAATCTTATATATATTGTTTCTTTCTATATGATGAGGAACTAATTCCTTTAATCCAAGTTGTGGATCTATGAATTTGGCCTTGTGAATTCATTAGTTGATTAAGATTCAAAAGTTATTAGGAACTTCTTGATAATTCTTCTATTGTGCATATTATATATTGGTTGTAAATAGTAGATTAAACCTTATGATTTGTTTGTTTAATTCAAGAATAGATTTAATAGGATGTGAATTATCAACGAGTATTAGGAAGCATTAAATTTCCATTAAATCATTAATGATGTAATAAGGTTAATTAACTTGAGATAAGAACATGTTAAGTATAAGGACTTCCTAAGTTTGAGAAACTTAGGTATTCTAATATCTAAATAGGTAGAGAGACATTCAGATAGACCAGCGATAATGATAATCTGTTATGAGAATCAAAAGTTACAACGACTGTACATCAATTGTCAATACTCATAGTGAACAAAGCTCTGGTTCTTCTATAATTTTAATTTGAAACATTGAAATCTTCTCTACAAATTACTAAAACGAAGTGAACTGTGATATTTATTTAAACTCTAAAATCCCCTATTCACAGAAAGCTGTTATCTATTAGTTAATTAAATTACAAATAGGTTTTATTATCACCATATTTTTTATGGGATTTGACCCTAACATAGTTGAGTTATATATTTGATGACGACCGCTTAAACTCTTATAATCGATAAGTAATTTGGGCATGTAAAATGTTGGCGTCATTCCCAAGGAATATGGTTTTCAATTGAGTATATCTGTTATAATTGACTCTTAGTTAAGTTTCCTGAATTTTACTTTTATTTGTTGTTTTTTATTTTTATAGGTTCTTAGTTGTATATGCCACGAACCAGAAGGATAGGTGAATCACTCTAACCTTCTTACTAGATGAGGAATTAATCATGCCAACTAAAGGGAAGTCAAAGAAAGCTACCAAGAAAGTGACCAAATAGAACTTGCCTCGGAGATTCTTTAATGACTCTAAAGATGAGCAAGAAGATCTATCTCTTCAGAGAAGTAAGAGGAAAGGTCTCATGATAGCTGAACCACTTCCTTAGCTTGATGAGAAGCTGATTGAGGAGGTCAACTTTGAAGAAAAAGACTCCCCTTCATCTGAACATACTTCTTTATAGCAGCCCAATTCTAAAACACCTTAATCAGAAAAAAGTTCTTCCAAGCAACCAATGGAGAAAGACTCTCATATGATAGGGGATGTAATAAAATGAAAGAATCTAGGAATATAAGAAAGTGTGAGATGATAGGTTGCCAGAGAAAAAAGACTCTATCATAATGGGTTGATATCAATAAAAAGAAGGAGTCTTAAGAGGCCTATATGTTAAGAGATGAAGATTATCACCTATGGATTAAATAGGTACCTACAGATAGAGAGGGTATTTATAGATTATAACTTAATCTTTATAACAAAAGGAGTTGATAATGTTGTGGGAATTTTGTGTGAACTACCAAGAAACCTTGGAAAACATGTTCAAAAAGGGAGAAAAACCTACAGACATACTGAATATGGACCAAACACCAGTGAGTGGTAGATGGTCAATGTATTTAACAGAACAATAATATGATTTCTATATGGACCAAGATTTATTTCCCTATTCACTTCGCAGCAGTTCTACCACAAGATGGCAAATAAGGAAAACCAACCCCATTAGTTAGCACAAGTTATAGTTTATGGAGAGCCCAAGTGGCTAAAACATCCAAGTGAAAGAATTTTTAAAGAATTCTCAACTCAAGGAAAAAGGTTTTGGTGCAGAGTGGTAAGATCCAGATTGATGCCAATTGTAGGACAAAATATCACAGGTGAAGATACAATAGTTTTAGTAGCAAGCTTAATATCCAACTTTCCCTTGAAATTTAAGGAAATTATTGTTGATAAGATTAAGATTTAGGAAACATGACCCTACACTGCATACCTATTTCCTTGTATTATTACAAGGTTGTCTAAAGCATAAAAAGTTCCATAAATTATAAGCTCGGATAAGGAGGTCATTGCCAGGAAAAATCAAACCCTATCAAGTTTGATGAGTTTCAGCTCATGTTAGTTTTAGGCAAAAACAGGGGTAAATGGTGATATGATTATGTTTGAAGTAATTCAAATAGATATTAATACAACAAGATCCACAATGAATTTATAGGTGTCAATTCCTAAGTCTGTACAAGCAACATATTCTGTAAGGGTTTCTTCAGTTCCTGGGAGTAAATAGTATGCACTGACGCCTCATAATTTTAGGAATATGGTAATGCAAGGGAAGAGGTTTGAATCCTAATTGAATCTTTTTGCTAATTATTTTGATTCAACTATTAATAAGAGAATCCCGAGAGCCATAAAACTTTTCTTAACACTACACATATGCATTGATGACATGGAGCATAGATTGAATGGAAGGTTGAGAGAGATATCAATTCCTAACCTTACAGTTTTCAAGGCAGCCTTAGATAAGGCTAAAGCTGATGTTGTGGCATTACAAAGCCATAAGATTATGATATTTTTAGATCCTGTAGCTAAGCAATCTGAGAAAAACCTCTATTGATTGAAATTACTAGGAAACATAAGGACCAAAATAAAGAAAAAGAAGACTAAAAAGACAAAGGCAAACAAAAAAAGCAATAGTAATGAAGAAAGAAGATCTAAAAGAAGAGCATAGAAAAAAGCAGATAAGAAAAAGCTAAAAAAACTTTACAAGAATTGATGGTAGAGGGTGAGCCACTTGAGGAAACATTGAGAGAAATATTTATGAGAGCTTCAGAAAAAAGGCCTTTATTGACTGTTGGGGAGACTGGTGGGGAGTTTTTTGCTCCACCAACCACTGTGCTAAATACGTCAACATATCCTGATGCTACAGATGAGATTGTTCCCGCTAATCATAGAGCAACAGATTTAGTGGTTTATGATTCATGCACTTAACCATTGCAGGTATCTTCTATCACTTGTTGTTATTATTTGATCTTTTATATTAGGGACAATGATTGTTTTTACTTGTGGTAGTGGGGGTAATTTTAACCTTTAGGTGTATTGTATTTGTTCTATACCCTGGAGTACTACTTAGTGTACCGGTATGTTTAGGTTTGTTCGTTTTTGTCTATATATTGTGTATGCACCAATAGTAACAAGTAAATGAGTAGCAAATAATGTTTACTTTGACTCAATGATTGTAAAAATATTATACCCGCCAAATCTTTTTATTGCGAGATTGATTGCTAGGAATATGGAAACTATTGTTGGTCTTTGAAAGTATGCATCATTTCCTACTTGGGCTAGAACTTTTATTGAGTATTTGGAGAGGTCCGCACAATTCTATGCCATGAGAGAGTGATATTTTTCTTGAATATATTCTTATTGTGTACAATCATCTAGAACATGCGTATATAAATTTGTAGGGTCTCAAGTAGTCAACTGAGAAGTCATCACAGGACATTTTTTATTAGTAAACTTTTAGGTACATATGATAGCAAATTTTGATCCTTTTTTGAGCTAATACAGTACCTTCTTTGTTACACCAACTTAACAAGTTGTCATTGTGTTTTCAAGTAATACCCATCTTAGCCAAGTCTCTCTTTGAAGATATTACACATCAACTTTGGAAAATCTCCTAAATTGAAGGTGGCTGCATTAGAAAGGTTGATGGAGCAAAAGATGTTGTACGTGTTGTGAAAGTTAGTGTTTATATATATATATATATATAAAGTGGTACAGAAATAAAAAGGTCCTGAGTTTAATTGCTCAGAAGGATGAAAAAGTGTTTTGGCAAAGATTGTAAGGGAATAAGTTGTCGTAGCTAAAGTTATGAAATTGCTCAAAAGAGAAGCTAAGCACCAAGCCCAAATCAACCTTCTCCGCACTTGAGTCGTCATTTAAAGCCTAGAATGACCTGTAGTGAACTTATCCTAATTATTAGATGAACCAATAGGAAAGTTAAGGTCAAGCTTATGGTATTATAAGTCACAATATGAACCTTCATTCAGAGAGTGAGCATTATAGTGTGTGGTTCATAAGTGGGACCCACTTGGTGCTTATTGTGTCAATTTTTGACTCGAAGTACATTGGTGAAATATGGGTATCGTTATTCTTGTATTGATGTGGAGATTACAATTTTTATAGTGTGATGGCCATTTGGGATTGTGAAGTGATGATGGACGTTGGTAAAGAATGTAAGGTTTTGTTGTCCAGCTTTGAGGTAGGCTTCTTCCTACTCTTTTTTGAAGATAATATATGTTATATACGACATATGAATGTGAATATTAGTCTTGATTATAAGTAGAATAACTTAGTCTTCATTATTGATGTTTGTGGCTTATATAAGGGTGTTAGACCCGTAAGGTGGAATTGTTATACCTCAATAAAGTAAGGATGACTGGGAAAAAATGACCACCTAAAACTGCTGAACTAGAAAACCCACCACCTGAACTCTTGAAGGTTGCCTATATGGGTTTACTATGGTACAAAAAAACTATTAAAATCTCTACCTCGATGAATGTAACCTCTGAACTCACCAAAATAATTCACCTTCTTTGTGGAACTCTGTGATGCTTGAAGAATAGCCTCTATCATTTTAGCATTATACGTAATACTCTAAAATAATTCTGCATACACTACCATCTGAGTAGAAGAAAGCTGAAGAGAAATATACAACCTTTTTATGAACTTTTCAATCTTCTCAAACTTAATGGTTATACTTGTATATGAATATCAAGAAAAGAAATAAAATTTTGCCTCATACTCTGTAACAATCTTGGAGCTCTGAACTAAGTGGCCAAACACATCTCGTATGTGATCCCTCAAACTTGAAGGCATAAATATGTCAAAGAAGGACTCTATAAACTTTTCCAAAGTTATCTCTGGAAAAGCAAGAGGTAAGAAACCAATAAGTGACCTCCACCAATATTTGTTTGTATCACTCAATTGTTAATTTTTGTAAGAAAACCCATGCAACTTAAACAAAGCAAGGTTATGCATCTTCCAACGATAATCCATCAATAATTCATTGGTATACTCGCCTATAAAACAACTGAACCTAGGAGGACCCAAATGATTAAACCTCTTAAACATTTTCTAATCTTCAGAAAATATATCTACACTCACCACAATAGGAGGTGTAGTAAATCTTGCTTCTTAAGAGTGTATCTAGGGAGGCATCATACAAAAAGGTTGAGCTCTAGAAATCAAAACACTATACTATTATAGGAGAACTTAAGGAAGAACCATACTCTGAGTCTGTGGAGTACCATATGTAGGTATTAATACAATATAAGGATCCATATTCGGAACAAGAGGAAACAAACAGGCAAAGTTTGGAATAGGAAGAGGTACAATACTTAGAGCTTGACGAACACAAAGTGCAATTAATGGAGCACCCTAAAGTAGTTCAACAAGTGAACTAGTAAACCTTCCAAGACTAGGGTAGAAGAACTCAGTGGAATCTAAGTAGGACCCATATCTCCATCATGATCATCTCAAGCCTCAGGGTAGATCCCCTTAGTGCTATCTCTAAATGGTGTAAGTCCTTGTTCACATCATCCTTGTCGAGTCTTACCATGACTCACAACGTGCCCTCTGTATTGGCTCTGTCCTCAGATAAAGTATTTGAATCTCTAGCCTCCATAGATCTAGTCCTCGCCATTTTTGAATAAAAATTAAAATGTTACTTAGAACTATATTGACTGAAATAAGAAAGTTTCCTGAAGAAACCTTAAATCCTTTTGAAGATAGATACGGATGTCTACGTACCAATCCACCAGGCTCTATAAGGTACCCCATTCTTATACTATTGATATTAATAAACCTGGATACTCTGATAATAATATGTCATGATCCAAAACCTAGGTAAAACACCTCGGATTTTTTGTACTTTAAAATTCCTTGAGCTTTGAGCTTACTTCTCAAGTTATGATGAGACCATGTAAGTCATAGGGTGTCCTAACAAGTTGTAACCAAAAGAGTAAGTTTGTGGTTTCATCATGATATAAGTATGAGTAACTCATTAAAAGCTGTAAAGATATATTATGAGTCGTAGGGTGTAAATCGTAGGGTGTCTAGTGTATACCAAAAATTGGTTCTTTGTTTATTATGATTGGGACCTATGAATCATAGGGTCACATTACTAGTCCTAAGGATAGCTCTTAGGGTTTGCAGTATAAGGTATTTTGGTAGTATGGCATTGTTTCTAACTCATCCTTTTAAGTCATATAGAATAGTTACAAGTTGATGGCTGACTCATAATCAAAGACGACCTTTTTTCACCTGTTAAGTTAAGGGCATTCTAGACATTTCCCCTCTTACCCAACTTGAAACCTATTTCTTATAACCTTTTTAGGGAATCATCATAAACAAACCAAAGTAGCTTCTCTACACTCTTAAATTTCTCATGGTTAAGAACACTTACGGTTTTTAGGAGGTTGATCAATTAAGGCTTTCAACGGTGATATCTCTACCTACACTTTAGTATTTTGGGCATGTTACTCTTCCATTATTGTTAATTTTGAAAAGTAATGTGTTTTAAAAGTGTTTTTCATTAGATGTTTACATGGGATTTCAAAAAAAGGTTGGGGGTTTATGAATGTTTATGAATTGAACAATGCTTCTCATGGTTTATATAGGATTTTCATGATTTATTTATGGTTTTGAACTTATGTGTGCATGAGTATGGTGAATGAACTAGGGAATTGTGATTTTACCAAACTTTTCACTTTTGAATTGGTTATGTTCCCAACCCCATAATGTGATATTGGTTTCAATCATTAGAATTTTGGGAATTTGCGAAATTGAACTAGTGTTGCACTATTGCATGATATAAAGAGGTATTTGAAATATAATGGTATGATTTAATGATCAAAGCGAGTCGGTGTGACCCACCATGTATTAATGAACATTCATGATTCGATCCAGGGCCTGGCCATGATAGGCGTCTCAAGTCTAACAAGAACCAAAGACCACCCCAAATACCTAAGCAACCAACAACCACACAGCCCATGTCGGATGAATTGCGAACATATAACCAGATAATAAAATTCATTCCAAAAGACATTATAATGTTATATAACCAAAAAAAATTAAAACAAAAGAATCATAACAAACCATCCCAATAAAACATTAGGACATGTTCCCTAAATTTGACAATGATAATGTTAATGTGACCTCATCACTTCTAAATTATGGAAAAACTGATGAAATGACTATGTCTTCAAGGGGAATGGAGGCTCACCACTTGACCATTAAAGATAAACTTACCAAGCTGGTCCCACTAACTTTCCACAAGAATAGTAAAAGTAGCTTCAGAGCCTATATCTCATGGGGATGCAGCACCACGAGATGTTTAGTGAGGTGACCACTAGCATGTACCCAAGGATAAAGATAAAGTAATGTTATCGATTCAAATCCAAGTAAAACAAATACACATAAACATATGCAATTACATATATATATATATATAAATCAAATGTCGAGATATAGAACAAGGGTTAACATGCTTTTAAAAACCTTAACCTAGATAGTGTAACTCAACTATCAATAATACTATCCATGGGTTATATAGGAACTAGATTTCTCCCAATGGTTGGGCCACAGTGCATGTAACCATATGAATAGGATATTAATCTCATATATATGATCATGGGGACTTGAAACCTCCAATATATACAAAAGTGACTTAAGCACCCAATTATACAATGATATTAGGGGGACTCGAACGTCACTAATCATGAAATAACAATACCGGGGACTCAAAACTCCCTTGTCACATAGAACCCCACATCGGCAAATGAGGTTTCTCGTATTATTCACTCGGACCTTAACTTTCATGACTTAGCTACAGAATCCCTTTCAAAGACCAATTAAAACGAGTATCACACATTCCCACTCATTTAACCAAATTGCACATTAAGGTATACAATATTTGTATCGCCGTACCAACTATACTTGCAAGGTAACACATTATGCCAACGCAATTTCCATTAACTTGGTAAGAAAAACTCCCTTTGTTCATTAATACACATTGAGGAAAACCGACTCCCTTTTTTAATTAAATCATTCCATTACAGTTCAAATACCTGATTTTATAATGCAATAATTCAGTTTCAAAAATTCCCACAGTTCTCATAACTAAAACTAATTTCACATTTTGGGGTTAGGTACATAACAACTTCAAAAGTCACAAGTTCGGCAAACTCTCAATCCCCTTGTTCATTCACCATCCTTATGCACCCATAAGTTCAAAACCACATTTAAAACATGAAAATCATATATAAACAATTCGATTATTGTTGAATTCAATATTTACAAAAAGACCAATCCATGTTTCAAATCCATCAAAATAATTCATGAACAATACTTTAAATCACATGATTTTAAATAATTAAAAATGGGGGAAGAGTAACATGCCTTAATCACCAAGAAGTATGGAGAGAAATCACCCTAGCAAGCTCCAATTGATTAGCTTGATGAAAACACTAAGTCTTCTTTACCATAAGGATTTTGAGGTGTTCTGAGAGGTTATTTGATATGTTCATGATAACTAATGACTCCTTAATATAAAGAATGACCATATACATATGAGCTGGAAAGAGCCAACTTTCTTTATGAGTCAACCCTTTGACTCGTACCCATGCATTACGACTCATGACCAAGAGTCGTAACTAAGATAGTGACTAGGACCCCCATACACTGCCACCATATCACTCCACCAACCCACTTGTAATGAGATTTTATGACTCGTAAGGTCTAGTGGTGAGAAACATAGTATCCAAAAAAATTTAACAATTGAAATCCTACGATTTGAACATATGACTCATAACATATCCTCACAGGTCATAGTGAGTCACTCGTACTCAATGCAAAGATTTTCCACTATGTTTCTTATTTAGTTATGACCATGGTCCAATAATCTATATCAATATCTCAGGCCTAGTCACCACGAGTCATTAGCAAGGTATTAACCGTAAAAGATCAATAATGTACAAGGGTAAAAATGTGGGGCATTACATTTTCCACAACTTTGATAAGACATCCTTAAAAGATGGGTCAAGGACACAAAAATGCAATTGGACTTAATATACCTCTGCTCTTACCTTTAACCAAGTTAGAAAACAAAGATGCCAAGGAAATCACCATTTTTTCTTTAACAAAGTAAAAAATAAATATGTAAAAATTAACATATACATTAGGCATGATTTTTTAGGATAGGGAACAACAATAGATACTTAGACTTTATGTATTGTTCGATTTCAAAGGTGTTTTCTTCAACCTTGTGGTTTCTCTGAAGAAACTTTACCAATGACACATCCTTTATTTGCAAATAACAAACTTGCTGATCCCAGATTTTAACTGTGACTTTCTCATAAGACAAGGAGTCAAAAATACCTATCACTTCAAAAAAAAACAACTTATGAAGGAACACCTACACACCTCATAAACATCTAGACATAAAAGACTGAATGAATAGAGCTCAAACTAAAAGGAAACTACATATCATATGCAATCCTATTGAACTTTTTCAAAAACATGTACAGACCAACATATAGAGGACTGAGCTTTATATTCTCACTATACCAAATAGCCATTCATGGGAGAAAACATTAAGAACACCCAATAAGTAATCTTAAACTCTAACTCCTTTCACCTCACATCTTCAAAGGAGTTTTGGCAACTTTGGGCTGTCTTAAGACTATCCGAATCACCTTCACGTTTTCCATTGCCTAGTAAACTATGTAAGGACCAAAGAACTAATTTTCACTAACATAATACCAACTTATAAGAGAATGACACCTCCTACCATACAAATATCTAAAGTAGCCATACAATACTAGAGTGATAACTATCATTATGAAAACTCTATGAGAGAAAAATATTCGACCCAACTTTTACCATAGTCAATCACTCAAGACCAAAGCATAACTTACAACACTTGAACCATTCTTTCTTCTTGCCCATCTGTCTATGGCTGAAATGTAGCACTAAGGGTCACCTTAGTTCCCAAACATCTCTAAAACAATCACCAATAATGAGTTGAGAACTGAATACCACAATTAACACTGATAGATATCAAAACAACATGCAACTTCAAAATCTCTCTAAGAAACAACTTGGCATACTCCTCAGCCAAAAAATTAAGATTCCTTATTGGGAATAAGTGAGCAGACTTAGTCATTATATCTACGATAATCCAAATTAAGTTAAACTAATTCCAAGCCAGAGGAAGGATAGCAATAAAATCCATATAGATTATTTCCCATTTCCATATAGGCAACTCAATCTCCTAAGACAACCCACTAAGCCTCAAGTGTTCGACCCACACCTGCTGACACACTATGCACATAGCCACAAAATTAGCCATATCCCACATTATATTATTCCACCAATAAATCTCCTTAAGATCATGATACATCTTTATCAAACTAGGATAAATAGTATAACGTAACCTATGAGCCTTAGCCAAGATCTTTTATCACAATTCTTCAACACTGGGAACACCTAATCTTTCTAGGTACTCAAAAATAAATCGCTACCAATGTAAAAACATCAACTTTCTGCTGACCCACACCTTTATTAATATTTATCAAGATAGGATTCATGTAACTGCACCCCATTTGTCTTAGCAACAAGAGATAACTGCACCACCTGAGGAGCAAATACACAACCTTTCTTACAGTCTAAAAGACAACCCTAAGTTTAGCTAAACAGTGAATATCCTTGACTGATTTTGGCTCTTACCCATCCACACTAGCTAGACTCATATGCATAACCTGCTAAGAGCATCAACCACTATATTAGCTATACTTGGTTGGTAATAGAGACTCATGTCAAAGTGTTTTAGCAACGCAAGCCACGTAATTTTCCTAAAATTTAGCTTTGTGGTGGGATCACATATTTCAGGCTCTTATGATCAAAAAAGATATCTATAATGATTTTGTACAAATGGTGATACTAGATGTTTAATACGAGAACCACATATAACAACTCCAAATCTTAAGTTGGGTAATTTTTCTCATGAACTTTCAATTGCCTAGAAACATAGGCCACCATATTTCCATATTGCATCAACACATAACCAAGTCTCATATGGGAAGCATCATAACAGACAGCAAGACCTTTAGGAATAGTTCAGACAGGAGATGAAGTCAACTTATCTTTCAACATCTCAAATCTCCCATCACAAGCCTTACACCATAAGACCTTCACCTTTTTTGGGCTAATTTAGTAAGCGAGGTATCTATAATAGAGAAACTCTCCACAACTCACTTATAGTAACTGGCTAAAACTAAGAACCTCTAACTATTAGTCATAGTCGTGGGTCTAGGTCACTTCTTAAACACTACAACTTTTTGTGGATCGACCATGATTTATTCATGTGAAATGACATGACCTAGAAAAGTAACAGCCTTCAACAATAATTTACTCTTCTCAAATTTAGCATACAAATGTTGATCTTTAAGGTTTGTAACATGATATAGATGTAATCAAAATTATCTGCCTAAATCTTGGCATACACTAGAATATCATCTACAAACACAATAATGAACAATTTCATAAATTCAGGTAAAATCCTACTCATCAAGTCTCTGAATTTTATTGGGGTATTAGTCAAACAAAAGGACATAATTAAAAACTCAAACAACCATATCAGGTTCAGAAGGCAGTATTAGGATTATCCACCTCGCTCATCTTTAGCTGATGATAATGTAATACACCGAATTTTCTTTAAGTCAAATCTAGTCTCTAAAAGAGTTAGTGATGACTTCCTTAATGATTAATATTTAAATCAAATAGAATTTCCCCAATGGTATCATGTCGTACAATTTTTATCCAAATTTGGTATTACAGTAAAAAGTTATGGACATTTTATTAAGAGCTTTCAGAACCGTGCAGGTGTGACAGACAGTTTGACAAACCATCGAGTTTGTGAAAAATCATCGCCTAGATAATTACATCTAAGGCAGTAAGTAAATCTTTTGTCTTATGTGCGACAGAAAGGTTGACAAACCGTTTCCCAAGCCATCGTTACTAAGGTAGTAGGCCCCTATTCTTGACCAAGTGAGATGGTCAGAATGATGGACCATGGAGCCAATGATCAAGCATCACCGAGCCATTGTAGATCTCTTCCAGCAATTTTTAAGACTCTTTTATAAGGGAATTTGGGTCTTTTTCCACCCATTTTAACACGTAATTACATCAGACCATATGTCATAGTTTTATTATTCATTCAAAATATCCAATTAGGGTTTCTCTCAAATATAAATCCCCAAGAGAAAGAAACCCTAGTTGTCTAATTCCAAGTCAAGAATTCATGATTTCATTCACCAATATTCAAGAAATCATCCATACAAGTATGTCGTGTGTTGATTTATGGGTGCCTTTCGCCCACAAAGCTTAATAATATCTTTTCAAAATATAGGATTTATGTATTTATGAAAGTTCAAGATTTAAATTGAATTAAAGTTCATGTCCATGTTGTTGTGGGGTTTTGATTCATGTTTTAAATTATATATTCCAATGATTGACCCTCGGATATGGTGATTTGCATAAGAATCATGATAAACCCTTAAATTTACACGTTGATTGATGTATCCATGATTAGTAGATGTGTTGATGATTTTATAACCAAAGCATTCTCCCTATGTGTTTGATTAAATACCTATGTGAAGGAAAAGTGCCATACTAGTATGATAATATGAAATAACCATTCTTGTACGAGTTTATACATTTCAAGTGTTTGTTGGAATGACTTAGTTAATGAATTATGGATTTATGTGTAGACATTATGGAGCTTTAGAACTTGTACCTCATGAAATCTCCTACTTATTATATTATGTATTATGATATTGGTCATGCATTCAAGAAAGTCATGCTTTGTCAGGTTCCTTATATCGAGTCTTGGGGGTACTTGTACCCAAAAATTTAGTTGTGTGCCTAAAATCAGTGTCATGTTTTCAAAATACTCTAGTCAATCGATGATCCATAGAATTCAGTCAGTCTCATGACTTATGAAAATATAGTAAACTTAGTGAACTCAGTAATTTAGTAATCTCAATAGTGTTCTATCAGTCAGCAGAACTTAGTTAACTTAATCTAGTAAGTTTAGTTAATCATGTTCAATGTCAATATTGGTATGAGTAGAAATTAACATTGAGTAAACCCAAGGATTAGAACCCAACAGTTATATGAGGGTGTGATTCTTAGAAGAAATTATTTCATTATAGAACTATGTAGCCAATTAAGGTTTAAACATCATATCCTGTTATATAAGGGTAGATGAGATAGTTTAACTAGTTAAGAGAGAAATCCCACTATTCTCATAAGAGTTACCTATTATATGAGGGTTACTCACAGATTGTCCTTACCAATGGTGCGGTATTGACACCCTTCCAATTGGGGTTACAGATTAGGCCCCAACTCAACTCTATTGCATTATTTAGGGCATGGCGGTCAGATAACTACATCCCACAATTTTAGTTATAGATCAGGACTTTCAGATATAGTTATTCTGTCTTAGTTATATAACTCAGATAGTTCTAAATAAATCAAGACTGTCAGATAGGTTTAACTTAGAATAGTATGGAACTCAATTAGTTCCATCAGAAACTACACTGTCAAATACAATCGCTCAATATTAGCTATTTAGTTTATATAGTTATAAGTATTTCACTTTATCAGTACTCAAATTCAGTAATCATGTTGTCACAAACTTATTTATCATTATTGTGTATTCATGCATGTATTCTCAGATTGATGTTATTTAGTCAGTTTGATTAATTCATGTATGTTAACCTTATGCATTCAGCCTACCTCACATGCATACCAGTATATTCAAATGTACTAACGTATTCATGCTATGGTGTTTTATACCATAGGTCCAGAAGCACGAGCTCCAAAGCATTAGTAATATTTCAGTCTCAGCAGTCAGAGTTAGCAGTAAGTCCTCATACTTCGAGAACATAACCATTACTTTATAATCTCATTAATTAATTAATTTGAGTAGTTGGAGTTAGTTTGGGACATATCCCATCAAATCTTTATTCAGATAGTTCAGTCAGTTAGAGGCTTTTTAGACAAGCATGTTCAGACAATTATTTAAGTTGTTTTGTGTAATTCATACCCCACCCATATATTATATTTAATTAGATATTATTTCTCTATTTTGAACCTTATAGACTTACATCCTTTATTTATGCATTATATAGTATATTACGCAGTATTCAATGATATATATCAGTTATGGCTTAGCTTGTGCTCCTTTTGGGTCATGAGCACCGTGTAGAATTCTGTGTACTAGATTCGGGGCTTTATAATCATGGTATCATAGCATAAGGTTCAATAGAGTCCTAGGAAGTCTAAAAGGCGCATCTAGTAGAGTCTTGTGCATGGGTGTATTATGCATCATATTTTTGTATAGGAGGCTATAAGATGTTTTAGGAATAGTTTCTCTTTTTTCAGTATTCATGTCGTGTCAGTGAGCATTAGCTCAAATCTAACTCTCAGTCAAATATATTTCTCCCTTTTATTTATAGATCATGCCTCCCAAAAGGGTTAATAAAAGGAGAACTGGGAATCATTCAGCACCATAACCCGTCCAAGAAGCTTCCCTAGAGGAGTATGTTATTTATAGTGAATTTCGAACCGACTACCTTACTTAATGTTACTCAATGGTAGCTCAGAGCAATCAGTAGGTTGTTGTCCTACCAAAGCATATAATTAATGCTTGGTAGATTGAGGTGGGGAAATATATGGAGAATGAAAGAAATAAAGAAAATAAGAGATCAAGAAAAGGTAACTTCAATTTCAATCAGCCTAAGTCAAATGGTGGGAATCATTCTCAGTTCATCCAAAAGTCATCAGTTCCAATTCTTTCCCCTGTCGGTATCCCAGTAGCTAAGTTCAGAAATAGTAATAATGATAGGGCAGCAGGCTGTAATTCTTAGGGTAATGTAACATTTGACCACACGTATTCTCTTTGCTAGACTTGTGGAAGGCACCATAAGGGTATTTGTTGAACAGGCAGTGGTATTTTCGTTGGATGTAGCAAGTCAAGCCACAGAGTTAGAGACTATCCTAAGCCACGTCCTAAGGACCAGCACAACCGTTGCTCAGCTCAATCTTATTACCTAAACTAGTAGGGTGCAAATTTTAGTGCTACTACTGGGCAACATCCAAATTGACTTTATGATCTCCAGTCTCGGTAAGATTAGGAAAATTCTCCTGATGTGTTTACTTGTATGGTACAGATCCTTCATATGAATGTTTACGCTTTGCTAGATCTAGAATCTTCCTTATCTATTGTTACTTCATACATAGTAGTAGATTTCAGAGTTAGTCCTTAAATTCTAAATGAGCCCTTTTCAATATCTACCCCAGTAGGTAAAACCACCATAGCCTGACGAGTATACAGGAACTGTCCGGTTATGATATTTTAGAATGTCACCTTAGCATGCTTGTCGAATTAGAGATGACTAATTTTGATGTCGTTCTCAACAAAAATTAGTTTTATTCCTGTTATGACATAATTGACTACAATAATAGAAGAGTCCAGTTTTAGTTTTCAAATAAACCTATTGATGTGTGAGCAAATACTACAATATTTGAGGTTTTTAACTAAGAATAATTGCAAAGTCTTAAGCAACTTTTGTTGTTTTTGATTGTTTTTTATATGATATTGTAGTAATAGTGAAGATGTAACAGAACACATAATAATGGAAGTAAAAGAGTTGATTTCTGAGCAAGTAGAGAGGGAAGTATAGATGACGACTTGTCTAATAAGTCGTCAGCCTTGTGATAAGATATCAAAGTTGCCATTAGCCTTAGACAGTGAATGGACTTCTTCTGGGATTCATGAAAACATCTGTGATAGGCCATCAGAAGTGTGATAAGCCATCAATCTCATTGTTAGGATTAGACTAAGAATAAGTTTCAGCTAGAATACATGACAAAATCAATGATAGGCCATCAGAGTTGTGATAAGCCATCTAGCTCATTGTAAGGCTTGGGTATTACTTGAGAAATTGAATTGAAGATGTGACAATATCCGTGATAAGTCATCAAAGTTTTGATAAGCCATGAAGCCTCATCGTCAACCTAAGTCAGAGATTATCAAAAGTGAAGAGAAGATGATGACATTCCTAATAAGTTGTCAGGCTCCTAATAAGCCGTCGCCCACAATGTTATCTATCCGAGAAAAAATCTTTGATCTTTGATTTTGTTTCCATAATTAGGCTGAAGTATTTAAGGATAAGTTCTAGGATTTTCATTCATTATCTTGACCATCTTGAAACTGCTGGAACTTATTCCCAAGGAGTTTACCTCTCTTTGGGGGCTCTTAACTTAGAATTCAATTTTCAACTCTTTGATTTTATTATGGGAATTCTCTTAAAATTAGAAGAGAATCATATTTAGACTTCATCTTTTGTACGTTTAATTACTTTGAATATGATTATAATTGTTTCTATCCTTGTTTTTCTTATGCAGAACTAAAATCCAGAACTAGAGTTGTGGGATCTATGATTATTCCCCCATGGATTTAATAGTTCGTTAGGGTTTGAGTGATTGTGGGGATATCTTGATAATTCCTTTGTGATGATTGTTATTTAATGGTTGCAAAAAATAAGTCCTACCTTATGTTGATTTTCTCGAATTCAGAAATAAACTAAAGGTAGCAAATTATCAATAAGGATTCAGGAAGGTGAAGCTCTCATCTAATGATTAATGCTATAAAAAGATTAGTTAACTTGAGATAAAATTGGTATGAAAAGAATGCTTCCTACGTTTGAGAGAATTGGGGAGTTCAATATCTAAGCATGCTAACAAACACTTAGATGGACTATCAAAACTGATAATTTGGTGTTTCCCTAAAGTCATAAGAACGCAATACTATATTTATTATTTAATGGGAATTAATAATCATTGTGATCACAACCCTAGTTACTCTCTATCACTGATCTGAACCATTGAAATTTTACTCTTTAAATATCCTTGTGTATCATACCATCCCTAAGCCTACATTACAAGGTGAAGAATAGTCTTATAGTGAACCTAACTTAAATTTCTAAAAGCTTAGGTAATGCAAATAAGGGCAAGCTTATGGTCTTTGTCATACATTGACTGGAATTTTTTCTGCTAGTGAGTGTCTCTTGACCATCCATATATTGACATTCTTGAGTTCACATATAAGTGAGGAGGGACCTCTTCATTGTGAGGGCACACTGGTTACATTTTCTATTACTAACTTATTTGGATATTCTAATCTTGGTACATGTATTGTTGTTGTTGCTGAATTGATGCCATTCCTTTGTGTCGCATTGTTGTTCTTCAGTAATATGCACAGTTGTTATTTTTAAATTAATTGACCTTGGAGGTGGTGAATATGTTTTGAGATAATATGGATGGTTGACTGTCGAATGTACTATATATCCTCTTGGTCGTGTTTTAGTAATTTTAGGACAAGCTATTGTTTTAGGTTGAGGGTGTTGGTGTGTGAGTAGATGCTAACACATTTGAGGCTTTTAACTAAACTAATTACAAAGTCTTAAGCAACTTTTGTCGTTTTTGATTGTTTGTTGTTTGATATTGCAGTGCAAGTCAAGATTCAAGAGAGCCAGCAATAATAAAAGTAAAAGAGTTGATTTATGAGGAAGTAGAGAGGGAAGTATAGCTGACGACTTGTCTTATAAGTCATCAGCCTTATGAAAAGAAATCAGATGTCAGGCTCATTGACGATTTGTGATAGGTTACTCAGAAGTATGATAAGCCATCAGGATCGTTATTAGGCTTAGATAAAGAATAACCTTTAGCTGGAATACATGATAACATCTGTGACAGGTTGTCAGAGTTGTGATAAGACGTCAAGCTCGTTGTCCGGCTTGGGAAGTGCTTGAGAAATTGAAGTGAAGATGTGATGACATCCGTGATAAGTCATCAAAGGTCAGATAAGCATTCACACCTTGTCGTCACCCTTAGGCAAAGATTGTGAAAAGTAAAGAGCAGTTGATGAAATTCTTGATAAGTCATCAGACTATTCATAAGCCATCACCCACGACTTCATCGGTCCGAGAAAAAAGCTGTGATCTATGATTTTATTTCCATAATTTGGCTGAAGTATTTAAGGACAAGTTTAAGGTTTTAATTCATTATCTTGACCATCTTTAAATGGATGGAACTTATTCCAAAGGGGTTCACCTCTCTTTGGGGGCTCTTAACTTAGAATTCAATTTTTAACTCATTGATTTGGTTATGGGAATTTTCTCTTGAACTTAGAAGAGAATGAACTTCAGACTTATCTTTTGTAAGTTTAATTACTTTGAATGATGATTATTATTGTTGCTATCTCTTTCTTTCTTATGTGGAACTAAAACCCACAATTAAAGTTGTGGGATCTATGATTATTCGCCCATGGATTTAATAGTTGGTTAGGGTTTGAGTGATTGTGGGGACATCTTGATAATTCCTTTGTTATGATTGTTATTTATAGGTTGCAAATAATAAATCCTTCCTTATGTTGATTTTCTAGAACTGAGAAATAAAAGAAAGGTAGAGAATTATCAACAAGGATTTGGGAAGGTTAAGCTCTCATGTAATGATTAATTCTATAACAAGATTGATCAACTTAAGATAAAATTAGTATGAATAGAATGATTTCCTAAGTTCAGGTGAATTAGAGAGTTCAACATCTAGGCATGTAGAGAAGCACTTAGATGGACTATCGAAACTGATAATTTTGTGTTTCTTACAAGTCAAGGGAACCCAACACTACAATTATTATTTAATGGGCATTAATAATCATATTGATCACAACCCTAGTTCCTCTCTATTACTGATTTGAACCATTGAAATTTTAGCTTTAAGCTCTGAAATAGGAAAAAACTTTAATTACTATTTGATTGATAAAACTCCCAATTTTATCTATTCCCAATATTTGTTTAAATTCAACTTGTTTCTATTGTTTTCAATTAGTTTAATCGCCACTCACATTGTTCTTCGTGGATTAAACCTTGACTCTAAAGTTGGGTAAATATACTGTCGATGACCTCCTTATACTTAGTTGACGTGTAAGTTGAGCATTATCACCTGTGCTAAAGTGGAGGGGTAGCGCTTCAACTCTCAGGGGTCTATTGGTTTCCTACCTTCGGGCATGGAAAATGATATCTAAGGGATGTTTTTATCAACTTGTTTGAGTTAAGGACTCTAGTTCCAAAACTTCCAATCTTGAATTAGTCCCAGTCGTGAATGAATATTTCGATATGTTTCCCGAAGATCTTTCAGGAATTTCTCCCGAAAGGGAAATAGACTTTGGCATTGATCTTCTTCTAAATGCTAAGCCTATATCTATTTCGACATACAGAATGTCACCATTAGATCTCGGAGAATTGAAAGATCAGTTGAAGTATCTCTTAGATATGGATTCACCAGACCCAGCGTGTCCCCATAAGGCACACCAGTCTTATTCGTGAGCAAGAAAGACAGTTCTCTCAGAATGTGCATTGATTACTGGAATCTTAATAAAGTCATGGTAAAAAAAAGTATCCACTTCCTAGAATCAATGATTTGTTTGACCAAATTCAGGGAGCCAATTATTTCTCTAAGATTAATCTCAGATTAGGCTATCATTAACTTAGAGTCAGAGAATGTGACATTTCAAAAACAACCTTTCATTCTCGATATGATCACTTCAATATTCTAGTCATGTCCTTTGGTCTTACCATTTCCCCATCCGCTTTCATGGACTTGATAAATTGTGTGTTTAATTAGTATTTGGACATGATTGTCATAGTCCTCATAGATGATATCATTGTCTATTCCTGCAGTAAGCGTGACCATACAAACCATCTTATAATAGTATTGTAAACTATCAGAGATCATCAGTTGTTCGCCAAATTCAGCAAGTACAAATTTGGGCATAGGTCATTAGCATTCTTTAGTCATATTATTTCTTGTGATGATATTAGAGTTGATCCTCAAAAGACCAAAATAGTAAGAAATTATCTTAGATCTATCTCTCCATCAGATATTAGGAGTTTCTTGGGTTTGGATGGATATTAGAAATGGTTTGTTGAGGGATTTTATTTTATTGCATCCCCTATGTCCAAATTAACTCAGAAGAAGTTTCAGTTTCAGTGGTTAGATCCTTACAAGAAGAGTTTTCAAGAGTTAAAGTCTCGATTCAGCTCAACACTAGTTTTGACTCTTCCAGATTGTCAAGATGGGTTGGTAGTGTATTGTGATGCATCCAAAGTATAGTTGGGTTGTGTCCTTATGTAGCTTGGTAAGGTCATAGACTATGCCTCTAGATAGCTTAAACCCCATGAAAGGAATTATCCGATTCATAATCTTGAGTTAGTAGCCTTAGTATTTGCCTTAAAGATTTGGAGGCAATATGTATGCGGAGTTCATGTAGATGTGTCCACAAATCATAAAAGCCTTCAGTATGTCTTCTCTTAGAAAGATCTTAACCTCCATAAGAGAAGGTGGTTAGATCTCTTGAAATACTATGGCATGAGTGTCTTTTATCATCTAGGCCAGGCTAATGTAGTAGCTGGCGCTCTTAGTAGACTAAATATGGGTAGTGTTGTGCATATTGTGGACAGTAAGAAGAAGTTAGCTTTGCCTAACTAGGTTTTTGCCTAGTGATACAGAAGAGGGTGAGATATGGGTTCAGAGTAGCTTAGAATCATCTCTAGTTTCTAAGGTAAAAAGAAAAGAAAGATAGAGATCCCAGCCTTGTCAAGTTAAATGAGTCAGTCAAGGATCAGAAAGTAGAGGTTTTCTCACAAGGGGGAGATGATGTTTTGCATTTTCAGGGTAATTTGTGTGTTCCAGGTGTGTATGACTTAAGGCAGAAAATTCTTGTTGAAACGCATGGTGCGCGCTACTCTATTCATCCAGTAGCCACAAAGATGTACCAGGACTTACGAGAAATTTATTAGTGGAGTGGGATAAAAAGAGATATGGTAGAGTTTGTGGCTAAGTTCTCTATATTTCAGCTAGTTAAGATAGAGCATCAGAAGACTAATGGGTCCATACAGGAGTTCAGTATTCCTTCTTTGAAGTAGGAAGAAGTGAACATAGACTCCTTGACGGTTATGCCTCATGCCCGTCATCAACATGATTTAGTTTGGGTCATTATAGATAGAATAACAAAATCAGCTCATTTTCTTCAAGTCCATACCTCTTAATTAGCCGAGGATTATACCAAACTCCAAATTAGAGAGTTGGTCAAGTTGTAGTGTGTTTTGTTATCCATTATCTCAAATAGAGGTACCCAATTCAACTCTCACATCTAGAAAGAATTCCAAAAGTGTCTTGGTAACCAAGTTCATCTCAGTACAACCTTTCATCCTTAGATAAATGGTCAAGGAAAAAGGACCATTCATACATTAGAAGATATATTGCGAGCGTGTGCAATTGATTTCAAGGGTATTTGGGATGACCACTTGCCTTTGATTGAGTATTCATATAACTATAGTTATCATTCCAGTATTTTGATGGCCTAATTTAAAGCTCTTTATGGTAGGAGATGTAGATCTCCAGTCGGTTGGTTTGAAGTTAGTGAGGCCTCAGATATAGGTCCTAAATTAGTATTCGATGCCTTAGAGAAAGTCCAGTTGATCAGAGATAGACTCTGGGATGCTTAGAGCCGATAGAAGTCCTATGTGGATGTGCTTAGAAATGATCTCGAGTTAGACATTATTGATTTTCTCTATCTAAAGACCTCTCCCATATATGGAGTAAAGTGGTTTGACAAGAAGGGAAAGCTCAGTACCCGATTTATTGGTCCCTTCAAGATTCTCAGTTGATTTGGTAAGGTAGCTTATGAGCTCAAGTTGCTTTCAGATCTAGCCTCAGTTCATCCAGTCTTCCATGTCTCTTTGGTCAAGAAGTGAATAGGTGACCCAGCAGTTGTATTCCCTATTCAGAGCATAGATGTTCAGAACAACCACTCTTATAATGAGATTCCAGTAGAAATCCTAGACTATCAGACTTATAGATTGAGGAACAAAGATGTCCCTCTAGTCAAATTTCGTTGGCAAAATCATTCCCTTGAGGGAGCTACTTAGGAATCAGAAGCAGATATGCAAACCAAGTATCCTCACCTCCTCTTCACCAACTCAAATCTAGATCAACGTAACAGTTCTCTTTAAGCTTACTCATTTTCATATTTAGAACTACATTACAACTTGGTAGGAAATGCCATTGCATATTCAGTTATGCATGCATATGTCAGTTCAGTTATATAATCATGCTTCAGACATGCGTTCTCATTGTGAGAACCTTAGTTCATCGGAACACTAAGTCATGCATTCATGATTTAGTTACTCATGCATCTGATATGCATGTTCAGTATGATATATATCTTCAGTTTATCAGTTATGTTAGTCATGGAGTCATGTTTCACTCATTCATATTCGGGATTTGCTTCGGGTTCTCCCCTCTCAGTCAGCCCTATTTGAGGATGAATATTCCTAAGGGGGTGATATTGTAATACCCTAAATTTTCATTAAGTCAAATTTAGTCTCCGATAATGGAGTAAAATGTTATGGACATTTTACTGAGAGCTGTCAGAACCTCCCAGGTGGAACAGACACGTTGACGGACCATCGAGCTTAGCACGGACAATCACATAAAATATCACAGCTAAGGCAGTAAGTCAATCTTCTATCTAAGGTACGATGAACAGGTTGATAGAACGTTAAGCTAGTGATGGACCTTCGCCCAAGCCATCACTACTAAGGCAGTTAGCCCCTATTCTGACCTAGGTGCGACAGTCAAAATGACGGACCGTAAAGAAAGTTACGCGGCATCGCACGAGCCATTGCAGATCCTGTCCAGCAATTTTTAAACCACTTCTACAATTGTATTTACATATTTTTTCACCCGTTTTAACCCATAATTACACTAGACTATAACTCATAATTTTATTATTCATTCACAATATCCAATTAGGATTTTTCTCAAAGATCAATCCCTAAAAGTAAGAAATCGTAGATGTCTTATTCCAAGTTAATAATTCAAGATTGTCTTCACCAATCTTCAAGAAATCATACACCCATGTATGTCATGTATTGATTTATGGGTCCCTTTCACCCATAAAGCTCAAGAATCTCTTTTCAAAATATGGGATTTGTGTATTTTTGAATGTTTATGATTTAAATTGAAATGAAGTTCATGTCCATGTTGTTGTGGGGTTTTGATTTATGTTTTAAATTATATATTCCAATAATTGACCCTAGGATGTGGTGATTTGCATAATAATCGTAATAAACCTTGAAATTTACATGTTGATTAATGTATCTGTGATTATTAGATGTGTTGATAATTGTATAACCAAAGCATGCTCCTCATGTGTTTGATTAAATGCCTATTTGAAGGAAAAGTGTCATACTAGAATGATAATATGAAATCCCCATCCATGTACGAGTTTATGCCTGTCAAGTATTTGTTGGAATGTCTTAGTCAATGAATTATGGACATATGCGTAGCCATTGTGGTGCTTTAGAACTTGTACCTCATGAAATCTCCAACTTATTGTATTATGGATTGTGATATTGGTCATGTATTCAAGAAAGTCATGCTTTATCAGTTTCCTTCTATCGTGTCCTTGGGTACTTTTACCTAAAAAATTTAGATATGTGCCTAGAATTAGTGTCATGTTTTCAAGATACTCTCAGTAAAGCCATGATTCATAGAATTCAGACAGTCTCATGGCATTGAAAAACTCAGTAAACTCAGTAAACCTAGTATTTCAGTAATCTCAGTAGTATTCCACCAGTCAGTAGAAAACAGTTAACTCAGTAGTCAGTTTAGTTAATCTTGTTCAGTGGCTATTCTGATGCGAGTAGAAATTATCACTAACTGAACCCAAGGATGGGAACCCACCTATTATATAAGGGTGTGATTCTTAGAAGAAATCCTTGCATACCAGAAATATGTAGCCAGTGTAGGTTGACACAACATAGCTTGTTATATGAAGGTAGATAAGGTAGCTTAATCTGTTACATGAGGGTTCCGAACATTCTTACTAGAGCTATCTATTATATTAGGGTTACTCACAGATTGTCCTTACCAGTGGCGTGGTACTGTTACCCTTCCAATTAGGGTTAGAGATTTGACCCTAACTAAGCTATATTGCATTATTTTGGGCATGTCGCTTGGATGACTACATCCCATAGTTTTAGTTACAGATCAGAACAGCCAGATATAGTCATTCAGTCTCAGTACTAAAACTCAGATAGTTCTATAAAATTTAGGACTATCAGATACGGTCAACTAAGTATAGTATGGAACTCAGCTAGTTCCATTAGAAACTAGACTGTCAAATACAATCACTTAGTATTAGTTATTTCAGTTATACAGTTATCAATATCTCACGTTATCAGTACTCAGATTTAGTAATCATGTTATCATGAACTTATTTATGGCTATTGTGTATTCATGCATGTATTCTTAAGTTCATGTTATTCAGTCAGTTAGTATAGTTCATGCATGTAAACCTTGTGAATTCAGCCTACCTCACATGAGTACCAGTACATTCAAATGTAATAACATATTCGCGCTATGGTCTTTTAAACCATAGGTTCAGAAGCACAAGCTCCAGAGCATTCTAGTCTCAGCAGTTAGAGTTAGAAGTGAGTCTTCATCCTTTGAGGACATGACCATTACTTTATTATCTCATTAATTAATTTATTTCAGTTGTTGGTGTTATTTGGGGATATCTCCCATTAACTCCTTATTCAGATAGTTATGTCAGTTAGAGGCTTTGTAGACTTGCATGTTCATACAATTATTTTAAGTTGGTTTTGGTATTTCATACCCTATCCAGATGTTATATTTTATTAGATATTATGTCGTGATTTTGAACCTTACGGCCTTACACCCTTTGTTTCCAAAATAAATAGTATATTACACAATTTTCAGGAACAGATATCAGTTATGGGTTAGCTTGTGGTCCTTCGGGGTCATGAGCATCGTGTAACATTCCTGGTAGTAGATTCGGGGCGTTATAGATAACCATACCTAAGACCAATCTTAGAGAAATATCTTGCACCCTAAAGCTAGTTAATAAAATTATCAAGCCAAGGAAAAGGATACTTATTCTTCATAGTAACATTATTCAACTAGCGATAATCAATAGACATCATTAGGCAACCATTCTTCTTATGCACAAACAAAATAAGCACACCCAGTGGAGACACACTAGGATGGATAAAACCACTATCTAGCCGGTCTTTCAATTGCTCTTTAAGTTCCTTTATATCAGTCAAATCCATTCTATAAGAAGGGATAATGATAGGGACGGTGTCCAAAATAAGATAACTCACAAAATAAATCTCTCTATTTGGAGGGATACCAAGAATATCATTAGAAAAAACTTTTAGAAATTCATCAACCATAATAACGAATAGCAATAAAAGACCTTTTTAGTTAGAATCTTTAACCTAGACCAAATAATACAGACACCTCTTGGAAATCAACTTTCGAGGTCTAAACTATGATGTAAACCTCCCCTGAGGAACTATAGAACACCTTTCACACTAAATCACAAGCTTATTAGGGAATTTAAACATAACTTTATGGAACCAGCAATCTAAGGAGGCATAGCATGAGTGCAACAAGTCCATTGCAATATGACATTAAAATTAACCATGTCAAACTCTATCAGATCTACTCAAGCTTCCCTACCACCAAAAAATACCACAAAAACCATATGGACTTTTCTAGCAACCTCGGAGTCACCACGAGAGTGAAGTAAAAAAGGGATTGGGGATATACTCAGGACTTAACAAAAATACAAAGCTACAAATAGGGTAACATAATAAAGAGTATACCCCGTATCAATTAAGAAACACACATCAAGAAAAAAGAGTGATAATACACCTGTAACAACATCAGGAGATACCTTAAAGTCCTAGCAAGTATCCAAAGCATACAAGCATTTACGTCCAGTGCCGGTACCAAAAGTAGAAACAACACTCTTTAGAGTAGGAGCATTATGAAGCAGCAATAGGAATCTTATTCTCCCGTGAAGCAAATTTAGAAGTACAATCCCTCTGCTCTTTACCAATGTGACCATGTTTAAAATATTTTTTCCTCCCTTTTTCATAAAACCTATGGTGTACCTACCCTCACAATCTACAATAATGAGATGATGAAGTTTAGTGAGGCCCACCATCCTAAGATTAGGAACCCTATGCCCTAAACCCACTATCATGCTAGAAAAATATTCACCTAAACTCTTTGAATAAGGAGAACTAGCCATATAGTACGAAATAGAACTCCGCCTTTTCTTCTTAGACAACTTTCCACCATCTTGATCACGCTGTTGCCGACATCCACCATGATGAAAAATCTAAATTTGTTATTTTCTTTCCCCTTTCACTGCCTGCTTTGTGTTTTATTTCTCAACCTGCTCCATATACACAACCAATCTAGAGATGTTTATATCCTTGTTCAATAAGGTAGCCGCTAACACGAATATGATTTTCCTCATTGTAGCCATTATGCTTTATTCTATCAGGAGCATATTGATGTGCTAGATTCGTGTCATCAGATTTAAGACATTTAACTTAGAATAATTATAAGTTCTTATGTAACTATAGTTACTTTTAATTTTATTTCATATGATATTGCAGGGAAGTCAAGATACATTGAAATCCCTAATAATTAAATCAAAGAAGAACATGTTTTGATTCAAGTAGAGCAAATGGTCTTAGTTGATGACCTGTCTGGTAGGTTATCAACCATTTGATAATTCATCAGAATTGGCCGTCAACCATAAATAGAATTCAAGGAATGGAAGAAATAGTTGGTGACATGGCATGATAGACCATCATCAGTCTTGGTCATCAACTGTAAGAAGATAAAAAGAAAGGGGAAGAATAGTTGACGACATATTCTACTAGGCCATCAACTATATGATTGACCATCAATCCCTGTTGTCTGCTATAAGTAGAAAGAAAAAAGGGGAAGAATAGTTAATGACTTGGTCTGATAGGTCGTCAACTGCAGGATAAGCCGTCAGATCATGTTGTCTGTTGTAAGGCATAAAATCTTGCATTTTAATTTCAAATGAGAAATGATCTGAACTTTTTATAAGAAAATCCTAGATTTCCATAAGCATCTGGAGCTTATTCCAAACAACCATTTTTCATACTTTCTCTATGAATTTGTTAATTAATCTTTTGTTATTATTATTGTTGTTTTGGATTTCTCTTGTGCTTGAGAAGGAAGAACAATATTATATTGTTCATCATTTGTTTGTGAACTATTTTTGAATTATGAATCTTACATATATGGTTTCTTTCTATATCATGAGGAACTAATTCCTTTAACCAGAGTAATGGAATCTTTAAGTTTGGCCTTGTGTATTCATTTGTTGATTAAGATTCGAAAGATATTAGGAACTACTTGATAATTCTTCTCTTTTTCATACTATCTATTAGTTACAAATAGTGGATTAAACATGATGATTGTTTTTTTCGATTGAAGAAATATATTTAATAGAAAGTGAATTATCAATGGGTATTTGGAAGCATATAATTTTCATCAAATGATTAATGTTGTAATAAGGTTAATTAACTTTAGATAAGTTCAGGTTAAGTGTAAGGATTTCCTATGTTTTAGAAAATTAGGTATTCTAATATCTAGATAGGTCGAGAGACATTTAGATAGAGCATCGATAATGATATTCTATTATTCCGACATGTCATGAGAATCTTAAGTTATAAATAATGTACATCAATTATTAATACTCATAGTGAACACAACTCTGGTTCTTCCATAACATTAATTTGAAACATTGAAATCTTAGATACAATTTACTAAAATGAAGTGAACATTGACATTTATTTAAACTCTAAAACCCCCCATTCACAAGAAGCTATTAGCTATTATTCAATTGAATTACAAATAGGTTTCATTATCACCATATTTACTATGGGATTTGACCACAACATAGTTGGGTTATATATTTGACGACGACTACTTACACTCTCATAATAAAGATGTAATTTGGGCATATAAAATTTTGGCATCATTCCCAGGGAATATGGTTATCAATTGAGTATATCTATGATAGTTGACTCTTAGTTAAGTTTCCTAAAAATTACATTTATTTGTTGTTTTGATTCTTACAGGTTCTTAGTTTTATAAGCCCCTATAACGCCCCAGAAAACGGGTCCCAAGCATCATATGGTGCTTACGACTACGAGTAGCCCCAAGCTAACCCTTTGAGCCATTTTCATTAAGTTCAACACAAATCAACAACGTTTCCATAAATAACCGTCAAATATCAACACAGTAAACATCATCAAAGAATAAAAGAATTTCAGAAAGATAATAAAATACGGCTTATTAGTCAACTCCCAGCATCTATACTAGTCTGACAAGCCTCTGAAAAAATGAATAAACCAGCGAGCCATTGAGACATACCCTAACTGACTCATACTCAGTTATCAAATATAAACGATTAGGTAAAACCAACATCAAACATCACATCCTCGGAACATGAGAACTTACCAAAATAAAGGATGTAGAACAATGTGCCCAAAGAAACACTGTAGATCCTGAAACTAGCACCTGCACCTACATTACGATAAAATGCAGCCCACATCCGAAGATGTGGGTCAGTACCATGGAAAAGAATCGAGTATATGGGGGTGTATGCAGTTTTATAAACATTATCATCATTAATATTTATAATAAATATGCACGATGTATGAAAGACTTACATAGCCTGATGAAAATCATCATAATCATGAGAGGATTTTAATAAGTACAATAACACATGTGAGTCATCATATAATTTGTCAATCACTTTCAATTCATCAAGAATATCAATTCTCATAATGTAAATATCATTTAAATCTTTCGAAAGAATAGCTTCACAATTCCACTTTCATATCAAATCACCATTCACCATAGACACAAGGAAACATACACACACTGGGAGATCCTATAACCGACATAAACCATGTGAGCTACATGGAGTCCAACATGCAACCCACGTTGGGGAGAGCCGTCCTATCCTTTTCATCAAAGTAGGACTATCGATATCAAATCCACATAAACTAGTGATCACTATATAAATAAGCCTCAGGCTCACTCCTATAGGGGCACGTAGTTCTAGTGAAGTAAGGTTGCTTTATACCTCCCACTCGGTGTAAAAGATTTCTCCCGAACATAGCTCAGATCATTTCAAAAACATTCCACAACAAAATAATTTCAGTGATACATAAATATACATCGGGAGCCATCATGCTTCCCATCTATCAAAATCAACCACATTGTGGATTTCTTTCACACTCGAGTTCAAAATAAATCAATTAAGACCAAAAGGTCAAATCATTCAAAATATCTCAAATATTCAACATCAACTTGCTTATAACACACACTGTCTCAAAAAAACACAATTTCTAATGGGGATTCACGACCCAAATATCAAAATCATGATAAATATCGTTCAAGATTCATGCTTTATATCTCCACACATGTAAATTCATCTTTCAAAATCATAAACATCAAGATTTTATAATAATCATCATAAGATATGGTTTCATGTTTAAAGTTCATAAAAATCAAATAAAAATCATGCCTTTGTAAAGAAAATTACTTTTGGGCACAAGAACGAAAGAGAGTTCTTGTTGAAAAACTCAACATACCTTAAGTGACAAACTTGAGATCGATACTCATTTTTGAGATATTAATCGTGCCTCTGAATGATTGTTCTTAGAGTTCTTGAACTAGGAACTTGGAATCTTGAATAAATTTGCAGAATTAATGGTGAACTTTGGAGGTTCTTGAAGTTGGATGTAGGAGCTTAGGGTTTTGTTTTTGAGGAAATTTGATGAAATATAACATATAATGATTCTAATAGGCTTTAATATAGGGTTTGGACAGATTTTGGGTGAGGGGGAATGACCAAAACACCCCTAAAAATCAAAAAATTCTCGAATCAGTACCTTGGTGGACTATTTTAATAGTCTGAAGTAGATCAACCATAATGTTTTACTCCAATATTCAAATTGGATGAAACTAATTTCATTAGAAAGAGGACTCTCACATATTTCGTTGAAATATAGTATCTCAACTAGATCATTGTGTACGAGGAGTTATGATCATTTGAAGTTGACTTAAAAATTCACTTTTGATAGGCTGAAGTAGATCGACCATAACTTTTTTTGCTGATAGAAAAATTTGATGAAACCAATTTCATTGGAAACAGGACTCGCAGAGCTTTCCTTTTATATATAGTACATCACCCAAATCATTAGGTACAAGGAGTTTTTATTGTTTAAAGTTGGTCCTTTTTCTTGCACGTTTTACTATTCACAGTTCGATCGGAATGTTCATAACTCGTTGTTCGGGTGTCTGTTTTTGATGATATACATATTGTTGGAAAGCTTATTCGATACACTACGCAATGTTGTGTCATAATCTAATACATTCCACACAGAAAATTTATAATTCATTCTAGAAGATAGAAGCCAAAACGTTTACGCACAAAATTTGAACGAAAAATTTCCTAGGGTATTACAATCCCAAACCAGAAGACCAAGAGAACCACTCTCATCTTTTGTATAGTTTAAAAATTAATCATCCCACCTAAAGAAAAGGAAAAGAAAGCTACAAAGAAAGTGACCAGAGAGAACTTGGATGAGTTTGAAAATGAGCAAAAAGAGCCACAACTTAAGAGATGTACGAGGCAGTCTCAGGAAAGCCGAACCTCTTCCTCAACTTGTAGCGAAGGTGATTGAGAAAGTCAAATTTGAAGAAAAAAAACTCATCATCTGAACATACTTCTTCGTAGCAACCCAATTCTAAAAAATCTTAATAAAAAATCCTTCTTCCAAGAAACCAATGGAGGAAAACTCTCATATGAGAGGGTATGTAATAAAATGAAAGAATAAAAGCATATGAGATAGTTTGAGATGATAGGTTGCCAGAGGAAAAACACTCTACCACGATGGGTTGATAGCAACAAAAAGGACTCTGAAGAGGCTTATATGAGTAGAGATGAAGATTATCACCTCTGCATTGAACAGGTACCCACACATAGAGAGGGTATTTAGAGAATATGAATTACTATGAACAGCAAAAGGAGGTGATGCATTATGTCCAATAGTGGTGAGGGAGTTTTTTGCGAACTACTAGGAAACCTTGGACATGTGCAAAAAGGGAGAAAAACCTATAGGCATACTGAATATAGACCAAACACTAGTGAGTGGTGTGATGGTCAATCTATCTAATAGAATAATAATCTGATTTCTCTATGGCCCAAGCTTCATTCCCTTATTCATTTCACAAGATTTCTACCATAAGATGGTAGATAAGGCATATCAATGCCCTTAGTTAGCATAACTTATAGCTGACGGGGAGCCGAAGTGGCCACATATTCTAAGTGAAAGACTTTTTAAAGCATCCTTGACTCAAAAAGCAAGGTTTTGGTGGGAGTTGTGAGATCCAGACTGATACAAACAGTAGGAGACAATATCATAGGTGAAGATAGAGTAGTTCTCGTAGCAAGCTTAATATCCAACTTTCCCTTGAACTTTGGGAAAATTATTGCTGATGCGATTAAGATTTGGGCAATACGACCCGACACTGAATACCCATTTCTTTGTATCATTACAATGTTGTGTGAAGCATATCATGTGCTAAAAATTACAAGCTCAGATAAGGGGGTCATTACCAGGAAAAGTCACAACCCTATCAAGTTTGATGAGAATCAACCCATGTTAGTTTTAGGCAAAGAAACAACGGTAAAGGTTGATATGATGGTGTCAAAAGGAGTTCAAATATCTGCTACTACAACTGCATCCACACCACATTTACAGGTGTCAATTCCTAAGTCTGTACAAGCAACGTATTCTGTAGGGGTTACTTTAGTTTTTGCATGTGAAAAAATCCTGTAGTTGTTGCGTTAATGTCAAAGTATGTACTGACACTACATAATCTCAAGAATATGGTAAAGCAATATGTCATACCTCAAATCCTATTGGGGTAGACAGGCACCAGTAATCGTGGAGCCCCAAGAGAACCAATTTATCACCTTGAAATTCCTATGCAAGTAACTATGACAACCAAAGGTTCTGATAAACATGATATTATGTATCGATGAGAATGATTACACATACATACATAAACTGATATATACAACAATTGGTCGTTGGTGTCACATGTCTAAAGGAAAGACACTACCAAAACTTTACATTAGTCTACAAAGCCTCTAAAAGAAACATATACTTAGTAAGGGTCGAGAAAAACCCCCAACCTACTCTTAACCTTCTGCACAATACCAAAATATATTGAATAGACTCGAAAATCCCTGAATCAACCTGGATTTCACCAATAGTCATCGAATAGCTGTGCTCCGACTAATGAGGCGTATGAACTGAAGTACCACTGCCTACAACATGAAATACATATCCCCCGTGAGGGACGTCAGTATGAAAATATTTACTGAGTATGCAAGGCTGATGGTAACAAGACATAATACAAAAACTCAATAGAAATCAGATATAAGTACTACTAGTCGACCATTTTTTTAAATTATGCTGAGAATACATACATTACATTCCTTTCTTCATTTTTACTTTCTTACTTCATAATCTTTAAAAGACATATATCATGCAAAATGACCAGCTAATATGTGGTAAATAGATAAATTAGGATTGGCCCATGCTAGGCTAACACCCCTAAGCTGCCACCTATATATAAAGATTTGGATCGGCCCATGCTAGGCTTATGTCCCTGAACTGCCACCCATATATAAAGGTATCGAGATTGGCCCATGCTAGTCTTATGCCACTGAGCTGCCACTCGATTTATAGATTTATGTAAGATTATTTAGCCTTTGAGATTGTTACGTTGGTGGTCTTAACATTTTGGTACCTTGATATAATAACCTGCCACTAAGAGATGTAAATAGGCACTTAAGGCAACAAAATGAGGTAGAGGGTTGTCGGAACACCAATGAAATGTTTAGTAGCTTATAATAACACATGGTTCTTAGTTGAGTCAATGGAGAACTTCTGAAATTTTCAAATAAATATAGATGTGCAAGTTTGATAATAAACACGTATTAAGGTGTTTTGATATGTTAAAGAGTGGTAACAAGGTCGTTGGCTTCTTAGTATATAATATGCTTCTATTATGTGTCACTTGTTACAGGACAACCTTGGAAACTTACTTGGTGGAACAAATATTCTATTTCATGCCGAAGAGTACAAAATGGAGTATGCCTTACATACCTGGTTATATAGCTCCAAAACTAACCTGACTTGACTTCTCGCCTTTTGTATTACTTATTTATAATAGAATATATGGTAAACTAGTATTAGCAACCAACCAACACATTTAGGCTACTTAACTTCATCAAAATAGTAACTAAGCAGTAAACACATAATCTGTCAATTAAGGGAGTTATCTTAACCCTTTTCTCCTTCATTACACCCACATACCATACATGTCCTTATAAGATCACCAAAACCACTTCAGCTTCCTTACATAATCCAAATAATACACAAAATAGATTGCGCAGTAACAAATGCAATAATTAGTTTGGTGGTGTACCACCACAACTTTCTTTTATATTTCTATCCGAATTAGTCACACCTTTCTCCAACTAATACCTTGCCTCCCACAACATATATAGACAAATCATTCCACAAAATGGTCTCAAATAGCTTTTATTAAAGTAATCCATTATTGAACTCATCATCTCTTGAGTTCTCAATAACAACACATCCATAATTCTCTTTCAAATTCATATACAAGGAGAACAAAATGGAGAAGTCACCTTACATCAATTTTGAAACTTATTCTTTTAATTAAACTCTTCAAGATCTTGAACTTTTCTTCACAGTTTAAAGCAAAGAAGAAAGGAGAACTTCCTTCATATCAAAGAAAAGTGAGCCGATTGCTTGTTCTATATTCTTCCATATATTTAAAATCAAACACTTCTAACATCTTTTCCTAATCTTCCATGAGATAAACAAAAACCAAAGTGTTTTCACTTACCTTGGGCTGCAAAGGTGAGGTTTTCTTCAAGAACCCTAGAAAGGAAAATAATGTTGCTCCTATTTTCTTAAAAGGAAGTAGAGAGAGTTTGTGAAGTGTAAACCTTTTTTATGACATAATAATAAGGGAAATGACCAGTAACTTCTTCTTATAAATCCTCTATTTTTGGCCATCCACCAAGCTGATATTGGACAACAAATTTAATCAAATTTGTCCAAGTAGGTGATGGACCTACTTAAGGAGTTCAGGAATCTCAAAATGTCAAAGTAGGTGATGTACCTATTTTCTTTAATTTCTTAGTTGGGCTCAATTATATTTGGGCCTTGGCAAATTTATGCATTGGGCTTTTTTTCCATTTTTCTCCTATTTTATTCATTTCGGCCCAAATCATTACATTACTATAGGCCCGAATCTGGTCTATAGCCATGGGTCTAATAATTTGGAACAAAAAACCTAAAGTATGTGACTCACCTACTAGCTTAATTAAGTCAAGAAAGCACCTCAATATTTTATTCCATTTCCAGCTCCTAATCACCTTAATCTAACTTTAAACATATATACACTTTGTCACTTTAAACTTCAGATTCAAATACAAACTTACGATTTGATGTTTAAATAGTTTTATCGACGTTAACTTGGTCGCATCACATTAAATTGTACATGTAGCATCTATAATTCCTTCTATACCACTAATACTTGCATAACAAATCTCATCTGTTACCTATACCACAAGGCTATACCAGTTTCCATATAAATGGAACAAATACAAGAAAAATATAGGATGTTACATCCTTTCCCCCTTAGGAATAGTTGTCCTCGAATGTTAGCATAACTATTCAACCAAAACAAGTTCAAGCCTAAGTTTAATATCCCTATTATCACATAGTACTTATATATTACACTTACTTGTTATTGCTCTAATTCAGCATCATGGGCTTTCTCTTCGCATTTGAAAAAATAGGGGTACTTAGATTTCATCGCTTCTTCAGCTTCCCATGTTATCGCTTCTACTTGTGGCTTCCTCCAAAACACTATTATAAAAGCTATTTCTTTATTCCTTATCTTCTTAACCTATGGATCTAGGATAGGAATAGGTATTTCTTCTTAGGTAAGATCCTCTAAAACTTGTAAATCTTTAGTAGGAGTTATATGAGATGGATCTCCCATGCACCTTCGAAGCATTGAGACATGAAATACTAGATGGACTGTTGAGATCTCTTGGGGTACCTCTAATTCATAAGTGACTTGGCCAAACCTCCGAGTAACTTTGTATGGGCCTGTATAATGTGGATTAATTTTCATTAATTACCAAATCTCATAACCCCCTTCATTGGTGATACCTTCAAGAATACCCAATCACATATAGATAACTCAAACCCCCTCCTTCTATCATCTACATATGACTTATGTCGACTATGGGTTATTTCTAGCTGTTTTTGGATCACTTTAACCTTTTCCATAGCTTGATGAACAAGATCTATCCCGAACAAGGCAGTTTCACCCGCTTCAAACCATCCAATTAATGATCTAAACTTTCTTTTGTACAAAGCTTCATATGGGGCCATTTTGATACTTGAATGATATCTATTGTTGTAGGCAAACTCAATGAGAGGTAAATCATCATACTAACTACCTTTAAAGCCCAATACACAAGCTCGTAGAATATCTTTAAGTTTTTGAATGACATGTTCTGCTTGTCCATCTATTAGAGGGTGAAAAGTTGTACTTAAATTCACTTGTGTCCCTAAATTTTTGTACAAAGACTTCTAAAAAATTATTGTAAATTGAGCTCCTCGATCTGAGATAATAGAGATTGGAACTCCATGTAGTCTAACTATCTCCTTAATATATAATTTGGAATATTCTTCAACTGTGTAAGTAGTCCTACCCGGTACAAAGTGCGCTGATTTGGTAAGCCTATCAACGATCACCCATATGGAATCAAACATTCGAGATGTACAAGTAAAACCAGTGATGAAATCCATCTTGATCATGTAAATATTCTAGATTGGAAGATCTATATATTGCATATAACCCCCCGGGATTTTGTTGCTCTACTTTAACTCTTTGACAATTTGGACATTCGGCAACAAATTTTGCAATGTTCTTCTTTATGTCACCCCAACAATATATTCCGTTAAAATCATGATACATTTTAGTTAACCCTGGATAGATGGAATACCTTGAATGATTTACCTCTGTCATAATTCTCTTTCTTAGTTTATTTATATTTGGCACACACAATTTATTTTAGCCCCAAAGTACACCCCTTGAGTAAGCTCAAATGCCTTTGTCATACCACATATCACATTCTCCTTAAGCTATAAGAGAATAGCATCTGCATATTAATTCTCTTTTACTTCAATTACTATTGAAAATTCTGCTGCATTATGCACAATAAGCCCCTCATGAAGAGTTTCAAGAAGATGACCCCCCAAATTTGTTGGTTAGTATACATCATTAGTCATTCCTTGTCTTTCTATAGATGGTTCCATGGTCTTCTGACTTAGTCCATCTGCTACCACATTTTTTTTCCCGGGACTCACATTTGGAGAACTTTGCATATAGCTTATGATCACGAAGAATCTGTAACACCTATCATAAGTGATTGGCATGGTCCTCAATTGATATCGAATAAACCTAAATATCATCTATAAAAACTATCACAAACACATCTAAGAATGGCTTGAACACCCTATTCATCAAATCCATAAAATCTACAGGTGCATTAGTTAGCCCAAAGGACATGACTAAAAACTCGTAATGACCATACAGTGTTTGTAAATTTTTCTAGGGTATGTCCTTCTATTTGACCCTTATTTTGTGGTAACTAGACCTTAAATAGATCTTTGAAAACCACTTGGAGCCTTGCAACTGATCAAATAAGTCATTAAATCTCGGAAGGGGATATTTGTTCTTAATAATCACCTTGTTCAGTTGCCCATAGTCAATAAACATTCTCAATGAGCCATCTTTCATACACACGAATAACACTGGTGCTCCCCAAGGGGACACACTAGGCCTTATGAATCCTTTTTATAACAAGCCTTTCAATTGCTCTTTCAACTCCCGTAACTTTGTTGGGGCCATACTATATGGAGAAATTGGAATTTATTGAGTACCTAAAATCACATCAATACCAAACTCTACTTCTCATTCTGGAGACAAACCTGGAAGATATTCATGAAATACATCAAAAAATTCATTTACTACTGGAATATTTTAAAGAGTTAGTGTCTCCAAATCTGTATCATTCACTCAAACTAGATGACATATGTAACCCTTGGAAATCATATTTTTCTCCTTAAAATAAGAAATAAATTTACCTCTTTCAATACCCTCTTTCCAATTCTTATGTTCTTTTTTGCCTCGGATTCTCTATTTTTTGTTCAAATACTTGTATCCTTTCTATGTCCATGTCTTTATTCAAAGTAGCAATACTACAAGCTCTAACAAGATATGGATCCTATCTATCAATGTATCAATGAACTTTATCATCCATGGTAGCTACTACACTAGGAGAATACTTTGACAAGGAGTTAAACCGGAGGCTGTACACCCTCACACTCATATTCTCCTGGCAAAGATTCAAGAACTAATCTGCACGATCCTCTCAAATCTTGAATGGAAGGTAATGATCAAGAAATGCCTCTTTGAACTCTTTCCACGTAGCTGAAGGTGCATCAATACACCTCTTTCTTTCACCTAGTTTGGCGAGGTTTGTTATTTTTCTTATTGGTTTGTGGTGTTAGATTGAATTGGAAATATACTATTATATCGAAGGTAGGTTGACATTCCTTGGTTCTATATGGTTCTAGAGTAGATAGTTTAGTTGTATTGCTTGTTCTTGAGTTTAAGACACTTAGAATTACCTCTGGTGTTGCAAAGGTTTTTTCTTAGGCTATCCATTTTTGTGTAGACTATTTGTAGGCATAACCAGTTTTTGATCTCTTCTTTATTATGGTAATTTTATTACATGATAGAAGTTTAATATTTGCATTGAGGTTTCCTTGATTCATCATTTAGATTTGATGGGTTCATCTCCTTCTGATGGTTTGCTCTTGTTATTAGTTTAGAGATTTGGTTCTCCCTTCTTAATGTGATATGGTTCTGTTTTAAGTAAAGTTGTAAAATTAGAGGCAAGTGGCCTTTCCTACAATTGCTTCTTGAGATGGAAAATTGGAATTTATTTATCTTGAGTTACTAATTTTTTTGGTGTTGGTCTTGACTTTGACATTGGTTTAGAGATTTCGTTATTGTAGTTATGATTGTAGTGGATTCAAGAATTCCCTAATTTAGAGTTGCTAATCCTAATGAGGCTTGCTGGAGTATTTATTATTGATGAGATAAGCCTAGGGATATTATTGATTGAGATGTAGTGTTGGATTGATTAGATCCAACTTTATTGCATTTGTCTGAGGTTCTTGAGTTTTTTCCATTTTTGGTGTGGTTTGAACACTTGGGTAGTTCGTAAGTATGCTCTTATAGTTCATGCCCTGTAGCAGATAAAGAGTGGAGCTATTGGGTTTTCTACTAGTGATTTATCCTCTTTTATGATTTTGTTCTTCAACTATGTTCATCTTTTGGATCGACATGATGTGGCATAGATATGTTTGATTTAGATGGAATGGTTGATCTTAGTGTTTGACCTTTGATTCAGTATGTTTCATTAAAATTGGATTTTATGCCTTAATATGCAGATTGGGAGTTATGATAGATTTGGAGTATGTATGCCTACCAATCTTCAGGTTTTGTTTGGTAGTTGAAACCAAGCAATTAAACCTTGTAGAAGAGATTTTGGTAAAGAGTTGTAGAGCTTTTGGGTAGCCTCCCTTTATATTTGCCTCAATTTGTATTTCAATTATAGTTTAATTAAGCTTACTCCATGACAACCTATTTTATCTTCTCGACTTTGGTTAGATTATAGTTGACATGAGTTTATATGTTAGCTCATATAGCTGATATTGGTTCTTTCAATTTTGACCGAGATTCATTAATCTTCTTTGGAAATTTTTGATGATACACTCAATTTTAGTAATATATTTGAGCTAGATTCAGTATGGATCAACCTTAGTTGATGGGACATCCGACAATGGATCATTCAGTGATGAGTAGTTCTGTGTTGATCTTCTGGATTCTAGTTTTGATTCCTACCAGGATAAGTTATAACATGGGCATCCATTGTATTCCTTAATTTTATTCATTTGTATGCGTAGATAATTCCGTATCAGCCTATCCTCATGTTTTTCATTAGGAGTTTCAGCAAATAAATTTTAGTTCCTTGAGTTCTCTTAGATGATATTGAATGGTCAGGACTCAGGTGATTTTCATTCTGGTTGGGAGATAGTAAAAGGTATGGAATGGTAAAGGAAGCATAAATTTTGATTCAAAGTGGGTTATAGGAATCATGCCTCAGAATGGTTTTTCTTGGATGATCCTTTGTTGATTTATCCATATATCTAGAGAGTATAAGTGTTTTGTGGTTCAGATTTGTATGCATCAGTTTTTGGGTTAAGTTTGAGGCTATTTGGTGGTTGGATTTGAGTATTGACCATTAGAAGTAAAGTGAGAGATACTCATTAAAAAAGGGATACCTATGGAAAAATACCATCGAAGGTGCTCTCATTTTGTTGAGGTTATCTTTGGGACTAAGTCATGCATGAAGCATGTTGGTCCAGTACCTGATCCCATTGAGCTCTTGAGATTCTTTTTGTCCATTGATTTTAGGGTACAACATTCCTTTTAGTAGCGTATGTTGTAATGACCCTTGCGGTTATTTTTTATATTTCTGCTTATCTTCATCATTAGAGATTCTCCATAGCCAACTGAAGTCATTTATGACTTGATGGGACTAACTATTCATTTATCAGGAAGGTTGTTTTATTTTTAGAACTAATTACCTATTTGGAAGTCTTCGCTAGTTCTAAATGGCCACTGGGAAAAACATTAGTAAAATGATCTCGTATACAAATTTTGACTATACTAGTATCTCAAGAATTTCAATTTTAATCTAGGTAGACCTTTGGTTTGGGTCCAATACACCTGAGCTTATTTTTAACCTATTGATCAGAAAGTTGAAAAATCAAAAATTTATGTGTGGGACACACATTTTGTCAAAACGACCTCGGACGAAAAATCTAACTTCGCCATTGCGTCTGTAACATCAAATTTAGTGTAGTTATATTGTTCATTCACGAATATCATTTTCAAATGAATCTCATGGAATTGTGGCAAACATAGAAAAATTTCTTAGTTGGTGGTACTAGTACTTCAGATTGCCCAAAGATTACCATGATCATAGCATGGAGATCACAGCAAGTCCCAAAGCGATCACAGCATGGAGGTCACAGTCCATATGCTGGCGATCATGTCATCACATTGACTGAGGGTCTATAAATTGACCCTAATGTCTGAAATTTGGTAACTTGGGAGCTTTGTCAGTTACTTGGGAGCTTTATTAACATGTTTTCTCATGGTTATCATTCAATTTAAAATAAGATCGCACCACTTTTAGATGAAATTCTTGGTTTTTAACCCAAAACACCAATATTGCATAGGACTGGATTTTTGCACTAAATAATCTTTATTTTAACCCATTTCTTGAGGTTTATGATACCTTGTTCATGTATGAACATTAGGTTTACCTTGGAGACCTAATTTCCAAATGTAGGACACACTTGGTACTTTTAGTGTCATTTTTCAACTCGAAGCACAATGGTGGAATATGGGTATCGTTATTGTCATACTGATGTGTAGATTATAATTTTTACAGTGTGATGGCAATTTAGTGATTGTGAAGTAAAGATGGACGTTGGTGAATGATGTAAGGTTTAATGGTTTGTCTTTGAGGTATGTTTCTACCTACTCTTCTTCGAAGATAATATGTTTTATATATGGCATGTGAATGTGAATGTTAGTCTTGATTATAAGTAGACTTAGTCTGGATTATTGATGTTTGTGACTTATATGAGGGTGTTAAACCCGTAAGGTGGAATAGTTATACCTCAATAGAAGTAGGTATGACTAGGCCAAAACGACCACCTGATGCTTCGAAACTAGAACACCCACAACATGAACTCTGCAAGGCTGCCTGTATGGGTTTACCACGATAGCCACAAAACCATTAAAATCTCTGCCTTGAGAAATTGACCTCTGAACTTTTCAAATTGATTCATTTTCTTTGTACAACTCTGACAAGCTCGAATAATAGCCTCAATCATAATAGAATGATACATAATACTTTAAAATAATTCTACATACACTAATATCTGAGTAGCAGAAAGCTAAAGAGAAACATCCGGCCTCTTTATGAACTTTTGAATTTTCTCAAACCCAAGGATTATAATGGCATATGAATATGTAGATAAGAAATAGAATCATGCCTCATACTCTGTAACAGTCAGGGACTCTGAACTACGTTATCAAACTCATCTCACATTTGATCGGTCAAACTTAAAGGCATAAACATGTCCAAGAAGGCTTCTATAAAATGATCCAAAGTCATCTCTAGAAAACCAATAGGTCAGAAACCAATAAATGACCTCCACCAATCTTTGGTTGTATATCTCAATTGATAGGTTGTATAATAAACCCCATGCAACTAATGCAAACAAAGGTTATTCAAATTCTCATGATAATCCATCAATAACTTATTGGTATCGTCGCCTATAAATCCACTGAACCTAGGAGGGCCCATAAGATTAAACCTCTCAAACCTCTTCTGATCCTTAAAAGACATATTTGCACTCATATTAATAGGACGTATGGTAAATCTGGCATGATGAGAGTGTATCTTGGGAGGCATTATTGAAAAAGGTTGAGCTGCAGACATCAGAACACTATACTTAGATACAAGCACTTAAGAAAGAACCATACTTGGAGTCTGTGGAGTACCATATGTAGGTGTCAATACAATATGAGGATCCATACTTGAAACTAGAGGAACATAATATGCAAGCTCTTGACCATCAAGAGGTACAATACTTGGATCTTTAGAAATAGCAGGTGCACTTAAAGGAGAATCCTCCAACTTGGTTAACAAGAAAACCAATAAACCCTTCAAGACTAGGGTAGAACAACACATTGGAATCTAAGTAGGACCTATATCTCCATCATGATCATCTCAAGCCTCAGGGTTGATCCCCTAAGAGCTATCTCTAGATGATGTAGGTCCTTGTACCCATCATCCATCTTGATTCTTTCCACGACTCACAATGTGCCCTCTGGACTAGGCTTTTTCATCAGATAAAGTATTTAGATATCTATCTTCCTTGTCTCGAGTCCTCACCATTTGTTAATAAAGATTAAAATATTACTTAGAACAATATAAAATGAAATAAGAAAGTTTCCTGAAAAAACCATAAAGCCTTTCGAAGATAGAAATGGATGTCTAGGTACCAATCCACCAGACTCTATTAGACACCCCATTCTTATACTGTTGAGACCAATGAACATGGCTACTCTAATAACAATTTGTCATGATCCAAAAACTAGGTAAAACAACTCAGATTTTTCTCTATTTAAAATTCCTTGATCCTTGAGCTTACTTCCTAACTTACGACTAGACCCCATAAGTCGTAGGGTGTCCTAACAAGTTATAACAAACCAGTAAGTTTGTGGCTTCATGATGCTCTGAGTATGAGTGGCTTATTAAAAGAAGTAAATATATGTTATGAGATGTGGGGTGTAAATCGCAGGGTATCCAGTGTATAATGAAAATTAGTTTTATGCTGATCACGATTAGGACCTATGAGTCGTATGGTCCTATTACTAGTCTTAAGGCTAAGTCGTAAGGTTTGCAGTGTTGGGTATTTTTGTGATATTGCTTTGTTTATGACTCTTGGTGATGATTTATAAGTAGTATCTATGATTTTATGGTTGACATATAGTCAAAGACGACCTTTTATCAACTATTAAGTTAAGGGAATTCTAGACATTTCTCCTCTTACTTAACTTGAAACCAACGTCTTATAACCTTATTAGGGTATCATTATTCCTCATAAACACATCAAAGTAACTTGTCAACAATTTTAAATTCCTAAAGGTTAAGAACACATAGGGTTTTTATGAGGTGATCAATTAGGTCTTTAAATGGTGATATCTCTCCCTACACCTCAGTATTTCAGGCATGTTACTCTCCCCCTATTGTCGATTTTAAAAAGAAATGTATTTCAAAGTGTTGTTATGAGATGCTTACATGGGTTTTCCAAAAAAGGTTGAGGGTTTGTGAATGTTTATGAATTGAACAGTGATTTTCATGGTTTATGTATCATTTTCATGATTTATTTATGGGTTTGAATTTGTGGATGCATGAGTATAGTGAATGAACTAGGGAATTGTGATTTTTCCGAACTTGTGACTTTTGAAATTGTTATGTCCCCAACCCCATATTGTGATATTGGTTTCAATTATGAGAACCGTTGGAATGTGTAAAATTGAACTAGTTTTGAACTATTGCATGATATAAAGATGTATTAGAAATACAATGGTATAATTTAATGAACAAAGTGAGTCAGTGCGCCCCACCGTGCATTAACAAAATTCATGACCTAAACTAGGGCCTGGACATGATGGGTGTCTCATGTCCAACAAGAACCAGAGACCACCCCAAATACCCAACCAACCAAAAACCATACACCCCATGTCGGATGAATTTCGAACATATAACAAGATAAGAAAACTCAATCCTAAAGACATTATAATATTTTATAACAAAAACCAACCAAAACAAACCAAATCATAACAAACCATCCCAATCCATATTAGTCCTAACAAAGCCTCTACAAAATGAGTATTAATAAGACATCAGGAAATGCCCCCAACTTCGACAATGACAACCATAATGATAATATTAATGCGAACTCTTCACTGCTTAATTATGGAAAAAACTGATAAAATGACAAAGTCCCCCAGGAGAATAGAGGCTCACCAATTCACCATCGAAGATAAACAAACCAAGATAGTCCAACTAACTATGTACGAGAAAAGTAGAATTTTATTTTGAGCCTATATCTCATGCGGATGTATAGTCTAAAGACCATTAGTAGGGTGAATACTAGCATGTAAGCAAGGGTAAAGATAAAGTAATGCCATCAATTCAAATCCAAGTTAAATCAATGTACATAAACATATGCAATTATATATATATATATATATATATATATATATCACATATTGGGATATCGAACAAGGCTTAATATGTTTTCAAAACCTTAACCTAGATAGTGTAACTCAACCGTCAATCATACTATCCATTGGCTATATGGGCCCCAGCTATCACCTCGTGGTTGGGCCCCAGTGCATGTAGCCCTATGAATAGGAGATTAATCTTATTTATATGCACATGGGGGACTCGAACTATCCAACATATACAAAAGTGACTTAAGCACCCATTCATATAATGATTTAATGTGGACTCGAACCTACCTAATAATGAAATAAGAATAGGAGGGAATCGTACCTCCCTAATCATGGAATAATAATAAGGGGAACTTGAACCTCCCTTGTCACATTGACCCCCGTGTCGGCAAATGTGGTTTGTAGTATCGGTCACTTAGAACTCAACCTTTACGACTCAGCTACAAAACCCTTATTAAAGACCAATTAAAATAAGTATCACACATTCCCATTAATTTAACCACATTGCACATTAATTCATATAATGTTTGTATCGCCATACCAACTATACTTGCAAGGTAACACATCATGTCAAATCAATTTCCATTAAGTTAGGGAGGAAAAACTCTATTTACTCACTAATACACATTGGGGAAAATCGACTTCATTTGTTAATTAAATCATACCATTGCATTTCTAATACCTCATTATATAATGGAATAATTAAATTAAAAAAAATTCCTCATTATATAGTGCAATAATTAAATTAAAAAAATTCCCATATTTCTCATAACTAAAACTAATTTTATGTTTTGGGGTTGGGGACATAACAATTTCAAAAGTCACAAGTTTGGGAAAATCACAATCCCATAGTTCATTCACCATCCTTATGCACCCATAAGTTCAAAACCACATTTAAAACACGAAAATCATATATAAACCATGAGATATTGTTCAATTCAACATTAAAAAAAAACAATACCTCTTTCTAAACCATCATAATAATTTATGAGAAATACTTTAAATCACATGATTTAACTAAATTAACATTGAGGGAAGAGTGACATCACTTAATAACAAAGAAGTAAGGAGAGAAATCACCCTAGAATGCCTCAATTGATTAGCTTGGTAAAAACCCTAAGTGTTCTTAACGTTTAGGATTTAGGGGTATTTTGAGAGGTTATTTGATGTGTTTATGATACCTAATGATTCCCTAAAGAAGCTATAAGATGTGGGTTTTAAGTTGGGAAAGAGGGCAAATGTCAAGAATGCCTGTCAACTTGGGAGCTGGAAAAAGTCAAAATTCGCTATAGTCTTCCCCTTGACTCGTAACAATACATTACGACTCATGACCACAAGTCGTAACCAAGACAGTGACTAGGACCCCCAAACTCGATCCACCATATGATTCCACCAACCAACTTGTAATAAGATTCTACGACTCATAAGGTCTAGTGATGACAATCATAGAACCCAAATATATTGAACACTTGACATCCTAAGATTTGAACCTACGACACGTAATATTTCCTCACAGCTCATAGTTATTCACCCGTACTCAGAGCAAAGCTTTTCTACTAAGTTTCTGATTTGGTTATGAATAGGGTCCTATAATCCATAACCATATCTCAGGACTCATCACCAAGAGTCGTTACTAAGGTAGTAACCTCAAAGCTCAAGAATTATCAAGGGTAAGAAATATGGCACAGTACATTCTCCCCCACTGGAATAATTCAGCCTAGAGAAATGGGTCAAGGAAACACAAGCATGATTTGACTCCATATGCCTCTACTCTTACCTTTAACCACAGTAGAAAACAAAGATGACAAGGAAATCACCACTTTTTCTTTGACAAATTAAAAAAATAAAGATGTAAAGAATAACACAAACAGTATGCAAAATTTTTTGAGATAGGGGACAACAATGGATATTTGGACTTCAAGTACTGTTCGACTTCTAAAATGGCTTCTTCAACATTGTGGTTTTCCAAAGAAATTTACCATAGAAACTTTCTTCGTCGGTAACTAAAGAACTTGTTGATCCAAGATTTCAACTAGGACTTCCTTATAAGACAAGGAGTCCAAAATACCTATCCCCTCAAAAGGAACAACCAATGAACGATCACCCACACAACTTATAAACACCGAGACATGGAACACTAAATAAATAGAGCTCAAGCTAGAAGGAAACTCCAAATCATATGCAATTCTACCGACCTTCTTCAAAACCATGTACAGACTAATATAAAGAGGACGGAGGTTTCTATTCATACTAGAACACATCACCTTTCATGGGAGAAAACTTTAAGAACACCCAATCAACAATAATAAAGTATAACTCCTTGCACCTCACATCTGCATAGGACTTTTGGCGACTTTGGGTAGTCTTAAGCCTATCTGAATCATCTTAACTTTCTCTATGGCCTGGTAAATTATGTCCAGACCAAACAACTCATTTTCACTAACATCATACTAAGCAATAGTAGAATAATACCTCTTGCTATACAAATCTCTAAAGAAGCCATACAAATGCTAGAGTGATAAGTATCATTACGCAAACTCTATGAGAGGTAACTGTTCAACCCAACTACCACCAAAGTTAATAATAAAAGCCCAAAGCATATCTTTCAAGATCTAAACCATCCTTTCTTCTTGCCAATTTGTATATGGGTGAAATGCACACTAAGGCTTACCTTAGTTCCCAAATATCTTTAAAAAAATCATTAACAATTAGATGAGAACTGAGTACAATTTAAACTGATAGAAAATGGAGAACCATGCAACTTCAAAGTTGCTCGAAGAAATAAGTTGGCATAATCATCAGCCTACTAATTGCTCCATACTAGCGTAAATTGACAAGTCTTATTAATCTTATCCACGATGATCCAAATGAAATTAAATTGATTCAAAAATTGAGAAAGGTCGGTAACGAAATCCATATTGATTATCCCCCATGTCCATATCGGCAACTCAATCTCCTAAGATAATACACCAAGCCTCAAGTGTTCGACCTTAACTTGTTGACACACTATGCACTTACCCATAAAATTAGCCATATCCCACTTTATGTTATTCCTCTAATAAATCTGCTTAATATCATGATATATCTTTATCAAACTAGGATGAATAGCATAATGTAACCCATGAGCCTCAGCTAAGATCCTTTCTCATAATTCATCTATGTCGGGAACACCCCTAGTCTTACTAGGTACCTCAAATACCATCACCACCAATTATAAAAAAGATCAACTTTTGTCGATTTATATCTTCCTTAATCTTTATCAAGACAGGATCCAATAACTTCTTCTTCTTTATCTCAGCTATAAGAGATGACTTCACCACCTGATAAATAAACACACTACCATCCTCAAAGTCCAAAAGACAACCCCATGTTTAGCCAAACCGTGACTATCCTTAACTAATTCCCACTTCTGCCTATCCACATTATCTAGACTCCAATGGATAACCTACTAAGAGCATCAAAAACTACATTAGCATTACCTGGGTTTTAATAGAGACTCATATCGTAGTCCTTTAGCAACATAACCTACCTCATTTTCCTAAGATTCAGATTTTCAGTGTTATCATATATTGTTGGCTCTTATGATAAGAAAAGATATCTATAATTACTCTATGCAAATAATGATGCTAGATCTTTAATGAGAGCACCACACATAACAACTCCAAATCATGAGTCGAGTAATTCATCTCATGAACTTTTAATTGCCTAGTAACATAGGCCACCACCTTGACATACTGTATCAACACATAACCAAGTCCCACATGGGATGCATCATATTATACAACAAAAACTTTAGGATGAGTCAAAACTGGAGTTGAAGTTAAATTTTCAACATCTCAAATCTCCTTTATAAGTATTACACCTTAAGAACTTCACCTATTTCTGGGTCAATTTAATAAATGGGGGAGCTATAGTCGAGAAACTCTCCACAAATATCCTATAGTAACTACCAAAACCTAAGAACCTCTAACTATTAGTTGGAGTCTTAGGTCTATGCCACTTCTTAAAAACTACAACTTTTTGCGATAACCAAGTAAGAATTTATGACAATTTTAAGTTTCCATCATAAACCAAAACCATATTAGTCAGTGGCGCACTGCGCCACAACAGTAAAATGGAATTGTCAAATTCTAGTAGGGGTCCATGATAGTGGCGTGTCGCTCAAAACTTCTAGGTCACAAATGAAGTGGCAACGCGATGGATCCACATCATGACATTGCCCTATTTCCTAATTGTTAAATTCCAGTGCCACGAACGATAGCGCTGCGTTGCGCCAGAGGTCTAGTTCAATAACTTTTAATGAAATAAAAGATGCGTCCAGGGTTAAAAGAGTCAATTTCCCACTCCTACTTATTCCTTTTAATATATTATTTAGCAATTCTTCACCCTAAATATACTAGTTTCTCTAAATTTTCAATCAAGAACAAGCTAGGTTTTCGATTGGCGATTCTATTTCACAAAAGTTTCTCCATCAAACTTTGCTAAACCAAAAACTAAGGTATGCATTGTGTTGATTTATGGATTCCTTTCATCCACAAAGCTCAAGAACCCTATTTAAAATTGCAAATCATAATATTTATGTTGTGGATTGATTGTAACCTTGCTTATCTTGTTATATGATTCCCATGTTGGAATATTTATGTGTTTTTCATAAAACTACAAAATTAACTGGATGAAATCCACAAATTAAGTTATTTTTAAATTGTCAATTTGATGATTAGGCCTATGCCCTAAAAGTGCATGCAAGGTGTTTGATAAAATACCTAGCAGGATAGAAATTATGCACTAAAGCTAAATTGTGATCCAACATGACTTCCATGTTATTCTTATGTATTGAAATTATTTGTTGGATGCTCATGAGTTAGCCTTATGGAATTATGCTACCAATACATGCTATCTTATTCATGTACTAAGTAATGATAAACAAATGCCTATGAAATATCTCTAATTATTGTCTTATGGATTGTTGATGTTGGTCATGTATTCAAGAATGTCATGCCTTGTCAGTTTCCTTCTATTTAGTACTGGGGGGGTACTTGTACCCAAAAAAAATAGTTGTGTGCCTATATTTAGCATCATGGTTTCATGATATCATCAATCATGCCATGATCCATAGAACTCAGTCAGTAATATGACTAGGAAATCACAGTAATTCAGTAATCTCAATGCTATTATGTTAGTCAACGGAATTTAGTTAATTCAGCTCTATTTATTTCAATAATCCATGTTTAGTTTCTATTCAGATGGGAGTAGGAATTAGCACCGAGTGAACCCAAGTATTGAAACTCACCTGTTATATAAAGGCATGATTCTTAGAAGCAATCTTTGTGTTCCTAAACTACATAGCCAGCGTAGATTGAGACATCATAGCTTGTTATATGAGGGTAAATGAGGTGGCTCAACCTTTTATATGAGGTTTTCCACCATTCTCACTCGAATTGCCTATCATAGGAGAGTTACTAACAGATTGTCCTTACCAGTGGTGCGATATTGACACCATTATTATTGGGGTTATAGATTGGACCCCAACTCATCCACAATGGTGTATTAGGTGCATGTTGGTTAGATAACTACTTTCCATAGTTTCAGTATCAATATCAGTTAAAGAACTCAGATAGTTCTTTACATTATAAGACTGACAAAAATAGTCAACTCAGATATAGTACGGAACTCATCTAGTTTCATCAGATTTAGGACTGTCAGATACATTCATTCATGTTATCAGTTTTACCAGTCATCAGAACTTCATCATCATTCATCTTAGTAATCCGTATATTTATGTTATCGCAATCTCAGTTATACTAAGCTATAATAATCAAATGCCTATGAAATATCTCCAATTATTTTACTATGGATTGTTGATGTTGGTTATGTATTCAAGAATGTCATGCCTTGTCAATTTCCTTCTATCAAGTCCTGGAAGAACTTGTACCCAAAAAATATAGTTGTGTTCCTAGATTTAGTGTCATATTTTTATGATATCCACAATCAAGAAATGATCCATATAAATCAGTCAGTCATGTGACTTAGGAAATCTTAGTAATTCAGTAATCTCTGTACTATTCTTTTAGTCAATAGAATTTAGTTAATTCAGTCTAGTTTATTTTAGTAATCCATGTTCAGTGTCTATTGAGATAGGAGTAGGAATTAGCACCGAGTGAACACAAGGATTTGAACTCACCTGTCATATGACGCTGTGATTCTTAAAAGAAATCCTTATGTTTTTAAACTACATAGCCATCATAGGTTGAGATATTTTAGCTTGTTATATAAGGGAGATGAGGTGGCTTAACCTAATATATGAGATTTTCCACCGTTCTCACTAGAGTTACCAATTATATGAGGGTTACTTTCAGATTATCCTTACTAGTGGCACGATATTAATACCCTTCCAATTTGGGTTACAAATTGGACCCCAAGTTAGCCACAATAGCGTATTGGGGTCATGTGTGTTAGATAAATACTTCCAATAGTTTCAGTATCAAAATCAGTAAAACAACTCAAATCGTTCTTCAAATTGTAGGACTGTTAGATACAGTCAACCCATATACAATATGGAATTTATCTAGTTCCATCAGATTTAGGATTGTTATCAGAACTCTATTGTAAGTTATGTTAGTTAGCAGTAAATTCATGTTATCATAATCTCAGATATAGTTACTATGTATTCATGATGTAATTTGACATTCATGTTATCCAGCCAGTTAGTATAGTTCATGAATATAAACTCTTTGTATTCATCCTACCTTACTTGCATACCTGTACATTCAAAGTACTGACACATTTACGCTATGGTATTTTATACCATAGGTTCTGAAGAACTTTACCAGCTATGGAGCATCAGTAAATTCTATATATCAACAGTCAATTAGTAGTAAGTCCTTATCCTTTGAGAAAATAATTATTATCTTATTATCTCATTAGTTAATTTATTTCAGTAGTTGGAGTTAGTTGGGGACATGTCCCATTAACTCCTTATTCAAATAGTTAAGCTAGTTAGAGGCTTTCAAGACTATCATGTTTTAGATAGTTATTCCAGTTATTATGGGTATTTCATACCCGATCTATATGTTATGATTTATCAGATTTTATGTTACAGTTTTGAACCTTATGGACTTTTAGTTCATATTTCTACATTATAATTATATTATGTAGTATATGCGTACATATATCAGTCATGGGTTAGCTTGTGGTTCTTCGAGATCATGAGCACTGGGTAGTATTTTGGGTACCAGATTTGGGGTATTACACAACAGATACCACAAAACCCATCTAGACACTTCTAGCAACCAAATAGTCACCCATTGTGGTTGAAATAGAAAAGGGATCGGGGATACACTAGGGACTTAACAAAAATTCACAGCTACAAGTGGGTCACATAAGAAAGTGTATACCTTGTATAAATTGAGAAATAGACATCAAGATAAAAGAGTATCAACATACCAGTAACAATGTCAGGAGATACGTTAGAGTCCTAACGAGTAGCTAGAGGATACAAAAAAATTTGTCTAATGCCAGTACCAAAAGTAGAAGCAACAGTCTTTCGTGCAGAAGCATGATGAAGCATCATCATGAATCTTGTTTTCCCCTCAGGAAAATTTCTAAGTACAATCCTGTAACATCCCGTAACTTGCTTGTACTTATTCTAATTATATGGAACCTGGTATGGTCATATGGTATAGGTAACGGATGAGATTTGTTATGCAATTATTTATGGTGTAGATGGAATTATAGAAACAGCCCGTATAGTTTAGTGTGATGCGACTAAGCTAACGTTAAGTTAACTATTTAAACTTGGAATCGCAAGCTAGTATTGGAATCTAAAGTTTAAAGTGACCAAGTGTGCATAAGTTGAAGGTTAGACTAAAGGGGTTAGAAGCTGAAAATGGAGCAAAATATTGAGGTGCTTGCTTGACTTATTTAAGCTAGTAGGTGAGTAGCCTACTTAAGTTGTTTGAATCAAATTAATGGACCCATGGCTATGGATCAGATTTGGGTCTATGCTAATATTCTCATTTGGGCCAAATTGAACAAACAAAAACAAAGAAAATGGATAAGTGACCCAACACACCAATCTGCCAAGGCCCAAATATAATTGAGCCCAACAAGAAATTATGCAAGTAGGTGCATCACCTACTTTGAAGTTTTAGCAGCTTAGACCCTTAAGTAGGTGCATCACCTACTTGGACCAATTTGACCAATTTTATGGTCCACAATGCAGCTAAGGAGGTGGACAAGATAGGGCCTTTAAAAGGCCAAGTTGCTGGTCACTTTACTTCATTTTTAAGTCACAAAATAGAGCATATTTCAGCAATTCTCTCTACTCTCTTAAAAACAACAAGAGCAGCAGCCCTATGTTTCCTTCTAGGGTTCTTGAAGAAACCCTCCCTTTTGCAGCCCAAGGTAAGTGAAAAACACTTAAGATTTTGTTTAATTATCTCATGGGAGATTAGGGAAACAAGTTATAAGTGTTTGGCTGTAAGTATATGGCTGATTATAGAACAAGCTGGTTGTTCATGTTTCCTTGTTATTGAGGAACTTTTTTCTTCTTCTTTGGTTTAAGTGTGAAGGAAAGTTCAAGCTTTTGAAGAGTTCAGTTAAAAGGATAAGTTGCTGAATTGAGGTACGGTGACTGATCCATTTTATTTTTCTTATATATGAATTTGAGAGGGGATTATGGATGTCTTGGTATTGAGAACTCAAGAGATGATGAGATCAATAATTGATTACTACAATAAAAGGGGTTTGGGATTGTTTTGTGGACTGTTTTGTATGTATATGTTATGGGCTGCCAGGTTGAAGTTGGATAAAGGGGTGATGAGTTTTTAATGAAATATAGAAGAAAGATGTGGTGATACACCACTGAACTAATGCTTGCTGTCCAATCTATTTTGTGTATTGTTTGGAATGTGTAATGAAGTCGAGGTGGTTTTGGTGAACCTTATAAGAACTTATCTGGTATGTGGGTGTAATTGGAGGAACAAAAGGGTTAAAATAACACCCTTGTTTGATAGAGTAATAGTTGCTGCCCGGTTACTGTTTTGGGTGAAATTAAGTGCCTTAAATGTGTTGATTGGTTACTAATACTAGTTTACCATATATTATATTGTAGATAAGTAATATAAAAGGCGAGAAGTCAAGTTGGGTTAGTTTCGGAATCAAATAACTAGGTTTGTAAGGCATACTCTATTTCACACTCTTTGGCATGAAATCGTACAATTGTTCCATCAAGCAATTTTCTGAGGTTATCCTATAACAAAGTGATGCATAATGGCAGCACATTACCCTCCATGTATCCAATGACCTTGTTCCCACTCTCTAACGCATTAGAACATCTCAATACGTGCTTATTATTAAATCTGCGCGTCTATCTTCACTAGAAAATTTCAGGAGTTCTCCGTTTGTTCAAATAAGACCCATGTGTTATTTCAGCTCCTAAACACTTTATTTGTGTGCCAAAAGCTCCCTAGCTCATTGTTGTTGTGTTAAGTGTCTATTTACATGTCTCTTATTAGTGTATTACTGGTTCAAGGTATCATAATGTGATGACCACCAACGTAACAATCTCAAAGGCTAATAAACTAAGTATTGCAATCTTTTTATAGGTGGCAGCTCAGGGGCGTAAGCCTAGCATGGGCCGATCCTAATTTATATTTTTTTTTACCACTGATCAGCTGGTCATTTGCGTTATATGGATTACAAAGATTATGAAGTAAGAAGGTAAAATGAAGAAAGAATGTAATGTACGTTGTCCCACAAGTATTTATAAAGGTGGTCTACTAGTACTCCTTATACACTTGTATCAGATTTCTATTGAGCTTTTGTATCAAGTGTGTTGCTACTTTACGCCTTACATATTCAGTACATATTTTCGTACTGATGTCCCTCACGGGGGACCTGCATTTCATGCTGCAGGCAGAGGCACTTCAGCTCATACAACTCCCTAGTAGGAGCGCTGGTTATTCAGGAACTATTGGTGAGCTCCAGGTTGATTCAGGGCTTTCCAAGTCTGCTCTAGATATTTTGGTATTGTACAGTAAGTCTAGAGTAGGGCGGGGGTTTTTCCCGACCCTGGCTAAGTCTATGTATCTTTTAGAGGCTTTGTAGACTAATGTAAAGTTATGGTAGTGTCCTGATTTTAGACATGGTGGCCCCACCGGCCAAGTGTTGTACATATCAGTTTTGGGAGTGCATGTGTACTCAATTTCATCGATGCATAATATTATGTCGTCAGAACATTTTGTTGTTACAGTTACATGCATGGGAAGTATAAGGTTATGAATTGGTTCTCTCGGGCCTTTACGGCTATGGGTGCCTGTCCGCACCAATAGGATTTGAGGCGTGACAAAAGTGGTATCACAGCAGTCGTCCTAGGGTGTTTACAAAGCCGTGTCTATATAGAGTCCTTTTTATGGGCGTGTTGTGCACCACATCTACAAATAGGAGGCTATGTGACATTTAGGGGTTTTCTCTTTTCTTCATATCTTAGATCGTGCAATAGAGCCTATGTTGTAGGTTGTAGTATTTAACCATTGAACCTATTTATTTTTTTTCCTCTTATTATAGTAAAGATGCCGGTTACAAGAAGGAGTAAGAATACAGGTAGGCGGATAGACGACGCTGCTTGGGAGGGGACCAGCAAGTCACCACCTAGACAAGCTAATCAAAGTGAGGCTCAAGCTGAGTTTGTGTCCCAAACTTCTCCTACCCTTCCATCTCCAGAAGAGCTAAGAAGGAGAAGAACCGCATCCTCAGAACTACCTACCAATGCTGCAGATCAAAATTTAAGGAGTGCAGTACAATTGTTGGCTCGTATAGTTTCTGGAAAAGCTCAAGGACAAGCCATTCCAACTACAGGTTCTAGTGGTACAGATAGGGCAGCTAGCCTACGAACGCAGGATTTTCTCAAATTGGATCCTCCTACCTTCACCGGATCAGATCTTAATGAAGACCCACAGGACTTTATTGATCAAATCCAAAGGGTTCTAGATGTTATGCATGTGTCGGGAAAAGAGACAGTTGAGCTAGCAGCATATAGATTCAAGGGGGAGGCTATATTGTGGTATGAAGACTGGAAACGTTCTAGGGGTATCGATGCACCTCCAGCCACTTGGAAAGAGTTCAAAGAGGCATTTCTTGATCATTACCTTCCATATGAGATTCGAGAAGCCCGTGCAGATCAATTCCTGAATCTTCGCCAAGGAAATATGAGTGTGAGGGATTACAGCCTTCGGTTTAACTCTTTGGCTAGGTATGCTCCTAATGTTGTGGCTACAATGGATGATAGAGTTCATCGATATGTGGATAGATTGGATCTATATCTGGTTAGAGATTGTACCATTGCTGCTTTGAACAAGGACATGGATATATCAAGGATACAAGCATTTGCACAAAAAATGGAGGATCAGAGGCAAAGAAGAAGAACACAAGAGTTAGAAAGGGGGTATTCCAAGAGGCCTAGATCTATGGGACAGTTTATGGCATCCCAAGGAGAGTTTAGGCCTCGGTTTTCTAATAGACCACCTAGGACATTATCTTTTTATTCTACAACTAGTGCTCCATTACAATTTCAAGGGTCTAAAGGTAACCAATTTGGTCAAAGAAATGAAAGTCATAGTTCGCGAACAACATGGTATCAAGAAAAAGGGATTATGAGCCAATTAAGGCCTCCTCGATAGTCATGTAGACAATGTGGAAAGCTTCATTTAGGCGCATATCGGCTCGGAACAAATGCTTGCTTTTGGTGTGGTATGTCAGGACATATGATGAGAGAATGCCCTCAAAGGGGCATAGGTGGTGTGGCATAACCTACTGGATCAACTGTTGCATCATCATCATCGGTGCCTTATTCAGGTAGGGGTGTACAACCTATGGGTCATGGTAGAGGTGCTAAAGGAACAACTAGTTCTAGTGGAGTTCAGAATCGTACATACGTTTTAGCAGATCGACAAAATTCAGAGGCTTCTCCAGATGTGGTTACAGGTACATTATCCATCTTTTCGCATGATGTCTATGCATTAGTTGATCCGGGTTCTACAATATCATATGTCACTCCATTGGTTGCTGAAAAGTTCAAAAAAACACCAGAACTACTAGTTAAGCCATTTGAAGTATCTACTCCAATTGGTGAATCTGTTATAGCTAAGAGAGTGTATCGAAATTGTATAATAACTATTTGCGGTCGTGATACAATGGCTGACCTGGTTGAGTTAGAAATGGTAGATTTTGATGCTATAATGGGTATGTATTGGTTAGCTTCTTGTTATGCCATATTAGATTGCCGAACTAAGAGGGTGTGTTTCCATTTCCCAAGGGAGGCAGTCCTAGAATGGAGAGGTAATATTGGTGCACCAAGAGGTAAATTTATTTCTTATTTTAAGGTGAAAAAGATGATTTCCAAGGGTTACATATGTCATCTGGTTAGAGTGAAGGATACAAATACGGAGACACCAACTCATCCAACTATTCCGGTGGTAAGTGAATTTCCCAATGTATTTCCTGAAGATCTTCCGGGTTTGCCTCCAGAACGAGAAGTAGAGTTTTGTATTGATGTGGTCTCAGATACTCAACCAATCTCAATTCCTCCATATAGAATGGCCCCTGCAGAATTACGGGAGTTGAAAGAGCAATTGAAAGACTTGCTAGAAAAAGGATTCATAAGGCCTAGTGTCTCCCCTTGGGGTGCACCAGTGTTATTTGTGCGCAAGAAGAATGGCTCGTTAGGAATGTGTATTGACTATAGACAACTAAAAAAGGTGACTATTAAGAACAAATATCCCCTTCCGAGAATTGATGACTTATTTGATCAGTTGCATGGTGCCAAATGGTTTTCAAAGATTGATTTAAGATCTGGTTACCACCAAATGAGGGTCAAAGAGAGTGACATATCCAAGACAGATTTTCGAACACGGTACGGTCATTACGAATTCCTAGTCATGTCCTTTGGGCTAACTAATGCACCTGCAGCTTTTATTTATTTGATGAATAGGGTGTTCAAGCCATTCTTGGATGTGTTTGTGATAGTTTTTATAGATGACATTCTGGTTTATTCGAGATCAAAGGAGGACCATGCCAATCACTTACGACAGGTGTTGCAGATTCTTCGTGATCGTAAGCTATTTGCAAAGTTCTCTAAGTGTGAGTTTTGGTTAAAATTTGTGGCATTCTTAGGTCATATTGTATCTGATGAAGGAACAAAGGTTGATACTCAAAAGATAGAAGCCGTGAAGAACTGGCCAAGACCTATAACGCCTACAGAGGTTCGTAGTTTCCTTGGGTTGGCAGGTTATTATAGAAGGTTTATGGAAGGATTTTCTTCAATTTCTGCACCTTTAACAAAGCTAACACACAAAGCATCCAAGTTTCAATGGAATAATGCATGCGAAATAAGTTTTCAAGATTTGAAGAATAAGTTGACTTCTACACCCGTATTGGTGCTTCCAGAAGGCACAGAGGGGTATAAAGTGTATTGTGATGCTTCAAGAATTGGGTTAGGGTGTGTATTGATACAGCATGTTAAAGTCATAAAATATGCCTCGAGACAATTGCGGTCACATGAGAAAATTTATCCAACACATGATCTGGAGCTAGCAGCGGTTATATTTGCCTTAAAGATATGGCGTCACTACCTGTACGGGATTCATGTTAACATATACACTGACCATAAGAGTTTGTAGTATATCTTTAACCAGAAGGACTTGAATTTGAGGCAGCGAAGATGGCTTGAATTATTAAAATACTATGATGTTGATATCTTATATCATCCGGGAAAAGCAAATGTAGTGGCAGATGCGTTAAGTCGCAAAGCTATGGAGCCATCTATTGAAAGACAAGGGATGACTAAGGATCTACACCAATTAGCCAATTTATGGGTTCGTCTTCTTGAAACTCCAGATGAAGGGTTTATTGTGCATAATACCGCAAAATCTTCATTAATAACTGAAGTAAAAGAGAAGCAATATGCAGATCCTATTTTATTACGGCTTAAGGAAAATGTGCAATGTGGGTTAACAAAGGCATTTGAGCTTACGCAAGAAGGGGTACTTCGGTGCCAAAACAGATTGTGTGTACCTGATATAGACGGGCTAAGAAAGAGGATTATGACAGAAGCACATCATTCAAGGTATTCTATCCATCCAGGGTCAACAAAAATGTACCATGATTTGAGAGGGATGTATTGGTGGGGTGACATGAAGAAGAACATTGCAAACTTTGTAGCCGAATGTCCAAATTGTCAAAGAGTTAAAGTAGAGCACCAGAAGCCCAGGGGTTATATGCAATGTATGGATCTTCCAATCTGGAAGTGGGACATGATCAACATGGATTTCTTCACTGGTTTGCCTCGTACATTTCAAAGGTTTGATTCCATATGGGTGATAGTTGATAGGCTTACCAAATCAGCACACTTTCTACCGGTTAGGACCACTTACACAGTTGAAGAATATGCCAAATTATATATTAAGGAGATAGTTCACCTACATGGGTTTCCAATCTCTATTATATCGGATCGAGGAGCTCAATTTACTGCAAATTTTTGGAAGTCTTTTCAAAGAAATTTGGGGACACAAGTGAATCTAAGTACAACTTTTCACCCTCAAACGGATGGACAAGCAGAACGTACCATTCAAACACTTGAAGATATGCTACGAGCTTGTGTATTGGACTTTAAAGGTAGTTGGGATGATCATCTACCTCTCATCGAGTTCGCCTACAATAATAGCTATCATTCAAGTATCAAAATGGCACCATATGAAGCTTTGTATGGAAGAAAGTGTAGATCACCCATTGGATGGTTTGAAGCGGGTGAAACTGCCTTATTCGGGCAAGATCTTGTTCATCAAACAATGGAAAAGGTTAAGGTGATCCAACAACGACTAGAAACAGCCCAAAGCAGACATAAGTCGTATACAGATGTTAGGAGAAGGGGGCTAGAGTTTGCTATAGGTGATTGGGTATTCTTGAAGGTATCACCAATGAAGGGGGTTATGAGATTTGGTAAGAAAGGAAAATTAAGTCTACGTTATATAGGCCCATACCAGATTACTCGAAAGTTTGGACAAGTTGCTTATGAATTAAATCTACCCCCAGAGCTCTCAACAGTCCATCCGGTATTTCACGTCTCAATGCTTAGAAAGTGTGTTGGAGATTCATCTCATACTACCCCTACTGAAGATGTACAAATTACAGAAGATCTCACCTACGAGGAAATACCTATTGCTATTGTAGATCGACAGGTTAAGAAGTTGAGGAATAAAGAAAGAGCTTCTGTAAAAGTGCTTTGGAGGAACCAACAAGTAGAAGAGATCACGTGGGAAGCTGAAAAAGCGATGAAATCGAAGTACCCCCATTTGTTCAAATACGAAGAAAAAGTCCAATATGCTGAATTGGAACAATAACAAGTAAGTGAAAAATATATAGGTACTTTATAGTAATAGGGATATTAACTTAGGCTTGAACTTGTTTTGGATGGACAGTTATGCTAACATTTGCGGACGAATGTTTCTAAGGGGGGAAGGATGTAACATCCCGTAACTTGCTTGTACTTATTCTAATTATATGGAACCTGGTATGGTCATATGGTATAGGTAACGGATGAGATTTGTTATGCAATTATTAATGGTGTAGATGGAATTATAGAAACAGCCCGTATAGTTTAGTGTGATGCGACTAAGCTAACGTTAAGTTAACTATTTAAACTTGGAATTGCAAGCTAGTATTGGAATCTAAAGTTTAAAGTGACCAAGTGTGCATAAGTTGAAGGTTAGACTAAAGGGGCTAGAAGCTGAAAATGGAGCAAAATATTGAGGTGCTTGCTTGACTTATTTAAGCTAGTAGGTGAGTAACCTACTTAAGTTGTTTGAATCAAATTAATGGACCCATGGCTATGGATCAGATTCGGGTCTATGCTAATATTCTCATTTGGGCCTAATTGAACAAACAAAAACAAAGAAAATGGATAAGTGACCCAACACACCAATCTGCCAAGGCCCAAATATAATTGAGCCCAACAAGAAATTATGCAAGTAGGTGCATCACCTACTTTTAAGTTTTAGCAGCTTAGACCCTTAAGTTTGTGCATCACCTACTTGGACCAATTTGACCAATTTTATGTTCCAAAATGCAGCTAAGGAGGTGGACAATATAGGGCCTTTAAAAGGTCAAGTTGCTGGTCACTTTACTTCATTTTTAAGTCACAAAAAAAGAGCATATTTCAGCAATTCTCTCTACTCTCTTAAAAAGAACAAGAGCAGCAGCACTATGTTTCCTTCTAGGGTTCTTGAAGAAACCCTCCCCTTTGCAGCCCAAGGTAAGTGAAAAACACTTAAGATTTTGTTTAATTATCTCATGGGAGATTAGGGAAACAAGTTATAAGTGTTTGGCTGTAAGTATATGGCTAATTATAGAACAAGCTGGTTGTTCATGTTTCCTTGTTATTGAGGAACTTTTTTCTTCTTCTTTGGTTTAAGTGTGAAGGAAAGTTCAAGCTTTTGAAGAGTTCAGTTAAAAGGATAAGTTGCTGAATTGAGGTACGGTGACTGCTCCATTTTATTTTTCTTATATATGAATTTGAGAGGGGATTATGGATGTCTTGGTATTGAGAACTCAAGAGATGATGAGATCAATAATTGATTACTACAATAAAAGGGGTTTGGGACTGTTTTGTGGATTGTTTTGTATGTATATGTTATGGGATGCCAGGTTGAAGTTGGATAAAGGGGTGATGAGTTTGTAATGAATTATAGAAGAAAGATGTGGTGATACACCACCGAACTAATGCTTGTTGTCCAATCTATTTTGTGTCTTGTTTTGGAATGTGTAATGAAGTCGAGGTGGTTTTGGTGAACCTTATAAGAACTTATCTGGTATGTGGGTGTAATTGGAGGAACAAAAGGGTTAAAATAACACCCCTGTTTGATAGAGTAATAGTTGCTGCCCGGTTACTGTTTTGGGTGAAATTAAGTGCCTTAAATGTGTTGATTGGTTACTAATACTAGTTTACCATATATTATATTGTAGATAAGTAATATAAAAGGCGAGAAGTCAAGTTGGGTTAGTTTCGGAATCAAATAACCAGGTTTGTAAGGCATACTCTATTTCACACTCTTTGGCATGAAATCGTACAATTGTTCCCTCAAGCAATTTTTTGAGGTTATCCTATAACAAAGTGATGCATAATGGCAGAACATTACCCTCCATGTATCCAATGACCTTGTTCCCACTCTCTAACGCATTAGAACATCTCAATACGTGCTTATTATTAAATATGCGCGTCTATCTTCACTAGAAAATTTCAGGAGTTCTCCGTTTGTTCAAATAAGACCCATGTGTTATTTCAGCTCCTAACCACTTTATTTGTGTGCCAACAACTCCCTAGCTCATTGTTGTTGCGTTAAGTGTCTATTTACATGTCTCTTATTAGTGTATTACTGGTTCAAGGTATCATAATGTGATGACCACCAACGTAACAATCTCAAAGGCTAATAAACTAAGTATTGCAATCTTTTTATAGGTGGCAGCTCAGGGGCGTAAGCCTAGCATGGGCCGATCCTAATTTATATTTTTTTTTACCACTGATCAGCTGGTCATTTGCGTTATATGGATTACAAAGATTATGAAGTAAGAAGGTAAAATGAAGAAAGAATGTAATGTACATTGTCCCACAAGTATTTATAAAGGTGGTCTACTAGTACTCCTTATACACTTGTATCGGATTTCTATTGAGCTTTTGTATCAAGTGTGTTGCTACTTTCCGCCTTACATATTCAGTACATATTTTCGTACTGATGTCCCTCACGGGGGACCTGCATTTCATGCTGCAGGCAGAGGCACTTCAGCTCATACAACTCCCTAGTAGGAGCGCAGGTTATTCAGGAACTATTGGTGAGCTCCAGGTTGATTCAGGGCTTTCCAAGTCTGCTCTAGATATTTTGGTATTGTACAGTAAGTCTAGAGTAGGGCGGTGGTTTGTCCCGACCCTGGCTAAGTCTATGTATCTTTTAGAGGCTTTGTAGACTAATGTAAAGTTATGGTAGTGTCCTGATTTTAGACATGGTGGCCCCACCGGCCAAGTGTTGTACATATCAGTTTTGGGAGTGCATGTGTACTCAATTTCATCGATGCATAATATTATGTCGTCAGAACATTTTGTTGTTACAGTTACATGCATGGGAAGTATAAGGTTATGAATTGGTTCTCTCGGGCCTTTACGGCTACGGGGGCCTGTCCGCCTCTTCAAATTACTAGTCTGATCATATTTTAAAATAATTTTTCCTTCTTTGTTCATAAAACCCATGGTGTACCTACCATCAGAATCTGCAATGAGGATATGATAAAGTTGAGTGAGGCGCACTAGCCCAATATTAGGAACCCCGTGCCTTAAAACCACTATCATGCTAGAAAAAATAATCACCCAAAGTCTTCAGATAAGGAGCACTAGCAATAGAGTAGGATTCAGAACTCCCCTATTTCTTCTTAGACCACTTTCCACCATCTATACCATGTTGTTTCTGACCTCCACTTTGATCAAAAAATCTAAATATGTTTTTCTATTGTTTCCCTTTCACTACTTGCTTTGTCTTCTCTTTATCAACCTACTCTATACACACAATCAATCTGAAGATATCTATATCCTTGTTAAAAAAGGCAACCTTTCTATCTAGAATTAAATCATGGGACAATGCAGATGTGAATTTCCTCATTCTGTCTATTTTACTGGACACTAACTTAGGAGCATATTCATGTGCTATATTTGTGTTAGCACGTTTAAGGCTTTTAACTAAAAATAATTGTAAGTTCTTACTAATTATTGTCTTTTTTTATTGTATTTCATATGATATAGTAGGGAAGTCAAGATTCATGAAACACTATAATAATTACATTAACAAGAACAAGTTTTAAACACATTAAAGTAGAAGATCTTAGTTGATTACTTGTCTGATAGTTTGTCAACTATCTGATAAGTCGTCAGACATGGCCGTCACCCATAGATGGATTTAAAGAAATGGAAGAAATAGTTGATAACGTGGTCTGATAGGCCATCAATTATATGATATGTTGTTAGGCTTGGTCATCAGCTGTAAGTAGATAACATGAAAGAGGAAGAATAGCTGATGACCTATTCTTGTAGGCCATCAACTATGTGATAGGTCCTTAGGCCTCATTGTCAATTGTAAGTAGACAGCAAAAACAGGGGAAGAATAGTTGATGAACTGGTCTTATAGGTCGTCAACTTTGTGGTACAACATCAGATCATATCGTCAACTGAAAGGCAAAAAATCTAGAATTTGAAATTCAAATAAGAAAAGATCTGGACTATTAATAAGAAAATCCTAGGTTTCCATACGTATCTTGAACATATTCCAAACAACTATTTTTTATACTTTTTCTCTAAATTTTGTTTATTAATCTTTTGGGATTATTAATTTGGTTTTGGATTTCTCTTGTGATTGGGAAGGAATAACAATATTATTTTTCATCATTTTTAAGCTAACTATTTCCAAATTATGAATCTTACATATATTGTTTCTTTATATATCATAAGGAACTAATTCCTTTAACCTGAGTTGTGGGATCAATGAGTTTGGCCTGGTGAATTCATTAGTTGATTAAGATTCAAAAGATATGAGGAACCTCTTGATAATTTTTCTATTGTGCCTATTATCTATTGCTTTCAAATAATAGATTAAACCTTATGATTGGTTTTCTTGATTCAAGAAATAGATTTAATAGGAAGTGAATTATTAATGGGTGTCTGGAAGCATTAAATTTCCATTTAATGATAAATGTGGTAATAAGGTTACTTAACTCGAGATAAGATCATGTAAAGTTTAAGGATTCCTATGTTTGAGAAAATTAGCTAATCTAATATCTAAATAGGTTGCAATACATTTAAATAGAGCATCCATAATGATAATCAGTTATTCCTACTTGTCATGAGAATTTTAATTTACCACTAATGTACATCAAGTGTTAATACTCATAGTGACTCAACTTTAGTTCTTGCATAACATTAATTTGAAACATTGAAATAATGGATACAAGTTACTAAAATGTAATAAATAGTGACATTTATTTAAACTATAAAACCCCCCATTCATAGGAAACTATCAGCTATTAGTCACTTGAATTACAAATTGGCTTCATTAACACCATATTGAAAATGGGATTCGACCCCAACATAGTTGGGTTATATATTTTACTATGAACGTTTACTCTCTTATAAGAGAGATGTAATTTAAGCATATCAAATTTTTGCATCATTTCCAGGGAATATGGTTGTCAATTAAGTATATCTATGATAATTGACTCTAAGGTAAGTTTCCTAAATTTTATGTTTTTTAGCTGTTTTTTATTTTTATAGGTTATTAGTTGTATATTCCATGAACGAGAAGGACAGGAGAACCAATGTTGTCTTCTTACTAGTTGAAGAATTAATCATTCCACCTAAAGGGAAATCAAAGAGAGATACCAAGAAAGTGACCAAAGAGAACTTGACCTGGAGACTCTTAAATAAGTCTAAAAGTGAGCAAGAAGAGCCACAACTTCAGAGACGTATGAGGAAAAGTATTAGGATAGTTGAACCTCTTTCTCAACCTAAAGATAAGGTGATTAAGGAAATCAACTTTGAAGAAAAAGAATCCTCTTCATCTGAACATACTTCTTCGAAGCAGTCCAATTCTGAACAACCTTAATTAGAAAAAACTTCTTCCAAGAAAATAATGGAGGAAGACTCTCATACAAGAGGGGATGTAATAATATGAAAGAATCCAAGCTTATAAGATAGTATGAGGAAGTAGGTTGCTGGAGAAAAAAGACACTCCATAATGGGTTCACAACAACAAAAAGATGGTGTCTTAAGAGGCGTGTATGTGATAAGATAAAGATTATAACCTCTGGATTGAACAGCTACCCACAGATAGAGGGCATTAAAATAATATGACTTAGTGCGGTTAATAAAAGAAGGTGATTATTCCATTCAACAGTGGTGACGGAGTTTCATGCGAACTACCAAGCAACCTTGGACAACATGTGCAAAAAGAGAGAAAAAACTATAGATCTGCCTAATATGGAGCAAACACTAGTGAGTGGTGTGACGGTCAATCTATCTGATAGAATAATAATCCGATTTTTATATGGCCCAAGCTTCATTCTCCTAGTTATTTCTCGGGAGTTCTACCATAAGATGTCACATAAGAAAAATAAACGCCCTTAGTTAGCACACGTTATAGATAATGAAGAGCTCGAGTGGCTATATAATTTAAGTGGAAGAATTTTTAAAGCATCATCGAATCATGAAGCAAAGTTTTGGTAGGAAGTGGTAAGATACAGACCGAAGATAACAGTAGGAGACAATATCATTGGTAAAGATTGAGCTGTTGTGGTAGCAAGCTTAATATCCAACTTTCCCTTGAACTTTGGGGAAATTATTAGTAGTAAGATAACGATTTGAGAAACACAACCGAACATAGAATACCCATTTCCTTGCATCATTACAAGTTTGTGTGAAGTGGATTATGCGTAAGAAATTACAGATATGGATAGGGAGGTCATTGCCAGTAAAACTCACAACCCTATCAAGTTTGATGTGAATTTGCCAATGTTAGTTTTAGACAAAGAATCTCAGGTAGAGCTTGATCTCTGAAGAAGTTCAAATCATTACTACTACATATGGATCTACATAAATTATACAGGTGTCAGTCTCAATATATGTATAAGCAACCTTTTCTGCAAGGCTGCTTCAGTTCCTGGAAGTGAAGTAAATCTGGTAGTTGCTACCCTAATTTTGGAGTATTCATTGATTTCGCATAATTTTTGGAATATGTTTAAGCAAGGGAAGAGGTTTGAGGCTCAATTAATTTTTTTTTCTTATCAGTTTGAGAAACTACTGATAAGAGAATCCATGCTGCCATTGAACCTTTCTTTACTCTACACGGATGCATTATATAACATGGAGAATAAAGTGAATAAAACGTTGAGAGTGATTTTGGTTCCTAAACTTATAGTTTTCAAGGCAACCTTGGACAAGACTAAAGCTGATATTGTGTCATTGTAGAGCCACCAGATTGTGATATTTTTAGATCCTTTAACTGATAAATCTAAGGAAAAACCTCCATTGATTTGCATTACTAGGAAAATGCTGGACAAAAGGAAACAAAAAGTATACTAGAAAGACAAAATCAAGCAAAAAATAAGAGATAATGATAAAGAAAGAAGAGCTAAGAGAAGATCACGACAAAAAGTAGATAAGAATAAGCTAAAAAACCTTTACAAGAATTGATGGTAGTGGGTGAGCCAATTGAGAAAGAATTGAAAGCAAGAGTTGTGGGAGCTTAAGCTAGTAGGCCTCCATTGACTGTTGGGGAGACTGTTGGGGAGTTTTTCACTCCACCAACCACTGTGGTAAATTCGTCAACAAAACCTAATTCTATAGATGAGATTTCTCCCACTATTGACGCAGCAGCAGAGTCGGCAGTTAATGATTAACGCGTTTAAGGCGCTGTAGATATCTTCTATATCTTATTATTATTGTTGTTTGACCTTTTGTATTGGGGATAATGCATGTTTTTTACTTAATGTGGGTAGAGGTACTTACAACCTCAGGGTGTATTGTCTTTATTCTATACACTTGAGTACTACTTAGTGAACCGATATGGTTATGTCTGTTTGTTTGTGTTTGCATATTGTGTATGCATGACTAGTAACAAGTAAATGAGTATAAAATAAAGTTAAATTTTGAGTCAATGATTGTAATAATGTTGTACCCATAAAAAGTTTTCGATTGTGAGATTGACTGCTAGGAACATGGAAACAATTTCTGGACTTTGAAAGTATGCAACATTTTCTACTATGGCTTGAGTTTTTATTGAGTATTTGGTGAGGTCCACACAATTCCATGCCATAAGGGAGTGATATTTATCTTTAATATGTTATTATTATGCGCATTAATCTAGAATATGCCTAAATCATTCTGTAGGGTCTCAAGTAGTCAACTGAGAAGTATCACAAGACATGTTTTATTAGTCAACTTTTAGGTACATATGATAGCCTATTTTTATCCCTTTTTAAGACAGTACAATACCTTCTTTGTTACAACAACTTAACTAGTTGTCAATGAGTTTTCAACTAAGATCCATCTTAGACAACTTTCAATTTTGACATATTATATTTTAACTTTGGAAAATCACCTAAGTTAATGGATGGATGCATTAGAAAGGCTGATGAAGCAAAATATGTTGTAAGTAATTTTAAAGTTGGTGTGTGTCTATATATATATATATATATATATATAAATTCTTGCAGAAATAAAAAGGTCTTGAGTTTAATTGCTAAGACAGATGCAAAAGTATTTTGGAAAATAATGTAAAGGAATAAGTGGTTGTAGCTAAAATTGTGAAATTCCTCAAAGAGAAGCTAAGTCACCAAGCCCAAATCAACCTTCCGTGCACTTGAGCCTTCATTTCATGCCTAAAATAACCTGTAGTGAGCTTAGCCTGATTATTATATGAACCAATTAGAATGGTAAGGGAAAGCTTATGGTATTGTAATTGCATAATTTGAATCTTTATTCAGAGATTGAGCGTTGTAGTGTGTGGTTCCTATAAGTATGAAGAAATGTGTGGAGTCAGGAACCGATTTCTTCAATGTAAAGGCATATGAATAGTTGTAGAACTTGTTAAATATTTTATTGACTACTCTAAGTTTAAGTACTATTTTATGTGTTTGAACTTTGGAGATGATATGGAATATAAATGTTGCTTTGCATGAAAAGATCATTCTTTCTTTCTTATGGCTACAAAATAAAGGAAGTAAATCCTACTTGTTACCTTGTTGTTGTGATTGTGTGCATAATGTTGTATTAGTAGATTGAGGAAAAACAAGTATCTTAAGGGTGTTGATGTTCTAGGTTTATGTAAGAACATTTGGGGCTTTTAACTCAGAATAATTATATGTTCCTCAGTAACCATTGTCATCTTTCTTGTATTTTATGTGATATTGTAAGGAAGTCAAGATGAATGAAAATTTTCGATAACTACATCAAGAAGAACAAGTTTTGATCAAAGTAGAGCAGAAGATCACAGTTGACGACCTGTCGGATAGGTCATCAACCATCTAATAAGTCGTCAAACTTGGCCAGTTTGGACTTAAAGTGTAAAAGGAATACGAGTTGATATTTTGAGTACGACTCATATAGGTATGTCGTATACAAACCAGTGTTCAAACCTGGGAATAACTGAAGTCCTAGGTAGATATGAGGTGAGGTCATAAGTCGTACACTCAGGTACGACTCATACAACGATGTCATATGCCGAACAAAAAGTTTAAGCCGTGGGAAGATCATACACTGGAACAAATATGATAAGGTGCAGTACGACTTGTATCAAGCCGATACGAGTGAAGACTTTGTCATACCGAATGTCAACCAAACTTTATATTTCCTATTATAATATGATTTTCTTTTATTTTGAGATACAATAAATACCATTAGGTTACACTCTTGAATTCCCCTTTACATCCAATTAAAATACTTTTATAATTGTTCTTGAGATATTAGGATTTATTCAATTGAAGACTTTGGAATTTTTTCATCTTATTCTCCTGCAATTGATTTTATGTATTCTTCATGTGAAACTCAATTGTTCTAGGTTTTTTACATGTATATTAGTTCTTCTTTGTTGTAATTAATCTCATAACAGCTACAAACAGTTGAGATAGCCTATATTCACATCAATTTGATAACTAAGGAGTTTGTAATTGGATAAAGAAGATTAAAAAATTATTTGATATTTCTACCTCCATATTTTAGCCCCTACATCTCATCTTTTAACTTGATCCTACCCAAAAATGTTTAACTAAGGTCATATCAAAGGGCAACAAGGCAACACCCTAAGTCTTACTCGATAAAGGGTGAAATTCGTCTTTGAGCTAACCTACTGTAGATAAGACATATTGATAGTACTTTCATGATCCAACAACAGAATAACACTAGTGATATCAAACTTTAAATTAGGTTAATTTACATTGGGCAACAAAGCAAGTACTATTCTATTGTTTGATCCTGCAACAACAATTGGAACATAGCACTGTTGATATAAAACTTAACATTAAGATAATCTAATGTAATCTTAAGTTTGATATCACTAGTGCTATGATCCAATTGTTGAATTTAAAGGGTGTATTCTCAGGCTCAGGTAAAGATGAACCAAACATGCCCCGTATAAATTTTCTTAGGATTCGCACAAATTATAATATTTTAGGGGTTAAGTAGGATGTATTAAAATTGAGGTTGTTCATTTTTTCCTTGATAGTTGAAGCATCATTGTGGATAGGGGAACTTCCTAGAGGATCTATCACTACTTGGCACGAGTTTATGACATAGTTTCTCAGTAGATTATGCTCTTATACTAGGATGCTACTGTTGAAAGAGGAAATTTACAATTTCAGATAGCTACATACAAATTCTTTGATCAAGGCATTATTTTGTAATGCCTCGATTTGCTGAACCAGAATGCTACATGGTACTTACGACCCTGAGGGACCACAAGCTAACCCATGAATGATATCTATACCTATACACTACATAATATACTTTTAGAATGCATAAAACATGAATAATAGGCCATAAGTTTTAACTGAATCGAATATATGATAAATAATAACATGCATATAGGGTAACAAAAACCCAAAACAACTGAAAGATGAATCTAAAATCTAAACAAAATCTGAAAGCCTCTAAATACGATTTGAATTAAGAGTTAAAAGAATATGTCACCAACTAACTCCGTCTAGCAAAACTGAACTGAAATAATTAATGAAATAAAATAATATCGTCCTCAAATGGATGACGACTCACAACAACTCTATGACTAGAATGCTACTGCTGATCTAAAACTAGTGTCTCTGAGCCTATGGTGCATCATAAAAGAAAGCACCATAGCGCAAATGTGTCAGTACAACTCAGAGTATTGAGTATACGAGTGAGGTAGGCTAAATGCAAAAGGGTTTACATGTATGAACAATTTTAACTGACTAACTAATATGAACATAAGAGTGCAAGCATCCATACATAGTAACTGAGATCATGATTACGTAATATTTGGATCTGTATGCTAATACATGGTTTACTTTTATCTAGCATGACCGATACTTGAATTTAGATAGCATGGATGATTGTGGCTGATAGTCCTAAAGTTGTTGGAACTACCTGAGTTCCATAATGTAACTGAATTGACTGTAACTGACAGTCCTAGTATACTAAAATCTAAAGAAATATCTAAGTAATTTTACTGGGACTGGGACTAAAAATATAGGAGGTAGTTTCTTAACTGACATTCCCTAGTAATGTGTATAGCTAGGTTGGGGTCCAATCTCTGCCCTGACTGGAAGAGTTTCAATACCGTGCCACTAGTAAGGACAGGTTAAGCCACCTTCTCCACCCTAATCTGGCAGGTGAAGATATATCAACCTATGTTATCTACATAATTCTGGAGCACAAAGATGACTACTAAGACTCACACCCTAAACTGGCAGGTGAGTTCCCATCCTTGGGTTCACTCGGTGCTAACTCTACTCCCATATATGATTTAACTGGATGTACATGGACTTAGTAACTGACGTCTGTTGACTAATAGAATAGTACTACTATCTGAGAATTTATTGAGATCATGAGATTTCTGAGATTTCCTGAGTCACATGACTGACTGAGTTCTATAGATCATGGCATTACGGAGATTATTATGATAACATGACATGGCTCTAGGCACATAGCTATATTTTCTAGGTACTAGTAGCACTAGGACTTAATGAAAGGAAACTAACACACATAACTGACTTGATCATAAAGTTGAGTCCACAATTTATCATATCATAACTAGGGGATTTCACACTAAGTATAGTTCTCAACATCTTACGTATGAAAGGGAAATTCATACAAAATATGTATACTTGCATATCTTACACATCATGCTCAATACATATCATATCAACGACACATATAAATCACATGGAATTCATGTGAAATAATAAAGCATAGAGCATGGACTTATCATTTAAGCACTATTAAATCATGGGAAATGAATTCTATCATCCTAGGCCTTTTATCAAACACATTACATCTTTTAGCTTAGGAATTTTCTTGAATCTCACCATATTAAACAACATAAATATCATGGATTTCAACTAACAAACACATATACTTAACAAACACCTTGAGATATCATCTTGAAACTTAAATAACAATCATCATCATGTACGTGGTCATATAACATCAAGACAATAACAATATAATATATAAAACATGGTTCTTGAACTCTGTGAAAAAAATGGATCCATAGATGCACACTACACATACCTTAGATTGAAGATTCTTGATAATGATTGATGGAGAAATTTTCTTGAACTTGAATCCCCAATTAAAAACCCTAATATGTTCTTGAGAGGATTTTGAGAGAAAGAGTGTTTTGGTGAAATAATTGGTTAATTCTATGTTTATGGAATTTATACATGGGTGAAATGATGACCCAAACACCCCTCTAGATGCGTCATTTAACTTTTGTGAAAATTACCCGATTTGGGCCCCCGAATGATGTGGAGATATGGCGTTGCCCCCCATTTATGATGTAGAAACTCACCGCGATGCGGTGGAATTGCAGAAAGACCCTGGAAATTAACAAACATCATTTTGGCTTATGATGCAATGCCCCACTGATTGAAATAACTTTGCTAAAACTTTAAATCGCCAGAACTTCTTCACCGGGTGTCTATTTCAGGCAAATTTGGTGTTGGCAAAAATCTTATTCAATTTTATACAATTTGGAGAGTATAAATTTGCCAAAATACCTCTTATAAACCAAGTTATGATCATTCAAAGACCTATGTGACATCACACATGAAAACTTGGTGGATTTAAAAGTTCTTTGCTTGGCTTACTCTAAGTGATCTTAAAAATATGCTTTACACATCATAATCTATATTATCAGTAGGATACTCATCTGAATTCATGTACTCCAAAATGAATCTCTGGATAGGAGATTTCACGTATAGGAACAACGATTCATTTTCTAGATTATAAATATATAGGGTATTACAATCTCTCCCACTTGGAAATATTCCTTCTCGAATGACACTGCTGAAACGAGGATAGATGATAAACTGTAGTACGTGCAAGACAGACACTACTAGAACAAGATCTCATAACAGACATGACTGATAAGCTAAACATATCATGCTGGATATGCATATCAGATATTTGAGTAACTGATTCATTAATGTATAATTAACATTTCTAATAACTGAGTTCTCCCAATGAGAATGCATATTTGATGTATGATTATACACTAGACTGATACATAACTGCATGACTAAATATGCAATGGTACTTGATACCAGATTGTGATTAAACATGAGCATGAACTGAATACCAAGTTTTACAGAATACTGAATGGGAAACTGAATAAGCTTATGGAGAACTATTACCTTGATCTTGATTTGGATTGGTGGAGAATAGGTATGGATACTCGGTATGCATGTCTACTTCTGCTTCCCAAGTTGCTTCCACAATGGAATGATTTCGCCTAAGTACTTTGACTAGAGGGACTTCTTTGTTCCTCAGTCTACGAGTCTGATAGTCTAGAATTTCAACCGGAATTTCCTTATAGAAGAGTCTATTCTGACTGTCAATGCTCTGAATAGGTACTACGAATCATGGATAACCTATACACTTCTTGAGAAAAATAAAGGAAAGACTAGATGAACTGCAGATAGATCTAAAGGCAACTCAAGCTTATAATCTACCTTGCCTATGCAATTGAGAATCTTGAAGGGACCGACATATCAGTGACTGATCTTTCCCTTCCTGCCGAACCGCGTCACTCCCTTCATGGGGAGATCATTAGATAGACATAGTCATCGACATCAAACTCAACATCCTTTCTACGAATGCCAGCATACAACTTCTGTCGGCTCTAAGCAGCCCAAAGTCTTTCTCTGATTAACTGGACTTTCTCTAAGGTATAGAATACTAAGTTAGGCCCTATGACTGAGGCCTCACTAAATTTGAACCACCCGATTGGAGATCCGCACATCCTACCATAGAGAGCTTCGAATGGAGCTATTTTAATACTGGAATGATAGCTATTGTTGTATGCAAACTCAACCAAATGAATGTGGTCATCCCAACTTCCCTTAAAATCAATTGCTCACGCCCTTAGCATATCTTCAAGAATCTGAATAATTTTTTTGGATTTACCATCTGTCTGAGGATAAAAAGTTGTACTGAGATAAACTTGCATTCCAAGACCCTTTTGTAATGCTTTTCAAAAGTGAGAGGTGAACTGGGTAACTCTATTTGAGATGATAGATAATGAAATATCGTGTAATCTGACCAACTCCCTAATATAGAGTTTGACATAATCGTCGGATGAATAAGAGGTATAAACTGGAAGGAAATGGGATAATTTGGGCATTATATCAATAATGACCCAAACTAAATCATGCTGATGACGAGTTCTAGGCAAACACATCACGAAGTCTATGTTCACTTCTTACCACTTCTAAGTAGGAATGGTGAACTCCCGCATGGAACTACTAGGTTCTTAATGCTCTATCATAACCTACTGACATACAGGGCACTTAGCCACAAAATCTACAATATCTCTCTTTATCCTACTCCTCCAATAGATCTCCCATAGTTTGCGGTACATCTTAGTGGCTCTTGGAGGAAAAGAGTATCACACACCATGCATTTTTGCAAGAATTTGCTACTTTAAATCATCTACACCTCGAACATAGAGTCGACCCTGACAATAACTGACACCATCTCCCCCTTAGGAGAAAACCTCTACTTTCTGATTCTGAATTGGCTCTTTTAGCTTGACAAGGCTAAGTTCCCTTTGTTTCTTTTATTTTACCTCAGAAACTAGAGATGACTCAAAACTATCCTGAACACATACACCACCATTTAAAGAATCGACTAAGCAAACACTTAGTATGGAAAGATGATGGATTTCCTGAGCTATTTTCTTCTTGCTATCCTCAATGTGAGAAACACTACCCATGGAGAGTCTACTAAGATCATCGGCCACAATGTTGGCCTTGCCCAGATGATAAAGGACACTCATGAAATAATCTTTCCGGAGATCTAACCACTTTCTTTGACGAAGATTGAGATCTTTGTAAGAAAATATATATTGGAGACTCTTATGATCCTTGAAAACATCAACAAGAACTCCGTATAGATAATGCCTCCTAATCTTCAAGGAAAATACTACGGCTACTAACTCAAGATCATGAGTAGGATAATTCTCCTCATGGAGATTTAATTGCCTGGAGGCATAGGCTATGACCTTACCATGCTGCATGAGGACATAACTGAAATCAACTCTGGACGCATCACAGTATACTATGAACCCACCTGAACCATCTAGAAGAGCTAATACTGGAGCTGAGGTGAGTCGAGTCTTCAATTCCTAAAAACTCTTCTCGCAAGGATCTGAACACTAAAACTTGACCTTCTTCTTAGTCGATCTAGACATGGGGGATGCAATAGAAGAAAATCCCTCAACAAACCACATATAGCAGCAGCCAAACCTAAGAAACTCCTGATATATCATAGAGAGATAGGGCTAGGCCAGTTTTTTACCGCTTTGGTCATTTAAGGATCTACTCTAATACCATAACCGAAAATAATATTGCCATGGAATTCTACTGACTTTAGCCAAAACCCACTTAATGTATTTGGAGAATAGCTGGTGATATCTGAGAGTCAGAAGAAAAATTCTGAGATGGTCTGAATAATCACGCTCTATGCGGGAATAGACCAGGATATCATCTATGAAGACTATGCCGAACATGTCTAAGTACTTCTTGAACTCATGGTTCATCAAGTCCATGAAAGTGGCTGGGGCATTGGTAAGACCAAAGGACATAACTAGAAATTCAAATTGACCATACCGAGTATGGAAATCTATCTTCTGGATGTCAAATTCTCTAACTCTGAGCTGATGATAGCCAAATCTGAGGTCTATCTTGGAGAAATAACTAGCACCCTAATGTTGGTCAAACAATTCATCTATTCTGGGAAGAGGATACTTCTTCTTGACTGTAACTTTGTTGAGCTGACGGTAATCAATACAAATCCTGAGAAATGTCTTTCTTGTGCATGAATAAGACTGGTGCACCCCATGGGGAAACATTGGGTCTAATGAATCCCTTATCTAAGAGATCCTTCAATTGATCCTTTGGTTCTTTGAGATCTGTTGGTGCCATTCTATATGGAGAAATAGAAATAGGCTGAGTATCTGGGATAAGGTCAATGCCAAAGTCTATTTCCTTTCTGAGAGGAATACTTGGAAGATTTTTGAGAAAGACATCTAAATATTTGTTAACCACTAGAATTAATTAAAAGTTAGGAGATTCAGAACTAGAGTCCTTAACATGAATGAGATGATAAACACCTCCCTTAGAAATTATTTTCCTTTCCCAATGGTAGGAAATAAGCAGACCCCTGAAAGATGAAATACTACCTTTCTACTCTAGGACGGGCTCATTCGAGAGCTGAAATTGAACTATCCTATTTCTGCAATCGGCTGTGGCATAGAAGGAGTGAAGCCAATCCATGCCAAGAATGACATCAAAATTAGTCATCTCTAACTTGACTAATTCTGATAACGTGGATTTCTAAAATATCATAACCAAGCAGTTCCTATATACCCATAAAGATATGATGATTTTACCCACTATGTAGAGACTGAAAAGGGCTCTACTAATATTCCGGGACTGGTTCCGAAATCGCCTACCTGGTGGTCGATCTCTATTGCTGTCTCTGAATTTTAGCACTAAGGAACTGTAGAGGAAAGAGCTGGAAATGCTGGCTTAGGACGAAACAGCGAATGATTTCCTTCTTCTTATTTGGTTTTAGAAAAATTAAAACTACCTAATCTTGCTCTCTTGTTCTGCCTCTCCCTAGTCGTAATCTTCTTATCTTCAATTTGCTGAGCATAGGTCATGAGCCTGGAGATAGTCATATCACTGTTCATCAGCGTAGACCTACACTCATTTACCACGCTACCATTCACTCCTGACACAAACTTGCTCATCTTAGCCCTGTTGTCTGCAACCACATGAAGGGCATATCTGGCTAGCTAAGTAAATCTGAGAGAATACTCTTTCACAGTCATATTTCCCTGCCTAAGGTTGATAAACTCCAGAAATTTTGCATCCCTCAGCTCTTGGGGAAAGAATCTATCTAAGAAAGTCATGACAAATTCCTCCCACTCTATAGGGCCTGCATCATCTACCCTCTCAAACTTCCACTGTTTGTACCAAGTGTGAGCAACATCCTATAAATACTATGCGGCTAACTTAGAACTCAGAAAATAAGTAACTCCCATGATTCTATGACCTTTTGGACTCGGTCAATGAATTCCTGATAGTCTTTATCAGACTTCGGCCCAAAGCAAGATAGAGGGTTCATTAAAGACCTGAATCCTACCTGCGGCTGAGTTGGCCACTAGATTGGCCAGAATAAATAGTGACCGCTCATTTTGGGTAACCATAGACTGAGCAAGTGTGGTGAATGCATCCCTAAATTCTGCATGAGAAATATGTTTTCCCAAAGGATCTTCGGAATGAGGAGTGGGATAGTTTCTTTTCTTAGGAAGCATATTCTGAAATAAGAGAAAAACGGAGTAGAATATGATTTTAACTTGCGATTATGCTCACTAGCACGACGTGAATATCAAAAGAGGGGAAACTATTCCTAAAACATCTAACAGACTTTTGCACATAAATGTGGCGCGTAACACACCCATGCATAAGACTCTACTAAATACGGCTTTTAGACTTCCTTGGACTCTATTGAACCTTAGGCTCTGATACAAAGATTGTAACACCCTAATTTGTTAAACCAAAATGTTACACGATGCTTATGACCCCGAGGGACCACAAGCTAACCCATGACTAATATCTGTACCTATACACTGCATAATATACTTATAGAATACAGAAAACAAGAACAATACGCCATAAGGTTCAACTCAATACCATATCTGATAAATAATAACATCCATATAGGGTAACAAATACCCAAAACAATTGAAAGTTGAATCTAAAATCTGAACAAAATCTGAAAGTCTCTAAATACTGTCTGAAATTAGTAGTTGATAGAACATGTCCCCGACTAACTCTGTCAAACAAAATTGAACTATAATAATGAATGAAATAAAATAATATCTTCCTCGAATAGATTTCGACCCAGTAGAACTATGGGACTGGAATGCTACGACTGATCTGGAACTCATGTCTCTGGACCTATGGTGTAACATGAAAGAAAGCACCAGAGTGAAAATATGATACTAAGACTAGGAGTACTGAGTATACGAGTAAGGTAGGCTAAATACAAAAGGGTTTATATGCACCAACAATGTTAACTAAAAGAATAATATGAACGTGAGAGTTCAGACATGCATACATAGTAACTAAGATCGTGAATATACGATATCTAGATCTATACGCTAATACATGTTTTAGTGTTATCTAATATGACTGATACTGTAGTTCTTATAGCATGGATAATTGTGTCTAATAGTGTTGAATCTGATGGAACTATCTTAGTTCCATACTGTAACTAAATTAACTGTAACTGATAATCTTGGTACACTAAAATCTAAAGAACTATCTGAGTTCTTTTACTGAGACTAGGACTAAAATTGTGGGCGGTATTTTCTTAACCGACATGCCCCAATAAAATATATATCTAGGTTGGGGTCCAATATCTGCCCTGACTTGAAGGGTGTCAATACCGTGCCACTGGTAAGGACAACTGTAAGTGACCCTTAGCTAGGAGGTACTCAAATGAGAATGTGGGAACCCTATACTGATAGGTTAAGCAACCTCATCCACCCTAATCTGGAAGTTTAAGATGTCTCAACCTACATATCTAACTAGTTCTAGAACACAAGGATGACTACTAAGAATTGCACCTTAAACTGGCAGGTGAGTTCCCATCCGTGGGTTCACTGGTGCTAACTTCTACTCCCATCTAAAAAGACTGAACATAATTTAGCTGGATATACATAGACTGACTAACTTACTTCCGTTGACTAACGGAATAGTACTACTATTTGAGAATTAATTAAGATCATGAGATTTATGAAATTTCTTGAGTCACATGACTGACTGAGTTCAATAGAGCATGTCTTGATTGAGATTATCGAGATAACGTTACATGGATCTAGGAACACAACTATCTTTTCTGGGTACTAGTGCCCTCAGGACTCGATGGAAGAAAACTGACACATATAAGTAACTTGATCATAAATTGGAGTCCACAATTTATTATATCATAAGTAGGGTATTTCACACTAAGAACAGTTCTCAAAATCTTACTTATAGAAGGGAAATTTATACAACATGCCTATAGTTGTATAGCTTCAATATCATCCTCAATCCATGCCATAACACAAACGCATATCGATTACATGGAATTCATGTGAAATCATAAAGCATAGAGTATGGACTTGTCATTTATGTAGTATTAAATCATGGGACATGAATTCTATCATCTAAGGCCCTTTATCAAACACTTTTCATGCATTCTTTTAGGTTATGCGTGTTCTTGAGTCTCACCATATTAAACCATATAAATATCATGGGTTTTAACTGACAAACACATATACTTCATAAAAACACCTTTAGATATCATCTTAAAATTTAAACAATGATCATCATCATGTACATGGTCATAACACATCTAGACAATCACAATATAATATTTAAAACATGGTTCTCAAGCTCTATGAATGAAATGGATCCATATATGGACACTACGCATACCTTAGATGGAAGATTCTTGATTATTGATAGAGAAATTTGCTTGAACTTGAATCCTTAATTGAAAACCCTAATGTGTTCTTGAGAGGATTTTGAGAGAAAGAGTCTGGTGAAATAAGGGCTTAATTCCATGTTTATGAAATATATATAAGGGTGGAAAGATGCCCCAAACACTCCTCTAGATGCATCAATTAATTTCTATACAAATTGCCCGATTTGGGCCTCCGACGCAATGCAAGTATATCATGTTACCCCTATTTATGATCTGGAATATGATCACGATGTGGTGGAATTACGAAGAGACACTAGAAATTGACAAACTTCATTTTGGCTTATGGTGCGATGCATCACTTACTGAAATGATATTGCTGAAATTTTAAACCGCCATAACTTCTTCACCGGGTGTCCATTTTAGGGAAATTTGATATCGATGGAAAGCTTATTCAATTCTATAAAATTTGGAGTGTATAAATCTACAAAAATACAACCTATAAACCAAGTTATACTCATTTAAATATGACCACTATGAAATCACACAGAAAAACTTGTTGGATTAAAAAGTTCTTAGCTTGGCTTACTCTAAGTGACTCTTATGAACATGCTTAACACATCATAAGCTCTATTATCACTAGGATACTCATCCTAATTCATTTACTCCAATATGAATCATAGGATAGGAGGTTTCTTATGTAGAAAAAATGGTTTACTTTGTAGCTTAGAAATATATGAGGTATTACATGTTTTGATTCAAGAAAAATGTTAGCATGGTACAAAATCATAGAATCAAATGATCTAACTTGTCTAAGATCTTCTATCAATAAATGAAAGATAGTTCCAAAGCCATGATAGATACTATATCACGAGTATTATTTATCCATCATCACAGGAAAACTTCATAGGAAATGCTAGATAATATCGCGTTTACCAACACAGGATGACATACTCCAATTTGGAATTTTATAGTTGTACATAGGCTATTTGAGAAACAAATACTTATGAAGCAGCAAATTACATAGTATAACATGAGGTTGAATATCTTCATACAAATATAGGGTTGCTTAGGAAATAATTTGCGTTGATAAGTGCTGAAAAAGTAAATAAAGTAGTGGCATAGGGGCCTACTTCGAAACCATTCGAGATCGAATCTAAAGAAGAGAAAAAGTATCTTAATCATGAATTGGTAGATTTCTAAGCCCAAGTGTAAGGGAATAAAGTTTGAAACTATTATAATGATAGATAATTAGATAGGAATAGACACAGAGATTGTGATTGGAGGTGTAAAGATGACTATAAGGAGAAGAGTAAAAAATATATTCCACCAAGTAAATGAGATACCGAGTCCAATATAGAGGAACTTTTGGACAAACTGCTCAAAGGGTAAGAAAGTCAAGGGAACTGAATGAAGGATATCAAAACTAATCTGTTAGTATTGAACTAGAAAGTTGAGTCACATGCTACAATAATCAAGTAGTTGGAGCAACAGTTTTGTTAGATATCAGCCACATGAATCAGAGACAACTTTGTACTTTACCAAGTAATAAAGTAGTAAATCCTAAAAATAATAGCCAATGCCATACCATTACTACTCGCAGTGGTAAGATTACTAGAGATTCACCTATTCCTATTATTGATGAATAGAAAAATGATAACCAAATTGATTTTATGAGCAGCAGCAAGTAGAATAGAGGACAAAAGAAGGTTACATAGCCTATGCTGAATATCATTCCAAGACCCCTTCCTTCCTATCCACAAAGATTGATAAACAAATAAGAAGAATATCAAGAATTTTTGTCTATGTTGAAGATCTAACTGTCAACATACTGCTTGTAGTGGCATTGAAGTAGATGTCATGATACACAAAATTTATAAAGTATTTAATCACCAAGAAAATGTCAGTCGTTTATGAGCCATTCCATAATATTCATCATTGCAGTGCTATAGTCACTAGATCTTTAGTAGAGAAGAAAGAGGACCCTGGTGTTTTCACAATACCTTGTACTATTTGGTTTCTTAACTTCACTCGAGCATTATGTGACTTGGAATGTAGAATCAACCTCATATCCTTCGCCATATACAAAAAGATACTGTTAGGAGCTCATAAACCAACTACCATGGGACTAATATTAGTGGACAACACAATGAAGAAGCTTGTTGGTATCCTTTATGATGTTTTGGTAAAAGTGTCTTTTTTTATATTTTCTATTGATTTTGCTATATTACGTTGTAAAATGGACTTTTAGCTACATGTAGGATTCTGATTGATCTGGAGGAAGGACATCTAATATTATGACTCAATGAGGAATAACTGATATTTAATGTATGAAAATCTATGAAGTAGCCCGATGAATTGATAATGGTGTTATCATTAATGTAAATAATAAGGAGATATATTCATTCTGTAATGTTGATGCAATTACTCTGTGAGTTGATGAGACTAATATGGTTGTTCCTATTAAAGAAAGGCTAGGTGTCAAAACTCTTATAGCAGTGATCATGAATTTTGACTCTGAAGTTATAAAGGAGTATGAGGAGTTAATGGGTGAATTATATAGGAATGGTTACAATTATGCACCAAAGAACCTCGATCTAGATTTAAAGAATCAAACTACTCCAACTGCTCACCTATCCATGAAAGAACCATCGGTATTAGTGTTAAAGGGCCCCCACCTATCTCACTTGTGATATTCATTTTTGGATGCCAACAATACTTTGCCAGTTATTGTTGCAGCTAATCTAAACTAGTCAGAGGTAGAAGCATTATTGTTAGTTCTTACAGAAATTCAAGAGGGCCATTGGATGGTCCATTTTAGTTATTGTGGGTATTGCACTTGGTTTGTATACTCAAAAAATAAAACTTGAGTCGTATTGTGTTAGTATATTGATTATCAGCTTTAATTCAATCCTCCTATCTAGCAGATAGTGAAGAATGAAATAATTAAGTGGTTATATGCTGGTGTTATGTATCCCATTGGTGAAAGCAAGTTGGACAGTTCGGTACAGTGCTTTCCAAAGAAAGGTGGAATTACTATTGTGCCTAACAAAAGTAATGATATAATTCCTATAAGGTCAATCACTAGATGGAGAGTTTACATGGATTATAAAAAATTGAATACCTGGACTTAAAAGGACCATTTTCCTATGCCATATATGGATCAGATGTTAGACAAATTAGCTCACAGAGAATGGTATTGTTTATATTTAGATAATTGTCACACCATAGGACCAAGGGAAGAATACCTTTACATATTTGTTTGGGTCCTTTGCATTCAAGTGAATGCCATTTTAGCTATGCAACCCTCTAATATATTTTAGAGATGTATGATATCTATTTTCTCTGATATGGATAAAGACACTATTGAAGTTTATATGGATGATTTTTCATTTGTTGGTGACTCTTTTGGTGATTGTTTTATTCACTTTGAAAGGGCTCTACAAAGTGCGAAAAGGGGCAACATGGTGCTTAATTGGGAAAAGTGTCATTTCATGTTAAAATAAAGAATTATTCTTGGGAAAAAAATTTTGAAGAAAGGAATAGAGGTTGATCGAGCAAAGATTGAGGAGATTTAAATATTACCTTATCCAAATTCTGTAAAAGAAATTCAAAATTTATTAGGTGATTTATCAAGAACTTCTCGATGATTGCTAGTCCACTTTGTAAAATTCTTTAAAGGGAGGAAAATATAATTTTTATGATGCACTTAAGTATTTTGAATGTCTAAAAGAGAAGTTAGTGTCTTCTCAGATCATTGTGTCCCCTGATTGATTACGATTATATGTGATTTTAATGGATTGTCCTTATGGTTGTACTAGCTCAACAAAAAGAAAAGATCTTTTATCTTATCTCCTAGGTTGGTAATCAACTAAATCTTGCTCAAAAGAACTATAAAAATATGTAGCAAGGTTTATTGGCAATGTTTTTTGCCTTTGAAAAGTTTAGATCTTATTTTAATAGGAAAAAGGTGATATTAGAAATAGATAATGAAGCCCTGTGGTACTTAATGTCTAAAAACTGCAAGCCAAGACTTATTCGGTGGGTTCTATTGTTGCAAGAATTTTCCTTTGAAATAAAGGATAGAAAATTCTTAAAAAATCAAGTTTCAGATCACTTGTCTAGACTAGAGAACGAAGCTTTGCAAAAGTTTACTAAGGGATTAGAGATTGATGACAATTTTACAGATGAACAAATATTGGAAACATCAAAATATTTAATTACATGGTTTGTATTTTATAAAAATTCCTTAGCAAGAGATCTAGTCCTAGAAGATCTTTTATGTCAACAAATTAAGAAATTCATACACGAGGTAAGAAAATTTTTCTAGGATAAACCTTTCTTATTTATGATTTGTGCAGAATGAATAATTCGCAGATGCATAACGGAAGTAGAGATGATGATCATACTTGAATCTTTTCATTCACCTCCAGTTAGGGGTCATCATGGAAGGTCTTGCACAACTCATAAGAACCTTCAATGTGGCTACTATTGACAGATCATATACAAAGATGCTCATGTCTATGCTGCGTTAATGTCATCGACAAGTTAATATTTCTAGAAGAGATGAATTACCTATGACCCCTATTTTAGAATTGGAAGTGTTTCATTTATGGGGAATAGATTTCATGCGACCTTTCATGAGTTCATAGGTGAATAAAGTACATACTTGTGGTTATTGACTATTATTCAAAGTTGGTGGAAGCAATTGTGCTTCCTAACAATGAACCAACGAGTTTCACCATATATTTAAGAGGTAAATATCTTAGTGTTCCCTTCTACTTGGTTTGGTTTATAAAGTGGATACTCCTACTTAGACTTTTGTCATCTGAACCCTTAAACCCATTTAAAAGCAATTTTTAAACCCTTTCACTATTGACTAGACTTACATGGAATTTGTTTTGATGAATAAATAAAAATTTGTGGTTTCATGCTCTCTAAATCACGTGAAGTTGTGAACTACCTTTAAAAATAATTAAAATGAGAAACAAGAATTAAAAATTAAAGAAGAATTAGAATTTCCCAACCATAAAATGAAAATAAAGTAGCAGAATATTGCGGATTCCACCCTCATTTATGCAACAAACTTCTCTGCTGCATCTCCTTTAGTCAGAGTGTTCTAGTGAATTTTGATGGCATCCATGAATGTTATAAATCTTTCAACAAAATTGACTATCAATGGTGTTAGTTTATGGAAATAATTTTTCTCTGGTAGTTATGGATCTTCCATGGTAGTGGTGTGGTGATTTAGGTGAGGGGCAAAGTAAAGGGATAGAGAGGAGAGAATATAGATTTATTTTAATTGTTCCTAATTCTAGGATTATTGAAGAATAAGTTATAAGTACTTTAGGGGTTTTCGATTTTGGATAAAGAGATAGATTGAAAAGTAATTTGATGGTGTTGGGTATTTCTATTGGTGATGGGTCAGTGATGGTTCGCTATAGTTGGGTTTGTGATTAAGGGTGGTTGAAAGATTGAGATATAGAGAGAGAAAGGGAAGAGTGGACAAAGATAGCGAAATGATGTGGCTCACCTATAGTTTCACCAACTACGACGGTTGAATTATAGTTGTGTTGGAACATAGAAGGAGGATAGATAGAAGAGAGGGTAGAGGATGGTGGGGCCTTATACTGGTGGTAGGTGACATGATCATGTTGATGGGTTTTTGACATATCGTTAGTGGTGGTGCGGTGGTGGAGATAGAGAAGAGAGAGTTGAGCGGCCATAGGGATGACTGAAAGTGGGAAAATGTCACCTTTGTTATTTTTTTTAATTCTCGAATTAAATTTCACATTTTTTATTATTTAATTTCTTATGTGGCATTTTAAAAATGATGTGGAATTTAATGTAGCATTTAAAATAACATGGAAGTTGACGTGGAAGCAATTATGTTATACACACCGAAATAGTATTTAAAATGTTTAATTTTTTTAAGTTGAGAGGTTCAGATTAGGTAGAGATGTTCACATAACAAACAATCATAATTACAAGTGTCCACCAAGGTATTTTAACTTTTTGAGAAAGAACATTTCTCCATTTTTTATTTCACGTGATGTTATTAGTGATGGAGGGTCTCATTTTTGCAATTATCTATTTAAGAGTTTGCTTGAAAAATATGGAGTAAACCACAAGGTAGCAACACCCTATCATCCATAGACTAGTGGACAAGTTGATGTGCCTAATAGAGAAATATAGTCCATATTGGCAAAGACTATGAATGCTAACAGGACTTAGTGGGAAGGAAAGTTAGATATGTATTATGGGCTTACCACACAGCTTAAAACACACCCATAGGTGCTTCACCTTCTCAGTTGGTGTATGGTAAAGCTTGCGATTAACTGATTGAGCTTGAGCAGAAGACACTATAGGCATTAAAGACTCTCAATTTAGAGCGGAAACATGTAGAAAAATCATGGTTGAATAACATCAATAAGTTTGATGAATTCATGCTCTAGCCATATAAAAGTTCAACACTTTACATGGAGAAGATGAAGTTGCATCATGACGGATAGATTGAGAAAAGGTTATTTAAAAAGGGTGACCAGCTGTTACTTTATAATTCCAAGCTATATTAATTTCCAGGTAATACAAGGTCGAGGTGGTATGGTCCATTCACATTGACAAGAGTTTTTCCCTATGGAGCTTTATAACTACAAAGGAATGGTGATCGCCCATTCATGGAAAATGGTCAAAGAGTAAAGCACTTTATGGGAAATATAAAAGAGGTGAAATAAGTAGTTGACATTGACCTTGATGAAGTTTGAGTAATCAAGGAAACTAAGTCATTTTGCAATGTTTAATCAAGCGCTGCTTGGGAGGCAACCCATGTTTTTGCACTTATTTAGTTTACAGGGTAATTTGTAGGACTAAGGAATGCAGGAAAAAGTATAGAGAAGGTAAAAACGTACACATATGAACTCTTTACGAATTTACCTATACGGTACGACTCTTGAGCAAAATTTATATTAATCATAAAGAAAAATCAGATAGAGACAAAATTTTCTATATTGGATACTATTTTTAGAACGAGTCGTACTCTCAAGGTACGATTCTTTAACTTATGTAGTACCCGCTCAAGAAACCCAAGTAATTTACATGCCTATACAAGTTAATGAAATAACCCATAAGCCTGGGCAAGAGTCATATCCACAACTCGTACCCAAGTTTACTAGGTCAATTCTCAAGATGACCTTGCCCAAAATGTAATTTAAAAAAAAAGAATAGGGAACATTCAAGAACCCAATTATAAACACTCATACACGATGCATTTTCACCCAATTTCAAAATTTCAATCCATGAAATCAAACTATTTTCAACTCAATCTAACTATCAACAACCTTAAATTTTTCATTTTGTTTGATTTAAACTAAAATTTAGGGTTCAAAATAATATGACATCAAGAACTCATTACTTTACTCATCAAATAAGTTCCCAAACACATTTTCTTTACTTTGCAAGTTGAGAGGAAGTAGACCTGATATTAATAACATGGATTTTGTAGGACTGATATGATGATTGATTTGTTGGTACCCTAATATACGCATTCTCATTTAACATGCGAATTTAGGGAAGAACAATGGTTAGGAAATGAATTTTGATATGTCTATGATTGTTAAATTGTTGGATATAGCTGAAAATTGGTCGTGGGAATTTAGGAAATTGCATTACAGTCAAACTTTGGAGTTGGACTTCTATGTTACCGTTTATACAAGACTTCTTAAGACACGTAACCATATTTATGAGATTCATAATGGGACTTAGACCCAATGTCAACATAAATATTTAACAAATTAAAAGTTCTTGAATTGATACAACTTGACCCTACGAGTTGCATCCAAACCCTAAGACTCGTACACACTAGTTGTACCCACCTTGGAAGAAGTAAAATAGAATAAATATTTTAGAATTGCATACGACTATTGGTCATGAGTCATAATAGATCGGTACAACTGGTAAGAAGGATTCATAAGCAGTCCAGTGAACAATGTTGACGCACTTACTAAATCAGTACCGGTGGTTATGACCAGTACCCATTATCGTATCCAAATCAGACAAGACACATTGAAATTTAGTTTTAAATTTAAATTTTAGTTTCTTTTCTTAGTTACTAATAATAGTGTATTTGCGGTAATCATTACTCCAAAGAATGTGTCCTCGTCCAAAGTAGTAACAAAAAAGGGAATAAACAAACAACAATTGAAAGTGAGAAAAATAGTGATTTCGAGTATGAATCTCTTTCTGAGAGTAGCAGAGAAAAATATGATATAGCTAAAAATGGGAAAGAAACTGCTATAGCTAAGGAGAAGAAAGTGGTTCATGAAAAGTCAGATTCACCATATCTAAAAGGGTTGAGGAGTAACAATTCTACTATGTATCCTTCTCATTCACCATTGTTGATTGTTGATAAAGAGGAATGTAGCTCAGCCAAGGCTATATCTGAAGAGGCCCAATGTCCTGAGGTTGATTCTACCCTAATTAGTAGACAGGACCCCCTACTCGTATTGACCAACAGTCTGATGCCAATATTTTAATGATGGGGGTATGCCAATATTGAGAGAAGTTTAATATGAGGTTGTTCCTTTTACCTAGAGGTAAGATAAAGATAGTATTAGGAAATAAAAATGACTTATTAGGATTACTGAATTACCCAAGTTTGAAGAACGCTTTAGGAATTATGAATTTGGGTAGATGATTAGAGTGCCCTGAAGATATAGCGAGATTCTAGTTTATTTGTTCTACACAGCCTACAAGGGTAAGTTACAGAGGCAATACTCATAAGGCCAACTGTGGAAGGGTGGTGAGCCTATCACTTCCTTCAAAATTTGAGGTGTGCCTGTGAATATCTCTCCTCAAACTAAAAGGAGATTTTTTAATGGGCCACAATATCAATCCCTTTCTAACACAAATGAGATGGATTAAATAATGGTTTAGATAAGAATGATCATGAAATAGACACTGCGCTTAGAAGAAAAAATAGTTATTTTTAGAATAGATTCTGAAGTGGATAACCTTGAATGGTATGCATACTACTAAGGTTGAAAAAGGTATCAGAGATTCATAAAATATAAAGAAGCGTACCCTTAACTTTGAGGGTATGCTTATCAATAATAGCTCGGTACAGGGTAAGTCCGAGATTTGATATGATATATTGATCCTGGTTCCGACATCTATGATAACTAGTTTTGCAGTTGGCTATGCATTTGATATGATTGAGTTTTAGGCCTGAGAGATGAGATATAGGCAATTAGGGTAGAAGGAGTTACTGGGCTACCCTTTCTTAATCACTTAGATTTTGCTTGGTATAGGAGTGCCAGAACTCTCTTGGATTGATGAGATGATTAATGCTCAAAGGAAGTTTAACATCAATTTGATTTGAGACACGGCTAAACCCTTAGCACGGTCTATGAAAAAGGTAGTAGATGTTATGGGTGGCTATTCCCGTAAGATGATCAGAAGGTTGCTCCTACTTCATCTTAGGTTATCGAGAAAGGTGCATAGATGGAGGGTGATTAAAAAGATACAATGGGTACTTTTAGTAACCCACCACCCATCTAGTGTATGCCACCTTGGCAATGAGATATGCTTCCAAGTGTTATATTGATATCCTAGTCTACATGGATCGAGGTAGTAACCCAGTTAGTTACACTCATTGTGAAAGTAGGTCATATAAAAGGTGGAGTAAGAAGAATGAAGGATCGACAGTTTGAAGAGTAGGATGGGAGAGGCCAAGGGAACTTAGATGCATTTGATGTAAGAATTTCATAATAGTTGGGTATTTGGAAGAGCTTTAATGTTGTTTATGTCAGGGCCAAGATTGATGATATCAAGAAGATAGTTGCGGAACAGTTCGAGAGATTGGTGGTTGCAAAGCTAGTAACAGAGACCATGATTCCTATAGTCGAGGTGTCTAACATTGGGGAAGACTTGTCTAATAAATATGTTAAGGAAATGAAAAAAGGAAAAAAAAAAAAGAAAAGATAAAGTTGATGAGAAGAGGGAAAGCACAAGAGTATCCAAGATGGGCAGGACTGTGAGGCAAGGGTCATTGAGATTGTTGTTGGAGCTGGTGGATCGAGAGCTCCAATTGTTTTTGTTGAGTGGGATGATGTTGCACCCCATATTCTAATTCAACCAAGTTGTTTGGATAGTAGCTAATAAAAGTAGGACCCGACCTAAGGTCCCACGTTCTGATATTTATGAGATGGTTCCTTAAGTGCTTAGGTATGACCCTTACCCTTACTTTATTTTTTATAGCCCTGGGGAAAGTTCATTAAACTTTTTTGGGGGTGGGGGTTATTTCAAAAAAATTCAAAAATAGCTGATAGATATAGCTAAAGTTAAAACTATATTATGGCTTATAGATTTGATTCAGACAGGTTAGATATGGAGGAGATTAGCCTACCAATGGCATTTATGATTTTTCATTTGATTATGATTTTGGTGATTTCAAAAAAAAATTCATGCGTATTGAAAGGATTTGGTTATGATTATTTTTAATGATTGTGAAACACTGCTGATCTGAAATTCTACTATTATGAATAGTTGTATTGTTTAAATCGAAAAAGAGTTGAGCCCCTAAAAATTTTTAGCCTGATTTATATAGTTGTATGAGAATGTTATGAATATATTAATGGAATTAGGATTAGGGATAGGACAGTTAGGGACCAAATAGGTGCATAGGTTGATAACTAGTACATAGTAATAGAGCCCTATGCAAGTGCTTGTAAGGTTTACAGAGTTCTTGGTTGTGTTGGAATCTAGAACTTTCCCGGTTGCTTTTACCTAGGTCTAGAATAGTTAGGTACGAGATGATCATAGGAACTTGTTGTATATTCTACTAAGTCCAAAATTCCCTAATCAAATGAATAAGTCCCTTTGATCCAAATATTTGAGAGATTATAGAAAAGTGTTTCTTGTTACACCTATCACCTTCCCATTTAACTTACAATGAACCTATTTTAGCCCCGGTACTCATATGGACACTGAGTAACTTAACTTAGACAAATCACCTAAGTTGTGGGTTACAAGTATAGGGGTGTGTAAGAGGAGAATGAATATGCAGATAATGGCTAGAAGAAAGATAGTAGAACTATAGATAGGAGTGGTGAAACAAAATAAAATGAAGTGCAATGTATTACAAAAGAAAAAAAATAACAAAATTAAGTTCTAAAAATCCATACCTAACCCTATTAGAATTAGAATGTTCTTAAGAGAAAAAGGGAGAGATAAGGGTAGAAACAAATAAAAAGAGAAAATACATGGACCCCAAGAAAGGCATAGTTTCCAGGAGGCTTAGTTGCTAAATATATCTTAGAAGATATCATACATGCCCTAAATCTACGTTATAAGATAAATAAAGTTCTATAGTAATCCTTCTATGACTATCTTAAAACTTAGAAATAGAGCATAAGGTCAAGCCTATGGTATTTTATTAATATTAGTGATACTTCTTTGGAAGTGAGAGAGCCATTCATCATATCCCTTAATAGATTAGTTTATTTATATGAAGAGTGAATTGGATTTCTATAGCTGAGAGTGCACACGAGTTATGCTTCTAGGTTGCTAGATCATTTGATGAATGCAAACTATATCTATGCCAAAGTGTCTATGGCTAAAATAATGCCATCATCGGATTCACTTATGTTTCCAAGTGTGCTAAATTGTCATGTACAACTGAGTTTTGAAAAAGTAGAGTTAAGAGGGGAACCACAACATTGAAATTTAATTCAAAATCACTACTATGGGTTTCTTAAGATCTTTCTATTTAAGCATCGATGCTATGATAGCAAATGGTAATTTGGTTTTGTTTACTTGAGGACATGAAAAGGCTATGTTAAGGTTGTTGATGTGGTGTGGAAACACAATTCTTTTTGATGCTTAAAACAATGAATTTATGCATAAACTTGGCCTGTTTTGTTAGATATGATACACTTTTGTGTTAATTGCAGGTAAAATAGGTCTACAATAGTATTGAAACAAACAGAGAAGAAAAGACTTGAAAAAGACAAACTTTGATCAGTATATGAGTCAGCTCATAAGTTGAAATTAGTCGATACAACTTATTTACTAAAACATCTAAGTACAAAAACAAAATCCAAATGAAGAAGCAAAGTATGAGGAAGATATGACCCAAGTATCCCAGTTGTAAAAACTAATATGAGCCATATACAAAAGTCATAAGCATAACAAAACCTAATGTATCATCGAGGATTTAAAGTGTCAAAGGAATATGAGTCAAAAGTTTGAGTATGACTCATATAGGTATGCCGTATACAAACCAGTTTTCAAAGTTGGGAAAAACTAAAGTCCTAGGTAGAAATGAGTTGAGGACACAAGTCGTAAACTCAGATATGACTCATATAGATATGTCATATGCTAAATAGAAAGATGAAGCTATGGGAAGATCAAACACTGTAATGCATGCAATAAAGCAGGGTACGACTTGTATTGAGCCAATATAAGTAAAGACCAGGTCATACTAGCTCTGACATAACCTTACCTTTCCCATATTTAATAGGATTTTTGTGTTATTCTAAGATACTCTAAATACCCTAGGGTTTATCTTTTCTTAGATTACACTCTTGAAAATCCCTTTACTTGCTTTGGCATGTTTTTACAATACTTGTACAAATGTTCTTTAGATTTTACGGTTTATTCAAATAAAAGACTTTTGAATTTATTCATCTTAATCTCGTGCAATTGATTTTATGTATTCTTCTTTGATAAGCATAGTTCCTTGCACAAACATAAGAGGCTAACCTCTTTAGCTAGGGTTGTGGGAACCCTGGAAGATTAGCTACATAGAGAAAGTGTGAGACTCAATTATTATAGGGTTTTTTCATGTATCATAATTCTTCATCATAATAATTAATCTCATAGACGTTGTAGATAGTTGAGGTAGATTGTATTCACATCCATTCTATAGTCAAGGAGTTTGCGAATGAGAAATGCAGATCAAGATAGTGATTTGGAATTTTTACCTCCATCTTTTAGTCCGTGCAAGACATCTTATCACTGATCCTACCCCGATAAGTGTAACTGATTCCATAGTAAGGAAAATAATGCAATACCCTGAGACTTACCTAGTAAAGGTTGGAATTTATCCACTAGCTTACTCTGCAGTTGCTATAAATTATATTTTAGGCCTTGCATTCGTAACAACAAGATAGTTGGGTTGATCACTACAAATTTATAAAGTTAGGAAGTCGGGGGGAACATAAGCCTAGTGTTCATCTTATATTGATTACAATTTAAAAGAACTCAAGACTGGGTTACTAGTTGTGATTTTTATCAACATCCCCCATTTACTTTCCAGTATGGTTGTGGATTACATCAAGGCAAGAAAAGTATTCATGTTTTCCCTGTGTGATCAAGTGAAACCTAGTGGGTTTAATATATTTACGATCGACTATATTATGCTTCTAATTGATGTATAGGTTTGAGAGACATCACCTATAGATCATAGTATAGGTTATTATCGATGTGTGCATCATATGGTGTAGCCATAGGAGATAAGTTATAATAGTGTAATTCATTTGTACTTTATTTTTTACTCTTTTATATTTGTATTTCTTATATCGATATAACCAGGTTTTGTGATTTCATTAGGTATTTGAATCTCTTATTCAATTTATTATGCATTATTTTCTCTATATAATTGAGTAGGCTATTACTAGCCATTTAGAACTAAGTGGATTGACTTGCCTACTGGTGTGTTATCTAGGCTCCATCATAACTTGAGAAATTGGGTCATGAAAAATTAATATTAGAGATAGGTTTCACTTTGTATTAGTATAAGAGCAAAATGTTTAATTGAGTCTTACGAATTTATGTGGAGATGTTTGTAACCTACCTTTGGGAGGTTACAGGGACAATCTTAGCAAATTCACTTCTTGATTCCTTATAGTGTGTTCGCAATGCTATGAACCTCGAACACATTTATTGACTCTATTTTTTCCTCAAAGTAAAATGTGATACTATCGATAGAAATCTATGAAACTTCAACATACATGTCTAGAGTTTGTGTGCAATATTGAACTAGAGAGTTAGAGATGTATATCGAAGATCTTCAGCATCTACTAAAAGGATTTACGGCCATTTTAGGCTCCAGTAGAGCTCAATCCTACATAATCCCTTTAATGTTCATCATTGGGGATTTAAGTCATCTTGCAGATCCCTCTTACACAAGGATGGAATTCAACTTATTGAATAGCTCTCAGACTAGAGTTGGGTCTATAGGTGTTCATCAGGGTTCTTTTCTAATTTTTTAGTACAAAAATGGGTATCTTGAGTTTGCCAGACTTATTCCTATGCTATATCCTTTCGAGTAGTTAATTGGTGCATGGATGTGTAGAGAACTAGCATTGTCACTTTGTTTAGCATCAGAGGACTTGATAGAAATAGGGTATTTTTCTCTAGATTATAGATTTTGTGAGCGTAATAGAAAGAATGTGTATTGAGACTTAAGAAGGTGGTAGTGAGTTTCCATCCTATCAGGATAATGCTATTAGTATTTCATTCAAGAGTTTGTTTTGTTTCTGAGAAGATGAGACATGGTTTTAGAGAGATCCCTCGATATGAGTAGTTGATCAGACAAAGTTATCATATAATCCCCACCATCTTAGAGTTTTTCAGATAAGCTATGATTGTTTGAAGAATAGATATACTACTATAGTTTTCTCTCAGTATTAGTTGGCTAGCAATTTATTCTTAGTTTCTCCTCTCTTGATGTTGGTGCTTCAGGAGTTTTCTATGACTATAGAACGATCGATAATCAGTCTGGAGAGTGTACCCAATATGAGATTACTAGTCTCAACTAATTCATATCAACATTGAGATATTGTGGTATCTTTAGTCCGAGAAAGTGTGTTTGGCACCTCAGTTGATGATTTGGATGGTCGGTTTGAGTTTGGACCCATTCGGATTTGCTCCTCCAATGCCCGTTGAGTAACTAATTGTGTATTTCACCATGTTAGGTGTTCTTTTATTTCCCATATTTATCTTTTATTATGTGTATTAGGGTTTCATACCCATTGCTGATTTTATGCCTTGATGAGTTCATATAATCCCCACCAGCCTAGAGTTTCTGAGATAAGTCATGATTGTTGGAAGGATAGATATGTTTCTAGAGTTTGTTGTTAGCATTAGTTGGCTAGCCATTTATTATTAATTTCTCCTCTGTCGATGTTAGCACTTCAGGATTTTTCTATAACTATAAAAAGATCGACAATCAGATTGGTGAGTGTCCCCAATATAAGATTGCTAGTCTCTTAGATAATTCAGATAAACATTGTGATGTTGTGGTATCTTCAGATAAATAAAGTGCACTTAGAGCCTTAGTTGATTATTTGGTTGGTCGATTTGAGTTTTGACCCATTCAGATTTACTCCACCAATGCCCGTTGAGTAACTAATTGTGTATTTCACCATGCTAGGTGTTCTTTTATTTCCCACATTTATCTTTTATTATGTGTATTAGGGTTTCATACCCATTGGTGATTTCATGCCTTAATGAGTTAATATTGATTATATCGTGCCTTGGTATTGAATTCATGATTATGTGACTACTCTATAGTTTATTTCTTTTACTAGTGGATGGAGTATATCTGTATGGTTATATTTTCGCATTATGAGTGTTTTATTTGGGTTTGAGAGCCATTTATCTTGGCATATTGACTTTATTGTGGCTTTCTAGTGGTATATAATATTGATGTTTATTTTCATATCACCTCTTCATAAATAAGAATTTTTAGTGGGTTTCTTGGGATATTGGCCTTATTGTGGCTTTTGATTTCTTTTGATATAACTTCTTGAGTTTATTGAAATTGTTTGTTATTAATACTTGATATAATTGATCCTCGCTAGGTAGCTGTATAGACTAGTTCTATCTAGTTAGAATTTTATTTTCTTGAAATTCTTATTTGGTGGCTTTGGCAGATATAGCCTAATTTGATAATTTCTTTCTCCCTGCATGGTGAGGCTGATTATTTTCCCTCTTGGTTAGCTGTGTTTGATTGAATTTTTAATGTAATATGATATCAAAGGTAGGTTGACGTTTCTTAGTTTTCTATGGTTCTAGAGTTGACAGTTTAGTTGTATTGCCAGTTCTTAAGTTTGTGACCCTTAGTATTGTCTTCTATATTGCGAAGGTTTTAGCTTTGTCTATCCCTTTTTATATAGCAAATTTTTAAGATTGACCAGTTGTGGATCTGTTCTTCATTGTGGTTATTTTATTGCTTGATAGTAGTTTAATATTGATATTGAGATGTCTTACATTCATCACTTAGATTTGTTGGGTTCATCTCCTTGTGATGGTTTTCCCTTTTTATTAGTTTAGAGATTAGATGCTCTTTCCTTGATTTGATATGGCTCTGTCTTAAGTAAAGTTGAAAAATTAGAGGTAGGTGGCCTTTCCTATGATTGCTTCCTGAGATGGAAAATTGTAATTTCTTTATATTTAGTTATTGATTTTTTGATGGTGGTCTTGACGTTGACCTTGGTTTTGAGATTAGTTTATTTGAGTTATGATTGTCCAGTTTGGATGGATTTAAGAATTCCCAATTTTAGAGTTGTTCATCCTGATGAGGCTTGGTGGAGTATTTATCATCGATGATATAACCCTAGGGATATTTTTGGTTGAGATGGAGAGTTGGATTGGTTAGTTCTAACTTGAGTGCATTTTTTTGAGTTGCTCTAGTTTTTTCCAATTCTAGTATGGTTTAAAGCATTGGGTGGTTCGTAAATATTCTTTGATTGTTTATGCCGTCTAGCAAATATGAAGTTGAGCTCCTAGTTTTTTAACTAGTGATTTATCCTCTATTGAGACTTTGTTCTTGAACTGTGTTCATATTTTAGCTCGACATGATCTGGCACAAATATGTTTGATTTAGATAGAATGGTTGATATGACGGTTTGAACTTGGATTGGGTTTATTCGATTAAATTTGGATTTGATGCGTAGATATGGAGAGTTGGAGTTATTGTATCTTTGGAGTATGTATGTCTACCCATCTTATGGTTTGGTTTGGGAGTTGAGACAAAGTAATTAAACCTTGGGGTAGAGATTTTTGCGCAGTGTTGTAGAGGTTGCAGGAAACCTTCTGTTAAATTTGCCTTTATTTGTATTTTAGTTATAGGCTAGTTGAGCTTACTCTGTCACCACCTATTTAATCTTCTCGACTTTGGTAAGATAATAATTGATATGATTTTATATGTTATATCATACACTCAATATTGGTTATTTCAATTTTGACCATGAGTCATCAGTCTTCTTTGGAATTTTTTGATTATATACTCATGGGAAGTAATATATTTGAGCTAGATTAATTATGGCTTAAACTTAGTTGATGGGACATCCTAGAGTGGATCGTTCTGTGATGGGTGGCTATGCCTTGATCTTTTGGATTCTAGTTTTGATTGCCACTTAACTAGTTGTAACATTGTTTTGTATTGTATTCCTTGATTTTCTTCATTTGCGTGCCCAGACAATGCCTTATAAGCTTATTATCGTGTTTTTCGTTTGGACTTTTAGTGGATTACCTTTAGTTCCTTGATTTCTCTGAGATGATATTGCATGGATAGAACTCAGGTGATTTTCCTCCTTATTTTGAGAGTGTAAAAGTTATGGAATAATAAGGGAAGTATAAGTTTTGATTTGGATTCAATTGTAGGACCAAAGCCTTGTGTTGGTTTTGTTTAGATGAGCCTCTGCTAATTTAGGTAGGTTTCGATAGAGTATCAGTGTGTTGTGGTTCAAAATTGCATAATTAGGCTTTTTGGTTTAGTTGGTGTCTAGATGGAGGTTGAATTTGAGTTTGGACTGTTTGAAGTAAAGTGAGAGATGCTTGTTGAAAGAGGGATACCTATGGCAAAATCCCTTGGAACTTGCTCTCTCTTTGTTGAGGTTATCTAGGGAGTCATGCATGGAGAATCCAGGTCAAGTTTTTTATCCCTTTGAGCTTTTGAGATTCTTTTAATCCATTGACTTTTGGGGACGAATGTCTTTCTAGAAGTGGATACTGTAATGACTCTTCGGGACATTTTTCATATTCCTTCTTATCTTCGTCATTAGAGCTTCTCCATACCCGCCCTAAGTCATTTATGACTTGCTGGGACTGAACATTAAGTGATTAGGCAATTGTTTTGGTTTTTAGAGCCAATACCCTAATTTTGAAGTCTTTATTTGTTCCAAATGGCCATTGGGAAAAACATCAAGTAAAACTATCTGGTATACAAAAGTTCAATGCACCAGAATCTCCTGAATATTGATTTTAGGCTACTTAAACCATTGGTTTGGGTCCCAATACACCTAAGATTATTTTGGCCTATTGATCGAAAATTTTGAATAATTCATAATTTGGGTGTGGGACACACATGTGGTCAAAATGGCCTCGGATGAAAAATTCAACTTCACCATCGGTTCTGTTATAACAAATTTAGTGTAGTTACAGTGTTCGTCTATGAAAATCAAATTTATAATTAATATTGAGGTATCATTTCAAGCTTGGTAAAATTTCCAAATTGATGGTACTGATACTGGCGATTGCATAAGGATCACCATGGTCATGCCATGGATACCGCAACAAGTTTAAAGGCGATCACAGTATAGCGATCATAGTTTATGTGATGGCGATGGAGTCATCTCCTTGCCTAGGGGGTCTATAAATAGATCCCAATGGCAAAAAGTTGGTCATTTTCACTCAATCCTTGAGAGCAAACAAGCCTAAATGGATAAGATAACTCTAAATTTATCTTTGTGGATGACTTGGGAGCTTTATTAGCATCTTTTATCATGATTATCATCTAAATTAAGATAAAATTTCATTAGTTTTTAGATAAAATTCTTTGTTTTTAACAAAAACCCCAATTTGCTTAGGGCTAGATTTTAGCCCCAAATAAGCTTTATTTTACCCTTTTCTTTAGGGTTATGATTCCTTTTTCATTTATGAACATTAGGTTGACCTCGAAAATATGATTTCTATAAATAGGGCCTACTTGTTTCATTTCTATTTGGAGATGAAGAACAATGTTGCAATATGTTATTCGAGTATTGATGTGTAGATTACAATTTTGGTAGTTTTATGTCAATTAGGGGATTGTGAAGTGATGATGGGCATTGGTGTAGGATGTAATATTTTTGTGGTTCGGATTTAAGGTAGGTGTCATCCTACTCTTTACCAAAGGTAGATGCTCCACCTAACTACCACCATAATTAGTGTATGAATTTCTTAATAGTTCTTTCTACCTGCACAACTAGTCTTGAACTATTGCATGATATGAAGAGTTATTTGAAATACAATGGTATGATTTAATGAACAATAGGAGTTGGTGTCCCCTACTGTGTATTAGTGAACTTTCACGACCCGAACAAGGGCCTGGCCATGATGGGTGTCTCAAGTCAAGCAAGAATCAGAGACTACCCAAAATACCTATGCAGCCAAACACAATACACCCTATGTAGGATGTATTCAGAATATATAAGAAGATAGAAAAATTCAATCGAAAGACATTACACTACTCTATAACCAAAACCAATAAAACCAAACCAAAGAATAACAAACCATCCCATTCAACCATAGTCAAAATGAATCTTCTACCAAATGAGTGCTAGTAAAACATCAAGACATGCCCCCGACTTTGATAATATCAGACACAATGACAATGTTAATGTGAACTCTTTACTGCTAAATTAAGATAAAAAAACCTAATGAAATAACTAAGTCTTCCAGGGGAATGAAAGCTCACCACTTAACCAACAAAGACCAAGATCCTAGACGGTTCAATAAATTTCCACAGGAAAGGTAGAAGTTGCTATGGAGCCTACATCTCATGGGGATATAGCATCCGGAGATGATTAGTGAGGTGAACACTAGCATAAATGTAGGGATAAAGATAATGACATCAATTGAAATCTAAGTAAAACCAATGAGCATAATCATATGTAATTACATATATGCATATATATATATATATATATATATCATATGTCAGGATAGAGAACAAGGTTTAACATGCTTTTAAAAACATCAACCTGGATTGTGTAACTCAACCGTCAATAATAGTAACCACGGGCTATATGGGCCCTATCTCTCACCTTGTGTCGGGCCCCAGTGCATGTAGCCACATAATCGGAGAAAATCTCATATATATGCACATGGGGTACTGAAAACCTCAAACATATAGAAAGGTGACATAAGCACTAGATCATATAACGATTTAAGATGGACTCAAACCTCCCTAATCTTGAAATAATAATAAAGGAGACTTGAACCACCCTGGTCACTTTGAACCCCCCGCATCGGTGAATTTGGTTTCCATTATAGGTCACTCCAACCTCAACTTTCATAACTGCTACAAAACCATTATTAAAGGACAATAAAAACAAGTTTCACACATTCCCATTCATTTAACCACATTGCCATTAAGGCATACAATGTTTGTATCATGATACCAACTACAGTTGCAAAGTAACACATCATGCCAAAAGAATTTCCTTTTAATTGGGGAGAAAAATTCTTTTTATTCATTAATACACATTGGGGAACACCGACTCCCTTTCTTCATTTAATTATAACATTATATTTCAAATGCCTTTTATATAATGCAATAATTCAATTTCACAAATTCCCACAGTTCTCAAAACTAAAACTAATTTCCCGTTTTGGGGTTGGGGACATAACAACTTTAAAAGTCACAAGTTCGAGAAAATTATAATTCCCTAGTTCATTCACCAACCCGATGCACCTATAAGTTCAAAACCACATTTAAAACATGAAAATCATATATAAACCATGAGAAAATTGTTCAATTCAACATTCAATAAACCCCAACCCATGTTTCAAAACCATCACAATAATTAAAGAACAATTCTTTAAATCACATGCTTTTACAAAATTAACAATGATGAAATAGTAGCATGCCTTAATAACTAATAAGAACAGAGATAAATCACCCTAGGAAACCCCAACTGATTAGCTGGATGAAAAAGCAAAGTATTCTTAACCTTGAGGATTTAGGGATGCTCTGATTGGTTATATCATATGTTTATGATAGATAATAATTCCCTAAAGAAGTTAAAAGATGTGTTTTTAAGTTAGGCAGGAGGGGAAATAACCAGAATGCCTTCAACTTACAATCAGGAAAATACCACCTTTGGTTATGAGTCAACCCTTTGACTCATACCTACACATTATAACTCCTGACCACGAGTCATAACCAAGTCATTCACTAGGACACCGATACATTGCCCACCTTATGACACCACCAACCTACTTGTAATGAGATCTTATGACTTGTAAGGTCTAGTGGTGAGCAACATAAAACCCAAATGAATTTAGTACTGGACATCCTACGATTTGAACCTAAAACACATAACATATCTTCATGGCTTATAGTGAGCCACTCGTACTCAGAGTAGAATTTTCCCACTACGTTTCTGATTTGGTTACAACCAGGGTCTAATAATTCATAACAAAATTTGATGACTCGTCTCCAAGGAAGTGACCCCAAAGCTCCAGAATTTTCAAGCGTGAAAAATCTAGGGTGTTATTATGTCACTCACTAGGATAATTCATCCTTGAATGATGGATCAAGGCAACACAAGCATGATTGGACTCCATATACCTTTACTCGAACCTTCAACGAGTTAGAAAATAAAGATGTCGAGGAAATCACCCCTTTCCTTTAACAAATTAAAAATAAACAAAGATGTAAAATTAACACATACATTAGGCATGATTTAACAACAACGTATACTTGGACTTCCTGTCCTGCTCAACTTCCCCAATGGCCTCTTCAAAAATACTTAGACCCTCCAAAGGGATAACTGACAAAGGATCATCCACACTCCATACAAACATCGACACACGAAATACTGAATGAATTGACCTCAACATAGAAGCAAACTCTAACTCATGCGTAATGCTACCGACCCTCTTCAAAACATAGTATAAACTAACATAACAAGGACTGATATTTCCCTCCGTACTAAACCGCATCACCCATTCATGGGAAACACCTTTAAGAACACTCAATCATAAACCTAAAACACTAACTCCCTATGCCTAACATCTACATAGGACTTTTGGTGACTTTGGGTGGTATTAATCATATCCAAATAACCTTTACTTTCTCCAAGGCCTGGTAAACTACGTCAGGACAAAATAACTCATTTTCACTAACTTCATACCACCCAATAGGAGAATGACACCTCCTACCATATAATATCTCAAAAGGAGCCATACTAATTCTAGTATGATAACTATTATTTTGCAAACTCTATTAGAGGAAAAGGATCAACCCAACTACCACCATAGTCAATCATGCAAGCCCAAAGCATATCTTATAAGAACTGAACCATCTTTTTGGATTGACCATCTATCTATTGTTGAAATATATAACCAAGGATCACCATAGCTCCTAAATATCTATGAAACAATTGCCAACTATGAGATGAGAACTGATAGAAATTGAAGAAATATGAAAATTCATAATCTCTCAAACAAAAACTTGCCATAACCTTTAGCCGAATAATTAGTCCTTACTGACAAAAAAATGAGTAGACATAGTCATCCTATCCATGATTATCCAAATTGAATCAATTTGATTCCAAGATAGAAGAAGGCGGGTAAAGAAATCCATATTGATTTTCTCCCATTTCCATATATGCAACTCAATCTCCCAAGGCAACCCACCAAGACTAAATTGTTCGACCTTCAATATTGACACATTATGTACACTACCACAAAATATTCCATATCCCGCTTCATATTATTCCCCCAATAAATCTCATTAAAATAATGATATATCTTTGACAAACCAGGATAAATAGTATAATGCTACCCATGAGCCTTAGCCAAAATCCATTCTCATAATTCATCTACATCGGGAACAACTAGAGTACCTTGGTACCTAAAGATACTACAGCTACCAGTTATACGAACATCAACTTTCTGCTGACCAATATCTTCCTTAATCTTCATCAAGATAGAATTTGGTACCTATTTTTCCTTTATCTTAGCAATAAGTGATGATTGTGCCACCTGATACAAAGCACACACTACAATTCACAAAGTCGAAAAGACAACCCCAAGGTTAGCCAAATAGAGAAAATCTATCTATAGTTCTCCATTTATGCCCATCCATATTAACAAGCTAAGAGCATCAACAACTTCAATAGTTTTACTTAGGTGGTAATGGAGACTCATGTCATAGTCTTTCAGCAAGACAAGCCACCTTATTTTCCTAAGATTTAACTTTTAAGCGTGAATAGATACGCAGGATCTTATGATCTAAAAAGATATCTACATGGACTCTATACAAATGTAATGCTAGATCTTCAATGGTTAAACCACACCTAATAACTTATAATCATATGTGTGGTAATTCTTCTCATGAACTTTCAACTACTTAGAAACATAGGCCACCACCTTGCTATATTGCATCAACACCTAACCAACTCCTACACAAGACATATCTCAATAGGCAAAAAAAAACTTTAGGAGGAGTTAAAATTAGATTTGAAGTTTACTTATCTTTCAACTTCTCAAATCTCCTTTCACAAGACTCACTTCATAAGAACATTACCTTTTTCTAGGTTAATTTAGTACGAGGGGCAGCTATAGCCATGAAACTCTCAACAAATCTCCTATAGTAACTGTCCAAATGAAGAACTTTTAAATATCAGTTGGAGATATGGGACTAGGCCACTTCTTAACCACTGGAAATTTCTACGGATCCACCATTACCCTTAATGAGCAATGACATGGCCAAGAAAAGCAAGAACCTTCAATCAGAATTCATATTTCAAAAACTTAGTATATAAATGTTGATCTTTTCAGGTTTACAAAATAATATGGAGGTGATCAGCATGATATGCCTCACTCTGAAATACACCAGAATATCATCTATAAACACAATAATGAATGAATAAATAAACTATGGGAAAACCCTATTCATCAAGTTTATGAATTCGATCGGGGTATTAGTCCAACAAAAAGACATGATTAAGTACTCGTAATGACCATACTTGATTCGAAAGATAGTTTTAAGGATATCCATCTCCCTAATATTTAGCTAATGATAAACAAACCTAAGATTAATCTTAGATTTATCTTGCCCCTTAAAGCAGGTCAAACAAATGATCAATTTGAGAAAGAGGATACTTATTATTCAATGTAACGTTATTCAACTTACGATAATCAATACACATCATTAGGGGACAATTCTTCTTATATATTAATAAAAGAAGCACACCCTGCGAATACACACTAGGACAGATAAAACCATTATATAGGATGTCTTTCAACTGCTCCTTAAGCTCCTTCAACTCAATCAGAGCCATTTTATAAGAAGGGATAGAGATAGGGTGGGTTTTAAAAATAAGATTAATCACAAAATCAATCTCCCAATAAGGAAGGATACTAGGAACACCATCAATAAAACCTCAATAAATTCACTAATCACATGAACAGATTGCAATAAAAGACCCTCGAACTTAGAATCTTTAACCTTGACCGAATAACAGGGATACCTTTTGGAAATAAACTTATAAGCTCTAATATATAAAATTAACCTCCCTTTTGGAACTATAGGAACCTCTTCCCATTTAATGATTGACACATTAGGGAATTTAAACAGGACTTTATGAATCCGACAATGTAAGGAGGCATAGTACGAGTGTAACCAATCCATCTATAGTATGATATAAAAATGAACAATGTTAAACTTTATCAGTTCTACTCAAGTTTATCCACTACCAATAGATACCACACAACCCTATTGACTTTTCTAGTAACCATAGACTACCCATTGGGTATGAAATATAAAAAGAATCGGGGATACAATCGATACTTAAACCAAAATGCACAACCACAAATAGGTTCACTTAAGAAATTGTAAACCTTGGATCAATCAAGAAATATATATCATGAGAAAAGTGTCATAACATACCGCTAAAAATATCGGGAGATGGCCCAGATTCTTAGCAGATAGTAAGAGCATTCAAGAAATTTTGTCCTGCACCGGTACCAGAAGTAGAAAGAATACCCTTTGGTGTAGGAGCTGATGAAGCTGCAACAGGAATCTTGTTCTTCCCTAGAGAAACTTTATAAGTACAATGCCCTTAAACATTACTATCCTCACCATATTTATAACACTTTTTCCTTTCTTCTTCATAAAATCCACAGTGCACCTTCCTATAGAATCTACAAAAAAGACATGATGAAGTTGACTGAGCCCCACCAGCTTGATATACCCTATGCCCTTAACCCACTATCGTTCTTAGAACAATAATCACCCAATGAATTTGGATATGGAGTACTAGTTAGAGGGTAGCTACAAGAATTCCACCAATTCTTCATAGACTATATGCCACCATCTCCAACCACTCTATTGTTGACCTCCACCTTCATAAGAAAATCTAAATTTCTTATTATTCCTTTCCCCTTTCTCCATATTCTTTGTCTTCTTTTCTTCAAGCTCCTCCATATAAACAACCAAGCTAAAGATGACCATATCTTTGTTTAACAAGCATCCTTACTACCCAGAAATGAATTTCCTTATTCTAGACCTTACACTAGACACTAACTCTAGAGCATATTGGGAGGACTGATTAAATTTCAAGGCATGCTCCTTTACCATCATCTTACCTTGCTCTCGATTATCAAACTCTTTTGATTTCTCCTTCCTTAACTATTGATAAAAAAACCAAACCTAGAAAGTACTAGAGATATTAACCCACAGTGCAAATTCATCATCAAATCGCATAGACTATTTCCATTCCACACACCATTGGAATGCTACTTCCTTTAACTAATACGCTTTAAATTCTACACCATCAATATTAGAAGCATGCATAACTCAAAAGATATTCTCCATCTAATTGATAAGACCTTAAGGATCCTCCTAAACCTTTACACTGATGAACATAGGAGGGCCCATCCTCATAAATTGGCCAACCCTTATGGCCTAAAAAATGAAGTAATAGAAGTTGCATGCTCAAATTGAGAAGCTACCAACTGAGCTAACATATTATTAAAATAAAGAAATTTCAAATTCAATACATCTACCCAAAGAGCTCAGGGAGGATTATAGAGAACTGATTGATCTCCTAGAGAGCATTCAGGACCTGGAACCATAGATAGAGTCTAAACCCTATAATAGGGTGAGTCCAATCAACGATTTCCATAAGTGGGATAGAGGAGTTTCCATCGACTTCAGACCGTCTGGGAGGCATGATCTGAAAAGCGAGCAAACAAAAATTAAAGAAATCCAAGACCTTAGACTCTACAACAAAAAATAAGATAAAAAGAAATGGAAACATTCCTAAATACCTTATTTCTTCTCCATTATTAGTGTGACGCTACACACCCTATAAAGAGACTCTACTTGACATAACTTTATGGAAACACAACTGACCATGAACATCAAATACCATCTAAACATGACTCAAATCAAGGTTAAGTCATGATGGGTGTCTCAAGTCCAATAAGAATTGGAGACCATTCCCAATACCCAAATAGTTAGCCATCATACAGCCCATGTCGGATGAATGCTAAGTAAATAACAAGATAATAAAATTCAATCTTAAAAACATTATAATAGTCTATAACAAAGACCAATAAAAATAAACCAAATTATATCAAACTATCTGAGGTCCACATAAGTCTAAACAATGACTTTACAAAATAATGGGATGTGCTCGTGACTCTGATAATGACAATGTTAACAAACTCTTCCCTCCTAAATTATGTAAATAAATTAATGAAATGACTAAGTTTCTAGAGGAATGCAAGTTCACCATTTTACCACCAAACATAAATAAATAGAGCTTATCTAACTACATTTTCACAGGGAAAGTAGAAGTTGCTTTGGAGCCTACATCACATGGGGATGCTATGTTTAGAGATGTTTAGAAGGGTTAACACTAGCATGTACTCCATGAAAAAGATAAATTAATGCCATCAATTAATAGACAAGTAAAATAAATGCACATAAATATATTGAATTACAGACACACATAAATAAATATATCACATACCAGGATAAATTATAAGGCTTAACCTGCTTTTCAAAACTTTAACCTGGATTATATTGCTCAACCTTCACATAATAGTACCCAGAGATATATGGTCCCTGGATCTAAAATCGTGTTTGTATGACTTACAAAATAATTATACTCTAAATTATGTGAACATGGTTAATGATAGGGAAATTGTGTGAGCATATAATATAAACCATGCTTAAATACCTTTAGAAAGAATTAAACGATGTTGGATGTGTCTTGAATGTATGAGTTTCCTCCTGTAATGTTGTTATGAGAATAGATCATAATAAGGGTAAGTGGTGTCGTAAATTGACTAAGTGTTAGGAGTGATGTGTAAAGGTGCATAACTAATGCTAGAACCATAAGTTGAATGAAGTTGAATGGTTGATTGATCGGCAAATGAAGTGGTGTCTGAAATCTAGTATTGACTTGAATATATGGGTTGCAATTTACGAATTAACTTCACTGGGCTTGATTTGAATAAAAATGGATTGGTTAGTGAATGAACTTATGTATATTGAATTAGAGTTTAGACTCTATTTGTTTGAGCATACTCCATAATTGAATACTTATTGATTGGTTTTGGAAAAGCTTGTGATTAATGATTATAGTTGCTTATTCTTGAATAAATAAGTTGTGGGTTGGTATACAGACATATTTGTATTGATAAATATGATTTGATCATGCTTGAATGAAGAAATAATTAATTGATCTTCGATAGTAACATTTAACTAGTTGTAAATGATTTGATAATGCTGGTATACCTCAGTTGCAAGATGGATAATGCTTGAATTGAACAATTTGTTGATTGTTGAATCCTGTCTTGAGTTAATTTATGGTTATGAAGTGCACTTGATATACTGTGTGTACTTATTGGCTAGTTGATGAAATTAGTAACACTTGTTGATATTACGATAGCTATTGATGTGAACTTGCATGAATTAGTGTATTTGTCTTATTATCCTAATGAGATAGTGAAGTGTATTATAATATTGTGTAATGAGGAAGATGAGGAAAGAATGTAAGCCTTGTGTTGGTGGGTGGCTCATGTCTGATGTGAGTATTTGGACGAGCATTTATATATATATATATGTATATGTGTGAATATATATAGATGTATCTATTTATGTGTTTATATATGTGTGTATATATATATGTATATATATGTGTGTGTATATATATATATATAGAGAGAGAGAGAGAGACAGAGATGATCCCCTACAGGTCATTAGTATTTGACAAATATAGACCTCGTGTGTACAGATCAGAAAGTTTTATGAGTGTGATCAAATGCTGAGATTATAGGGTTGTGATTTAGTAAGGACAAGATACATGTATTGTGAGGTGAGTGCTATGTTGCAGGGTTTCACATGATTTGATATGTTTGACTTATGATTGTATGCCATTTTGTTGGGTATTGATTGTATGGAAGTTTAATGAATTACCTGTCAGATGCAAATATTGTTTTACTTGTTGAGATATCTATTATCGTCTTATTTGATTTGTAGGATATTACTGTCATTGTGGATTTATTGGATTCTATGTGATGTTGAAATAGTTGAATTACATGAATATACTCTTGCATGGTTGAGTTAGTCATGATGTGGTAATGAGTCCTCTGTTGATAATGTGAATATAATATGCATAATATTGGTAAAGTTAAATGTTAGAGAACATGTTACTGGTTAGTAAACTTAATATAGTAGAAAGGAAATGATAATGTAAATTAAATCAAGGAAGTGGATTGAGGAATCGTGGCAAGGAGTGTGATTTTTTAAGATAAAATGTTATACAAGATTATCATGTTGATTTTGTTGATTTTAATATTTTTTTACGTGATCTAATTCTAGGCACCCAATGATGCTTACCAGTAGGTATGATGTGTTGATACCACTCTTTCTACATCTTTTTGGGATGTAGGTGTGTTACAGGTTGGCTTGGAGTTTCTTAGATGGGATGATGATTACCTCTACGCCTTATCAAGCGGAAGTTGTGTCTCTAATTGTCTAGTCTCATTTGTAGAAGTTTTTGTACTTGTCTAGATTAGGTCTTGTTTAATGTTGTAAGCTATTGAGTATATATACTTCTAAGGATTTTCGATTTATAATTATGTTTAACTCACATAATTGAATTGCTTAACTATATAAATGTTGTTACTTTGAATTCCGCATAATAATTGGTTAGGATAGGGTCTTCTTTTCTAGTTAAGAATAGAGTAGGTGCCTACATGATCCCATAATTTATATCATGACACTTATGAGCAATATATCTATATTCTAATTTTTTCCTATGAGACGTAACTTTTTGGTTAATTGTGTAGATTTATTGTATTGAAATTTCATAAACATCTACCTTATGGGAACAATTTACGAAGCGAGGTCATAAAGGTCAAAACCATCCCTTCTGGAAGACATTTTTGTAAGACTAATTTTTATGTAGAACAAAATATTAAGACTAGCTCATTTTATAGCCATTCTGAACTTAACCTGATGTAATAAGGTTGAAAGAAATTTTATAAAGTGGCTAAGAATTGGATGAGGAATGTAGCCAGACAAATTATAGAGTGGCTAAGAATTGGATGAGTACTAATCCATATGTACTCGGCAATATCTCGCCACCAGTTAACTCCCACCTGACAGAACTCATATAAATCTACAAACAGAAATGCCACACCTATTTTAACAAGTATACAATGATAAAATAGAATCAACAGAGTACTAGTCCACAATATCTCAAATTAGAATGAAAGTGACAAACTTCTCAATCACTATTTACAACAATATCAATACAAACCAAACGTATGTAATTAGATGAATGCAAATGGTGCAATGTAATGCTACAATATACACCTGATGCTCTGTATAGCTAGTTGGGAATCATGGGCAAATCACGAGGTCCAAACACCCAATTGAAATCCTTTCTTGTTAGGCAAAAAATCAATAATATAATAAAAATTATTTTTCATTCGTCATATTAATAATTTATCTGGAACACTTTCTCATCTAGCATGCAAATCAAAATTAGTAAAAGTTCATCTAGGACACTTTCTCAGTAGGTGTACATATATATTTGAAATCACTTTTCTAAAATATATCTCATTTAACTATGAGATGCTACAAGTATGATTGAGCATGCAAGGTTCACAATGATATGAGGAGTTCAAATATCTCAATATAGACACACAAGACCAAATTCAATTCAAAATACTAGCTACAATCCCAGATATTCACTCTCAAATTAATCAAATCAACACTCATCATGGAGGTATATCCAATATCAAGACTGATAGAATCACTATTCCACTTTTTTCTAAATACGCCATGTATTAATAAAACAGATATATATTTCAAACAAATCAATTATTCAGAACAATCCTTTAAAAAATAAGTGTATCCACATAGATGGTCGTCATTTTATCGATATAGGATCCCATCTACTCATTAGTTTTATGTAAGAAACTAACATACAAATAATATGAATAAGAGTTATAGGTCTCAAAGAGTCCAAAAAGTCAAATCATAGCTTTAACCTTTTCTTGACCTTTTGAACGATCCCAATCGAATCAAATACATATTTTACATAAGAATATGAATTCATAAACACCCATATTGCTACACTTAAATCTTTAGTTCAAAAAGTCAATTCAAAAGCCAATCTCAAACCCCCACAGTCAAAACTAGAATTTTAATATAAAATAACGCTACCCATAACTTAAGAACTTTAAATATGAAATTTCATAAAAAATAGAGTAAAAATCGACTTTCAAATCATCAAAATTCCTTCTTTTAGCCTTATCTCAAAATTTCTAAATTTTCAAATTGAAAAAAAAAATTGAAGATGAAATCTCAAATAAATCATTATGCATTGCATAAAATAAGAATAAAAATTATACACAAGCAAAAAATCTTGAAAATCACCTTTTGAATCTCCAAAAAATAAGTTTCGCAATTTTCAAAATTTAGTTATAGGATTTTTAATCTAAAAAATGGGGTTAGTTTCTATCCAGGTCCTTCCTTCATTGTAGTTGCGGATAGAGCATCAAGATCACTACATTAAACTGGACCCAAAAGTCATCATTGTAATCCACCCATCACAAAGGTAATAAATAAATTTTACCCCAATATAAATTCCGAAAAACTTGTTGCACCCAAACACATATGTTCAAAAAATATAGGACGTGATCCAAATATCATATCCAGGTGATTTAATAATTTTGATTACCCATTTTGAATTCTTACGACTTATATTCAGTAAAAAACAACTAATATAAAGTGATGTTATATTCTGATTATAACCGAACAAGTCGTAGATGGATAAGTTAAAATTCATATTAGAGAGATGATCAGTGTTTTATGATATTTTGAGAATTCAATTTAGTCTTCAAATCATATATTAGTTGATTTCTTGAGTTACTAGTTGTGGGTTGATTTTAATGATGTTCAGTATTTTTCCAACAACTCTATGTCTCTTCAACTATTCCTAGCACCAATATTTCTGTTTTCATTGATCGATAATGAAGAACATGTGATTTTTCTTCGTATCAACTGGTCAAGGCAAACAAGTATATTCCTATTCACATTAGCAAATCAGTAACCATTCCTTATAGAGTTCACAATCAAGCCCTACCTTCCCTTATGGTATACGTAATTTCCCTTTTCCTAATAAAAAAATAACAATAGATAGTGTTCACTAGCTGATAAAGTTATCAAACAAATAAGATCAAGAGAATATAAATAACTCAATAAATTGAAATCAAACTAAACAATATGTTATTCAAACCACAACTTTCATATAATTAACCATAACCCTACACATTAGAAGTTTAACTACACATGAATTGAATATGAGCAATCAGATTCATGAGGTAGTGATGAATTAATGATTAAAGAACAAAAAAATAAAGCAAAACATAGCTTGTTCTCTCTTTCCTTAGTAAGTTTCTATGCTTCAATAATAATTTAAAAAAACCTAAGAAAGATTTATATCGAGTCCCAAAGGTCCTCCTGGGTCAGGTTGTCCTCTTTAAAAATGGATTAGGCTAAAGTTGTCTCGAATTTGCATTGAGTTAGTAGCCCAGGCCATTTTTATAGTAAATGACCAAGGCCTACTGGAGGCTCATGTTTGTGGTTGGAAGCACCCTAATCATACCCTTAGCACATTTTTGATATTTTATCATATTTTTATTTTGATTAAGTTTCTTTCTTGGTCCAACACCTTTATATGTGTTCCAGATCAACATATTTAGCTCCTAGTTAGACTGAATTAGCTCAATTATGCTCTAATTCCATCATCTCTATCCTACACATCATAATACATAACATAATTGTAATTCACATTAAATAAGCTCAAGACACTATCAAAACATAACAACTATGAGTCAAATGATCGTACAAAAATATACTTTTGACCTCACATCAACACCTCACACTTTAAGTCCTTGGTCGTTCTTGAGTAGGCTATACACTCATGGCTAAACTCTACTATACTATTCAAATTGAAATCACGAATACTCAAGATAAGACTACAACGTTTATAATAGATGAAAAGTTCCTAACGCAGTTACTTCATTCATTCACCACATTTAAAACCATATAAACAACTACTTCAATACCATATTGCCTAAAGAACTAACTTTAAGATATTAGCAAACACTCATAATTCACCTAATCAATAGATCAATCACCTCACCTATTTTTTTCTAATTATGTGCCCTCACCACAAGAGAGTTACTAATAAGCACTCATAAGTATATAAAATATCACATGAATGGGTAAAAGCATAGAATTATGCCCACTCCCCCAAAGAAATTCACATGCAATGTACAATAAAGCATAAGCTTTCCCAAGTGACACTCTACAAATATAGGAAAATATAATCTAAAATCAAGTAGGACTTTCATGATTGTAACTTAAGTTAATGGATGGATAGGAACTATTTAAGTCAGAAATAATGACTATTTTCCTGAGCACTTTAAAACATCATAATTTTTATGTTTTTCATTAATTCTTCAATCAACTAATCTCTTCTCTACTCTTCACACCTGTAGACATTATTTGTTTTCCCATCATTTGAAGCATATGGACACACCATTATCAAGGACAGCCCAAACACACATTTTTTTTTGCTTTCTACCAACAACATATGAATTCTTACTATTTGTTTCATTATTCAGTCCACAAGATTCGATTTTAACTCTATTCTTTTTTTCATTATCACTTCTTTCAACACTTATTTTTCAATTAAAGTGCTTATGATTTTTGGATCAATTTAAGGGTCAATTTAAAGAAAAGGATTAAGTTTCACACATGGCTTTAAAAAAATAAGCTAAAGGCTCAATAAGGCTAACTAGGATAATCCATTATAGGTAGGTAAAGCAAAGGATAAAATATGTCTGGTCCAAAAAGCCTATTTCAACTCCTAAACTTAACATTGTTCTTATTTTGATTTGAAAACACACCAAGAAAGTTTTTGAAATTAATATAAAAGAATAGAGTGTCAAAAAACACCTAACGCACATGGCATATGTTTAACTCAAGAGGGATCCATATAGACTCTTTGTATACAAAACTACAAGGGTTAAGTATTAAGATAACAATCACATAAAAGTCAAAAAAAGAGTCCAGGGTCTGAAAAAGAAGTCATTCACTTTTCATAGCATGCTTTTGAATTCAAAACATAACTTACATCATGTAGCACCTAACTAGTGCACCTAAGAATTAAATTGGTTCGAAAGACTAATTCCCGATGACTAGCTCTTTCCTCAAGATGGTCATAAATTATCCATCATCTATAAAAATCATTCTACATAAAAATAAACCTAAGATTATTCTTACAAATAAATATATACTCAGTTCAAATGACCACCTCAAAAATGAATTGAAAAGAAAAATTAATGGGTGGGATAAGTATTCTCTATTTACAATCTAAAAAGCTAAAAAACAAACGAAACTATTTTACTCTAAGGAACAATAGAGAAAACCATTGTATTCTTGGACTTTTTCATTTTTGTAAAGATTTTCATATAAATAAACCAATTGAAAAGAAACACAAGATACAATATACTTTTCACTTAAAAAATATCAAAAGAAATCCCACCCTACATATAAAGTCATACTTTATACCTTAAGGATTACTCAAAGTAAAATAAGGGTTTAGAGATATTCCACGAAACCCTTTAGTGCCTTTTAGAAACGCATACTTTTTTCTAATTTCTCCATCAAGGGGTGGATGACCCCACACCTATGCTTCAACCATGCTTCTTAGCTTCCAAGTCCAAGTACTAAGACTTCCCCTAATATGCACAAACAAAAAAAAAGCCAAAGTGACACTACAAAATAAAAACAAAAACAAAAAATATTAGATTATTATAACATAGGTTGCCTTACGAGAAGATCTTGATTTACCATCACGACATAACCCAAGTCCCAACACAAAAAAGTTTTCTCAATTTCTTTCTCCTCATATAATAGAGATTACTTGTTTCTTTTCTATAGGAGAATTACCCTCATCATTCACTTTCTTCTTATTATGAATATCCTCATTTTAGGTCACAACTGGGCCATTCAAACATATTCTCATGTTTCTTAAGTAATTTGAGAAATTGTTATGCTTTCTCCTTAGATAATTCTATGTTAGTATTTAAATCATCAAGTTTTTCATGCTTGAACTTATTATCACACACTGATTATTGAACACCTTTGTGATCATGCATAAGTCTCTATAGTGGGAATGAGTGAAGAGTGTCTTCTACACCTTAAACATAATCTCCTTACTGTGCACTCTCACATTTAGCCATCTTTTTTGTACATTAATCAATACACCCCTAGTAGCAAGAAAGATCATATCACTATGACCAGTAGCTACTCATATGCTTCAAAATCTAAAATAATAATAGCTGTAGGAATTACAAATTTACCCACCTTGACAAGCCAACTGTATTGTGATATTAGTAAAACATGGCCTCCAAATTTAAGTTGTTGAAAAAATAATATAGATCAGGTTTACACTCTTTGAAGATCACACAATGTATGCCCCACCTTATTTTTACAAATTTATATGGGGAAGGTGAAACTTCAAGTATCATTGACCTTTTGAGAGATCTTGCTTTATACCCTCAAACTACATTCTTTAGTGAGTGCAGAAATATTAAAATCTCTCTCTATTCTTTTCCCAACCATCACATCTCACAAATATTTGGAATATTTGGGCATATCGCTCAAGGCATCAATAAAAGGAATACTGATGTGAATTTTCTCAAAGACATCAAGGAACTTTCTCAAGATTGTATCATCCTTAATTTTCTTAAACCTCTTAGAGAATGTTGCTGAAGGTCTCTCTAATTTAGGTTTAAGATGCCCAATAGTTTTTTTCTCGACCTTCTATGATTGTATAGGATCTATTGCTGGAGTAGATGTTGGGACCAACCTTTATGGAAAAGGCAATTGTCACTTAATGTTGTCCTAGGTAAACACTTTCTCTTTAAGGGATCTAAATCAGGCGAACCTCTCCCACTGTTTATCATAATAGACATTACCTACTTGGGAGTCTTAGTACCACTCGATAAATCACCTTGAGTCATATCATAAAGTGATGTGTCAAGCTAGTAAGACCCCGTAAGATTTTAATTTATTTTGACTCTCCCATGTGCAAAATATTAATTTTTAACTTGAATTATGATTAAAGATGTTAAAAGGGTTTTTTTGGAAAAGTTTTATTTTAGAAGGGGTTTAGGGCTATTTTGGAACCCCAAGGAAGTAGGGATCCTCGATAGTGGCATGACATGCCACTTATGCTTTGCCATAGGAGAGTGACATAAAGGTTACCATCCACAATAGCAGTGTGCCATACTGCTGTACTAATTTTATCTAGTTCTTTATTTTTCACTTAGGGTGAGGCACTTTTTGGTTATTTACCTCTTGCACGACTTTAAAATACCAATTTGAATCTTTTCCTTCAGTTATCAAGATCAAACACCATTCTTTTTGTCTTTAACTCCCAAACTAAGAAAGTTTAAGGATCAAACATCATTCTTTTCTACATTTCTAGCATATTTCTCATTTCTTAACTTGAATTTTAAATTGTGGCATCAATTTATTGAATATTTAAGTGTTTGAATTAGTGGGTTTGGAATTAGATTGAGGGTTTTTGAATTTTGTTACTTAAATTACTTTTCCCATTAGTTTAATGGTATGTTCAATGCTTTAATTCATGGTTTTAGAACTTAATTGGTGCATGATTATAATTGATAAAATAGGTGACATGGATTTCACCAAAATTGATAAATTTTTGTCTTGGTAATGGCATTAACCTCAACCCATTTTATAATCATTGTTTTGATTATGGATTTTTACATAATGTAGATTATCTTTTGAAAGCATTGGATTACATTAATGAAAAAATGGATAAAAAGGATTTGGAATGCTCTTGATGGCTATGATTTGGAATTCCCTTGGTGGCCAAGGTTTATTTTTTATTTCAAATGTAACTTGGGAGTCTTATGGTTAAACGAATTTATTTGGCTTAGTTGAATTAGCTTGCAATCATATTAGTTTGACAATACCAAGGTGGCAAATGCCTCAATAAATGATTCTCCAGTTAATGGTTGGTTTATGTAATACCCCGTATGGTTTTAAGCTAGGAGATGAACCATTTTTCCTTCATATGAAACCTCCTATCCTATGAGTAGCATTTTAGTGCATGAATTACAATGAGTATCCTAGTGATAAGATAACTTAGGATACATTAAGCATGTTTATTTGAGTCACTTAAGGTAATAAAAGATAAGAGTTTTTGAATCCATCAAGTTTTAGGGTTTGATTTTTTGCAAAGGTTCTCTTTGAATAAGTATAACTTGATTTTTATGTGGTGTTTCTAAATATTTCTAACCACTAAATTGTAGATAATTGAATTAGCTTTCAAACGATACCAATTTTGCCTTAATCCAATATTCGAGCGAATAGTTATACCCATTTTCGTGATAGGCAGTAAGCATAGGCGATTGGTTAGGCGCCGCCCAATCCAAGCATAGGCAATCACTTGGACACCGCCTAAGCCAATTCCAGGTGTCAAAAATACTCCATCTTGAGTTATTTTAAAGGGTATTAAGTCTTTAAATACTCCTTACACATCCCTAAACTTAACCCTACTAAATTTATATATTCTAAACATACTGCAACCCTATTTTCATCTCAAAGCTCATCATCCAAGAGCACTAAAGGAGAAAAACAACTAGGGTTGAATAAGTAAGCTTGAAGATCCGATTTCAAGGAATTTTCTCTGTCAATCATCAAGAATCTTTCTTCTAAGTTATGTGTAGTGTTCATCTATGGATTTAATTCGTTCATAGAGTTCAAGAATCCATCTTTAAAATACAAAAACTTGGTTGATTCTGGTGATATGATCATACCCATGTTGATGCTTAATTGTTTTTCCTCTTTTTCATTATAAAGTATGATTTCTACATTGTTGGTTGTTGATGATCATGTTGTTGATATTGGGTGATTCCCAAGATGGAATATGTTTTTATGAATTCATAATATCATATGAGTTGGAAACATGTAAATTTGGTTGTACATGATGTATAATTTGATGAATTCACCTATGTTTAAGATGTGCATAAAAGGTGTTTAATAAAATGCCTAAGGAACTAGAAATCATGCAATATAGCTAAATTGTGACTAAGTGAAGGATTCATGATATGCCCTTACATCCCAATGACTTCTATGTTGATAATGTTCCTTGTAAATGTTGTTGGAATACTCATGAACTATTTTTATGAGATTATACAATGTTTATTTGCAAATCCTACTTTTGAACAAGATGCATCATAATCATGCAATCCACATGAATTTCCTTGCTATTAGTATGTGTTGCCAATATGATTATGCAACGAACAGGATATTAAGATTGTGCAAGTACTTCCATATGATATGAAATCCTTTCCATGTAATACATTGTTGATAACCATGTTTAGTATGAGATCCCTACTTATTATATTATATATTATAGATTCTACTGTTATGATCAAGTCAGTCATGTGCATCAGTTTTCTTCTATCGAGTCCTAAGTACCCAAAAAATATAGATGTGTTCCTAGAAACATGTAATGTTTTCACGATACACTCAGTCAAGCCATGATCTATAGAATTCAGTCAGTCATGTGACTCAGGGAAAACTCAGAAATCTCAGTAATCTTAGTAGTCTAGTAATCTCAGTAATCTCAGTGTTGAGTAACTTCAACAACCTAAGTATTCATAGTAAATCTCAGTAATCTCAATAGTACAGTAATCTTAGTAATCTCAGTGCTCAGTAACTTCAGCAACCTCAGTATTCACATTCAATATCAACAACTTCAGCAGTCTCAACCAGTCCTCAAAACTCAGCACATTTCGTCAGTCACTAGAATCCAGTAAACTTAGTTTAGATCTGCTAAACAATACCACTAGTATCAGTCCAGTTAATCAGTATCAGTTCAGCTAATCAGTATTAGCTCAGTTATTTAGTTTAGCTTAGTTATTTATTTCAGTGTCCTTTAGATGGGAGTAGAAGTTAGCACCGAGTGAACCCACGGATGGGAACTCACCCACCAGTTCAGGGTGTGATTCTTTGTAGCAATCCCTGTGGTACAGAACTATGTAGCTAGAATAGGTTGAGACATCTTAATCTATCAGATTAGGGTTGATGAGGTGGCTTAAACCGTCAGTTTAGGGTTTCCACCATTTTCATTGAGTACCCGTTAGATAAGGGTCACTCACAGTTGTCCTTAGCAGTGGCGCGGTATCGACACCCCTCCAGTCGGGGGCAGAGATTAGACCCCAGCTTTTCCATAATGACATACACGGGGCATGTTGGTTAAACACTATTTCCCATAGTTCCAGTTACAGATTTTAGTACGGTCAGCTGTAGGTACCCAATCTCAGTAAAGAACTCAGGTAGTTCTTCAGATATCAGTATATCTGGACTATCAAATACAGTCAACTTAGAAATTAAATTGAACTCGGATAATCCTTCAGATTTATGGACTATCAGGTATAGTCATTTATTTTATCAATCATAAAAGTTATCAGAACTCATGTTATCAGTACTCAGCTTCAGGACTATCAGATATAGTCAATCAGACAAGTTCTTTATAATTCAAACTATCAGAAAAAATCATTCATTTATTAGTAATGAAATATCATATTCTTAGTATATCAGTAATACTATATCAGATCCATAACTTATTAGTGATGTACATATCAATATCAGTAAACTCAGTCTTTTAGAATCTCATTATCAGTACACTCATGTTGTTAGTATTCAGACTCAATAGTCCGTATCTCCACGACTTCAGTTATAATTACGTATGAATGTATGTACTCTCAAGTTCATATTAGTCAGTATTTTTCATGCATATAACCCTTTGCATTTAGCCTACCTTACTGATATACTCAATAAATTCAGATATACTGACGTATTTGCGCTATGGTGATTTCTCTTATGTTACACCATAGGTTCAGAGGCATGAGCTCTAAATCAACAGTAGATTCCAATATCAGCAGTCAGAGTTAGAAGTGAGTCCTCATCATTTGAGGACATGATGATTTCATTTCTATTTCAGTTTTTATTTTATTTTAGTAGTTAGAGTTAGTTGGGGACATGTCCCATCAACTCTTTATTTAGTTCAGTTAGTGGCTTTTGGTATAGATGTCAGATTAGATGTTCAAACTTCAGTATTTATGTTTCTTTTCTGGTAATGTTTTACCATATTTTTCAAATATGTATGAGTCTTGAACCTTATGGCCTTACAGTTCATGTTTCCACATATTTTATGAGATATTATGCAGTTTACAGGTACAGATATCAGTCATGGGTTAGCTTGTGGTCCCTTAGCGTTATGAGCACCGTGTAGCATTCAGATTCAACGAATCAGGGTGTTACAAACTTGGAATCAGAGCCTAAGGTTCAACAACTAAAAGCTATATCATGTAGAGTTTAGTACATGGGCGTGCTCTGCATCACACTTATGTGCAATAGGCTATGAGATGTTTTAGGAACAGTTTCCCTACTTTCATGTCTCAAGATTGTCTTATAGCTAGTTTCTTTAAGGAAACAATTTAGATTCATATCATACACCCCTCATGTTAACTTTACCTTACTTTCAGGGTAATAGAAATAATGAAGTTTAAAGTCCTAAAGACAAGGCTTTCTCAGATAGTCCCTACGGTCTGTTATGTGATTAGCAATAGACTCAAATAGTATCCCATCAGTTCATTATTGTTTCAAGGTCGTACATATTTTATCCATGATCATGAGAACTCATCCTTGAACCTAGAAGTTTAGAAGTAGTAGTGTTCGGATAGTATTATTCTATTTGATCAGATTATGTATTCATGGGGATTAGATTAGTAGGCTTGAACAGTATAAGGTAGACACTTAAGTTTATTGACTCCAAATTAAGCATGAAGGTGTGAATGTGATATTAGCAGTATATGAGGAAACAAAATCAGATGGTGTGTTTAGTAAGACAGATAGGTGTTGAACATAATGTCGGTATATGATGGTAGATCAAGTACCTAATCCAAGCCCTCAAATTTTAGTAGTAGAGCCAGTACGTATAGAAATCAGTAAGGGAAGACAATTCCAGACCCATTCTCATCTCAGTGCAGAGTTTTTCACTTAATCTATCACGAAACCAACTCTGGCATTGCATACCAAATCTATGGTCAAGAACTATAATCATGTATGAATTCAATTTCAAGCATAAGGAGTCCCTTTTACTCCATAGTACAAGTCATGTTCCATGAAAACAATCTACTTTCACACACTTTCCATGGGATTATGTGTGCCTTCAGTTCCCAGTATAAGGGGTTCAGCTCCAGCTCCCTCAGTATTTAAATCATATCCCACGAGTACAGAAAACTCTAGAATCAGGTCATGCAACTCAAGACTCATGTACGCATATCATGCTTTCCAGTATACTTAGCTTCCATGACTCCTGTTATACCCCTATAGATCAGTTATATTTAGACTATGTCATGTATATCCGCAGTTCTGACCTTATTGGTAAATCCACACTACTAATATTTTATTCCTCCAATTTCAGTCATGTGTCAAGTTTAGATTGTATCTATTCATGTTTCAGGTCCTCCTGGTTTACCCCTCCAATTAGCTCTCCTTATGGAACAGTGTAGTGATGAAAAGTTGTTTAGATAAGAGAAGATTGTTGCATGCTTACTTTGCAAGAGGGTATAGTTGTTAAGATAGTCTTGAATGTCATGATAAATGTGTAAGCAAACGTCTAGAAAGAGTTCGTATATAGAAGTTAGGAAAGTACAAAGTGGAAGTGCACATTCAGATCCTTGACTTATGTCAGTCCCCATCATGTAGCCATGAAAAACTCAGTTTCCAACTCAATTATAGTTTCAGTAGCCAGCACTCAATGATCAGTGTTCAGCCCTTGAATTCAGTACTTCTGTACTAGCTATAGGCTTAGTTATAATGTCATCTTCAGTTTAGTAACCAAATTTGAAACTCAGTTCAGTTCCAGACATGCTTAACCATAGCATTCATGTTGTCAATACTCAGTTATCAGTGTTTCAATACCCCAGTTTATAGAATACCTCAGAGCCATGTCATACGCTTGGTCTCCTATTTGAAAATAATACAGACTTCATGAATCCATCTTAGATACCTCATTCTACACAGTAAGTCCTTATCTCCTATGCATAAAACTAAATTATCTAAGCCCAGCTATTCAGACTAAGTACAATTTAGCTTTGCAGATTCAGTATTCAGCTATCAGTTATTTAGTTAATCAGATAAGTTAGTGTATTTATGCACTCGTGTTCAGCTCATTTCATGTATCATGTCTAAGTTTTATATCCTAGCTATTCAGTCATGACTTAGTTCCTTGGTGTATTGCGCATCGCCTCAACTTTCCTCAGTAGCTCATCCAAGTCAGTGTCCTTTCAGGGTCATAGTTTCCCAAGGGGGAGATACATCATAACCTCAAACTTTCATGACATAAATATGATACTTAATTTTCTTTTGATGAAAACAGATTAGAGGAGGGGTACTCATAAGTTAAACCTCAAACTCCAACTTCAGTTATATGCCATGTTTTCAAGATTCAGTTCAGATCATGATATTCATTATATCTACCACATCCCAGACTTAGTTATTTTCTTATGTTTCCGATCATGCATATGGAATAATTAATCTCAAACTTATCGGTGTTATCAGTTCAAGGTAATAGTTTTCCTTAAACTTACTCGTTCTCATATTCATATTTTAGTGCCAAACTTGGTATTCAGTTCTATGATCAGTTTTCATTTCAAACTTCATACCTTTACCATTGCATGTTCATGAGTAAGTTTATTCATGAATTCACGCATCATATATGCGTGGTAAGCTCATTAGTACTTTCAGTCATGCATTCACGCATTATGTCAGTCATATAATAATGGATCAGATATGCATGGATTCAGCATTTTAGTTGTGCATCAGATATGCATTCTCATTTTGAGAAAACTTACTTTATTAGAATCCTCAGTCTTATATGCATGAATTAGCTTCCCATGCATCACATATGCATGTTCAGTATGTTATGCTCAGCATTTAGTCATGCTAGTCATGAACCCATGTTTTTGTAGTGTATGTCTTATACGTACATCATCTTATCATCTCTCCCTCTTTAGTTAATTTCCATTCAAGGACGAATGTTCCCAAGGGGGAGATATTATAATACCCCATATGTTTCTAAGCTATGAGAGTAACCATTTTTTTCCTGCGTATGAAACCTCCTATCCTATGAGTAGAATTTGAGTGCATGACTTACAATGAGTATCCCAGTAATAATATTGCTTATGATACATTAAGCATGTTCATATGAGTCACTTAAGGTAGTACAAGCTATGAGTTTTTGAATCCATCAAGTTTTAGTATTTGATATTTTTTAAAGGTCCTCTTTCAACAAGTATAACTCGATGTTTATGTGGTGTTTCTGCATATTTCTAACCACCAAATTATAGATAATTGAATTAGATTCCCAACGATACCAATTTTTCCTTAATCCAATATCCAAGCGAATAGTTATACCCATTTTTGTGAGAGGCCGTAAGCATAGGCGATTGGTTAGTCACCGCCTAACCCTAGCATAGGAGATTGGTTAGGCGCCACTCAACCCAAGCACAGGCAATCACTTAGGCGCTGCCTAAGCCAATCCCAGGTGTCAAAAACACTCCGTCTTGAGTTATTTTAAAGGGAATTAAGTCATTAAATACTCCTTACACATCCCTAAACTTAATCCTACAAAATTTATATATTATAAACATACTGCAACCCTATTTTCATCTCAAAGCTCATCATCCAAGAGCACTAAAGGAGTAAAACAACTAGGGTTGCATAAGTAAGCTTAAAGATCCGATTTCAAGGAATTTCATCCATCAATCATCAAGAATCTTCCTTCTAAGATATGCGTAGTGTTCATCTATGGATTTAATTCATTCATAGAGTTCAAGAATCCATTTTTAAAATGCAAAAACTTGGTTGATTCTGGTGATATGATCATACCCATGTTGATGCTTGATTGTTTTTCCTCTTTTTCATTACAAAGTATGATTTCTACATTGTTGGTTGTTGATGATCATGTTGTTGATATATTGGGTGATTCCAAAGATGGAATATGTTTTTATGAATTCATAATATCCTATGAGTTGGAAACATGTAAATTTGGTTGTTCATGATGTATAATTTGATGAATTCACTTATGTTTAAGATGTGGATAAAAGGTGTTTGATAAAATGCCTAAAGAACTAGAAATCATGCAATATAGCTAAATTGTGACTAATTGAAGGATTCATGATATGCCCTTACATCCCAATGACTTCTCCGTAATCTTAGTAGTCCAGTAATCTCATTTCTGAATAACTTTAACAACCTGAGTATTCACAGTAAATCTCAGTAATCTCAGTAGTCCAGTAATCTTAGTAATCTCAGTGCTCAGTAACTTCAGCAACCTTAGTATTCACAGTCAATCTCAGCAACTTTAGTACTCTGAACCAGTCCTCAAAACTCAGTACATTCCGTAAGTCACTAGAATCCAGTAAACTTAGTATAGATCTGCTAAAAAATACCACTAGTATCAGTCCAGTTAATCAGTATTAGTTCAGCTAATCATTATCAGTTCAGTTATTCAGTTTAGCTTAGTTATTCAGTTCAGTGTCTTTCAGATGGGAGTATAAGTTAGCACAGAGTGAACTCAAGAATAGGAACTCACCCGCTAGTTCAGGGAATGATTCTTTGTAGCAATCCATGTGTTCTAGAACTACGTAGCCAGTGTAGGTTGAGACATCTTAACCCATCAGATTAGAGTTGATGAGGTGGGTTAAACCGTCAGTTTAGGGTTTCCTCCATTCTCATTGAGTACCTGCTAGATAAGGGTCACTCACAGTTTTCCTTACCAGTGGCGCGGTATCGACACCCCTCCAGTTGGAAGCAGAGATTGGACCCCAGCTTAGCTATAACGACATACACGGGGCATGTTGGTTAAACACTATTTCCCACAGGTCTAGTTACAGAGTTCAGGACTGTCAGCTATAGGTACCCAATCTCAGTAAGGATCTCAGTTCTTCAGATATCAGTATATCTAGACTGTCAGATAAAGTCAACTTAGAAATAGAATTGAACTCAGTCAATTTCCTTCAGATTTATGGACTGTCAAGTACAGTCACTTATGCTATCAATCACAAAAGTTATCAAAACTCATGTTATCAGTACTCAGCGTCAGGACTATCAGATATAGTCAATCAGACCAGTTCTTTATAATTCAAACTGTCAAAAACAATCATTCATTTATTTGAAATGAAATATCAGTCTGTTAGTATATATCAGTAATACTATATCAGATCCATAACTTATTAGTGATTTATATATCAATGTCAGTAAACACAGTCTTTTAGAATCTCATTATCAGTACACTCATGTTGTCAGTATTCAGACTCAGTAGTTCGTATCTCCACGACTTCAGTTATAGTTACATATGAAAATATGTACACTCACGTTCATCTCAGTCAGTATTTTTCATGCATATAAACCTTTGCATTTAGCCTACGCCATTGATATACTCAGTACATTCAGATATACTGACGCATTTGCGCTATGGTGATTTCTCTTATGTTACACCATAGGTTCAGAGGTATGAGCTCCAAATCAATAGTAGATTCCAGGATCAGCAGTCAGAGTTAGACGTGAGTCCTTATCATTCGAGGACATGATGATTTCATTTCTATTTTAGTTTTCATTTTATTTTAGTAGTTGGAGTTAGTTGGGGACATGTCCCATCAAATCTTTATTCAGTTCAGTTAGTGGCTTTCGGTCTAGATGTCAGATTAGATATTCAAACTTTAGTATTTATGTTTCTTTTTTGGTATTGTTTTACCATATTTTTTAGATATGTATGAGTCTTGAACCTTATGGCCTTACAGTTCATGTTTCCATATATTTTATGAGATATTATGCAGCTTACAGGTACAGATATTAGTCATGGGTTAGCTTGTGGTCCCTCGGGGTTATGAGCACCGTATAGCATTCCGGTTCAGCGAATTAGGGTGTTACAAACTTGGGATCAGAGCCTAAGGTTCAATAATGTCCTAGGAAGTCTAAAATCTACATCATGTAAAGTCTAGTACATGGGCGTGCTTTGCACCACACTTATGTGCAAGAAGCTATGAGATGTTTTATGAGCAGTTTCCCTACTTTCATGTCTCAAGATTGTGCTATGGCAATTTTCTTTAAGGAAATGATGTAGATTCATATCATACACCCCTCGTGTTAACTTTACCTTACTTTCAATGTAATAGAAACAATGAAGTTCAAAGTCCTAAAGACAGGGCTTTCTCAAACAATCCCTATGGTCTGTTATGAGATTAGCAACAGACTTAAATAGTATCCCATCAGTTCATTATTATTTCAAGGTCATACATATTTTATCCATGATCATGAGAACTCATTCTTGAACCTAGAAGTTTAGCAGTAGTAGTGTTCGGATAGTATTATTCTATTTGATCAGATTATGTATTCATGGGGATTAGATTAGTAGGCTTGAACAGTACAACGTAGACACTTAAGTTTATTGACTCCAAATTAAGCATGAAGGTGTGAATGTGATATTAGCAGTATATGAGGAAACAAAATTAGATGGTGTGTTTAGTAAGACAAAAAGGTGTTTCACATAATGCCGGTATGTGATGGCAGATCAAGTACCTAATCCAAGCCCTCAAATTTTGGTAGTAGAGCCAGTATGTATAGAAATCAGTAAGGGAAGACAATTCCAGACCCATTCGCATCTCAGTGCTGAGTTTTTCACTTAATCTATCACGAAACCAACTAAGGCATTGCATACCAAATCTATGGTCAAGAACTATAATCATGTAAGAATTCAATGTCAAGCATAATGAGTCCCTTTTACTCCACAGTACGAGTCATGTTCCATGAGAAAAATCTACTTTCACACACTTTCCATGGGATTATGTGCGCCTTTAGTTCCCAGTATAAGGGGTTCAGCTCCAGCTCCCTCAGTATTTGAATCATGTCCCACGAGTATAGAAAACTCTAGAATCAGGTCATGCAACTCAAGACTCATGTACGCATATCATGCTTTCCAGTATAGTTAGCTTTCATGACTCCTGTTATGCCCCTGTAGATCAGTTGTATTTAGACTATGTCATGTATATCCGCAGTTCTGACCTTATTGGTAAATCCAAACTATTGATATTTTATTCCTCTAGTTTCATTCATGTGTCAAGTTTAGTTTGTATCTATTCATGTTTCAGGTCCTCCTGGTTTACCCCTCCAATTATCTCTCCTTATGGAACAGTGTAGTGATGAGAAGTTGTTTAGATAAGAGCAGATTGTTGCATGCTTACTTTGCAAGAGGGTGTAGTTGTGAAGATAGGCTTGAATGTCATGATAAATGTGCAAACAAATGTCTAGAAAGGGTTCGTATATATAAGTTAGGAAAGTACAAAGTGTAAGTGCACATTCAGATCCTTGACTTATGTCCGTCCCCAGCATGTAGCCATCAAAAACTCTGTTGCCAACTCAATTATAGTTTCAGTAGCCAGCACTCAGTGATCAGTGTTCAGTCCTTGAATTCAGTACTTCTGTACTAGATATAGGCTTAGTTATAATGTCATCATCAGTTTAGTAACCAGATTTGAAACTTAGTTCAGTTCCAGACATGCTTAACCATAGCATTCAGGTTGTCAGTACTCAGTTATCAGTGTTTCAATTCCCCAGTTTATAGAATACCTCAGAGCCATATGATACTCTTGGTCTCCTATTTGAAAATAATATAGACTTCATGAATCCATGCTTAGATACCTCATTCTACTCAGTTAGTCCTTATCTCCTATGGATAAAAATAAATTATCTAAGCCCAGCTATTCAGACTAAGTACAATTTAGCTTTGCAGATTCAGTATTCAGCTATCAGTTATTTAGTTAATCGGATAAGTTAGTGTATTTATGCACCCGTGTTCAGCTCAGTTCATGTATCATGTCTAAGTTATATATCCTAGCTATTCAGTCATGACTTAGTTCCTAGGTGTCTTGCGCATCGCCTCAACTTTCCTCAGTAGCTCATCCAAGTCAGAATCCTTTGACGGTCATAGTGTCCCGAGGGGGAGATACATCATACCCTCAAACTTTCATGACTTAAATATGATACTTCATTTTCTTTTGATGAAAATAGTTTGGAGGAGGGGTACTCATAAGAAAAACCTTAAACTCCAACTTCAGTCGTATGCCATGTTTTCAAGATTCAGTTCAGATCATGATATTCATTATATCTACCACATCCCAGACTTAGTTATTTTCTTATGTTTTCGATTATCCATATGAAATAATTAATCTCAAACTTATCGGTGTTATCAGTTCAAGGTAACAGTTTTCCTTAAACTTACTCGTTCTCATGTTCATATTTTAGTGCCAAACTTGGTATTCAGTTCCATGATCAGTTTTCATTTCAAACTTCATACCTTTACCAATGCATGTTCATGAGTAAGTTTATTCGTGAATTCACGCATCAGATATGTGTGGTCAGCTCATTAGTACTTTCAGTCATGCATTCACGTATTATGTCATTCATATAATGATGGATTAGATATGCCTAGATTCAGCCTTTTAGTTGTGTATCAGATATGCATTCTCATTTTGAGAAAACTTTCTTTATTAGAATCCTCAGTCTTATATTCATGAATCAGCTTCCCATGCATCAGATATGCATGTTCAATATGTTATGCTCAGTATTTAGTCATGCCAGTCATGAACCCATGTTTCAGTAGTGTATGTCTTATATGTACTTCATCTTATCATCTCTCTCCCTCTTTAGTTAATTTCCATCCGAGGATGAATGTTCCCAAGGGGTAGATATTATAATACCGCATATGTTTCTAAGCTATGAGACAAACCATTTTTCCTACGTATGAACCTCCTATCCTATGAGTAAAATTTTAGTGCATGACTTACAATGAGTATTCCTATGATTATATAGCTTATGATACATTAAGCATGTTCATATGAGTCACTTAAGGTAATGCAAGCTATGAGTTTTTGAATCCATCAAGTTTTAGTGTTTAATTTTTTATAAAGGTCATCATTGAATGAGTATAACTCGATGGTAATGTGGTATTTCTATATATTTCTACCTACCAAATTATATATAATTTAATTACCTTTCCAACGATACCAATTTCACCTTCATCCAATACCCGAGCGAAATGTCATGCCCATTTTCGTGAGCGGCAGTAAGCATAAGCGATTGGTTAGGCGCTGCCTAACCTAAGCATAGGTGATTGGTTAGGTGCCGCCCAACCCATAGTAAATCACTTGGGCGCCGCATAAGCCAATTCTAGATGTTAAAAACACTCCGTCTTGAGTTATTTTAAAGGGAATTAAGTCTTTAAATACCCCTTATACATCCCAAAACTTAACACTACGAAATTTATATCTTCTAAACATAATGCAACCCTATTTTCATCTCAAAGTTCATCATCCAAGAGAACTAAAGAAGAAAAATAACTAGGGTTGCATAATTAAGCTTGAAGATCCGATTTCAAGGAAATTCCTCTATCAATCATCAAGAATCTTCCTTTAAGGTATGCATACTGTTCATCTATGGATTCAATTCATTTATAGAGTTCAAGAATCCATCTTTAAAATACAAAATCATGGTTGATTGTGGTGATATGATCATACCCATTTTGATTCTTGATTGTTTTTCCTCTTTTTCATTATAAAGTATGATTTCTATATTGTTGGGTGTTGATGTTCATGTTGTTGAAATTCGGTGATTCCCAAGATGGAATCTTTATTTGTTTTTGTGAATTCATGATATCATATGAGTTGAAAACATGTCAATTTGGTTGTTCATGATGTATAATTTGATGAATTCACCTATGCTTAAGATGTGCATGTAAGGTGTTTGATAAAATGCCTATGGAACTAGAAATCATGCAATATAGCTAAATTGTGACTAAGTGAAGGATTCATGATATGCCTTTACGTCACAATGACTTCTATGTCGATAATGTGCCTTGTAAATGTTTTTGGAATACTCATGAACTATTATTTTGAGATTATGCTATGTTTACTTACAAATCCTACTTATGAACAAGATGCATGATAACCATGCAATCCACATGAATTTCCATGCTATTAGTATTTGTTGCCAATATGATTATGCAACGAACATAATATTAAGATTATGAAAGTACTTCCATATGATTTGAAATCCTTTCCATGTAATACATTGTTGATAACCATGCTTAGTATGAGATCCCTACTTATGATAGTATATATTATGGACTCTACTCTTATGATCAAATAAGTCATGTGAATCAGTTTTCTTCCATCGAGTCCTGGGGGTACTTGTACCCGAAAAATATAGTTGTGTGCCTAGAACCATGTCTATAGAATTCGGTCAGTCATGTGACTCAGGTAAAACTCAGAAATCTCAGTAATCTGAGTAATCTAAGTTCTCAGTAACTTCAGTAACCTCAGTATTCACAGTTAATCTCAGTAATCTCAGTAGTCCAGTAATCTCAATAATCTTAGTAGCTTTAGTAACCTCAGTATTCACGATCAATCTTAGTAACTTTAGTACTCTCAACCAGTCCTCAAAACTTAGTACATTCTGTCAGTCATTGAAATCTAGTAAACTTAGTTTAGCTCTGCTAAACAATAGCACTAGTAACAGTCCAGTTAATCAGTATTAGTTCAGCTAATCAGTTAAGTTTAGTTGTTTAGTTTAGCTTAGTTAATTAGTTCAGTTTCCTTCAGATGAGAGTAGAAGTTAGCACTAAGTGAACCCAAGGATGGGAACTCACCCACCATTTTACGGTGTGATTCTTAGTAGCAATCTTTGATTCTAGAACTATGTAGCCAGCGTAGGTTGGACATCTTAACCCATCAGATTAGGGTTGATGAGGTGGCTTAATTCATCAGTTTAGGGTTCCTACCATTCCCATTGTGTACCCGCCAGATAAGGGTCACTCACAGCTGTCCTTACAAGTGGCATGGTATTGACACACCTCCAGTCAGGGCAGAGATTGGATCCCAACTTAGCCATAACGGCATACACGGGGCATATCGATTAAACACTATTTCCCACAGTTTCAGTTACAGATTTCAGCACTGTCATCTATAGCTACACAGTCTTAGTAAAGAACTCAAATAGTTTTTTAGATGTCAGTATATCTGGACTGTCAGAACAGTCAACTCAGAAATACAATTGAACTCAGATAGTTTCCTTCAGATTTATGGACTTTCAGATACAGTTACTTATGCTATCAATTACAAAAGTTATTAGAACTCATGCTATCAGTACTCAGCTTTAGGACTGTTAAATACAGTTAATTAGACCAGTTCTTTATAATTTGAACTATTAGAAACAATCATTCATTTATCAGTAATGAACTATCATTCACTTAGTATATCAGTAATATAGTATTAGATCCATCACATATTAGTGATTTACATATCAATATCAGTAAAGTCAGTCTTTCAGAATCTCATTATTAGTACACTCATGTTGTTAGTATTCAGACTAAGTAGTCTGTATCTCTACGAGTTCAGTTACAGTTACGTATGCATGTATGTACTCTCATGTTCATATCAGTCAGTATTTTTCATGCATATAACCCTTTGCATTTAGCCTACCTCACTCTTATACTCAGTAATTTAGACGTACTAACATATTTGTGCTATGGTTCTTTCTCTTATGTTACACCATAGGTTCAGAGGCATGAGCTCCAAATCAGTAGTAGATTCCAGGATCAGCAGTCAGAGTTAGACGTGAGTCCTCATCCTTTAAGGACATAATAATTTTATTTCTATTTTAGTTGTCACTTTATTTGAGTAGTTGGAGTTAGTTGAGGACATGTCCCATCAACTTATTATTTAGTTCAGTTAGAAGCTTTCGGACTAGATTTCAGATTAGATATTTAGACTTCAGTATTTATGTTTCTTTTTTGGTATTGTTATACCATATTTTTCAGATATGTATCAGTATTGAACCAGATGACCATATAGTTCATGTTTCCATATATTTTATGAAATATTATGTAGTTTACAGGTACAAATATCAGTCATGGGTTAGCTTGTGGTCCCTCGAGGTCATGAGCACCGTGTAGCATTCTGGTTCAGCGAATTAGGGTATTATAGTTTATGTGCAAATTCTTTTACTTTGGGCTTAAAAGGAATTGTGTAGCTCACTGTGAAGGAGTAGCCTCGGAGGGACCAATATTGGAAAACCATGTTTGCCAACGTTGGGGGTCTATATGACCATGTGTTTGAAGCACACATTATATTTTTTATGTTTATCACTTTGGTGTCTTTAGCATTTCCTTGGTACATATGGCTAACATGGACTGAGACCCTTTCGATAGAGGGAATTGGACCCATATAGACTGAATTCCCTTTAGGATAGACAAAGATACATGTTTAGGATAATTTTTAAACTATTATGTCAATTGACCCTTGTTCCTATCCCAAAATCTTATATATATGTATCTCAATGTGGTGCATGTGGTTTATTACTGGATTTGGTAAATGCATTATTTTATCCCTATCCCTTGAGTTATATGCCAGTGCTCACCCCACTAAACTTCCCCAAATACTGCATCGTGTCATGATTAGGTTCAGAGGATGTTTTTTTACTCTTGTACAGTGTTAGGTGGTTGAGTACTTCTATCGATCAGTTGTGAAGTAGGAGCCTCCATACTTTAGAAGGCCCTATCATTTCATTATTATTTTCATGTTGTCTTAGTACTTTTAGATTCTTTTTGTCATAGTCGTGGGCATGTCCTAACTTAGGTTAGTATTCTTGGTTTAGAGGCTTTCGTGGACAGGATTAGGATGTCATTGTTTTCTTGATTTGATTCTTTAAATTATCTTTTGGTTCCATATATAATTTGTTGTTTTTGTTGGATTCCAATGTTTATTTTTATTATGCTTCTAATGTAATGCTAAGGGCAATGTCCTCGACCCAAGGTGGACTTGAGATGCCTGTCACGACCGAGCATGAGTTTGGATCATAAAAAATTTGATATCAGAGCATGGTTTAGGGTCGTTGGGTGTCTACAAAGTCATGTCGTAGGAGTCCTTTTTATGGATGTATAGTGTGTCACACTTATAAAGGGAAGGATATGAGGCATTAGAATGTTTCCCTTTCTTGTGTTTTATTTTGGGATATTGAGTCTATTATTGTGAAACTCCTCTAACTCCTGGCTAACTCACGTTTCTAATAATCCATCTGCAAATATCTTATAGTTTTAGAAAATCTGCTGGAACCTCTATCCCTCCTAAAGAAAATATGGAGGGAATTTGCCCTACTTATGACGTGAAAACCCGGTATATGGTCCCTACTCCTGACTTTACCACTTTATGTGGGGTTCCGTAACTCCCTAATAGTTCTTTTCATAATTTCCAAGATAGTGATACTTATGCTTAGTCTCCTCAGGGAGATATCTCAAATGCGGATTTTCATCAATCTAATCATATGTTGGCTCAATTGGTGACATTATAGTCTCGTCGACTTAATAATGTTGGTTTTATTTCTAATTCATCTGATGTCACCAGGGTTGGATAGTTTTGAGGTTGAATCCCCAACTTTTATCCTCTTTAAGGTTGAGAAGGATCCTTAGGGCTGTATTGATAAGATGTAAAAGATTTTCTGAGTTATGCATGCTACTGATTCAGAAGGTGTGGACTTTGCTACCTATCAATTGAAAGATGTGGGTTATCAGTGGTATGAGAAATAGGGATATATGAGGGGTAATAGTTCTTGGTTGATGATGTAGGATGATATTTCTAGTGCTTTTATTGATCATTTCTTTCTTCAGGAGTTGAGAGAGTCTAATTCCAAAGAGTTTGTGAACTTGAAACAGAACAAGATGAGTGTTAAGAAGTATGGCCTAAAGTTCAAGAAGTTGTCCCATTGTATGCTAAATGTGTCCTAACTTCTCAATCGGGGACGAATGATCCTAAGGGGAGATAATGTAAGACCCAAAAAATTATATGTTGATACAACTTGGTAAGGTTGTAGCCTACGCTTACAGACAACTTAAGTTTCATGAGAGGAATTACCCTACTCATAATATAAAGTTGGTGGTTGTGGTTTTTGCATTGAAAATTTGGTGTCATTATTTGAATGGGTTTCATATGGATATTTATTTAGACCATAAGATCTTCCATTATGTTTTTACAGAAGAATCTAAATCTTAGGAAAAGGTGGTGGATCAAATTTCTTATGGATTGTGATATGAGTATGGACTACCACCTAGGTAATGCTAATATTGTTTTGCTGATGCTCATAGAAGGTTGTCTATAGGGAGATTATCTCACGTCGAGGGGGTTAGTGAAGGATATTCACAGTATGGCTAACTTGGGAGTTTGTCTTTTTAACTCTGATGATGGAGGAGTGATTGTTAAAGAAGTGGTTAAATCATCTATTGGTGTTTCAATCAAGGAGAAACAAGTTTTGGATCCCATACTTATACTGAGAAAGGATGATGTGGGTCAGTAAAGTGTTATGGTTTTATAGATTGGAAGAGATGGCATCATGAGATATTAAGGAAGGTTGTGTGTTCCTAATATAGATGGGTTGTGAGAAAGAATTTTGCCTGAAGCTCATGAGTCTAAATATACAGTTCATCTAGTTTCGACCAAGATGTATCATGACTTGAAGGAAATCTATTGGTGAAATAATAAGAAGAGGGATATGGCAAATTTTGTTGCTAAGTGTATGGCTTGTTAGCAAATAAAGGTAAAAATATTTGAGGCTTGGTGGCATATAACAAGAGATAGAATTTCCCACGGGGAAGTGAGAGATGATTCATATGGAATTTGTTATTGGTCTCCCAAAGTCTCAAAATCAGTATGATTCCATTTGGGTTATTGTAGATAGGTTACAAGGTCTGCTCACTTCTTTCCTATGAGGACTAACTACTCAGGAGAGGATTATGTTAAGTTGCTCATTCAGGAGATAATAAGTTACATGGAGTGACAGTGTCCATCTTTTTAGACTGAGGTATGCATTTTTCTTCTCACTTCTGGACTTAATTTTAGAAATTCTTCTGCACTTAGGTGAACCTTACCACCGCTTTCTACCCTTAAATGGATGGACAAGCGGAGCACACTTTTAAGACTTTGGAGGATATACTAAGGGCCTGTGTTACTGATTTCAAAGATATTTGGGTTGACCATTTGCCACTTATTGAATTTGCATACAACAATAGTTATAATTCCAACATCCAAATGGCCCCTTTTGAGGCTCTTTAAGGTTGGGTGAATGTCATGACCCAAACCAGGGCCTGGTCGTGATGGGTATCACAAGTCCGTCGGGGACCAGAGCTTACCCCCCTTACACCTAACCAACCACTATAATAACACCCCTGTCAGATGAATTTGGAACATATAACAATATAAATTCAATGAACCAAAGATACTTCTATAATCAATAACAAACAACCTACCAATATTGCCCAAATCCACAGTAATCCAACAAAACCTTCTAAACAAAGTACCAAAACTAAATACCAATAAGGTGTTGGGACATGCCCCCAACTATATCAAAAACATGTCTAATATATCTAAGACATAAGAGACCTAACCTAAAATGTAGACTTTCAATGTATGGAAGCCACCACTTCAATGTCAACTCACGAAGTAACCCCAAATCTAAATCACAGTGCAGGAAGTAAGAGTATGGCCAATTCCTGTATCACGTGGAAATTCAATGTTCGAAGACGGTTAGTGGGGTGAATGGTAGCATAGTACTTAGGGATAAGGATAACATAATACCAAGATCACCAGTTTAACTTCTTTCAAAATCCAATGGACATAACCAAATGCACATACTTATATATTATATCACAGGATGAGATAGGGAACAAGGCTTAACATGAACGTTTGAAAATCTTAACCTGGGTTTGTCTAGCTTAACTGTCATATTAATAGTACCCACGGGATATATGTTCCCTAGTTCTTACCCCATGGTTGGGCCCCAGTGCGTGTAGACGCACAAATTGTAAAATGATCATACATATATTCACGGGGGACTCGAACCCTCCAATCTATACCAAGGTGACTCAAGCACCCAATCATAAAATGTGATATGGGGGACTCAAACTCTCCAATCATAATTATAAAAATAAGGTAGACTCGAACCACCTGTTCTTAGCAAGGGGTCTTGAAACCTCAAGCCATAACGACCCCCACACTATCTAGTGTGATTTCCAGTGTTGGTCCCCCAAGGACCTCCACCTTCTACGATAAGCTACACAACCCTCTTTTAAGAATAATTAAAATATTTAACACATGTTCCCATTTTCATTACACCAATTACACACCAAGGCAACCCATTGGTATTGTCATACCAACCTCGCCTACAAGCTAATATCATAATGCTGTGTTATCTACTCTACCAACTGGGACTCGAACCGATAAGTCAAATGATATTCAAATAATCAATCATTTAGGACTCGAACCCGTTTAATCAACTGAACCCACAAGGTTCCAATTCCACCATTAATACATGGCCACCAAGGCATTTCAAATAAAATATGAATACTTCATTATATTTTGTATGCCAGTGTATTATTACAAGTTGATAAACCAAACTATGTGACCAAAACCTTTTAATTGAAAACTTCACAAATATGTTAAGGGCATACAATTTCCAAAACCATAATCGAGGCAAAATCATCAAATTGGGGGTTAAACATAGCCCCTTTGTTTAATGACAATTCCCTTGTACCTGCAAGTTCAAAACCATATTTAAAGCATGATTAATAATATATTAACCATGGGCAATCATTTTTCAACAATAATCATTTAAAACCCCTAACCTTTATTATGAAAACAAAATAACAATCTGATGAACCATACTTTAAATCACATTCTTTTGCAAAATTAACAATGAGAGAAGAGTAACATACCTTCAGCATCGAGAAGTACAGAGAAAAATCAGCCTTGAGAGCCCTAATTTACTAACCCCTAGAAACACTAGCCTTAACTTGAACAAAAAGTTTGAGAGAGAATTTGAAAGTGTTCTGAGAGGTTATTTGATGTGTTTTTGATAGCTATAGATTCCCTAAGAAAGTTACAGGATGTGGGTTTTAAGTTGGACTAGCGAGGAAATGTCAAGAATTCCTTTAACTTAAAAGTTGGAATATATCTGCCTTTTGTTATGAGTCAACCCATTGACTCGTACCTACACCTTATGACTCATAACTATGAGTCGTAACCTAGATAGTGACTAAGACCCCCATACACTGCCTATCTTATGAATCCACCTGCTAACACGTAATAAGATCTTACGACTCCTAAGGTCTAGTCTGAGAAACAAAGAACCCAAGTGAAATGAACACTTGACATCCTACAATTTGAACCTACGACTCGTAACATATCCTCACGGCTAATAGTGATCCGCTTATACTCAGAGCACAACCTTGCCACTATGTTTATAAGTTGGTTACGAACAGGGTCATACAACCCATAAATTTATCTCACAACTCATCACCACGAGTTGTGACCAAGGCAATGATCCCAATGCTTAAGCATTTTCAAGGGCCAAAATCCGGGGTGTTTCAATTCTTCCCCACTTGGATCCTTCATCCTCGAATGATGGGACAAGGCAATTACAAGAACAATTTTAACACAACTAACAACCACACTTCCTTTTAACAAAGTTATAGAGAAAACATATCAAGTAATCAAAATTTCCTTTAACAAAGTTAGAAAAAAAGATGTTAAGAATAACATATACCTTAAGCGCGATTATCCAGGGTAGAAAATATGAATGGATATTTGAATTTTTATGTCCTCTATAGCTTACCACCTAGATCCTTCCTCACAAATAATACATCTAATAACCCTTAAACATGACTAGACTCTCTACTAAGATTTCAACTATTAATACAACACCACCATTTCAACCTTCTAATTCCTATGCGAAACACATAACTACAAGACCTAAGCATTGTTGCATCTCTCTCCCATGTTAAAGCCTAACTCAGAGGTAAAGGTGCTAGTGTAAGCCATGGGACCCTACACTTTACATCAATCTAATAGTACTAAATATTATCACAATAATCAAGTAACTATGGGTCTAAGTCAAGGAGTACTAACCACATAACCCAATGGTTTATGTATCTATCAATCACACATTCAAGATTACCTTTCTACCCCCACTTTATGGATCTACCACCCAAAACTAGAAACTTCAATCATTATCACAGTGGATTACGCCATATTTCTTCTTCTTAACTATTTCACATAACAAAGATTTATCTTACTTTTCTATCTTTATCTATAATTTTAGCATGAGTAGTCACCCCAAAATCTTTACAATAAATAATATCTACTCCCTCATCCAAAACATTACTATGCATCTATATCCACTACAATCCTAATATAAGAAGGGTCACTGAGGAATTAGAGTACAAGCATCAAGAACTGAGGGGGGGATTACTTATTACATCTCCTATATGTCGTATTACTCGAGGTGAGACCCAAAAAATAGGACATGGTACAATAGCCATGAAGTCTTTCATAACAATCTTCTTGGATATAAATTTTGGGTCGTTCCAATATAAACATACCATAGCACGAGTCCTTAAGATTAGTCATTAGGAGAAACACTACTACATATATCATGGGTAATATAACATAAAGCCGAGATTCATATTCTAGGAATAAGTCGAGGATTTCAGATTGAAACAACTATTTCTTAGAACTGGGGATAATGTGATACATAAATATATGGATCATGAGTATTATGACATAGAGCTTAAACAATTAGAAGCTTTGATTTCTGAGAACCATTATTGCCTTTAGTTTAGGGGCTGGAGTATGGACATACCCGTCATGTGAAATGTGGGCCTTAGGCATAAGCATTACTAGAATGTATACAACACTAGTTTAGTGCCCTCTTAACTGAAAAGGGGGTAATCGCTAGAATATGAGTAAATTCACCTTGACTCTCCCCTAATGTCCACTTCTAGGAGAAAATTTAAGATTAGTCCTCGATAAGCACAACACTCCACTCTAAGGGTAGTGCCATGGACATGAACTAGGGACACTTGGCTTTTTTATATTTAATACCTCATCTATCCAGGTACAACTTGGGGTTTAGTATACTCTTATAGACTCCACGTCCTAATCCATCCAATGAGTTAGCCACCAATCCATCAGTTCAACCTAGACCTTTAGCCTATATATTACAGTTTCCCACTCCAGTATTCCCTAAGTTATCTACCACATATCTTCTGCACACCCTATCAAGCCTACCAATTTAGCCCCGTAAATATTACATTGCTATCCTCGAGCTAACATACTCCTTTCACCAAAATTAATATATAAGGTTCAAACTTAATTTCAATCACATATCATGCACTACTAATAGAGTACCCTACATAAAATATATAGATATGGTCTACCCCAGAAGGAGGTCACCCTAAATTCCTTATTCACCCATTGATTACCTATACATATTCAGAAAAAACCATCCTCCTTACATACAAAAGAATGGAAGCACCCAATGGTGAAATGCTAGGGAAGATAACCCTTATCAAGAAGATTTTTCAACTGCTTGTTAAATTCTTTCAACTCAGCCAAAACTATTCCATAAGAAGGGATAAATATAGGATATGTGTTTGGAAGGAGATGAATCCCTCAAAAAATCAATTTTGCCAATGAGAAGAGCATGAAAAAGATCATCAGAGAACACCTCAAAAAAATTCACAAAGCATAGGGACAAAGTATAAAGAAGAACCTTCAAATCTAAAATCCTTAGCATGCACTAGACGGTAGAGGAACCATTTTCGAAATCAATCTTCGGGTTCTAAGATATGAAATAAACCTTTCCTTAGTCACTACAGAACTACCTCCCATTCAATCACTAGCTTATTTGGAAAATTGAAATTGACCTTATGGGTTCAAAATTCCAAATGCACATAGCACAAATGTAACTAATCCATCCTTAAAATCACATAAAAGTATACCATGCCCAACTCTATTACATCCACCAAGGTCTCTCTACCATGGATCGTTATCACATAACCCCTATAGACCCCCCTAGTCACATAGAGTCATACACCAGGATAGATATAAAAAGGATATAAAATACACTCAAGATCAAAACAAAAATGAATAGCCACATAAGAGGTCATATAAGAGAGAGTAAACCTCGAATCAAGAGATCAATACACATCACGAGGAAAGAGTAGTAACATACCAACAATGATATGTAGTGATGCCTCAGACTATCCGCAGGTATCAAAAGTATAAAGACAATTTCGGCTAGTACTGGTATTAAATGTAGAACCCCTGGTACAAAAAGTGAAGTGTTGTCAATTGGAATCTTATTGGCTCTAGAAAAACATTTATCGAAGGAAAATACAACTGCATATGATCGGGTTGACAATACTTGAAGCATTAATTCTTCCCCTAAGGAAAAAACCCATGATGCCACTGACCAGAGAACTGGCAAGGAGGATATAAAAGGACTAACTGGGATCTACTAGACTGATATTGGGCACCCTGTGCCCTAGGACCTATACCTTTTTGAAAATGATGATCACCAGATAGCTTTAAGGGGAATCAATGGAACTTTGTTAAGGCTATCAGAAGCAGCGACCCTAAACTTGGTCTATAACCTAGAAGTAGGATGAGTTCCATCCACTTTATCCTCGAATAAGGTAGAAGAATTTTCATAAGCATCAGATCTTCTGTAAGGCATGATCTAACAAGTGAACATACGGTAATTAGAGGAGATTTCATGACCTTATAATTTATATCTCAAAGAGTATATCATACAAAAGGGAAATAATCATGAATGCCTCATAGCCTCTCTCTTATAAATGTGGCACGCTACACACCTATAAAAGAGACTCTAGTTGACACAACTTTTTTTACACCCAATGACATCAAATATGGCTCTGATACCACTTTGTCATAACCCAAACCGAGGCTTGGCCATGATGGGTATCTTAAGTCTTCCAGTGACTGGAGATCACCCTCCTGCACCTAACAAACAACTACAATATCACCCCTATTGGATGAACTCTGAATATATAACAAGATAAATTTAGATAATAAAAGATACTTCTATAATCAATGACCAAGAACCGACCAACATTACCCAAATCCATAGTAATCTAACAATGTCTTCTAAATAAAGTACCAAAGTTAAATACCAATAAAGTATCGAGACATACCCCCGACTATAGACAACAGACATCGAAAAAATGTGAGACATAAGAGACCAAAACATGAAATGTAGATATTTGATGTATGGAAGGTCTCCATTTCAATGTAAAATCATGGATTAACCCAAATTAGAATCACTGTGAAGGAGAAGTAGGAGTTTGACCAATTATTGCAGTGCATGGGGAAATAGTATTCGAAGATAGTTAGCAGGGTAAATGCTATCATGATACACAAGGATAAGAATAACATAATACCATAATCAATAGTTTAACATCATTCAAAATTCAATGCACATAACCAAAATGCATAGACATATATATATATATATTATATCATATGTTGGAAAAGGGAACAAGGCTTAACATGAATGGTTGAAAATCTTAACCTGGCTATGTAGATTAACCATCATAAAAATAGTACCCATGATCTATATGGGCCCTAGTTCTTGTCCCTAGTTAGGCCCTAGTACGTGTAGCCACATTAATTGGAGAAAGATCATATAGATATGCACGAGAGACTCAAACCCGCCAATCATATACTAAGGTGACTTAAGCACCTGATCATGAAATATGATATGGGGGACTAGAAGCCTCTAATCATAATGATAATAAGGTTGAATCAAACCACCTAGTTTTGCAAAGGGACTCAAAGCCCCAAAACATAACAACACTCGTACTAACTAGTGCAGTTTTAGTCTTGGTTCCCTTAGGACCTCTAACTTCAACAGTTAGCTAAAAAAACATTCTTTTCAGCCCATTTAAAATATTTAACACATATTCCCATTTCAATTATACCAATTACATACCAAGGCATCCTATTGGTACCTTTATACAACCTCGCTTGCAAGAAAATATCATTATGCCATGTTATCTGTACAACCAACTAGGACTTAAACTCATAGGTCAAAACCCACTTAATCAACCGACTCTATAAGGTTCCAATTCCATCATTAAAACATGAACACCATGGCCTTTCAAGAAAAATATGAATATTTTATTATCCTTTTTATGCCAATGCATTATTACAATTGGCTAAACCAAACTATGTGACACAAACCTTTTCATTGGCAACTTCACAAACATGTTAAGAGCATATAATTTTCAAAACCATAATCCAGGAAAAATCATTAAATTGGGGGTTAACCATAGCCCCTTAGTTTAATCACCATTCCCATGTACCCGCAAGTTTAAAACCAAATTTAAAGCATAATTAATCATATATAAACCATTGGAAAGCATTCTTTAGCAATAAACATTTAAAACACCTAATATTTGTTTTCAAAACCAAAATAATAATCAATTGAACCATACTTTAAATCACATGCTTTAGCAAAGTTAACAATGAGGGAAGAGTAACATGCCTTAAGCGTCCGAATGTATGGAGAGAAATCACCCTAGTGAGCCCTAATTAATCAACCTCTTTAAACCCTAGCCTTAACTTGAACAGAGAGTTTGAGAGAGAATTTAAAAGTGTTTTGAGAGTTGATTTGATGTGTTTTTGGTTTATAAGTATGATCTAAGTAGGTTGTAAGACATGGGTTTTGAGATGGACAAGAGGGGAATATCCAGGATGCCCTCAACTTAAAAGTTAGAAAAGATCCACCTTCAGTTTATGAGTCAACCCCTTAACTCGTACCCATACCTTATGACTTATGACCATGAGTTGTAACTAAGATAGTGACTAGGACTCCCATACAATACCAACCTTTCATCTCCACCAACCAACTCTTAACAAGATCTTATAACTCGTAAGGTCTAAAAGTGAGAAACATAGAACCCTAATGAATTTAGAATTGCACATCCTACAATCTAAACCAATAACTCGTAACCTATCCTGATATCTCATAGTGATCCATTCATACTCAAAGTATAAAATTGCCACTATGTTTACGATTTGGTTATGACCTGGGTTCTATAACCCATAACTATATCGCACAACTCATCACTACGAGTAGTGATCAAGGCAATGAGCCATAAGCTCAAGGATTTTCATGGACCTAAATCTAGGGTATTTTAAGGTACAGGTCTCTTATTGGATTGTTCGATGTTGGTGAGATTTAGTTGTTTTTCCCTAACTTGGTTCACCAAGCCATGGAGAAGATGAAGGTGATTATAAAAAGACTTAAGACTACTCAAAGTTTCCAAAAGTCTTATACGGATATAAGGTAAAGGGAGTTGGATTCTGTAATAAGTGATTGGGTTTTCTTGAAGGTTTCTCCTATGAAAGGAGTCATGATATTTAGTATAAAAGGGGAAGCTCAATCCCCGTTACAATGGTCCATATCAAATTATGAGAAAGATTAGGAATATTGCTTATTAATTAGATTTACCAGTGATTTTGGCTTTGATTTACCCTATTTTCTATGCTTCCATGCTTAAGAAGTATGCGGGTGACCATTCTTTTATAGTTCCTGTTGACGATATGGGAGTTAAGGATTCATTATCGTATGACGATGTCTTAGTTAATATATTAGATATGCAAGTTTGCATATTGAGGGCAAAGGATATAGCTTAGGTGAAGGTTCTTTAGAGAAATCAAAAGATAGGTGAAGCTACATGGGAATCTGAAGAAGATATGAAATCTAATTACCCATTCTTTTTCCTCGTGTTGGATGAAAGTGCTTAAGGTATGATTTTTATTTCCCTTTTATCCTATTTTGAATTTGTCCTTGGATTCTACTGTGTTCTTGTTATTATCATGCTAAATGTACTAAGTCCTCATTTGAGGACAAACAATCCATAGTAGAGGGATAATGTAAGACCCCATAAAATTTAATTATTTTATTATGACCCTCTCATGTGTATACATTTATTTTTGACTAGAATTATGATTATAGATGTTAAAAGGTAGTTTTGTAAATATTTTAGAATTTTCAAAAGGGGTTCGAGTCTATTTTGCGACCTCGAGATAGTGGTGTTCCATGCCAATTATGCTACTCAATAGAAGCGTGGCATGAAGATTACCCTCCGTGATAGCAGCATACCATGCTACTATGCTAATTTTATCCAGTTTTTGTTTTTTCACTTGGGCTGAGGTTTCTTTTTGGTCCTTTACCCCTTATATGTCTTTGAAACACCAAATTGACCTTTTCCCCTTCAGTTCTCATGATCAAACATCATTTTTTTCCTCTTTAACTCCCAAACCAAGAAAGTTCAAGTGTTTTATAAGAAATTCACCATTCATGCTCTAAACTTTAAATTCTCTTTGATTTCTTCTATATTTCAGACATGTTTCTCTTTCCTTAACTTGAAATTTAAATTGTGGCATCAATTTATTAAATATACATCTATTTTGAATTGATGGGTTCAAAATTGGGTTGAGATTTTTTTATTGTTATTACTTAAATTATATTTCCCTTGTTTAATGGTTTGTTCATGCTCTAATTGATGGTTTTGGAACTGAATTGGTGCATGATTATAATGGTTGAAATGGGTGACATGAGTTTCACCAAAATTGATGAATTTTTGGCTTGGTAATGGCATTAACCTCAACCCACCTTATAATCTTGGTTTTGAAAATGGATTTTTACATTAGCTTATCTTTTGAAAACATTGTATTGCATTAATGGAAATATGGATAAAAAAAGATTTTGAATGCCTTTTGTGGCTATGGTTTTGGAATTCCCTTGGTGGACATGGTTTATTTTGGATTTTAAATAGAACTTGGGAATCCTATGGTTAAATAGACTAGTTTGGCATAATTGAATTATCTTGAAATCATATTGGTGTGACAATATCAAGGTGGTAAATGCCTTGATAAATGACTCCTCGATTAATGGTTGGTTTATGTGCATATTGTTCTGATTTAGGCTTAAAGGAAATAATGTAGCTCATCATAAAGGTTTAGTCTTGAGGGTACCAACATTGAAAAAAGATGTTTGCCAGCATTAGTGGACTGTATGACTATGTGTCTGATGCACACATTATATTTAGGATGGCTATTTACTTGGTGTGTTGCCCTTTTCCTTAATACATATGGTTAACATGAACTAGGGAATCTCTAACAGGGAGAGTCATACCCATATAGCCCATGGGTGCCTTTAGGACAGAGCGAGCTATATTGTTCAGGCTAAAGTTTTAAACTATCATCTTAATTGACACTTGTCCCTATCTTAGCATCCTTTATACATGTATCTGAATATGATTCATCTATTTTATTATTGGATTTTGGTAATTGCATTATTTTAACCCTATCCCTTGAGTCACATGCCAGTGCTTTCCCCATTAACCATCCCCAGATGCTGCATCATTTTATGATGTAGGTTCACAGGACTTTTTTGTTACTCCTGTGCAGCATTGCATGGCTGAGTACCTCTATTGATCTGCAATGAAGTGGTGAGCCTCTATCATTGGGAAGTCCTAGTTACTTCATTGTTCTTTCTATATTATATTAGTAATTTTGGATTCTTTTTGTCTTATTAGGGGGAATGCCCTAACTTAGGTTAGTATTCTTGGTTAAGAGGCTTTTATGGAAAGGATTGAGATGTCATTGTTGTCTTTCATTGATTCTTTGAATTATCTTTTGGTTCCATTTATCATTTGTTGATTTTGTTGGCTTCTACTGTTTATATTTATTGTGATCCTTAGGTAAGGCTAAGTTGGTTGTCTCCAGCCAAGGTGGGCTTGAGATGCCTGATGTGGCATGGAAAAACAACACTTTTGATGCTTAAAACACTGAATTTTGGTGTGAGCTTAATGTATTTGTTAGATATGATTCACTTTGGTGTGAATTGTAGGTAAAATAGGTCTATAATAGTATTGGAACAAAAAGAGAAGTAAAAAACTTGAAAAAGGCCAACTATAATCAATATATGAGTCATCTCATGAGTCGTAACCAGTCGATGTGATTCATATGCTGAATCGTATGAGTAATAGAACCAAAAGCCAAATAAAGGAACCAAGTATGAGAAAGATACAACTCAAGTATCCATTCATAAGCAAGAATACGATTTGTATATAGAAGTCGTAAGCATAACAGAACCTAAGCTACCTTTAAGGAGTTGGAGTCTAAAAGAATTATGAGTCAAAATTTTGAGTACAACTCATATAGGTATGTCGTACACAAACCAGTGTTCAAAGATAGTAAAGAAAGAAGTCCCACATGGATACGATTTGAAGACACGAGTCGTACACTCAGGTACTACTCATAAAGACAAGTCGTATGCTAAATAGAAAATTAAAGCCGTGGGAAGAATAGACACTGGAATGGATACGATAAGGCAAGGTACTACTCTTATTGAGCTGATACAAGTGAAGACCGAGTTATACCGATTGCCGACTTAACCTTACATTTTCCGTTTTAATAGGATTTTTATGTTATTTTGAGATACTATAAAATACTTGGATTTATCTTATATTAAGTTACACTCTTGAATGTACCTTTACTGCTTTTACATCTTATTACAATACTTTTGAAATTTTTATTGAGATATTAGGGTTTATTTAATTAAATACTTTGGAGTTTATTCATCCTATTTTTGTTCTACTGGTTTTATGTATTCTTCATTGATAATTATGGTTTCCTATACAAACATGAGCAACTGTTCTCCTTATCTAGAGTTGTGGGAACCCTGGTGGATTAGATACGTATAAGAAGTGTGAGACTCTATTGTTCTAGGGTTTCTTTATGTATATTAATTCTTTGCAATAATTAATCTCAAAGAAGTTGTAGACGCTTGAGATAACAAGTATTCACATCCATTCAATAACCAAGAAACTTACGATTGGGAAAAGAAGACTAAAATAGTAATTTAGGATATGTTTCTATATCTTTTAATCCCTGTATCTCATCTTATCACTTGATCCTGCCACGACAAGTGTAACTAAGGCCATAGCAAGGGGTAGCAAGGCAATACCATGAGACTTACTCGGTAAAGGGTGAAATTTATCTTGAAGCTTACTCGATTGTTGATAAGACTTATCTTGTAGCCTTTGCATGCAAGACAATAGAGTAGTTGGGTTGATCATGTGAAATTTTGGCAGTTGAGAAGCCATGGGGAACACAAACCTAGCGTTCCTCTCATATTGATTACAACTCAAAGGCACTCAAGACATGGTTACTATTTGTGATTGATAACAAACCTCCCCATTTACATTCCTACACTTCTCATGGATTACATCAAGGCAAGAAAATGTTTATTTTTCTTGTGGATCCACCCCAATCTTTTTAGGCTATTATATTCCCAATCAAATTCATTATACTTCTAGTTTGAGTGTAGTTTTGGGCGACCTCAAATTTTAACGCCGTTGACAAGGAAGACAGTTGAGTAGTATATTAAATTGGTGAAGTTTATGGTTTTTTATTTTTGATTTTTCTTTGGAATACATTAGTATATTCCAAGTACTAGGAATAGAGGCAATCCCTTATTCCCATTTGATCCAGAACCTGAGAGAATACTTTAAAATGCGAGAAGGGTGTCATGAAAAAATCATGAAGAGTTTCAACATCCCTCACCCAAAATATGGCACTCCAACGTGCTCCATTGGATCCATAGAATATTGCAGACTTACAGACACAACAACTATTAGGACAAGAACATTGAGAAGTAGAAGAATTCAGACTTGCTGCAATGCGGCAGTAGCTCAGCAAAAAAGACTACTACATCTGAGATAGGTTGTTTATTGTCAAGTTCAAAGAGGAAGGGATTCATTTATTCTAGAATATCAATACTTAGATCTATATAAGGAAGATGATAAAGATTTGGGTTATGTTGAGCCTACTGAGTCTGGGTCCATTGTTCCTCCTGCTTTAGCCCCTAATGTAAAGTCTGATATCACTAGTGCTATGATCCAACTATTAAATCTGAAGGGTATATGTTCTGGTATAGCCAATGATGATGCAAACATGCATCTTATAAATTTTCTTGAGATGTGCAAAAATTATAAAATTCTAAGGGTTAATCAGAAATCATTAAGATTGAGCTTGTTCCTATTTTCTTTTAAAGGTGAAGCATCACTATGTCTAGGCAAACTTCCAAGAGGATCTATCACTACTTGGCATGAGTTGAAGACATAGTTTCCAAGCAAATTCTTCCCTCTTACATGGATGTTATAGTTGAAGGATAAAATTTACAATTTCAGAGAGCTAGCTATAGATTCTATGTACAAGGTCTGGTTTCAATTCAAGAAGAAGCTGAGCATGGAATCAAATCATAGAACCAGAGGATCTAACTTGTCTGTGATATTCTATCAATCATTGAATGATATTTTAAGAGATATGATAGATACTATTTCAAGAGGAGCATTTATGAATCTTTGTTGGGAAGTTGTCTAAAAAATTCTTGATGATATCGCGGTTACCAATAGAGGATGGCATACTCAAGATTTGGAACATGGTAGTGGTACTTATGCTATTGGAGAAACAAATACTTATGGAGAAGTGAATGACATGGTAGAATGTAATGCCCTGAATTTGATACCTGGAAAATGCTATACAGTGCTCATGACCCCGAAGGACAATAAGCTAACCTATGACAGATTTTTGTACCTATATAATGCATGATTTACTATATAAATACAAAAATAAAGGCTGAAAGGCCATAAGATTCAAAACTTATAAAAACATAACATCTGAAGATATGGTATATCGATATAAAAATAATTGAAATAATTGTCTGAACATGCTAGTCTAAAAAGCCTCTAATTCACTAAACTATCAGAATAAGAAGTTGATGGGATGTGTCCCCAACTAATTCCAACTAATCAATTAATTAATGAGATAATAAGCTAATGGTCATGTCCTTGAAGGATAAGGACTCACTGCTAACTCTGACTGCTGAGACTGGAACGCTACTGATGCTCTAGCGGTCGAGTCTCTGAACCTATGGTATAAAACACCAGAGCACAAATGCGTCAGTACAGTTGAATGTACTGGTATGCATATGAGGTAGGAAAATGCAAAAGGTTCACATGCATGAACTATACTAACTGACTGGATAACACTATCAATTATCCCGTCAGTTAGTATAGTTCATGAAGTAGGATGAATGAAAAGGGTTCACATGCATGAACTATACTAACTGAGTGGATAACACTATCATATACAAACACTCAGTATCAATTATTTTAGTTATACAATTATCAGTATCATATGTTATTATTACTCAAACTCAAAAATGATGTTATCATGAACTCAGTTACAGTTATTCCTACTTAGTTATTAGTAATCCATATTTAGGGTTCATTCGGTTCTAGTTCCTACTCCCATATAAATAGACACTAAATATGGATTACTGAACTGAACGAGATTAAATTAACTGAGTTTCATTGACTAGTAGAATAGTACTGAGATTACTATATTACTAAGATTTCCAAGATTTTATTGAGTCATGAGTCTGATGGAATTCTACTAAGCATGGATTGACTGAGAGTATCTTAAAAACTGACACTGGATCTAGGCACAAAACTAAATTGTCGGATACAAGTACCCCTAGGACTCGATGGAAAAAAACTGACAAAGCATTACTTTCTTGAATACATGTCCGACATCAACAATCAATAATTCATTAATTGAGAAATTTCTTCAAACACTTGGCATGCATAAACTTGTACATGAATGGGAATTCATATTGTTATACTAGTATGGAACTTTTGTTTCACATAAGATTTCAATCAAACACATGGGAAACATGCTTTGTTTGTGCAATCATCAACAAGTATATTAATTATAAATACATATATCAACTTGTAAATTGAAGGGGTTTTATCATGGTTATTATGCTATTCTTCATATACTAGAGTCAATCATTTGAATATGCAATTTAAAACAAGAATTAAAACCGCACAAAATCATGAGTATGAATTTCAATTCAATTTAATCATGGACCTTCATAAATACACAAATCTTGGATTTTTAAAAGAGATTCTTGAACTTCGTGGGTGAAAGAGACCCATGAATCAACACATTACATACCTTGATTGTGAGTTTCTTAAATTTCTTGGACTTGAAGAACTTGAATGTCTTTGTTTCTTAAAGAAGGATTTGGATCTTGTTCTTGGGGATACCTTTAAGAAACAACCCTAATTTGATGTTATGAATAAATAATGAACTTGTAAGCCTTGGTATGATATAATTAGGGGTTAAAACGGGTGGAAAAAGATTAAAATACCCTTCAACAATGACTTAAAATTTGCTAAACGAGACCTGTAACATCTCGTAGATAGTCCGTCGCTAGTTCACTGGTCTGTCATTTCGACTGTCGTACGTGGACCAAAAAAAAGAACTTACTACCTTATAGCGATGGCTTAGGCGATGGTCCATCGCATGTTCAATGGTCCATCAACTTGTTTGTCGCACTTTTCCAGAAGGTTGACTCACTGCTTTGGCTGCGATGGTCTAGGTGATGGTTCGTCGCTAGATCGACGGTTCATCAACTTGGCTATCACACTTGGGCGATTTCAACAGCTCTAAGTAAAATGTCAACAACTTTTTACACTGATACCAGATTTGGACGAAGTTAATATCGTTGGAAAGCTAATTCAATTTCCCACATGATAAGACGTAAAAATCTTAAAAATTCCATGTGTATAAAAATTGATTCATATTTAAAAGTAAGTTTCTAACATTTTTGGTACAATTTCTATCTAGGTAGAAGTACGGGGTATTACATAGAAAAAGAGGTCTCATAGATTTATACAGATATTGGATTGCTTACAAAACAATTTATGTCAATGAGTGCTAAAAAGGTAAAGTAATTATGGCACAAGGGTCTACCTCTAAACTATTCGAGATCGAATTTGAAGTAGAGGCAAAGTATCTTGATTATAAGATTATCAAATTTCTAAGCCCAAGGTCAATGGAATCAAGGTAAGATCTATTATAAAGAGAGATATAGAGATGGTGATTGGCAGTATCAGGATGACTATAAAGAGAAGAGTAACAAATATATTCCACTAGGTAGTTAAGGTACATAGTCCAGAATGAAGGCACTTTTGGCAAAGCTGGTAAAAGGGCTGAAATTCAAGTGAACTACTTAAAGGATATCAAGGCTGATCTATCAGGTTCAAACAAGAAAGTTAAGTCACTTGCTACATCAATCAAGCAATTGGAGTAGTAGTTTCTTTAGATGTCAACCATAGTAGATCAGATACAACCTGACACTCTTCTAAGAAATACAGTGGTAAATCCCAAAAATGATAGTCCAGCCATACCATTGACATTCGAAGTGGTAAGGTTACTTTAGACCTACTTGTATCCACAACTAATGAATAGAAGAATAAGGATGAGATAATTTATGTTGGGAGTATAAGTAGGAAGAATGAAGGAGAAGAGAAGGTTAAAGAGCATGTGCTGAAGCCTATTCTAAGACCCCTTCCTCCCTATCCATACAGATTGAGAAAGAAACAAGAAGAAGGTAAGTATCAAAATTTTTTGTCTATGTTAAAAGAGTTAGCTGTTAACATAATACTTGTAGAGGCATTGGAGTAGATACCAGGATATACAAAATTCATACAGGATTTGATATCCAATAAAAAGTCAGTCAGCTATGAGCCAGTCAAAAATATTTATCATTGTAGTGCTGTAATTACTACATCTTTGGTAAAGAAGAAGGAGGACCATGGTGCTTTCACAATGCCTTGCACTATTGGGTCTTTCAACTTCACGTGAGCATTATATGACTTGGGGGATAGCATCAACCTTATGCCCTTTATTGTATTCAAACAGTTGGGGTTGGGGATCCCGAACCAACTACTGTGAGACTTGTGATGATAGATAGAATACTGAAGAAGATTGTTGTTATCCTTTATGATATTTTGGTAAAAGTGTCTTCTTTTATATTGCCTATTGGTTTTGTTATATTAGATTATGAAGTGTACTTTCAGGTCTCTATTATTTTAGGAAAACCATTTTTTACTATAGATAGGATGTTGATTCATCTGGAGAAAAGATATCTGATGCTGCAACTCAATGATGAAAATGTGAGATTCAATATATGCAAATCTATGAAGCAACCTAATGAATTAAGAGTGGTATCTATGATTTATGTAGATGATGAGAAGATAGATTTATTCCATATATTGATACAGTTACTCCATGGGATAGTGGTTCTGATACAATTACTCCTTTTGAAGAGAGGCTAGGTGTCAAAGCTCTTGCAATTGTGATCATGAATTTTGAATCTGAAGGTATAAAGAAGTATGAGAAGTTAGTGGGTGCATTTCATGGGAATGGTTATAATTATATGCCAAAGAAGCTTTATCTAGATTTACAGAATTGTACTACTCTACCTACTCACCAGTCATTAAGAAACTGCCAGTGTTTGAGTTGAAGGCCCTCCTATCTCACTTGCGATATGTATTTTTAGGGGCTAACAACACTTTTTCGATTATTATTGTAGCTAATCTGAGCCAGTAAAATGTAGAAACATTATTTTCAGTTTTGTAAAATTTCAAGAGTGCCATTGGATGGTCCATTACATATATTGTGGGTATTCCACCTAGTTTGTATACTCACAAAATACAGCTTTAGTCAGATTGTGTTCTATCTATTGAACATCAATATTGACTCAATCATTATTAGACTAAGAGGTTTTTGTTTGATGTGAAAAAAAATTTGGTACTTAGCGTACTTGTTAAGGAAGTGTATGGATGGTATGATTCATCGGTGTGACATGGAGTCAAAAATGAGGGTCATTCGCGAGGCTTGTTACTCTTCTCAATTTGGTGGTCATCATGGTAGGATCCAAGATACAAAGGTTCTCCAAAGTGGATACTATCAACCTACTCTTTATAGAGATGCTTATGAGTTGGTCAAGACATGTCTTCAATGCCAAATTCAAGAAGGAATTTCAAGGAGGCATGAGATGCCTCTTAAGCCCAACCTTGAAGTTGAATTGTTCAAAGTGTAGGGGATCGTCTTCATTGGACCCTCTATGAGTTTCTCTGATAATAAATATATCTTTTTAGCCATCGATTAGGTTACAAAATGTGTGGAGGGCACCGCTCTTCCAAACAATAAAACAAAAGTGTCACTTTTTTCTTGAAGAAGTACTTCTTTAGAAGGTTGGAGACTCCACGGGCTATTACTAGCGATGGTGGATCACATTTTTGTAATTTAGTTTTAGCTTCCTTTATTTATAAGTATGGGGTGAAGAATAAAATCGTTACTCCTTATCATCTCAAAACTAGTGGTCAAGTTGAATTTTGAATCACGAAATCAAGTCCATCTTAGATAAAACCATGAATGTTAGCCATACGAATTGGTTAAGACAACTTTATGATGCTCTTTGTGCATATAGGATGACTTACAAAACTCCTATAGTCGTGTCACCCTACCAAGTGGTTTTTGGAAAAGTTTATCACTAACCCATTGAGTTATAGCATAAAACTTTATAGGCCTTGTGGAAGTTGAATATGAATTGGGAGAATACCTCCAAATCAAGAGTAAATCAACTTCATGAGTTGGAAGACTTCTGTCTCAAGGCATATGAGAGCTTCGTGTTATATAAGGAGATAATCAAGAGATGATATGATGTGAAGATCTTAAAAAGGGAGTTTTGTGTTGGTGATGAAGTTCTCTTAAACTCAAGGTTGAAGCTCTCTGCGGGTAAGCTAAAATCAAAGTGGTCTGGCCCATTCGTGGTCTAAAATATCTATCCAAGTGGAGAAATTGAATGTTTTTTGTAGATATCCAATATCCTAAGAATTACTATATGGGTAAAATCGAAGCGGCTAAGGTTGAGTCTATAACGTTTCAAGGATCCAAAATAATTATCAAGTCATGTCGTGCCACAACTATAACTAAGAAGCTTCTTGAGAGGCAACTCAAAGTTTATTCCTAATTTTTTTCTAGTGTTTTTGTAAGACCCTACAAAATCATCCTCACCTAAGTCCCTTAAAGCGTGCCCAAAGTGTTCTTAGAAAATCTAGCTAAGTTGTAATATCCCAAACTTTCTCCAAGACAAACTTTGTCTCTAGAAAATTAAAGGGTGACTTCCAAAGTGAGTATTGTTTAAATCATATAGAATTTTTCTAAATTTAACTTTTTATCGTGTGGGAAATTGAATTAGATTTTCAACGATACCATTTTTTCCAAGATCCAACATCGGAGTAAAATGTTATTTCCATTTAACAGAGAGTTGTCTAAATTGCCTAGGTGCGATGGGAAGGCTGACGGACCATCAAAATAGTGATAGATCGTCACCCAAACCATCATAGTTGAGGAAGTGAACCCTCCTTCTGGCCAAGCAAAATAGAAAGGCCAACGGACCATTGAGCTAACGATGGACCGTCACCCAAACCGTTGCAACAGAGGCAGGAAAGTCAGATTCTAGCCAAATACGATGGGAAGTTTGACGGGCCACGAGCTAGCGACAGACCATCACCCAGGCCATCGTACACTTCTGTTCAGCAAATTCAAGCCATTTTTAAAAGGTATTTTGGGTTTTTTCCCCTCCCTTTTCACATCTAAATACATCAGATTCAAAGAGCAAATGTTGTATTCTTCTCTAGCAACAAACTAGGGTTTTCTCTCAAGATTAATCCTCAAAATAAAGATACAAATCTTTCTCCAAGAACCTCAAGATTTCACCATATTTTTTATAAATTCATTTATGATTCAAGCTTCCTAAGTCAAAATCTTCAAGAACCCTCACTCAAGAGTACAAAAAAGAGTCTCAAGCAAGCTTGTTCATCTAAATCATAATCTAAGGTATGTAGGGTTTGAACAAGGAAAATCCTTTCATCCTTGTACCCTAAACTTATCTTTAATTACAAAGATATATGACTTTACACGTTTTCTTATGGAATTGAAGTATGGGTTTGTACCCTATGTTGTTATTCTTCAGATTATTTTGTTTTCAATGTTTTAAAAATTGAAGTACATGAGTATGTTGAGGTTATAAGGCATATTGCTGAAAATTTCTAGATTTCTATATTATTTATGAATCTTTTTTATATTCAGTATGAATTTTGACACGTCTTAACCTGAGATTGAATTATGGGTCATCGAGCCTTACTTGAGATTGAAATTTTAAGAATTTTTTAGCTATAAGCATCCATGATTTGAGTATTTTGAGATTATTGAGAAAGTTTTGACCTTGCCGGTCATAGTAGTTTTGAAATCCACTTTTCTAAAGAAGATTTACAAATTTTATAGTTGCGTTCTTTATGAACCATGAAATTATTTTAAATTGATTTCCATGAGATAAGCATAGCTAATTAAAGTGAGTAGTATTTAGCACCAAGTTGGGTAAGTTTCTATGGTTTCATACCCCAGAACTACGTGCCACCATACGATTGAGATTTATGGGTCAGAGGCTGAGATAGTGATCACTGAGTTGAAATTACACTCCCTGGAAAGAGTATGATGCCTCTCCCCAACATGAGGTTTCTTTCTTAGGAGGACAAAATGTTAGACTCCATGTAGCTCGCAAGGTGTATGTCGGTTATGAGAATCTCCCTAATAGTAAGATTTTCAGAGTAGTTTATTAAAGTATTTTCCCTTAAATAAAAGTATTTCCCTGCTAGTAAAAGTAAATAAACATCTTTTGAGTACTTGTCCTACTAGTTAAGAAAAGCTTTCGAAAGTATCCCCTTAAGATCAAAGTATTTTCCCTTATAGATAAGTTATTTCTTTTCTACCAGTAAACAAGAAGGTTTTAAAAGTAATTGCCTTAAGAATTTTCTATACTAAGTGTAAAGGCTCACAAGCTTATTCAGATATTGTTTTACTTGAGATTTCAGTTTCAAAGTTACAGTCTTAGCTTTCAGATACGGAGATGAGCACTTTATCACTTAGTCTATATTATTTGAGAAGGGAATGGAACTACAGATTTCTAAACTAAGTGTGATGACTCATGGGTTTTCTATTATATGCTTTACTCTTCATGACTTATGATATTCAGATTTCATATTACTCAAGCTATGTAAGTCATTTATATTTAGCATGCATTGTCTTATAAATAATGATCATGAGATATATTTTACTTATGTACTGGACCCCCATATACTCAGTACATCCTCAAAGTACTGATCTACATATATGTCTATGTGCTACATTATCTCATAATGTAGGTACAAGACTTAGTATGCATATTTAGATTCAGGCAGTTGCAGATTCCAGCCAGCAAGATGATGAGTCCTCCTCCTTCGGGGACTTCAGTTAGATTCATTTATGTTGTTTATTTTCTTATTCATATGTATTGATTAGCGATAGATGGAATAGCTTCCGAACTATTTATAGTCATCATAGTAGAGGCTTCATAGATAGTCAGTAGAGTAAAAGTATTTTATTCCAGTTTCATTTGTAAAGAGTGTTGAAATCATTTGAATTCAGTTTTGTATTTCTTCGATTCAGAAAAGAGTTATCTTTCATTGATTTTTGTATAGATTTATACATATTATCTAGTTGCTTATGAGATATGATAGTAGAAGGGTTAGCTTAGGGTCACTTGTGTTCTTAAGCACCGTGTGACATCTTGGAATAGATTTTTGAGGCATTATAGTTTTATATACTAATTGTATATTATTTTGGTGTTTATAGGTTATATGACAAGTTGGTATGTATGAAGGTAGGTTTGAGGCCTTAAAACTTATGCCTCGAGATATTAAAGACCACATGCGGGCACATGCTTAGCACCTGTGTGCACATATACCACACATGTGGCCAAAAGTTTGAGTAATAAAAAGGGATGCCTACTGCCATGACCTGCGTTGGACCTTTTTAGTAGTCCAGGTGTAGGTCAAATGCATTTTGGTCGCAAGTAAGCAACTTTTAAGCAAAAAACTTGTAGCTACTGCTTTGAACTGCATGGGATCTTCTTGAAGCATCCTAGTGCAAGTTGAATGCAAAACTCACTGCCTTGGGCTTCTAAGGTCACATGCTCATGTAGGCTTTGCGAAGCTCAAGCACAGGTCCTTTAAGCCCATGCCACAAATTTTTGTTCTTAAAATGAGTCATATTTTATTAGGAATACTTGACCCGATAAGCCCAAATTCACTTTAAATGACACCAAAAGACCCAATCTTACCACACTTGATTACTTTCAATCGCAATAATAGCCACTACTAAAAATAAGGGCTATGGCAACAATTATGTCATGATGGTTATACAATTGTCACTATATACATCCTACGACAAAGGTTATAACAGTTTCATAATATGGTCGTATCTATAGGGACAGTGAATTAAAACAATTATGGCATAGTAAACATAACCGCCCTAATAAACATGACTATTGTAACGGTAATTTCAACCATCTCTATATATTACCTATAGCTACGATTAAATTATACTAAAAATAAAAATACTCAGGTATTTTTCCTCCAAATCATTATTTACCTGCTAATATTGATACAGTAATTAAATAAAATAATTTAAAAGACATAAAATTGGAAATTTAGTGATAAGACAACCCATTTCGCTTCTCCCCATTTTATTTGTCTAAGCTAAAATTCTATTTTCACTGAAAAATATCTTGTAATGAAAATGGTGGAAATACTCCCTTTTCCAGTATTTTCTTAGAGAAAAAATTGTATGCTTTGAGCTAAGTTCCATTTTTGAATGTGTTGTATTGATGAATTCAATTTTAGAGGGTTTATTGAGCTAATTTCATCTTTAGCTTTATAGTCTCCGGCTTCCAATTCATATCCGATCTTACTTTACTCTCTTTTTTAGTAAAAGGTGTTCTTTGGATTTTACTTTTTTGATAACTCAGTTACCACTAATTTCATCTCTTTTTTATCTCTAGTTTTTACTTTTTTTGATAAAAGGTCTTCTCAAGTAGGTCTTCTGATTATGAAAGTTGTTTTTTTATGGGTTTTGTTGTCTAAATCAATTTAGTGGGTTGCTTCGCTATTGAAGCTATTTACATGTAACAATGAATGGATCTATTGCCTTATTTTTTGATAATATATACAGTAAAATCAATAAAAAATGGAAATTAGGTTTTTGATTATTTTTTGGGGGAAATTTGTTTGGATTTTAGGTGGATTTTGTAGTCTATTTTTGTTGGATTTTTTTTACCTGGGGTTTATTATTTGGGTTTATTTGATTTTCTTTCAATTGTTAATTGCATGCGTTTGTCCAAATGTTATTTGAGTAATAGTTTTTTGTGTTGTGTTTCTCAAAATTCTTTTTTCTTTTGTTATATGATTTTGGTTTTGGGTATTCTGGAATCTTGATTGTCACTTATCATTGAATTGTCTTTGGCTTCTTATAAATAGACTTGGGTGATATGACACTATTTTGATGAATAGTTTGTTGAATTTTCATCATGAAGGTATTAAGTATAAAAGTTCTTAGCAACTTTCATTAGTCTATCTATTCTTGCTTGAGTAACAACATATCCCGTGGTTGTGTTTGATTGTTGTATTTATTATATTTGTCATATTACTATCTAATAAACCAGGTGGCCCCATCTTCATACTTAAAGCTAGAACCAAAATATGTAGGTAACAATTTTGTAGTAAATGGAAAAACAAATCATATTTGGCATTGTGCAGAAACAGAACCAAAACTACCTCCACGTATGCTTAGTCTGAACAATTTGAAAGATATTGTGGTTGGTTTAGGCAGCTTAAAGAACATACAATATGTACAATGAATATTTCTGGTTCAACACAGCTACCTTAAACTTATCCCCTACATTTGACATAAAAAAGTCTATATTAGTACATAAATTAATGATTTCCAAGCCTCATAATCAATTAATCAACTTGCCTCAAACTCGTACTATATAATTCTTCTATATTTATAAAAATATTCTCTATTATAAGTGTGTTCTGTTTGAACTGATACTCTTAGAAGGTAAACTAATTTTATAAATTAGATCAGCACAAAGGATGTTCTTTAAATACTGTACCATTAGAAAAAGAACAATCAACAAAAGTGTGCCCTATATAATCTTTTAAGGAGTCTAATGTTTGTAAAAATTTGCTGATTATTTAGCAATTTTTCTTGTATGTGCAATTTGTAGGTAGATGATCTTTTTTTTCCATTCTGCAAAACTATGTTGGATATTTAATGTATTACTAGAACACCAAACAAATGAAATAAACTTATCATGATGAGACGGTTGGTTAACTCTTTAACCTATAAAAGCAGATAAATTCCTTCCTTCCCTATTCTTTTATATTAATTGTAGTAGATTGTTGGTATTAGTTATATTGATTTATTTTCGAATTTGGACCTGATAATCAGTTTGGTTCTTAGTGGATTAGTTGACCACTTTGTTATTTTTGAACTTTTTCAAGCCAATTACTTCGGCTGTTATAGTTGAATGATGACTTTTCTATTTCAAGATGCTTCAAATATATTTTGAGAGACCTAACATCATATTGTATAATACACTTTCAAGTGAATTAGCTATGATCTTGTTAAAAGTTTTTTAAGATTCTATCGTTCAGGGGTAGCTTGACTTGTAATAGCATTAACAACCTCTTTCCCATTTATTCAAACATGCACTCCATGTCTCGAGTTTATTGAATATGTGGTATATGAAAATGTCCCTCAAACGAATCATCTACAAATGACCGAATTCTCATAAATCAGGTTGTGTAGGTGTTTGTAGTAATTTATTTTGTCATGGGTTATGTTGTTGATGACCTACTCAGGTTGTACTAATCAGGTTGTCACCCACATATTTCTTTTGTACTAATCAGGTTGTTACTCACCCTTGTTGTCACTAGTTTTATTGCCTTCAGTAGTTACTATAGTTAACTTGTTCCATCTTAATTTTGTAAGGATTTGGATAAAAATGAATCAACAAGGGCCTTTAAAGAATAATAAAAGAGAAAATAACATGGCATTTACTAAACCTGGATCATTATCAGTTGTGGCAAATAAAAAATGGTGATTATTGTCAACATATGAAACTGTTCAAGCTATATGACTCGAGAAGAGAATCTTCTAAAATTAATTAAAGAACAACAACTACCAGTATAGCAGCCACTAGTAGCACCACTATCTCAAGAAATTGAACAATCTAAAGTGGAGCATCATGTTGTACAGGAGTAACCTACAATGGATGAGCAACATGTAGAGAATCAAGTCCAAATGGTTGATTTAACCACTCTTATAACAACTGAACATTTTGAATAACAAGGTAACATATAGCTTAAAAACTTATTGAATTCACTCATGACCTCTAATTTTTTTCTATTTTATTATAGTTGAAGGGCCTTCCATTAGAAAAACAAGAGGCAAAACACAAATTCACATGGTACATGGCTAAGAAGAGGAAAAACTAATCATACTAAATTAGAAAAATCAACCTGTTGGTCCTACTGATGAAGTTTTAACTAAGTTAAGAAACTTCCTAGATACGTTGGTGAGGAATATGACCCTTTTACCATTGGATATATTTGATTGGAGGTTGATGGATACTAAAAAGTATTTATGGGATTATACTAAGGTTTGTCTCTACCACTATTTGATATATTTTTAATTGAGTTCTAAATTGTTACTGCGACTTTTTATCCTCTACTTTGTTTCTATCATACGACTCTATTATGTTTCTTTTAGTTCTCAATTGTGTTTTGCCATATTTCTTAAATAAACTCAGTTTGTAGAAAATAAAATGGAATAAATAGGAAGAGTTTTTATTAGTTGATTCTATTAGTTTGGGATAAAGGCTTAATTGATTAGTGTGCTGCTGGTACATACATAATTACACATGATACAAGTAATGTTTTTTGTGGTCTGTTTGCTCAATTTAAGTAATATAAATGTGAGAACTTCTATAGAATGTACTTTTTGTTCTCTCATTATGGAGTTTCATGTGGTTTGTGCATCATAGGAGTGGAGAAGAGGTTTTATTAGTAACCTATCCTTAATGATAAAGGGTCTTATTTGTAGCTTTTATAGTTCTGCTAATTACAACAATAGTTCTGCTGCTATAGACTGTTAATAAAATATTTGTAATCAGTCTGTTGTTCTATAAAGTTATCATACAGAACACAATAGTTGTGCAATTGATTATAGTACTAAACCATATTTTCCAGGGGAACACTACCATAGACTGTTTATCTATTAAGGATATGTTGAATTTGAATAGCTGATTCTATTAAGGATACAAAGAATTTGTATAGTTGATTCTAACTAGTTTGAAATTGCTTGTGGTTGTAGACGTTAATGGCAAATTAATTTTACTAAAATTTGACGTATGTTAATCATAACTATATATAACTATCTTTCAATAAGTAGAATGATAAGGGAATTCTTGAAACTTCTACCCCTTTCATTTCTTTTCTCAAATGTCCAAATTCTTTTTTTTGTTGTCGTAATTGAATGACATCATCTTGTTGTCAAAATATAATATTATTGATGTCGTAAGATGTTTTATTATGGAAAGGCTTTAATAATATTAGACAAAGCATATATCTAATTTGAAGGAACAACATTACAATTCATATGAAAATGATGAAGTTTGAATGGTGAATAGGCTAGAAAATATTCCAGAATATCAATTTAACAAGCTCCCCATATATTGGAAGTCTAAAATATTTCAGGTAAAATGTATTTAAACATTTGTGAGTGATATAGAGACCTTATTACTTTATTTAATGTGATTGATTCATTTTATATAAAAATGTTCAAAACAAATACTGAGAATCAGAAGAAGATAATGGATCCACCCACTACTAGTAAAAAGAATTTTTCTTTAATTAGTAATAAATTATTCTATTCATTTGTTTATTATTAAGTTTTAACTTGTTATTTAAGTAATTTTTTATATTTATTTTCATATTAATAAGAAAAAGGGAAGGGGGAACTTTGTCGCTAAAGGAAATGTTTGCGGCCACAAGAGCAAGAAAACCTAGTTATACATACAAGGCATCAAATGAAAGCACCACTAGTATAATTCAATGAAACTTATTTGTTTAAAGTTTATATTGACATCAATGACTATTTCTTATTTTTTATATACTTAAATGTGCTTTTGAATATGATTTATTAGGCTGAAATGGAGGAAATTGAAATGCAACAGGGTGCAAATGATCAGTCTGTTGATGCATTTTCAGTAGTCATGGGTACTGAACATCCCAAATATCTAACACTATATGAAGGTGAAGTTACAAAGACTTCTTTGAAAAGAATAAATGGCACTTATGAACCAACTTTAAATTCTACCAATGATGTCGTGTAACAAATACAAGAAAGTATGCAAAATATGAAGGATCAAATTGAGGAACAAAAGAGAACCATTCGTTAAGCATTTATTATAGATGTAATTGCTCAACTTCATAATGTAGGATTAATTGATCTTAAGATACTAGCAGCATTGTCTATTCCTTCACGAAGAGAATCTACCTCTACACTAGAAGCTACATGGAGAAACAGTCAAGGTTGGTAAACCCCTACTATGCGTAAAACATTTTTAACTCTAGTTTATCTTCTAATTTCTTAAATCAAGTCAAATATCAGATACACATTTCCACAACTGCAATAGCTATACAGTGAAATTACATAGATAGGGCTTTGTCAGGGTAAAGTGTACACATACCTTACCTCTATCTCGTGGCAGTACTGACGTTGTTTCGAAAAACCATTGGTGTAGTGAACCTAAATAGTCTTGATGTTCATGTGATAAATGATTGGTGAAATAATTGGATTGTCTTGATTTTAGTAGTTTCATATTTTATTACGGATGGATAAAGATTTTTCTAGGATATCTAATAAGGACGTTTTAGCTGAGGTAATTGAACTTATGTAATTGCCATAAAGCACCCTTGTACTATTTCATTCTTGAAAGTTACTGTATATGCTTATTGAGTGTTATGCATTGTTTCTCTAGTCCTGAGTTAGAAAGTCCCTTTGAAGTTTTATATGTGGTTTACATTTCCTACCATAAACTAAAACTTTTAATCCATTTAAACGTACTTGGATCTTTTACATTACTAAATAAGTGGAGGTCGTAGTGGGTAAGCTTATTAATGACTAGTGGTGCGGCTATACCGCCATGCAATTTGCCTTTGTTTTGTCCTTTTCTACTATGTTGCTATGTGTTTTTATTTGGTTGTAATAACTTCTACATACTTCTTAAGGTCACAAGTTGTTTAATGGTAACATTTGTGTAAGGAGCCTCTGTGTATCATGCTCACTTCTTTGACTAAAAAATGGCTTATTATGTCTTTTTTAAGGCTGTACTGCTCAAGGACCAGTTAAACCAATAAAATTTTTGCCTCGATTGAACAAATTTGTACTCTCTATCATAGGTGATAGAGCTGGGTGATTTGGATTTTGACGATATTTGAATTTAGTTTCTCTAGACTTAGATTTGCATTTAATACCGTCGCTGTGTGTTGTTTTATATTAGGCATCTACCTTCTTATTTGATTTCCCACTAATATAGTTACATACTCAAAGTCATACTGAGGTTGATGTTTCAGAGAATTTTTTAATCTCTTTGTAGTACAAAATGTAAATTAAAAAAATATCACTTTACTGAGTTTGAACTACTTGCTAGCAATTCAAGTTTTTTGTTATATGTAATAATATGTTTCCTCTATTGGTGTATAGTAGAAAATTGTATGTTATATAGGTTTTTATTCATACTGACTTAATCTTATTATCAAGTTTAACCTATCCTATAATCTTCATCCATTAACTTGAAATTGAGATGCAAAGTTGTACAACTTGAAACTTCTCCCCAAAGCAGTCCTCGCCTTGGGTGAGCCCAGAAGTCAAGCAAGAAGCGACTTCACACACTAAGAATATCATTATTATCTGAGAAAGGGCATAAGATATCAAATAAGATAAAGGATTTTCCTTTCTTTCTTTTTCATACTATGACATTGACTAAGCTAAGAGAAGGATTTAGGACTGACAGAGATGAGCATGCTATTTTCAAATCGATTTTGGTTGTCGCCCAAAATTATATTGAAAAATCTTCTTCAACATTTAGTTCAGAATTTGGTCATGTGACTCAACCTAAGATAGGCTCCCCATCTGAAAGCACTACTGGTCTTAGTCATGACACTTTAATTGAGTATAATTTGATGAATGCTGAAGTTAACATCAATAATGCATAGCTTCCCCAAAAGGAGTGTTTATTTCCCCATAAGTGTATAGCAATGACAAGACCTGAACTATGGTCTGGTCGTGTCAGGCATCTCAAGTCCAACCAGGATTATAGATCACCCCCGATACCTAATCATAACCGCCCTGCACCCTATGTCGGATGAATTCCGAACATATAACAAGATAAACAATAATAATTCAAAAACATTAAATAAAATGTATAATCATATTAGAACAACCTCAACTAAATATCCAAGCGATGTAAACCCTATTGCCAATAACAATACCAAGGTTGATACCAGTACCGACACCATCCATGTCCATAGTAGTCTAACTAAGCCTCTAATCAAAATCAAAGAACATCCAACTAGGACATGCCCCCGACCATATTCGAAACCAAAATTCAAGAAATAATAATGATGAAAAGTACATAGCATGAAATAGAGTCTTTCGGAGTATGAAAGCTTACCACTCTAATATAAGTCAAAGCATTCCCTAAATCTAAGTAACTGAGCAGGAGAAATGGTAGAATAGCCGGTACCTACATTGCATGGGCATACAACACCCAAAGATGGATAGTGGAGTGACCGCTAGCATGTAACTCAGGGATAAAGATAAAATAATTCCATCATTCAAAACCAAATCAAATAACCTGAGAAAATCCTATATATACATAAATATCATGCCGAGATAGGGAACAAGGTTTAGCATGAATTTAAAAGCATAACCTGGACTGTGTAGCTCTGCCATACTAAATGTCCACCCACAGGTTGTCTGGGTTCAGCTTCCCTTTCTGAAAGGGCCTCGGTGTGTGTTAGCCGCACAAACTGGAGAATAACCTAAGATGACTAGTAAATCTCCCAAAATATATAGTGTTACATCATGCACACGGTCACTGTGACTAAAACTTACATTGATAAACAGTAGTTTCCAGTATTGATCCCACCGAGAGCTCTGCCTTTCACAGCTTTGCTACACAACCCCCTTTAAGCCCATATTAAAACCAATTACATATTCACAACCATTTACCAAGGAGTCTTTTATTAGGTATTAACCATTGGTATCTTTATACCAAAATTAGAGCTTGAAAGTCCATATACTTATGCCATATAGAGTCATTAAACGAAAATTAGGCTCTACCGTTTACAATTAAACCAAGAGCATGGCCATCAAGGCCTTCCAAAAACAATTTGACTAAACCAAACCATTGTAAGTTCCATTTCCATTCATGTAGTGCAAGTATTCCTAGAATAGTCAAGCTAGGTGAAAAAACAATCATTCTCATTGGCATTTTAACAAACAGGCTGAGGGCACATAAGTATTAAACCATACCCAAGTAATTTGGGGAATCCATAATACACCGAAAGCATTCCATAATGTCAAAATCATACTAAAAGAATGAAAGAAAACATAATTAAACCATAAGAAACCTTGTTCAACCATTAACATCCAAAACCCCAAACCTTTGTTTCAATACCATAATAATATCATGAAAACCATACATTAAAACACATTCTATTTGTAATATAAGAGTAAATACATAATTACCCCCTGATGTTGGCCAAGATTTTCAAAAAGACTCCTAAACTTTGAATTCGACCTATTACCTAACAATTCTTACTTAATTCGTTTCAAATACATTATTTTTCGCTGAATCTCAGTCACAACAAAGAGAGTGAACACACGCACCAATCAGGTTCTTCCACATGTTAAATATATTTAATTTCATATGTTTTAATAAATCTTTCCATTTTACTTAATTTATCACCCACCCCACCCCACCCCCTCTTCCCTCACCCGACCCTACCCCACCTTACCCTATCCAGCACCCTCTCCCTCTCCGACATCCACAGAGGTCTAAAATGGTGTATTTGGAATGGAATAAAGAACAATCGTGGGGTAATAGGTCGAAGTTAAAGTTTAGGTGACTTTTTAAAAATTTCGGACAACATTATGGGGATAATTATGTATTTACTCATAAAATAACAATGAGAGAGAAATAACATTTTATAGACACCAAGGAAGACAGAGAGAAACCACCCTTGAAAGCCTTAATTGATTATCTTGATGAAACCCTAGCCTTTTTCTTGAAAGAGAGATTGAGAGAGATTTTAAAAGTGTTTGATTGGGAATAATAGGTTAATGAAGTCCAAAAGGTTTTTTAAGTCATGATATCAAAGTGATTTAAAGGGAAAATGTCCACAATGCCCCAAACTAAAGATTATAAAAATACCGCAGGTGGTAATGAGTCGATCCCATGACTCATGACCATAATATATCACTCGTACCATTGAGTCATCACCAATACAATCATATCGACACCCATACACTATCCACCATACGACTCCCTAATCCTACTCGTTACCAAATAATATGACTCATATGTCCTAGTCATACCCAAGAAAGAATTCAAAGGGATTAGATATTGGACAATATACAATTCAATTATACCACCCATACCCTATCCTCATGGCTCTTAGTGAGCCACTCGTACTCAAAGAAAGTCAAGCCAGTAAGTTTCTGATTTGATGAAGGATCATCCTAACGACCCAACCCATCACCACCCTTAACGACCCGTACCACCAAGTTGTAACTACAATAAAAACCCAACCACCATCCACTGGAAACCTAATGATTTGAGTCACATAACCCGTACCTACACCATATGACTCATATGGTTACGTCATCAATAGGACAATGAGCTCAAAGCTCAGGAATTTTCCAAGGGCCAAAACCCAGGATGTTTCAAGCAAATACTTCTTCTTAGGTTTTGTTTTTATAGTTCAAAAGTGTCGGGGAAACACGACACTTTTGATGCTTAAAACAAAGAATTTATGCTTGTACTTAGGTTATTTTAGTATATAAGATGTGTTTTTATGATTGTGTAGGTAAAACAAGTTAATAATAGTGTTGTAATGAATTTTGAAGAAAAGGACCTAAAGAAGACAAGGTTGCAGATAATATGAGTAACCTTACTAGTTGTCAACATATCATACAGCTCGTAGGTTAACTCATAAGCATAATAGTGACAAAATCCAAATAGAAAAACCAAGTGATGATACGATACGACAGGAGCATACAGATGGTAAGATGAGGATACGAGTCTGAAGAAACAGTTGTCAAGAGAACAAAAACTAAAGTCAGATTCAGAGTTGAAGTCTCACAGGAAGACAAGTCAGAAGTCTGATATGACTCATATTGATAAATCATAATTAGACTAATTTTTAGAGTATTAAAGGAAGAAGTCCGAGGTAGAAATGAGTAAAGGCCATGAGTCGTATGGTCAAGATACAAATCATGAGCATGAGATATAAATATAATAGCAAGTTGAATCCTTGGAAGATCATACACTATAGAACATATGAGAGGCACTATACGACTCGTAAGAAGACCTTACGAATAGACAAGAGAGTCCTACCTTATGCCTACTTACTTTTTCTTTTCCATTATAATTAGGATTTGTAGGTTATTTTGAGATACTATAAATACCCTAGGGTTTATATTTTATTAGGTTACACTCTTAGACGTCCTTAATATTATTTTACATACTTTTACAATACTTTACATTATTCTTAAGATTTTGTCTCATTATTCAATTGAAGACATTGGATTTTATTCTTCTTATTCTTGTGCAATCAACTACATGAATTCTTTATTGATTATTATGGATTATTGCATGAACATGAGTGGCAAAATTAGCTGACTAAGGTTGTAGGAACCCTAGCGGATTAGCTATGTAAAGAAAGTAGGAGATTTATTTTTCTATGTAGATGCATGTACCTTTATCTTCGTCATATTAATTCACCTCAGAGCTACTGCAGAAGCTTAAGGACTGCCTGTATTTAATAATATCCTCACAAGGGAGTTTGAGATTAGGAAAAGAGGATTAAGATAGTAATTTGAGATTTACATCCATCTTATTATTCTATAATCTCATCTAATCAACTTGAGACTCAAAAGGTGAAAGTTGAACTGAAGGCATAAACAATAAGCAATAAGGCGATGCCCTGAGACTCACAAGGTAAAGAGTGATATTGATCAACATGTTTACAAGATAGTTGATAATACATATCTTGTTAACTTTACATATAGAACACTAGAATAGGTGGGTTGAACGGGAGAAATTTACGAAGTTGAGAAGTTAGGGGGAACATATTCCTAGTGTTCTTCTTCTATTGTTTACAAACTCAAAGAATTCAAGTTTGGTTACTACTTATCATTAATTTCAAATCCCCCATTTACTTTCCGCACTACTCATGGATTTTAGCAAGTTAAGCCACTGGTAAATGTTTTACTTATGGGATCGACCCCAACTTAGTTTGGTTACTATATTTAGCATCGGCTGTAGCATACTTCTTTTGAGGTTAGTTTTGGGCGACATCATATTTTGGCACTGTTTCCAGGAAAAATGGTTTGATTAGTTAATAGAATTGGTTAAGTTCAAAGGTTTTATTTTCTATTCTTAATTTGGCATAAGCCGACGTATTTCAAACACTAGGAGAAGAGGAAATCCCTTATAACCTTTAGATTCAGAGCCTGAAAGAATTCTTCAAACACTTAGAAAGATAGCAGGACAAGTTTGTGATGGTGTTACTACTGGGGTTCAAGACCCTAATCCTCCATCTATTGATCTAAATATGGCACTTTTGCATGCTCTAGGTGATCTATAGAATGTTGCAAATTTATAGATGGAACAACTTCTAGTTACTATAGAGGGAGAAATAAGAGAAACCAAAAAGGCTAGAGAGTAAGGAGAACTAGGCAGCCACAAAAAGTGACCAAGCATCAGGACAGAGTTTAGAAAGTCAGAACTCCATTGGTCCCTGCATATCAATACCTGTATCAAGCCACATAGAAGGAATGAATTTTGGGTCCTCACAAACCGTACATTAAAAAATAATGTTTTTATCTTTACTTACCACTTGATTTGGTAAACCTTTTAGGATTTATCCTAAAATGTAGAGACTTCACTTTGTTCTCTCCTTTTTTAACCATATATTCTAATTGAGGTGACAATCTTATATGCTTCAACAATTAATATTCCTTGTCAAGATTATCTTCTTCTTCTTCTTTGACTTTTACTCAATTTGCATAATTTCTTTTGTTTTCTATATCACTTTTAGATTCCACCTAATGGGAAATAAGTTCATGTAGTGCTTTATTGGTAATTTTCTTATGAATATTTTCCTTGTGGTATCTCCAACATAAGAATGTTATGTTCTATAAAAATAATTGATGGGTGAAGTCTAAGTAACCTAGGAGACATGAATGCATACCTTTCCCTATGATAGGTTGGGTGATGCCATTCTTAAGGGTAATATGGTCATTTTTGTTTCCATTGGTGTCATAGATGTTCTATGATGTAGATTGGAAAAATACAAAGACTATGTGGCAATATCAATTCTAAATGGTTAATGTTGTAATGAAATAGATTCATGAGTTGTATTGGTCATGTTACCTCATATTCACCTTAATATTTCTTTAGCTTTATTCTCTTTCTTAATATATGAAAATCCCCAAAATATGTTTTACCCTTTTTATTTTGTTTTGATTTTGTTCTTTTCTTTTTCAAATGTATGTCTCCAAGAAAGACTTTGTTGCGAGGTGTTAAAAAGAACAATGCTTCAAATAAGGGAATGGAAAAATCTACAACTAAAAAGGACAAAGAACTAGCCTTTTAAAAGTCCAACAAGGCATGGAAGTGCAAACCACCATAGAAAGTACAAAGGGAATTGGCAAGGATGACATGACCCAAAATTGGGCCTTGTTGTATGGGTATCTCTAGCCCATCTAGGACTGAAGATCATCCCATCAATCCAACCTAACCATCATATCAATCCACAAGCATTGGATAAAATCTGAACATATAATCAAGATAGCAGGACAAGATTAATAATTATATCTTAAGAAAGTCTAGCCATTCATTAATATCAACATTCAGCATCAAATCTACCCAAGTCCACATCATCACAAGCCTCTATAAAACTAAAGTCAATAATATGTAGGGATAAGCCCCCGACAATATCCAAAATTAAATCCAAATTAATTCTATAACATAAGCTAAGAAGACCATGAAATGTGTGACTTCCAAAGGATGGAGCTCACCACTTCAATGTCAACACTCGAACTGCTCGAACACCTGATCACTGTGCAGGAAGAGAAGAAGATGCTTAGAACCATATATTGCATGGGGACACAGCATTCACTGACATTTACCAGTTGGAGTGTTAACATGTAACTCAAAGATAAGGATAAAATAGTATCATTATTCAATACCGAATCAAACCATGATAAGCCACCACATTTGTACAAATAGATATGTAAATACATATGGATACATAAGTGTCAAAAGATAACAAAGCTTTAGGATGTATTTCAAAGAACTAAAACATGAACCATAAAGTGGAGGACTCTAACCTTCCAACCCTTAAGTTATATTGAGCAAGAGGACTCTAACCTCAAGCCATCTTGTTAAGAAAGTAGACTCAAACCACAAGCCTTTCATTAGGTAAGTAGACTCTAACCACAAGACATTTCATTACAGATGTGAAAAACTCTAACCATAACCCATTTCATTGCTCAAGTGGACTCTAACCATAAGCCATTGCATCTATTACTAGTCAAAATTGGGACTCTAACCTTTTGTCCATGCATTCACATCACACCATTCATATTTGGGGACTTTAACCCATTTAACCATTTTAAGCCATCAAGGCCATAATTCAACATCATACATGACCACAAGGTTTTCATGAATCATATATCAATCAATCTCTTTAATAATCCAATACATTAGTTTCAAATATAATTTAAGTCAAATTGTGGTCATCAAGACCTTTATCAAATCACTCTTACACCAAGCTTTAATTCAAATGCAATTCGATATTATGTTAGGAACTCTAACCCCTTTTTAACCAATCAAACCACCAAGGGCACCATTTAACTCATTACATGGCCAAAAATGCCTTTGCAAGATCATTTATAAATTATTTACTCATTAAGCCATTGCCTTAGTTTAAATCACCACAATATGTGACTAATTATTCTAGTAGACATTTTCACAAACACCTTGAAGGTATACTATTACCATGACCAAAGCCCAAGATAACACCATTAATATTAGGGTTACCCTTGACCCATTTGTTTAATAACAATAAAAAAGAAACCATATATACAAACCATCACCAAAAATATTTTAATCTCAAGATTAAAAAAAAAAAAGACATTACCCATCACTATAAATCAAAACCCTCAATATTTGTTTCAAAAACCATCATTAATGATTTATAAGCAATGTTTAAATAACATGATATTTGGGTAATAATGATAGGGTAAAAGTCACATGACTTAAACAAGATGATTCACGGAGAGATTCTTGGTCCTTAAGTCGCTAGATGGCATTTTTGATAAACTCTAGACCCATTCTTGTTAGAGAAGTTGAGATAGGATTTAGGAGTGTTTTTGGGGAGTTTTGATCTGACAAAATGTATGGACCATACCCAAAGGTATGCAACCTATATCTAAGTAAATAACAACTAGATCAAGACCAACACTACATATGACTAGGTAGTATAAGACCCATACCCTAACATACAACTAGGGATAGGCTAAACCATATCTTGGACAGAATGTACCCAACAAACACTGATCAACTTATGAGAGAGAGGACCTTACTTTCTATCCTAGGGTACGACCAATACCCATGATTCATACCCTGCCCAAAATCCTCAACCTAGGAAATTTTACTAAGGGTCCAAAGTCTAGCTATTTCAAAGAAGGTGGATAAATTTTTATTGGTATAGAGGATATGAGAGGTCTTTATAATGATTGGGTGCACACTAGGGGCTTCAATCCTGAGAAGGTATTTAGTATGAAAGGAGTTGAAACCTATTTTCCCAAAATCATTACTAATGTTAAATACCAATTATGGGATCTCTTCACAGATATGGAACCTCCTTCTCATATACTATGCTACTTTTTAAAACTATTCTAGGAAGTTGATGCCTCGTATGTTATTTAGAACAATGAGCGAAGTACAAGATTTTGGTTTTTGAACAACCTTTCCTCTATAGTATACTATTTTAGGGTGTTAAAGTCCATCGCATGACCTTTAGGATTAATGAGATATGTTTTACTTGTGACATAAAATCTAGGTGGAGCGTAAGAAGAAAGTATTTACTAGGTATGAATATTTCACTTGTCTTTCTCATGTAATTGCTAAAGAAATTACTTCATGGGTAAATAATGTTGGAAAATCATACAAAGACTTTAGGTTCTAGCCAAATATTAGCTTGGATTTTTTGGTAACCACCTACTTCCTTCGTGGAATGACGAGATATTATGATAGAAAGAGATATCATTTATAGGTGCATTATGGACAAGATTCTAGTGAATCTGAGAGAATTGATAGTGGAAATAATAAAACTAATGTCAAAGTAATTGGGCACCTTATTTCCCTTTTCTTCTCTTATTACAATGCTCTGCCTTAATTACAAGGTCCTTTTCTTCACTAAGATTGATGAGAGAATTATATACATTGGAGTGATAGATATCATACATTTCTAAGATGAGGATCATACTAGGGTGTAAGACCCCACAAAATCCTTAGCTTAATTCATTCCTCTAATCTTGTTAAGGGTCCCAGACTTAGAATATTCAAGCTAAGTATTCAGAACTAGTGTCATTCTAGCCTTCAAAAGTTGACTATCTTACTTCATTGCCTTTACGTCCATTATAGGTGGATATTGAGGTTGATCCATGATCAGGAATATTTGTTGGTGTTTTCAAACAAGTTTTGGATTTCTTGAACTTCGTTTGAAGCCCTTTGGAATCCTAAAATATTGGAACAACGCGATCCTAGCCAACCACATCTACTATCACATTGATAAATATTTTCCCAACTCCCAGCGTCAATTTCTTTTGAGTCAATACAAACTCAACGCGACGTGTTGGCTATCACGTCGATGCCAATAATACGACACGTTAGTCTGCACATCGATGGTATAATTTTTTAGTCGTTTAAAGACCACGTCATTGGGGATATTTATGTCTTTTTCCCTCAGCCTTCATCCCCTAAAATAAGAAATTTATCACCTTAGAGAGCAATTAAACTCATCTTTTCTCAAAATTGCTCAAGAACAAAACCCTAGAAGATTCAATTTCAAATAAAGAACTCAAGATTTCCACCATCAATTTTCAGAAATTCCTTAACTAAGGTGTGAAGTGTTCATCTAAGGGTCCCTTCCACCCTTGGAGTCCACGAAACTATTTTAGACTTCATTTATATGAATTAAATATTGGGTTTGATAATATCCATGTTTAAAAATGATTAATTGGGTTTTAAATCAATGTTTCATGATTAATTTCATATGGAGTTAATTGATTTATATGTGTTACCATGTGAAATCATGCTAAAGCCTTCAAATGGTGAATTTATTAATGAAATTATGTGCTCACATATTGATTAGTACTATGTTTCCACAGTATTCAAAACTATCAGATACAGTCATTCAGATAATTAGTAATACAGTATTCATTAACTCAGATATCAATTATTAGTATTTAGATTTATTACTCAATATTAGCACGATCTCAGTTATAGTCTATGTGTTCATATATGTACTCGTACTCAGTCATACTCATCTAATTCAATTATTATTGTGCATGCATATGAACCAATGAATTTTATCCTACCTCACTGAGCATACCAGTATATTCAAAGTAGTGATATATGTTTTTCTTTGCACTATGATGTCTTATATCATAGGTTTAGACGCACGAGTCCATAGCACTCTTAGCAGTTCAGATTCTCAAATTTTAGAGTAGTAGTGAGCACTCATAGTTTCAGGACATGCTTATTATTTATAGTAATTTAGTTTTATTTCAGTAGATAGAGTTAGTTGAGGGCTTGTCCCATCAACTCCACAGTTTAGACAGTTGGAGGCTTTTCAGACTAGAGTATTTTCAGACAGTTGTTCAGTTTTTTAGTATCTATATTTAAATTTATTTACAGATATGAACCTTATGGCATATGTTCCTACCTATTTCCATAATCATTATAGAATTTATTACATAGTTATTATAGCAGGTACCAATCATGGGTTAGCTTGTGGTCCGTCGAGATTATGAGCACCGTATAGCGTCTGGGGGATAGAATTGGGGCGTTACAAACTTGGTATGAAATACTAAGGTTCAACAGAGTCCTAGGAAGTCTACATACACATCTAGTATCATCTTGTGCATAGTGTGTTGCATGCCACACTTATGGACAGGAGGCTATGAGTTATTTTAGGAAAAGTTTCCCTTCTTTTAGTATTTATGTCGTGCAAGAGAGCATGAGCTCCAGCTACACTCTTTTTCTAATCCTAGCTTCTATTCCATTTACAAAATACACCTCCATAGAGGACTCAGGGAAGAGAAATGGGAGACCAGTCATCTCTTCAGCCCGTTCATTTAGATCTTTTGGGTAAGAATGTCTCCCATGCGTAGTTTAGAGTTGGCTTCACCATCCTAGCTCATTTATTGTAGCCCAGAATAAATACCCAGCTGTCGATCCAGCCAACCCAGTGGCTAACACTACTGCGGCTAGGATTTGGAACTTTACCCGAATGAACCCTCCATCATTTACCAGGCCTAATTTAGATAAGGACCCTTAGGAATTTTTTGATCAGGTACAGAAGGTTATTGATATCATGGGGGTGAATATTGTTAAGAGTGTTGAGTTGGACCTATATCAGTTATGGGATGTGGCTCACTTGTGGTTCAAATAGTAGAAAGTAGAGAGGGTCACAGATGCAGGACCCACAGAATAAGAGAAGTTTGAAGTTGTTTTTTTTGGATAGGTTCTTCTTGCTAGAGTTGATGGAAGCAAAAGTTTTGGAGTTTATAAACTGGAAGCAGGGCAATATAATAGTGTATGAGTATTCCATCAAGTTTACTTAGTTGTGTAGATATGCCCCGCAAGTTGTGGTAGATTAAAGATCTAAGATGAGCAAGTTTGTATCAGAGGTGTCTAGCAATATGGTCAAAGAGTGCAGGACCACAATGCTGATAAAAGAGATGGACATATCCAGGCTTATGGTCCATGCTCAATAGATAGAGGAGGAAAAGAATAAAAAGAAGAAGATGGATACAAAGAGAGCAAAGACAGGTAGTTTTAGATTTGCTCTGCCTAAGTCAAAGGGTGGGAATCATTCTCAGTTCTAATCAAAATCCTTAGTTCCAGCTTCGTCCTCATCCAGTTCTCCAGTACTAAAATTCAAAGATAGAAATAAAGATAGGGCATTAGGAACTAAGTCCCAGGGAAGTGTTAGTAGTGCCCAAACTAATCTCTTTTCCAGAAGTACGGCAAAAACCACCAGGGTATCTGTAGAGCTGGCAGTGATATGTGTATCGGATAGGGAAAGCCAGGCCATAAAGTTAGATAGTGTCCTCAGGTAGGTTCGCAGAGTCAGTATACCTATCCCCCAGATTATTCTGGTAACCCAAATCAACAGGGTGCCTCATCTAGTGCCACCAGTGGCCAGTGCCTAAATAAATTTTATTCTCTTCAGTCCTGATAGGATCAAGAGAGATCTCCTAATATGGTCAATGGTAAGTTACAAGTTTATCATTTGAATGTTTACGCTTTGCTAGATTCGGGAGCTTCCTTGTCATTTGTTACTCCTTATATTATAGTTGATTTGGAGTCAGTCCCAAAATTCTAGTAGAGCCTTTCTTAGTCTCTACCCTAGTGGGTAAATCTATCGTAGCCCAGTGGGTATACAAGAATTACCCTATTATGATGTCTCAAAAAATCACGTCAACAGACTTATTCAAATTAGATATGAATAATTTTGATATTATTCTCGGCATGGATCGGCTTTATTCAAATTTTAGTTTCTGAATGAACTCATCCTAGAGTGAAGGGGTAGTACTCCAACACCTAGTGATCTGGTTGTTTCTTACCTTTGAGCTAGAAAAATGATATCAAAGTGGTGTGTCTACCATATCATTTGAGTCTAGGACTCTAGTTCAAAAACCTAAACTCTTGAATCACTATCTATAGCATGTGAATTCCCAGATGTGTTTTTCGAAGATCTTCTAGGAGTTCCTCCCAAAAGGGAAATTGATTTTGAAATTTATCTTCTTCTAGATACTCAGCCCATATCTATTCTTCCATACAGAATAGCAGCTATAGAACTTAAAAAATTAAAGAAACAGTTAAAAAATCTCTTAGATAAGGGATTTATCAGACCCTGTGTGTCCCCGTGGGGTGTAAAAATTTTATTTGTGCATAATAAAGATTATTCCCTCAAAATATGTATAGATTCCCATCAGTTAAACAAAGTTATGGTCAAGAACAAGTATTCACTTCCCATAATCGATGACTTATTTTACCAACTTTAGGGTGCCAATTATTTATCCCAGATAGACCTTAGATCAAGCAATCATCAGCTCAAAGTGAGGGAATATGACATCCTGAAAATATCTTTCAAAACTCGGTCCTATCACTTTGAGATATTGGTCATGTACTTTGGTCTTACCAATTCCCCAGCAGCCTTCATAGACTTGATGAACCGTGTGTTCAAGCAGTACTTGGATTGTTCATCATAGTCTTCATAGATGACATTCTTTTTTACTCCTGTAGTGAAAAAAACATGCAGACCATCTCAAAATAGTATTGCAAACTCTCAGAAACCAACAGTTATTTGCCAAATTTAGTAATTTCAAATTTTTGATAAGGTTAATAGCATTCCTTGGCCATATCATTTTGGGTGATGGCATTAGAGTTGATCCCTAAAAGATTGAGGCAGTGAGAAACTGGCCCTAACACATCTCTCCATTAGATATTAGGAGTTTCTTGGGTTTGGCTGGCTATTATCGATGTCTTGTTGAGGTAGTTTTGTCTATTGCATCCCCTATGTCCAGATTGACTTAGAAGAAAGTCAAGTTCTAGTAGTCGGATTCTTGTGAGAAAAGTTTTCAGGCGTTGAAGACTCGACTTACCACAGCTCTAGTTTTGACCCTACTAGATGTCTCCGATGGCTTTGTTGTGTATTGTGGCCCTTCCAGGATTGGATTGGATTTTGTTTTAATGCAAATAGGTAAGGTCATAGCCTACACCTCTAGACAGCTTAAGACCCATAAGAAGAACTATCCTAGTCATGATCTTGAGTTAGCAACAGCAGTGCTTTCCGTACAGATTTAGAGGCACTATTTGTATGGTGTGCACATTGATGTGTTCACTGATCATAAGAGCCTACAGTATGAGTCTCTAAGAAAGACCTAAACCTCCATCAAAGATAGTGGTTGGAGTTGTTGAAAGATTATGACATGTGTGTTAGAATATCTATGGGTAGTGTTGCTAATGTGGAGGATAGTAAGAAGAAGCTAGCTCAGGAAGACCATTAGTTATCCTGAGTAGGTGTCCGCTTAGTCGATTATGTATAAGGTAGTGTATGGGTGCAGAGTAGTTCAAAATCAACCTTAGTTTCCAAAGTGAAGGAAAAGCTGGATGCGGATCCCAGTCTAGTCAAGGTAAAAGAATTAGTCAGAGATTAGAAGGTTGAGGTTTTATCCCAAGGGGGATATGGTGTGCTGCGTTTCCAGGGTCGGTTATGTGTTCAAGGCATAGATGACTTGAGGCAGCACATTCTTGCAGAATCACGTGGTGCACGCTACTTGATTCATCTAGGAGCTACTAAAATGTATCGTGATTTATGGGAGATCTATTGGTGGAGTGGGATGGAGAGTGATATTGCAGAATTTATGGCTAAGTTCTCAATGTGTCAGCAGGTTAAGATTGAGCATCAGAAGCCTAGTAGGTCCATAGAGGAGTTCAGTATTCCCACCTGGAAATGGGAAGAAGTGAACATGGACTTTATGACGGGATTGCCTCATACTCATCATCAGCATGATTAAGTTTGGGTTATTGTAGACAAGATGAATGAGGATTATACCAAACTCTATATCAGGGAGTTGGTTAGATTGCACGGTGTTCCGTTGTCTATCATCTCAGACAAAAGTACCCAGTTTACCTCTCATTTTTGGAAGGCATTCTAAAAAGGTCTTGGTACCCAAGTTCATCTCATTACAACCTTCCATCCTCAGAAGAAAGGTCAAGCAGAAAGGACCATCCTGACCTTAGAAGATATGCTATGAACGTGCAAGATAGAATTCAAAGGTAGTTGGGATGACCATTTGCCTTTGATTGAGATCGCATATAACAACAGCTATCATTTCAATATTTAGATAGCTCCATTTGAGGAGCTTTATGGGAGAGGTGTAGATCTCCTATTGGTTGGTTTGAGGTGGGTGAGGCCATAGTGGTAGGGCCTGACTTGGTATTTGATACCTTAGAGAAAGTTCAATTGATCACAGAAAGACTTAAGATAGCTCAGAGCCGACAAAAATCATTCAAAGATATGCATAGAAATGATCTTAAGTTTAAGATTGGTGACTATGTGTATTTGAAAATCTCTACTATGAAAGGGGTGAAGAGATTTGGCAAGAAGGGGAAACTTAGTCCCCAATATGTTGGTCCTTACCGAATTCTCAGCGATTTCAAAAAAGGTAGCTTATGACCTTGAGTCGCCTTCAGATCTATCTTTAGTGCATCCAGTATTCCATGTCTCCTTGCTAAAGAAATACATAGGTGACCCAGCAGTTGTAGTCCCTGTAGAGGGTATAGATATTTATAACAGCCTCTCCTATTAAGAGATTCCAGTTGAAATCCTTAACTACCAGATTCGTAGACTGAGGAATAAAAAAGTCCCTCTAGTCAAAGTTCTTTGGCAAAATCAATACATTGAGGGATCTACTTGGGAAGCAAAAGCAGTCATGAAGACCAAGTATCCTCAGCTCTTCTTCGCAGACTTAGACCCAGGCCTAGGTAATAGCTTTCCATAAGCTTATTCAGTTTTATGTTCAAATTTCTGTTACAAACTCGGTATCAGTTACCATTCCATGTTCAGCCGTGTATTCATGCATCAGATATGCATGTCCAGTATGAGAGACTCAAATTATCAGTAATTCCATTCATGCATTCATGAATTGTGTTCAGCTATGTGCTAATGCATCAGATATCCATGTTCAGTAAGATAATTCAGTGTATCAGTGATCTCTATCATGAAACCATGTTTTAGCTGTGCATGCATAGTATCTGAGTTCAGGCTCTCAGTATTCTAAGTCTCTGTAGTCCCATTTGAGGATGAATGTTCTCAAGGGGGAGATAATGTAAGACCCCGCAAAATCCTTAGCTTAATTAAGTCCTCTAAGCTTGTTAAGGGGTCCCAGACTTTGAATATTCTCGCTAAGTTTCAGACTTCGTGTCATTCTAACCTTTAAAATTTTGTAATCTTATTTCATGGCCTTTAAATTCATTATAGTTGAATATTTAGGTTGATTCATGATCAGGAATGTCCATAGGTGTTTCTGGACAAGTTTTGAATTTTTTGGACTTCGTTTGAAGCTTCATTGGGATCCTATAATAGTGGATCAATGTGATCTTGACACACCACATAGACTACCGCATTGATCAATGTTTTCCCCAGCTCCCAGCGTCAATTTCCAATTAGTTGATGTGGACTCGACATGACACGTTGGCTATTGCGTCGATGCCAACGACACAGCGTATTGGTCTACGCATCGATGGTGCAGTTTTTCAATCATTAAAAGACCGCGTCCTTAGGGGTATTTGGGACTTTTTACCTTAACCTTCATCCCTTAAAACATAAAATTTATCACCATAGAGAGCAATTAAACTCATTATTTTCAAAATTTCTCAAGAACAAAACCCTAGAAGATTCAATTTCAAATCAAGAACTCAAGATTTCCACCATCAATTTTCAAAATTTCCTTAACTAAGGTATGTGAAGTGTTCATCCAAGGGTCCCTTCCACCCTTAGAGTCCAAGAAACATTTTTTAGACTTTAAGTATATGAATTTCATGTTGGGTTTAATAATATCCATGTTTAAAAATAATTAATTGGGTTTCAAATCCATGTTTCATGATCAATTGCATGTCGGGTTAATTGTTTTATATGTGTTACCATGTAAAATCATGCTAAAGCCTTCAAATGGTGAATTTAATATTGAAATTGTGCGCTCACATGTTGATTAGTACTATGTGCATAATTTATGCCTTTTATGTGATTGATGAATTTAACATGTGAGTTGAATAGTGAATTTATATCATGTTAGAATGTGTTTAAGTTCATGACATGCAAGTGTTTGTTAAATTGTCCCAATGAATGAAGAATGATCAAATGCTTAGTTTACATGTTTCAAGTTTATGCCATGTCTCTTATTTTGTGCTATCAAGTCCAGGGGGTACTTATACCCGACAATTTAGCTGAATATTTATAGCCATAGTCATTCATAGTACAGTAACAATTACGTTACAATCAGTAGTACTCTCAGTCAGTTATAGAACTCAGGAAAACTCAGTAGACTAAGTATTCTTCCAATCTAGTTCAACACTTGGTCCAAACCACAGTAAAATCAGTCAATTAATAGAATTTAGTAGTTTCTAATAGACCACAAAACCCAGTGTACCCTATTTAGTTTAGTTAAGTAGCAATATCAATAATAACTCAGTCCAGCCTAGTACAGACTAGAAATTAGTTCAGTGTCTATTCAGTTAGAGTAGGATTTAGCATCGAGTTAACCCAGGGATGGGGGCATTCCTGCTAGCAGAGGGTATGACCCTTAGTAGCAATCCCTTCATTACAAAACTACGTAGCCAGTGTAGGTTGACATATCATTCTACCGATATATTGAGGGTTAATATACCACATTCAAGTTATCCTACTAGCGAGGGTTGATGGAGGAGCTTCCTATCAGAGAGGGTTAACTCACAGCTTGTCCTTACCCATGGCACACTATTGATACCCTTCTAACTAGGGTTAAATAGTGGACCCCAATTAGTTTAAGGAGGGGCATGTCGGTTAGATAATTACCTCGTACAGTATCAATCCTATTCTCAGTCTTAGAATAGAACTCAGTTCAGTTCTATATATTTAGGACTATCATACGTAGTCACTCAGACTTAGTATGGTTACATAGTATTCATAACTACCGGATACTGTCATTCAGATAATCAGTAAAATAGTATTCATAAACTCAGATATCGGTTATCAATATTTAGATTCAGTACTCAGTATTTGCACGATCTTAGTTACAGTCTATGTATTCAGGCATGTACTCTTACTCTGTCATACTTATGTTATCAGTTATTATTGTGCATGCATATGAACCCATGTATTTTATCCTGCCTCACTAGTATACCAGTATATTCAAAGTACTGATGCATGCTTTTCTTTGTGCTATGATATCTTATATCATAGGTTCAGATGCACGGGCTCTAGAGCACCATTAGTAGTTCAGATTCTCATTTTTTTGAGTACTGGTGAGTCCTCATAGTTCGACGACATTCTTATTATTTATAGTACTTTAGTTTTATTTTAGTAGATGGAGTTAGTTGGAGGCTTGTTCCATCAACTCCACAATTTAAACAGTTAAAGGCTTTTTAGACTAGAGTATTTTCAGACAATTGTTCAATTTTTAGTACCTATATTCAAATTTATTTACAGATATGAACCATATGGCATATGTTTCCGCTTATTTCCACAATCATTACAGTATTTATTACACAATTATTGCAGCATGTACCACTCATGGTTTAGTTTGTGGTCATTCGGGATTTTGAGCATCGTGTAGTATCGGTATACAAACTAGGGTCATTACATATGAGGATTAAGAGTAAAGTATGAGTTTTGGTAGATCCATTTATGGGTGATTTACATAGCTTAGAAGGGGTGAAAGGACCTCTAGTTTCAAGACTAGATTTATACACTCCTCAAGTTTCTACCAACACTCCTCCTTTATCGAGCACCACACCTCTACCATGACCTACCCAACTGTCCTATTTTTCTATAGTCATATTTACCAAAGTTCCTTCCATGACTTTGTCAAATAATGGTACTTTTACGTGATTGGTGTTAGATATTTACTAGTATATAATACCACTATTGAGTGGCCATCTCTCTATGTTTGCATCACAAATTATGAGTAGATCTTAGCACCTTTACAATCTAGAGAAGTATATTTTTAGTGAATATTGGCCATGGTATAAGCAAGAGTAGATAGTGAGGTGGTGGCTTTCTTTAGGCTAGATCTTGGTAGCTTGAATGCAGTGGGCAGCCCTCTTTCAATCTCGATAAGGAAAAGATAGCTATTTCTTCATAGACTTCAGGCCCAATATTTCTATTTGCAAACTTGTTTGGACTCGGACATAAAAATAATGGAGATGAGGTTGGGATTGATTTTATAGGGGACTTAGTAAAGCCCAAAAGGTTGAGCTAACTAAAAAATCATCTATAGATGAGGAGCATTCATAGATGGTTGGAGCTTGTTCTAGCTCCCAACATAATGATGAGTTCACTTTTGAGCTGACCCTATTAGAGTTTCCCAATCTAATTAGACCCGTAGTAAGACATCACAACCATTGATGGACGTGGCCCCGAGTGCCTAGTACACCATAAGAAGTCTTTACCTTCATTGGCTCTCTTTATATTATTGCATTAGGGACAATGTTATGCCTTTTAGTGGGGGTGGTTATCCTCTTTCTACATCTAAAAGTCTGTATTTATTGATTTAATTTAATGGATGGATTGTATGAAGATATTCTATTTTCTATTTTATTTTTTATCTGCATTTTACATTTTGATGTTTATTTATATTTTGCTTTTATGGGGCTTGTATTTTGATACCTATTTAGATTGAGCCCTAGTGGGTCTTTTTCTTCATGATTGACATTGATTTGGATTTGGCCCTTGTTGGGCATATTGATGGTGATGTTGGATATTGCCCTTGTCAGGTTTGCTTCATGTGCTTAATATTAATGTGATACCTTCTTGTGATAGTATTGGTATTGATTGTGTATTTAGGGTGATGCTTATAAAATTGTTTCCCATTATTCTTGTCGTATTTTGTATATATGTGTCCAATAGATTCCAAGGGTTTTCTTTGAAACTCAGTTCTTTCCTTAGGAGAAAAACTATGTTTTACCTTTCTTTTTATCTTTTGTCAATATTTTAGTTTAGATTCTTTGTCGAACGAGTGGTTTTTCACCCAGATGGATAATAAGGCCAAACTATTAGGTGCGCTACTTAGTCTTTTGATTTATTAGGAGTAGGAGAAAGTTCAAAAATTCTTTTAAATTGTCATTGGCAGAAAATGAATGATTTTGAGAAAAAAAATCAAAAATATAGTTTTCTTTTTAAAAAAGAGCAATGATGTTTATGAGTTTTCTTTTGAGTGAGACCACTAAATCCTTTTTTTGGATCTATCTTTACAAGTATGAGTCTTTGACTCAGAATAACTTATTATGCTTAAATTGCTCAATTGGTTGGGATACTAACTTTTCTCTCTATGAGTATGATGCCTTTTCTGGTGAAATTTTTGAATAATTCTTGCACATACGTGTAGTCTAGAACTTGCCCCGAGTGTATTGGTTCTAGAACTTGCCCCGAGTGTATTCAAACCAAAATCCTAGGAAATCTCTTTTGGGAGAATGACCCGATACAATTTTTGACCCATCATATATCCAAATTTCAACCTTAACATTGTTTCTTAGTAATCCCTTTAAGCTTTTTACCCATTTTATTTCTTCTTTTAATGATAGCCATGCTATAACACCTAAAATCTTTTTGAAATTCTTTTAGAACATAACCTTCTTTGATGCATCACATGCTTCTAAGTAAGGAAATGTAGTCAAATCCTAAGCTTAGGGGTTTTATGTAATAATGAGATTGAATTAAGGGTAATTCAAACTCGTAGTTTAGGGGAAGATTGTTATATGCTAAGATGAGTTAAAAGGTTTATGTTGGGTTGTCAAATTATGTGCTTAAGATACAACAGATATGCTTGATGACTCAATTGAATTTCCTATCCCATAGAACTTGAAGAGAAATTAAACAAATGAAGGGCTATGAAAGGCTTAAAGTTGGAATATCTTTTGAAAGAGCCAAAAAAGTGATGAAAAAATATGGTGTGTTGGATTCATTTGGTAATTTCTAAGCTAAAGGTTAAGGGAAATAAGAGAAATGATTTGAATATAAATAAGGTGGATAGTTTAAAAAAATTGGGGTAGAAAGGGATAAATGATTGCATTGAAGTATGTCTTTTAGTCAACTGATCCATATATTACTTCCTGCACCATAAAACTTTACCTAGACCCACAAGACCTTAGTGACTCCAAAATAGGTAAGTCTACATTAGTGTAAAAAAAGACAAAGGACCAGCCTATGGTTCTACTCGTTGTACTTGAATTTCTTTGCGAGAGTAAGGGTGATTTCTTTCAATATTTGGGCTCTTTTACGAATGGAAATGTCTTGTGCGTGTGGATCTAAGTGTTGCATGTGAGCGATATCTATAAATTGGAGTAGGGGGTGATGTCTTACTGCTAGTTGGAGTAATAAGTAAGGTAAGTTGAATTGTGAGGATTAAGATGATATTTAAAGATTTTTTGTCAGGTCTTGAGAAGAATTGTATATTTAAAAGGTTCATTTTATACTAAATAGCATCCTTGCTTATAGATATGTTCTTATTGAAAAAAATGATTTATTTGTTTCCATGACATGTTTGAGTGGTCTTTTTTGAACTTTGTTAGACTAGATATTTAGTATAGCTTTCTTTTGGGTGGTTTTGAGTCATAAATTACCTATCTGAAGGATTATTTTTGGTTGTTTGAGGATAAGAAATACTTTACATTTGGGGTTGGGGGTTCATAAGTCATCATTTTGATGATGTATTTACACTTTTTAAGCTTAAATTTTTATGTTTTTCAATTGATTTGGTGTTAATATCATGTGTAATGCTCATTTGTGCAGGTAAAGGCTCAAAATGGATATGATTAGGCTATTCAATTCAAAGGAGGCCAAATACGAAAGAAAAAGAGTGTTAAAGTTCACATGGTAGTGTCAGGAGGCCAACTGCGCACACACCTAAGGCACATAAGCATGTAGGTGGCTAAAATAGCCTAAACAGTGTCACCTTCACCCTACATGCATTGGGCATGCACCCCATCTGTGCTGGACTTGCTCAAGTAGGTCAACAATATAGTGGTATTTTTGTAATATCAGGCAAATAGGAATTCTAGGTCAAAAGAGGGAGGGGGGGTCTGCTTATTTTCACCATTATTGTACTTTTCTTGAGCTAAGAAATATTGGAGTAACTTTCAAGTGAAACATTAGTAGTTTTATTAAAAACTTATTGAAATTAAATCTTTGATATTATTTCTCTTTACTTTCTAAGGATCAATTTCAAGGAAATTTGATTATATCTCTATTTTCTCTACGAGTACCTAATTCTTCATCTTGAGGTGATGCTTGAATAGGTTATGATTAGTGCTGCATGGGTTTTGTTTATTTGTCTTCCTGATTAGCTAATTGATATGGCTTTCGCATTTATTCCATATTTTGACTAAAATTGGAGTTACAAAGACCAATTACCTTTGAACCCATATCATACTTGATAAAAGGGATATGTGTAAAGAATGGGTGTAAGCAATAACTTGAATTAGTTAATTTACTATGATCTCTTCAATGTAAGGATGTTAATTGAGGCCATAGATTGTTAAAAAAATTTCACTTATGAGGTGTTCGAAAGAACCCATTTTTTTATATTTGGTATTCAATTTGACAAATCAACACTAAAACTTCTAGATCTAGCCTACCAATGACCTCTGGATAAATTTGTACAAATAATCAAATACCCATGAATGAACCCACATCTAGTAATCCATAACCCCAAGTCTCATCCACACTTGATTAATCTCTAATTGTTTCTAGCTTTGAAATGATTTCTCAAAACAACAAAATTGTTAAATTTGAAAACATTCAAACAAAACCCCAATTTTTACTTTTATGTTTATTTACTACGCATTATGGGTCAACTCCTAGTTGACTTCTTAACACTCTTAAGTATTGAAATCCTTGTATTCACTCCCTGAGGATTCGACCCCAAACTACGTTGGGTTACTATATTAACGATGATTGCTTACATCTTAAAGGTGTAATTTGAACATCGTCACTCCAAAATTCAATTTTGGAAGTTTCTACAGATCACTAAACTTCTTATCTATCATGTAAGACCTATACAATAATACACAAACCAGTACTAGACACAAAGAGTCTCTACACCATATGACACTTAAATTTTATCTGAACTCACCCTATCTTGAGATTTTCACAACTTCATCTTGACGAAACTCTATCCAACTTCTTACACTACAAACAATGTTATAAAGATAGGATGGGTCATTACAGTACTATGTAACTATAAACTTGATTTAATAACATAATATATTAGAAGGAATTATGCAGTTGATCAAATAATTATTGTTTGAATGGACTAATGACCTTGAATGGAATTTTGGTTGAGATAAATTAATTTATAGTCTTCCAATATGTGTGAAACAAAGTTAGAAGTAGAATCCTTGAGAGAAAAATAGTACTAATGATGAAGTGTAACTGTAACAAAAGTAAATGAACTACACTTGGTGCTAGATGTTAAATGTAAAAAATTGTCTGAATAATGATTAATAAAGCAGTATCTATATTTATGATAACCCTAATTCATGGTGGATCCTCATACTTGGAAATTGGAGTCAGGGTCCTTGGCATAATAAACTTTGTTTAGTAATTAAGTGGAGACTAGGAGTGTTTATGTAGATTTATACTTAACTTAGTAACTTGTATGTCCTGAGCTAAATAACATACTGATTGGTCTATTTGTTGGCTATTGTATTCTCAAGGTTGTATGCATAATTCATAAATTATAGATACATATCAAACGATTTTGAAGATTGAAGTGCACTTATAACATTTGTACACTTATATTATCTTAATAAAATAGCAAAGAGTAAGACTATATTATAATATGTTAAGGTAAGGGTATATACATAAACCTTTCTATTAGTTGAGTGATTTTATGGTTATTCGTGAACTTCATATTCTTATTCTATTGATGGGAAATGTTCTCGATGAGCGTATTGTGCCGATGCGAAGTAGTTCTTGCGAGTATTATCATGCTAATGGAAAGTGGTTCTGGTGAGTGTTATTATGCTCATAGGAAATAACTTCGGTGAGTGTTATTATGTTGATGAGAAATGGTTGGGGAGAGTATTATTATATTGGTTGGAAATGGTTCTAACAAGTATTATTTTATAGATATGGAATAGTTATGATGAGTGTTATTATACCAATGGGAAATTATAACAACCCTTATGCTAATTTTTAGATTTTTATTGTTTTAACTATTTTTGTCACAACCCGAACCAAGGCCTAGTCGTGATGGGTATCTCGCGATGGATTGTAAACCACCCATTTAGCCTAACCTCAAAAGCACAATAACCACAATAAAGCGGAAGCCAATCAATCAGTAATAAAAAGATGAATAGATTACACAAATAAAGACTAAGAGTCAAAACAAGAACCAACTCACACTTGTCCAAAAAAGCCTCTAAAACCAGAATAACATCTAAATCAGGACATACTCCCGACTATGACCAAAGAGAATCAAAAAGAACTATAACAATAAACAAAGAATAATGAAATGACAAGGTCTTCTGAAGGTTGATTCAACTGACATTCTCAACCACCTAACGTTACACAACAACAACAGAAAACCCTTTGGACCCCACATTATGAATGATGTAGCATCCAAGGATTATCAATGGGATTAGAACTTGAATATAACACAAGGAGTAAGGATAAAATAATGTAATTAGAAAAATCTAGTCATAAACCATATGCACCACATTCATATACATATATATTTGATGCCAGGATAGGGACAAGGGTTATGAACATGAGAGTTTAAAGATTTAAACTGAACTGGGTAGCTCGATCCGTCATAAAGGAACTTATGGTCTATATGGGTTCAACTCCCTCTACTAAAAAGGCACCATTGCATGTTAGCCACACAAATTAAGGAAAAAGTATAGCCACCAAGGCAGTAGACATCCTTATATAGATATCAAGTGTGTGTCAAACACACGGTCATATAGATCCCCAACACTGGCAAATATGGTTTCTAGTATTTATCTCACCGGGATTTACACTTTCATGGTAAGCTACATAATTCCCTTTAAGACCAAATTAAAACAATTTGCACATAAATAATTTCATTAATCCAGTAGTCATTCATTAAGGTATTTACCACTTGGTATTGTTCTACTAATATGCTTGCACGCTAAATTAATTATGCCAAACTAAATCCACATAACCAAATTGGACTCTCAAGTTCCATTAAAAATCCAAAACCAAGTCCACCAAGGCCTCCAAAACCATATTCATATATATTTATCATTTTATGCAATGCAATGGGTTTAAAAAAAGTTAAACCATGTAATTTTCCTTATTTAAAACCAAGATTAGAAAGTGGGTTAAGGTTAATAGAAATTACAAGTAAAAATTCATTCTATTTTGGGAAACCCATGTCCCCCAATCCAATAATTTAAAAAATGCACCAATTTAGTCCCAAAAGAATCAACCTAAAGCATGAATAAACAATTTTAAACATGGGACAAATAATTTAAGCATTAACAACCAAAACCCCTCAACCCTATTTCAAAACCCACTACTCAATCATATGAAAATACATTTAATTAATGACACAATGTAAGCTTAGAGTTAGGGAAAGAGAAACATTCCTAAAATGCACAAGAAATTAAAGTCAATTTAAAGTTTTGATCTTGGATGATGAATTCATTGTAAAACCATTGAATGCTCTTGGGTTTTGAGTTTAAGAGAGAAAGAGGATGATTTGATCTTTGAAAACTGAAGGGAATGAGGTTATTTTATGTTTAAAAGTCGTACAGAGGGTAAAAAGATCAAAAGCCCCTCAGTCCAAGTAAAAAAAATAAAAATTGGAGGTTAGTCTCCATGCCATGCCAATATTACGAAGGTTAACCTTTGTAACACGGCCTTATCACGGAGGCTTACTGCCTCAAGGTCCTACAATGTCTTTGAACCCCTTCCAAAAAATCCAAAACACCCTTTTAACGTTCCTAAACATAATTAAAGTCAAAAATTAACATTGTACATATGGGAGGGTCAAAAATAAAATCATCAAAGTTGTATGGGGTCTCACATTATCCCCTCTTTAGGATTATTCATCCCTATATGATGAATTAGGTCACTTTTAGCACAAGAATGACAAGAATACACCGAATTCAAATGACAAACTCAAAAAGTGACAAGAGTGAAATGAAACCCATACCATAAGCCCTTTTATCTGACTTGAATATTAATAAAGGATACTAAGACTTTATATCTTCCTCAACTTCCTATGTAGCCTCTTCTAACTTTTGATTTCTCTAAAGAAACTTCACCGAGGCTACATTCTTGGTCCACAACCTACGAACTTGCCTATCCAATATTTCAACAGGGACTTCCTCATAAAAAAATGAATACGAAATACTAACATCTTCAATAGGTAGTATCAAAGAAGGATCACCTACACATTTTTTCAGCATATACATATGGAGCTAAACTTGCAGGAAAATCTAACTCATACGGACATTTCCAATCCTTCTCAAAATCTGATATGAACCAACATAACAAGAATTGAGCTTCCCCTTCTTCCCAAATCTCATGACTCCTTTCATTGGAGACACCTTAAAGAATACCCAATTATTTACTTCAAACTCCAAATTCGTCCGCCTTAAATTCGTATAAGAACTTTAGAGACTCTTACCAGTCTTAAGTCTTTATTTAATCACTTTTACTTTCTCAATGGCTTGTTGACCTAAGTCAGGACCAAGAAACCTAGTCTCCCTACCTCAAACAACCCAATAGGAGATCAACACTTTCTACTATAAAGATCTTTAAAAGGAGCTATTTGAATGCTGGAGTGATAACTATTATTGTAAGTGAACTCAATAAGAGGAAAATGATCATACAACTTTTTTTAAAATTAATTACACAAGCCTTTAACATATCCTCTAAAGTATGAATAGTATGCTCTGCTTGCCCATCCATTTGAGGGTGAAAAGTGGTGCTAAGGTTCACCTATGTGCCCAAACCATTCAAAAATAAATACTAGAATTAAGAACAAAATTGCATACCTCAGCCTAAAATAATGGACACTGGTGTACCATGCAACTTCACAATCTCCTGAATGAACAACTTAGCATAATCCTTTCCTGAGTAGTTAGTCCTCACAAGCAAAAAGTGAGCCAACTTAGTCACTCTATCCACAATGACCTAAATGGAATCATATTGAATTCAAGATTATAAAAGACCTATAATGAAATCCTTATTGATCATCTACCACTTCCACAAAGGAAAATTTATCTCTTGAGATATGCCATCAAGGCTCAAATGCTCAACCTTAACTTGCTGACAAACCATACATTTTGCAATAAAATTTCCCACATCCCTCTTTATATTGTTCTACCAGTAAATTTCTTTTATGTTATGATATATCTTAGTTGATCCTGGATGAACTGTATATCTAGATTCATAAGCCTCAATCAAAATCCTTTCTTAAACCCATCAACATTAGAAATACACAACCTACCTTGATACCTCAAAATGACATCTTCCCTAGTCTCAAAAGCCATAATCTTTTGTTGACCCATATTATCCTTAATCTGCATAAGTATGGGATCAAAATCCTTCTTCTCCTTTACCTCAGCAGTAAGAGATGATTTGACCACTTCCTGAACAATCACTTCTCCATCCTTAGAGTCTAAAATCCAAACTCCCATGTTTGCCAACTCGTGAATGTTCTTCACTAATCCTATTTTCTCCATATCAACATAACATAATCTCCCCATAGAAAACCTTCTAAGAGCATTAGAAATAACATTAGCTTTACCTGGATGGTTTTTTAAGGGCTTATGTCATAATTCTTGAGCAATTTGAGCCTTCACCTCTGCCTAAGATTCAATTCCTTCTGCATAAACACATACTGCAAGCTGTTATGATATGTATAGATGTCTATATACACTCCATGCAGATAATGGCGACAGATTTTCAAGGAAAAGACCACAAATAACAATTCAAGATCATGAGTCAGGTAATTTCTCTTATGAACCTTAAGTCGCTCAGAAGCATAGGCTACGAACTTACCATGATGCATCAAAACACAACCCACCCCCACACGAAATGCATTATAAAAAACAACAAAAACATTAATCCCCTTGAGTAGGTCAATACTGGCATAGAAGTTATCTTATCTTTCAACTTCTTAAAATTACCATCTCAAGCATCTTACCATAAAAACTTAACCTTTTTTTAGTTAACTTCATCAACGAAGCAGTAGTAGATGAGAAGCTCTCCACAAACCTCCTATAATACCTAGCCAAGCCTAAGAAGCTCATAATGTCAGTTGGATTTATGGGTCTAGGAAACCTTTTAACTACCTTAATTTTTTATGGATCTACCTTAATCCCCTCACTAGAAAAAACATGCCCAAGAAAGTGATAGTATTAAGCTAAAACTCACACTTGGTAGTCCTTAAGATTCTGCAACACAATTTAAAGGTGATTGACATGATCCTCCTTACTCTTATAATCTACAAAGATGTCATCAATAAATACTATAGTAAACAAATCTTGAAACTACATAAAAACCCAATCCATAAGATCTATAAAAGCAGTTGAACATTAGCCAAACCAAATGATAACCAAAAAATTATAGTGATTATATCAAGTTCAAAAGTAGTCACGATAATATCAACCTCCCTAATTTTCAAATGGTGATAGAACGAACGGAGATCAATATTAGAGAAACACCTAGAAGCCTAAAAATGATAAAAAAGACCATGAATTTTTGGAAGAGAATACTTATTTTTCACTGTAACCTTATTCAAATGATGATAGTCTATACATATCCAAAGGGACCCATATTTATTTCATACGAAAAGCTCAGGAGCACCACACAGAGAGAAACTAGGAAAAATGAACCCTTTATCAAGAAGTTCTTTCAATTTCTCCTTTAGATCCTTTAATATAGTTGAAGCCATTCTATAAGAGGGAATGAAAAAAGTACAAGTATTTGGTAGAAGATCAATTCCAAAATATATTGCCCTATTTGGAGGAATTCCAAAAAAATCATTGGAAAACATTTCAGGAAATTCATTAACCACAAGGATAGATTGCAAAGAACTTTCAGAGTTAGAATCCTAAACTAGAACTAGATGATACAGATACCCTTTTGAAAGTATTTTTTGAGCTCTAAGGTAAGAGATAAACCCCTATTTGGATAGTAAATAACTCCCAGTAATACCCCAAATTTTGGTCCTTGGAAAATTCCTTAATTTTGAGCTTACTTCCCAGATAATGATTGTACTTAAAGAGTCATGATAACTCTTTACGATTCATACGAAATAATTGTAGCCTGAATAATAAGTTGTCCAAGATTTCCCTAAGTTATTGTCCTAACTATGATTGAGACTTGACGAGTCATGGTGAGACATTATGAGTCGTAAGGTATGATTCATAATCTCACCAGTATAATTTCCCATAGTTTTTGTTGGGACCACGATTATGATTATATGAGTTACATGGTTTGGTCATGAGTCATAAAGTGAGACTCGTGACCTGATTAGTATGGATTTCCCTGAGATATTGCTCTAATTATTTGTCATAGTGATGACTCGTAAGGAGACCTTATGAGTTGTAAAGTCATGTGTGGTGACTAGCGATAATTTTTAGAGTTCTAATTAAGGGTACTTTGGACATTTTCCCCTTTGCCCACATAGACCACACATCTATAAAACATATTTATGACTATATTTCCACCCCTTATCAAACCAAATACACATATTTCTTATTCTATCAAATTTTTTATTTAATGACAAAGCTACGGTTTTAAGAGATTGGTTTTTAGGGATCAAAGGTAGATACTTCTCAAAATTTCTTGGTGATTACGACATGTATCTACCTCTCTAAACTTGTGTTTTAAATTATGACATAAATTATTATTGTCATCTTATGATTTTGATATTAGCTTTAAATGATGGGTTGTAGGTTTTGGATAATGATCATTTAAATGTTTCCCCCCATGGCTTTTATGAATGATTCATGGTTTGAATTAATAATTTTGAACTATTTGGGATGCATGGGCTTGGTTAATTGGAATGGTGGTTATGGATTCACTAATTTAATGGTTTTGAATATTGTATTTGGGATGAATTCAACCCAATCTTGTGAAATTGGTTTTGAATATAAGTATATGCATATTAAATTACTCTTAAATTATGGAATTGCATAAAAGGCTAATAAAACCTGAATGGTTCAAAAGGCCTTTATGTCGTAGTATTGATTTTGAAATTGGTTTGAGTACTAAATTCCTAATATTTTAAAGTCCTATTGGTTGATGGGTTTGAGTCCAATTGGCTAAATGGGTTAGAGTACTATTTGTTAGTGGGTTAGAGTCCCACTGGCTATTTGATTTGGCATGATAACATTTGTTTGCAAGCTAGAGTTGGTATGATGATACCACTTAACATTTATGTAATAAATGAGTCATTGCTTAAATGAATGGATTATGTGTTAAATATTTTAATTGGGCTTAAATGAGGTTATATAGTTTGTCGTGCAAGTAGAGGTCCTGAGAGGACTAATACTGGACTTCATATTTGCCGATGTAGGGGTCTAAATTATTATATTCTTGAGTCACCCTTACTTTTTGATTAGGTGTTCAAGTCAACCTTAATATGTGATTAGGAGATTTGAGTCCCCCATGCATATACGTTATGATTATTCTCTGGTTCGACCAGGGGTAATAGTTGGGATCCATATATCTTATGGGTACTATTATGATAGATATGCTACACAACCCAATCTATTATTTTACTGTTCATGCTAAGCCTTGTTCCTTATCCTAATATCTTACATATATGTCTATACATGCATGTTGATATGAGCATTGATACTGTTTTTGGATTATTTAGGATGGAATTATTTTATCCCCATACCCATGAGTTACATACTAGAGCTTAGCCCACTAGCCATCTCTGGATGTTGTATCCCCACATGATGTAGGAAATATAGACACTCCTACTTTTCCTTTTATAGTTATAGGTGAGCCTTGGAATTATTCGTGAGTTAGCCTAAAATAGAGAGCCTCCTTCTTTCAAAAGAACTGTTCCTTCATGGTTTAGATTATGTCTTAGATTGTTCAGTTGTTTCATTTTGTGGCTATCATTGAGAGAATGTCCTGACTTAGATGGATATTGGTTTTATCAGAGGCTTTGTGGATTACTATGGAATGGGATGATATTGAGATTGTTAAATTCTTTTATGAATTGCCTATCTTATATATCTTTGGAACTCAGCTTATTTTATTATTTGTTCAAAATTCGTACACTATTAGTTGTATTATGTTTAGTTTGACTAGGCAAAGGGTTTGGTCTCTGGCCCTCGATGAACTTGAGATACCTTTCATGGCCAGGCTCTAGTTTAGGTCTTGAGAAAGTATTAGAGCCCAGGTTAATGGTCAATTTGGTGTCCACAAAGCTATGTCAATAAGAGTTTTTTTATGGGTGAGTAGCATTCCATACTTATAATTAGGAGGTTACTAGGCATTTTGAAGTATTTTCCTTTATTGTTGTTCTATTTCAGGACATAGAGTCTAAGGTCTTGAAATCTTCTCTAATTCCATTTGTTTGTATTTCAGATTATGCTTTCCTGAAAATATTCTGTCCACTCGAGTATAATATGGCCTATGGGGTATAAACCTGATCTAGGGTCCCTACTTCTGATTGCCCATGAGGATTCGTACCAGTCCCTACTAGTCCTCCTTGTGCTTCTTAAGCTAATGTCAATCATGCCCTACTGCCCCAAGGAGATAATTCTAATGTCGAGTTTTGTTGGTTAATTCATCTGCTAACTCAGTTTGTGACTTCTCATCTCATCATCCTGATTGTGTGGGTTTTGTTTCTATATCCTCTAAGGTCACTAGAGTTGGCTGGTTATGACACTAAATCCTATAACATTCATTGGTTATAAGGTTGAGAAGGATCCTCAAGGGTTTATTGATGAGATAGAATATATTTTTTGAGTGATCCATGCTTCTAACTAAAAGGTGAGGAGTTTTTTGTATATCAGTTAAAGGATATGGCATATTAGTGGTATGATAAGTTGGAACAGTTGAGAAGAGATAATTCTAAGATAGCTATGTGAGATGACTTCTCTAGCTTTTTCCTTTATTACTTATTTTCTTAGGAGTTGAGAGAGGTGAAGGCAAAGGAGTTTGCAAATCTGAAATAAGGCAAGCTGACAGTGAAGGAGTATACCTTAAAGTTTCATCAGTTGTCTCATTGTGCCCCTAAGCTAGTGTCTAGCATGAGGGCTAGGATAAGAAAGTTTGCTTTGGACTTGTCTTGGGACTTGGTGCTAGAGTGCAAGGTTTCAATACTGAATAATGACATGGATATCTCTAGGTTAGTAATGTACATGCAATAATTAGTGGATTAGAAGAAGAGGCAAGCAAAAATAGAAGAATGTAGAGTAAGAAATTTAGATATTTTGAGTAGGTTGAGACCAGCAAAATAGTAGTAAGATGGCAGGCGGTGGTCTAAGAAGATATGGGAAAGTTCTAGTTCATATTATATGACTAGTTCTCTATATTCAAAGTTGTCTGGTGTCATTGATTCCAGATAGATAGTAGATTTAGGGTATAAGGTTCCTAGTCATAAGACAATAGAGCTTAGTTAGCTCCATCATATCCTCTTTATAGATTTTACAGGTAGGTGCATCATGGAGTGTGTGATAAGGGTAGGAATTAGTGTCTTAGGTATGGATAGCTTGGTCATATACAGAGGGAGTGTCAAATATGATTGCTATGGCAGTGGATAAGATCCTGATTATTACTTCTTCATCTTTTGTGAGAAAGGGTGTTACCTCTGTTCAGAATCATCATTATGTTTTTTCCACCCGCCAGGAATTTGAGGCATCTCCTGGTGTTGTCAATGGTATGTTACAAATCTTCTCTCGTGACCGGTAATGCTTACTTGATCTAGGGTCTACTCTTTTTTATGTGACCCCTTATGTGGCTATTCATTTTAGTTTTGATCCTGAGTGTATTCCTGATTCCTTTTTCATGTTTACCCTAGTGGGAGACTCTATTGTGGCTTGAAGAGTCTATTGGGGTTGTGTGCTATCTATCTATTTTATGAAGGAATTGGTGGATAGGATAGAGCTAGATATGTTAGACTTTCATGTCATCTTGAGAATGGATTGGCTTCATTCGTGCTCTGCATCTCTTGATTGTACAACTCAAAAGATTAGTTTCCAATTCCCAAATGACCAGTGGTTGAGTGGGAAGAGAGTTCCCAAGTACCTAAAGGAAGGTTTGTTTAATACCTTAGAGCCTAAAAATTAATTTCCAAAGGGTGTTTATACCATCTAGTTCAAGTTAAGGATTCTAATATTGTAAACCTTTCCTTGCAATTTTTCTTTGTGGTTAGTAAGTTTCCTGAGGTCTTTCTTGATAATCTTCTTCGTAGTTCTCCCAATCAGGAAATAGGCTTTAAGATTGATATTCTTCTGACACCCACTCTATATTTATCCGTCCCTATAGAATGGCTTCATCTAGGTTGAAAGAGCTCATGGAGTAGTTGAAAGATCTTCTTGATAAGGGTTTTATCCACCCTAGTGTGTCACCATGTGATGCTTCTGTGCTTTTCATGTGTAAGAAGGATGGTTTTCTTTGAATATGTATTGATTTTCGTATGTTGAATGAGGTGACGTTGAAAAATAAGTATCCTCTTCCTAGGATTGATGATGTTTGACCAGCTTCAGGGTGCTAAGTACTTTTCTAAGATTGATCTTTGGTCAGGTTATCATCAATTGAATATTAGAAAGGAGGATATCTCTAAGACTATTTTCCAAACACGATATAGTCATTACCAATTTTTGGTCATGTCCTTTGGTTTGACTAATACTCCAACATCATTTATGGATCTTATAAAATGGGTGTTCTATCAGTTTCTGGACCTATTCATCATTATATTATTGATGAAATATTGATATATTCTAAGAGTGCAGAGGATCATGTCGATCATCTTCGTATAATATTGCAGACTTTAAAAGATCAATAGTTATAAAACAAATTTTCTAAGTGTGAATTGTAGTTGAATGATGCGACCTTCCTCTGTCATGTTGTTTCTAGTGAGAAGATCATGGTGGATCCGCAAAAAATTGAGGCGATAAAGATGTGGCCTAGACCTACAACTCTAATCGATATTCAGAGTATCTTCGGTTTAGCTGGGTATTATAGGAGGTTTATGGAGAGTTTGTCTTCGATCACTGCCCCATTAACTAAGTTGACTCAAAAAAGGTGAAGCTTCTATGGTCTGACACTTGTGACGGTGATTTTGAGAAGTTGAAGGATAAGTTGACTTCAAATCTAGTTTTGACCATACGAAAGGGTACTACTGGCTTTCTTATTTATTGTGATTCATCAAGTGTAGGACTAGGTTATGTGTTAACAAAACATGATAAGGTAGGGATGAAATACTCTAAACCTTGTCCCTTGCAAAGGTTCATGGATTTTTGATATTCTATGCATGATATGACTCATGGGTACCAATCATACCCAAGGATACAACTTTTGATTCCTCTCTTACATACTAGGCAGTGGGTTTTGGTTTGGATTCTACCAAAGGTACGACTCAACATCATACTAGTCATAAGGTATGAAATTAGGTGTATGATGCTTATTGGCTTGCCTAGTTGAATCTGTCTAAGATACAATTTATGAATACTTTACATACCCTAATATAAAACTTAGACCTAGGTGGTCATATGATGGAAAGTATAGAGAACTATGGTGGAGTCTATGATATGAGTTAGAGTACCACTTGTACCCTAGGATATGACTAAGAGGTTTGGTTCGTACCCTCCTGGGACTTGGTTTTTAGCTTTTAATTTTAGGGTAGTCTGGATATTTCCCACCTCAAACCCTTATGTCCCCACGTTATATATCCCTTGGTGGACTCTTATAATACACTATGAAGAATAGAAACACTTCAAAATACTCTCTCAAACACACTCTTGAAGATTGGAGGTTTGGGTTCTAAAAGTGTTTTTCAAATGGATCAAGAGACAAGATTCTCTCCGAAATCTTCTTGTATAAGGTATGTACTTCTTCCCTCATTGTTAGTTTCAACTAAAGGCATGATTTAATGTGTTTTGAACATTGATTTATGAATCATAAATGGTAGTTTTAGAAACTAATATTGAGGGTCTTGATGCATATTGTTGGGTATTGGTTTAAACTATATTTTTACATATTTTTGGTGATGGTTTTCACATGTGGGTGCTTGTTGGTTATGGTTTAATAAATGGTTCATGAGTAACCCTAAAATTGATGGTTTATTCTTGGGTTTTAGTATTGGTAAAGGTATGGGCTCAACATTTTTGACAAAATGCCTAAGAGAATGTTTTTACCTATTATTGAACTTTTATTAGAACTATTGCATGGTATGGTTTCGTAATGGAATCCTAAATGGATTTGGATGATTTTTCATTGTTTAAATATTCTGAATAGTATAAATAGTTTAAAGGTTTTAGAATGGTTTTAAATGGTATGAATGGTTTGCAATGGTTAAATGGTAAATCCTTGATTGCTATGAAATTGATTTGAATGAAAACTTTACGGGGTACAAGGGAATCCCCCAAGTGAATGAAATAATGGAATTGGCTTCAATGTTTAATTTCCCGTGAGGTACAAAAGAATCCCCCAAACAAAGATTAATAATAATATATTTGTGGGGTATACGAGAATCCCCTAAGTAATCTTAATAATGATGTACATGCGGGCTACATGGGAATCCCCCTAGTAAACTTAATAATGTAACCTATGGGGTACATAGGAATCCCCTAAGGTTGGCTAAAGACATTGCTTAAAATCTGTAGTCCGCATGATGATACAACTTGTAATAGCCTTGATTGATAATAAATGTAATAATAGTTTGGTTGGATGGTAATGTTTTAATTGGGCAATGATGATATGGTGTGATAGTAAACCATGAATAGGAGTCCTAGGTATGGACACTAGAAACTCATGTTTTCCAATATGAGGATAGGTCATGACGACCTCATTTATGATACTTTTGGGATAGATGAGAATCACTTAAGTACATTTGTACATATGTATCATGGAGAGCAAATGGTACGTAGGAATACCTTAATCTTATAATATCTTTTTTTCATGCGGTTACATGTATCAGACCCATTAAGGGGGATACATTAGACCCATATATCCTATGGGTGCATTTTTATGATTATGCTTAACATACCTACATTAATGATTTCAAATGTATACTAAACCCAATTTCCATTCCCGGCATGGTTATATATATGTATGTGTGTGTGCATATATATGTACATATATATATATGTATATATATATAATTTATATGCATATAGTTTATTTATTTGGTTTTAAAGGTTGGCATTATTTTATCCTTATCCTAAGTGCATGCTAGCGTTCACCCACTAACCCATCTTTGGATGCTATATCCCCACGTGATGTAGGAACCGACCATACTACTACTCCTTCTCATTGAAAGAATTTAGGGAAAGTCAGCATTGTATTGAAGTAGTGAGCTTCCATAGTTCAGAAGGAATCTATTACATGCCATGGATTACTTTACATACTTTTGTCTTTTTATGGACTTTGGGTTTTTTACTATGGTCGAGGAATGTCCCGACTTAATACCCTTTGGTTCGGTTTAGCTTTGTATGGACAACTATGGACTTGGGTGTGGATTGATTATGTTACATATATATACACATTGGGTTATCATTTTTTTTTGGTTTATGGTTTTGGTATGGCTAGTGGTTTTGGTTATTAGATGGATTGACTTGGTTGGATCGGCCTCGAATTTAGACTTATCTCATAGTTATTACATCAAAAGAACCTTATCTTATTTATATTAGGAGTTCATTTGACTCAGGTCATATGTTGGTTGTTTGGGTTAGGTATTGGTGCAGTCTTCGACCCTTGTTAGATTGCGATTTCCCATTACAACAAGGCCCAGATTTAGGTTGTGCCAAGTTGGTATCACAGTTTTAAGTTTCAGTGTCATAGGGTATCCATAAAGTCATATCATGTATAGTTTTTCTTATACTTGTGTTGTGCACTAAACTTATAATCAAGAGGCTACAAGTCATTTAGGAATGTTCTAGTTTTTTGTTGTTCAACTTTCAGGCTATGGAGTCTAAGGTATTGAAATCTTCCCTAAATCTTCTTTTGGTTTATCTTTTGGATCAGGTCCTCTCAATGTACCAAAGTTCAAGGAAACTCACCCATCCCACTCGAGGATTACATAGAAGGATCTAGTCCAGTACATGTAGAACAGACCTAGTTAAGAGTTTTAGTTTTTTCTTTTTTCCCATAGAGTTTTACCAATCTCCACTAAACCTACTTTAGAAGGTGGTACTCATTCTTGGTTACCTCAAGGAGAAATGGAAGTCTTATTGGTAAGAAGAGAAATGGGAAAAGGTTGGGAAATAGGTAAGGTAAGGGATCTTGGTTTTCTAAACAAAGGGGTAGCCATTGGTATGGTGGTAAGTGGTCTAAGAGAAAGAGTTGGGTGGGTTCTAACTCCTATTCTGTGGCTTTTTCACCCTACTTGAATCTATTAGGAAGTGGACATGCTTAGATTGGTAATGTTTCTAGGGCACAAGGTGCCTAACCTCAGGCCATTGGGGCCCAATCCGCACCATCTTACCAATTTTTATAGATTTTGTGGTCGTTTGCACTATGGTTGTTGCAAATAATAGAGGAATTAGTGTTTTAGTGATGGTCAATTAGGTCACATGCAATGAGATTGTCCCAAAATGATTGCCACTTGGGCAAATAGGGTAACAGTTAGTACTTCTCTAGCTCCTACACCAAGGGGTGTTGTTTTTGGCTCTGATAGTAATTGATATTTCTTAATGTTCTCATTATTCCTCAAGAGTCTGAGGCATCTTTTGATGCTGACACTGGTATGTTGAAAACTCTTCTCTAGTTATTTGTGTTGGTTACTTGGTCTAGGGTTCCCTCTCTCTTTGTGACCCCATTTAAGGTTGTGTGTTTTGTTTTTGATTCCAAGGTTTTTCCAAAATCTTTTTTTATTTATACTCGGTAAGTGACTTTGTGATTGCTATAAGAGTCTATAGGAGGGTGTGGTATCTATTGGTCTTGGTGGATTAGTTTGACTCAGACATGATGGATTTTGTTGTCATTTAGGGGATTGATTGGTTATGCTCGTGCTATGTATTATTAAATTATTAGGCCCACAAAGTTATCTTAAGAATCACTAGTAAGTCGGTTATAGAGTGGAAGGATGGTTTCATTCCCTAGCTATTAAGGGAAAGGTTACATTCTATCTTAAAACTTGGGGCTTAGTCTCTATGAGGTGTCTCTATAATTTGGTTTGGGTTAAAGGTTCTAACTTGGTAGGCCTTTCCTTGCATTCCATTTTGGTGATACATGAATTTCATAAGGTCCCTTCTGATGACCCTAATGGTGTCTTTCCAATGGGGATTGGTCTAGTTTTGGATATATGTCCAATTTCTTTTCTTTCTTTATATAATGGTCTCGAATAAGTTAAAGGAGTGTTATGGGGAAATAAAAAGATCTCTTAGATAAAGGTTTCAATAGTTCTAGTATTTTTTCATGGAGTGTTTTCATTCTTTCATGCATTAGGGGATTGTTTCCCCTAGGAATGCATAGGGGTCAGTTGATGAATAAGGAATTTTAGGATGTCCTCCTTGTGTGGTGGACCATTATGTATATTCTATGTGGGGTACTTTGGTGGTAGTACATGGCGGTTGATAGATACTAGGCTTGAACGTAGATGGTTGATCTTGGTAAAGTGAGTATGTTAGCTTAGGAATAACAATATGAGAATTATGAGGGTAAATTACTAGGTTGAATAAGGTGTGCGGAAGGGGTTAGTTTGATGGCTTAGGGAATGTAATAGTGGGAAAGTTATGACTTATAGGCTGAAGGTTCAGGTTAAATAAATGGATATAGATTAGGGGTCTAATCATTTGTTTGAGTTAGAGCATAGTGTTTATATGGCCATACTGGGATCAAGGTAGCATTTGGATGAATAAGGTTTTGGGTATAGAAAAACCAAGTGGCCCTAGTATATATCCTTAATGATGCCTATCTGAGCAGAGTGTTATGCTTATAGGTGTCATGGGATGAAGGTCGAGGATTAATATACAATTTTCTTTTAGTGGTGGAATTCAAAGGAAGGTCGGGTTGCATATTCTAGTGGTTCTTTTCTATCTCAGTTAAAGAGCACTCTATTAGTGTTCCATGCATTCTTATAGCACTTATGCCTAAGGTACCCATTTTGAATTCCCCTTATCCCTCGATATGAGTCTTTACATTACCCATGATATGTGGAGTTGTGTTTCTTTCGATGTCATTCCTACGGGTTCTTTCTATGGTGGTTATGTCAAAATGATTATTCATTATGGTCTAGGTGTTTGCAATGAAGTACTTAGTGCCTATGGTGCCGTGTCTTATTTTGGGAGTCTCACTTTAAGTGGCATGTGATATTTTTGTAATTTAGTTCCTTAAATAACCCTTCTTGTGTTAAGATGGTAGTGGCTTGGGAAGGATGGTGATATTTTGAAATCAAGGAATGTAGAGGTCCCTTAGTGAGGGAGATTCTGGGAAGACTTCTAGATTTAAGGTGTTGGAGGGTGAGGTAAAGTTGTTGTCATGAGAAATAATTATGAAGGGAGTAGGTGGTGGAAACCATTATGAAAATGATAGAGAGTACTTGATCATCGGAAAGATAGATCATTCCACGCGCATTTAAGTGGTAGACTTGAATATTATGATTGGTAGATATACCAATAGTTTTGTTGGGTACTTAAGAGGCTTGGGAAGGCATGATTTATGAATTTTTTTTCATAGAATAATGGTGTTATAGTTGCAACTATATGTTGGGGTTTCTGGTTATAATGGTTGATTATGGTTTTCCTATGTCTTTTACTTATGGTTTTGGTATTATAATGGTGATGGAGTGGAGTAGTGTTTCATGATAGATGTAAGGAATACAGCCTTGTGGCCTAAGTTAACTCCTTCTTGCTTTGAATAGGCTTGAACATAGAAGTGGTGTATATCTAGACTTAAGCTCTTATGGTGATTTGGAAAATTGTAAGTTGAATTGTACTTGCTTTCTAGCATGAGTTACATTTATCCAGTATTCCATGTGTTTGCGTTGAGGTAAGGTATGGGTGGTCCTTCATTGGTTGGTTTCTTTGTGTGGTACTAGTATCTTGATACTTCGTCCTATAAGAAGGTCTTGGTAAGGATCTTGGGTTGGCAAGCCTGTCGGTTGTGAACAAAGGGGTGTGGATTTGGTAAAGGTTCTATGGTGGAACTAAAAGACTGAGGAAGCCATTTGGGATGCAGAGTTGGACAAGGAGTCTAGGTATCCATGTTGGCTTTCATTTCAGAAACTCATGCATAAGATATGTGTTCTTTAACTCATCTTTCTATTCTAACTTGGTTAAAGGAAAGGAATAGTTTCTTTTGCATCTTGGTTTTCTAACTTAGTTAGAGGACAAAATAGAGGTGTTGGAGTGTAAATCGTGCTTAGGTTATATGGTCATCTTCTCATCTTGTCGAATTTCTTTGTCTTCTAACTTGGTTGGAGAAAAGTCGGTGTGTATTAAGGTGTTACCTCAATCTTTTTCTTGCCCTTACCCATCATTCAAGGATGAATGATCCTAGTGGGAGGGTATGAAACACCCAAAACCTTGGCACTTACAAAGGTTCATGGGTTTTGGACATTGTGTCCATGGTATGACTCATGGGTACCAATCGCACCCTAGGATTCGACTTAGGGTGCAGGTTTTGGTTCGGATTCTATCAAAGGTATGACTCAACATCATACTAGTTGTGTGGTAAGATACGAGGTGTATGATGCCAAGTCGTATGATGCTTATTGACTTGCCTAGCTAAATCTGTCCAAGATATGGTCTATTGGTACTTTGGGGGAGTATGAAACACCCTAAACCTTGGCACTTACAAAGGTTCATGGGCTTTGGACATTGTGTCCATGGTATGACTCATGGGTACCAATCGCACCTAGAATACGACTTGGGATGCCTCTCTCGTATACCAGGTAGTGGGTTTTGGTTGGGATTCTGTCAAGGGTTTGAATCAACATCATACTAGTTGTATGGTAAGTATGAGGTATATGATGCCAAGTCGTATGATGCTTATTGACTTTCCTAGCTGAATCTATCCAAGATACGGTTTGTTGGTACTTTCATACCCTAAGATACGACTTAGTCATAGCTGGTCGTATGGCAGATAGAATAGGGGACCATGGTGTGGTTTATGGTATGAGTTAGGGTACCACTCGTACCATAGGGTACAGCTAAGAGGGTTTGGTTGTACCCTCCTAGGACTTGGTTTTCAGCTTTTAAGCTGAGGATAGTCTAGACATTTCCCACCTCAAACCCATATGTCACCACGTTATATAACCCTTGGTGGCCTCTCATAATACACTTTGAAGAATAGAAACACTTCAAAATACTCTCTCAAACTCACTCTTGAAGATTGGAGGCTCGGGTTTCTACAAGTGTTCTTCAAAGGGTTCAAGAGTCAAGCCTCTCTCTAAAGTCTTCTTGTATAAGGAATGTACGTCTTCCCTCATTGTTAGTTCCAACTAAAGGTAAGATTAAATGAGTTTAAAACATTTATTTATCAATTGTATATTGTGGTTTTGGAAACCAAGTTAAGGCTCTTGATGCATATTGTTGGGTATTAGTTTAAACTATGTTTTTACATATTTTTGGTGATGTTATGTATATGTGGGTGCTTGTTGGTTATGGTTTAACAAATGGGTCATGAGTAACCCTAAAATTTATGGTTTATGCTTGGGTTTTCATCTTGCTAAAGGTATGCCCTCAACATGTATGATAAAATGCCTAAGAAAATGTTTTCATTGTATTATTGCACTTTCATTGGAACTATTTCATAGTATGGTTTGTTAATGAAACCCTAAATGGATTTGGATGGTTTTTCATGGTTTAAATGTTTGAATGGTATAATTGCTTTAAAGGTTTTGGAATGGTTAAATGGTAACGCATTGATGGCTATGAAATTAATTTGAATGAAAACCTTACATGGTACAAAGGAATTCCCCAAGTGAATAAAATAATGGAATTGGATTGAATATTGAATGTCTTGTAGGGTACAAGGGAATCCCCCAAGTAAAGCCTAATAATTAAATACTTGCGGGATACACAAGAATCCCCTAAGTAAGCTTTATAATGATATACTTGCGGGGTACACGGGAATCCCCAAAGTAAACTTAATAATGTAACCTATGGGTACATGAGAATCTCCCAAGGTTCTTTAAAGAAATTTCATGCAAGCTATAGTGTGTATGATGATACCACTTGTAATAGCCTTGATTGAAAATAAATAGAATAATCGTTTGGTTGGATGGTGATGATTTTAAAAGGCCAATAATGGCGGAGTATGACAGCGAACTTTGAAGGTTAGAGTCCAAGGGATGAACACTTGAAATTCATGTTCAACAACTTGAGGATAGGTCATGACGACCTCATATATGATACTTTTGGGATACATGGGAATACCCTAAGTACATTTGTTTATTGGAATCATTAAGAGCGATAGCCCATGGGTGGATCATGATGGTTACTTTTCACATACCCAGGTTAATGAATTCAAATGCATACTAAACTCGGTTTCTTTCTCGGTATGGTGATATATATACATACATACATATATATATACATATATATATGTATGGTTTGTATGCATGTAGTTGGTTTATTTGGTTTTAAAGATTGGCATTATTTTATCCTTCTCCTGAGTGCATGCTAGAGTTCACCCGCTAACCCATCTTTGAATGACTATATCCCTAGTGATGCAGGAACTGGCCATACTACTCCTCCTACTCATTGATCAGATTTGGGGACAATCAGTGTTGGATTGAAGTAGTGAGCTTCCATAGTTCTAAAGGCATCTATTTCATGGTGTAGATTACTTTGGATACTTTTGACTTTTTATTAACTTTGTGTTTTGGGCAATGGTTGGAGGCATGTCCCAAATAATACTCTTTGGTTTGGTTTAGAGGCTTTGTATGGACAGCTGTAGACTTGGGTGTGGATTGATTATGTTTTATATATATATATATATACATATTGGGTTATTATTTTTGTTTTGGTTTATGGTTTGGTATGGCTAGTGGTTTTTGTTATAGGATGGATTGACTTCGTTGGGTTGGACTCAGATATAGTCTTATCCTAAAGTCATTACATTGAAAGTACCTTATATTGTTTATGTTCAGAATTTATTCTACTCCGGGCACATATTGGTTGGTTGGATTGGGTAATGGGAGCGGTCTTTGGACTTGGTCGGACTTTAGGTTTTCCACTACGGCAAGGCCCAGGTTTAGGTCACTTCAAGTGGCATATAATTTTTGACCGCTTAAGGTGTATGAGAAGAATTATCCGATTCATGATTTAGAGTTGTTGGTTGTGGTTTTTGCTTTTTATGGGGTTTACATTGACATAAATTCTGATCATAAGAGCTTGCAGTACATGTTCACCCTAAAGGAGTTGAATCTCAAGAAAAAACGATTGTTTGAGTTGCTCAAGGATTACGATTTAAGTCTTCACTATTATCCAAGTAAAGCTAATATAGTTGTTGATGCTCTTAGATGATTATCTATGGGGTAGTTATCTCATATGGATGAGGAGAAATGAGGGTTGGTGAAGGATATTCACTGGTTGGCAAATCTTGGAGTTCATATTTTAGATTCTAAGGTTAGTGATGTGATTGTTCAAGAGGTGAAGAAGTTATCTCTTGGTGCTGAGGTAAAAGAGAAGCAAGCTTTGGACCCTGTCTTGATGCAGATTAAGGATGACCTGGGTCAATAAAAAGTCATTGCTTTTAAGATTTATGGTGAGGTATCTTAAGGTACCAAGGTAGATTGCGTATTCTTGATGTTGATAGGCTACGAGAGAGACTTCTAACTGAAGCTCATGAGTTGAGATATATAGTTTATCCTGGTTCTATGAAGTTGTACCATAACCTGAAGGAAATTTATTAGTTGAACAATATGAACAGAGATGTGGATAATTTTGTGGCAAAGTACATATTTTGACAGCAAGTGAAGTGGAGCACTTGAGGCCTGGTGGTCTATCTTAATGGATTGACTTGCCCGTGTAGGGTGGGAAGTTATTAATATGGATTTCATTACTGGTCTTCCATGGTCTAGTCATCTATTTGATTCAGTTTGGGTCTTCGTGGATAGGATGAACAAGTTTGCACATTATTTGCTAGTGACGACTAATTATTCAGCTGAAGATTATGAAAAGCTTTTTATTCAGGAGATTGTCAGGTTTCATGGTGCACCTGTTTCTATTATATCTGATCTAGGTATGCGATTCCCATCTCTCTTTTGGCATTCTTTTCATATAAGGATAAGCACTAAGGTGAACCTTAGCACCATTTTCCACTATTAGATGGATGATCAACTAAAGAGGACTATTTAGACTTTAGAAGATATACTAAGGGCTTACGCGATTGACTTTGGTGGAAGTTAGGTTAATTATTTACCTCTTATAGATTTTGTGTATAATAACAGCTATCACTACAGTATTTAGATGGCTCAGTTCGAGGCTTTGTATGGAAGGAGGTTTAGGTCTCCTATTGGGTGGTTCAAAGTCGATGAGACTAGATTTTTCGATCCTGACTTGGTTCACCAAGCCATGGATAAGGTATAGGTGATTTGGGATAGGCCTAAAACGTCCCAAAGTTTCAAAAAGTCCAATGTTGATGTAAGGCATAAGGAGTTGGAGTTTGATGTTACTGATTGGATGTTCTTTAATGTGTCTCCAATGAAATAAGTGATGTGATTTAGAAAGAAGGTGAAGCTCAGTCCTTGTTATGTTGGCCCTTCCTTGATTTTAAGAAAAGTGGGCAATGTGGCTTGTGAGTTAGAGTTGTCTTCGAGTTTGGTTTCTATCCATCTAGTTTTTCATCTTTTGATGTTGAGAAAGTGTGTGGGTGATCCTTCCTTGATTGTTCCCTTGGAAAGTGTTCGTGTTTTGAATTTCTTGTTATAGAGAAAGTCCTTGTGGAAATTTTGGATAGATAAGTCCGTCATTTGAGGACTAAGGATGCGGATTCAGTGAAAGTTCTATGGAGGAATCATAAGGTTGAAGAAGCTACTTGTGAAGTTGAAGAGGACATGAAGTCTGAATAACCATTCTTGTTTCCTTCTTTGGGATAATCATGCTATGGTATGTGCATTCCTTAATATCTTTGTTTTCTATCTTTGTAAAAGAAAATTGTGGTTATCTTCTATGCTAAATCATGCTAATGAATGTCTTGACCCATTATTCGGGGAAAATTATCCTGGAGGGAGAATGTAACACCTCAAATTTTGGTTCTTTTAAAATTCCTTGATTTTGATCTTACTGCCCAGACAACAACTAGAACTAATGAGTCATGATGACTCCTTAGGAGTCGTGGGGAACAATCATAGCCTTACCAGTAAGTTGTCCAAGATTTTCCTAAGTTTCTTTCCTGACTATGATTGAGACTTGATGAGTCATGGTGAGACATTACGCGTCGTAAGGTGTGACTCATAGTCTCACCAATGTGATTGACCATATTTTCTTTTGGGACCATGATAAAGACTATACGAGTCATATGGTTTTGTCACGAGTCGTAGGGTGAGACTCATGACCTGACCAGTGAGGATGGCCCTCTGCTCTAATTATGAGTCATGGTGACTCCTCGTGAGGACACCCTACGAGTAATGATCATTTTATATTTCTTGGTGATTAAGGCATGTATTTCACTCCCTAAACTTGTACTTTAAATTATGGCATAAATGTATTTGGTATTCACTTGATTTTGATGTGGGTTTTGAATGATGGTTGAGGGTTTTTGGATAATCATGATTTAAATGCTTTCCCCATGGCTTTTATGAATGATTCATGGTTTAAATTGATAGTTTTGAACAATTTAGGGTGCATGGGTATGGTTAATTAGAATGGGGGTCGTGGGTTCCCTATTGATGGTTTTGAATAGTGTAATTGGTATGACCTCAAACCAATCATGTGAAAATGGTATTGAATATAAGTATATGCACATTGAACTAGTCTTTTATTATGACAATTGCATATAAAGGCTAATGAAACATGAATGGTTTGAAAGGACTTTAGGGCCAAGGATTGATTTTGAAATAGGTTTGAGTCCCAAATGGCTAAATATTTTGAAGTCTTATTGGCTGATGGGTTAGTGTCCCAGTTGGTTAAATGGGTCGGAGTCCTACTGGTTAGTGGGTTAGAGTACCACTGGCTATTTGATTTGGCATGATGACATTTACTTTAAAGATAATAATTGTTCGTTGGTAATTCTCTTGTAAGTCATAAATTTTTTGTGAATTTATGGGATTTCTGCTAACTCTTCTCTATTGGTTGTGTAAACTATAGATAATAGTCCATAATAGTAACATGATTTAATAAAATTTGGGTAGGGTTGTGTAGTTTGCCATGAAAGTGGATATCTTGAGAAGACTAATACTAGAAAGTGCATTTTCTGGTGCGGGGGTCTAAATGATAGGGTGTTTGAATCATCCTTTCTTTATGATTGGGTGTTCAAGTCACCCTTGATATGTGATGGGAGGTTCCAATCCCCCATGCATATATGTTATAATTATTCTCCAATTCGTGAGGCTGAATGCATTACTCGACGATGAGAGCTGGGGCCCATATACCCAATCGGTACTATTATGACTGTTATTCTACACAACCCAGGCTATTATTTTAACTTTCATACTAAGTCTGCTTCCCTATCCCAGCGTATTATATATGTATATGCATGTATGTGGACATGAGCATTGATATTATTTTGGATTATTTTGAGATGGCATTATTTTATCCCCACACCCCTGAGCTACATTCTAGTGCTCATCCCATTAACCATCTCCAAACGCTGTATCCCCATGTGATGTAGGGAACGGAGACACTACTGTTTTTCCTGCACAGTGTTAGGTGATCCTTGGGATTGTTCGCGAATCAGCCTAAAGTGGTAAGTCTCTTTCTTCTAAAAGGAATGTTACTTTGTGGTTTAGTTTACGTCTTAGATTGTTTAGTTGTTTCCTTTTTTGGCTATCGTCAGGGGCATGTCCCGACATAGGTGTATATTGGTTTTATTAGAGGCTTTGTAGATAACTCTGGATTGGGATGATGTTGATTCTTAAATTCTTTTCTAAGTTGTCTATCTTGTTTATGTTTGGAACTCATCTTATTTTGTTATATGTTCATAAATCATCCATTGTTAGCTGTATTATGTTCAGCTTGTCTAGGCAAAAGGGGTGGTCTCTGGCCCTCGGTGGACTAGATATACCCATCACGACCAGGCCCTGGTTTGGATTATGAAACTCTTTTCCCATTCTAATACCGATTCATAAAGAAAGTGAAAACTGACTTTTTGGGTCCTACAATCCAAAGATGCATAACATGAATGAAGCCAATCCATCTTTAAGATAACATTGAAATCCATCATATCCAACTCTATCAAATCTGCCAATTTCTTTTTCAGAAAGATGGACACACACAACCTCTATAGATTTTTCTAGCAACAATAGTATCACCCACTGGAGTAGAAATAGAAAAGGAGTTGGAAATAATTTTAAGACCAAAACCAAAATGCACAACCATATAAGTGATCACATAAGAAAGGGTAGAACCCAGATCAAGAAAACAATAAACATCATGGGAGATAAGCTGCAACATACCAGTAATAACATCTAGGAATGACTTAGATTCCTGATGAGTATCACGTGCATAGAGATGACTCCTGTCGGTTCTTGTACTAGAAGTATCGTCCTTAGGGGAAAGAGGTAAAGAAATGGCAACCCTGGATAAAGGACAATTTTGTTGCATATGACCAAGAAGACAATAATTGTATTATTGATTTCTCCCCTCCTCACAATATCCGTGGTGAAGGAGCCCACAAAAATGACAAGGAGGATAAGGTGGGCTGACTGAGATCCACTATCTTGAGACTAGGCACCCTATGCCTTAGGACAACAACTAGTCTAAAAATGACGATCACCTAAAGGTTTAGGATAAGGAGCACTAGCTGTCGAATAAGAGTTCCCCCAATTATTCTTCTCAGTCCACTGTCTACCATCTCTCCCACTGTTTTGCTGACTTACACCTTGCTCTGAATATCTAAACTTCTTTATCTGCCTGTCTCCCATCTCTCTATGTTTATTTTCTCATCCTCTACTTGTTTCATATAAACCACTAGCCTAGAGATGTCCATTTCTTACTAAATATAAGAGCCTTACATTGTAGCACCAAGTCACGAGACAACCCAGAAGCAAACTTTCTCATTTAGGATGTTATGTTAGACACCAACTTTGTAGCATAACGAGCCAATTGTTAAAACTTCATAGAACACTCCTTGACACTCATCTTACCCTGCTTCAGATTAATAGACTCCTCTGCCTTAGCTATCATTAACTCTCGTGGAAAGAAATGATCAAGAAAAACACCTGGAAAGTCATCCCACACTGCTTGTTCAGCATTATCACCCCTTATTGATTCCCACTCCTCATATTACTGATAAGTTATATCTTTCAATTGATATGCAACAAACTCTACACCTTTCAGAATCAATAGCATGCATGATGCTAAAAATCTTCTCCATATCATCAATGAGCACCTATGGATCCTCTTAAACCTTAGATCCTATGAAGGTTGGAGGATTCAACCTCATAAACTAACCAACCCGAGTGACCTTAGATAATATAGCATCAGAACCAACATAATCAGACTGATGAGACTGCGATTCCACCAACTGGGTAATCATATAAATAGACTAATAGAACTCCACATTAGAGATATCTCCCTAAGTTAATTAGGAATGAGTATCACTAGGTCAAGAAGCTCGAGGAAGAATAGTAGGGATCAGTAGAACCCTAAGTGGAGCAGTACAATAAGAAGCAGGGACCCTAGACCGAGTCTGCACTTTATAAATAGGGAGAGTCCCCTCCAGATTATGCTTAAGTAGAATAGAGGTTGTAGTAGAGTTTCTATGAACATTAGATCTTTGGGGAGTCATGATCTGAAATGCAACTAAGCAATGAGTTAGAGAATTTTGAAGACTACTAGACTCTATAGCCTGAAATCGAACACAAGAAAGGCAAATATTTCTGAATGTACCCTCCCCCTACACACCCATAAAAGGGACTCTGCTCGACACAGCTTTTTACACATACAATGACCCTATACTATGCTATAATACCAAACTTATCATGACCGAAATCAGGGCCTAGTCGTGATGGGTATCTCAAGTCCACTATGGACCAAAAACTACCCCTTTAGCCTAACCTTATAAGTATAATAATCATAATAAAGTGGAAGCCAATGAAACTATAATAAGAATATGAATAGATAAATCAAATGAATATTAAGAGTCAAAACAAAAAAAAAACCACACTTGCCCACAAAAGCCTCTAAAATCATAAAAACATCTAAGTTGGGACATGCCTCCGGCTATAACCAAAAAATCCAAAAGTACTATGAAAATAAAGAAAAAATAATGAAATGGCAAGGCCTTCCAAAAGATGAAGGCTCACTCACAACAACTCATCCGATGTGCTCAACCAACTACTATTGCACAGAAGCAACAGAAAACCCTTTGAACCTTACATTATGCAATTATGTAGAATCTAGGGATAGTCAGTGGGATAAGTACAAGCATTTAACTTAGGGAGTAAGGATAAAATAATGCAATTATCAAAATCTATTCATAAATCATATACACCACATTCATATACATACATATATATAGGATGCCAGGATAGGGACAAGGGTCAAGAACGTGAGAGTTTAAATATTTAACCTAAAATATATAGACCAATCCATCCTTAACGCACCCATAGGCTATATGGGTTTAGCTCCCCTGCTGAAAGGGACCAATACGTATTAGCTGTATGAATCAAAGAAAAATTGAGGGAAAACTAAAGCCACCAAGGCAATAAATGTCACAATATATATATATATATAGACCCTCAATGCCAGCAAATGTGGTTCTAGAGTTTGTGCCTCGGGACGTACACCTTCACGGTGAGCTACAAAATTCCCTTTAATCCCAAATTAAAATAATTTGCATGTAAACCAATCCAATAACCCAAGATTTTTTATTTAAAGTATTTACCACTTTTTATCATCATACAAATATGCTTGTAATCTAAATTAATTATGGTAAACCAAATTTGCATAACAAAATTAGACTCCCATGTTACATTAAAAATCCAAAACCAAGTCCTCCAAAACCATATTCATATTCATTTATTCTTTAATGTAATGCAATGGTTTAAAATCAAGTTAAAGCATACAATTTTTCATATTTTAAACCAAGATTATAAAGTGGGTTGAGGTTGATACCAATTGTAAGTAAAAATTCATCAGATTTTTGAAAACCCATGTCCCCCATTCCAATAATTTAAGCAATGCACCAATTCAGTCCCAAAATTATAAATTTAAAGTATGAATAATCAATTTAATACATGGGACAAATAATCCAATCAGTAACAACTAAAACCCCTTAACCCAATTTCAAAATCCACAACTAAATCACATAAAAATCCATTCAATTAATGTTAAAAAGTAAAATTAGAGTTAGGGTAAGAGAAACATGCCTAAAATACATAAGAAATTAAAGTCAATTTGAAGTTTGGATCCCGGATGATCAATTCACTATGAAACCCTTGAGTGTTCTTGGATTTTGATTTAGAAAAAGTGGATGATTTGATCTTTGAAAACTTAAGGGAATAGGGTTATTTTATGTTTAAAGGTCATACAAGGAGTAAAAAAACAAATGCTCCTCACTCTATGAAAAAAAACTTAATGAATTTAAAAGAGAAAAGTGGCACGCCAATATCATCGAGTTTATCCTTTGTACCATATCAATATCGCGGAGGTTAACCTCCATGACACGGCCTGATCATGGAGGCTTATTGCATTCGGGTCCCAAAATGACCACAAAGACTTTCCGAAAAATCCAAAACTTCCCCAAAACAACCTTTTAACATCCCCAAAACATAGATCATGTCAAAAATTGACATTTCATATGCAGGAGGATAAAAAATAAAATCTTCAAAGTTTTATGGGATCTCATAATTTTTTTCTTTCTTGTAGTTGCTTTGTATAATTGTGACTTGTAGGGATAGTTCACACGATCCTTGAAGAATTTCAAAATAATTTATATAATTTAAAGGTTTTGAGTAGTCTTTAATGTGATTTATTTGATTTTGGTCAAAAAAATTTGATCCAAACTTCGGATGGCAATTCTGTCAATTCTATTAGATCCAAATATTAATTTTGAGTTAGTAGCATGATTGATTAGTTTTGGAGATTTAATTTTGAGTTTCGATAATTTAGATTAGAAATTAATCATTTTAGTCTAAAGGGGTTTCTTGGGAGTAACTTGTTGATAACAACCTTTTTTTATAATTTTGACGGGTCCAGTATGTCGGGAATATTGAAGTTATCCTAGTAGCTTTGTTGGTTTATTTTTAAAATCTCTCAATCAAATCCTGAGGGTTTATTCAACGTCATTTTTGGTTGCATTTTTCAACTGTGCAAAGTTTCTAGTGTGACAACTTAAGATGGACTTTGGTCCCTTGGGTGGTACTACTTTGGTGAACAAATTATGACCTTAGTAGAAGTTTACCGATCTTGCAAAAATTGCCTAAGTAATGGATTAGCATCCTAAGTAAATTACCTATGTGGAAAGTGACTACCACCTTAATGGTAGTCCAGCCACATGGGAGATATTTCTTAGGTGATAATTTGACTGCCTAGGTAGGGAATGTTGTATAAAAACTCTATTTCATGATTCCAACTACATTTTCACTATTTTGAGCTTTTGAATCTCAATATAAGCAGTTTCAAAGAGGATGTTTCTTCAAAAATATTTGGGTATTCTTCTAAACCTAATATCTATCATTACCCAATGATTATATTGCTTAAACATCTTCAAAACTTAGATTTCAAACTTGGGATTTTGGGTTTTACCCCATAAAGTGAAAATTAAAGTTTTCAATAATTTCAAACTTGATTTTAACTTGTTTTTCAATGTGTTTTTATACTTAGAACCCTTAAAGTATAGGTATATGATTCTTTATTAAGAATTTTAGTTTTACCTTTTTTACTTGTGGAGTCAATTTTTGAAGTGATTTTGGTCTTGGAATAAAAGTATTCAAATATGGGTATCGATAGACTCCTAATCTCATATAGAATCCATTGTGATAGTTTGAGAGAATTCTGAAGCCATTTAAAATAGGAAGCATTTTAGTTGAGATGTCCAAACTCGTATTTCATTGTATGTTTTTGAATTGTTATTAGCATACATCCTCATTTATTCACAAATATTCATTGAATTGGTACCACTAAGAAATACTATTTTAAAATAAAATAAGACACTTTATGAAATTCCTTTACTAGGGGATGTGTTGATAAGGTTGATTAATAGGATTGTGTGGGTTGCAAAACCCCCATAGATCCTCTCCTAGAATCTTATGCTCGAAAAGTGTATGCGAAGTGACAGAGGAATATTGCATCCTTATCATTTCATAATTTTGCATCACTTGTATCCCTTTTATGTGATTGATATCATGTATGGGTCTTCTTTTTATTTATATGTGTTTTGTAGTTACTCTTATACTATTATCATAGTTATATTATTTATAATGTTAGGAGCTGTACAACTTAAGCAACCATTGGAAATATTTCTGTATGCAGGTGAAAGTGTTGCTGATGTTTTCATCATATATTTAGTTATCTAATTTTCTTGGTTTTCATATGATGCCTACTAAGTACAAGTAGATCGTACTCACTCCTATGTTATGTATATTTTGATACAGATTCCAATTGAAGTGCATCCCACAGATCATAAGTTTCCATAACTTGAGTATTTCAAAATTTGGAAAAATCACTATTTTAGAATTCATACCTAACTTCAACCATTACCTTATGTCTTTATATTATATTCAAAGATAGACTTTATATATTCCTATCCTAGGTTGGTTTTAGAGTTTCTTATTTACTTTTGATGTTTGTGTGATTTTGTGTTGTATTTAATATATCTATCTTTGTTACTATATTGACTTGGTTTTTTTCCTAAGTCTTATATTTTATTTAGTCCTCATATTTTATATTTAGGAAAAAAACAGTTCATTGATGGCCACATGGTAATTTATTTATCTTTTTCCTACAATTATTCTCTTTTGGTATTGGGCCTATCTAATGTTTACCTAATCGGGTTTTGTATTGACTATAATTGGACCCTATGGGTCATAGGGTCCCATTATGAGTGGAACTAATTGGGTTATAGGGTCAAGAGTTTGTGGGTGTCCTAGAACTATCTTGGATACGACTTAGGGTGACGAGTCATAATGTGACTATACGGGTTGTATAGTGAACCGTAGTCATTGACGACTAAACTTTAGCTTTTAATTTAAGGGCACTTTAGATGATTCCCTCCTTTCCCAATTAAAACTCCACATCTATAATGAATTTAAGGGTGTTATATTTTGTCCTTAATGTACTCAAACACTTCTAAGGCTCTCTTAAATTCTCTCAAGCAGCTATATTTAGGTTTTCCAAGAAGTAGGTCGTCATCCAAGGACTCCAGGGTCGAATTCCCACCGTAAAACTTGGTATTTTGGGCATGTTACTCTTCCCTCATTGTTAATTTTTAAAACTCATATGTTTTAAAGTATTGTTCATGAGATATTTATGTTGGCATGAAATCAAGGATTGAGGGCTTCGAGCTTGTTGTTGAACTATATTTTCCTATGGTTTACATATGATTATTCATGCTTTAATTATTCTTTTCAACTTATGGGTGCATGGATATGGTGAATGAACTTGGGAATTGTGAATTTCCCCAAACTTATGACTTTTGAAGTGGTTATGACCACACCTTATATTGTGAAATTAGGTTTTGGTTTTGAGAAATGTGAGAATTTGAATTATCCTTGAACAATTGCATTAGGATTTTGAATTAAACCTTAAGAGGTTGTGTAATTCCCCATGCTAATGTATAATTAAACCAATGGGGTTGTGAATTCCCCAAAGTGATTTAGTTGTTAGCATGTTATTGTTACCTTGCAAGTGTACTTGGTATGGCGATACCAATAATGATTGACTTAAGGCATAATGTGATTCAATTAATGGGAATATGTGATACTTGTTTTAATATGGTTTTATAAGGATTGTGTATCTAAGTCGTAAAAGTAGAGGTCTCGAGGGACCAAAGATGGAAACTGTAATTACCGATGTGGGGGTCTCTATAACCAGGAGGTTTGAGTTCCCCTTATTATTATTATTATCATATAATTAGGAGGTTCATGTCTCTTATATCTTATTACATCATTTGGTGTTCATGTCACGCTAATATGCTCAGAGGTTTGAATTCCTCATAGTGCATATGTATACTCTCTATTTCATGTGGCTATACGTACTGGGGACCAATTATTGAGAGAGAGCTTGGCCCACATATCCTTTAGGTTCCTGCAAATGTTTGATGATTGAGCTACACAATCTAGTCTAAAGTTTTAAAGAACATGCTAATCCTTATTCCCTATCTCGGCATATGATGTATATGTATGATATGTAATTGATTATATGCATTAGTTTTGAATGATTTTTAACTGTTGATCATGGCACTATGTTATCCTTATCCCTGAGTTACATGTCAGTATTCACCCCACTAACTGTCCTTGGATGTTGTATTCTCTTATGATGCAGGCTACAGAGCTACTTCTACTCTTTTTATGTTGAGTTAGGTCGATCGGCTCAGTTCATTGTGTCGTAGTGAAGTGGTAAGCTTTAATCCCCCAAAAGTCTTAGGTATTTCACCATTTTTCATTCTTACATTTAAGTTGATATTTACTTTCATTATTATTAACCTTATTATTTTCATTCTTATTTTTATCTATCAAAGTCAGGGATATGTCCCGAGCAAGACTAGTTTTTGGTTTTTGCTTAGAAGGCTTTGTTTGGATTACTGTGGATATTAGGTGATATTGGTCAATTGTTTGGCCGGTGTTTGGCCGTCGATTATAGACATGTTTTAACTTTCCTTAACATTGTTGCATACTATTTTGCTATATGTTCAGAATTTATCCGACATTGGTGGATGTTGTGTTTCGCTTCGTTAGGTGTGGGGGGTGATCTCTAGCCCACGTGGTACTTGATATACCCATCATGGATAGGCCCTAGTTCAAGTTATGAGAAAGATGGTATTAGCGCCAAGGGTTGGTGTCATTGGGTGTCCAACAAATTTTTGTCAAGTAGAGTCTCATTTATGGTTGTGTAGAGCATCATACTTATAAGGTAGCGGGTATGAGGAATTTAGGAATATTTCCCTTTGTTGTCATCCTATTTTCAAGCTATAAAATCTAAGGTGTTGAATCTTCCCTAATTCCCAAATGTTCGTTTTTCAGATCATGCCTCCCAAAAGATCTGATGCTCGTGGAAACCCTTCTGCCCTATCTGAGGATAATATGGATAGAGCTCTTCCAACTCTAGGAGTTTAGACCCAATCAAGGGTCGCTTTTTCTGATTGCCCTGAGAGAGCTCCACCTGTTCCCCCTATCCCTTCTCAGGATCCCCAAGCTGGCGTGTCTAATACTGAGTTTCTCTAATGGATTCATTTTCTTACTTAATTGGTGGCCTCCCAGACTAAGCATGTTGCTTCTGTTACCTATCCTCTGAGGTCACTAGAGTTGGACAATTCATAAAGTTAAGTCTCCCTGATTTTACTGGTCTTGAGGTTGAGGAAAATCCTTAAAATTTTATTGATGGGATGGAAAAGATCTTCCATATGATACATTTTACTGATATAGAGGGTGTAGAGTTTTATTTTATTAATGGAAGGATGTAGCATACCAATATAAAGAGTGGGAATAATCCAGGGGTGATGATGTTGAGTCTGCTTTGTAAGATGACTTCTCTAGAGCTTTTCTTGATCACTTATTTCCTTAGAAGTTGAGATAGGTAAAGGCCGAGGAGTTTACGAATTTAAAGCAGGGAGGATGTCAGTGAAGGAGTATGCCTTAAATTTTCATCAGTTGTTGCGTTGTTTTCCTAAATTGGTGTCTAGCATGAGGGATAGAATGAGGAAGTTTTCTTTGAAGTTATCTCATGAGTTGGTCTTAGAGAGAAAGGTTGCCTTGTTGAACAAGGATATGTACATCTCTAGACTGGTGGTGTATATGCAACAAATGGATGAAGAAAGAAAAAGCAAGAGGAAATGAGTGAAAGGTAGAATAAGAATTTTTGCTATTTGAATTAGGGTGGAGGCCAGCAGCAGAGTAGTAGAGACGGTAAAAATTAGTCTAAGAAGAATTGGTGCAATTCTGGTTCCTACTCTACGGCTAATTATCCTTAGCTGAAGCCAAAGCCATTGGTGATCATCATTCATAACATGATAGTGAGTTTATAGCACCAGGAGCCCTTTCATAGGCTAGTGGGCCTCAATCATCTCCATCATATCGTCCTTTTAGATTTTATAGTCAGGTACACCATGGTGTTTGTGAAAAAGGAAGGAACAAGTGCTTTAAATATTGTCAGATCGTTCATATGCAAAGGGATTGTCCTTCTAAGGTTTATTCTAGGGAAAATAAGATTCATGTTGCTACTTCATCATCTCCCATACCAAAAGGTTCTACTTTTATTTCTGGCTCTGACACTGGTCAAAATCGTCGACGCTCTTTCTACTCGCCAGGATTTTAAGGCATCACTGATACAAGCACAATGAGCGTCAAAAGCATAAGATATTGGCAAGCAATTAAAGACTTTTTGGAGTATTTGAAGCCTTGGTCAAGAGAAGGAAGGAGAGGAATTTATACACTCCATAAGCGCCTCAAAGGGAGGATAATGTAGATTTTTTACACTCCAAAAGAGCACTCTATAGGCACCTCTTTTTTAAGTCCTCACTAAGGGCATTTTTGTCCTTTGGCATGTAATAGTATAAATAAACCATTTTACTTCTCTTTTCATGAGACTTTGATGAAATTGGATATTATTCTTAGATTGTAGCTTTAGTTTTGTAGTTTTAGCTCTCAAACCCAAAATTGGTTGCTTGATACATTTGAAGTTAGGGTTTCACTTGTATTGCGAAATTTGGCAAGAAAGGTATGTTTGAGGAAGAGTGTTTCCTTTGGGTTACCTAAGAGAGTGGTTTGATCTTACATTGTGTATTAGAAGGTTCATACACCTTCTAGTGCTATTCATTGGTGGAAGTGAGGGTCTCTCTCTCTATCTTTAATTTCATGCAATTCTTCTTCTTCATTTCCTTCTGGTGTGTTGTTTACTCTTTGTGAACTTGCTGATTTTTGTTCCTTTAGTGTCCATTTCACGTTTGGTAGTCCTTTAGGCTATCATTTGGTATCAGAGCCTTGGTTAGGGTTGTTCCAACATCCCCAAATCTTGGTTTTAGTGTTCTTATATAGAAAATCTCATCAAAAAAGAGTTGAAAATCAGAAAATACCAAAAAAATTGTGTGTTGTCTTGTGTGTTTGTTGTAAATCCGAATTTTCCAAGTTAGATCTACAAGTTTTTGTTTTGTTTTGAAGGTTTCTAGTGCTAGATCCTTTCTCTCTAGCACATAGGGAGTCTAGATATACTTTTAGAGTGAAGTTTGGTTGTTTTTTAGCTAGATCCACCATTGTTGTGACTTGTTTGAAGCTTTTGGAGAGGGTGACATTTTTTGGCTTGTGTTGGTGACTTGATTTGTGGCTGATTTTTAGTTGGTTGAGGTTTTTTTGGCATAAGGAACCTAGATCTTCAACAAAAAATTAGATTTGGTGTTCATTTGCTAGTTGGTAAAACTTTGGTCAACTCTTAATTATTCATCTTGTTCTTCCATGTTCATCAAGTCTTGCTAAGGAAGAATATTCAAAGAGTGTGTTTGATCCAAAAAAAAAAGGATAAGAAAGAGAGAGTACTTGGTGTTTGTGAAGGAATATTCCTTGGTATATTCATAGTCATCCTAAAGAAAGAAGAGACAAAGGGAATAATCAAGTACAATTGAAAGTACATGGGGGGACCAATCCATTTTAAATTCATTTGAAGCTTCAAAATGGATCCAAAACCTTCAATTTTTCCCTCCCACATGAAATTTCTTCATATCTTAAGTGTGTTTGGTCGAAACAAGTGTATTGAGATCTGAAAATTTGAAAAATGACGTCCAATCACAAGCTGCCACATCATCACTCATACAAACGATTAAATTGAGTTCTAAAATTAGATTTCCTAGTTTCTATTTGTTGTTTCTAGTTGATTTTGTGTTGATTCTATTACTAATTAGTCAGCTAGTAATTACCTACTAGTTTGGTAATTAGATTAGAGTCTGTTGTTTCGCGTCTTCGATTTTTGTGTGCTTTTCTCATTTTCAAGTTATAGTATTTTTGTTGGTTCAAGTTTGTGAATCACTTATTTTGAGTCATTTCAAACGAAGATCCATTCTAGTGCAAAGCTTCTCACCTCTCAAGTAACTTGCCAAGTATTGCCGGTTCTCCAACACTTGTGAAGCCAAGTGTGAGGTGAGGTTAAGTGTGTGTGAAGTGAGGCTTTTGAACTAACTCATTTGCTCATTTTGTAGGTTATTTTGCTTGCTGTTTTTTGCAATTCATAGGTACATTTTCCATGGAAACCGAATGTACTACTTCCCAACCTTTGGGAAATGACGTTATGGGAGCTTTGATAGCCTAAATGGAGGCCTTGAGTCGAGAAATAAAGAGCGGAAATGATGCTATAAGGAGTGATATGCATTCAATGAGGGGTTACATGATTAGAATTAGAGCGAGGGTTGATAGACTATGTCCACCAAAATCTCCACAATTCCTAACACCTCAAGTCTAAAGATCCTATACTTCACAAAATCCAATGACTCCTCTCCATAAGTTAGAAACCAAAGAGAGTGAGACCAAGCCTCAAGATGGAGAAAAAATTATTAGTGAGGTACAAGAAGAATGTGAACAAAGAAGGGAAAAGGAAAGGAAAACCATGGGTAGTGAGTTGGAAGGGAAAAAAATTCTTTATTGTGGATCTTGTCCACAAAGGCCATTTTTGTTCACTAACCCAAATACTAGCAATTTTCCTAGTATTTTATCTTCTCATGTGCAGGTTCAAGACCCTAGAAGTCCCAAGGAGAAGACCAAGGAAGTTTCCTTCAAGCCCTTGGCCGAAAGTTCCCATTGTAGGACAAGCGATGAAGAAGTGAATCAAAAGGGAAACCTTGACATATTCCCTTGTAATGTGGAGCATGAGGTCTACCATGATACGAAACCAAGTGAAGAAAACACCTCATAATCTACAAGGAAACAAAGTTATTTTCTACACTCCTAAAAACTTGAATTGTTGTGATGTGGCTCGTAGTAGCCAAAGATGTGTAGTTTCAGATTGGATTAGTCAATAACTGTATGAATCTCCCTTTTGTTATACTCTTGGTGTTGATTAGTTGTATAAGGAACAAACTTTTGTTGTGAGTATGCAAGCACTAGTTGATCCTTTAGATGACAAAATCAATTCTTTTCGTAAGAATGATTTGTGTCCATCTAGTGCTAGCACTTATAACTTGAATAATGTTCCATTATCATTTGAAAAGAATATTCTCAAACTACATGACCCTCTTGCAGATGATAGTACCTTGGTTGATGTCTTCACACTTGATTCCTTCCTATACTACCTTTTTGCCTATGATGATAACCATGTTAATTTTGAATTGATATTATGTAGAGGTAGTAAGCTTGGTGGCTGTTTTCCTTTCTTAAATGAAGATGATTGTGATTTTGATTCTCTAGTAAAAGGAATGACTAACCTCGGCTTAGATTTTTATCTATTTCATCTATTTGATCCCGGTATACTATTGGGGTAGGGAAGGATGTGTTTCGGATTGCATTTCTTTTCCCTTGATATGTCTCTTAACCATGTCCTTTGTGATGCTTGTAGTAAGTATTTCATGATTGTGATGAAGGATAATTAGGTATATTTTAAAAGTGTACCTCCTTGGCATAATTGTATTGTTGATCTTGATAAAGTATATGGTCTTTTGAACGTGTGTAATGAAATCCCTTATGCTAATCTTGTTCATAATGACCTTGTGTTTTTCCTAGTGGTGGGTAATGCCTTGAATGATTGTGAACTTGATAACCTAGTTAAAGGAGTGGGCCATCTCGACCTAAACCTTCATCATTTGCTCCCATTTGATCCCGGAATACTCTTGAGATATGAAGAATATAGTTGCTGGTTGTGCTCACTTATTTTTTATATTGATACTATTCATGTCTTTGTTATACTTTATGCTAATATTTTTATGTCAAAAACCAAGGATATGTGGATGTATTTCAAGTGTGAGCAACCATGGGTTGATGATATAAGTGTGGTTCTAATACTAACCCTCCTACCAAGAGGATTTCGTGTTTTTTTTGCTCTCTCTTTGGTTTTTGCAAGATCTAAATTTGAGGACAAATTCCTTCAAGATGTAGAGGATGATACAAGCACAATGAGCCTCAAGAGCACAAGATATCGTGTAAGGGTAAAGGCTTTGGAATTGGAAAGCAATTAAAGACTTTTTCGAGTATTTTGAAGCCTTGGTCAAGAGAAGGAAAGAGGGGAATTTATACACTCCATAGGAACCTCAAAGGAAGGATAATGAAGACTTTTTACACTCCAAAAGAGCACTCTATAGGAGCCTTCTTTTTAAGTCCTCATTAAGTACATTTTTTTCCTTTGGCATGTAATAGTATAAATAGACCATTTTACTTCTCTTTTCATGAGACTTTGATGAAATTGGATATTATTCTTAGATTGTAGCTTTAGTCTTGTAGTTTTATCTCTCAAACCTGAAATTGGTTCCTTGAATACATTTGAAGTTAGGGTTTCACTTGTATTGGGAAATTTGGCAAGAAAGGTGTGCTTGAGGAAGAGTGTTTCCTTTGGTTCACCTAAGAGAGTGGTTTGATCCTACATTGGTGATGTCTTTTTAAAGGTTTAAAACACCTTCTAGTTCTATTCATTGGTGGAAGTGAAGGTCTCTATATCTATCTTTAATTTCATGCAATTCTTCTTCTTCATCGTCTTCTAGTGTGTTGTTTTGTCTTTGTGAACTTGTTGATTTTTGTTCCTTTAGCGTCCATTTCATGTTTGATAGTCCTTTAGGATATCAGTCCCCTAATGTTTTTACTGGTATACTCAAACTCTTTTCTTGTGATGCACTTTTTTTGTTTGATCTCGAGTCTACTCTCTCTTATGTACACCCTTATATGGATATTCATTTTAGTTTTGACCCTGAATGTATTACAGATTCCTTCTCTCTGTCCAACCCGGTGGATGACCCCATTGTGGCTAGAAAAGTCTATAGGGTTTATGTGATGTTGTCCTATGGTAGAGAGACCTTGGTAGATATGATAGAGTTGGACATGTTAGACTTTAATGTGATTTTTGAGATGGATTAGTTGCATTTATGTTATGCGTCTCTTGATTGTCAGACCCGTAGGGTCAGTTTCCACTTCCCTAATGAACCAGTGACTGAATGGGAAGGTATTTCTTTAATACCCAAGGTAAGGTTCATTTCATATATTAGAGCCCAGATATTAGTTTCTAAAGGGTGCCTCTATCACTTAGTGTATGTTAAGGATTCTAGATCCGAAGGTCCTTCTTTGTAGACTGTCCCCGTGGTCTATGAAATTCTCAAGGTGTTTCCTAATGTTCTTTCTAGTATTCCTCCCAATAGGGAAATCGATTTAGGGAGTGATCTTCTTCTAGACACTCATCCTATTTCCATTCCTCCTTACAGAATGACTCTGACTGAGTTGAAGGAGCTTAAGAAGTAGTTGAAAGATCTTCTTGACAAGAGTTTTGTCCGATTTATTGTATCTCTGTGGGGTGTTCCTATTCTTTTTGTGCATAAGAAGAATGGGTCCTTCCGGATGTGTATTTATTACCGCCAATTGAATATGGTGACCATGAAGAATAAGTATCCTCTTTTGAGGATTGATGATCTGTTCAATCATCTTTAGGGTGAAAAGTTTTTTCCAAAGATTAATCTTCGATTGGGTTACCATCTATTGAAGACTAGGGAGGCGGATATCCTAAAGACTACCTTCTGAACTCGGTATGGTCATTTTGAGTTTTTGGTGATGTCCTTTGGTTTCTATTTCCCCAACAACATTTATAAACCTTATGAATTGGGTTTTCCATCAGTTCTTAGATTTGTTTGTGATTGTATTTATCGATGATAATTTGGTATATTCTATGAGTGAGGTGGATCATGCCAATCACCTTCGCTTTGTGTTGCAGACAATAAAAGATTAGCTTTTATATGCAAGGTTTTCTAAGTGCGAGTTCTAGTTGAATGTTGCGACTTATCTGGGTCATGTTTTTTCTAGTAAAGGGATCATGGTGGATCCAAAGAGGTTGCGGTGGCTAAGAAATGTCCTAGGCCCACAACTCCATTCAGCATTCAGAGCTTCTTGGGTTTAGCCGGCTATTATAGAAGGTATGTGGAAAGTTTGTCTTCTATATATTCCCCGTTGACTAAGTTGACTCATAAGAAGGTTAAATTCTTGTGGTTATCTTGTAAGGGTAGTTTCGAGATTCTGAAGGATAAGTTGACTTCAACTTTGGTCTTGACTCTACATGAGGGCACTGGTGACTCCCAAGCTACACCACCACTCTGAAGATAGTGTATAGTCACTGCCAAATATAGTAACCCAACAATGGTTGGGGTCGAGTCCTAAGGGAATACATGGAATAGTGGCTCTCGGCTATTGTAATTGACGGGCATAATTGGAAAGCAAATGGGTTATTTTGAGTAGCATGATCAAATAAGTGGCGAATATCAACTTCTGTTGTAATCAGTCATAGGTGAACACTAGTATTGTGTTCCCCTGGCTTCTAAAATCTGAAGGCTTATCTTGCTTTGTTGAACCAACCCAATACCTTGCATGTAGAATGAATGTCATGTACCTTTTACAGTCTTTTGGATGAGCAAAAGTATTTCACCCTTTACCTCTTGCGTCTCAGGATGTCTCCTTACTAACCCTTATCTTGATCTCAATTAACTATAACCTTTTGAGTCTAGTTATTAGATGAAATATAATCATCTTCCTTTGATAAAACCTAGCGTGGATCGACAGTTAAACTCTAAATTACTGTTGTCATTATCTTTTCCTAGTTATTACTCATCCTTTCGAGTAAGAAGCAACAATTTAGGTGGGATCCTAACGTTTGTCAATCCTCCAGGGTTTAAACCAACAATAGCACTTCCCTAACTTTGTCAATCCTCCAGGGTTTCGACAACCCTACCTAAGGGTTTTTAGCTGCTCATGTTTGTGAAGTAATCAACAATATTCATGATTGAAAGAATAAGATGAAATCACAATAATCACAGGTAAGAACCCAAAAATGTAACAGAATTAATCAACTGAAATCAATACAAGAGAATTCCAAGAACAAAATAAAATCTCGAAAGTAAAATATATTTGTAAGTATCAAGAGTGCGTAACTTCTACTAAAAAAACACATCAAGGGTATTTATAGTATATGAGGAAACCCTAAAACCAAAGCCTAAATGAAATAGGAGAAAAAACGGTTGGTGGCTACATATGGTATCCGCATGCGGCCTATCCTTGGGCTCATGTGGTACATGCGGCCTGAGACAGGGCACAAGTGGTGACTGCATGTGCCTAGATGAAAAATTCTTATAGGTCTACTCTCGGGATTTGGGACTTTTCACATATGTTTTGCCCACATATGATCCACATGTTCTACATGTGGTTCGCATGCTGACTTAGCAAGTGCCGAAAGTTATTTTCCAACTCTTCTTCAATTACCGCACATGTTTTATTCACGAACAACCTATAAAGCATCAAGAACATCCATAATTGATCACATAAGTAGACATAAACACATTTTTTCCTCTTATTCACGAACTTAGCATCCAAAACCTAGTTTCCTCCAAAACATACCCAAAACGTATTATATCTAACAAAACAACCTCAAAAACTTGCATATTTTCCTTATTTTAAGCATCAAAAGTGCTATATTTCTATAGCACATAAACATCCTCAACTTTGAATGTTTACATGTCCTCAAGCAACACAACCCAATAAATCACAGCAAAACTAAACATGACACTTAACTAGGAGATTCTAAGCTATTCAAGGCAGTCAATCAACACTTTAAGATCAAACCACAATACCTCATCCTATCTTTACTTTTCAAAACCAACTATGTCTAAATATGAAGTACAACAATGTGACACAATGGGATCAAGGTATGGCATTACATTAGCAACAGACAACCATGCAAATGTACAAGTTACACTACCGAAAAAAAGCAAGCAACTGGCAATATGACTCAAGTGCCCTCACAACAAAGAAGTCCCACTCATTCATTTGAAATAATACATGTCAATGAAGGGACAGTCTAGAGACACTCACACTCAGAAGAGAAGTTCCAATCAATGTGCATCAAATACCATATGATTGTCATTATTTTATTTACCTTACTTTTCAGAAAAACAAGTTAGGATCATTATAGGACTTTTCTCAGCTTGTAATATAGGCTTGGGGTCTAGTATTGTACATATGGACATATCAAGTGAATAAGCCTCCTTGGCATTAGCCTAGCCTTGGGGTCTCACTTATTAGCCAATTTCCTTTTTATTCCACCCTTATTTCTCTTTTTTTAATTTTAAAGAACATTCCGGTTAGGCGTGGTCTTTTATTCTTTATTTTTTCACTCTTGTCATAATCTTTCTTTTTCATTCTTTTTCTACCACACCCAGCCCAACTAACTTTTTCTCTTATTTTACCTTTCTACATACCCACATTACACTTCACACCCCTATGATACCAAACCTCAACTTAGGCATTTTGCCTGAATTGAGGTGCACAATATCCAAGGAGGACCAGGGCCAAAATAGGTTCATCGTAATACAAATAGGAAGGTGAAAGGTGTAATAAGAAGAATAGGCTATAAGGCTCAGACAGGGATCAAGAGATAATATTTTACACAGGGAAGGTTATTTTGGCAAAAAGTGGACTAACAAAAAAAAAATACCTATAATCCTTTCCTAACCAACTATCCTTCAATCTAGTCAAGACTAACCGGGATAGTTCTGAATTCAACACATAAAGGGAACTAAGTAGAATCTCACACACACAAGGTACAAATTCAATATTACACTCTACTACTTATATGATTCATGATATTGTTAACAAGTGATTATCATGTCCCTAATCCTAATGCAATAACAAGACCCACAATGTTCACACAATATATACATTCACACAGTTCTAAAATAAAAAAAATTTGGAAGGGTATCATTTTTCTAAAAACTCAATCAAAACATGATAACTACCTTAAATACTTGAAAATTTTCTAATCCACAAAAACACAATACAATACAAAACAAATTAACCTAGACATGCTAGTTCTACAACCATACAATGGCAGACAAAGGGAATGAGGACATACCTGGGATGCACTAAGCATCCGTGTCAAGATCTTCCCTAGATGAGGGTATATCCACTGATGGAATCCATGGTGGTGGTGGTACACTACTAGAAGATGCACCTGCTAGTATCTCTACATGCCTTTCCCTCTCAATAATTGTAGAATCTATCAAAGCATGTCTGGCCATTTTAATAGCCTATTCACATGGCATATCAGGATCATATGGGTCTCTCATATGAGCTCTCTTGGCCCCCACTACCAAGACCTCTTCGTCATTCTTTGTAAAGAAATAAAAATATTGGGTACATACAAAGGTCATTTCTGGAACACTGGGTATGGCTAAAGAAGTGGCTACTACATGGCTCTCTATTAGAAAGCATACCCCTACTTACAATATGTACATCTCTTCACTCATCTGGGCTAGATTTGGTTCCTCTATCTCGATAAATCATTCAGTAATCCATCTTTAAAACTTATTAAGACATGCCTACAAATCAGCACGTAGCTAAGATAGGGAAACTCTCTCGGCCTTCTATCTAGCCTCTACTATCTTGAATCTAGTTTGAACCCCTGAATGCATCTACTCATATAGAGTAGTCACCTTGGTATCAACAATCAGTAGTCGAGTAGCCATCACCTTTATTCTCTCTTTGACACCTGATATATCTGGCATACTAGCCTCTCTAACAACCTTTTTATTAATAGTGTCTATCACAGACACCACTAGCATATTATCTGGTTGTAGCACTATCATACACACATCAAAAGCTACTTGATCATCATTTAGTTTGAAGGTGATCTCCCCTAAGTCGATATCAATCAACACTCTACCAGTGGATAGGAAGGGTCTACCTAATATAATAGGGACTTAAAAATTCACCTCACAATCAAGAACCATGAAATCATTTAGGAACATAAAGGATACAACCCTAACTCTTACATCACCTAAAACACCCACTAATTTTTTCACATATGAGTCAGCCATCAATAAATTATGGATGTAGGTTTAAGTTCCCTCATCTTCAGTAGCTTGTACACACCTAGTTGCATTATATTTACTCCTGATCCTAAGTCACATAAAGCCTACTTGACATTGAAAGGCCCAATAAAAGACAAAATAGTAACTGCTTTAGATTCTCCTTATTTTGTACTAACGGTAAAAGAGGAGTGGAACTACGAGGTTCACATTATCATTGGGCTCATCAACCCAATCCTTAAAACTATCATACTCAACATCATCATCACTCCATATCAACTTCTCAGACTATACCTTAGGTGTCTCATCTCTCTTGGTGATATCAATCTTTAACTCCTTAATTTAGTAGGTATAGGGGGATTATTTGTTGTGGCACAATAATTAAGGGTATTTATAGTACATGAGAAAACCTTAAAATAAAATATCAAATGAAATAGGGGTAAAAAAGGTTGGTGGCTATATGTGGTCTCGACATGTGGCATGGTCTTGGGCGCAAGTGGTATATACGGACTAAGGTTGGGTGCATGTAGTGACCACATATCCCTAGACAAAAAATTCATATAGATCTGCTCTTGGGATATGTGACTTTTGACATATGATTTTCCTATATGCGGTCCAATGTGCTACATGCAATCCACATGTTGAATTAGCAAGTTCCGAAAGTTATTTTTTCAACTCTTCTTCAATTCCTGCACATGTTTTGGTCACGAATATTCTGAAAAGTGTCACGAACATCACAAATTGATTACATAAGTAGCCAAAAGTAGATTTTTCTACTTTTTTCATGAACCTAGTATCCAAAACCTAGTTTCCTACAAAACATACCTAAAATGCATTATATCTAACAAAACAATCTTAGAAACGTCCATATTTTCCTTATTTTAAGCATCAAAAGTGGTATATTTCTATAGCACATCAGGCACTAATGGTTTTGTTGTCTATTATGATACATACCGAGTAGGGATGGGTTGTGTGTTAATGCAGTATTGCAAGATAGTTGCATATGCTTCTTCACAGTTGAAAGTTCATAAGAAGAATTATCCAATCCATGATTTAGAATTGTTAGCTATGGTGTTTGGTTAAATATCTGGCAGAATTATTTATATGGGGTCCATATTGATATATATGCTGATCATAAAAGCCTATAATATGTATTCACTCAAAAAGAGCTAAATATCGGGCAAAAGAGGTGGCTTAAGTTGCTATAGGACTATGACATGAGTCTTCACTATTATACAGGTAAAGTTGGTATGGTTGCTAATGATCTTAGAAGGTTGTCCATGGTAAAATTATCTTATATGGATGAAGAGGAGAAGGATTTGGTGATGGACATTCACTACTTGGCTAATCGTGGAGTCTATCTCTTAGATTTCAAGGATGGTGGTGTGATTATTCACGAAGTGGCGAAGTCATCTCTTAGTACTGAGGTAAAGGAGAAGCAGATGTTAGATCTTATTTGTATGCAAATCAAGGATAATATAGGTAAGCAGAAAGTGATGGTTTTCAAGATTGGTGGTAATGGTATCTTGAGGTACCAAGGTAGATTATGTGTTCTCAATATTGATGTGTTACAAAGTCAGATTTTGGCCGAAGCTCATGAGTCGCGTTATACTATTTATCTTGTTTCAAAAAAAATGTATCATGATCCTAAGGAAATTTATTGGTGGAATAATATAATGAAGGATGCAGCTAATTTTCTAGCTAACTGCATGGTATGTCAGCAAGTGAAGATGGAGAACTTGAGGACCGGTGGGCTGGCTCAAGAGATTGAAATTTTGGTGTGGGAATGGGAAATAATTAATATAGAATTAGTTGTTGTTTTTTCATAGTCTTTCCAATAGTTTAATTTGATCTAGGTCATCATGGATAGGATTACTAAGTCTACTCATTTCTTTTCAGTGAGGACTAATTTCTCTTCTGAGGATTATGCCAAGTTGTTCATTAAGGAGATCATGAAGTTGATTGGTACTCTAGTCTTCATCATATCAGATCTTAGTACCCAGTTCTCATATCATTTTTAGAGGTTGTTCTAGTAAGGCATAGGTACTAAGGTGACCTTAAGTACCGCTTTCCACCTATAGATGGATGGTAGAGCAAAAAGGATAACATAAGCCTTGGAAAATGTACTTTGGGCTCGTGTTTTTATTTTGGTGGTAGTTGGGTTGACCATTGCCTTTCCTTGAATTTAACTATAACAATAGTTATCACTCTAGCATTGGTATGACTCTGTTTGAGGTCTTATATGGTTGGAGGTATATATCTTCTATTGGATGGTTTGAGGTTTATGAGAATAAGTTGTTTGGCCCTAATTAGGTTCACTAAGCCATATAGAAGGCAAAGGTGATTCAGGATGTAAGGCGAAGAGAGTTCGAGTTCAGTATTGGTGATTGGGTGTTCTTGAACGTGTCTCCCATGATGAGAGGGATGCAATTTGGAAAAAATAGAAAGTTCAGTCCCCATTATGTAGGTTTGTACTTGGTTTTAAAGAGGGTTGGTAATGTTGCATATGAATTAGAGTTGCCTTCCAGCTTGAGCTTCATTCACCCGGTGTTTCATGTTTCGATGTTGAGGAAGTGCATGTGTGATCCTTCGATGATTGTTCCCTTGGAGGAGGTGCATATTTTGGATTCCTTGTCCTATGAGGAGGTCCTAATTGAGATTTTGTATCTCCAAGTCCATCAGTTGCAAACTAAGTATGTGGATTCGATAAAGGTTCTTTGTAGAAACCACAAGTTTAAGGAAGCTAAGACGGAAACCGAGGAGGGCATGAAGTCCAAGAATCCATTCTTGTTCCTCATTTTAGATATCGTGCATGAGGTATGTGTATTTCGTATCATATTTTTTTTTTGTCTTTGTTAAAGGTAAGTGTTGATGTGTTTGGAGTAAAATTATGAGAATAAATGCCTTGTCCTATCATTCGAGGATTAATGATCCTAAAGGGTGAGTATGTAACGCCATGAGTTTTTGTCCTTGAAAATTTTCTAAAATTTTATCCTCACTGTCTTGACTATGATTCACTCAACAAGTCGTATGGTGTTTTAACAGGCCAGCTGACCATAGTAGTAAGGTTTCCAATGAATATTTCTTGAGTTACTATCCTAAATACAACTCGGGGGTACTAGTATTAGGGATTGTTGATGATTCCTATAGACCCAACCATAACCAGATTAAAAATTAAGTGGCTAAGTTTTTCTATGAGTATGAATATCTCACTATAAGCCATAAGGACTTGTTACGACTCATTGGGAGAAAATCGTAGGATGTCCAGTATTTACCCAAATTGGTTCTCTATTAACTACAACTAGACCCTATTAGTCGTAGGGTCTTATTATGACTAGTACTAGTTGAGTTCTAGGGTCAACAGTGTTTGGGTGTCTTGGGAATTGTCTTAGTTACAACTCTAGGTGATGAGTCATAATGGAAATATATAGGTCGTATAGTGACCCGTACTCATTGATTACTAAATTTCAGCTTTTAATTTAAGGGCACTTTATACAATTCCCTCCTCACCTAATTGAAACCCCACGTCCATAAAGCACCTAAGGGGGTTATATTTCATTCTTAACATATTAAAACAATTCTAAGTCTCTCTCAAATTTTCTCAAGCAGCCATACTTAGCATTTCCAAGAAGTAGGTCATCCAAGGGCTCCAGCGTTGAATTTCTTTCATGAAACTTAGCATTGCAGGCATGTTACTCTTCCCTCATTGTTAATTTGTAAATTCATATGTTTTAAAGTGTTGTTCATAAGATATTTATGTTGGTTTGAATTCAAGTGTTTAGAATTTTGAATGTTAGTTGTTGAACAATGTTTTCCTATGGTTTACATCTAATTATTCGTGCTTTAATTATGGTTTTGAACTTGTGTGTACCTGGGTATGGTGAATGAACAAGGGAATTATGAATTTCCCCAAACTTGTGACTTTTGAAGTAGTTATAATCCCAACCCCATATTGTGAAATTGAATTGTAGTTATGATAAATGTGGAAATTGGAATTATCCTTGAACCATTGCATTATGATTTTGAATTGAACCTTATGGGGTTGTGTAATTCTCCAACCTAATATATAATTAAACCAAGGAGGTTGTGAATTCCCCCAAGTAATGTAATTATTGATATGTTGTTGTTACCTTGCAAGTGTAGCTAGTATGTTAATACCAATAATGTATGGCTTAAGGTATAATGTGGTTCAATGAATGGGAATGTGTGATACTTGTTTTAATTGAGCTTTAGTAAGCTTTGTGTAGTTGATTCATGAAAGTGGTGGTCTCGAGGGACCAATGCTTGAAACCATGTTTGTCGATGTAAGGGTCAATATAATCGGGAGTTTCGAGTCCCCTTTATTATTATTGTCATATGATTGGGAGGTTCAAGTCCCCCGCATATTATTACATGATTTGGTGCTCATGTCACCTTAATGTACCGGGTGGTTCGAGTCCCCCATAGTGCATACATATACCATCTGGTTTGTGCATCCACATTCACTGGAGCCCTACCATCTAGGAGGAGCTAGGCCCATATAGCCCGAAGGTGCCTTCGTATGTTATGATGCTTGACCTACGCAATCTATGCTAAAGTTTGAAAGAGCATGTTAAGCCTACTTTCCTATCCCGACATGTGATATATATGTATGGATATGCATTTGATTATGTGTAATGGTTTTGAATGATTTTGAACTATTGATCATGGCATCATATTATCCGTATCCTTGAGTTACATGCTAGTGTTCACCCTACTAACTGTCTCCAGATGTTGTATCCCATGCAATGTAGGCACCAAAGCTACTTCTACTTTTCCTACACAGAGTTAGGTTGATCGGTTCAATTCATTGAATCGTGGTGAAGTGGTGATCTTTCATCCCCCAAAAGGCTTAGGCATTTCACTAGCTTTTATTCTTAGATTTGAGTTGATAGTTAGTTTCATTATTATTAACAATATCATTTTCATTGTTATTGTTAGTTGTCAAAGTTGGGAACATGTCCCGACCAAAAATGGTTTCGGTTCTTTGTATAGAAGGATTTGTTTAGATTACTATAGATATTAGGTAATGTTAGTCGGTTGTCTGGCCGGTCATCGATCATCGACTATAGACATGTTTTGACTTTTCTTAATCTTGTTGCATTCTATCTTATGTTATATGTTTGGAATTTATCTAACATTGGGGGATGTTGTGTTTGGTTTGGTTTGGTTAGATGTAGGGGGTGATCCCAAGTCCACGTGGGACTTGAGATACCTATCATGGCCAGGACCTAGTTTGGTTCATGATAGCCTACCTACCAAGGTTGTGTCGGGCTAGTTTCCATGAATGCCTCAAACTCTGGGTCATTACAAATTGCTATTGGAGCACTAGTTTCATGAATCGCATAAGCAAAAGAGCAAAATGTCTAATAGAGTCCTGATATTAATATGTTGATGTTTGAATCTATCTTTGGGAGACTAGGATTTTTTAGGAAACTTCACTATTAAGATTCTTCATCATGTGTGTTGTTCATACTTAGTATTCTAAACTTGTATCTCACTTTTTCTACGTTGATGGTGAGAACTCAATCTGGAGTATTGCAAGATGCATATAAGTTCTTTGTCAATTGTTAGGAGAGGTTGCATAACCTCAAGTCACTTTATTCCTAGGGTGTTGAATACACTACCTTCTAGTTGGTTGACAACTAGTGGTGGAGATTTTTTTTAAGTCGAATACTAGTGGGTTCCCCCCCTTTGAGTTGGACCTAGTTTTTTGGGATTTTTCTTTAGAGATTTGTGCCTCTATATTGAGGGACAGGATGAGGGATAAGTTTGATGATTTAGTGCAGGATCTATTACTATTGCTAAGTATGAGGTTCTTTTTTATGCCTTGTTTAGGTATTGCATTACAAGTATCTCTATAAGTCCATGAGCATGAGAAAGATTGTTAAGAGTTTGATTACTTCTTATCAGTTTGTAATGAATCAGTTAGTGACTTTAGGAGGCTCTTTTTAGAGTATTGTGGATCATGTAATGAGGATCAACGGTATTTACTAGGATACTTAATTGTGGTGGTAAGAAGGGATGTGACAGGGTGGTTTTTGTGGTCATTTATCCTGAGTTAGGGATTTTTCCGACAAAGGTTTTCATTTTTTTTCATGGAAAAACAATTCAGGTAGCTTTATAGAGTTTAATAGTGGGCTTAGAGGTTCTTAGGCTTTGAATGGTCATAGATCAGGTTATGCCAGCTAAGGGTCTCATTCTTGTTTATTAGTTTATGATGGACGTTCTTGTTAGCCCTCACAGTGTGATTCACCTAGTAGGGAAATTTTGTATGCATGAGTTTAAACACTTAGCGAGGGATTTTCCATAATGGGCACTGGGTTCTCTCTAACAGAGTTCTCTACTTTAGATTTGTCCTATGCTAATGTCAACAGTTAGAAGGGGAATACAGGCCAGTAAAGGTGGATCTAGGGGTATTAGAGGTGGATCTTATGGTGATCATGGTAGTGGATAAGGATTTTCATTGTTTAGTAGTGGATGCGGGAGGTGCTATGCTTTTCTTGGGAGATCTTAGGTAGAGGCCTCTGATGTAGTGATTACAAGTATCTTTCCGACTTGCGATCATCCTGCTTCAGTGTTGGCTGACTCTGGTTCTATATTCTCTTATGTATCTATATATTTTTCTTCTAGTATTGATGCTATGTGCATGACCCAAAATCCAAGGGTCATGATGGAACTTGTCATAACGAACCTTGACAAGTAAGTCTATCACCTAAAACAATACACAGGGGGGAATACAAAAATGAACTCCAGGCAAGGCTTCTAGAACGAAGCCGAACCATACAATTATAACAAATGCAGAAAGAAACATACTCAATAATACCAAATCCCAAAACTTAGTGGTCTAAGAACATAACTAGTACAACTCAAATTCAAATTCAAAATACATCCAAAATAGCATATAACTCTGTCTCTGAAATACAATAAGGACATAGTTTAATAAGAAAAGATAGAAGTAGACTTTGGACACCTAAAATCAACCACTACCTTGAAAAGCTCCAAATGATGCTCGAAATTAAACACAGTGAGGTGCACACAACCCTAAATCTTCACCGAAAGGGTACAATAAGAGTGAGTACGGTCCACTTGCAGTCAGTAGGGATCATAGGCCGATCAAGCAAAGTAGAAACTAAACATACAAAATACACACTAAGGGCACGTGACCTACAACCGAAAAATGTCCCATAATAGTAGCCCACACCTATTGAACTAAAAGTTATATAATATCCATATATAACACAACAAAACACCAGAAAGGAATAGAAGTATACATTTATACCACATATAATCAAGAAAAAGAGAAAACATAAATGGGAACATCAAGTATAAGTAAGGAATGATATAACAATATACAGGTAACAAGTGAAATGGAATATACAATCACATCACAAGCATAATAAAGTAAATATGATAAGAATAATGATGATGATAATGTAATGCACGAGGTTGTAGCACAACCTTTGAGACCGTCACACAGCGTCCGAGATCATCAAACAGTCCTCGTATACACCTATAAACCTAAAGATACAAGAAGTAGGACCCATAGGGGTTTGTCAACCCGTATACAATCCTTATATATGCATATCTCCTCCCCGACACATCCTTCGGAGTGAGATTTATAAGATGCCACATTTTTTGTCAAAAAAATATGTTTCCAGTGTTTCTCAGTATTTCAACGGTGGTACCAATTTTTCATGAATGAACATAAGGATGTAATGCTCACAACCAACCAAAATGAGATGAGTATTTCCACAACCAACAAATATACCATCACTTGAGCAAAATATCCACTCATTATTTCAAACTATCCATGAAATAAAAAATGATTCATATGCATAGAGTATGAATATATCACAACACACAACTGGTACCACAATATGCTTTTTCATCAAACAAGATATAATTATCATCATATATACAAGGATATCAATACCACATAGGACCCCGCTTGGTCACATGTAGCATATAACATTCCAAAAACATCACATAACATTACATATAGACCCCATACGAGCACAACACATTAAGATGGCCATTTTCATGATTAGCTCCCACACTTTTAACATGCTTTTGTATCAACATTAACTATCTAACCTAGTCTAAAAGAAGTTAAGCCATAACCTACCTCAAATGCTAAAAACTGAAACAAAAGCATTTAATTCACAATCTTACTCCTCATGAATAGACTAGGAATCAACTAAAGCATGGAAATAAAGAATCTACATGACAAAAGAAAGCTAACGATACCAATATTTCCTAGTTTCAAGTTTGGGACAAAACGGACCCCCGAAATGAGTTTTTCAAAAAGAAGGGCAAAATTTTACTTTATTTCAAAAACATATTCCACCTATTTTTAGGAGTATACATCTGAAAATCTATGAAAAAGAGAGTTAAAAATGAGATCCAAATCAAAGAAAAACCTATTTCAAGCTTTACTAGGTAAAAATCCCTAAAATCCATTTTGAAATCAAGAATTAAAGTTGTTTTCAAGATAAAATTGGGGAAAACTGATAATTATAAGGTTAGAAACTCATCCAAGTGAAAAGGGTAGAAATTGGGGGTTTAAATTTGAGAATTATAATTTTTAAGCCTTCCGGGTTAATTCTATATGTAATTCATATTTAAATAAAGATTGAAGAAACTAATTGAAATGGGTGCTATGGATCTTACCAAAACTGAGAAGTGGGAGAAATAACTCAAATTATGACACCCTAAGCTCCAATTCTCAAAAATGATTAAAAAAAATGGCGAAAACCAGGTATTTTTATACCCAGGCATCGCGATCGTGAACTATGTATCGTAATAGTGGCACCTGGCTTGTCAAGGGTATCACTATCGCAACAATTGTCCCGATCATGACATATGTATGCAGGGCCAAATTACAATCGAGATAGGAGCATCGCGATTGCGGGCAGACCCAATGGGGACTTGGTGCCTTCCTGATACACTAAAACAAGCTAATAACTGAATTTAAGGACTTAAGATACTAATATCAGCAACCACAAGACAAAGAAAACAGCACATGGAAAGGCAAAGAAGAAGAAGATTGCATAAATGTAAAGGATATGTAATGAGACCCTCACCAACACCAATGAATATCACCAAGGTGTGTATCAAACACCAAGACACACAACACCAATATTGGACTAGACCTCACTCTTAGGTGGACCAAAAGGATCAAGTCTTTAAGCACCACCTTTCTTTGCCAAAGTGCCAATACAAGATTGACCTTGATTCTAATGTCTTTTCAAAGACCTATAGCTAATCTATTAGAAAACTACAGTAAGTGTAATACACAATTTCAATTCATCAAAGTTTAATGAAAATAAGAGCTAAGGTGTCTATTTATACTATTACAAAATAATGACTCAAATTCCCTTAATGAGGGCTAGACAAAAAGGTCGCCTCTTGAGTGTTGAAATGTAGTGTATAAAGTCCACTTTTCCCTTAATGAGAGGCGTCTCTTAAGTGTAACAACCCCTCCTCCTTTATTCTCTTGACCAAGGCTTCAAAATACTCCAAAAAGTTTTTCAATTGCTTTCCAATTCCAAAGCTTGAACCTTGGACAATGTCTTGTGTTGTTGGTAATACTTGTGCTTGTATCATTCTCTCCATCTTGAAAGGAATTTGTCCTCAAATCAGATCTTGCAAAACCAAAAAGAGAGCAAAACAAACACATAATCTCTTGGTAGGGGGGTTAGTATTAGTACCACAATTATATTAGTACTCCAAGGTAGTTCACACTTAACATACATCCATGTATCCTTGGTATTTGGCATGAAAATCTTGCTATAAAAGATACAAATAAAATGAAGGGCATCAACATCAAAAGGTAATGAGCATGAACCGAAACCACACCTCCGACATCTCAAAGGTATTTCGGGGTCAAAGAGAAGTAGTAGGCATGGGTCTAGGCCGAAACCACCCACCCCTTGTACTTGAGGATCAAAATCATGACATCCCAAAAGACCACACACAATTTTTACATACACATGATCACCTTAAACAATATTAAATTCATTACTTTCATTACACAAGTTCAAAGGACCATGTTCAATATCAAGATCAACATTACAATCATCACCACTAACTTGGAAATTCTCAAGCATATCTTTCTCATGTTCAAGTAGTGAACTAGTTTTAAGTGCAAGTTGATCATTATTCACAACAAAAGATTTACTAAGAAAAGAGGTATGCACTTGCAAACCCAAAAACACTTCACAAGATACTAAATCACAACATTTTGAGTTCAAGGAAGTGTTGAGAGTAGTAAAATCACCTCGGATAAGGCTTGGGAAGACCACCTTTTTGGAGCTCTCATTCAAGGGAGTCTCTAGTTCATTTCTCATGCTTTTATGTGGAACTACTTTTGTATCCTTCGTGGTTATCATTTCATCTTGTACCTGCACATAAGAAGAATCAAAGCTAAGAAAAATGCTAGCTTTTGGGTTAGGAAGTAACAAGGCACACTTGTGGGAAAGTCCCATAATCAAGTTTGTTTTTCTCTTTCCCAGCTCACATTCCGAGACCTCCCCTTCCCTTTCCATCTTTCTTTTCTCACATTCTTCTTGTACCTCACCATACATTTCATCTCCCTATTGAGGCTCGGCCTTACTTTTATTGGGTTCTATCTCTTTCTCTTCTTCTACTTAGATGGAGGGAATTTGGTTTGGGGAAGTTTGGATAGGGGAAATCGGATTTGGTTGAAGGAAGATTTGAATTGGCGGCCTTGGATTTGGTGGAGTGTAAGATCTTTGGTCTTGAGGTGTTTGAACTAGTGGAGGGTTTGGTGCACATAGTCTATCACATAGTCTATCAACCTCCGCTTTCATTCTAATCACACCACCCTTCATAGTTACAATTTCACTCCTCAGAGCATCCATATCACCCTTAATGTCTCTCCTCACAGCATCCTTATCACCCTTTATATCTCGGGTAGGGGCCTCAAACTTAGCCATTAAGGCTCCCAAAACATCATTACCCAAGAGTTGAGATGTGGTACCCTCGGATTCTATCTCAAATGTACCTAACAAAAGCCAAAAAAACAGCAAGACAACACCTAAAAACGAACAAACAAATTAGTTCAAAAGCCTCACCCTCTCACACTCGGCTTTACCTATACTTGGTCTTTCGAGTATTGATACCTTGGAAAATATTTGTCAAGTGAATGAGCGATGATTCTACTTTGGTCCGGAATCAATTTTTGTTTGATATGACTCAAAGAAAAAAATATCTTTTGAACTTGAACCAACAAGATACTACGAATTAAAAACTAGAAAAGCACACAAAAATCGAAGACACGAAACAAAATGGACTCTAGACTAATTACCAACCTAGTAGGTATTTACTAGTTTGTTAATTTGTGATAGAATTTAATATATAAGAAACTAGAATAAAAAATGAGAAACTATAAAATCTAACTAGGAACTTAATTTTGCCGTTTAGCTAATGATGATATGGTATTCATTGATTGGACGTTGAGCTTTCAAATTTTTCAACCCAAATTCTTAAGTCTCGTCCTAACTCAACCTTGGATAGGAGGAATTTCATTTGGGAGTGAAAAATGGGAGGCTTGAAAACCTTTTAGGAGCTTCCAATGAATACAAAAACAATGCTCCCCCCTTTTGTACTTGTTTTGTACTTGAAGATTTCCTTTGTCTTTGTTGTTTTCTTCTTTTGGCAAGACTAGGAAGCTTCTTGGAAATTACCTTTAACAACTAGTATACCCTCTCTCCTCCACCTTTTTGGATCAAATGCACCTCTTGAATATTCTTCCCCAACAAGATGGGATGAAGATTGAAGAACAAGATGAATATTTTAAGAGTTGACCAAAGTTTGACCTCTAAGCAAATAAACCATAATCTCCAATTTTATTTTAGATCTAGGTTCCTTAGGCCAAGGTGAGCTCAAATATCAACAAATAAGTCACAAAACAGGTCACCAACTCAAACCCAAAATGGATCTAGCTTCTTCAAAGCTTCAAAACGCCATAGCCATGGTGGATCTAGCTCAAAATCGACCAAATCTTGTTCCAAGTGTAGATCTAGACTCCCTAGGTGCTAGAGAAGAAGGATCTAGCACTTGAAACCAACAAAACACAATAAAAATGAGTAGATCTAACCAACAACTTTCGTATCTACACAAACAACACAAGATACTACCTTTTTTCTGATTTTTCTTTAGATTTGACTCTTTTTTGTTGCAATTTTCTTATTAAGGACACTAAAACCAAGACTTAGGGTTGAAGGAACAACCCTAAACAAGGCTTTGATACCAAATGATACACTAAAACAAGATAATAACTGAATTTAAGGACTTGACACACAATATCAGCAACCACAAGACAAAGAAAACAACACATGGAAAGGAGATGAAGAAGAAGAAGATTGCATAAATGTAAAGGATATAGGTATTGAGACCCTCACCAACACCAATGAATAGCACCAAGGTGTGTATCAAACACCAAGACACACAACACCAATATTGGATTAAACTTCACTCTTAGGTGGACCAAAGGGATCAAGTCCTTAAGTACCACCTTTCTTTGCCTAAGTGCCAACACAAGATTGACCTTGATTCTAATGTCTTTTCCAAGACCTATAGCAAATATGAGATAAAACTACACTAAGAGTAATACTCAATTTCAATTCATCAAGTCTAATGAAATTAAGGGCTAAGGTGTCTATTTATACTATTACAAGATAATGACTCTAATGCCCTTAATGAGGGCTAGACAAAAACGGCGCCTCTTGAGTGTTGAAATGTAGTGTATAAAGTTTGTTTTTCCCTTAATGAGACGCCTTTTGAGTTTAACAACCACTCCTCATTTCTTCTCTTGACCAAGGCTTCAAAATACTCTAAAAAGGTCTTCAATTGCTTGCCAATTCCAAAGATTAAATCTTGGACAATGTCTTGTGCTCTTGGTGCTACTTGTGCTTGTATCATTTCCAAGTCTCTGTAGGGCCCTCAAGATTAATTTGAAATCAAGTGAATGAAAACAAATTATAATACCCTATATATTCGACGCTTCAGACTCAATGGCGATATCAAATTTTTGAAAAGACATTATTTTCATAAAGTTGATCCCCGAAACCCAAAATCACAACTTTTCAAAATGAGGGTCAAAATGAGATTTAAAAGCCATAAAGACTCACTAACCATGTTACCACAGTAAAATCGATGTCTTGGATTTGTTGATGCAGTATATTTTTCCATTCGTCGCACAAATCAAAAGATGTTGACTGAAGTCAACGATAAGGCTCACAAAGCGACCAAAATCCACAATATCACATAACTCACACTGAATGCACTGGGAACTATGCCAATCATCCCCACACCCCAAAAATACCACAATATAACCACAGGGAGGGATAAAATGGTAAAATCATATAGAAGCACATTTTTTACATATTTCATCAAAATTCAGATCATTACACTATCCACCACTAAAAATTTAGTTTATCCTCAAACTTATGAAAAGGAAATACCTAAATCACCAAAAATTTGGGGATAAGAACTATGTATATCAGACCAGACCTCCCAAATAGCTTCATCTACAAGTCGATACCACTACTGGACTTTAACCATAGGAATAACTCTAGAGCATAATAGTCTAACACCCCTAGCCAATATGGATACCGTCTCCTCAACAAAAGATAACTTCTCATCTAATTGAACCGAATCCCGACGAATGATATGAGACTCATCCTAAATGTAACAGTGAAGCATAGAAACATGAAACACTATATGAACAGCTAATAAAATTGGGGAAAAATCTAACACATAAGCCACATCACCAAATATTTAAAGAATCTCAAATGGGCCAATATACATGGGGCTAAGCTTTCCCCTCTTCCTAAACCTCATCACACCCTTCATGGGTGAAACTAGAAGAAAAACACGACTACCAACACCAAATCTCAAGGCATAAATTCTACGGTCCACATAGAACTTTTGTTTACTCTGAGCTGCTTGAAGCCTATCCTGAATGATCAAAACTCTTTCGAAAGACTCATGAAGCAAGTTCATACCTCGAGGTCTAACTTTAAAACCTCAAACTAACCAACTGGAGAAAGACAATAAATACCATACAAAGCCTCAAAAGGAGCCTTATCGATACTAGAATGGTAGTTATTATTATATGCAAACTCCCCCAAGGCTAAATATTGTTCCAACTGGCCACCAAAATCCATCACATAAGCACAGAGCATATCCTCCAAAACCCGGATAGTCCGCTCTGACTGACCATCAATAGAAGTGTGAAAAGTGGTGCTAAGATCAACACGAGTACCCAACTCATCCTGAAAAGTTTTCCAAAAGTAAGATTTGAACACAGAATCTCAATATGAAATGATAAACACTAGAACCCCAAGAAGACGCATAATCACAAATGTAGATAAAACCCAACCTCTCAGCACTAAAAAAGACCTGTATCAAAATAAAATAAGCGAACTTGGTCAATTGATCCAAGATAAACCAAACACTATAAGAACTATGAGAAGTGTGGGGCAATCCATTCACGAAGTCTATAGTGATCTGTTCCCATTTCCACTTAGGAATGGGTAACCTCTGCAGTAGTCTATCAGGTATTAAATGTCCGACCTTCACCTGCTGGTAACATAAGTAATGAGATACAAAGTCTGCTTTATCCTTCCTTATACCGCCCTACAAGTAATGCTGCCACAAGACACAATACATGTTAGTTACTCCCAAATGGATGGAATATCTGGAACAATGGGCCTCCTTCAAAATTAATCTAATCCACTTACTCCTTCTCGGCATACAAACTCAGCCCCCAATCCTCAAAACATTATTGAAATCAAGTAAGGTTTCCTTAGCCTCACCACTCAACACCTTATCCTAAATCAATCTCAATCCCACATTATGAGACTAATAAGCTTGAATCTGCTCCATTAAAAATGACCTAGCCTCCATGAATGCCGAAACATACCCAGTCATCGAAATATCAAGCCTAACTATCTGGCTAGCTAAAAAAGATAAACCTATTAGTCCAGAGGCCTCTCCTAGGTCAAAATATGCGCCATGATACCTATGTTTTTCGACTTTCGACTCAAGGCATCTGCAACCATATTACCCTGTCCTGGATGATAGAGAATAGTCAATTTATAATCCTTAAGCAACTCAAGACAATGATGCTACCTAATATTATGATCTCGCTCGGTCAAGAAGTACTAAAGGCTTTGATGAATCGAGAAAATCTCATAATGGACTCTATACAAGTAGTACCTCCACAACTTTAAAGTTAAAATAACCACGCACAACTCTAAATCATGGGTAGGGTATTTCTTCATGGGCTTCAACTAATGAGAAGCATATTCAATCACCTTACCCTTTTGCATTGATATAGAACCTAACTTAACACCTGAAGCATCATAAAAGATGATGAAACCTGCGCCCTTCTTTGCCGAAGTAAAGATAGGAGCTAAAGTCAACAAATTCTGGAGCTTTTAGAAGCTCATCTCACAAGCATCGGACCACTAAAAGGAAATCTTCTTCTGAGTCAACTTAGTTAATGGAGTTGAAATAGATGCAAAAGTCTTAACAAATGATCGATAATAACATGCCAAGCTAATAAAACTCTGAATCTCGGTGGTCGAAGTAGTCCTAGCCTAATCACAAACCACTGTAATCTTGACTGGACCAACCATAATACCCTTTTTAGTCACCAAATGACCTAAGAAAGAAATAAACTCCAATTGAAACTCAGACTAGGAGAACTTGGCATACAACTTCTTATACCTCAATCTCTAAAAAATAATCCACAAATGCTCCTTATGATCGGCCTCATTCTTGGAATAAACCAAGATATCACTTAAAAATACAATAACAAAGCAGTTAAGTTATGGTCGAAACACCCGTTTCATCAACTCCATGAACACGGCTGGGGCATTGGTTAACCCAAAAGACATGACCAAGAACCCATAATAACCATATCGAGTTTGAAATTTATCTTTGAAATATTCAAATTTCTAATCCTCAACTGGTGATAATTGAACCTCAAATCAATCCTTGAAAACACCATGACACCCTAAAGCTGTGAACAAATCATTAATAAGAGGAAGAGAATACTTATTATTAATCATTAACTTATTTAACTATCGATAATTAATACACATACGGATAAACACATCCTTGTTCTTCACAAACAAGCTAGGCCCACCCCAAGGTGATACACTAGGTTGGATAAATCCCTTATCCAATAAATTCTACAATTGATCCTTCAATTCCTTTAACTCGTTTGGGCCATCCTATATGAAATAATGGTGTGGGTTTGGTTTTTGGCTCACATTAATAGCAAAATTAATATCACGATCTAGGTGCATACCAGGAAAATTCAAAGGGAACACATCTATGAACTTACAAAAAACATGAACAAAATCTAAAGAAGGAGGTGAAGCAACACTAGTATCACGAATATAAGCCAAGTAAAATAAACATCCCCTCTCAACCAATAAACGAGCCTAAACGTAAGATATAACCCTCTTAGTACCTAAATGAAGTACACCCTTCTAAGTTATCCCTGGCACACCCAGTGAAGTTGAAGTCACGATCTTAGCATAACAATCTAAAACCACATAATAAGGAGCCAACCAATCCCTACCTAAGATAATGTTAAAATCAACCATATCAAACACAAGCAAGTCTACCCAAGTCTCACACCCAAAAAAATGTCACAATACAAAATTGATTCACCCAATCCACCACTAAAGAATCTCCTACCAAGGTAGATACATGAATAGGCATGGCAAGAGGCTCTCTAACAGAATCAAAACCAAAAGCAAAATATGCACACACAAAGGATAAAGTTGATCATGAATCAAATAACATAGATGTAGATTTGACAAAAATAGGGATGATACTTGTGATCACAATATCAAAAGCCCCTACCTTTGGGTTGGCGGATGTAGCATAGCACTATCCATGACCACCAACTAGCTGAGTAGCCCTATGACCACAACCACGAGCTACACTACCTCTGTTTCTCGCACCTCTAGTAGAACCCCTACCTCTCACAGCTAAAATAGAAGTAGCTTTAAACACATAATAGGGATAGTCCTTGGCTAAATTACCAATATTATCACTCGCAAAGTATCCTCTAAGGCCCAAATTAATAGGAAAAGGCACCCCTAGGATCAAATGGCCACCCTGAACTGCTTGACCAGAAGATCCACTACCTAAACTTTGCAAAGATGCCCTTACTGATCTACCATGATACCCATGAGAACCTCTAAAATGTCTGCCTTAAGAATCATGACCACTGAACTCACCAAAATAGCTCACCTTCTTGGTGCCTCCCAAAGATGCTTATAGTATACTCTCAGTCATCTTATCATGGTCCACTATACTCTAAAAAAATGCTCTAATACAACTATTTAATATGTAGCCAACTGAAGAGAGACATCTAAACCCTTCACGAACTTTCAAATCTTCTCAAACTTAGTGAAAATACTGGCATAAGAATATTTGGACAAGGCATGCAAGCATGCATCATACTTTCAACAATCATGCAGCCCTGCTCTAGGTGATCAAACTTATCTCTCCTCTGATCCCTCAGGCAGTAAGACATAAATCTCTCTAAAATGATATTGACAAACTGATACCAAGTCATCTTGGGAGAATCAAGAGGTATACAACTAACAAGTGATCTCCACTAATTAATATCAGTATCTCCTAATTGAAAAGTAGTATAAGCAAATACATACGACTCAAGTGAATGCAAATTGTGAACTTCTCCCAATACTCAATCAAGAACTCGTAGGCATCCTCTCCCACAACACTACTGAATCTAAGAGAACCCGAATGAGTAAGTCTCTCAAACCTCTTTTGATTCTCAAAATACATAACTGTACTTATAGCAAAAGGAGAAATGGTGAATCTGGCAGGCTAAGATCCCATTTTGGGAGATAACATAGATGAAGGTTGAACTTCTAATCTTAAAATACCATACTCAGGTATCGGCGCTAAAATAGGAATAGTACTCAGGGTCTGAGAAGTACCAAGAGTAGAAGCAGGTGTAATTGGAGGATCCACACTTAGGATTGGAGGAACAAAAATAAGTTCAAAGGAGCACCCTCCAAATGGGTCAAAAAGTAAACCAATAACCCCTTCAATACTGGGATGAAAAACTCGATGGAGCTGAAGTAGGACCCACACCTCTAATACGCTCAACACAAGGCACAAGGGAAAGTCCACTAGCACTATTGTAGATGGGGCAAATCCATGTGCCCGTCTACTCTCTCAAGCCCGTAAACTCACCCTCTGGGTTAAGGATCTGCATATCTAGCTTTGCGAGATCTAGTTGATACTAACTATGCAGAAAAGATTGAAATATTACTTAGAATACAAGCTATGAAAGAAATTCTCATAATAAAGAACAAAATAAGGTAAATTTCCTAAAGCCATCATATAATCTCTCGATGATAGGTATAGACATCTACGTACCAAGTCCAAGACTTTATTAGATTTCCTGATCTTACACCGTCGAGACCGATGAATTTGGATGCTCTGATACCATTTTTTTACGATAAAAAATCCAAGAGTTATGATGGCACTTATCGCAGTGAACCTTGACAATTAAGCTTATCACTCAAACTGATACACAAGGGGGAAAAGACAAAAAAAACACCAAGGTTAGGCTTCTAGAATAAAGCCTAACCATACAATTAAAACAAATGTGCAAAGAAACATACTCAATAATACCAAATCCCAAAACCTATGTCACAGTGTAAGAACATAACTAGTACAACTCAGAGTCAAGTACAAAAGATATCTAAAAAAATACATAACTCTGTCTATGAAATATAATAAGGACATAGTCTAATAAGGAAAGATAGAAGTAGATTTCGAACGCCTGAAATCAACCACTACCTTTAAAAGCTCTAAATTACGTTCGAAATTAAACACCGTGAGATACACCCAAACCTAAATTTGCACCGAAAGGGTACAATAGGAGTGAATATGGTCCACTTGTACTCAATAGGTATCATTGGCTGACCGAGCAAAGTAGAAAATAAACATACAAAATACACACTAAGGGCACGTCACTAGCTATCAAAAAATATCCCACAATAGTAGCCTACATCGCTTGCACTAATAGTTCTATAATATCCACATATAAGATAGTAAAACACCAAAAGAAATAAAAGTATACATTTATACCACATATAAAAAGGAAAAAATACAACATATACAGGAACATCAACTATAAGTAAGGCGAGATAGAACAATGAATAAGTAGCATGTCAAATAGAATGTACAATCACATAACAAGCATGATAAAGCAAATACAATAAGAAATGATGATGATGATGATGATGATGATAATGATGTAATGCACGAGGTTGTTGCATAACCTTTGAAACCATCACACAACCTCTGAGACCATCGCACAATCTCTGTATACGGCTACGGAGGTAATGCTACAAGACTATGACCCATGGGGGTTCTTTAACCTGCATACAATCCATATATATACATATCTCCTCCTTGGAACATCCCTCGAGAAGGGTTTTATAAGGTGATACATTTTCTATCAAAAAAAATATTGCTAGGGTTTTATGAGGATGTAATTCTCACAACCAACCACGATGAGTATTTCCACAACCAACCAATATACCATTATGTGAGATAAATATCCACTTATTATTTCCAACTATCCATGAAATTCAACATGATTCATAAGCCAATAGACTATATAAATACATCAAAACACACAACTAATACCACAAAATGGTTTTTCATCAAACAAGATATAATTATCATCATGTATACTAAGCTATCAAGATATTATTGACATGGGTGTTATGCAGCTTACCCAAACTTAGAAGTGAGGAAAATAGCTTAATATCATGAAAATCTAAGCTCCAAGTCTCAAAAATGGTGAAAATGGCTAAAAACAGGTATTTATATACCCAATAATCGCGATCGCAAACCAGGTGTCACGACCACTGTACTTGGCTTTTCAAGGGTATCATAATCCCGGACAAGTGTTGCAATCGTGGCATATGTCTGTAGGATCCAATCACGTCATGATAGGGGTATCACAATCACAGGTGCACTAGCTGAGTGGTGCACCAGTTGAGGACTTGGTATATTTCAAGTCTCCGCGATTCTCTCAATATTCATCTAAAATCCCGTGAATGCAAACGAACAATGCTTACCCTATCAAATTCAATGCTCCAGACTCAATGGCGATGTCAGATTTATGAAAAGACGTCATTTTCACAAAGTTGAACCCAAAACCCAAAATCACAACTTTCTAAACCGAGGATCGAAATGAGATTTAAAATCCATAAAACCACACCAACTATGTTACCACCCTAAAATTGATATTTCAGATGTACTGTCGTAGTCTGTTTTGTCATCCATCACTTGGATCAAAAGATGTTGAATGAAGTTAACTATAAGGCTCTCGAAGCCACCGAAAATTGCAATATCACATAATGTATTGAGAAGCGTGCCAATTATCCCCACACCCTAAAAATACCATAATCCAATCACGAAGAGAGGTAAAATTGTCAAATCACATAAAAACACATATTTCACATATTTCATCAAAATTCAGGTCATTATAGTGTGAGTTCCTTACCATTTCATATCATGTTTCTACCCCCATAGGCAATTCTTTAGTGGTGGGTTGAGTGTAACAATCATATGTAATGACTCTTATGGAGCATGAGACTTAGGTAGATTTGATCATACTTAATATGGTTGACTTTGATATTATATTGGATATGGATTTGTTGTCTCTTTATTATAAGGTTTTATATTGTTATTCCAAGACCATGACCTTAGCTACTTTGGTTGTGCCAAGGTTAGAGTGGAAGGATACTCCTAGATTACGTTCAAATGGGGTTATATCTTTCCTTCGCTCTTTTTGTGTGATATAAAAGCGGTATCTTTATTATTTGGCCTATGTACACAATACTGGTGCTAATTTCACCACCTCCTTTAGTCTATGTGAGAGTTCTTTTGCGAGAAAAATGGTTCCGACTTGATTAAATTTGAAAACTTAAGAAATTTCCAAATCTTATAAAAAACAGAGTTATCACTTAATTAATTAAGGGCAAAACTTTAAAAAATATCTAAAAGTTTAAACAGAAAAAATCTTTTAAGTCAAAAAGATCCAGCTAAGGATTCAAACTTAATACCCCAAGAACGTTTTTAAGGCATTCGGGGGTATCCACTAACTTAATTAATTAAGAAAAATTAAGAAAATCTTGGAAAATACCTAAAAGATTTAAACTAAAAAAACATTTAATTTCAAAAAGATCTAGGTAAGGGTTCAAATTAACACTCCAACGAGGTTTTAAGGCATTCGGTGTATCCGCTAACTTGTGATTGTCCGATCTATTAGAAACTAGCTTTGTTTGACTAACATTGATACAAAAAAGTTCTTGAGAAATAGGATACCTTAATCTAATGAATTTAAGTTTTAATGGTGACAGAAGTTCTCTTTTTTTTTTCAATCTAAACTTTTATCATTGTTTCAAAAAAAGCAAATGATGAACTAAATCAAACTTAGACTATAAAAGAATTTATTTTCAAAACATGGAAACTCTAAAGGAAAATTCAAACTATGTTTTGAGTTGATAAAAATAAAAAAAAATGTGTATTATATATAATTAAAGTAAGAAAAGTTGAAATTTGGCCCATTTTAGATCTTCCCAGGTTCTAAATAACAACAACAACATACCCAATAAAATTCTACATTTGAGGTCTAGAGAAGGTAAATTCTACGCAGACCTTACCACTACCTCTCAAAGGTGGAGAGGCTATTTTTAGAAGACCCTCGACTCAAGTGTAACACACCCAGGTACAAAGAAAGAAGAATAGTAAAGAAAATATGACAACTAATACACCATAGAATGAGAATAATTACCTACAAAATAGTGTGATAGTCAAAACATAGTAGCCAACAACAATGATCGATATCGAAGGCTAAAACCTAAGCTATCATACTATGGTGCATGGTAACACTCCTAACCAACTAAACTTCTTCTCTAATATGAGTCTTCCACGTCCCTCTATCAAAAGTCATGTCTATGGTAAACTGAATATGCACCATTTCCTATCTAATAACCTCACCCCAATACTTCTTCGGCCTACTTATACCCCTCTTTGTACCTCTAATATCCAACCTCTTGCATCTTTTCACTAGAGCATTTGAACTTTGCCTCATCACATGTCCAAACCATCTCAATCTTACTTCTCTAATCTTGTCCACCATGGAGGCCACACCAATCTTATCTTGAATAACCTCATTCTTGATTCTATCACACCTAGTATGTCGATACATCCATCTCAACATCCTCATATTTACAATGTGCATCTGCTAAACATGAGAGTGTTTTACTAGCCAACATTTCATCCCATATACCAACGTTAGTATAACCACCACTCTATAAAACTTACTTTTAAGTTTTGGCAGTATTATTTTATCATACAAGACTCTAGAGGAAAGCCTCCACTTTATATATGTCACATCAATATGATGAGTTACATCATCACCATCTAATATCCTACTACCTTGGATGATAGAGAAAAGATATTTGAAATGACCAGTATTGAGGAGATTCTATATGTGAAGACACATATCCATGTATTTCTCATAGAACCCCTCACTGAATTTGCACTCAAAATATTCTATTTTGGTCCTTCTCAACTTAAACCCTTTATCTTCCATAGTTTATCTTGATACCTCCAACCTATTTTTCATGTTTCTACTCATCACGACAATTAAAACTATGTCATCAATAAATAATAAACACAAAGGTATATACTCTTAAATGCCCTGCATCAATACATCCATCACCAAAGCAAAGAGGAAAAGACTAAGAGTTGATTCGTGGTGCAACACCATTTCCACTAGAAAATGCTTAAAGTCTGCTTCTATTATCCTAACTCATGTCTTAGCTCCATCATACATGTCCTTCGTCACGTTAATGTATGTCATTACTGTACCCCTACCCTCCAAGCATCTCTAAAGAATTTCCCTTTGAAATTTATCGTAGGCTTTCTCAATATCAATGAACACCATATGTAAATCTCACTTATTTTCTCGGTATACATTAATTTAACTCCTCACTCGATGGATGGATTCTGTAGTAGATCACCCCAGCATGAAAGTAAACTAGTTCTCAGATATGTCCACACCCTCCTCACTCTCATCTGCGGCATTTGCTCTAAAACTTTCATAGTGTGAATTAACTTGATACCCCTATAATTTTTAACATTCTAAATCTCACCCTTATTCTTTTACAATGGAACCATTGTACTCCACCTTCATACTTTGGGCATCTTAGCCATCTTTAAAATGACATTGAAAAACTCAATCAACCACTTTATACCTGTCCTGGCCAAGCTTTTTCAGAACTCTGTAGGATCTCATCCAGTCTAGTATTTCTATCCTTACTCATCTTACTAATAGCTCACATCACATTATCAACTATAATACATCCAAAATACTGATAACTCTATCACCTGCCTCATCAATAAATTATGAAAGTATACTTTCCATCATTTCTTGATGAGTATTTCATTACCAAATACTTATTATCCTCATCCTTGATGAACTTTACTTGATTCAGATGTTGTACTTTCCTTTCCCTTGTCTTTGCATGCCACTAAAGTTTCTTATCCCTGTCTTTTTCCCCTAGTGCCGCATAGGGTCCTTCAAAGACTATCATCATAACTTCTATCACCGCTAGCTTAGCCACCATCCTAGAAACCTTAAAGACCCCTTCTTTGTCCTTTTTTATTCCTATCCCCGAATTTTACCCAATTAACATGGGTTGCCTTCTTAGCTTCCACTTTGCCTTGAACTAATCAATTCCATGACCAATCCCCTCGAGGACCACCGAACATTCCCCTCGACACTCTAAGGACCTCTCTAGTTGTCTCCTGAATGAAACTAACTATATTTTCTATATTCCATCTACATCTCCACAAATTCTTTGAGCCCCCTTCTCCATAACTTCTTCCCCAAATCCCAAGAGAGTATAGGGGTCAAGCTTCCATATTTAATTCTTATATAAACATAAAGATTATTCCTTCTCCAATCTATAGAATATGCAAGTCCATCACCAAAAGCTTAGTTAGGTAGTGATGTTCTCAATCGAAATACCTTGTAATCCTTACAAAGGCTTTTTTCTCTCTTCCCCAAGAGAAGATGGTCTATCTGCGTTTTATCCACCATGCTATGAAAGCTAACCAAGTGATTTTCCTTCTTTGGGATGCATGAATTAGCTATCACCATCTCGAAGGCTTTAACAAAATCCAAAAGAGTGGTTCCACCCCCATTTCTATCTCTAAAATCACATCCTCCATTCACTTCATCAAAACTATTAGAAGTTGTTATATTTTGACTATTGAACTCCACACCACCAAAAATCCTCTTGGTGTCTAGTATTCCTCTCAGCACCTCATCGAAATCCTCCCAAAAGAGCTTCTTGACCTCCTCATCCAAGTTCATTTAAGGAGAATACACATAAAGATGTTCAAAGCATGTCCTCAAACAACTAAGTTAATCATCATCGTCTTGTTATTAATCCTTGTAACCTCCACCACATGCCTCCTAAGGTCCTCGTCAACTAAAATCCCTACTCCATTCCTATTCTTCCAACATTTTGAGAACCACAACTTAAATCCATCTGCATATCAAGGCTTGGTGCCTATTCATTTGGTCTCTTGGACAAATACCATATTAAACTTTCTCTCTTTTAAATTTTTATCTAGCTCTATGGACTTTCCCGTCAAGGACTATATATTACACGACCCTTCATGCAACCTAGTGGAATCCTTAACCTTCTTACAACTCCTATGTCACGACCCTCTTTCTCAGGTCACTATGACACCTATTATAACCCACTATTAGGTAAGCCAACCCCTAATACAAAATAGCTAGTAACGGAAACAAACTAGTGGAAATGAATCTAAATAAACACTAATATAGAATACAACCACCAAGACCTGGTGAAATTAGTGCAAGAGCTTTAAATACCATCAAAATACAAAGTGAAATACAAAATAATAAATGTACATGTATAAACCATCTCCAAATTACAAAATAGAGATAAGGCTAATCAATCATGGAAGATCAAGAATACCCTAAACTTTAGGAGCTCACCTAAAATCTCCGATACATAGTTTCTCCGTACAATGGACACATCAACACAAGAACTTGTAATATGATCCCCAAGAAGATGAATGTAGTATGAGCACTAAACATGTGGTATGCAGTAGGGATAAGCTGTCTGATATCCAAAGATAATGCAAACATAAATAACATGTAAGAAAGAAATATAAGTATAAGAAACTAAACATAATAATAATCCTAATGGAGAAATATGGGTAAACTATCCTATCCTAACTGTGTTCAGGAACTAAAGTACAATACCATATAATACTAGCCAATATACAAATAAAGAGTGAAAGAAGAATATATAGTAGCCATATAAGACTAAAAGATACATATACAATATGAATAGACAAGGAATAAAAAGGATATATGGTACTACCATATATACATATGTATACACACACACACACACACACACATATATATATATATATAATATACTGACATATACCAAACTGAGGCCTTGTTGTAATGGGCATCCCAAGTCCAACCAGGACCAAGGACTACCCCCGACACCCAGCCCAACTGCCAATCATATACCCTGAGTCGGATGAATTCCAAACATATAACATGATAACATTATGTACAACTCCAAACTCTGGGATAGGTCCATAACCGTGACCAACCTAAGCAATTCCAACCATCCAATACCCAACCAATAATTATATCAAAACCAAAACAATAACCAAGTACGAGTCCATAACATAATAGGATGGAACAATCAAGAATACTGTCAAACGGTATCAGCCATAATATCAATGCCAGTATTAAGGCTGACACCACTGCCGACACCGCCCATACCAATCCATAATAGTCCCACAAAGCCTCTAACTAAAAGTAAAACAATATTAGGTAGGGACATACCCTAATCATATCCAAAACCATAGTCTATATAATAATCAAAGTATGTAAAAACATCCATGATATAAAATGAAGTCTTTTGGAATATGAAAGTTCACCACATTCATCGAACCAAGCTATACCTGAATTCGATCACTAAGCAGAAGGAGTAGAATAGCCAGTTCCTGCATCACATGGGGATACAGCCACCCGAACACGGGTTAGCGGGTGAATGCTAGTATGCACTCAGGATAAAGATAAAATAATACCAATCTTTAAGACCAAGTAAACAACCATATGCATTCACAACAAAACATATATATATATATATATATGAAAGAGAATTGGGTTTAGTATGCATTTAAAACCATTAACCTGAGTATGTATAGCTTAACAGGACTAGAACCACCCACGAGTAATATGGGTCTAGTATAACCCCTTGAATGGGCCACGGTGCATGTAATCGTACGAACCGAAGATACCATAGGAGTAGGGTATTCCCAGTACCCTTCGCTCTCCATGATACATATGTACAAGTTTACTTAGGGGATTCCCATGTAACACGTAAGTATCATATATGATCTCTATGACCAATCCTCATGTCGGCAAATATGAGTTTCTAATGTCTGTCCATTGAACTCACACCTTTACGGTTAGCTATCACACCTGCCATTATTGCCTAATTAAAACCATTACTATATAAACAAACCCTCAATTCTATTTATTATTAATTAAGGGTATAAGTAATGGTATTGTTATACCGACTATAGTTGCAAGCAATGTCCTTAGCTGACCTTTTACAGATAAGGGATTCCCATGTACCCATAGATTACATTATCAAGTTGACTTGGGAGAATCCAATATACCCCACAAGTGATCATTATTAGGCTTACTTGGGGGGTTTTCTTATATCCCACAATGCTTTCAATTAGACCAACCATAACCACTAAGATCTTACCATTTGACCATTCCAAACCATTTAAACAATTTATACTATTTATACCATTTAGGGTTCTATTACCAAGTTATACCATGCATGGTTCAATGAAAGTCCAATAATTTAATCAAAAACATTCTCATAGGCATTTTATCAAACATATTGGGGGCATAGCATTTCCAAAGCCAAAACCAATGACCAATTTACCATCCCATGCAACCAAATGTTCAAACCACCATAATAATAGGAAACCATAAGTAAAATGCACAGGAAAACCATAACCAACCATTGTAACCAAAACCCCAAACATATATTTGAAAACCTAAACCATACAATATTTATGCCACAAAAACAATTCATAAAACATGCCTTTAGTTAGAACTAAAAATGAGGGAGGAGTAACATACCTTAGATTACGAAGATGACAGAGAGAAATTATCTTTGTAAGCTCCAAATAATCCTATTAATGAAACCCTAGCCTTCATTGACTTAAGATCCTTGAGAGAATTTGAGAGTGTTTTAAAAGAGTTTGAGTGATTGCAAATAAATTAAATGATATCCCACGAGTGTTATAATTCGTGGGGTCTTAAGAGGTTAAGAGGAGAAATGTCCAAATTACCCCCAAGTTACACTTCTTAAAATTCTCGTAGGATGGTACGACCACTCTATACCAATCGTACCCTAGGGTACGAGTAGTACCCTTATCTTGTACCCTAGGCTTCCCTTTGGACCCCAACGTTGTCCAACATACGACCATCCAAGCCAAAACATACCCAACCATACAATTAGTACCATAAAATCGTACACTAGGCGGAATAGAATCACATAGACTAAACTTAGGGTATGATTGATACCTTACTATTCATACCTTAACGTACGACTTGTATGTTACAACCTTACCTTAGGTTGAAACCAACCAACCCACACTGATCACCAGACATAGACACTAGCATATTCAAAACCCAAATGTATCACATATTGAAAAAAATTAGATTAATTGAGAAAAGGAGATGAAGGAAAATAAATAGAAATAATTTTAAATGTCTTACTTATTTTGATCAAAGAACAACCGTATTAAGACAAAACCATATTTTTAAAATTAATTTGTGAAAAATGGATGAAAAATACTAAAATGATAAAGCCACCAAAAATCATATATTCATGGGTCAAGTTGACATGTTAAAAGAATTTAAAGAAATCAAAAACACCTATTTAGTGCAAAGAAAAAGCAACAATGGGGCATTGAACTTCAAAGACATGGTCAACCACTTCTTAAAACATAACGCATTAGACCATTTCTTGCACATCATATACACAAAAATAGCAGCATATATTAAAAAAATGGAAAATTAAAACAAAACAACATTTATGAACTCAATTTGTGGATTACAAACAAATACACCATAGCCAAACTTGAAACAAAGTTAAAATAGATGAAGAAGGAGATGAAGGTAAGAAGACTAGTTCATACCCTATTTTGGGCAGCAAATGGGGGCTTCGACATCAAGGAATTTGAACTGAAACTCGTCTTCTCAACTCAAAATCCTAAAAATAATAGATTTTGAAAGTGTGATTTTGCTCCTCTTTTTCTAAAATTCAAAACTTCTCTTTATCTAACTCATTTCTACCAATTTCCCCAAATTTAAATCTTGTTCTTAAAGAGTGAAAACATTGGTATTTATAGGCAAATTCATACTTTAAAGCTCATATTTGCAACTCATAATTCATAGAATATAATGGATAGAAAAAAAAGAGGGAAATCAATTTTGAAATTGGAAGGGTCACCACATATTGTGGAAATCTTGCATGCTTCTCAAGTTTTAATCACAGCTTTGAAACTTGCATGAGTTTATGAATCGATTTGAGATGGATTTTTCTGGCCTGCCTAAACTGAGGGCAAGATAAGAGAGAATAAATAAATCAATAACCTGAGGATAGTGCGAGTGCCGCTATGTCTGCCTTTGCTTTGATGAAGGACAAACGGAGAAAGGGTCTAGGGTTTTGTATTGGTGTCTTTTGGGAAAGAACAAGTGAAATATCAATGAATTTCTAACAAGGTGGAAAGGCAAGAGTGTATTGGAGTTGTGAATTATTGATGATTTGTGAATATGAAGAAAATGGCTAATTAATTCATAACTGTTAGATCAAATATAAAGGCCAATATTAAATACATGAAAGCACAATCCATGCGATACCTGTGTGGCTCACAAAAATTATATAGATTTTTGGATTAGGATTGCAACATATTCTTGCTTATTTTGACTTATTTTAAAATTTTAGTTATAACTAATTTGTTATGTATCATAGCCATGATTGGTCACATTGAAAATAGTTAACTGCAAAATAGATTTATTTATAATTGATCGTCCTAAGCTTAAAATATGATAATTTACCAATTAATTAATTAAACTTCCTAAATGATGATGAAAGAATATTATTTGCAAAAAAAAATTAGATAGCCTAAATCAATTTAATAATTTCAAAAATAGTAAAACATGTACTAAGTTATATGTATATGTTAATATTCAAAATTTATAAGCATAGTATTTGTAGAATATTTCACTAAATGAGATAGAAAATTAATAAAATATTTTAACAATAATTAAAAAAAATTCATTTTCACATTATTCAAATGTAGAAGTTCAAATAATACTAAAACATGAGGAGCAAAATTGGATGTCATGAATTTACCCTTTCTTTGTCTACTAATGATAGTAGAGAATATGTAGATAAAGAGATATTAACACATTCCAATTTTGTCTGATCAACAAAATACAATACAAGAATTGGCATAAACTTTTAGAAAGTTATGACCGAGCTTTGGCTTATACGTTGTATACATATCTCGTGTTTCACAAGAAATCAGGTCATATGTAATTTAAGAAGAGGTTTGGTTAGTGGGGGTATGGTCGAGCTCTGGTTTTTGAGCTTCTTACATATCCTGCGATTTATGGAAAATTAGGCCATATGTACTTTAGGAAGGGGAGATATAAATTTTTTTCATGGAATCTCAAAATTTTCCCAATTTGAAATATGATTACACTGTTCTCTTTTATGATAGAAAATTGAAATAATTTTGGCCCAAATATAGTAGGTATGACCATGCTCAAAGTTGAGCTACCTACATACACCTAAAAGAGATAAGAATCAGGCTGGATATAGTTCCAAGAAGATAAATTGGAAGGAGAAAAGATTCCATAGAATTTTCTATAGAAGGTTTTGAAAGAAAGTGATCATGAAAAGTTAAAATTGCTCGAGTGTTGAGTTGTGATGACAATGGGATATAAAAGAGCTTAGAGATGTAGTTGAGAATTGAGTAAAGTTGAGATTTGGGAATTAATCGTTCATATATCTAGGGATTCTTGACACTCTGCTAGCTTGCCTAAGTTTATTGCTTAGAGAATTGTTCAATGTTTTAATGCCTTATCCTACAAAATAGGTAAAAGGGTGAAAATTATATATTGTGGTTTATAATAGTAAATTAAAATAGTAATGTGAGGAGTAGAGTTCAAATATTTGAGCAAATATTGGTGTCTCTGTCAAGTGGAGTGAATAAATTATGGGTATTGATAGCGACACCTCTTTCAATGTAGAGGTTTTTTGACTGGCTTGACAATTGCTGGGAATATAAAGTCCTTTATTTAGAAAGTAAATTTGTGTTAAAATTAAAAAGTTATGTTGTATATCCTATCGTTCGAGGTGGACTAGCCTTGCCCTATTATTTTATGTGGACTATCCTATCCTATTGTTCGGGGTGGACTTTCCATGTTTGTGGTTCTGGATGGACTTACTTTATTCTCTTATTCGGGGTAGACTTGCCCTATCCTATTGTTTTGGATGGACTTCCCCTATCTTTTTGTTCTTGTCGCACTTGTCCTATCCTATTATTTAGGGTATCCTTCCCTATGTTTATTATGTTAGATGGTTGTGAAAAACTAGTTAGTACTTGACATTTTACGGCTTGACAGGGATATCTCTTTAACATAAAATGTAAGAATCAAGAAATTTCCCTTAGAGTTTGAAAGTAATGGACAATTAATTGATGAAGCCTAACTTTCTGGCTTGTGATAGCGATGTGACACTGAGTTTCTAATAGTGTTGTCATCGTGTGATTCCATATATGAGATGCTTGATATGTTCCTCCTTGAGCATTATCGTGTCATGAAGGATTTGAGAAGATTCCTTACACTCTTGAAATTATTGTGGGTAAATTAATGATGCTGGTCCACTCATTCTGTGATATTGTTGCAGCATTTTGGGCTTCCTAGATGTTTGAGACTTTGATAACACTCAACTTACACATATAATTTAGTGTAAGGCGGTCATTGTCAATATATTTACCATACTAAGAGTCGGGTTCGAATCCATGAGGAACAATGTGAGTGGAGATTGGGTAAGTTCAGAATGATAGTTGCTCGCTAAGTTCAAACCTATGATACAAGATGATTTAAAGGTTTTCAATCATGTTGAATATGAGTACAACTCTTGGGCTTCTAGGGGACTAATTCGATACTAAGAACAATTAAAGTGTAATCAATGAAAATGGATCTTAGAACTATGCCTAGATATGCCTGTGAACATGATAATTCGATTCAAATTCTAATTGTTGGTGATATGGTAGACTAGGTATAAAGTCCTTGAAATTGTTTTTTCAACAAAACCACAAGGATGTCACTCATTGACCCTTTCGTGTAACTAACGAGTTTGCAATTAAATCCACCCAATACCTCAATTAGGCACCCCTATTTGTAGGATGGAACCCGAGGGATAGTCAATCTCCTAATCACCCTTATGTCTAAGATAGTGAAAAATTGGCAAGACACACCCATGAATTATCTACTATAGCTTTGGTTCCTGCATCTCTCTTTCAAGGATGATGTGGTTTCCCAAAGTTCACCTAAAAACCGTCTTTCAAGGATGGCTAGGGTTTGTAAGATCTTGAGACTTTCATCCATTAAACCCATTTAGGCATATGGGCTTTCACCGACAAATCCCTACCTAATTATTTAAGCTACAATAGAACCCATCATAAAAAAAACTAAATTCCACCCAAATGTATCACAACCCATGCACAATTTATTTCTATTCAAATATAATCCCAAGAGGTAGATCTAGAAAATCATAACAATAATCAAAACAAATAAACCAAGATATCTATTAAAGTTATTCATAGGAAAAATAAAGAGAGGGAAAAGCACACTTTAGACTCAAATGAATCTTCAATAGACAAAGACAAATCTACATGTAAAAGTCACTCTAATGTCTTCTTAGCTCAAGATTAGTACAAGTTTAGCTCCAAGAAATTGCAAAAACCCTAAACTAAGGATGTGAAATAGGGTTGTGGATTGATGGATTGGATTAGGGTTTGAGTCTTATTCTTTTGGGCAAATTTGGGACAACTTCACACATTTACAATTTTTCCCTTGGGCTGAAATCCCACTAGGCTGCGATCGCAGTGTCTTTGATGCAACCATGGTACAACGACTACAGGAAATTTCATATGATCACAATACTTTAACCTACTTGACTCAGTGTGATCACGGGATGACGCCCGCGATCGTGATAGCTGAGGACATGTTTTGCTTCACGTCTTCCACTGCACTTCTTTGCTTCCTTTTATTCTTTTTTGTAGCTCCAATCCACATCATATCATCTCATTACCTTTATGCCTACAAAATATGGATATTTGTGTATTCAATTATAATTATGTTTCACTTATTCATTTAAAACAACGTAAGGTGCGCAAATAATGAGTGTGAATGAGTGGTAAAATCACCAGTCATCGACACCCCCAACTTAAATATTTTGATTGTCATCAAGTAACACTACCTCTTACCATGAACCACAATCATCTATGCCTTAACTTCACGTTTTAAAGACCACTATGACTTCAACCTTAGTCGCTGCCTCAAGCAGCTCATTTCACATGGGCTAAGCTATATTCCACTACACCCCTCATCATATGATGCAATATCAAAGGATGTACAAGACTTTAAGGAGAAACCAAGAAAAAAAAATTAACACTCTAAAAGTGACTCCCTTTTAACCACAACTAAGCTATACTCCACTTCCCTAATTGCCAGGGAGGTGACAAATCGCCCACCTCAACTTGGTCACATTCCAATCTTACAAGAAATATAATTTCACACACAAAACTACCAAATATACAGTATGGAATTTTATGTGCAAAATGTCTCTCACTCACAAAAGAAATCTCTATGCAACAAGTGTCATACCATAGTATTGCCCCTATTTTCAATCACCGCTACAAAGAAATTACATGGTAGGAGATCTCGAAAGACTTTCTAGTCTTGTAATATAGGTTTGGTTTAGGGTAGGATATCATCTGGGACATCATGGCTATACCCTACCTTGAACATCTATATCACAATATTTAATCCGCCTTTTTGACTTTGGGCTACTCCTCTTTGTTTTCTCTCTCTTTTATATATACTTACTTTTTTCTTCCATTTTTCACCTATTTTCTTCTATTTCTATATCTTGCAATTTTCATGCAATTTTTTCCTTTATTGGATCATTTTTTTTCTATTCGTTTATTTTTAACACTTAGGCACATTCGGCATTTTACTAACACTTCACGGCCCCAAACTTCCTTCAATTAACTGTCACCATCCCTAACTTAGGCTTTTTTGCCTCAAATTTTTAAGACCCTACAAAATCCTAAGCTTAAGTCAGTCCTTTAAAGCTTGCTAAGGGGTCCCAGACTTTGTAAATTTTTGCTAAGTATTCTTACTTAGTGCTATTTTATCCTTCATAGGATTACCTTTCTATTTCATGACCGTAATGACCTTAAAGTAATGATTTTTTGGTTGAATCATGATCAGGAATGTCAGTGGGTGTTCCCAGAAAAGTTTTAGATTTTTCAAACTAAGTTTGAAACATATTTGAAAGCTCAAACCAGTGGATCAACGCGACCTAAATGCGCCGCGTCGTCCATCATGTTGATGAATATTTTCTTCTAGCTCCAAATGTAAATTCTAGTAAACTGATGCGGACTCGATGCGTTGGCCATCATGTCGATACCAATAACGTAGTGCATCGATCTAGGCATTGCTAGGCCAGTTTTTCATTCATTAAAAACAACGTTTAAAGGGGTAAACGGGAAATTTTCCTTAATTCGACCCATCTCTAAAACACGAAATTCAGCCCCCACAAAGCATATTACACTCTTCTCTCAAATTGCTCTTAATCAAAAAACCCTAGAAGATCAATTTCAAAATTAATTCTTAAGAACACTTTATTTATCTTCAAGAATTCAATTGTTAAGGTATGTCAAGTGTTCATCAAAGGGTCTCTTCCACCCTTGGAGTTCAAAATCTATTTTTAAAATTGAAAGTGTATTGATTTTATGAATTTCATGTTGGGTTTGATTTTATTCATGATTATAATGATTATTGAGTTTCTAATCCATGTTTTGTTGCAAGTTTCATGTGAAGTTATTTGATATAGGTATAGAATCATGTGAATCCATGCTAAACCTTTGAAATTGTAAATGGGGATTTGAATTATGGTGCCTATATCTGGTTAATGTCATATGGATGGATTATGTCCTCCAAGTGTTTGATAAATTGCTCATGTAAAGAAAGAAAAAGGGAAAATAATCATGTCATGTTAGCTTATTTGCAAGTTATATCATGCAAATGTTTGGTAAAATGTCTTTATGAATGAGTCATGATCAAGTGCACTTGGTTATGCCCTTTTAAATTTATGCTATGATTTAACTTTCATGCTATCGAGTCTTGGGGTTATCCAATACCCAAAAACTTAGTTATTTATCTAGAGCTGTGGTAGTTACAAAATAGTCACAGTAGTGTCATGAATAAGAGCCTCAATAATCAATCATAGTTACAGTTCAGTATTCTATTCAGACCTCAGTAAACCCATCTAGTCAATAAAACTCTATAGTTTTCAATCAGTTAATAGAATTCAGTATTACTCCATCAGTTAACGGAACTCACTGAACTCAGTTGAGTTAAGTTAGATAGTATGATTAGTAACAGTTTAGTGTAGCCTAGTACGTTTTAGAAATCAGTCCAGTGTCTATTAAGTTGGGAGTAGGATTCAACACCAAGCAAACCTAGATATGGAGGCATCCTTGCAAGAAGAGGGTATGACCCTTGGTAGTAGTCCCTGTATTATAGGACTATGTAGCTAGCATAGGTTTAGATATCTTCTTTCCAGACTAGGGTTCATACATCTCATACGAGTTTTTCCTACCAGCGAGGGTTAACGAAAGAGCTTTCTATCAGAGAGGGTTAACTCACAGCTTGTATTTACCCATGGCACGATACTGACACTCTTTCAACTGGGTTACAGATTGGACCCCAATCTATTCAGAAAGGGGTACGTCGGTAAGATGATTACCTACCATAGTCTCAGTTTCAGTTTTAAATTCAGTATAAACTCAATTTAGTTCTACAGAATCAGGACTACCAGATACAGTCACTTAGTTCAGTACGAAACTCAGCATAGTTCTATAGAATCAGGAATATCTAATATAGTCATTTAGGTATTAGTTATGCAGTATCAGTAAACTCAGATATCAATAAATCAATAACTCAGAAATCAGTATCCAGTGTTATCATGACCTTAGTTAAAGTTTACGTATTCATGTATATACTCTCATTCAATTATACTCACGTGATTCAGTTAGTATTGTTCGTACATATAAACCCATGCATCTCAGCCTACCTCACTTAGCATACCAATATATTCAAAGTACTGATGCATACCTTTATTTTGTGCTATGATGTCTTATATTGTAGGTTCAGACCGAAGGGCTCCTGATCATACTTAGCAGCCCGATCCATCTGCCGCAGACTAGTGGTGATTCCTCATTGTTTGAGGATAGATTTATTATTCTAGTACTTTAGTACTTAGTTTATTTTAACAGTTAGAGTTAGTTGGGGACTTGTCCCATCTACTTTTTGTTCAGATAGTAGAGGCTTTTTAGACTAGAGTATTTATAGACAGATGTTCAATTTTAGTATTAATGTACCATACTCAATATTTATTTTAGATTTGAACCTTATGGAAATTTTTTGCCTAATTTACCCATAATTACAGTATTACTATTTAGTTATTGCAGCAGGTACGAGTCATGGGTTAGCTTGTGGTCCCTCAGGATTATGAGCATCGTATAGTGTCTGGGGTACAGACTCAGGTTATTACAAACTTGGTATCAGATCTTAAGGTTCAATAGAGTCCTAGGAAGTCTTAAATCCCCATATAGTAGAGTCTTGTGCAAGGGTATGTAGCACATCACACTTATGGACAGGAGGCTATTAGATGTTTTAGGAAAAGTTTCCCTTCTTTTTGTAACGCCCCAAAATTTAGGTCTTGAGACGTCACATGGTGCTTAGGGACACAAGTGACCCCAAACTATCCCTCTTACTGGCTTAGTTTGTAAACAACTGGATAAAATGGTTAAATCTATATAAAATTAGGGAAAATATAGAACTTCTCTGAACTTGATCAATATAAACATGAACTTTACAAGATTACAACTCTACTTTTACCAAACGAAACTGAAACTGAAAAAATCAACTTTTGTTGACTGTCTATGATGCCTCTACTAGTACTGACTTTAGATAGCCGGGGTTATTACTACCAACTATCTAAGCTCAATACGACTAAAACAACAAAAATACAATACTTCTCGAACGTATAACCAACTCAAGCCCTTGAATCAAAAGGACTTATCACCTGCTAAATGGGAGTGACGGACTGACTGAATGTGGTATCTGTGCTGCAACTTACACCTTCATTATAAGACACTGTAGCTTATAGAAATATATGGAGGTTGATACTTTAAGGAATGTACTGAGTATGTGGTGGTGCAATGTAAGTTATAAATAATATCATAAATGATTATGAAAATTATGTATGCTTACGATAACAACTTTCTTCACTTGAATTAACTGAAATATATTCCTTTTAAATCATCAATAATAGTACACACATTATAAATATCATAAATCATTATACTCAACTTAAACTCTTTAAATCATGAATTAGAGTGACTCGGTAACTCATGAAAACTTGGACTACTATGGACTTGGGAGTTTCTTATAACCGACAGAACTACACTATGTGAGCCGCATGGAGTCTAATGTATTGCCCTTCTAAGGAGAGAACCCAACATTGGCAGGTGCATCGTACTCTTGCTAGGGAGTACAACCTCATTTTCACAATTATAATCCCACACTCGGTCTTTGGCCCACAATTATCAACATCAATCCTACGGTGGTACGTAGTTTCGGGGAGATACCAAATTTCTTGCTCGGTGCTAAATACTCCTCCCAGACTCAGCTCAGAACGCGTTAGGAAATCCACCTTAATCAATATCAATTCATGGGTCTATTATGAAGAACAAAATAATATTATATCTCATCGATAAATCATATATAACTGTGGATTCCTAACTCGACTCAAAATCAAACAATCTTTATTAACATCAAGATATATCAATTCATTTAGTCATGGCCACATCAATAACTTTGAGAAAATATCAGGACTCATTATAACAACTCAATCTTATGAATCAATATACTCAATAATCCAATTTGTCATAAGGAAACTTAAAGCCGTACACATGTCTTGAAAGCACTTGAAATACCAACTCATGGTAGAACATGAAATTCATAATATTAAATATCAAGTCATAATTTAGAAATTGTAAAATAGTCATGCATCAAAAACTTCAAGAAAACATCATAGAACTCATTCTTGACTCTCAAGCTCAAATATTAATATATATATATATATATATATATATATATATATATATATATATATATATATATATATATATATATATATATATTCAATAATCAAACTAATCATAGAAAAACTTAAATCATGACTCTTATCTCAAATCATTCAGAAATCATCAACTCATAATAACAATATTCAACTTATGGATAACTTCTCAATTTAAGGAATAAAATGATGAAATAGTCACGTGTATCAATCTTGAATAGCTCAACTATCATAAATCATTAATAAAGTAATTTGAGTGTAAACCCACTTTGTAAAATCATGGATTTCAATAGTAGAAATTGAATCTTTGGGCTCAAGAACGAAAGAAGTGTTCTTGTTCAGACTCCAAATACCTTGGATTATGGATTTAAGATGAACAAGCTTGATTGGAAACTCTTTTTCACACTTTTGAGCTAAGTTTCTTGATGCCTTTGACTTGAAAAACTTGATTCTTGGCCAACTTTGTGAAATCTTTGGAAGATTCTCAAATTTCTTGGAGAAGATTCGATTTAGGATTTTAGAAGAAACCCTATTTTCTTTATCTTTTCCTTGGAAGAGAATGAGAGATAATGAAGGTTTTCTCCACTACTAGTATATATATATAGAGAGAGAGAGGCAAAAAGTGAGTGGAAAAGACCAAAATACCCTTTTAAAAACGTCCTTGAGTTGCTGGAAATATATACTTGACACCATCCGTGATAGGCCATTAGGTTCGTGATAGGCCGTGACGAATGGTCATCACAAAAAGGGGTCCAATTCTTGATTTTCTGCCCAATGCTTACGACATCATCAGAAATGTCGTCAGAATGTGATGATGTCATCAAAAATGGCGTCAGAAATGTGACAGCCCATCGGTATGGGCATAACTCTTTGTTCCGATATCGGTTTTGGAGAAATCGGTATCGTTGGAAAGATAATTAAATTATCTATCTGTTGATAGGTCATGATCTCAAAAATTCCAAGTATGATGAAATATATGCTCGTTTGAAGTTAACTATATCAATATCCTTCCCAAGAATTCAATAGGTAAGGAATATTTTGATTTGCCCAATCGTTAGGACATATTTAAGGCCTTAATACACACCATCATTGATTAGAAAACAACCAAAGCACTACAATTTATTTGTCAAGAGCTTGATTCATGGTTGCACCATTGGTTAGAGTCTCGGGGAATTACAAAATGGCTCTAACTTCCTCACCGGGTGTCCGATTCGGGTGAATGTTATGTCGATGGAAAGCTTATCCAATTCTCCACATGATAGAAATTAGAATTTAGGAAAATACAACATGAGATAAACAACAATCAATTTGGAAGTCATCCATATTCACTTAAAATATGGATTTAGGCTTAAGAAACGATCAGGGTATTACAATATCTCCCCCTTGGAAACATTCATCCTCGAATGTAGCTTTTTGGCCAAGAATATAGAGAAAATTGAAGACACATAGCTGAAACAACTTGTTAATCTGAATCTATATCTTTCTAAATTTTGGAGTACTTCGTTGAATGCATAAACTTATGTGAGAGTAGCTATACAGCTGGATCCGAGACTGGAAAAGAGTAGATAAAAGACAAATGTAATTCTCGACTGAATCTGAGCTGATTTGCCTTCTTCCTATATTAAAGAGTGGGCTTATACTGAGTGATTAGAATTCACTTGATGTTACAAGGGTGCAATCGTACTCATAGATGGTGAAGAGATAATTTATGCAGGCATAGGTCATGAGAAACAAGGATAAGACTACAAAATGGGTATTACGTTGTTTGGACTAGAATACTTGGAAAACAAAGATTGTTAAATGAATGCTTATAGACTGAGTCACAATTATTTATCCAAATCTGAAACTAATGCCTGATACACATATTGAACTGGTAGATTGTTAGGTACGGGCAACTACTTACCGGATTGGTCGTACTTATGAAACTTTGACTGCTAAGACCAGATTAGTTCGAAAAAATATGGAAGGCCATAGAAACCTATCATCCAAATTTTAAAAATTGGGTTGCTAGCTATGCAACTGAATCGTACTAGATACTCATACCTATGTAGAGGATTTCTTCAACACCCTCCCAAGGAATTCTAATGGTCTGATGGTGCAAAGAACTTTAGGAAAGATCTAAACAAGACATCTGAATCAGAGATCATAAATTACCATAATCCCATAACTTGAAACCTAAACCTATGAATAATAAGTTAGGATAAAAGTACTAAGCTTCAAGAAAGGAAAATCCTTAATCTCAAACTCAACCACACTTCTCAAACACTCTCTCAACTATACTATACCCTTCTGATACTATACTTAATCGATTCAACTTACAATCCTCACCACACCGATACTTCCATCTACTCATATCCCCTCAAACCAAACCCCCTCACCATCTTCATGCCTAACCTAGAACCACAAGATTCACCACATAACCCTATTATGAATCATGAGCTCCCACAAAACTACATTCTTTCAACCACTCACTTCAAGAGTAATTCTCATTACCACTTCGACTACTCCAATCCACCTAGCACTAGCCATTTACTAATGTGCAAGGGACCCATCCACATGCACATAAACACGACATTTAAGCCTATCTTCATACCCTATACACCTCTTAGCAAGAAAGATTTCCATGAACTCACCTCAAGCACATCTGACATACTCCTAGCTAATCAAGTCCTACACAAATGCTTCACTCCAATATTTCTTCCAACTCATGGAATTACACAAAATGAATACACCACAATCTTCCCAATCATAACACATTAAACTTCAGCTAACCATATCATGTATCGAAGACTTAGCTTCAATCTTACTTCGCCTTACCGTCTAGTAAAGTAAGCATGCCACCCTCTATCGTTGATAAGGAAATGTCTCCTCTCTTCTGACTAAACAACTATTCACCACCACTATCTTGGGTAAGGTAAGACAACTACAAGATTAGAGCATGAGGATCTGACACTTGAATAGATGCTATGAATAACTTGACACACAACTGAGGCTTGAGGAATAGAGGATTTAACATCATAAAACCATGTACGATATAAATATGAATACTGATCATTAAAAATAGCACTTGAACATTGGAACTAAACATATCACAAAGATCGAGTACATAAGTAATGCGTTGCACGACCTAAATTGGAAATTCATAACTATGAAATGTGATTCCAATTGGTGAAAGGTCTGAGACCATTTCGGTAACTAAGTGAGGACAGGATTCTTTATGGCATGCCTAGACATGAATCATGATCATCTAATCAAAAAGGAAAGCATGAATAAATATAGGAATGACTGAAAATACTGAAATAAGAATGGTTCAAGCAGTATCCCTTCTCACAGCTATTCCACAACTTATTGGCATACCTACTAGAACCTAACAACCTAACCTGGTTACTTATTCTACTATCTCCCCCTTAGACTAAAGCCATCACGATCCTTGACTCAATTATTTGGAACATAGTTCATTACCTAACTAGTCTTCCTCCACCTAGCAACTCCACGAAACTTACTAATTACACCACATACAATGACCCTAGAAAAAATAAAAAAATAAAGCATCCCCATAGCACATTGGGAAGAATTTCTCACCAAGAACATAGAATCAAACTTAATTACAAGTCAACCAGACTCAAGCTCTTCCCTACACTATCCAAGCCTATTAGATCACTTCTTTGTAACTAGCACCATTAACCAAGAAATCATCACATCCACCTTTATAGCCACCAATCATCCAATCTTATTGCCTAGCACTCAACATAAATTATAACTCCACCTCACACACATAGTTCTCACTTGGAAACTATAAAACAAAATGTCAATAAATAGTAGTCAACTTAAAACCCCAAATAACAATAATTGGTCATAATCATATGATCTCTCTCATTTATAATCCATCAACACACCCTCCTTCTATTCATCATTACTATCTATCCTTCATACACAACTTAACTTAGTTCATAACTCTTTAAGCCTCAACTTAACTTTTCTTTGTAATCTTAGGAGCACCTAAGTTAACATCACTCATCCACTATGTATCCTCGTCCATAACCTATACTTGTCTTGTGCAACATATCGTTAACAACTCTTTTCATACCTTAAGAAAACTATTATTTACCTCCACCAATAACTCCTTCTTTTTTTCTTCCGTGAGCTGACACACAAGAACAATATCACTTCATCACTAACTTGGTCAAATACAAAAGGCTTGGCTATACATACTTTCAATGAATCACACATTCCATCTTTCTTGCCACTACATCTCTAAATCCAGTTCCAACTAGTACGAGGAAACAAGATACACAAAGAGTTGCTAGTGAATCAAAATAGGCCTCACCCGGCTTCACTAGTCTTTAATTTCCAACATCATTACAATAAGAAGAGTACGAGAGGTAGAAAATCTCCATACAATATTCGATAATCTAATAATACACATCTTAATCTATCTCAACAAAAAGAATCATAAGGGAGAGGGTATAACATTAAACTTAGGAAAATCATAACACATTGGTAAGCTCTTCTTAGGCCACTTTATGAAACTTCTGAAAGTTCTCTCTTGTAAGTCTAAGGACATTGTCAGGGAAGGAAATTAAAACTTGCAGATCATGTTACATCAAGAACAGTACATAGATAAAGAAGTATAAACTATCATTATAGATTATGAGAGGGAATCTGGAAATACAACAAACTTGGGATTATTACACGATTCATAAGAAAGGTATGATAAGACACTAATAGGATACTATCTACAAAGAGTTGAGCTTGACTGTCTCTAATACCTTAAAAATATGGCGGGGATGCCCTGAATAGAGAAAGATAAGAATCTGCATAAATTTCTTAAAGAACGAGCTAAGATTTGAAGGAATGTAGACCTTTTCTAAATATCTTGTAGCCTCTCAAAGAAAAGTACGGACGTCTTCGTACCATTCTGCAAGACTCTACTAGACATGACTTCATAGACACCCTAGGACACTTGAACTCTGTGCTCTGATACCAAGTTTATAACACCCCAAAATTTGGGTCCCGAGATGTCACACGATGCTTAGGGGCACAAGTGAGCCCAAGCTAACCCTACTACTAGGTTAATCGTAAACAACTGAATAAAATGTTTAAATCTATATAAAATCAACAACAATATAGAACTTCTCTGAATTTGATCAATATAAACTTGAACTTCATAAGATTACAACCCTACTTTTACCAAATGAAACTGAAATTGAATACATCAACTTCTACTAACTGTCTATCAAGCCTCTACTGGTACTGACTTTAGATAGCTGGATAATGACTACCAACTATCTAAGCTCAATACGACTAAGATATGAAAAATACAATACTTATCGAACTATATAACCAACTCAAGCTCTTGAATAAAAAGGATTTATCACCTGCTGAGTGGGAGCGGCAGACTGACTGAATGTGGTATTTGCGCTACAAGTTGTAACTACATTATAAGACACTGTAGCATATAGAAATATATGGCGGTCAATACTTTTAGAATGTATGGGTAAGTGGGGGTACAATGCAATATTATAAATAACATCATAAATGATTATGAAAATCATGCATGCTGATGATAACAAATTTCTTCACTTGAATTAACTGAAATATATTCCCTATAAATCATCAACAGCAGTACACACATTATAAATCTCATAAATCATTATACTCAACTCAAACTCTTTAAATCATGACTTAGAGTGACTCAATAACTCATGAAAACTTGAACTATTATGGACTTGGGAGTTTCTTATAACCAACAAACTACACCATGTGAGACGCATGGAGTCTAACGTATTGACCTCCCACATTGGCGGGAGCGTCGTACTCTTGCCAGGGAGTACAACTTCAATTTCATAATCGCAATCCCACACTAAGACTTTGGCCCACAATTATCAACATCAATCCTACGGTGACATGTAGTTTTGGGGAAATATCAAATTTCTCGCTTGGTGCTAAATACTCCTCCCAGACTCAGCTTAAAACATGTTAGGAAATCCACCTTAATCAATATCAATTCATAGGTCTATCATGAAGAATAAAATAATAATATATCTCATCGGTAAATCATATACAACTGTGGATTCCTAACTCGATTCAAAATCAAATAATCTTTCTCAATATGAAGCTGTGTCAATTCATTTAGTTATGGCAACATCAATAACTTTGAGGAAATATCAAGATTCATTATAACAACTCAATCTTATGAATCAATATACTCAATAATCCAATTGTCATAAGGAAGCTTAAAGCTTGACACATGTCTTGAAAGCACTTGAAATACCAACTCATGGTAGAACATGAAATTCACAATATCAAAACTTCAAGAAAACATCATAGAACTCATTCTTGACTCTCAAGCTTAAATATATATATATATATATATATATATATATATATATATATTCAATAATCAAACTTCTCATAGAAAAACTTAAATCATGACTCTTATCTCAAATCATTCAGAAAACATCAACTCATAATAACAATATTCAACTTATGGATAACTTCTCAATTTAAGGAATAAAATGATGAAATAGTCACGTGTATCAATCTTGAATAGCTCAACTATCATAAATCATTAATAAAGTAATTTGAGTGTAAACCCACTTTGAAAAAACATGGATTTCAATATTAGAAATTGAATCTTTGGGCACAAGAACGAAAGAAGTATTCTTTTTCAAACCCCACATACTTTGGATTATGAATTTAAGATGAACAAGCTTGATTGGGAACTCTTCTTCACACTTTTGAGCTAAGTTTCTTGATGCCTTTGACTTGAAAAATTTGATTCTTGATTTTGTGCCCAGGGCTGACGATGTAAGCATAAATGTCATCAGAATGTGAAGACATAATAAAAAATAGCATCAAAAATGTGATAGCCCATCAGAACCGTCGTCACCGTTTTCCAGCTTGACATGCTTGAGTAAAATGGGCATATCTCTTTGCTCTGATATCGAATTTTGGAAAAATTGATATCGTTGGAAAGATAATTAAATTATCTATCTGTTTATAGGTCATGAGATCAAATATTCCAAGTGTAATGAGAGATATGATTGTTTAAATTTAACTATACCAATATCTTTCCCAAGAATTCAATTGGTAAGGAATGTTTTGATTCGACCAATCGTTATGACATCTTTAAGGCCTTAATACACACCATACTTGATTAGAAAACAACAAAAGTACTATAATTTATTTCTCAAGATCTTGATTCATGGTTGCAGTATTGGTTAGAGTCTTGGGAAATTATAAAATAGATCTAACTTCCTCCCGGGTGTCTGATTTGGGTGAATCTTATGTCGATGGAAAGATTATCCAATTCTCCACATGATAGAAAGTAGAATTTATGGAAATACAACATGAGATTAAAAACAATCAATTTGGAAGTCATCTATAGTCACTCAAAAGATGGATATAGGCTTAATAAATGATCGAGGTATTACACTTTTAGTAATCATGTCAATAGGGTAACCACAAGCTCAAGTTAAACTTTCTGTCTAATCTAAGTTTACCTTCAATTTACAAAATACGCCTCTAAAATAGACTAAGGGAAGAGGAACGGGAGGCTAGCCAATACCTCAGCCCATCCAGAATGATCCCTTAGGCAAATATGTCCCCCATACTGAATTCAGAATAGCTTTCACCATTCTAGCTCATTCTGTGGTAGCCTAGAATCAACACCCAGATACCATTTTGGCCAACCTAGTGGCCAATATGCTGTACCAATATTCAGGACTTCACCTGAATAAACCCTTTATATTTTACCGGGTTAAAGTAAGATGAGGACCCATAGGAATTTATTGATCTAGTGCAAAAGGTTACAAATATTATGGGTGTAACATCTAGTGTGAGTGTTGAGTTATCTGCACATCAGTTGCAGGATATAGCTTACTCATGGTTCAAATAGTGGAAAGTAAAATGGGCCACAAATGCAGGGCCCATAGAATGAGATGTGTTTGCTATTGCTTTTCTAGATAGGTTCTTCCCACTGGAGTTGAGCAAAGTGAAGGTTTTGAATTTATAAATTTGAAGCAGGGCAACATGATGGTACAAGATTGTTATCTCAAGTTTACTCAATTAGCCAGATACGTTCCTCATGTGGTAGCAAATAGAATATCTAAGACGAGTAAGTTTGTGACTTGTATTTATAGTAGTATGGTATAGAAGTGTAGGATCACAATATTGATTAAGGTGATGGACATATCTAGGCTATTGTCCATGCTCAGCATATAGAGAAGGCTAAGAATAATAAGAAGAAAAGAGAGAAAAAGAGAGCTAAAACAGGTAGCTTTAAATTTACCCAGGTTAAGTCAGAGGGTTGTAATTATTCTCAGTTCTGTCCAAAATCCTTAGTTCTGTCCAAAATCCTCAGTTCCATATCCATCCTCATCCAGTGCTCCCACGCCAAAATTTAGAGATACCAATAGAGATAGGGCGTCAAGCTCTAAACCCTAGTGTAGTGTTAGCAGTGCTCGAACAAATCCTCTTTGCTAGAAGTATGGCAAAAACCATCAGGGTGTATGCAAAGTTGGCAGTGATATATGTTTTGAATGTGGCAAGCTAGGCCACAAAGTCAGATAATTTCCTCAGGTAGGTTCGTAGAGTTAGCATAACCGTCCCTCAGCTTAGTCTGGTCACTTGAATTAGTAGGGTGCCGCCTCCAGTGACACCATTGGGAAAAGCCTAAATAGAATCATACACTTCAGTCTCGATAGGATCAAGAAATTTCTCCTTATGTTGTCACTGTTAAGTTACAAGTTTATCATTTGCATGTTTATGTGTTGCTAGATCCAGGAGCGTTTTTGTCCTTATAACTCCTTTTATAGATGTTGACTTCAGAGTCAGTCCTAAAATTCTAGCAGATCCTTTCTTAATCTCTACCCCAGTGGGTAAATCTATCATAGCCTAATAGGTATACAGGAACTGTCCTATTATGGTACCTCAGAAAGTTACTTCAGCAGACTTAGTCAAATTAGAGATGACCAAATTTAATGTCATTCATCATAAGGATTGTCTTTATTCCTGTTATTCCTCAGTCGACTGCAAAAATAGAATTATCTAGTTTTAGTTTTTGAATGAGCCCATCCTAGAGTAGAGGGGTAGTACTTCAACACTTAGTGGTCAGCTTGTTTCCTACCTTAGGACAAGGAAAATGATATCCAAGGGATATGTCTATCATCTTGTTCGAGTTCAGGACTCTAGATCAGAAACCCCTACTGTTGAGTTAGTATCAGAAGTATGTGAATTACCAAATGTATTTCTCGAAGATCTTTCTGGAGTTCCTCTCAAAAGGGAAATTGACTTCAGAATAGAACTTCTTCCAGATACTCAGCCTATATCTATTCCGTCATATAGAATGACTCCTGCAAAACTTAAAGATTTAAAAGAACATTTGAAAGATCTCCTAGATAAGGGATTCATTAGACCTAGTATGTCCCCATGGGGTGCACCAGTTCTATTCATGCGTAAGATAGACAGTTCTCTCAAAATATGTATAGACTACCGTTAGCTAAACAAAGTCATGGTCAAGAACAAGTATCCACTTCCTAGAATTGATGACTTGTTTGACCAACTTCAGGATGCCAGTTTTTTTTCTAAGATATACCTCAGATCAGGCTATCATCAGCTCAGAGTCAGAGAATATGACATTCCAAAAATAGCTTTCAGAACTTGGTATGGTAACTTTGAATTCTTAGTCATGTGATTTGGTCTTACTAATACCCCAACAACTTTCATGTACTTGATAAACCATGAGGTCAAGAAGTAGTTGGACATGTTCATCATAGTCTTCATAGAGGACATTCTTTTGTACTCTAATAATGAGCATGCTCATGGAAACCATCTCAGAATAGTATTATAGACTCTTAGAAACCATCAACTATTTGCCAAATTTAGAAAGTGCAAATTTTGGCTACGGTCAGTAGCCTTCCTCGGTGATATCATTTCCGATGATGGCATTAGAGTTGATCCCCAAAAGACCAAATCAGTGAGAAAATAGCCCAGACCCATCTCTCCATCAGATATCCAGAATTTTTTGGATTTGGCTGGCTATAATCGATGGTGTTTTAAGGAATTTTAGTCTATTGCACCCCCTATGTTCAGATTGACTCTGAAAAAGGTCAAATTTCAGTGGCCAGATTCTTGTGAGAAGAGTTTTCAAGAGTTTAAGACTGATTCACTACAACCTCAGTTTTGACCCTACGATATGGTTCAGATGGATTTGTGGTATATTGTTATGCTTCCAGGGTTAGTCTAGGGTGCGTTTTGATGTAGAGAGGTAAGGTCATAGCCTGTACCTCTAGATAGCTCAAACTCCATAAAAAGAACTATCAAACTCTTGTTGTCAAGTTAACATCAGTAGTGTTTGCCTTAAAAGATTTGGAGGCATTACTTGTATGGTGTGAACATTGATATGTTCACTGACCATAAGAGCCTACATTATGTGTTCTCTCAGAAAGACCTGAACCTCCATCATAGAAGATGGTTGGAGTTGTTGAAGGACTATGACATGAGCGTTATGTAACATCCGGGTAAAGCCAATGTAGTGACTGATGCTCTAAGTAGGATGTCTATGGGTAGTGTTGCTCATGTATAGGATGGTAAGAAGAAGTTAGCTTAAGAATTTCATTAGCTTATGTAAGGTAGTTCATAAGCTCTAAGTAGAATGTCTATAGGTAGTGTTTCTTTAAGCAGGATAGGGATCCTAACCTAGTTAAGTTGAAAGAATTATTCAGGGTTCTGAAGATAAAGGTTTCTACCAAGGGAAAGATAATGTATTGCGTTGTCAGGGTTGGCTATTATGCCAAGTGTAGATGACCTGAGACAATGGATTCTTACAGAAGCGCATGGTGCAAGTAACTCTATTCATCCTAGGACCACTAAAATGTACCGTGATTTATGGGAGATCTACTGGTGGAGTGGGATGAAGAAATACATTGTAAAGTTTATATCTAAGTGCTCAACATGTCAGCAGGTTAAGATCAATCATCAGTAGCCTAGTAGGGCTATGCAGGAGTTCAGTATTCCCACTTGGAAGTGGGAAAACTTGAACATGGATTTTGTGATAGGTTTGCCTTATACTCATTGTTAGCATGACTTAGTTTGGGTTATTATAGATAGGATGACCAAATCAGCTTTTTTTCTACTAGTCCGTACCTCTTATCTAGCTGAGGACTATGCCAAGCTCTATGTTAGAGAGTTGGTAAGATTACATAGAGTTCCATTGTCTATTATCTGAGATAGAGGTACGCAGTTCACCTTTTATATCTAGAAAACCTTCTAAAAGGGTCTTGGTACCCAAGTCTAACTTAGTACAACATTTCAAACTCAGAAAGATGGTCAAGCAGAAAGAACCATTCAGACTTTAGAGGATATGCTGCAAGTGTGTACGATAGACTTTAAAGGTTGTTGGGATGACCACTTACCTTTAATTGAGTTTGCATATAACATTAGCTATAAATCCAACATTTAGATGGGTCCATTTGATGCGATCTTTGGGAGAAGACGTAGGTCTCCCATTGGTTGGTTTAAAGTGGGAGAGCCCGTAGTGGTAGGGCGTGACTTGGTGTTTGTCGCCTTAGAGAAGGTTCAGCTAATCAGGGAAAGGCTTAGGACAACTCAGAGCTGATAGAAATCATACGCAGATGTATGGAGAAAGGATATCAAGTTTGATATTGGTGATTATGTGTATTTGAAGATCTCTCCTATAAAAAAAGCAAAAAGGTTAGTCAAGAAGGGGATGCTCAATCCCCGATATATTGGTCCTTACCGAATTCTCAGCCGTTTTGAAAAGGTAGCTTACGAGCTTGAGTTGCTTTCAGATTTAGCTTCAGTCCATCAAGTGTTCTATGTCTCCTTGCTAAAGAAATGCATAGGTGACCCAACAGTTGTAGTCCCTGTAGGGGGTATAGATATTCAGAACAACCTCTCTTATGAGGAGATTCCAGTCAAAATCCTTGATTATCAGATTTACAGACTGAGGAACAAAGAGGTCCCATTAGTCAATGTTCTTTGGAAAAATCAGTCCGTTAAGGGAGCTACTTGGGAAACAGAAGCAGATATGCAGACCAAGTATCCTCACCTCTTTTTCGCAAACTCTGACTCAGCCCAAGCTAACTGTTTTCCCATGAACTTACTAAATTCCATGCCTAGATTTCCTTTATAGACTTGGTATCAGTTACCATTGCATTTTTTAGTTATGTATTTATGCATCAGATATGCATGTTACGCATGAGAAACTCAGCTTATAAACAATTCCAGTCATGCATTCACAAATTATGTTTAGACATGTACTCATGCATGCGATATATATGTTCAGTATGAAATTTCAGCATATCAGTAGTGTCAGTCATGAAATCATGTTATAGTTGTGCATGTTCTGTATCTAAATCTATTCTATGAATTTCATGTTGGGTTTGATTATATTCATGATTATAATGATTAAATGGGTTTCTAATCTATGTTTTGTTACAAATTTCATGTGGATATATTTGATATATGTATAGAATCATGTGAATCCATGCTAAACCCTTGAAATTGTACATGGGGATTTGAATTATGGTGCCTATATGTGGTTAGTATTATGTGCATGGATTATGTCCTTCAAGTGTTTGATAAATTTCTTATGTAAACAAAGAAAATGGGAAAACAATCATGTCGTGTTAGCTTATTTGCAAGTTATATCATGCCAGTGTTTGGTAAAATGTCTCTATGAATGAGTTATGATCAAGTGCACATGGTTATGCCCTTTTAAATTTATGCTATGATTTAACTTTCATGCTATAGAGTCCTGGGGGTATCCAATACCCAAAAACTTAGTTGCGAGAGTTATGGCAGTTATAGAATAGTCTCAGTAGTGTCACAAATAGTAGACTCAGTAATCAATCATAGTTACAGTTCAGTATTCAATTCAGACCTTAGTAAACCTAGTTAGTCAATAGAACTTTATAGTATTCCATCAGTTAAATGAATTCAGTAGTACTCTGTTAGTTAACAAAACTTAGTGAACTCAGTTCAGTTTAGTTAGATAGTACAGTAAAAAATAGTTCAGTTCAACATAGTACTATTTAGAAATCAGTCAGTTTCTATTTAGTTGGGAGTAGAATTCAGTATCGAGCGAACCCAGAAATGGAGACATTCCTGTCAACAGAGGGTTTGGCCTTTATTATAAGTCCCTATATTATAGAACTATGTAGCCATCATAGGTTGAGATATCTTTCTACCATACTAGGGCTAATACATCTCATACGAGTTTTTTCTGCCAGCAAAGATTGAAAAAAGAGCTTCCTGTCAGAGAGGGTTAAGTCATCATAACTTGTCTTTAGCTGTGGCATTGTGCTGACACCCTCCCAACTGGGGTTATAGGTTAAAACCCAATATATTTTGATAGGGGCATGTCAGTTAGATAATTATCTCCCACAGTCTCAATTTCAGTTTCAGTCTCAATATAGAACTCAGTTCAGTTCTATAGAACCAGGACTATCAAATACAGTCACTTAGTTAAGTACGAAACTCAGCACAGTTCGACAAAATTAGTACTTCTAATACAATCATTCAGCTATTAGTTATATAGTATAAGTTAAATCTGATATCAATAAATTAATAATTCAGAACTCAGTATCCAGTGTTATCATGACCTTAGTTATAGTTTACGTATTTATGCATGTACTCTCATTCAGCTATACTCATATGATTCAGTCAGTATTATTCATGCATATGAACCAATGCATCTTAGCCTACCTTACTTAGCATACCAGTACATTCAAAGTACTGACACATACCTTTATTTCATGTTATGATGTCTTATATCATAGGTTCAAACGCATGGGATGCCGATCATATTTAGCAACCCGATCCATCAATAGTTGACTAGTGGTGAGTCCTCATTATTTGAGGAAAGATTTATTATTCAAATATTTCAGTACTCAATTTGTTTCAATGGTCAGAGTTATTTGTGGACTTGTCCCATCAACACTTTGTTCAGACAGTAGAGATTTTTCAGACTAGAGTATTTATAAACAGATGTTCAGTTTTGATACTGATGTACCGTACTCAGTATTTATTTTTGATTTGAACCTTATGGAAGATTGCCACCCAATTTTTTCATAATTATAGTATTACTATTTAGTTTTTACAGCAGTTACAGGTCATGGGTTAGCTTGTAGTCTCTGATATTATGAGCACCATATAGCATCTAGGGTACAGACTTGGGGCATTACGAAATTGAATTTTAAGTTCAAGAAGGGTGTGGTTCAAAAGAGGGATAGAAAGAATAGGTCATGAGTTGTAAAGTATTGGCCAAAGAAAGGTCCAAAGGCTCAAAGTGGGTAACTAGGGATTACAATCATGCACGAGTAGGCTTTAGGCTAGAGTGGGTTCCAAAGTCACAAAGATGGACTAAGATCATTTCTTCAACCACATACAATCAAAATTATCTTTGAAAGACTAATGGGGAAATTTCTAGATAACACAAGTATACAAGAGATGAATCCAAATATCTAACCACACATGGCATGAAAAATTCACCAAGGGTGATCAAATGCCCTCTCCCTCTAGAGACAAAAATAGACTATCTATCAATATTAACAAGTCAAAATTTGTGGAGTCACAAAAAGAGAAAGATTTTTTGTTACAAGGTTGCTTATGTTTATGCCCCTAATTTTTTTTTGAAAAGTTTTGGATGAAAAGGGTTGTTTGTTTTGCATTTGCACCATACTCAATTTTCTAAATCATGGCTACAACCAAAGCCTTAGCCTCACATTTAGGCTAACTATGGGAAAAACCAACCATATGGTTACTCAGACTTCGCTAGTGGTATGAGTGCAATTCCAAATTTCCAATGGTACAGGTACTCACACTTCCCTTGCATCCATGATTCAAAACCCAGGAATGACACTTTTTCCTTAAGAATAATGTCATTAAATTTATCATAGGGAAAGGATCATCCAACATTATTATTAAAAGCAATAGACAACTACAAATAAAAATAATCAATTCTCAAAATTTTCATGCTTTGAGTGAACTAAGTTTGAGTATTGCAAATCAATGAATTCACACAAAGGTAGCGCCGTACTCCCCAACTATAAGACTTATAGTGACCTCAGTACACACTTTAAAAGCACAAGAATAGTAAAAAGGCTCCCTGAAACCGCATTAATAACCATGTTGAATGCTGGATAGAGAGGCAGGATCACGACCTGATTGGTCCGATCACAGTTTCGCGATTGCCACAAAATGTTTGCAATCGTGATATTTAAGGCTATTTGCTTCTCTATTTTGCCCTTTTTTATGCATGGCTACAATACTTCAAAACTTGGTTTTCCCCTGTCCCATAGCACTTACAAAACATTAAAATTTTGTGATTTATTCACAAGTAAATAGCATAATCATGAAAATAATGGGTTGTCTCCCATCAAGCGCTTGGTATAAAATTGTGGCAGGAAGCCTCTTTGATCCTCATTTGTGTCTACACTTAGAGGATTTAAACTTTATTCCCCTCTTTTGGTCATTTAATCTCCGAGTCTCTTAGGGAAAAAGTAATAGCACCATGATGCATGGTCGATCACTCCATTTTGAATACTTGAAACGTTTACCCAATTTTGTATCAAACTTCTATGTGGGTTAATTGGGAAAAGGTGAGAGTGTTGGAAGGACTCTACTTGGACATTGGTCTTTAAGCTTCTTGGCCTTCAACATTGTTGCTTTAGCATGCCTATTTGGAAGGTTAAACTCCAAAATATAAGGAAATTTCTCCTTCTTTCCAATATTCATCACGTGCTTGGGTGGATTTCCATGAAATCCACCAAAGATAATTTTTTAAAAGTGGATATAATGAGGATTTTTCTTTAATTTTGGAGTTGCATTCCATTGGTCATCTTCACCCCAAAATTGGCTAAAGTCTTTATAAGAATTTTCTTGATTTATTCTATCAACTCTAGAACCATTTCCTTTATTCTGGCATCTTCAACCATATTGAGCTTGGTTGGCTGGGAAATCAGCAAAGATTCTTCAATGTCAAGCTTGTTTAGAAGCGTGGACATGATCGTAGTATTAGAATGATTGACCTCCATGCCTATGTCTTCTATCTTTTTGTTTTCCTTGTTATATGCCTCCATTGATTGGAGTATAAGAGTTGCTTCCTCCCTCACCATTGTTGTCAAATCCAAGATACATTGAAGCATTGCTTCAATGCCACTATTTTCCATGTTTTGTTCTTCACTTTCTTTGTCATAAGACCTATCAAATCCATAGAAGAGCTAGCATTTAGGATAGCAGAACAAGGGGAGGGAGTATTTTTATAATCACTCCAATGTCTTAAGTCATCCTCCATTGATGTCACCCATTCCAAGAGACGTTGAATCATTGCTTCAACACCAATATTTTTCATGTTTTTTTCTTCCCTTTCTTTCTCATAAGACCTATCAAAATCATAAGGAGAACTAGAACCTAGGTTTACAAAACGGGGGCAGAGGATGTTTAAGCAATTACTCCAATGTCCATGTCTACCACCACAAAGAGAACAACTATACTTCCCATAGGATGTAGATGGTACACACATCTCTATCATGGGAGTATAGATACAATCTTTACAAAGGTGGGATCCATTACAATATGGACATGGATTTTCGCAATAGGATTTCCAACCATCGATGTTACATTTATTCCAAGATGCCATAGTGATAAGTAAGCAAAAACAAAAATCTACCTAAGACAAGAAACAAAAGAAAATAACAAAAAAATATTTACAAGTTTGAACCAAATCAAGTAAGCTAAAATTCCAAACTCACTCAATACGATAAATTGTTCCTCGACAATGGTGCCATTTTTGATAACGATCAACTTACACGTCCAATTTAGTGCAAAATAATAGTTGTCAATATATTTACCGAACTAAAAGTTAGGGTTGAATCCATGAGGAACAATATAAGTAGTGATTGGGTAAGTTCGGAATAATAGTTGCTCGCGAAGTTCAAACCTATGATACAAGATAATTTGGGGGTTTCCAATCGTGTTGAATATGAATGCAACTCTTGGGCTTCTAGGGACTAATTTGAGACTAAGAATAATTAGAGTGTAATCAATGAAAATGGATCTTGGGAATATGCCTTCCTAGGGGCAAGATGTGCATGGGAACATGATAATTCGATTTAAATTCTAATCATTGATGATGTGGTTGGCTCGGTCTAAAGTCCTTGAGGCTAATTTTTCAACAAAACCACAACGATTCAACTCATTAACCCTTTTGAGTACCTAACAAGTGTACAATTAAAGCCACCTAATACCTCAATTAGGCACCCTTATTTCAAGATGGAACCTGAGGGATAACTAACCTTCTAATCACCATTATGTCTAAGATAGTGAAAAATTAGCAAGACACACCCATGATTATCTACTATTGTTTTGGTTCCCGCATCCCTCTTTAAATGATGATGTGGGATCCTAAAGTTCACCCAAAACCCCTCTTTAAAGGTGGTTGGGGCTATCAAGAGCTTGGGACTTTCATCCAACAAACCTTTATAGGAATTTGGACTTTCACCTGCAAATCCCTACCTAATTAATCAAGCAACAATAGAACCCATCATCAACAAACTAAATTCCATATAAATATATCACAACCTATGCACAATTTATTCCTATTCATACATAATCCCAAGAGGTAGATCTAGAAAATCATAATAATAATCAAAATAAATAAACCAAGATATCTATTAAAGTTATTCATAGGAAAAATAAAGAGAGGTAAAATCACACTTTAGACTCAATGAATCTTCAATAGACAAAGCCAAACCTACACTTAAAAGTCAATCTAATGTCTTCTTATCACAAGATTAGTATAAGTTTAGCTCCAATCTCCAAGAAATTGCAAGAAACCTAAACGAAGGATATGAAGTATGGTTGTATATTGGATTAGGGTTTGAGCCTTATTTTGTTTGGAAAATTTGGGACAACTTTGTGCATTATTAGTCTTTCCCTTAGGCTGAAATCTTGATATGCTGTGATCGTGGGTCTTTAATGCACTCGCGGTACAGAAACTGCAGGCAATTTCACATGATCGCTGCACTTTGACCTGCTTGACTTTGCATGATCGTGAGCGCAACTGTACTTCTTTGCTTTCTTTTTTTTGTAGCTCCAATTAACATCTTACATCTCATCACCTTTGTGACTGCAACAATGGATATTAGTGCATCAAAATCACAATTATATCTCACTTATTCATTTAAAACAAGGTAAGGTGCACAAATAATAAGTGTGAATGAGTGCTAAATCACTACTCATCACTTGCCTACATAATTCTATGATCAAACATGGGAATGATAATGCACTTATTGTCTTATGAGCACGAACAAATATCTCACCACTAATTACTTACCCAAAGTCAATTTTCAATTCCTCTATCAAGCTTGCCACCATCACCTCCCTTTGAATATCCAGGTTAGAATCTCCTTCTATAGGCATAAGCCTCAATCTAACTATGCCCTACCAAAACTTCACCCTCAAACTTAAGGACGACTTTGCAATCTTTTCTTTGTCTGAAGCCATGACGAGTTTCCATTATTTATAAGAATCCGAGCTAACCATATTCATTGCTTAGCTATTGTAGTCATCCAGTGTTCCAATTCAGGTGTGGTGGTAGGATCCACATACTTTGGACCAATTAACATCCCATTAATAGTACAATCAGAGATATCAACTATCACCCCCTTCACCAAAACCTGTGTCTTGTTCCTCATGTCTATAACTCCAGAGACTTTGGGACAATCCTTCTCTAATATAACTAAGTAATTAGTGAAAAATTTAAGTAACAACTTTTGATAATATGAACCTGGAGGTTTACACAATCACGCTAGCTCATATTCATTAAACCTCCTCTCTAGGTTCGGGTACTTATGGAGATATCTCGTGACTATCTGGTACTCTTTTGTGATAGGCCTCTTCATTGGTCTATTCTGAGTTAGTTGGATCCCACCAAAGAAATACTTCTTCACACCCTCGACCTTCTATCTGATGGATTCTTGGACCTCTACATCCTTACTCTGAATCACTTCTCCTTTTTCTTATTCTAGATCTATTTTTGGATCAAGATTGCCTTCTTTTCACTTTCGACCTTAGGGATAGAATTTGAAATTCGTTGCAACTGCTTTCACTGCTAGCTCCCGCGCTTTATGACTCACTCTTCTTATTAGACTAGGAGAGTTCTTACTTTTTTTTTCACTGTGCCAAGTATAGTAAGAAGGGTCTTCAACATCCATTTCTTGTTCATTTTTAGTTCTTAATGTGGTAGTGTCTCGAGATTGTTGAGATCTAGCAACACCTCCCCCCCTGTGATTGAACCTCTTTTAGTCATAGTACCTGATTTATAAAGGAAAAAAAACCCATAAGGTTATCAGGGTCAAATATATGAAACAAAAAATTGCAATTTGCTTAGGGATGATGGTCAGGCCGATGGTTCGTTGGAAGATCGACGGCTAGTCGCCTTGTCTATCACTCTTAAACATAATGTCAAATATATAGGTATGATCGAGTTGATAGTTCGTAACACCAGTGACAGTCCATTGTAATTACCATCTCTACAAAAGAGAGACTTAAGGATAATTTTCTTGTCAACGGCCACTACAATAGTCCATCGCGCATATGACAGTCCGTCATTTCGGCTATTAAGGATCCTATTTTAGTTTTACATCCATTGGGGTATTTCAGCGAACACTTGGTGTGCCTATGTTGTACATTTAATAAATCTATCAAATTTTACTTTGAATTTACTTCAAAACCACGACAAAACAATGGTTACTTAAACTTAACCCCAAAAAGGCCATACCAGTGCAAAATTATATTTAAATTTAGAGAATATTTAGCCACATAACAATTCATGCTCAGTTACATGATGCATTTGGAAGATACAAAATAAATAGTGTAGTTCAAAATCATACCTGCCCTTACAATGCTACTTCACACTTCTTCAAATTTCTAAATCTAACCAAAGTTAACCCTAGAATTTTAGTAAAGAGAGCATGAAAGGAGATGATGCAAAACATGGTATGGATGATAGGTTTAAATAGAGAAGAGGGAAACTAAGAAGTTTATGGGATTTTGAATGCAATTAAAGGGGAATGAATACACATGAGTTTCAACCATTTACGGAGTTTAAGATACACATATATGTATGTAACTACCCCCACGTTATATTAAATACTAGTTGGGTCGGGTCATATGATTAGTAGGGACAAATAGACCCAAAATTTTCGGGCCTAGAATGACCCAGAATTTCTAAATTACTAAGAAATCACGATGGGCTAAGCGACGGTCCATTGCACAAGTGATGGTCAGTCATCATAGACATTGAATTTTTCTAGAATGGTGACTATTTTAAACCATACTGACAGTCAAGATGATGGTCTATCACAAAACTGACGGTCCATCACTCTTGTCGTAACAGCTTATCAAGAATCCACCCTCATAAGCCATCTTATGATGGGCAAGACGACGATCCATCGACAATGTGATGGTTCTTCAGTCCAACCATCGCTGCTTTATAGAATGTTTCAACTTCCAATTTCTGAAATTATAACTTTTATACACTCATCAACTTGATTAATGTTGCAAAATATCTAAAAAAATGACTATCTATACAATGCTACAGCCCAATATGGGTTTCCTCCAACTAGCACCTAGTATAACGTTGCATAATGACTCGGTTGTCTTGATTACTTAAAATTCATCAAGATAAATCGTACTCTACAATTTCACCTCACCATTTGGCCCAATATAGTGCTTCAACTTTGAGCATTGGCCTTGAATACACTTCCATATTTTTTTTCCAGTTCAACCACCCCGAATGGAAAAACTTGAGTTATTCTAAAATGTCCCGACCATTTTGACTTTAGCTTCCCAGGAAAAATCTTGAATCATGAGTTAAAGAGAAGAACCTAATAACCTACTTGAAACTCTCTCATTCCAATTCTTTATCATGGAACTGCTTCATCATTTCCTTGTAAATATTAGTGATTCCATAAACTCCTTGACAGAACTCATCTATCTCATTTAATTGATCAAGCCTCAAATCAGCTACCTCTTTCCAACTCAAGTTTAACCTCTTGAGTTCCCATAATGCTTTATATTTGAGTTCCACTGGCAGATGACAAGCTTTACTAAAGACAAGATGGTAAGGACACATTTCCATAGATTTCTTAAAAGTTGTTAAAAAACATCATCAAGTTTTCTTGACTAATTACTTTTATTAGAATTAATAGTTTTTACCAGAATAAACTTTATTTCAATTTTTGACACTTCCACTTGCCCACTAGTTTGTGGGCGGTAAGGTGTGGCTACCTTAGGTTATTTCACCTTATATTTTGACAAAGCTACTCTGAAAACGTTTTTGCTGAAGTGTGATCCTCCATCACTAATGATATTTCTTGGAACACCAAATCTTGAGAAGGTGTTCTTACTTAAAAATTCTACAACTCTCTTGCCTTCATTACCCCCTAGAGCTACATCTTATACCCGCTTGGAATCATAGTCCACAACAACCAATATGTACTTGTGATCATAAGAGCTTACAAATGTTCCTATAAATCCTATGCCCCAAACATAAAAGTGCTCCACCTTCATTATCTTGGTCATTGGAATCTTATGTTACCTAGAGATAGAGCTCTATCTTTGATATCAAACACAGGCCCTCACAAATTCATAAGCAACTTTATGGATTGAGGGATAGTAATAACCACTTTGTAAGATCTTTCCAGTAGTTCGAACACCTGCATGGTGTCCCAAAACTGAGGATGAATGGCATACCTTTAAAATGCTCAGCAGTTCTAGTATACATCTTCTGATATTATAAGCAAAATACCTAAACCATTAAGGCTTGCCCTAAAAATACCTGGTAACTTAATGTAGAATTTCTTCTTTTGATGAAATGAGAGGTCTTTTGGGATGACGTCATTGACAACAAAATTAGAAAAATTTACATACCATATCACCAAATCAAAAGTAACAGCAAGGACCTACTCATCCGAAAAAGAATCATCAATTTTTGACTTATCTATGCTCATTTGTTCATTCTCTAACTGAGAAAAATGATCTACTACTTAATTTTCACACCCCGTTCGATCTTTAACTTTAAAGTCAAATTCTTGAAGTAACAACACCCATATTATAATCCTTAATTTTAAATCTTTCTTTGACATAAGATATCTCAACGCTGCATGGTCGGTGTGAACTACCACCTTAGGTCTCAATAAATATGGCCAAACTTTCTCGAACGTATAAACCACAACTAAGAACTCTTGTTCTGTCATAGTGTAATTATTTTGCACTCTATTTAAAGACTTAAAGGGTCGTTTGAAGTGAGATACTAAAACATATAATCCCAGGATAAAATAATAGTCCTGGAATAAATTTTTTGATGCATTGTTTGGTTGCCAATATTTGGGATAACTTATCCCAGCACTAATAAATAGTACCAGGATAAGTTATCCCACATATGTAGTGGGATGACAACCCCAACACAATTTATCCTTGGGATAAACTATAAAATTACAAAATAACCCATAAATTCTTTGATTATAACTTTATGTATATTTCTTTACTTTTGTTTTTTATTTAAAATATAAGGTATTTGTATAATGAAATAGGTTAGATTTTACGGCGAACGAATATGAAATTTATCATATGAAGTTCAAATTTTTAGAAGAGATAAAAAAATAAGTTACAAAATTTGTGTATAGTATTTTGTTGTTTCTACATAATTTTTTCATCATTTTTATTTTACTTTTCTACCAATTTACTCAAATATTTTTATCTAAAAATCCAAAAAAAATCTAACTACTACACGATTCATCTTTATATATGTTTTGGAAAAAGTTAAAAATTCAAACATACAAATATAGAGAAAAATCATATGAATCAATTCAATAATTTTTTATGTTGAGTAATGGAGAATCTAGCTAGCTATTATTTTAAAACATTTTTCAAAACTATAGCTAATAACATTTTTTCAAATGATTTTACTGATATATATATATTACTATTTTAACATTAATAACATAGTATATATATATATATATTACTTTAATTTACTACTTTATATAAGAGAAAATGTGAGATTTTAGTAGTCCTGGCATCAATTTTTTTATTTTATCCCTAATTTAAATTTTAATTACTCTACAAATTTTATTCATTTTGATAAATTTGAACAATTATATGGTCTTATTAAATGCTACAAAAGTGATGAGTAATGGAAAAATGGTAGTGACACCATAAAAACTATTTATACAATCAAGTTCAAAATTGATGAAAAGATTTATTGTCTTTCTATTTTGTAGAAATGTTTATTAATCGTACTTTAGATTTTTACTTTTCCTAACAAATTTATCATGAAAATAAATTTTCATTTTTTCTAACAAATTTAACATGGACAAGTTATTAAAGTATGTTGACAATCCCTTTCTAACTTAATACATGCTTAATTATTAAATAAAAATATATTTTTATATTTAGCTAAAAATATTTGAAAATTTTATTTTTTAAAGAATACAATTTGACTCTCCAAACATTAATCATACCAACTACTGAAAAATGAGAGTAATTCTTATTCAAATTTTTTTATGATGAATGTTTTTGACAAAAAATAAGATTATCATTATTTTATGGAATTTATAATAAAATAAGTAATTTAACATGAAATAATAGAGCTTCATACACATTTAAGAAATATCAACATAAATTTCTTAACCTGTATTTTTAGGAAAAACTAATAAAGTTAAAATAAAATTAGACTTTTAAATTTCTTTTGTATGATTTAATATGAAGGAAAATAATTAAGCTAAATATTGTGAAGGGTATTTTAAACAAACAATATATTTTTATAAACAATGCACTACATATTATTTTTAGTACCACAAACCAAACAACCACTTAAAAATAATACGAGGATAACTTATCACTAGACAACTAATCTCAGCATAACTAATCCTAGTATAACTTGTTTTCAAACCAAACAACCCATAATAGCATAATAAATGGGGTGAAACATCTTCTTCTTATTTTTCCCAAGAATAGCTCCAAGTGCAACCCCACTTGCATCGCATATTACTTCAAACAGTGTAGATCAGTTTGGAGCGATAATGATAGGCGAAACAACTAACTTTTACTTAAGGCATTGGAACGCCTTCATACAGTCATATTTAAATACAAATTTGCTCTCTTTTTAAAATATCTTGCAAAGTAGGTTTGGAATTTTGGAAATATCCTTGATAAATCTCAGGTAAAACCTGTGTGGCCAAGAAATCTACATACTCCTTTCACCAAAATTAGAGGAGGTAGTTTTCAATGACTTCAATCTTAGCTCTATGAACCTCAATTCCTTTTGCCTAAATTTTATTTTACAACACTATGACCTCATTCACCAAGAAGTGGCATTTTTCCCAATTTAGGACGAGGTTGAACTCTTCATACTACTGCAATGCATTCCCTAGGTTCAACAAGCAACATTCAAATGAATCGCCTACCAAGGAAAATCATCCATGAATACTTCTAAAGTGTATTCCACCATGTCCGAAAAGATAAACATCATACACCTTTGTAAAGTAACCGGTGCATTAGATAAACTAAAGGCTATTTTCTCTAATCCTTATAAGCAATAGCTATTTGATTGTAGCTTAAGTATCCATCGATAAAGAAATATCAACCCCTTCCTACCAACCAATCAAGCATTTGGTCCATGAAGGGCATTGGAAAATGATCCTTCAACATCAAATAATTTAATTTCCTATATTCCATACACACCCGCCAACTAGTCATCGGCCTGAGTGAAATTAGCTCATTTCTCTCATTTTACACTACTATCATGCCTCCCTTTTAAGGCACACACTGCATAAGTCTTACCCAATTACTATTAGAGATTAGGTAAACAACCTTAACATCCAACAACTTTTATATCTCCTTATTTGCTACTTCTTGCATTGGTTTATTCAACTTGCACTGATGCCCAATAGTAGGAGTGCATTCATCTTCTAATAGAATCTTGTTTGTACAGATGTTAGGTGGAATTCCTATGATGTCAGCAATTATCCACCCAATATCCCTCTTATAGTGTCTCAATATCTAAATGAGATCCTCCACCTAATGCTCCACCAAATTTGCTACAATAATCACCAGTAAAGTGTTTTCATCACCTAGTAACATATACCACAGATGATCGGATAACTCCTTCAACTCTAATACCGGTGGATCTTCAATAGAAGGCTTCGCAGGAAGTGTTGGATAATTATTCAAGTCCAAGTATAGTTTGTTAGTGGCATATGAATACGACCCCATTCCAGCAAAGCACATATAGTCTTATTGTACTCATTGATTTCTTTACTGTTAAGATTCATCAAAACTATATCTAAGGTTTCCACAATGAACCTTTCCTCTATTGGCACCACTATATCATCTGCATAAGTAACACCAATGACTAAAAATATGCTCATTTCCTTTGGTTACTTCAATGATTGACGCATATCAAAGATAACTTCCTCATCATTTAGCCTAAATTTCAGATCATTCAGCTCCAGATCAACTAATACTCTCCTGATCACCAAAATGGCCTACCCAAGATTATTGGTACTTTAAAGTCCACTATTTAATCAAGAATTATGAAATCTGCCATAAATATGAAGGTAGCTACCTTCACAAGTAAATATAAAATTCCCACTGGTCTTTTTACTGACCTGTCTGCCATTAAAATTTGCATAGTAGTAGGCTTAGGATCTCCTAAACCCAACTATTTAAAAATTACTAATGTAATAAGGTTGATGCTTTCTCTAAGGTCACAAAGAACTTTAGTAAATCTAGATGCTCCGATAATGCAAGGAACAATAAATGCTCCCAGATCAGCTTCTTCTACACTAACGATCTAGTGGCAATCATATTACAATGATGAAGGTTATCTACAGGCTCATAATTGATCGTATTTTCTTCATCACATGGTCTATCATAAACTTAGTGTAACCTGGCATTTTCTCTAATGCCTTAACTAGAGGCACATTCATCATCAACTGCTTCAACGTAGCCATAAAATTGCTAAACTTACCCCTGTCTTCTTTCTTTTCAATCTTTATAGGAATGGAGGTTATGGCTATGGTGTTCTTGAGAGAGTAACATCAACCTCCTTACCTTTTCTTTTCTCCATATCATTAATCGACTTTTACTAAGGTAACTTTATAATCTTTGAACTCTTTTTCTCTATATTTTCGAGCTTCTTAGACCCTAGTAGATATTCATCTTTAATTTCTCTTCTAGCTACACCGCATCATCATTAATTGGTATGCCCGGGCATGGACTAGGTAATATCTTACCACTCTTAACGGTAATAGCCATACATGAACTATCATTCTTTGGGTTATACATTATGTCACTTGGTAAAGTCCCACTCTTTATTTTGTTGAATGTTGTTGATAATTGGCACATCCGTTATTTTTATTGTTTAATAAATGTAGAATGCAAGTCAGCTAATTGACGTATGGTATACAAGTCACTCTTTATTTCCCTCACTCCAACATATGTTGACTCCACTCTTTTAAGAAATTTTACCATTATATCCTCCATTATCATTTTCCTAGAATTATTTAAAGCGTTGTCATGGCTTCTGGTTGATATATATAGTCCACTCCTATCATTCTTTTTCTTAAAGCTTCCTTGGTCATGATATCAATAACCAACTTTATCATAATAAGTCCGACCTTAAGTTTCTTAGCCACTAGCCCAGAAACCCCATGGTTATTTAAATAGTTTGCCTCCATCTCAGAATTGGATTTAGTTCCCCTATTGTGTGACCCCACAAATTTTACCTTTTCTACCTTATCTAAGAGCAAGTGTTTTGTAAGAAAATCCATATGGGTCTTTATGTGAGCCATATCTTGATCACGCTCCTCTTTTCTCTGATACTGCTCTATCAACATCTCGTTGGAATATGTATTGTTGGTCACCTCAAAATCCCTAGTATGCCAAGCTCTACTTGCTTTAGTTATTTTCTCTAACATTTTTGAAGCCTCAGTGAAAGTGAGATCCATAAAAGCTCCTCCTGCTGCATTATCTACAGTTGGCTTTGTAATAGAATTCAAAACCTTATAAAATATCTCCATCAATTGCTCTAAAGTTTACTTGTGATTTGGACACTGTGTTAGTTTTTTTAATATTATCCATGTTTCATGAAGGAATTCATTTGGCAATTACCTAAAGTTACTGATCTCATCCTCAATTGTAACATCCTAGAAGGCGAAAAGAATTTTTTAGGAAAGCTCCTTTCAGCTGCCTTCAGTTTGTTATAGAATCTGGTGCAAGCTCATCAACTACAAAGTTGCTTCCCCAAATAGAGACAAAGGAAATAACCTCATATGGATGGCATTTTCCCCTACTCCAAGATTGTCAAAGGGCTTGTAAATGTTGATGGAGTTTACCAAATAAATACTAGGATCATCCCCCAAAAGTACACCAAATAGTCCCATAAAATTAAGTGGATGAATCATTATGCTCATGATATTAAACTTTACTCCCGGAGCAAATGGTGGTGGGATGATTGCTCAAGTAGAGCCAGCTCCATCTAAATCATCTTCATCAACATCATCTAGATCAAACTGCACTGCAGGCTGGGGGTACACTCTCCCTTTAGCTTGCCAATTGTTTATTTGTTGGCACAACCATATTTTTTGCACGTTGTATGTTCAGAGGTTCAACCAACTTATGATCACCCAAGTCATCATCTTCCATGTCAGGTACACAGCTGGGGTTGTCTATATTTTGTTGATTAACATGTGAAGTATCCAAAGCGTCCAATATTGAAGTCTTTTGACAACCATACTCTCAATTCTTTGACGTTCTGGGTTAAAAGGTAATAATGACCTTCCTAACTTTTAAGTTTGTGATATGCACAATAGAGAGCCTATAAGTATCAAAAACAACAAATAAAATTAAAATTAGGAAACTTGATGAAGAGTAAATTAATGCACATATACTTAATTGAAAATCATATTCCCCGCCAATGTTGTAAAAATTTGATACGCCCAGATACACTTCTTTTACAAGAGCATAAGTGATCCTTTTAAAATATATAACCCAAATAGATTGGGGTTGAATCCCACAAAGAATATGGTGTTAACTAAGTCTTATGATTATTAATGGACTGTCAGTCATAAGTTTCCAAAAATAAAAGGGGGTTGGGTTGCTTAAGAATATTGTTCAAGTGTTTGCAAAATATTTAGCACTAGTGTTTCAATTGCAATGTATAACCAATGAGAAATGATAAACTAGGTATATGATCACCAAGGTGTTTCAATGCTAAAGGTTGTAGGTTATTACAAATCCATACTTCACAATTTCAATTGCAAGGTTAATTGCTTAATTAGTTTTATCTCATTGTTTTCAACAATCTAAGATGGATTCACTTCAACTCTTTCAAACTTAAAAATCATAAAATGGTTCAACAACTAGGTCCTCAAGAGATTGATCTGATTAAGGTATCAATCGTAAAATTAGAGGGTAATTACTCCAAATATCTTTTAACTATTTTCTTTTCCCCACACTTTCTTTACTCAAGAAAGTTATGTTCATGGCACATCCCTCAAGTTTGCAACAAAAAAAGAATCATTAAAGTGAAGAGAGATTTCTATAATTGAATTTATTTTTAGGAATTTCTAAACCCAACAACCCTAGCAATGAGTTACACTAAGGCTCCCATAACCCTAGTTATGGGAGCTTTAGCCACACATAATTAAGGAGAAGACAATTAATATGTATTTAAAAAAAAATTCAGAATTAACTTACAAAATCTAAGATGTTTTCCAAATCCCAAATTACAAAGTGACAAGAAGATGGTGAAATCCCAATCCCCTCAACTAGGTTCTCATTGAGTTATTCGTTACAACTTTTGACAAGAGGCCATAGATACCTAATCAAACCATAATATATGTATATATAGGCTACCAGAAAATGGGGATTTAAATCCAAAACCCAGGTTGTCGCATCATTTCTAATGATTTACCTAATGGGCGCCGCACAAGTGATGGTCCATCGGGCACACTATCAGTGATATCCAAAATGGAGTTGATTTTACTTTGAAAACCTAACAGTGAATGTGATGGTCCTTCAAAAGTCTAACAGTTTGTCAACTCAGCCGTAACTGATCTCTAAAAGTGTGTCGACTCTGCTTACGTGTGACGACTAAAGCAATGGTCCATCATAGGCCCGATGGTCCATCGCTCTGACCGTTGCCTGACTCTATTAAATACTTCTTTCTGCCTTAGGCTTGAGGATCATGCTAATAGTTCATTTCAGAGGTGACGGTACATCAATTTGTCCATCAAGTGCATCTAGTGTTCACTTTTCCAAGTCGATCTTGCTACTGTGTTGATTCTGTTGGAACCTTTGGGGGTTGTACCACACAATGAGGGTCCAGGTACCCCAAAGTCAATCACAGGCAATCAAACACTAAAATTCAGGAAAACTAAAGGTTGTGTAGGAAAATAACCACACACAAGATTTAAAATAGAAACTGCTTTGCTCAAGGGAGAAAAAGCCATGGCTTGCCCTCACAAGCTCAAACAGTCCACTATAACCAAATTCTTGATTACAGACTCGACTGTGAACCTAAATCTAGGTTCCTCCTACTTACAATACCTACATTACAATTATACCTTGAGACCTCACCAAGGTTTCCTAAAAAAATGGTTAACTCTAACTAGCAACAAGTTTGGGCAGCTCTACCTAAACACTTTTCTTAATAAAATAAAACACTACTCTGATAGCATGAGTAGTTCGATTACAAATCAGCACTGAAGAATACTCTCTCACTCTTTAAGCATACTACAAAGATAAGAACATAAGCAATGCTTAAGCGGTAATTAAATGGATTTTTTTCTGCCTTTCTTCTCATTTTAAATTTGAGTAAAAACTATTTGATGAAGAAGTGATAACGCCTAAGCACACAAGAAAGTGCACGTGGTCTAACAAGTAATACAGTGGCCTTAAAGAAAGCCAAGTATCGATTCCACAGAGACTTATTCCAACAACTATCAAAATATAGTTCACTTATTAAGATTAACTTGATGCAAAGTAACCAAAAAGAGTTTTGAATATTTGTAAACTAAACGTAACGGATATAGATGTAAAGTAGTAGACTAAAGACAATCAATAGAATAAAGGTTAGGGTTACAGAACAAAGAACAATAATAGTATGCTAGTGAACTTCACTTATTAAATTGCTTATCTTGGTTGTTGATTCGTAGGTTTATCGCATGATCATGGTCTCCGAACCTCTAATCTTCTACCTAAATTGGACATTACAACTTCGTTGAGCAGGGATGTAATAGTCCAATTAAGTGCATAAATTTACCATCCTACATATAAACCAAGCAAGGATTCTAGGTACATCCCTGTCCTAGATGCTAATTCAAATTCCTTTTTCATAAAGGACTAAGAACTCTACTTTGTTTATCCCCACGTTCAATCTTCCTATTTCCCCTCCTGAGATAAAAATGTCAACAATATGTGTATTCTAAGGCTAGCTACTCCTTAAAAAAATTAAAAAAATGATAAAAAACAACCAAATATGATAATAAAATCAAACAAAATCAATTCAAAATGATAGTAGTCCTATTGTCGGCTTTAACGCCGAAAGGGGGCGTTTAGCCACTAATCCACATAATCATGATCCAATCACATTAATGCATTATAAAATCTTTAAAACAAACTAAAGTTTAAGAATAAAAACCCTAAATAAAGTGTTTAGAATTCCCTCACAATGCTCCAAGACGCCCAAAGATGATCAACAAATTGTTTGAAACTTTGTATTTATAGTAGAAAAGGTTTAGGCCATGTGGGAACTGAAGAGGCGACGTGACCTTATGAGCACTGGACGATGGAAGGAAATACGGGCAGTTGTGCACCACTAAAAGACAGGATGTATGGGACTTATAGCATCAGTGTAGAGGGGGCGAAGCGGCCTTAAGTCTACCGCTCAAGAGGGGGCATCGTGGGCTTATCGCTTAAGCTCACTAGAAATTGCTTCCAAGATTTTGGCTAAGTGTTCATTGTGATAATTGCCTTATGGTGTTATTTTGCCTTCAATTTCTGCTTTTTCAACATCAAAATGTCATCTACATCCACTGCTCAAGCATCCTAAAACATTGTACACCATAACATTTACAACGATGAGTTAGAAACATGAGCTAAGACTAGGGTTTCTCACTTGATCTTTAACTTATTATTTTTGCTCTTGACTTGACTCAATTACACTTTGCACATTACAAATAAGTTTTTACACTCATAAATATACATTCACACCAGAAAAAACTCATTTAATGCACTAGAATTCATCGAGACTAACTTGAACGACACTTAGCTTAAGATAGTAACACTAGTTTTCTTGTTTGAACTCTAAGTGACTCATTTAAGCACAAACTTGTTTGAAAACACTTTTAAACAATGCACTCACATATTTAAACACTTACATTCTTATTTATATCATCATTAACACATAAAGCACATGAATTTTCTTCAAAATAAGGCTAAATAGACTAGGATAACTATACTAAATTGCATAAATCCCCCAACATCACCATACCTCACATAAAGCCTTCTTCATCCTTGAACAACTCTTTACATTAAGCATCACAAGCTGAGGAGACTCTATACTTCTAATTCATACAAGATACTCAAGCTAGTACTATAGTGACTACATAGAATGCAAGTTTTTGCAATAAGCATGTTATGTACACAATTGAAAGTTCTAGAATACTACTCCAACACATTCTAGCCTCAAGAATGGACTCACCCACTCATGCATATTATTCAATCAAGGACATCATACAAATCACCCACATTCATCAAATATGTTCCCTCACAACAAGAGAGTTACCCATAATGACTCATATAAATGAAATTTATAACATAATGGGTACAAGATAAAGTTACGCTCCCTCTCACAAGGAATTCACAAGTTACACATAATGAACCATAAGCTTGACATTAGTGTAGTGCTCCACTAATATAAGACTGTTAAGCTTAGGATCAAATAGATCTTTAATGGTTATAATGTAGTCTATGGGATAGGTGAGACCTATTTTGGCTTAATAGTGAGTATATTCCCTAAGTGTTTTAATACATCCCATTTGACAATTGAGTCCAATCCATAACAACCCATGTACACCACTTTCATCTACCACATCTTCTATTTTGCCCCATATCATTACGTTCATTTACATACACTATGGTGGGAATGTTCTTTGTACATATCATTCAATTTTACCCTTTTTCGCACCTAATTTATGCTACGCACCCTTATGATAGCCACCCTCAACTTAAGCGATTTGCCTTAATTGAGTGCACAATGTCCAAGAAGGACCAGGGCCAAAATAAGTTCATTGTAACACAATGGGGCTAAAACTGGGAACCTTTTAAGAACAAATTTCTTTAACTCCAACCACAATACATAATGATTGAACCTGCCAATAACTATCACTTTGGGGCTTCAATTTCACTTTTTTCTGTTTTAATTTCACTTTGCTTAACTCACTAATTTTATACTAAAACTGTTAGGAGCTTTGGATCAAATTAAAGTCTATCAAAGAAAGGATTAACCAACACATGAGGCTGCTAAAGAAAAAGCTAAAGGCTCAATGGGGCTTACTAGGATAATTCCCAAAGGTAAGTAAAAAAGAAAGGTATAAAACAAGGCTATCAAAGAAATGTTTATTTCATCTCCTAAACCCACATTTCTTATTTCGCTTTGCACACACACCAGGAAAGTTATAGACATTACATGCAACAAGGAATATACAAATACCTCATATCACATATGGCATACGCTCAACTTCAAGTAGGATCATCGTAGAGTCTTAACTAAACAATCACATGAATTCATCTTTAAGCCAACACGTACAAGAGTCATACACATGAGCCTAGGAGTTTCAAAAGTAGTAAGTCACACAATCAACATGCTTTTACAACTAAAGCACTATCACTATGCAATTATATATAATACCAACAAGAATATCCTACTTATTCACGACACAAAAAAATTTAAAATTACCCTACAAATTGGGAATTTCCCCATCCACACTTAAAAATCTACTTTTTCCCCAAAGTATATTTTAAAAGTAGAGACAGAAATACTCCTTGAGGCCTTTAGGCCTAGCTAGTAGCATTTTTATACATCAAGGGTCTGGAGACCCCACACTCACGGCTCATTTGTTTTCCTTTAGTGGAGGTTTGAATCTGAATGGTTCAGACTTCATATAATTAATTCCATTTGTTTTTTATTAAGATTTTTGCTCTTAATAGGTTTGAATTGGTCTAAATCATTCAGATCTAGAATCAAGTCTTAATAGGTCTAAACCAACATATCATTAACTATCCTACATTTCTTTTTCAGCCATCACAGTCAATACCTCCAACTACTAATATCATGCAACATCACATCACAACCACCACCACCACTATCAATCACCACAATCATAACATTCACTACAATACCAACCATCACAACTATCACCACTAATATTAGTAATTACTAACATCAATCATTGTCACCGAACCACCATTATAAACCATCTCCATAATCACTAACACACTTAAATATTTTTTCAATCAAATAAATAATTTTGTTATATTAAATTACAAACTTTTCTGATATATAATTATTTTTTTATTTTATTGTATAAAATATATTTTTTTGCACATTCAGATGTTGAAATAAAATAATCTTAACCATTCAGTTTTATATGTAGAGACAACATCTTAATCATTCAAATGTGCATTCAGATTTAGACGTCTGAATCTTAAAAAACCAAATGCAACCTCAGTCTTTGCTATGCTACTTAGCTCAGCTTTTTGGTACTCAGACTTCCCATCAATATTTGACTAAAAAAAACTACATGAAGTAAACACTAAAAAACTAAAAATAAAACATAGCTACTTAACTTGGGCTGCCTTCAAAGCACCGCTTAATTTTGTATCGTGGCATGACCTACCTTAGCTTAACCATATTCTTTCACCCTTTTCCTCACACTTAGAGGCTATCTTCTTATTTGTTTCTGACTCCTTGAGTGTGAACTCTCAAGGTCAACAAAATTTTCAACTATACAATTTTTAGGCCCATCAATCTACATTATGTCAAGCTTAGGTGGTTGTTTCTTAGGCTTTTTAATGAGGATGTCAAAGAGGTGTTTTATGGAACTATCTTCTCTACCCCACGCTTATCCCCTTTAATCACAGTAATCATGCATAAATCTTTGTAATGGGATGGGGTATTAAACGATTTATACACTTTAAAAATTGCCTCATCATTCTCTAACCTTATTATGAGCATTCCATCTCTCACATCAATTAAAGATCCTCCTGTATCTAAGAATAGAAGTCCAAAGATGAATGATACTCTTTAATCTTCCTAAAAATCTAAAACAACAAAGTGAGAAGGAATAATAAATTTACAAACCTTAATGAGAACATCATCTATGACTTCTTCAGGATGGGTTATGGTCTCGTTTCCAGCTACAACAATACAGAGCTCGGTCTAGGCTTACCCAAGCCCAATATGTTGAATAAAGATAAGGACATCAAATTGATACTTTTCCCTAAATCACTAAGTTCCTAAACCATGTCACAGTTACTAATCTAAATAGGGTGAGTGAACTTCCCACGGTCCTTAAGCTTTTTTGGCATATTTTTAGTAATCACAAAGCTACACTCCTCAGTGAGTAATACCACCTCCATATTCAGCAACTTAACTTTCTTAGAAACCAAACCCCTCAAGTACATAGTGTACTTGGGCATTCCTTGAAAAATATTTTAAAGAGGTAAATTAATGTGAAGTTCTCTGAACGTATCAAAGAACTTCTTAAAGAACGCATCCTCCTTTGCCTTTATATGATTCTGTGGGAATGGCAGTGGTGGGATCTTTTTTACCTTTTAAGTGACTATTATTTTTGAGTACTCAGACTTTCTTAAATTTTTAGCAACTTTGTTATTTACCTATGTAGGAGCTTTCTCCTTAGTTTCTTTTGGAGGTTCTCCATTAAGCTCTTTAGAACTCCTCAAAGTGATTGCCATTACTTGTTTAGAATTTTCAATATCACTTTGCGAACTACCTTGAGGCCTAGTATTTTGTGCCTTTACAAACTAACCAATTTGTAACTCCAAGCTCCTTGTAGCTGCTTGTTAGCTCTTTATATCTGCTGCCAATTATCCTTGAGTAGCCTTGATTTGCTTCACCATCTCTTCTAGATTGCTATTTGTGTCCTGATTTGCTTGAGTTTATGGTTGCTGAAACTATTACTGTTGGGCGTTTCATTATTGATTTAGTGGTTGTGTTTTCCACTTCATGTTGTAGGCATCCCATAGTTAGGCCTCTGAACATTGCCCACAAATATCATGAACTCAGGATTTGTAGGATATATAGCCATTGAATTCCCACTATTACCATAAACCTCACACCAATATTCAGATTGATAGATTGTATTCACTGGGGCTACAGGCTGTGTGGCACCTAATTTCATGTTGCTGAGCTGCGTAGTCAAAAGATTTTGTAATGCAAAAATTTAAGAAGATATTACGGTAAACTGATCCACCTTTCAATCACTTAAACCTTTTTAGTAGCACTCTATGAGTCAAAATACCACTCTTGATTTCCTCGAGCAATCCTGTTCAATAAAGTGTACAACTCATCATACGTCATCTCCAAAACTTGACCACCTGCAGCTAAATCTAGAAAAATCTTTGTGTTAAGGTCAAGTTCCTCAACAAAAGTATGATCAAATACCTAATTGTATTGTTGATGGTGCAGACAGTCCCATGGAAGAGCCTTGAAATGCTCTTGAGCATGATAAAAAATTTTTGTTCGGCTTCTAATTGAAGCACACCATCTCACTATAAACTCTCGCAGTTTTGCCAAACGACAAAAATTAGATGAGGAATCTTGGAGCGAAGTCATCCTAGTTAATGATTGAATCTGCCAGCTCAGCATTTAACCACTTCTTTTCTTTTCCTAATAGTGAAAAAAGGTATAGTATCAGCCTCACATAGTCAGTTGACACGCTCATGGGGATGAATGTGTCACTAATCTATAGAAAGTTCTCCAAGTGGACTTGTAGATCTTAATGTGAAAGCCTATTTGTAATGCCCTGAGTCTGGTACCCAAAAAGCTACACGGTGTTCATAAGCCCGAAGGACCAAAAGCAAACCCATGACTAATATCTATACATGTATACTGCATAATATACTGAATAATCCATAAATATGAACTAAAAGGCCATAAGGTATGAATAGTTGAAGTAAGCATACCATCTGAATGGGGTATGAAATGCCTAAAATGACTGAAATAACTATCGGAACATAATAGTTTGCAAAGCCTCTAGCTGACTGAACTATCTGAGTAAGGAGTTGATGGGATATGTCCCCAACTAACTCCAACTAATAAACTAATTAATGAGATAATAGAGAAATAATCATGTCCTCGAAGGATGAGGACTCACTGCTAACTCTAACTGCTGATATCTAGAATGCTACTAATGCCCTGGAGCTTGTGTCTCAAAACCTATGGTATAAAACACCATAGCGTGAATGCGTCAGTACGACTGAATGTACTGGTATGCATATAAGGTAGGCTAAATGCATGGGGTTCATATGCATGAACAATTATAATAACAGACTGTCTATCATGAGCATGAGAATACATGCATGAGACATAATAACTGCATTGATACCATGAATACTTGATTACTAAATCTAAATACTGATAACATGACATGCTGATAACCGATATAACTTATAGCATGGGTGAATGTATCTGACAGTCTTGAATTTGATAAAACTATCTGAGTTTCGTACTAAATTAAGTTGACTGTGTCTGACAGTCCTGGAATCTAAAGAGCCATCTGAGTTCTTGATTGATACTGATATTAAAACTGTAAGAGATAGTTATTTAACCGACATGCCCTTAATACGCCATTATGGCTGAGTTGGGGTCCAATTTGTAACCCCAATTGGAAGGGTGTCAATACCATGCCATTGGTAAAGACAAGTTATGGGTGACCCTCATTTGATAGTGTTCCCTATACAATAACGGAGGGACCCTTATCTGACAATGTTTATCAACCTCATCAACCCTCATCAAATAGTGTTGATGTCTCAACCTATGCTAGCTACATGGTTCTGGAATGCAAGGATGACTTCTAAGAATCACACCCTCATCTGACAGTGTATGTTCCCATCCTTGGGTTTACTCGGTGCTAATTCCTACTTGCATATGAATAGACTCTAAACAAGATTTTCTGAAACTAAACATGGACTAAGTAACTGACTTTCGTTGACTGATGGAATACTACTAATATCTAAAAACTTACTAAGTTTATGAGATCATGGAGATTTCTTAAGTCATCAGACTATTTGAAGTCTAAGGATCATAGCATGACTGAGAGTATCATGAAAATATGAATTGACTCTAGGCACACAACTAATATTTTGGGTACAAGTACCCCTAGGACTTGTAATAAGGAAACTGACAAAGCCTGACCTACCTGAACACATCCCTAACATCATAATCCACAATACATTTATTGAAGCATTTCATCAAACATGTGATCTGCATAAACTTTTACGTACAAGGGAATTTTATGATATCATGATAGTTGGGAATTTTCCTTTATCTAGGCATTTAATCAAAAACATGGTAGGTATAGTATGTGTAAACACATTATACAATAATTAAACATCATGATTCAATTCTAGTTTCATCATTCAAGGGTTTAGGCATAGGTTAGCATGAATCTATATCTGTACTAATCAAACCCACATATAATTAATCACCCAATCATGGAATAGAATTCAATTACTCATTATCAACTTAGAAAAGGGATTCTTGGGCTTTATAGACGAAAGGAGTCTATGAATGAACACTATGCATACCTAGGTTGAGTTTTCTTGAAGTTCTTTGAACTTGAAGAATTTGAATTTCTTAGTTCTTGAAGAAGATTTTGATTTTATTCTTAGAGATGAATAATGAATTTCTGAGCTTTGGTCGGATATAATTGGGTATATTAATGGGTGGTAAAAGACCAAACTCCCTAAATAAATGACTTTAAAATCACTAAACAAAACTTGCAATGGCTCATGCGATGGTCCATCACTGGCTTGATAGTCCATCATTCCGACCGTTGCACGTGGACCAAAATAGGGTCTCACTGCCTAGGTAGCGATGGCTTGGGCGATGGTCCATCGCAAGTTCGGCGGTCCGACAACCTGTCCATTGCATCTAATCTAAAAGGTTGCCTCACTACCTTGGCTATGACGATCAAGGCAATGGTCCGTCACTAGATTGATGGTCCATCAACCTGGCCATCGCACCATGGGGATTCTGACAGCTCTGAGTAAAACATCCATAACTTTTTACTCCGATATCAGATTTGGACAAAATTGGTATCGTTGGACAGGTAATTCAATTTATCACATGAATAAAAATGAAAGTATTAAAAATACCATATGTACAAAAGTGATTTATATTTCAAATAATGCTTTTTAACATTCTTGGGACAATTTCAAGCTAGGAAAAAGTATGGGCTATTACAATATCTCCCCTTGAGAACATTCATCCTCGAATGAGACTGAGAGTGAGGGGAAGAACATGAACTGACATACATACTGAACATGAATAACTAAAACATAATCTCATGACTAACATAATTGATAACCAAACATATCATACGAAACATGCATATCTGATGCATGTGTAACTAATTCATGAATGCATATTGGGTGTTCTGATGAACTAAGTTTCTCACAATGAGAATTCATGTCTGATACATAATTATATAACTGAGCTGATACATAAATGGATGAATGAATATGCAATGGTATTTAATACCAAGTTTGTGACGAACACTGAAAATAAAACTGAGTAAGGTTAAGGAGAACTATTACCTTGCGCTTGATCTGAGTTGGCAAAGATGAGGTGAGGATACTTGGTACGCATTCTGCTTCTGTTTCCCAAGTAGCTCCCTCGACAGACTAATTTCTCCAATAACTAGAGGGACTTTTTTGTTCCTTAGTCTATGAGTCTGATAGTCTAGGATTTCAACTTGAATCTCTTCATAAGAGAGGTTGTTCTGAACATCAATGCTCTAAATAGGGACTACAACTGCTAGGTCACCTATATATTTCTTGAGCAAGGAGTCATGGAAGAGTGGGTGAATTGAGGATAGATCTGATGGCAAATCGAGCTCATATGCTACCTTACCAAAGAAACTGAGAATCTTAAAGGGACTGACATATAGGGGACTAACCTTTCCCTTCTTGCCGAACCGCTTCACTCCCTTCGTGGGAGAGATCTTTACATAGACATAGTCACCAATCTCGAACTTGAGATCTTTTCTATGAACATTTGTATAAGACTTCTATCGGCTCTGAGCAGCTTGGAGTCTTTCTCTGATCAGCTGGACTTTCTCTAAGGCATCGAATACCAAGTAAGGCCCTATAACTGAGGCCTCACTAACTTTGAACCAACCAATTGGAGATCTATATCTCCTACCATAGAGAGCTTCAAATGGAGCCATCTTAATACTGGAATGATAGCTATTGTTGTATGCAAACTCAATCAAAGAAAAGTGGTCATCCCAACTACCCTTGAAATCAATTGGACATGTCCTTAGTATATCTTTTAAAGTCTGAATGGTCCTTTCTGCTTGACCATCTATTTGAGGATGAAAGGCTATACTAAGATAAACTTGGTTACCAAAACCCTTTTGGAATGCTTTCCAGAAATGAGAGATGAACTAGGTACCTTTGTTTGAGATAATAGATAGCGTAAAATCATACAATCTGACCAACTCCGTAATGTAGTGTTTTGTATAATCCTCAGTTGAATAAGAGGTATGGATTGGAAGGAAATTGGCTGATTTGGTCATTCTATCTAGGATTAGCCAAACTAAATCATGCTGATGACGAGTTCGAGGAAAACCCATCACAAAGTCCATGTTCACTTCTTTCCACTTCCAAGTAGGAATAATGATGATGCTCACTATGCGCTTCTACAAGAATTCGCTGCCTTAAGTCATCTACACCTGGAACACAGAGATGACCCTGACAATGTAGAACATTATCTCCTCGGGATAAAACCTCTATTTATTGATCCTGAACTCTTTCAACTTGACAAGGTTGGGATCTCTCTCTTGATTTTCTTTTAACTTGGATACTAGAGATAATTCTGAACAACTCTGAACCCATATATGCCCTCAGAAGAATCAACTAAGCGAACGCCTAGTCTCACAAGCTGATGGACTTCCTGAGCTAACTTCTTCTTACTGTCCTCAACATGAGCAACACTACCCATGGACAGTCTACTGAGAGCATCTTCCACTATGTTGTCCTTGCCCAAAATATAAAGGACACTCATGTCATAATCTTTCAAGAGCTCTAATCACCTTTTTAATGAAGATTGATATTTTTCTGAGAAAAAACAAATTGAAGACTCTTATGAGCTGTGAACACATCTATATAAGCACCGTATAGGTAATTCCTCTAAATCTTTAAGGCGAATACTATGACTACTAACTCAAGATCATGAGTAGGGTAATTCTTTTCATAGGGCTTAAGCTGTCTGGAGGTGTAGGCTATGACCTTACCATGCTGCATAAAGACATAACCTAAAGCCACTCTAGATGCATCACAATACACTACGAACTAATCAAACCATTTGGTGATGCTAGAACTGAAGATGAGGTGATTCGAGTCTTCAACTCCTGAAAAATCTGCTCGCAAGGATCTGACCACTGGAACTTAACTTTCTTCTATGTCAGTCTGGACATAGGGGATGTAATAGAAGAAAATTCCTCAACAAACCACCTATAATAGCCAACCAAACCCAAAAAACTCCTCATATCTGATGGAGAGACAGGGCAAGGCCAGTTTCTACTACTTTGGTGTTTTGAGAAGCTACTCAAATGCCATCATTGAAAATGATATGACCAAGGAATGCTACTGACCTTATCCAAAACTTGCACTTACTAAATTTGGAGAATAGATGATGATCTTTGAGAGTCTGAAGTACTATTTTGAGATGGTATTCATATCTCGCTCACTGCGGTAATAGACCAGAATATCATTTTTGAAGACTATGATGAACATATCCAAGTACTGCTTAGACACACGATTTATCAAGTCCATGAAAGCAGCTGGGGAACTGGTAAGACCAAATGACATAACTAAGAATTCGAATGACCATACCGAGTATGAAAATCTACTATTAGAATATCACATTCTCTGACTCTGAGATGATGATAGCTGGATATGAGGTCTATCTTGGAAAAATAGCTAGCACCCTGAAGTTGGTTAAGCAAGTGATCGATTATGGGAAGAACATACTTGTTCTTGACCGTGAATTTATTTAGTTGACGGTAATCAATGCACATTCTAAGGGAACAGTCTTTCTTGAGCACAGATAAGACTGGTGCGCCCCACGGGGAAATGCTGGGTCTGATGAATGCCTTATCTACGAGATCCTTCAACTAATCTTTTAGTTCTTTGAGTTTTGCTGGTGCCATTCTATATAGAAGAATAGAGATTGGCTGAGTATCCAAAGAAGATCAATACTAAAGTCTATTTCCCTTTCCGGAAGAATTCCTGAATGATCTTCAGAAAAACATCTAAATATTCATTTAAAATTGGAACTGATTCAAGACTGGGAGTCTCTGAACTAGAATCCTTAACATGAACAAAAAGATAGACACATCCTCTAGATATCATTTTTATGCCCGAAGGTAGGAAAAAAGCTGACCCCTGAAAGCGGATACATTACCCTTCCACTCAAGGATGGGTTTATTCGAAACTGAAATTGGACTATTCTATTTTTGTAGTGACTATGGCATAGAAGGAATGAAGCTAATCCATGCTGAGAATGACAACAAAATTAGCCATCTCTAATTCGACTAAATCTGTGAGGTAATTTTTTAAAATATCATAACAGGGCAGTTCCTGTATACCCGCCGGGCTATGATGGTTTTATCTACTGGGGTAGAAATTGAAAAGGGCTCCGCTAGAATTTCAGGACTGACATAAAAATCAACTACTATATAAGGAGTGACAAAAGCCAATAAAGCTCCTGGATCTAGCAAAGCACAAAAATTCACATAAAAGATCTGTAACATACCAGTAACCACATTAGGAGAATTTTCCTGATCTTGTTGGGACTAAAGATAATAGAGATAATTTGGGCGTTGCCTACTAGTAGCACTATAGGTGGCACCCTACTAATTTGGGTGACTGGAATGAGATGAGAAGCAGAGATGAATTTTACAACCTGATTAAGGGCAGTCTCTAACTCGGTGGCCTGGCTTCCCACAACCGAAACAAACATGCTGCTAGCTCTGGACACACCTTTGGTATTCTTACCATAGTCTGACAATGAGGATTAGTTCAAGAACTACTAATGATGCTATGGGACCTAGAGCCTAGCTCTATATCTTTGTTGCCCTCTCTGAACTTAGGGACTAGAGCACTGGCTAAAGAAGGAGCTGGAACTGATGACTTAGGATGAAACTGAGAATGGTTTTGTCCTTTTGATTTAGGCTTAGCAAGGTTGAAACTTCCTATTTTTGCTCTCTTATTTTTCTTTTCCCTCATCTTAATTATCTGCTCCTCTATCTATTGAGCATAAGTCATAAGCCTAGCTAAACTTATGTAACTATTCAATATAGCATATCTACACTCATTAACCATGCTATCATTCACCCTAGAAACAAACTTACACATCCTTTCCCTGCTATCTGTAACTACATAGTGGCATATCTAGAAAGAATCTATCAAGGAACGCTGAAGCAAACTCCTCCCACTCATAAGGAAAGAACCTGGCTTCCACTGCTTGAACTAAGTATGAGCCACATCCTATAACTGATATGCAGCAAGCTCAAAACTCTCCCTATAAAAAACCACCATTATGTCTGTAACCTTCTTCACCTGATATAAGAATTCCTAAGGCTCCTCGTCTGTCTTAGACCCAAGAAAGAATGGAGGATTCATTCGGGTGAAGTCCTGAATCTTGGTCGTAGCTGAATTAGCCACTGGATTGGCTGAAACAACAGTTGGTCATTCATTCTGAGCAGCAGCTAACTATGAAAGAGTAGTGAATGTGGCCCTGAACTCCGCATGAGAAACATATTCATCCAAGGGATCTTCTTGGATAGGCTGGTTTCTTTTCTTGGGAGGCATGTTCCAAATTAAAGAGAAAAAGTAGATTATACTAAGAGATTTACTTAAGACTTTGCTCATTGGCACGGCATGAATATTGAAAGAAGGGAAACTATTCCTAGAACATCTTATAGCCTCCTGCACATAAAAGTGGTGTGCAACACACCGATGCACAAGACTCTACTAGATGCATCTTTCAGACTTCCTACGACACTATTGAACCTTAGGCTCTGATACTAAGTTTGTAACGCCCCAAATCTAGTACCCGAAATGCTACAAGGTGCTCATGAGCCTGAATGATCACAAGCTGACCCATGACTGATATCTATACCTGTGTATTGCATAATATACTGAAAAATGCGGAAATATAAACTGAAAGGCCATAAGGTTTGCATAACAGAAATAAATATAACATCTGAACGGGGTATGAAATACGTAAAACGACTAAAATAACTATTAGAACGTAATAGTCTGGAAAGCCTCTCACTGACTGAACTATCTAAGTAAGGAGTTGATGGGACATGTCCCCAACAAAATCCAACTAATAAACTAATTAATGAGATAATAGATAAATAATCATGTCCTCGAAGGATGAGGACTCACTACTAACTCTGACTGCTGATATCTGAAATACTACTGATGCTCTAGAGCTCATGTCTCTGAACCTATGGTATAAGACACCATAGCGCGAATCCGTTAGTACGACTGAATGTACTGGTATACATGTGAGGTTGGATTAATGTATGGTATTTATATGTATAAACAATAATAATAATAGACTATCTATCATGAGCATCAGAATACATGTATGAGATAAAATAATTGACACTAATACCAAGAATACATGATTATTAAATCTTAATACTGATAAAAAGACTTACTGATAACTAATGTAACTAACAACATGGGTGACTGTATCAAAAAGTACTGAATCTGATGGAACTATCTAAGTTCTGTATAAACTGAGTTGACTGTGTCTGACAGTCCTGAAATCTGAAGAGCTATCTGAGTTCTTAACTAATACTAATACTGAAACTGTAGAGATAGTTATTTAATCGACATGCCCCTAATACGCTATTATGGATGAGTTGGGGTCCAATCTGTAACCCCAATTGGAAAGGTATCAATACCATACCACTGGTAAAAGAGAAGATGCGGGTGACCCTGATCTGATAGTGATCCCTCTACGAGAACGGTTGGACCCTCATCTAACAATGTTTATCCACCTCATCAACCCTGATAGAACAGTGTTGATATCTCAACCTATGTTGGATACATAGTTCTGAAATGGAAGGATGACTTCTAAGAATCACACCCTTATCTGATAGTGTATTTTCCTATCTCTTGATTCACTCGGTGTAAATTCCTACTCCCATCTAAATACACTCTGAACAAGATTTTTGAAACTGAACATGGACTGAGTTACTGACTTTTGTTGACTGATGGAATACTACTAATATCTGATAACTGACTAAGTTCATGAGATCATGGAGATTTCCTGAGTCATAAGACTATCAGAAGTTTAAGGATCATAGCTTGACTGAGAGTATCGTGAAAACATGACATGGCTCTAGGCACACAACTAATATTTAGGGTACAAGTACCCCCAAGGCTCGATAGAAGGAAACTGACAAAGCATGACCTACTTGAACACGTCACTAACATCATAATCCATAATACATTTATTGAAGCATTTCATCAAACATCTGATCTGCATAAACTTGTACATACATAGGGATTTCATGATATCATGCTAGTTGGGCGTTTTCCTTCATCTAGGCATTTAATCAAACACATGGTAGGCATAGTATGTGTAAACAACATAATACAACAATTAGACATCATGATTCAATTCTAATTTCATCATTCAAGGGTTTAGGCATATGTTAGCATGAATCTATATCTATAAATCAAACCCACATATAATTTATCAGCCAATCATGTAATAGAATTCAATTACTCTTTATCAACATGAACAAGAGCAGCCCAATCATGAAAATTCATTAAGGAAATCCATAAACTTGAACTTAAAAAAGGGATTCTTGGGCATCATGGACGAAGGGAGTCCCTGAATGAACACTATGCATACCTGGGTTGAGTTTTCTTAAAGTTCTTTGAACTTGAAGAATTTAAATCTCTTATTTCTTGAAGAACATTTAAATTTTGTTCTTGGAGATTAACGTTAGAGAGAAAACCCTAATTTTGTTGTTGTATAAGAATAATGAATTTCTAAGCTTTGGTCGGATATAGTTGGGTATATAAATGGGTGGTAAAAGACCAAAAACCCCTAAAAATGGATTTAAAAGCACTGAACGAAACCTACGATGGATAGTGTGATGGTCCATTGTTGGCTCGACGGTTTGTTGTTTCGACCGTTGTAGTGGACCAGAATAGGGTCTCACTGCCTTGGTAGTGACGGCTTCGACGACAGTGTATCGCAAGTCCGATGGTCCATTAACTTGTCTGTCATAACTTATCCAAAAGGTTTCCTCACTTTCCTGGCTACGATGGTCAAGGAGATGGTCCGTCGCTAGGTCGACGGTCCATCAACCTGTCCGTCGCACCTGGGCAATTCTGACAACTCTGAGTAAAACATCCATAACTTTTTACTCCGAAACTACAATAGGAAAAAAATAGTATCATTGGAAAGATAATTCGATTTTCCACCCAAATAAAAGAGAAAATCTTAAGGATACCACATGTACAAAAGTGGATTTATCTTTCAAAGAAAACTTCTAACATTCTTGGGACAATTTCAAGCTAGGAAAAAGTATGGGGTATTTCAGTATCAAATAATCCACTGCATATCAGAAGTTGCACCATATTCTGTTTGAGCTCAAAATTATCTCCAGCAAATCAGTTTCTAAAATTGGGAGGTCAAAGTTGTCAAAAATGGGATTGCTATTTCTCTAACTATCCTACAGGTTGCTTGTTCTTCATCTATGAGAGCAGTATTTTCTTGATCTTCTTATACATGCGGAATATGGGGGAGAAGTATTGATTATCTCCTTTATTGATAGAAGTGTTTCTTAGGTTTTGGGCCTTGTTTAACTAATTCTCGATCCCTTGACAGCTTAATACTTGGAAAACCCATTTCTTGCAAATACAAAACCAAGACCAAGTGTAAAGCACCAAAGTAATTGAAAAAATCAAACTAAAAGTAAAAAAGTTGCCAAATTACAAGTCCCTGATGACGGCGCCAAATACTTGACTGTGACCAAGAGCACACGCAAATGTATGTGGTCTACCAAGTAATATAGTGGCCTTAATGAAAGCCAAGTATTAATCCTATAGAGATTTGTTCCAACAAATATCATAGTTTAGTTCACTTATTAAGATTAATTTGATCTAAAGTAATAAAAAGGAGTTTTGGATATTTCTACACTAAATGTAACGTAAATAGTGCATAAATAAAGGACTAAAGAAAATCAATAGAGTAAAGCCTAAAGCACTTCGAACAATCATACTACACAATTGAACTTTATTCGTTAAATCTTTTATCATGGTTGTTGATTCATAAGTTTATCGCATGATCATGGTCTCCCGACCTATGATCTTTAGCCTAACTTTGACATTACAACTATATCGTTAAGAAGAGATGTAATAATCCAATTCAGTGTATAAAGCTATCATCCTACATATGAACCAAACAAGGCTTCTAGGTACATCCCTATCCTAGATGCTAATTCAAATTCCTTATATCATAAAGGAATAAGAACCCTACTTTGCTTATCCCCACATTCTATCTTCCTATTCCCCCTCCCGATATCAAAAGGTAGATAATATGTGTATTCTAAGGTTAGCTACTCCTTAAAATAACTATAAAAAAAGGATAAAAAAACAACCAAATTTAATAATAAAATAAAAAAATCAATCAAAAATGATAGTAGTCATGTTCTCAGCTTTAACCCTGGAAAGGGAGCGTTTAGCCACTAGTCGACATAATTATGATCCAAATACTTGAATACATAATCTAATCTATAAAAACAAAGTTTAAGAATAAGAACCCTAAATAAAGAGTTTAGCATCCCCTCACAATGCTCCAAGACGTCTAAATATGATTAACGAATTGTTTAAAGCTTTGTATTTATAGTAGAAGATGTTTAGGTCGTGTGAGAATTGATGAGGAGACGCTACCTAATGAGCATCAAACTATGGAAGGCAACGTGGGCTATTTTCCACTGCTCAATGGCAGTTGCTCGGGCCTTATAGCACCGGTATAGAGGGAGCGACACGGGCTTATGCCCACCGCTCTGGATAGGGTGTCACAGTTTTTTTTTTGAGCTCACTGGAAATTGCTTCCAAGATTTTGGCTTAGTGTTCACGTGGTCATTGCCTTGTGGTGTTATTTTGAATTCAATTTAAGATTTTTCAACATCAAAATATCATCTACATCCACTCCTTAATAATCCTACAACATTATACACCACGGATTAGAGGTCAAAAAATATGACATTCACAACAACGAGTAGGAAACACGAGCTAATACTAGGCTTGCTCACTTGATCTTTAACTTATTATTTTGCCTCTTGACTTGACTCAATTAATATTTTCACATCACAAACAAGTTCTTCCACTCATAAATATACATTCACACCATACAAAACTCATTTAACATACTAGAATGCACTGAGACTAACTAGAACAACACCTAGCTCAAGCTAGTAAAACTAGTTTTCTCGTTTGAACTCTAAGTGACTCAAGTAAGCACAAACTTTTTTTGAAAATACTTTTAAACATTTAACTCACATACTTGAACACTTAAATGTTTATCTATATCATCATTAATGCATAAATCACATGAATTTTTCTCAAAACAAGGCTAAATAGACTAGGATAACAAAACTAAATACATGAATACACCCAGCATCAAGAAACATCTTTTTCCTTTTATAGATAAGTAATTATTAGGGCTGAAATATCATTGTAATAGGTGTCCGATTCAGTACAAGAAGAATCTAAAAATTTGTTACACAAGAGGAAAAAATTATGCAGACAGGTGTGCCAGTAGTACTGTACCATGAAATTCGAGGGACCTGGTCCCTTTTAGTTAGCTGCTCATCATCCAATCTACATATAGAAATTTCCCCCCTTTTTATTATGATAATCAAACCATACAAATTTGAGCACATCTATTACATTTAAGTAGTGTGATTACCACTCTAAAGATGATTGTTCCCCTTATTATCATGCTTGCACAATCATGCAACACAGGGACCTGGTTCGTTGATGTTATTTGCAGCAAAAAATCTAATTTCTTGCCCCTATCATTATTCACTTTCGTTTAGTGCATTTGCATACTTCCCTGTGTCAAGATCCTTTCCTTCATTCATCTGTTCAGAACATCACTTATTTCCCCTTATCAGTATGCCATTCAAATTGGCAACTCAACTCATTATAAGCATCTATAATAGTTGCACCTGTTACCTAGTCCTTTCTACGTGAACTCAGTATTCCCCTTTTGGCATCATTGAAAAGTAAGTACAGTAAACCAAAGTAAAACAATCACAAATTATTTACTCATGGCCACTAGGCAAAACACTAACATAAAGAATAACTTTGCAATATAAAAGGAACAAATGTAAAAATAGAAGAAGCAAAAATTCATTCCTAAGTAGAGGATAAGTATCATAGAAGTGCATTGTTTAAATTTTCTAGGGAAAAAGCCACATGAATCAAGAAGGATTAACATATGAAGGACTGGGAAAAAGATTTTGAAGTAGTAGGGTCAGGTTGTTGTTCAGATACCTTATATCATCATTCAGGCTAAGGACCTCATCAGTTAATATTGACTCCCTCTTCTTTAGTTCAACTTTCTCCGTTTTAAGCATTTTAGAGTCACATGGGCTTCTTTTGAAGAGATGCTGAATTGTCCCCTAGAGCTTGCTAATTTATTCATCCTTGGCAGCTGAATTAACCTTTAGTTCCTCTATTTCATTGCTGGTCTTCGTTTGATAAATACTACCTATTTTGACATACTCAGTTTTGACTAGTGTTTTCATGCAAGGAATTTGACACACAGATTCTTGGGTTGTAGAGTCACAGACAATGTCATAGTGATCAAGTACTTTGTTCAACCAATATCCATAAGTCATGCCATTCATTCTATTTTTCCCAAGAACAACTTTGTGAATGTGTTCTATCATCATTACTGGTATATTAATGGACTCAAAGCAACTAAGGCATTCCATCACATATAAATCAGTGGTTGAGGAAATATTTCTATTTTGTGAACTAGGCAGAATTACCTTGTTCACAAAGTCAAAGATCAATTTAAACTCACACTTAAATAAGTTTCTATTCACTACAGCCATAAATTTCCCTTTGACTTTTGATACATTTGCTAAGAATTATATTGAAGGCAACTGCTTGGAGACAGTTCTCACCCCATATCTAGGGAATTCTAAGATTCTTCCAAGTGTTTCCTTATTCAACTTTAATTTCTTTTCTTGGACCTATGTAGTCAGACTCATCCTATCTTTTGAGAATTCCAATGTGAAATAGAATTCCCTGACTATCTCATTAAAAATAGTGGGAATAAGTCCTTCCATGAGATGCATCAAACCTTAATGTTTGACCAGCTCAACTACTTCCACCATAATGGGTTATATTAGGTGATTTGAATAAAAAAATCCTTCCAGTTAATACCTTTTGATTCTTCAAGAACCTGCTTCTAACTTTCTTGGATACAAACTTACTTTTCTCACCATTCTTTCTTCTAATATAAGTGATCACAAATTCTTTTTCTGTTATTTTTCTTTTCCTGTGACCAGGTTCCTTAAGAGTCATCTGCTTCTTAGTAAGACTTCCAGAATATTATCCTATCACGACCCAAACTAGGGCCTGGCTGTGATGGATATCTCAAACCATGAAGGCCTGGAACGGCCTTCCTATCTGGTAATCATGCACAACATTCATATAAATAAAGAAGATTTGGAAACATAATCTGATACGGAAAGATGGTCATTTCTAGATTCAACATAAGCATGAAAATTGAAAATAAACTACATCTAAAAATATTTCACTCAGTCTGCGATATCTTTACTACATGAAAATCTGTTAATTGTCTAAAATTGGGACAAGGCCCCTCGTTGACCAAAATGAAAATAATTCACATAATATGAAAAGACAGGCCTTATGGAATATAGAAGGATCACCAACTGGACACCTGCAACTCTGTCCATTAAACTCTATTACTTTTCTGCACCCCTAGACTGAGCCTCAGAACCTGGAGAAGGAGGGGGTCAATACATATGTATTGGTATGCAAAGCAATCCAAAATAAACCTTTAATATAATTAAAATAGTTGAGAGAAACTTTGACAAAACATCATACATCAAGTAGTTTTAAAAACACATTGGCACTTTCTGAAAATAGGAAACCTTTCTGTCAATGTAAATTCTGATCTTTTTATTACATCTGAGTTAGGTGGAACTCCCCTACAAGTCTGATATTCCATGGGCTATATGGAATCCTCCATTGACTCGGTGGGGAATCCCCCAACCCAAGTGTGGGAGTATTAGAGTATGATGCGCCATAGGGCTCTTGGCCAGCGTAATATATAAACTCGAATCGGCAAATCACAGTTTTGGGAAATGAGTTATCTGATCTCATGCCTTCTTCGAGGAAGCACCTAAGCTCTCTTTATGCCCAATTTTATCATGTTCTGAATCATGCATTTCTTTCTAGTTTAAATATCTGAAAATCAAATTTCAAACATCTGTTTTATTCTATTCTGAATTATCATGGCATAATTTGAGCTGATTAATTTTGAGCTAATTAATCCTTGGAGTGATCGTGATCTAATCATACATATTGAATTGAGAAGTGATAACTTATGCAAGTAATATTCATGAAGCAACAAGAATTAGATCGTACTAGGGTATTATACTGCCTGAGCTAAAATATCTAAAAAAATTTGATATCATGTGTTGAACACTAATGAACTGAGTCATGACTGAATAGCTGAATTTGAAACATAATGCTTGGACAAAAATGAAATCTCAACTTACATGGATGGACTAGATTATCTCTTGGGATGGTCATACGCATGAGAATTCAAATAGAAGGACTGGATAAAAAGGTGAAAAATCACAGTAAGTTGCCTGCCCGACTGTTAAACTGAATTACTGGTTATACAGGTGAAATTATACTGGAACCTATACTTAACTGGAGTATCTCTTCACCACTCTTTCTAAAGAAGTCATAGTAGGGTTAGGGAACAAAGAACCATAGGAATGATTTACACAAGGCACCAGACCAAGGAATCACAACAATGACACTACCCTATAGCATGGAATAGAATTACTAGGACCTAGGCCATGCAAGTTCTTACTTTCAAGCTTAGCACACTTCTCGAGTATCCCTTAACTATACTATTCTCCTTAATTACCATACTCATTGATTCAAGTTAAAATCCTCATAAATCTTTTTACTAATCTCTACAGATCTTAAATCCTTTCACCGTGATCAAGCCTAACTTCAAATCACAAAATACAACATGCCACACCACGATATTATTCTTAACCATATGATTCAACCTTATATATTTTTTTCACAGCCTAAGAATAACATGCTTTACCATTTCAATGACCGAACCTGAACTCTTACTACGGATTCACTAGCATATATTGAATTCCTCAAATTACATCCCAACATGTCATTCAAGCCTATCCTTATATCCATATATGAAGTTCAAGGCAACATTAATCAAGTCGTACTTCAGATATTCTCTAAACCACCATAAATAAAACTCCCACGTATTGTATCAAATTTCCACTAACCATCACATTTATCAAAGACTTCGCCTCAAATCTAACTTCACATTTATGGACTCATCCAAAACAAGTATACAATGACCTTTCATCAACAAGAACCATTCACTTATCACCACTATCATTACATAAAGAGTCACTAAAAGGTTTGAACATAAAACCTTGAAGCATGGAAGGATATTATATGAGATTTAACACTTAGCTGAGGCCTGAGGATTAACAAATCAACATCAGGGATTTATCAAAGTAAATCTTAATTTAGGGCATACATGGCTATAAGCTATTCTCTCGCCAATCATTTGGGATGCAACATGAGTTGTGGAAACTGAGCACACTATAAGACATAAATACATGAGTCATGAGCTACATGACCTCAATTTGGAGTTCATAACATACTAAATGTGATTCCGACTAATGAATGAACTGGAATTCCTCATTTTAGAACTGGAAGAGCACGTGATTCTCTTTGACAAACATGAACATGAACTATGATCATGGAACTGAAATGTAAGGCATGAGTAGGTATTGGGATAACTAAAAAATACTGAGATAAGATTGGGTTTTAGCCTTACCCTAACTTTTTGATGCTCTATATCATACTGACATTTATACTAAAATTTGAGAGCCTGACTTGGTTATTCGTTCTGTCATCTCTCCCTTAGCTTCAAGCCATCATCTAAAGTTTGAGAGATCGCTTACTAGACTCTAACTGAACTATACTTAATCCACTCTAGGGTGCACTCTAGGGTCTAGAAAATGATCATACATGCATATCATAGAACTTAACCTGAATGGCTACACTTAAAAGTGGAAAACCCAATACTAATACTACTTTCTGAGATACACTCTATCATTTTATAGCACCAATAGTCATCATATAATACTTGAACACTTAATTACTTCGGTTCTTCATGAGTATCCCCATAGTCAGAGTGAAGACCCTCTAGCGCTTCAACTCTTATTTATATCTGCTCAGCCTTCAAAACTTAAACATAGATTCTAACACTTAACATGGATATCACCAAGCCTTTGATGAACCATACTATTTCCGACATGCCTATCTATATGCGACTCCAAACTTATATCTCTCTAATATTAGAATCAAGATCATATAAAAAGGATTAACACTATCAATCAAAACTCCTTAACTTGGCTATTTAGAATACCATATACCATATACTAGTATATTTTCCACCTAGTAGCCACACGTAACATGTAATTGTCTTAGAAATTCTGCAACATCATATCACCTTAGGCATTCTTCTACATGATATGTAAAACATCATACTTCATTACAAAAAAAACAAACTTAAGCTCTTGCATATACTTTTCAAGATTATTATATCACTTTCATATAACTAGTATCATTAATTAAGAAATCATCACATCCACTTTCATGGCTATCAATTGTCCAAACTTAATGTCTAGTGCTAAACATGATTTACAACCTAGCCTTACGCACAATTCTCACTTGGAAACCATGAAATAAATATCAAGAAATACAAATACACTGGAACTTCATAACAACAATAATCGGCCATGACCTTGCGTTTTTTCTTATCATAACTAATTATTATGCACTATTTCAACACATCAATACTACTAATTTATTCCCATAAAACATACATCATTAATCTCGTTCCACTATTCTTACCACCACATTCTACATTAAATTCAAGCCAATAGTCTTGCATCAATCATCTACCATCAAAGAAGAATTTGACATGATATACTAGTCCATCAAATTGGGAAATTATACCCAAATACTTCAAAATCTATTACATACCTTCTCATATGTAGTACTAGTTTACAACTACCAATGAAAAGAAGGTCAAGGGGGTTAAAGTCACATAATAGACATAGTCAACCTTTATCTTATATTATAAACCCATACAGTCTTATCTACTTATACGGTTTTCTGACATCACACTTAATTACCCAATCGTACATTTAGATTACATTCAAATTCCACAAATGATACGGTTAGGGCAGCCTCCACTGGTACACGGCCTTTCACACGAAGCCAAGCTCGGGAATTACAAGCACTCCAAGCTTTGTCCATGCAAATGGCTGTGTGTGAGTTGGTGATCGAACCAACCAAGGACCTAAACGTTTTTATGTGTGAAGAGGGGTCCTAATGTGTAATTAACTAATCTCCAAAATTGGCACAAGAAGCAAGGGCGTTAGGATCATTTTACCTTTTGTGTTTGTAGTATAAATAGAACATGTAGAGAGAGTTTGACTTCGTTTTTGAAATCTGAAATTGTAACCTAAAAACACAAACATTTTCCTCTCTCTTCTTCTCCAAGAAGCCGTCCCTAGATCTCACAAGTAGAGGGATACTTGTGTTGTCTCTTTGGCTAGAAACAAGGGTTTTGAGGTTTTTGAGTGCCTCTTGGTCCTCGTAAGAACTTGGTGTTTATATTCATTAGACTTAGGGTCCTCTCTTGATGTTAGGGTTCTTAGTTTCTTGAATGTTATATGTCAAGTTATCTATCTTTCTTTATCTTATTGTTGTTGTGTTGATTTTGTTATCTTGAAAGTCTAGTGAAGCCGTGTGGGGCTCTTTTCGATTCACTAGCATTAGTTCTCCATCTTGTTGTTCTTGTGTTGCAAGTTGAAAACCGAAACTAGTTCTTGTGTTGTAAGCTGAAAAACCGGAAACTAATACTTGTTGTTCTTATGTTGTTGGACTGAAATCCGAAGCTCTTGGTGTTGTTGGTTGGATATTGTATCATTTGGTATCAGAGCAAGACCGGTTGTGTTCCAACACAACCCATCATGGGCTAGTTCACGGATTAAACAAACTACAAAAAAAAAAAATTCTGAAATCTGTCCACTAAAAGTTGAAACCGAGAATGATGTTGAATGCTTAGATCTAGGTGTTATTTTGCTTGTTTAGTGAGTTTCTAATGTTGGTTTCTTTCTCACCAACACTAAGGTGTCTAGATCCGAAAGTTGAGCTTGAAAAATTGAATATTGTGTAGTGACTTGAAGTGGCCGAAAGTTGTATGTTGTTGATAACCAAAAGAAAATCGGTGGTTGTGTGTTTATGTGATAAAGAAGTTGTTGAAGATTGTTGAAGTGTTCATCTTTTGAACTTGTCATCTTGTTCATCTTGTTGAAGTGTTCATCTTGTTGTGTGCTCAAGTGGTAAGGTTATAAAGTTGTTGTGAAAGACTTGCACCCATCACTTTGTAGTCTTGTCAATCACTTCCCCTAAATCAAGGAGCCTTGTTCTGTGGAATTTGTCAACCAAACCCACTTTCTTGAGTTTGAAAAAGAGTGAAATACTTCAAGATTTTAGTTTTTCCCACCAAAACCACTTTTCAAATTATCACAAGTTGTGTGAATAATAACTCAAGACAAAAAAAAATAAAAGAAAATCCGCGAGAAGAAGAACGTGTGGGACCATTGCATGCTACCATGTCACTATAAGCTCAACTTAGGATATTCTTTGGTTGCTAATTGTTGATTCTTGGTTTCCCTTACCATGTCACTATTAGGTTGTTAACTAGTTCCTTGAGCCGTTTGTTCGTGTCAACGATTATTTGTGTGCTTTTATTCGTTTGAACGAGTTGCTGATTTTGACTCTAGTCCGGCAAGAATTCTTTGAGTCTTCAAACAAGAATCCATTCCGGATAAAAGCTTACTCATACCTTGAAAATCTCACGGTTACTAACCAATTATACAACACTTGTGGAACACGAACTTGTGGTGAACTAAAGCGGCTAATACCTTGACGATGGAAGGAACAACATCTCATAATGCGGATACTAATGACCTTGACTCAATGAGGGCCACTCTTGAGGCCGTTACTCGGACACTTGAAAGGATGAATTCGGAATTTGGGGCCGCGAGAGGGGACTTGGCGGCAATAAGGGGGGAAGTATCGACTATTAGCGGGAGATTAGATCAAGTGGAGAGTCAAAGGAACTCTCGTCCATCTACTCCTCTACATGTATCTACCAATGGTCATGATGGGACCTCCTCCGCAACCATCACCCCCAAAATGATCCACCAAATGCTAAATGCACCCCAAGCTCCACTAAATACCGCAAACCAATCTACCAATTTTCCTCCAAACCGAGACTCCACTAGACCACTACATTTCCAAGCTCCTCCAATTCCACAAGAGGGATTTGGGCGCCAAGTACCTCCACTAAATCCGAACCCTCCATTCCAAGCTCCATTAAACCAAAGACCGCAACTTCCAAATCCTCCGAATCAAAATGGCCAAGGCCGACCAGCCCACTTTGAAGGATACGGTAGAGAGGAGTATGATGGAGAGGGAGCCTTTGATGATGCTTATATGAGGGAGGAGGAGTTAAGAGGGGGTCGAGGAGAACCTAGGAGATACCGGGGGTATGGAGATAGGGGAAACCGACACCAAGAGAGAGACGTAGGCATCAACACCATCAAGTTGAGCCTACCTATCTTTAAGGGTGAAAGTGACCCCGAGGCCTACTTGACTTGGGAATCGGCTTGTGACAAAGTTTTCCAAGTTAATGACATCTCGGAAGAAAAGAAGAGTTGCTATGCAATAGCTCACCTCGAGGGCTATGCTAATACTTGGTGGGAGTATGTTAAACGGTTTGGTAATGAAGTAGTTGATGGGCAGCCACCCCCTTGGTATCGGTTGAGGTACTTGATGAGGCAACGATACCTTCCCGAGAGGTATCGTCATGAATTGCTTGCTAGATTATATGGCTTGCGGCAAGGAGGCCAGAGTGTGATGGCCTATTTTGACGAGTTCCAACAACTCATGTTGAAACTTGATCACCGTGGGGAGAAAATCAGCCACGACATCATCCGGTTCAAGTGTGGATTGAACAAAGAGATCTCCACTCACTTGACCCTTCATCGGTTCAAAACTATTGACGGTATATTCCAAGTGGCCCTAGAGATTGAGAGGGAACTTAAGGAGAGATCAACCTTCAAGGCGAGGGTACAAACCCCCTCGGGTTGGCCCAAAAACAAGGACCAACCCGGTCCTACGAAGCTGCCCGAATCCAAAACAGTCCCTAAGTTTCCTCCGAAATCAGAGGCTCACAAATATCCCAACCCAAAGGGGTTCCAATGTTTCAAGTGCCAAGGTTGGGGGCATAAGGCCAATGAATGTCCGAACCGGCGTAATGTGATCCTACGAGAAGGGAAGGTGTACTACCTTGGTGAGGAGGTGACTTCCGAAAGGGGGGAGGTTGAGGCCGAGCCTCAAGATGGAGAGGAAGCCGAAAATGAACCGGATGAGGAAGGATTAGATGATAGTGAAGATGTCTATCCACAAGAAGGGGAGTGTGTGGTTCCAAACTTTGTGGTTAGACGTGTCATGATTAGTAAGGCGGTAGATGACCCGAGTCAAAGGGAAAATCTATTCCATACTAAGTGCCTTGTAAAGGGGAGTGTGTGCACCTTGGTAATTGATAGTGGTAGTTGTACAAATGTTGCGAGCCATGCTATGGTAAATTTCTTGAAGCTACCAACTACACCACACACTAGTCCTTACAAGCTACAATGGTTGAACGATTGTGGTGAATTGAAGGTCACACGGCAATGTGTGATTCGGTTAAAGGTGGGCAACTACCACGATGAAGTGCTTTGTGACGTGATTCCAATGCAAGCATGTCACTTGTTGTTAGGTAGACCATGGCAATATGATAGGTCTACTAAACACGATGGGAGGTCCAACCGGTATACGCTTGAGAGGGATGGCCGAAAGGTCACACTTCACCCTCTTTCACCCTCACAAGTAAATGAGTGGCATCGGAAGATGAGGGAGTTAAAGGGAAGGGGGAAGGAAGCCAAAAGGGTAGAAAAGGGGGGGGATGCCATAGGTGAGGAAGTAGGGACATCCGAGGGTGTCCCAATGCCAAGGGAGGCGGAAAACGTAGTGATGTTGGCTAGGAGGAAAGAACTCTTCATGGACCATGATGAAAACAAGCCGATGCTACTATTGGCCCATTGTTTTAATACTAACCCCACTAATTCTTCCATTTCTCCTTTGATTTCTTGTGTGTTGCAGGAGTATGACGATGTATTTCCTCAAGAACTTCCGCAAGGATTGCCCCCACTTCGGGGAATTGAGCACCAAATTGATTTGGTGCCGGGATCACAACTTCCAAACAAACCGGCCTATAGGAGCAATCCTATGGACACTAAGGAGCTTGAAAGACAAGTTGAGGAGCTGCTCAACAAGGGATACATTAAGGAAAGCATGAGTCCGTGTGCTGTTCCGGTACTTTTGGTACCAAAGAAGGACGGAACTTGGCGCATGTGCGTCGATTGCCGAGCCATCAACAAAATCACTATAAGGTATCGTCATCCGATCCCTAGACTAGATGATATGTTAGACGAGCTCCACGGATCTTGTGTGTTTTCTAAAGTGGATCTTAGGAGTGGCTATCACCAAATTCGCATGCAACCCGGTGATGAATGGAAGACCGCATTCAAGACCAAATTCGGTCTATATGAGTGGCTGGTCATGCCCTTCGGCCTTACCAATGCTCCTAGCACATTTATGAGGCTAATGAATCATGTAATGAAGCCTTATATTGGAAAGTTTGTGGTGGTTTACTTTGATGATGTGTTGGTGTATAGTAAGTCTATTGATGATCATGTAATACATTTGAGATGTGTGTTTGATTTGCTCCGAAAGGAGAAGTTGTATGCCAACATGGAGAAGTGTTCTTTTGGTGTTGATAAAGTTATATTCTTGGGTTTTGTCATGAGCTCAAGGGGTGTGGAAGTGGACGACTCCAAGATAGACTCTATACAAAGTTGGCCGACCCCTAAAACTATTGGAGAAATCTGAAGTTTCCACGGGTTGGCAAGCTTTTATAGGAGGTTTGTCAAGGGATTTAGTTCCATAGCAGCCCCCTTGACCGAGGTAATTAGAAAGGATGGACCCTTTAAATGGGGTGATGAGCAAGCTAGGGCTTTTGAGGCCTTGAAAGCTACGCTCATCTCGGCGCCTTTATTGCAATTGCCCGACTTTGATAAGATGTTTGAAATAGAGTGTGATGCTAGTAAGGTTGGCATCGGGGCTGTTTTGATGCAAGAAGGTAAGCCCGTTGCTTATTTCAGTGAAAAGCTCAAAGGGGCAACTCTTAATTACTCGACTTATGATTTGGAGTTGTACGCCCTTGTTAGAGCCTTGGAAAATTAGCAACATTATTTGTGGCCTAAGGAGTTTGTGATACGAACAGATAATGAGTCGTTGAAACACCTTAAGAGCCAAGACAAGCTGAATAGGCGTCATGCTAAGTGGATTGAGTTCATCGAGACTTTCCCTTATGTAATTCATTACAAAAGGGGGAAGGAAAATGTTGTTGCCGATGCCTTGTCTCGGAAGCATGTGCTTGTTGCTACCTTGTCTTCGAAGTTGATGGGTTTTGAGAGCTTGCGGGTGTTGTATCCCGAGGATCCTATCTTTGCTCCTATTTTTAGGGAATGCGAAGAGTGGGGAAGGGATCGTTGGCTTAAGGAGAATAACCATTCCTCCTACTCTCGGTTTGATGGGTATTTGTTCAAAGGGAGGAGGTTGTGTGTTCCTTCTAGCTCTTGGAGGGAATTATTTATGAGGGAGGCCCATGACGGAGGCCTCATGGGCCACTTTGGGGTAGACAAGACCCTCGGCATCCTAGAGGAGAACTTCTATTGGCCCAAAATGCGCAAAGACGTCACTAAAATTTGTAGTCAATGCGTGGCCTGCCGGAGTGCGAAATCGCGTCTCCAACCTCAAGGGTTATACACCCCACTCCCTACTCCCCTTAGACCTTGGCTAGACATCTCGATGGATTTCGTTTTGGGGCTGCCAAGGACTAGAAAGGGCCGAGATAGTATTTTTGTTGTTGTTGATAGATTCTCTAAAATGGCTCATTTTATTCCATGTGCTAAAACCGAGGACGCTCCTAGTGTAGCTTCATTATTTGTTGAACATGTTGTAAAGCTTCACGGAGTACCGAGGACCATTGTGAGTGATAGGGACTCCAAGTTCCTAAGTCTCTTTTTGAAGTCCATGTGGGGTAGGCTTGGCACGAAGTTACTTTTCTCCACGTCTTGCCACCCACAAACCGATGGCCAAACGGAAGTAGTAAATAGAACCTTAGGGTCTATGCTACGCTCTATGGTTAAAGGTAAACTGACTTCATGGGAACAACACCTACCCTTGGTGGAATTTGCATACAACCGGGTAATACATTCGAGCACGGGAATGACTCCCTTTGAATGTGTCTACGGCCTAAATCCCCTTACCCCTTTAGATCTCACTCCTTTGTCTAGTGATCTCATGACCAGCTTAGATGGAAATAAAAGAGCCGAGGCCATGAAGAAAATGCATGAGACGATGCGGATCAAGCTTGAAAAGAAGAACCAAGAGATTGCAAAAAGGGTAAACAAAGGGAGAAGGAGGCTTGTGCTTGAACCCGGAGATTGGGTGTGGGTGCATCTTCGAAAGGATCAGTTTCCAGCTCAGAGGAAGTCCAAATTGCTGCCGAGGGGTGATGGCCCTTTCCAAGTACTTGAGAGAATCAATGATAACGCCTACAAGATTGACCTTCCACCGGAATATCAAGTGCACAACACTTTCAACGTTGGTGATCTCTCCCTCGTGGATGCGGTTGAAGATGACCAAATGCCGAATTTGAGGTCAAATTCCCCTCAAGATTGAGAGGATGATACGGTTAGGGCAGCCTCCACTGGTACACGGCCTTTCACACGAAGCCAAGCTCGGGAATTACAAGCACTCCAAGCTTTGTTCATGCAAATGGCCGTGTGTGAGTTGGTGATCGAACCAACCAAGGACCTAAACGTTTTTATGTGTGAAGAGGGGTCCTAATGTGTAATTAACTAATCTCCAAAGTTGGCACAAGAAGCAAGGGCGTTAGGATCATTTTACCTTTTGTTTTTGTAGTATAAATAGAACATGTAGAGAGAGTTAGACTTAGTTTTTGAAATCTGAAATTGTAACCTAAAAACACAAACATTTTCCTCTCTCTTCTTCTCCAAGAAGCCGTCCCTAGATCTCACAAGTAGAGGGATACTTGTGTTGTCTCTTTGGCTAGAAACAAGGGTTTTGAGGTTGTTGAGTGCCTCTTGGTCCTCGTAAGAACTTGGTGTTTATATTCATTAGACTTAGGGTCCTCTCTTGATGTTAGGGTTCTTAGTTTCTTGAATGTTATATGTCAAGTTATCTATCTTTCTTTATCTTGTTGTTGTTGTGTTGATTTTGTTATCTTGAAAGTCTAGTGAAGCCGTGTGGGGCTCTTTTCGATTCACTAGCATTTGTTCTCCATCTTGTTGTTCTTGTGTTGCAAGTTGAAAACCGAAACTAGTTCTTGTGTTGTAAGCTGAAAAACCGGAAACTAAAACTTGTTGTTCTTATGTTGTTGGACTGAAATCCGAAGCTCTTGGTGTTGTTGGTTGGATCTTGTATCAACAAACAACCATGAGTCTATAATTATAACTTACTGCCTAATCTACCCATTTTATACCTCAAGCAAACAATAACTCACCTTGACTGATAACCTTCTTTACCTTCTACTAAACTAACACACAAGGACATATCACACCATTACCATATCAATCTTATGCAAAAAGATTTATCTAAACATATATTCAATAAATTTCCCTTACCAGTTTTATTGCCATGTAACCTCTAGACCCCAGTTCCAACTAACACAAGAACAACAGGATGAACAATAAGTTGGTAATGAATCGAAATAGGCCTCACACTGCTTCACTAGACTTTAGGTTTTCAAAAATATCATAATAACAAAATTACATATTACTAGAGATAGAAAATTGACACACAATATTCAATGATTCAAGAATAGTCATCTTACTCTATACAAATCAAAATCCAAATCAAACATTCCCCCACAGACTACCATACAATCCATACATGCTACTAGCTACTACATTAGTCTATCACTATAAAGTAGTTAATCATCCTCAAATATTGGTTATTCATTAAAATATTTATTTACATAAAAGTCACCCTCTCTATGACTTCTAACGTTGTGACTTCATATCACCAAGTTCTTGGTCTAATCTCACTGCTAATAGGTCATCACACCGACACTTTAACTTATGCTACTACTCGGGTGGAAATACAGTTCCAACATTCTGCTATACCTCATGACCTCTGAAGCATGACATTGGCAACATAAGTTCTAAAAAGGACTGAATACACTTAATACTGTAGGCTGAAAAACACAATTTCATTAAAATCAAGGTTCATACTAGAACCAACATATTCTGAAGTACTAACGTACTCTTCTTAAGTTCTTGCAGAAATCTGATATAATATAATTAGAAAAAACCATACCATTAGACTCTAAACTTTTATACTGGAATCAGCCCAGTAATAAGATATGTCTGAGAACATCAGAGTGAGGAACAAATTGGGATAACTTTACTTTTGTATGAGCGACACCACAGCACGAATTAGAATATGAAAGAGAAACATTCTGGCCTTATTGCACAAACTAGAACATGAAGAAAGAGGGACATTCCTAAATGCCTAGTAGCATCTTGTTTATAAGTGTGGCATGTTACACACCAATAAATAAGACTCTACCCAATGTGATTCTGTACATACCCTGGGACCATGAATCGTACTTTGATGCCAAGTTTGTCACGAACTAAAATAGGGCCTTGCTGTGATGGACATTCCAAACCATCAAGGCCTGGAATGCCCTTCCCTATCTGGTAATCACGCTCAACATTCATATAAATAAAGAAGATGTGGAAACATATTATGCTACGGAAACATGGTCAGTTCTGATACGTCATAGGGCTCTTGGCCAGCATAATATATAAACCCGAATCGGCAAATCACAGTTTTAGGTAATGAGTTATCGAAACTCATGCCTTCTTCGAGGAAACACCTAAGCTCTCGTTATGCCCAATTTTATCATGTTCTGAATAATGCATTTCTTTCTAGTTTCAATATCTGAAAATCAAATTTCAAATATGTGTTTTATTATGTTCTGAATTATCATGGCATAATCTGAACTGGTGTCATCACACCAAGATTTGAAAGTCCTATTTCTGAGCCATAATGCATCACGCATGATTATTTAATCAAAACTCAATTCAGACCACCCAAACATGTAAATAGTATAAGAGATTTCATATTTCGAAACATAAGTCAAAACTATGCAAGAATTCTTAAAACATATGGTGGTCATGAGCTTTTGGAAAAACTATGTACTCTTTAATTATATGCATATTCAACATTTATTAACATGCATAACCCTCACTTTTGATTCCAAAATCATATTCAAGTCATAGTATCAATCAAGACATTTCATATCATGCTTTCCAGAATGCATTCAAAACATTTCATAGCACATCATAAGTAAAGGAAAATCATAACAAGAGAGGAATTTCATTATAATTCATGCTCTCAATTGAATATTCATTATTAAACACATTCATACATATATATAGAATTTCAGATCAATTTAGGGAAAGGACTAAAGACCAAACAATACTAATTAGAGCTTCTAAAACATGCTAGTAATGGTAAAATTCAACCCTTTTCATAAAATCATAATTTCTAAATCTTTAGCTTGAATTAAAGAATATTTCTTTGCCCATGAATTTTTGGAAAAAACCCACGTAAATTGATTATGGAGAGTAATGAATGATTCTTGAAACCTATGGTTTGGGGATTCCAAATCTTGAATCAATTTTCAAAACCCACAGTTGAATTTTGAGGGCTCGTGATTTTTGTTTGGGACTAATGGGTGTTGTTATTGAGAGAAAATTGGAATAAAAAGTATCTTTTGGTGTTTTTGGAGTAAAATTCTGTGTTTGTGGCTTATATAGGGGTGGAACAATGACCATTTTACCCCAAATACGGAGTGTTTAAGTCACTTGGACCACAATGCATGCGGTAAACACCCTAACTCATAATCTAGGTTGTGCGGTGCATATTTTATCACATACATTAGGTTGCGCGTCTCACACATTATAGCATAAGTTAGGTTGTTCATCGTACACCTTATGCTAGGCGACACAGTCCACTTTGAAAAGTCATAACTTTTTGCTCAGGTGTCTGATTTTGGTAAGTTATGATCTCTGAAAGTTAACTCAAGTTGAAACATCCTCTAAAACTTAATCGATAGAAATATTTTCAACTCAAATTAGAGTTAGGGGATTTTTGTGATCTAAAATCATATTCAAAGGTATTCCTACATTTTAGGACTGATCACCACACATATATTAACATGTAATTTCTTAGTTTGGGTCTATACGCATAGGAACGATGGTCTAAATTCTAGCCTGAAAGTACAGGATGTTACATTTTCCTACGTTCTTAGTGTTTTACTGACATTGATTTTCTTGTGATCAACTATGCTATTTCATAGGCTATTTGACAACAGGATAAAATTTTTAGCAACCCAGGTTTCATCCACTACATCATTATTTGAAACAGTATGAAAGATTATTCATGAATAAGTTAAGGGATGAAGGAGTTAAGTTGTGGAAGAGTAAGAGAAGAAGGATGTTTTTTAGGAAGGTTTGAGAAGGGATTTTTGACCATGCTAAGCTCATAATCCTTTGAAGGACATAAAACTGGGAGAGCTGTAGCCATCAAGAAGGTTCTTTTCTTAGAAAGGATATTTGAAATTAGGATTTTCCTTTTTCATGAGAGAAGGAGTAAGTGCAGAAATATTTAAGAAATAATGAGCAATGAGAAGGGTTCTCTATGGGAACAAGGTATGATCAATTTTAGATTTTAGGTGACTTACCTTCTTTTTTAGAATAGGACAACTTTTTTCAAACACAAGGATAGTGAGGATGCAACTTTTTCTTGGAAGAACAGATAAAATTTGTACATACATGATACTAACCTGAGAGATAGAACCTAGTCCCTCTCTGGTTTGAGTGAATCTTCAACTTTGTGCTTGTCATATTTTTCCACCTCCAAAGTTGTTCACATAGGTGTGTACCTACAAAGGTATGGTACTAAGTTAGACCAAAATATACCTAATTTACCAAGGATAACTTTTTCCTGAACATAATTAATTTTGTGAAGAGACATTGATTAACTTCATAGTAGGTCAGTCTAATCTGATCAATCCTAGAATCAATGTTAGATTCATTGCACCACATCGTACCATAACTTTTTTTTGAAATAGTTCTAAGGACCAGGTCCTAGTCTTGGTATTTTTCAAATGTCCAGCATTCCTTATGTCTTGGGATAGGAATTCTAATTACATAGACACCTTCATATTAAAGTATCTTAGGAAACAAAATATAATCAGACCTTCCATTATAGCTTTGAGCAATTACACATCAAGAAGATTGTTCTTATTGAAAACACTTTCTCCCTTCTTACTTATGATCATTTGTTAGACCTGGGAACACATTTGAGTTTGAGTTCTAGTGGAAGGATAAAAGTGTGATCAAATCCTTCTTTGTCTATCTAGGTAATATAAGCATATTCATATTTTTCAAGGTCTTAAACCTTTAGGATAGGTGCTCCCCTGGTGTATTGATCTAATATTTTTCCATCTTGCTGTGATCTAGCTTTGATAGTCTTATTTCATGAGTCCATCTCTACCACAGAGAGTACATAGAACCTTGCAGACCTTGTTCTTAGAATTTTGAGTAGTCTTTCCATGAGAACCAAGTGATTGAGTGTTCAACTTATACCCAAGCCCTATACTATTATTAACTCCTTATTTAGTTAAGATAAAAAGGATCTAAGAAGATGTTGTCCATTGTAGCAATTTTTTAAGTTCTTACCTTAGATGGACCAGGTGCCCTTCTAACTCCTAATTCTTTTGAAGTGTAGTCATGAGAAGCCTTTGAGCATCCTCTAATTTTTCTTCAAGCTCAAGATGGAACTTTGAGGCTTATTTGTTCCCTTTATACTAAGAAACATCTAGTTTCTCCAGTTGACTTACCAAACCCATATTTTCAAGTTTCAGCTTAGCAACCTGATGCTCAGTTTCTGGTATCTGGAGAGTCAAAGCTATCAAATCAAGATCCTAATCTTATATCTTTCCTTCTAGAGCATTATTTTTCTCTTTATCACTAACACTATTAGCCTTCTCCAGTTTATTAACTAAGCTTAAATATTCAGATTTTAACTTAGTAACCTGCTCTTCAATTTTAGTTATTTAGAGAGTTTGAGAAATTAACTCAAGCTCTTGACTTTCAATATTTTCTTCTAGGGAAAATTTTGCTCAGTAATTTTACACATGGAGTCAATTAGAACATTTGAATTTTTTTTTATCTTTCAAGCAGAATAACAAAGTTTTTTTTTAATGTCAGAAAGTGTTACCTTATTTTCTTGATTATCTTTAGTGTTTTCCATAAAAGAAAACAAGGAATCAAAGGTCACCTTATAATCTTCCACAGCAAGAATGGAAACATCTTCAGACTTCTCAACTTCATTAGATTCACATAAGGAGTCACCCCAACTAGCTAAAGCTTGTTTAACTAAAAATCAGCTATAGCCTATCTTATTGATTATATAGGTACCTGGTCCATTTTTCTTCCATTATCACCTCTAGTGTGTGATAATGTTGACAGTACATTTTGTGTATTGGACAATCCTTAATAATATGTTTAGGACTTCTACATCTGTGATGAACTTCCATAATGCCTCTCTTTTTGCTGCTACTCCCACTTCTTTGAAACTGGTTACTATGTCTCATAGTTCTCACTATTCTTTTTTCCAAATCAGCAATATTAGTGTCTTCTTCATTAGAGTCTGATTTAAATGCTTTTTTTTGCAAGAGATTTTTCCCTTTTTACCTCCATCTTTTCATGCCCTTGCGGCTTGTTCAGTTCATGAGTCTTCAGTTTCCTAATGACTTCATCTATGGTGAGAGTTTTCAAGTTCCTACCTTCAGTGATCAAATCCACTTTGCTTTCCCATGATTTAGGAAGAGCCCCAAGGATTTTTCTCACCTTTTTGTATGAAGAAATTACTTCTCCTAAGAAATGCAACTCATTAATTATAGAACTAGACCTAGTATGCATCTTTTGAATAGTTTCTCCTTCTTTTATAGTGAAGGTTTCACTGAGTGGTCAGCATATCAACTTTTGAATCCTTCACATCAATGGTTCCTTCATGAGCTGTCTTCAAGCAGTCCTAGATTTCCTTAGCTGTTTCATAAGATGAAATCCTGTTTTGTTCATCTGGTCCTATGCCACAGACAATCAATTTCTTGGCTTTATAGTTTTTATCAATTCTTTTTTTGTCTTTATCACTAAACTCTCTCATAATATCCATTCTAGTAACATCTGATTCCTTGACTTCTCTTATAGTTTCGTGAGGACCATGAATAATAATGTCCATTAGCTCACTGTCTTCAACCATAATGAAGTCAAACATCCTTGTTTTCCATGACCCGTAGTACTTTCCATTAAATCTAAATGGTCTAGTGGTAGATTGCTCTTTTCCCAGGTTTGGTGGAGCAACCGTGATAACCAAAAACTCTAGGTGTGAACCTTTTAGAGTGAACCGACTCTGAAATCAATTGTTGGATCCTTAGGGTTTGTACCACACAGTGAGAGACCAGGTCCTAAAAGTCAATCACAGGCAATCAAACACTAATGTGCAGCAAACTAAAGGTTGTGTGGGAAACTAACAACATATAAGATTTAACATGGAAACCCCCTTGATCAAGGGAGAAAAAATCACGGCTTGCCTCGTAAGTTCAAAACTGTCTTGTATAACCAAATAATTGATTACAGACTCGACTGTGAACCTAACTCTAGGTTTCTCCTTCTAGCAATACCTTTATTACAAGAATACCTTGAGATCTCTGCCAAGTTTTCCTTAAAAACTGGTTAACTCTAATTAGCAACAAGCTTAGGCAATTATGCCTACACACTTCTCTGAATAAAATAAACACTAATCTTATAGTATGAGTAGTTGGATTACAAATCAACACTCAAGAACAGTCACTTACTCTATAAGCATACTATAAAGATGAAAACATGAGAAATACGTGAGCAATCTTGGAATAAAATTTTTGTTGCCTCTCTTCACTTTTTAGAGTTGTGCAAAATCTATTTGATGAAGAAGCATTTTTTGTCATTTTTAGATGAGTGATGATTAGGGCTAAAATATCATTGGACTAGGTGTCCTATTCAGTACAAGTAGTACTTCAAGTTTGTTACACAAGAGGACAAAACTGTGCAGACATGCGTGCCAGCTGTACTGTACTATGAATATCTAGGGACCTGGTCCCTTGCAGTTAGTTGCTTATCATCAAAACTACATATAGAAAATTCCCTGAGAACAAGCAAACCTAGCATCAAATACTTCAATAGTTTCTAGAAACAAACAATTAGCCCATGTAAAAGATGCAAAATGTTTCATCAAATATAATAACATTAGGGTGACACACGGAGGAATATCTAATAACCAACTCAAATTATCTAGGAATGATGCTATGATCTGCGTAAGCCTTCTGCCTAATCTAGGATACCCTCAACCTATCCTATTTCACCCTAACTCTATCAAATGACTCTTGAAGTAAGTCAGTACCACGGGGTTTAATCTTGAAAGTCTTAAACTACCCAATTAAAGAACGACATCGCGTACCATCTAAAGCCTCAAAAGGTGCTATCTCTATACTCGAATGACATCTATTATTATATGTGAAATTTTCCAAAGATAACTATTGCTCTCAAGTAGCTTTGAAATCCGTAACACAAGTCCAAAGCATATCCTTGAGAACCTGAATAGTGCACTTTGACTGCACATGGTCTAAGGATAAAAGGTTGTTCAAAGATACACCTGAGTACACAACTCCGCCTGAAAGCTCTCCAAAATATAGAAGTAAACAATAAACCCCAGTCTAGAATGGTAGATATAGGCACACTATGCAAATGGACTATCTCACTAACATAGATACGATCCAATTCTCGACACTAAAGAATATCAGAATAGGAATGAAGTGTGCCGACTTGGTCAGCCGATCCATAATGACCCAAATACCATTGAAACCATGGGAAGTGTGGGGTGAACTACTAATAAAATCCTCTCCCACTCCTGCTCGACAATAGGAAATGAGTTAATCAATCCACCAAGACTCTGATTCTCGACTTTTACCTCCTGACAACATAAGCAACGAGCTACAAAGTCTGCCATATATCTCTTTATTCTATTCCACCAATAATTTTATCTCAAAATCTATATGTCATAGTTGTACCCAGGTGAATAGAATATCTGTAGTTGTGAGCCTCATACAAAATTAATTTAATAAAGTCATCATCCCTCCAAACAAAAATGTAGCTATAAAATCTTAAGACACTCTCACAATCTGAAGTAGTCCTCTTAGACTCACCACTTAACACCTAATCATGGATAATACAGAGCCTCTTATTCTCAAACTGACAACTCTGAATCAACTTAAATTGTGAAAACCTCACCTTAACACTAGCAAGATCCTCCTAGGCTCTGAAATATAAATGTTGCACCATTAAGTTGGCTAAGGACTGAATGTCCCATACTAATGTCCTCTGAGAAACTAAAATATTCGTCAAGCTACCCATACTCACTGCCTAGATACTAAAGGCCTCGATTACCACATTTACCTTGCCTAGATGATAGAAGATAGAGAATTCATAATCTATAAGAAACTCTATCCGTCTACGTTACCAAGATATAAGCTCTCTCTAGTTCATAAAATACTGAAGACTATGATGATCCATGAAGATCTCACAATGTACACCATAAAGATAGTGCCTCTAAATCATAACCATAAAAAATATTGTTGCCAACTTCAAATAATGAGAGGGGTAGTTGTGGTCGTGCATTTTCACCTGCCTTAATGCATAAGTAATAACTCAACGTTGTTATATCAGCACATAACCCAAACCTACGCCATAAGCATAATCATACACGGTAAATCTCTAACCCTTAATAGGAAAAACTAAGATTTGAGCAAAAGTCAAAAACCTCTTGAACTTTCCAAAGCTCAACTCACACTCCTCAAACCATAAAAAATGAACCTTCTTCCTAGTAAATCTATTCATCGGCGTGGCAATAGTAGAAAAATCTCAATAAACCATCTATAATAACCAGCAAAGCTAATGAAGCTATGAACCTCAGACGATGATGCAATCTAGCCCAATCACGAATAGACTCAATCCTTACCGAGTCAACCATAATGCCACCCTTAGACACTATATATCCAAAGAATTTCAACTACTCAAGCCAAAACTCACACTTAGAGAACTTAGCAAAAAGGATATGATCTCTTAGAGTCTGGAGTGTAATTGCTGATAGGCGAATTTACACGTCTATAGTGCGATATTTTACCCATATTTTAGCCTAGTTTTGAGAACAAATTATATATTTCATGTACTTTTAGTACTTTTTCCTATAAGTGAGCTAACGAACATGATTAGCAAATTTTTAGGTATAAAAGATGCAGAATTCAGCATTTTAGGGATTACTTGATGCCAAAGAAAGCTTTACGAAAGAAGAAAAGGAAGCTTCGACGCCTAAGGACCAAAAGTGATGCATGATAAACCTGTCCCGGGCTAAAACAACAATTCTGAAGACTTTAGGGACTAGCAGTAATTTATTATGATTAGGATAATAATACATTAACCTAGTACAATTGGGTTAAGTATTTCATTAGCTTATTAGGATTTGGTTAAGTATTTCATTAGATTATTAGGATTTGGTGAAGTATTTCATTACCTTAGTAGGAATAGGATATGGGTATTATAAATACCCTATTTTGCTAGAGATTTTATATTATCTTTCCATCTTTCTATTATACATTCTATACTACTTCTAATTCTTCCATTAATTCTACTTTTTCTTCTAGTCTTCTATTCATCTATTTTTCCACAACAAGAGAAACGTTACTTGCTAGGGAAAGTTCACGCCTAACGCCTACCACACCATTATTACACGAAATCTTTATTGGGGTATAATAACAATGTCAATTGTGATTTCCTTCGCACTCATGGGTAACTAAACTTCTCTGTTGGGGTTATGGAAGCCGAATGAGATACTATCTATTACTATAAGTTTGTAAGTTCATGACACGTATGCTGCCTATATCATTATTCTCTTCATCTTAATCTAAATTCTTTGTGGTTGCAAACGTAAGAATACGCCAGTATAAAATTTAACTTGTTCGAAAGAAAGGTTATCTATCTGGAAAAGAGATAATGTCAAGGTAGTAGGGTCCCATCCCCTATTAAACAGTTAGTGCCGAAACAGGATTAACCTCTTGGAGAATTCATACCGTTAGACACTCTTTAAGCTCGAAAGAGTTAAAGTGAAATAATCCTCGAAGAGGTCGAAAGACGCCTGGATTTACCATCGAATACAATTCTGTATAAGCACATGCATGTCGGAATTCAACACACTCATAGCCAATAGAGACGTATAACTCAGAAGGTGGACATAACCCCAACTCTTCAATTCTCATTGTTTACAACTTACAAAATATTCTTTCTTTTTATTTTGCTATTTCAGTTCTTACTTTAATATTTTAGTTACACATTACAATCCCCTTTTTTTACGAGACTTGCACTAAAAGTCTAGTAATCGTTGCTTACTTGTTGACCAAGCTATTCCCTGTGGGATCGATACCTAACCCAGTTGGGTTCTATATTTGCTAGCGACCGCTTTACACTCATACAAGAGCTATAGATTAAGCGTTATCAAAAATTGGTGCCGTTGCCGGGGAATACGAGTGTCAATTAAGTTTGTGATAATTACTAGACCCTTTGGTCAAAGATTCTCGTACTTTTACTTTTAGTTTTTGTTTTTGTTTACTGCAGGTTTTTATTTAGTGCATGCCCCATACTCGAAGTTCTGGTCAACCGTTATTACCTATCAATCCCGAACCACAATGTATTGGCAGAATAGAGGCACAAACAAAAATCGAAAGAATGGTTTCTCAATAGGAGCAGGCGAGGTTAGCTGTTCTTGCCGCTGCCCAAGTACACCAACAAAACATTGATAACCCTGGGCGAGCAACAAATCCTGACGATGAGGATTTAGGTGATGACGAGTTACTAAACCCAAGGCATGATGCTGAAATCACAACACCTGCCAATAGAAGAGGTCGTTAAGCGCGGTTTAGGTATGATCTCCAACACATGTAACCAACTTTTGACGATGATAATGATGATCTTGATGGAGCCAGAGCCACTGGGGCCATAATTCCTCCACCATTAGCGCCCAGAGCCAAGTTCAACATCACAAGCACCATGATTCAGTTATTACAACTCAAAGGATTATTTGGTGGACTAGCAGGCGATGATCCGAATATGCATCTCATCAAATTTATTTCTACATGCAAGTCGTTTGACAATCCTGGTGTTGGTCAGAATGCAATTCGATTACGTCTATTTCCATTGTCTCTATCTGGGGAGGCAACTCTATGGTTGAATGAGCTGGCTCCTGATTCTATTACAAATTGGAGGCAATCGAGAGACGCTTTCCTAGAAAGATTCTTTCCGCCATCCAAAAGAGCACAATTAAGAGATGAAATTAGCAACTTTCGTCAGCTTCCAACTGAAGCCCTTCATGAAACATGGGAGAGGTTCAAGACAAAGCTAGCGAGATGCCCAAACCATCACATGACTAATGTTCACCTAATAGAGATATTATACAGAGCCTTGAATTCAATAACTAAACCAGTGGTGGATAATGCGGCTGGAGGATCTTTTATGGACCTCACCTTTGGTCAAGCAAGTAATATGCTAGATCATATGACGAAGCAAAGTAGAGCTTGGCATACCAGGGATTCTGAGGTAGCAAGCCCCACTTTATCTATTGGCATGACTGCAGACCAAAGAAGAAGAGAAGAAGAACATGATCAAGATATGGCGCACATGAAAACACAAGTGGATCTTCTTATAAGGCATTTATTATCAGGGAAGACCAAAAAAGTGAAAGCTATTGCGTCTAAAGGAAGAGACGAATCTGATTCAGAAGAAGAGGCCAACTACTTGAACAATCAGGGGGGTTTCCGAGGGAATACCCAAGGAAACCAAGGTCGGAACTATTATGATAAATCTGGAAACAAAGACCAAGGTAATTGGATGAACAAGAATGAAAAGAGTGGTTTGTACGTTCCTCCTGGAAGATGTGATGCCACCACATCTAGCTCTGGAAGTATAGAAGACATGCTGGCTAAAATATTAAAAGGAGTGGAAACAACAAGCGCTGCAGTAACGGAGGTAGTTAATGATTTTTCCTCTATGAAACAAATAGTTGATTCTCATTCCACTTCAATCAAGCAAATAGAGCAGCAATTAAGACAACTTTCAGCAGCACTCAATCAAAGAAAGGCTGACACTTTACCTAGCGATACTGTGCAAAACCCAAAGAAGGATGGGTCATGCATGGCCATTACTACCCGGAGTGGTAAGGTGCTGGAAAATTCAGCAAAAAGCAAGCAAGTGGATGACGAAGTAGTGGACATTGATGATAAGGCGAAAGGAGAAGAATCCGCAGAAAAAGGGCACAACGTCCATGACGTCAATCCCACTGAAGTGCAACCTGAAAAATCTAAAAAACAGAAGCAAGAGGAGAAGAAATCTGTGGAGAGAACAATTCCATACCCACCACCACCTTTCCCTCAAAGATTGAAGAAGGTGGTGGATGATACAAAGTTCCGCAAATTAATGACCATGTTAAAGCAGTTGACCATTAATGTTCCATTGGTGGAGGCACTTGAACAAATGCCTGGGTATGCGAAATTTATGAAGGATCTTTTGACAAAGAAGCAGGAAGCAAGTTATGAGTTAAAAGATGATGTTCATCACTGCTGCGCAATCGCTACCCGATCAATAGTTTAGAAGAAGGCTGACCCCAACACTTTCACTATTCCTTGCACCGTTGGATCTTTGAATTTTGCCAAAGCATTATGCGACTTAGGAGCCAGCATCAATTTGATGACATTATCTATCTATAAGAAGTTGGGGTTGGGTGATCCTACTACAACCAATATGAGGCTCGTAATGGCGGATAGGTCGGTAAAATGACCTGTTGGTATTCTATGTGATGTCTTGGTAAAGGTTTCTTCATTTATCTTTCCGGCAGACTCAGAAGTTCCCATAATCTTGGGGCACCCTTTCCTTGCTACAGGAAGTGTGCTCATTGATTTGAGAGCTAATGAGCTTTCATTCCGAATAAATGACGAGGTAATTCGCTTTGATGTTTGCAAATCAATGAAGCAATCCAAAGATCTGAGTGTATTTTTGGTGGCTGATGTTTTCCTTGATGATGAGAAAGAATTACGTGAAGAAGAGCAACTTATCGATGACCCTTTGGCGGTTGTGCTCATGAATAGAGAGAATCAGGATGCTGAAAATTCTGAAGAAGCTATTTGCGCTCTATCAGGATTAGGGACATATCGCTATGCTCCCAAGAAGCTGGACCTTGATCTCAAGAATCGACCCACACCACCAGCTAAGCCATTTATTGAAGAGCCACCCACATTAGAATTGAAGGAGCTGCCAAGTCATTTAAAGTATGCATTCTTAGGAAGCGGAAACACACTTCCAGTCATTGTGGCAGCAGATTTGGGTGAGCAACAAGTTGCAGCTCTCATTTTTATTCTACGGAAGTACATTAGAGCCATTGGATGGACCATTGCGGATATTATTGGTATTCCACCTGGGATTTGTACACACAAGATTCAGCTTGAAGAGAAGTGCACACCCACTATTGAGCATCAAAGACGTCTAAATCCACCTATGCAAGAAGTGGGGAAGAAAGAAACTATCAAGTGGTTAGACGTGGGGGTTGTGTATCCAATCTCTGATAGTACATGGGTAAGCCCGGTACAATGTGTTCCCAAGAAAGGAGGCATGAAGGTGGTCGCGAATGCAAAGAATGAGTTTATTCCACTCAGACCCATCACTGGATGGAGAGTATGCATGGACTACCAAAAGCTGAATTCTTTGACACTCAAAGATGACTTTCCAATGCCATTTATGGACCAAATGCTAGATCGATTAGCGGGGAAAGGATGGTTTTTCTTCTTAGATGGTTATTCAGGATATAATCAGATTTGCATTTCCCCCGAAGACCAAGAGAAGATGACGTTTACATGCCCATATGGTACGTTTGCTTTCAAACATATGCCATTCGGGTTATGTAACACACCAGCCACCTTTCAACGTTGTATGATGTATATTTTTTTTGATATGGTTGAAGACACTTTGAAGGTATTGATGGACGACTTTTTCAGTTGTTGGTGAGTCTTTTGAAACGTGCTTGGCAAACCTAAGCATGGCATTGCAAAGATGTGTAGAATTCAACCTAGTGCTGAATTGGGAGAAGTGCCACTTCATGGTAAAAGAGGGAATCGTTCTTGGGCACAAAATCTCCGAAAGAGAGATTGAGGTTGATCGAGCAAAAATCGAAGTCATTGAGAAGCTACCGCCTCCAATTTTGGTGAAGGGAGTTCGTAGTTTTCTCGGACATGCAGGTTTCTATCGTCGGTTCATCAAAGACTTCTCCAAAATTGCTAGTCCATTGTGCAAACTCTTGGAGATAGATGCGAAGTTTGACTTCAATGAAGATTGCTTAAGGGCATTCGAATGCCTCAAAGGAAAACTCATTGAAGCCCCTATCATGGTAGCACCAGATTGGTCTCTCCCATTTGAAGTCATAGGTGATGCTAGTGGTGTAGCTGTTGGAGCTGTGCTTGGTCAGAGAAAAGAGAAATTATTTCATCCTATCTACTATGCGAGTAAGGTCCTCAATGAAGCCCAAAGGAACTACACTGTGACAGAACAAGAGCTCCTAGCGGTTGTGCATACGTTTGAGAAGTTTCGTGCCTATCTATTGGGTACTAAGGTGATCGTTCATACAGACCATGCAGCTCTTAGGTATCTAATGACAAAAAAGGATGCAAAACCAAGACTAATTCGATTGGTATTGCTGTTGCAAGAGTTTGATTTTGAAGTTAAAGATAGAAGAGGTTGTGAGAACCAAGTGGTTGATCATCTATCTAGACTCGAGAACGAGCATATGGCGCAGCCTGGAATTGAGATTGATGATGCATTCCCTGACGAGGAGATCCTAGCGACGATAACAGAAAAGTTACCATGGTATGCAGACTTTGCAAATTTTATGGTGAGTAATGTAATACTTGCCAATTTATCATACCATCAAAAGAGGAAGTTTATGCATGATGTACAACATACTATTGGGATGAGCCATATTTGTTTCGACAATGTGCGGATGGTATTATTCGACGATGTATATCCCATGTAGAGGTGCCTAATATATTGGAAGCATGCCACACTTCACAAGTTGGTGGACATCACGCAGGTAATCGGACAACAAGGAAAGTATTGCAAAGTTGATATTATTGGACTTCGATATTTAGAGATGCCTATAACTTTGTTAGAAGATGCGACCAATGCCAAAGACAAGGTGCTATTTTGAAACACCATGAGATGCCCATGTCGAAAATTCTTGAGGTAGAACTTTTTGATGTGTGGGGCATTGATTTCATGGGTCAATTCGTGAATTCGTTTGGAATGAAGTACATCTTAGTTGCTGTTGATTATGTCTCAAAATGGGTTGAAGCTGTAGCATTGGCCGACAACGAGGGAAAGCGTGTTGTAGCATTTTTGAAGAAGAATATCTTCTCCCGCTTTGGAGTACCACGTACTATCATAAGTGATGGAGCATCTCACATTTGCAATAAGCTATTCAAATCCGTGTTGGCCAAGTATGGTGTCAAGCAACATAAGGTAGCCACGCTTTATCACCCACAAATGAGTGGACAAGTAGAGGTTTCCAATCGGGAGATCAAGCAAATCCTTGTGAAGACGGTAAATGCGAATAGGAAGGATTGGTCTCGGAAGCTAGATGATGCACTGTGGGCGTATAGGACTGCATTCAAAACACCCATCGGCATGTCCCCTTATCAACTAGTTTATGGAAAGGCTTGTCAGTTACCCATTGAGGTTGAGCATAAGGAATTGTGGGCGTTGAATCAATTGAATTTGAATTGGGATGATGCAATGAATCTGAGGTTGGATCAGCTGAACGAATTAGATGAGTTCCGTCTCCATGCATATGAAAGGTCATACCTATACAAGGAGAGGATGAAGAAGTATCAGGATCAGTGAATTGTTCGACAAAACTTTCAAAAGGATGATATGGTGCTTCTATTCAACTCTAGATTGAAGCTATTCCCAGGTAAGTTAAAGTCTAAGTGGTCTGGTCCATACAAAGTTATCCAAGTCTACTCGTCTGGAGTAGTTGAGTTCGAAGACACCAATGGTGTTGTCTTCAAGGTGAATGGTCAACGTGTTAAACCTTATATCGTCCCTCTCGACTCGATGAATTATATAGCCATCACTTATCTCGATGAAGTCTAAGTACTCGAGGTAACTATGTCGACCCACGACAATAAATAAGGTGCTAGATGGGAGGCAACCCATCGTTTATCGTTTATCATTTTTCATTTTTAAGTATGTGTTTTGATTTTGATTAATAAAAATCCAAAAATAAGAGTCGTGCCACGACCAAAACTAAGGCGCTAGATGGGAAGAAACCCATCGTACTAATTGTTTTCATTGGTTTTGAGTAAATGTAGGTGCAAGAGGTATTCAATGAGGAGATTGGTTTCAAATGACGATTTGGACGTAGTGTATGGTAAAGGTGGTAAGTTTGGAATTAAGATGCACAAGGCTATGGATTGAGCATTGCTCATGACAAAATAGGCATCGAGCAAGGCTAGGCCTAGGTAAAACTAGGCCACGAACAAGGCAACACCTATACTATAACCTAAGGTCTCGGATTGTAGTGTGCAAAGGCATAGGCGCCGCCCATGGTCAAGTATTCTATAGCATAAGCTCCGCCTATGCAAAAGCATTTGGTCTCAGAATCTCATATGCCATGCTAAAGGCGCCGCCTATGGTCACTTTAGGCATTGCACTAGGCGCCACCTATGCTAGCAAATGCTTTGCATTAGGCGCTGCCTATACCATGCATAGGCAAAGCTAAAGGCGCCGCCTATGGTCACTTTTTGTCTCCAAAATCGATTTAAAATGGGTCAAAACCCGACCCATTCTCTTCCTATATAAAGGGGACTTAGTCTTGAAACATAAACACATTGACATCTTGACCTAGGCGCCGCACATAGCATCCAAATCCTCCCAAAACTTTTCTTTTTGCTATCCCACTTCACAAGAACATCTCCAAAGGCTTCAATCAGGTAAGTACTCTCTTGTTCTTCATCTATTTCTCGTAAGTACTACGTTGCTATGTATATTATAAATTGCTACATCTTGAAGAAATATTGGTGATGTTAATGTGTTTGAATTGTTGATACAAAACCAAGTGAGTGAACATGTATGTTAGGATGATCTTAACTTATTTCTGACTTGAATTTGATTTTGGTGCATTGTCATACTACTTGCGGAATTGATATAATCATGAACATTGCATAATCGTGTCACTTGAATACTTAATTGTTAGCATATCCCGTTCATCGGAATAGGACTTATAGTTGCCTACCAACATAGGAGGTTGTGATTATTAATAGAAACTATACCATGATGTCATCCCTATGTAGTAGTATTGTTATGCCTAACATGAAAGTATTGCAAAGGTTGCAAGACGTGCTACCTCTCTGATTTTCTTGTCGGAATATAGCTCCTAAAACGTATGTCGTCGATGTCTAAGTAATCGACCACTTTCACTTCACTAATTTGTATCAACAAAATCCAAGTGTGGGGTGGTACCCCTATGGCTTGTTTATAGATTGTATCAACATGAATGTGTTTAAGTCTCAGGTACAATGGCTCCTAAAGGAAGACAAGACAAGGCTACCATTTTCCAAAAGGGCAAGAAAAGAGGTCGCAAGGACCAAGGAGAATCATCCTCAATGAAATTACCACGCCGCATGTTTAGAATAAAATGGGTTCTTGAGGATGAATCCAAGGAATGGTATAGGAACAACAAGGAAGGAAAATACGTTCATGTCGACTTAATCAAAAAGGACAGCCTAGCGAAGAAGGAGCCGCGCATGTTGGCGAAAATCATGGCATTAAATCTGGATTTCATCTTCCGCGACATGGGAGAATGTAATCTTGATTTAACAAGGGAATTTTATGCCAATTGGTCGCCGAAAACCACAGGCAGCGAAGTCAAGATTCGGGGCCAAGTTTTACAACTCAATGCGGATTTGATCAACTCCTTTCTTGGCTTGCCTTCAGTCGATCCATCACCATTCAAAGAGCTGTACAGCAGACCTCCTTATAGAGAAATTTGACACACACTTTGTGGAAGTAGATCCATGGCAAGGTGGAGCAGACAAAAAGACATCGGACGACACAACACCTTCCCCTATGCTCCTTTGAATAGGGAAGCAAGAATATGGTTGCGTACTGTCAACTCTTGTCTTATTCCTGGGACCCAATACACCAAGATAATAAGAGATAGAGTGTGCTTGGTCTACGCTTTGATAACGAATGTCCCTATCAACATTGGGGCAATCATTCGCTCTACAATGCGGAAGGCCAGGCTACACAAGAGGTCCCACTTCACCTTTGGCAACCTGTTGACAGCAATCTTACGGAAGGAGGACATCGAAGAGGAACCAGCCGATCACAAACTCCCACATAACCCGAAGAAGGTTGACCTCACAAAGGTCAAAGATGCTGAAACAACACATGGCGTCAACCTTACTACTGCGGAGAGACATGCTAGAGATGAGAGTTTCTTCCGTCATCTTTATAGCATGACTCGGTTCACAATGATGAGTGGTGGATGTGTTCCAACTGCTGCAGAGCTCCAACAGCTGGACCATGACTATCCAATGAATATTCATGCGAGGGAGATGTGTTGAGTAAGTACATACTTTGAGGAACCTCTTGATGATGATGTGCCGACCGATGATGATCGACGAATGCTAGACTCCGACGTGGAGGAGAATTTTGATGACGACGACTCCTATGATGATTCCGATGAAGGGGGTATGACCCCCGACATAGAGGAGGAGTCCGACTGACCAGGTTCTTCATATTTATTTTCCACTGAGGGCAGTGTCCCGTTTAAGTGTGGGGTGGTGGTATTTGTATGCTTTTCTTCTCTATCCGCATTTGCATTTATTTATTTATGTTTGTTTTTTTTCATTTTTTTTGTAGTTAAATTATTTTTTTTTACTTAGCTTCGCATGAAATTATTCTAATAGGCAGCATGAGATTATAACAAGAGTTTGTGCTAAAATCATGACTATTGAGACGTTTAGACTCTAATTGTGACTGACTACGTGATATTGTGTGGTATAATTCCTTCAGTTGTTGGGTCAGGAGTCTATACTACTCCCAATAAAGTCGACCATGTGCCTTGTGTGTGTGAGGATATTGTATATTCTATGTTTGTGGCTGATGCTAGAACTTGCCTAGTATGTATGTAAAGCGAAAATAAAGAGTTTAAGTCTAGGAGATGATTTAGGCATTTCTTTGGCAACCTATGATTATTTACCTTCTTTTTTACCTACCCATGGACATTATCCTAGTTAATCCTTTTGAGCCTTTAGCCTATTTTCTTTGACAACCTCATATGTAAGCCTAATCCATTTTTTTTTCAAGACCATAATTTGATCCAAATTCCTAAGTGCTTTAGAGTGTAAAGTCATGTGACAAAATAAGAGGAAATTGGGCGAGTATGATGCTTTAGAATGTATTGGTGCTTGAATTTGTTATGAAAAAGAATTGCTATCATAAGAGGTATGTTATGAAAAGAAAAAGGAAAGAAAAGCTGAAAAGTGGCTTATAATTGAAAGAGAAAAAGGGTGGTAGAATAAAAGAAAGTAGAAAGGTTGTTTGAAAGAAAAGTGTTAATGATACAATGTGATGTATTAAAGCGCTTAGGAACATAGTCACTATTTCTGGCTAAAATAGTCCTACCTGTCCCTTAGCCTACATTACAACTCGTAAAATACCTATTTGATCCTAAGCTTAGCATTCTGACATTTAGTGGAGCATTACACTAAGGCAAGCCTATGGTCATCAGTTGCTGCATATAAATTCTTTGTGAGAGTGAGAGCAAGGATATTTCTATACCCATGTTTGATAAGTATACTATACTTGTGAGTGATTATGGGTAATATATTGGGAGACACACATGGTTGATGAGTTTTGGATAGTTGTGTATGATTCTTTGTACCTTAACTTTTGAATATGAGTTGACCACCATCACTAGTTTATGTTGGAGGTTGAATTGTTTCTACTAATGATTGGAAAACTACTCTTTGTTGGTAATTGTTGTGCTTGTCTTGACGAATATTTTGTGTTGTTGCTGTGCAACCTTAAGTTAATGTTTAGAGGGACATGATATTTTGTTCGAGGACGAACAAAGCTTTAATTGTGGGGTGTTGATGATAGGCAAATTTACACGTCTATAGTGCGATATTTTACCCTAATTTTAGCCTAGTTTTAAGAACAAATTATATATTTCATGCACTTTTACTACTTTTTCCTGTAAGTGAGCTAACAAACATGATTAGCAAAGTTTTAGGTATAAAAGATGCAGAATTCAGCATTTTAGGGATTACTTGACGCCAAAGAAAGCTTCACGAAAGGAGAAAAGGAAGCTTGGATGCCTAAGGACCAAAAGTGATGTATGGAAAACCTGTCCCGGGCTAAAACAACAATTTTGAAGACTTTGGGGACTAGCAGTAATTTATTATGATTAGGATAATGATACATTAACCTAGTACAATTGGGTTAAGTATTTCATTAGCTTATTAGGATTTGGTTAAGTATTTCATTAGCTTATTAGGATTTGGTTAAGTATTTCATTAGCTTAGTAGGAATAGGATATGGGTATTATAAGTACCCTATTTTGCTAGAGATTTTATATCATCTTTCCATCTTTCTATTATACATTCTCTACTACTTCTAATTCTTCCATTAATTCTACTTTTTCTTCTATTCTTCTATTCATCTATTTTTCCACAACAAGAGAAACGTTACTTGCTAGGGAAAGTTCACGCCTAACGCCTACCACACCATTATTACACAAAATCTTTATTGTGGTATAATAACAATGTCAATTGTGATTTCCTTCGCACTCATGGGTAACTAAACTTCTCTGTTGGGGTTATGGAAGCCGAATGAGATACTATCTATTACTATGAGTTTGTAAGTTTGTGACACGTATGCTGCTTATATCATTATTCTCTTCATCTTAATCTAAATTCCTTGTGGTTGCAAACGCAAGAATACGCCAGTATAACATTTAACTTGTTCGAAAGAAAGGTTATCTGTCTGGAAAAGAGATAATGTCAAGGTAGTAGGGTCCCATCCCCTATTAAACAGTTAGTGCCGTAACAGGATTAACCTCTTGGAGAATTCGTACCGTTAGACACGCTTTAAGCTCGAAAGAGTTAAAGTGAAATAATGCTCGAATAGGTTGAAAGATGCCTGGATTTACCATCGAATATAATTCTCTATAAGCACATGCATGTCGGAATTCAACACACTCATAGCCAATAGAGACGTATAACTCAGAAGGTGGACATAACCCCAACTCTTCAATTCTCATTGTTTACAACTTACTAAATATTCTTTCATTTTATTTTGCTATTTCAGTTCATACTTTAATATTTTAGTTACATATTACAATCCCCCCTTTTTACGAGACTTGCACTAAAAGTCTAGTAATCGTTGCTTACTTGTTGACCAAGCTATTCCCTGTGGGATCGATACCCAACCCAGTTGGGTTCTATATTTGCTAGCGACCGCTTTACACTCCTACAAGAGCTGTAGATTGAGCGTTATCAATAATCATCAAATATTGCATATGCTCCTCTCTACTCCTTAAATGCACAAGGATGTCATCGATGAACACAATCACAAATGAATCCAACTAAGGCCTAAACACACAATTCATCAAATCCATATATGGAGTAAAGACATTAGTCATGTAGAAACTCATAATGACCACAACGGGTCCTAAAGGCTATCTTTGGGATATCCTCCGCCCAAATCCTTAGCTGACGGTAACTGGACCTCAAATCATTCTTAGAGAACATCGCTGCTAATTGAAGCTAGTCAAGAAAATCATCAACGTGAGGTATAGTATATCAGTTCTTCACCGTCGCCTTATTAAGCTACTTATAATCAATACACATATACATTAAACCATTTTTCTTCTTCACATACAAATAGGAGCTCCCCAAAGAGACACACTCAATCTAATGAAACCTTTTTGAAGAAGATAATAATGATGAGAATTTAACTCCTTAGGATCAGTAGGAGCCATATTATAAGGTGCTACAAAAATAGATTGGGCACCCAACTCAAGATCAATAAAAAACTCAACATCACACTCAAGAGGAACACCAGGTAGACCGATAGAGAAAAAATCAAGAAACTTATGAACTATAGAAATAAAGTCAAGTGACAGACTCTCCACACTAACATCATGAATATAATTTAGATACAACTCATAACCCCTCGATATAAGCTAGCCCAAATATAAGAATTAATCCCCATCATCTCGTGGCTAAGCGCTCCCTACCACATGATCAAGGGTACGCTCGAAATAACGAAGGTAATAGTCTTAGAAAAATAATCCAGGACTGCATGAGATTGGGCTAACAAGAGCATGCATAGAATCACATCAAAATCTACCATTTCAAATATATTACTATTAGAATAAGTATCAACATCTTCAATTGTCACAACACATGATCTAAAAACCTAATCTACTACTAAATAATCAATTGCGGGAGCAGACACGTGTAATGACATATATAATAAATACCAAGTTAATTCTAAAAATGTAGAAAAATAAGAAGACAAATAAAAATAAGGATATCCAGGATCAAATAAACAAAATACTAACTAATGGCTAACTTAAATCGTACTTGTAACAATGACATTTGAAGACTCAACCTCAGGTCTAGTGGATACTGCATACAACTGACCATGCCTGCCTCCTAAATAGGGTCCTAATTGATCTTTTATCCTACCTACCTGAGAAATTCTATGAGCACCCTAGGGACCACCCCTATGAACATATATACTACCTCTAGCTAAGGGAAACAATCTTGAATTGGTAGGACACTTTGAACTGAAGGAACCATCGCTATATGACTGGGTCATATTTTAATAAATAACAGAAAGCTCCATAACCATAACATGCCCTAAGAACAGTACTAAAGTTAAAAGATTTGACTAACCCAAAATAACTACCATGACTAGAATAACTAGGAGATGAACTTGTCAAAGACTAACCACTACCTTGGCCAAGTCGATCATTGAAACTAGACTAGCCTTCATGCAAAATCTAAAAAGTATTTTTATGGGCCTACTAGACTTACCCGGATGCTGATACAACTTGCGTGGAGGGTATCTACCGTAGTACCACTTCCTCTGAACTGTGACCCATTATGTCTCTCACTAAAACTACCCTGATAACGTAACCTCTTATCATTGCCCCTTGAGACTCATAATTTATCTCCTCTATAACTTGAGCATGATCAATAACCTCAGTAAAAGACCTACCAAGAGAAACCAAACTTTTTGTAGACTTACAAAGAGGAATTCTCAATTCCTAAACAAACCAATGAACTTTTTCAAACTCAGTAGTCTAGAGATAACATACCTAGACAACTCATGAAATTGAGCCTTATAATCTACAACAATCAAGGAGCCCCACTACTACCTCAATAACTGATTCCTTAAATGATCCCTAAGACTGCGAGGCACATACTTCTCTAAGACGATCTTCAAGAACTGATTCTATGTCAATGGGAAAAATCTAGGTATACTAGAATCTAGATTACCTCTGCATTAATGTTGAGATTTTAAGTCCAACTAAACTATAGTGTAATCCACACCATGAGTCTCAACTAAGATCAAATTATGGATCCAATCCTTACAAAAAATTAATAACTCATACGCATCATTGCTTGGTTCATCAGAAAACCTAAGCGGAGCCAATCTCAAGAATCTACCCAATATCTTATACTCCTCAATAGACATAGAAGGGTGGGAAACCACTGGATGAGTAACTACCAACTGTTCTACTGCCAGCCCAAGAGGGATATTAACTCTGGGAGTCGCATTATAGGTTGCACACCTGCCTCAGTACTAGTGTGATCTGTAGATCGTGCACTATTAGATGGTGCACCATCAACCAATCCCAAAAGCTAAAAAACCACCCCTTAGCTCCAACGAAGAAATAAACCCAAGCGAATCCTAGGATGGTCCCTAGCACAATGCTAGTTGGGCAGAAAAATCTCTTGCTTGGGAGGAGGAATAGAGTATGGTGAAGGCCCCATATCCCAACCCCTTTCTAGAGACACATCCTTAGGTTTTCCATGACCTAAAAGTCATCCACGAACAACGACAAAATCCCTAGACTTAGTCTCAGGACCCTTATCTTATTTAGCGGTAACATATGGCGTAGCTATCTGCGAAAGAGTGAAACCAAATAAATTCTTTAGAAACCAACTCAAACTCTTAGTAGGAAATAAGTGAAAGAAGTGAAGAACTTCAGAGAATGTACTATAGCCTCCTGGAGATAAGAAATAAAAGTTCTCATTATGATCTATGAGAGTTTACTAGATACTTGCTCTTTTACCAATAATATAAGTGAATCCTAGGCTTTAGTACAAATTTGTCAAGACCTAATTTACGAGTCATGATGGCACCTACTTTATCTCACATCAGGTGATCCAAACTATATAACAGAACTACACACAATGGGCTCACTTGGTAGAAAATGGCCTAAAAGCCAGAAATCAATATTTAAAGAGTTAAAACAGTAATAAAGCAGTCATAATAGTCTAATAGATAGATAAAAGAGAAACAACCATCCCAAGAGTTCGTAATGTCGGTACAAAAGCTAATGAAAATAAACTATAAGTACTAAATAGTCAAATAAAATTTGTCTGGCAATACTAGACATAGATAAGTAGAAGGAAAAAAGGCAATTCTAACTCTGAGAGCTCACCCAATCTCCAAAAAATAATTTGGAATGAGAATTATATCAATGATGGAAACAAGTACTCAGGTCTGCTCCAAAAAGGTACAGAAGTATAGTATGTGTACCAAAACCACTGGTACTCAGTAAGCATAATCGGGCAATTGAGCTAAGTCATTACATAAATATGATAAGATACAAGGTAAAATAAACTATGTCAATGTAATAAGGCAAACCTAGAAAAAAGCTCCAACACTGCTGTGCATAAGTAAATAAATAAATATAGAAAGTGATGTAAAGATTAGACCATTATGACTACTAAATTGGACCCCATAATCCAATTAATGCAAAAAAGTAAATAAACCAATGCTGACCCCCATAACCCTAGATGGCACAATCAAGGAGAGTAAATGACCAAATAACCATAAATTCCCAATTATCATGCCATAACAAAGAATCCATTTAAACCATATCATAACTTAAATAACTTCCACAATAACAAACTTGAATTAGAACTCATTATTATCATCATCATTAACATCATCTTCCAGACTTGAACCGGAACTCATATTATCAGCATCATCATCAAATGTCCAACTTGAACCATGCCTCTTCTATGTCATTATCATCACCAATTGATGGATTTAAACCAAAAATCAGTGGCATTAGAACATATAACAAACCATGTAAATAAACCATAATCATAAGCCATATCACTAAATCACAATGATTATCCATCGGAACTTACCCAAAATTAGCACTAACTCAAGCTATCAAACTAGCATAATTAAAAAGCATATAAGCTCTTCAAGTCCCAAAATAAGAATTAATTAGGGTATATTACTCTTGATTAAGCCTACTAAATCTAACACAAGTCTTGGACCAAGATTGGTCGGAGGGGGCCCAATTCTAATTCCCACAATTCATTTTAGGCAAATTCTATCCCAGATTAGGATAAGGTATCTAAAATTATTTCTAGATATTGATTTTGCCATAATTATCCCTAGATAGAAATTTACACTATAACAAGAGAAACTAAGTAAATTACGCCTAAATTATAGTTTTAAGATAGCCTAAGTAGTCCGACTAACTCAAATATTTTCAATCATATCTGCAATACGTGAATTCTACCACATATCTAGCATAATATCATAAGCATACCATAAAATGGCTAAATCTATGAAGAAGGTAACCCAGCCTACTTGGACGCCAAAGAAGAGTTTGAAGAATCAGTTAAACCATTGATTTCCCTTTCCAAGAAGCTTCCACAATAGGCCATGCTATCAAAATCACAATCTATTTATCAAAATGAAAAACAATAATACCCATACATCACTATTATGCTTTGTTTCAAAATTACATAAAAATTCCACGTGAATCCCATTCACAAAAATGCACTTTCAAAATTAAAACAACGTCATTCAATGCTCAAGGATTTTTTACCCTCAAAATGGGTGAATTTTGAGCACTAATGGTGCTACAATCAAGCCACCAAAATTTTAGGAATTTATAAAAAGATGAAGGATTCTCTCAAGAAATTAATGTAAGTGTACCACAAATTTGAAGAAAAAATGTGTAAATTAAATATATCAAAGATCCACAATCACCCACAATCGATTCTCTTAAGAATTTCCACTTTTTAGGGCTCAATATTTTAGAGAATGGTTGAAGAATGATGAAAATTAGGCTAAGTGGAGTATTTAATCCTTTCTAGGTATATGGATGCCACTTAAGCAGTCACTAGGCCACTTAAGTGGCCACTGCTTAAGCAACCTAGTGTCTTTATGGTGGCACTTCGGCATCTGCATAGGTTTGGCATAAGCTGCCAAGGGAATACTCAAGTGTCCATCGCTTAAGAGGTAATGATTCTGCTTAAGCGATGCCTCGTTAGACTAGCCTGACTGCTTAAGAAGTTGACTGGTCCCTTTAGCAGACCTCTTCTTAATCACCCCAAATGTCCTCTTAAGTCGTGCACTAAGTGCATGAGCTGAAGTATCAAAGTATATTTCGATTTTTCCCAGCCATTTAGGATTCATTTAAAATCTCGTACATGCAAATGAACTATGATTCCCTATAAAATTTGGTGTTCTAGATTCAACTACATAGTCAGAATTTCCATCAGAGGTTATTTTAATGAGTTGTGGGTTCCACACCTACTTGATATTTTTTAACATACAGCTAATAGACCTAAAGCCTCGGGGCTTGAACCAAGGGTCTACTAGCCTAAAATCAATGTTCTTGAGTTGTTGGAATAGTCAAAATTGGCATAAAAAGGTCATTTGACTAAAGCTTTTACCTAGTAACCAATTTGAACTACTGAAGACTTCATAATAGGGAATTGTTTCTAAGTGCCAAACAAATTGCTCGGTAACCAAACTGTCAGTTCCAGCAAGTCATAAATGACTTTGGGTAGCTATAGGTAAGCTTTAAACAACAAAAATAAGTGAAAATATTGAAAATGACCTGGAGGGTCATTACATATAGCCTCCATGAATATGTGTAAATATGGATAAGTTATTTTTATAGACCAAAATTTCATCCATAAGAAGCCTCACACGAAAATATACAAATTGACCCCTGTGACCTCAATTAAAATAAGTAGAAAATTAAATCCTAGTCAGTTTAGGTGTGTGTATGTATATTAATTTCGTGTGGAGTAATGATCCCAAGTGTTAATCACTCATTTTAATCATTTTATTATGATTATATATCTTTCTATTATTCCAAGCCAAGTCCCATACTGATTGGGTACAAGTACCACACGTTTCCTACTCAAACTAGGACTTTAAGAGCTCCGTGGTGCGAAACTACTTGGATTTATTGAGTGGACTGGAATGGAGATATATGGATTTCCATTCTAGTATTTCAATCCATTTTTTGTTTTGTCACATGGCTAGGGTCTTGGGTTCAACTTCGCGGCAAAAAGGTTGCAATAACTGGTCACAATTTTGCCCAGTTATGTCCTTTATCGCCTCCTTGTTCCATCATCCCTTGTAGCTCATTTGAAGCTTCAAATGTGATAAAATTGGCCTCCTTGAATATACTATACATTTTAATAACAACCTTTATAATAAGCACAACTCAAGCTTTGTTTGACTAGATAACTCATATACCCTTGTGTTTGTTGTTTTCACTCTTGAATTGAATCAAATAAACCTTAAGCCACCCAAACAAGAGTATTATCACACAAATAAACTAATATCATTAAATATTAAGATGAAATCACTAAGTTATCCTCAAAACTTAGGTAAACGTGCATAGATAATAACATTTTGGTGTATAAATATGCCTAAGATCACAAACCCACAGATAAAGACTTGTTCGTCATCGAACAATTCTTTACATTGACTACCATCCTGGAAAACTTTATCATAACTTATTGATGTAAGACAATCAGGCTAAAGCAACAATTATAAATGCATGAATACAACTCCAAGACATCCTAGCCTCAAGGATTGACTTGACATAGTTTCAAAGCTCAAGAACGTTAATCAATAGAGATATTAAATATGTCACTTATACATTATTAAAAATGCGCCCTCACCATAAAAGAATCACCTGGATTCACTCACAGATATGTAATTTATCACAAGAATAGGTGTAAGAGTCAAATTCCACTCACTCTCACAAAGAATTCACATATCACATAAGATGAACCATAAGCTTTCCCTTATTGTAGTACTCCACTAATATCAAAATATCAATGCTCAAGATCAAGTAAGGCTTTAAGGTTTATATTGTAGGCTAAGGGATGGGTAGAAATTATTCTGGGCAATAATAGTGAGTATCTTTCCTAAGCACTTTAATCACTACACTTTACACTAAAACCCATATCCAACAAACCTATTTTCCACCAATTTTATCTATACCTTTGTTTTTTACTCATCTCTTTAAGCTAGCTTACATATCTTTAGTAGGGCATATTTGCCATTAACACATAATTCACATCTTTTAATCAATTTTCTTTTCATTACATTACTCCCTACCAACAATACATAAACTTTATAACACACCAAAAGATATTTCCTTGGGGAATCACTTTCACTTTTTCTTTTCAATTATACACTCCTAATATCTTAATCATTCAACTAAAGTGCTTAGGAGTTTTGGATCAAATTACTGTTAATTGAAAGAAATGAAACAAGCCAAGTATAAGTCGACCAATGAATAGGCTAAAGGCTCAGTTTGTCTAACTATGATTATGCAAAAAGAATAAATAAAAGCGGTATACAACATGGATATCAAAGAAATGCCTATATCATCTCTTAAATTCAATATTCTTTATTTCAATTTGCAAACACACCGAGCAAGTTCTAAACATCAATAAGAAAACATAGAAGACAAGAAAAACCTCAAAACATATGGCACTTGTTCAAATCAAGAAGGATCTCTATATACTTTTAGCCAAGCAATGACATCAATTCATAATTAAGCTAACATCACACAAAAATCAACATAATGAGCCTAGGTGTCTAAAAAATAGTTACTCAACTAATTACACGTGCTTCCACATTAAAATCCAACTTGCATCATATAATCATGTATAGCACCTATCAAGAGCATCTCTATTTATTCCTAAAAATAAAAAATTTAAAACTACTCCTACAAATATGAAAGGATATTGGTTCAAAGGGCTTCCCTTTAGAAAAGAACCAAAAATAAAAATTAAAGGATGGGTGAAGTGTGTTTCTACTATAACTTATAAAACAACTAGAACTGGAAAAAAAAAACTAAAATACAAAATTTTTATAAATTTTTAAAATTTTGTCAAAAACTAGAAAATAAATAAAAATTAAAATCCTATAGCGCACTTCACCCTTAACCAATCAGAAGATTCACCACCCCAAACTTAAAATCACACTTTGTCCCAAATTATAAATCAAAGAATAAGGATTAGGAATACTCCCTCAAGACACTAGGCCTCACTTGTAGCATCTCATCTAACCCCACACTTTATTTCTTCCATGCTACTTAGTTAAGATCAAAGTTATTCAAAATTTCCTTCAACAAGTCAACACAAAACAAAAATAAAAACAAAGGTGATGCTAAAGGAAAACTATAAATAAAAATAACTACCTTAACTTGGGTTGCCTCCCAAGTAGCACCTGATTTATTATCATGGCAGGACTCACATTACAACTCAGAATCTATATTTTATCACAATTTTTGTCCATATCAAGCATATTTATCCTTTTTCTGACCACTCGAGTGTGCACAATTAATGTCTACAACAATTATTATACCTACCTTTAGCTTGAGCAACTTTATGCAAGAGTCTAAAGAAATAATTAAAAGTTTTATGCTTCTACCCCACACTTATCCACTTCCATAATTGTGATTATGCATAGATATCTTTGTTTTAATGGTCTGTGAAGTGATTTATACACTCCAAATACCACAACTTCATCATTAAACTTATCTAGAGCATGCAATCTCACACATCTATAAGATCTCCAAGGTCCCCAAGAATGGACATCCAAATATGATTGGTTCTATGTTGCTACATCATAATTAAGAATAATAATGCTAGTTGGAATAATAAACTTACCAACCTTGATGATAACGTCATCAATGATTCTTTTAGGGATAACATTAGTTTTGTCTGCCATCTATAACACAATTATTGAGGCCTAGTCTTTCCTACCAAGAGTATTAAATACTAACTTTGAGCTTGAACAACACCACTTTTACCAATTTGTATGGGGAGGGTGAAACACCCTAAGTCCTTGAGCTTTTTAGGTATCTTGATCATAACCATAGAACTGCACTTTTTAGTGAGTGCTACAATATTAATACACCCAGCCTTATTTTATTTTTCACTATATCCTTCAGGTACTTAGCATACTTGGGCATTCTGTACAAAACATCTAACAAAGGAACACAAGTGTAAAGTTCTCTAAATATGTTAAAGAATTTCTTAAAACACTCATCCTCTTTAGATTTACTAAATTTTAGAGGGACTAGTGTCATAGGTATTTCTTAAGACTTCTCAAACGTCTTTTCATTCAAGTACTGAGACTTTCCCTTTTAATCAACTTCTCTAGATTCAACTTGTTTTTTTGGCTGCTTAGGTGTTATCAATTTTTCTTTCATGTCTTCACTTCTCTTTGGAGGCATATCAACCAAATATCTACCACTCTTCAAGGTAATTTTATCATTTTCTTTAGATTTTTTGTATAATTAGGCAAACTCTTCTGATCTTGAGTTTTGCACCTGATATAATTGTCCCAATCGTGTCTCTAGATTCTTGTGAGCTAGTTTTTGATTTTTGATTTTTGATTTTTGATTTTTGATTTTTTCAACCATTTTGTTCTTGGCTGGCTACGATTTTTTTTTAAAGTCTCTTCTATATTTCTGGCCTGAGTGTTGTTCTAAATGTCTTGTTACTATTGAAAATGCTGAGGTTGAACTTAATTATTTCCTCAAAAGTATTTGCAGTAGTAGGCATTAACATAGTTTTGAGTACCCTTTTGCACATTTCCCACAAAGTTTACAGACTCAAGATCTACTCTACATAGGTATGTAGAGTGACAACTACTCCTATAAATTTCACACTAAGTTGACCCTGCTTAATTCATTTATGTGTGCGTGAGGTTGAATCAAACACAACTTACTAAACTGCATCATTATTTAGTTCTAAAAGGAGGCTTGGTTCTAAAAGCAGTCAATTTTGTAATACTATCTACCTTGATCATACCTATTGAATTCTTTACATACTTATAGACACATCACCTTACCACTCTAGATTACCTTGTGCAATTCAATTAGGGAGAGTATTCAACTCATCATAGGTTTTCTCTAAAGCCTAACTACCTACAACTGAATCTAGCAAACTTTTTATGTTATGGTCAAGTCCTTTAACAAAAGTATGCGCTAATACCTTATTTTCCTATGGGTGATAAGGGAAACATGAGAAGAGACTTAAATCTTTCTTATGCATGATAGAAAATTTTATTTGGATTTTGATTGAACCTTAGATTTTTAATCATCAGATACTAGTTTTACCAAAGAAAGAATCAAATAAGGAATTTCTTTTCCAAAACATCCCAAGTTGTGATTGAATTTGAAGGTTATTCCTTTAGCAATTTCATTTCTTCCCCATTAGTGAGAATGGGAAGTGTGTGAGCCTTATATATCCTGTTGATACACTAGTAGGAATGAATGTGTCACTGATCTCTACAAAATTATATAAGTGAACTTATGGATCCTCATGTGACAAGCCTATAAAATTCCAGTTACTGTGCAAAAATTACACCATTTACCGCTTAAGCTAAAATCAACCTCCTGTGGTTGGTATTTCAATATTGGAGGTAACATCAGTTGTGAGTGGGACTACCACTATGCACACTATCTTGTGGGCTAGTTGTCAATCACCCATAGTTCCAGGAATAGTCTTATTCTGATGAAATTATGGGAATGGATAGATTATTATTGCTTCTCTCCTAAACTAATGCAAGCATCACCCAGGTGCATGACATGGTTTAACCAAATCCCTTTTCTTTACCAGCTTACTTAATATTCAGTCTTGTGCTTGCAAATTCAGAAGCTAAAACCAAGTTTTCAGCACTTATCAAATGGAATAGTAAAACTAAAAATTAGAAGTTTGCATATTTTTTAAGTCAATAGCAGTGACACCAAAACTTATTGTTCCCAAGCGCATATGTAAGTGTACGTTGTCAACCAAGTAGTAAAGTGACTCTTATGAGTCGAATATCAATACCACGGGAGGTTGGTGATTAGCAAACAATTCAATTCAAATTTTACTATTGAAGTTTAAGCAAATGAAATTTGTAACCAACATGAGTTTTGAGTTTTTATTTTATAAAATAAATAATAAAACTATTAATGATAAAAAACTTGTATTGTAAATAATATATGGAGAATTCCAGCGTTGAAGCATTTACTTTATATTCATGCATAACTATGGTTTATTGTCGGTGTTTGTGTTTATCGTGATTGTTGATCTACAAGCTTCATGTGATAACTTGGGAATTGTCATACTTGTAATAATCTACCCAAATTAAACTCACAACTACATCATTGAGTGGGGATGTGTCTTGAATTTGGATGGGTTAAGTTTTCTTCTCGCTTTATTAACCAAGTGGGCTATTTAGGTATATCTCTATCCTAACAGTAAATCATCATTTAACAATTAGCACATAAGAAAGTAGTGACATGATCAAAACTTCTTACGTTCTTAATTTCATTCCTCCACTCCTATGGTCAATTAATTTTGAGGCTACATTTTATTCTAAAGGTTGCAATTACTTAGAATAGCAAAACAAGAATGCAAGAATAACAACATGACATGATAAACATATAAACCAAACTTTAAACCATACTTAAGCAATCACATTGTATACTCAACCCTAAAAATAGGGTATTAAAACACGCATATTCATACAATACATCTCCATAAATGAATTCATAATTCAAACTACAATATATAAAAGTAAAAGAAGAAAGAACCTTAATTTGAGCTCCTTGATATCTATTTTTTTCTCTCTCCAATTCATGTAGCCTCCAAGGATATCTGTAAATATGACTAAGTAATGATTTTATAGTCCAATTTCGTACATACTCAGAACCATATGAAAAATATACAAATTGATCCTTTTACCCCCACTTAAAATAAGTAGAAAAGCAAATCCTAGTCGGTTTAAGAGAATGTATGTGTTAATTTCGTGTGGTATATTTCTCTCACGTGTTCCCCACCACTTTGAATCATTTTAATATCGACATATATCCTAGTATTCATCCAATACATGTCCAATAAGTATTTGATAAAAGTACCATACGTTTCCTACTCGAACTAGGACTTTAGGGCCGACTTTTTAGACACTTGTAGGAGCGGAGCTTCTTTGATTGATTGACGAGAGTGGCGTGGAACATTGATTGGTTCTTTGGCTTGGCTGTGCAGCATGTAGGGAGCAATAATTGGGCATAATTTTTCCTAATTTAGTCCCTTATGGCACTATCGAAGTTATTCCTTATTCCATCATCCATTGTAGCTCATTCGAATCTTTAAATTCTATAAAATTAACCTTCTTTATATTTCAATAATAACCAAAATAAAATAAAATGGTTTAAGCTCATGAAAATCACCCGAGAATAAGCACAACTCAAGCTTAGTTTGACTAGTTAAGTCATCTAGTCTTACCTTTGTTGTTTTCACTATTGAATTGATTCAAATGAAAATTAAACCACCTAAACATGAGGATTGGGAAAAAAATACACCAACATCACTAATTATTTACATATAACACAAAGTTATCCTCGAAACCAAGAAAAATATGTGTAGATAATGGCACTTTAGGTTTATAAATACGCCTATAATCACCACTCCACACTTAAAGCCTTGTTTTTCCTCAAACAACTCTTTACATTAACCACCATAGAGGAAAACTTTAACATCACCACTTGATATAAGACACTCAAGCTTAAAATACAACGACTACATAATAAGTTCATATTAGGAATGTCATGTTCCAATTGAAAACACATAAACACTACTCCAAAATATCCTAACTGATGTCGTACAAAACTAACCTCTAAATAAATATGTTGCATTCGATGCCAAATATAGTAAAACAACTCGGTTAGGGTCGCTCTGATAGGGAAAACATTGAAAGTTACTTAGCCTTGGTGTAATTCACGAGTAGTGTGGAAAGTAAATAAAGGGGAATTTGGAATTATCAATAACCAAAAGCCAAATATTGAATGCTATGAGCTGTAAACAATAGAAGAAAAATACTAGGACTGTGTTCCCCTTGGATTCTCAACTCCATAAATTTCTTTTGTTCCACCCACCTATTCTATTATTCTTCATGTAAATTCAACAAGATATGTATTATCAACTGGCTTGTGAACTTGTTGATAAATCTCCCATTTTACCTTGTGAGTCTTAGAGCATCGCCTTATTTCTCCTTGTCTATGTCTTTAGTTCAACTTTTACCTTTTGAGTCTCAAGTTGATTAGATGAGACAATGGAATAATAGGATGGATGTGAATCTTAAATTACTATCATAATCTTCTTTTCCTAATCATAAACTCCATTATGAGGACGTTTGTGAATACAGGCTATCCCCAAGATCCTACTTTCATTACGTAGCTAATCTGTCAGGGTTCCCACAACCTTATTCAGGAAGATTAGCTGCTCATGTTTATGAAAGAATCCATGATAATCAATGAAAAATTCATGTAATGAATTGCAAAAAATAAGATGAATAAAATCCAATGTCTTCAATTGAATAATAACCCTAAATCTCAAGAATAATGTAGAGTTTGTAAAAGCAGTAGAAATATTATAAGAATGCATAACCTAATGAAAGATAAACCCTAGGGTATATATAGTATATAAAAATAAACCAAAAATCTAGATTAAAATGTAAAATAAAAAGTAATGTCAGCACAATGTACGACTCGCTCGTCTACTCATATGTGTTCTCACTATTCGTACTATGTTAGTTGTATCCATTCCAATGCTGATCTTTAAGGGGCTTCAATTTCTATTCTTATTACGACTCGTGCTCATGAGTTGTATCATTAACATACGACTCATGGCCTTCACTCGTTACCACCTGAAACTTGTTTCGTTAATACTTTGAATGATTGTCTTCTTACGGTTGGTTGTTACAAGTTGTACTCAGAATTTCAACTTGTCCTCTTCTGGGACTTAAAATTTGAATGACTTATTTGGTTTATATTCCCTTAAAGGTTTCTTGTCGGGACCAGTATCAATATATTACAAATCATGACTGAGTCGTATCTTCTATTTACTTAGCTTTAATTTTTTGCCTTCATTTACGTTGTGCTTATGAGTCATCCTACGAGCCATATGATGTGTTGATGCCTCATGAGAAGACTCATATTATTTGCAGTCTTGGTCTTTTTCAGGTTTGTTTCTTCCAGTTTCATCCAAGCTATTATTTACCTATTTTAATTGTAACAAATATAAAACCACCTTATATCCACTAAAACAACCTAAGTGCAAGCATAAATTCTTAGTTTTAATCATCAAAAGTATCATGTTTCTATGTCATATCAACACCCTCAACTTAAAAAGTTCGTGTGACCTCTGGAAAAAAATCACAAACTATAACACAACACAACGATGTCTAAACAGGAAGATCCTAAGATTCCGATACCAGTAACTTTCAAACTAATTTTCTTCCCCCTCCTATTTTTAACTTTTCAACAATCAGACTGTGTATATTTATTTGGCACATAGAGAAATATAATAGAATCTAATGATGGAATTATATTAGTAGCAGAAAACTAAGCATATACATATCACATTAACCAAACAGTCTAGCAACCTAACAACATACCCCATGTACACTCACAATCAAAGAAATCCATTTTCACTCAATATGGATCAATTTATTTTTCAGGGATAAAGCAAAAGACACTCTTTCTAAAAAATAAGTACCATCGTTGTATACAGAATACCATAGGCTTGCCCATATGCTCTCTTCCAAAGTTTTTGGACAGTTAATATAGGATAACTAAAGGACTTTATTATTCTTGTAATGTAGGTTAGGAGCTAGTATAGTATCTTTTTGAGATTTATTTAGTGGCTATGCCTCCCTGACATTACGCTTTATTTGGGGTTCACTTATTTTTCATATTTTTCTTCATTTTGTTTCCACCTTTATGTATCCCTTTTTATTTTACAGAACATTCAACTTGGACTCAGTGCAGTTTTCTTTTCTCACTTTCTTTCTTTTCTTTTCTTTCTTTTTAATTTTTTTGTTTTAGTTTCCTAGCACCTATCCTTTATCATTTTTCTTTCTAGACGTCATTCTTTATATCATTTTTCCCTACGCACCCCTTTAATACCCACCCTTAACTTAGGTAATCTTCTTTATTTGAGATGCATAGTATCCAAGGGGGACCAGGGCCAATACTGGTTCATTGTAGAAAGGGGAAAGTGAAATCAGCGTAACCAAGAAATAGGTCAGTTAAGGCTCAAAATTTATAGTCAAAGAGATTAATTTCACATTTAGTTGGGTATTTAGGCTCGAGTGGACTTAAAACAAGAATGACCTATGATCATTTCCTACTCGACTATCCTAAAACCTAGCTAAGGGACATCGTGCAAGTTTTAGATTCATATGCACGGAGAACTAAGTAGCACCTCACACGCACTCGCACAACGTTAAACTATAAAGTACTACTTATTCAGTTATGCAATTGTCTATGCTATTTGTTATATTCCTAATCATAATTCCATTATCAGATTCTCAGTCATCTCACACAAATGCACAACCCATATTTAACATAAAAATTTAGGAGGGGTATTAATTTTGCAGCATAATTATTTTAAAAATAAGTAATTTTTGTTAGCATAATCATTAAAAAAAAATCTACTTCCACAAGCACAAATTCTCCTCCTATTTAAGCTATTCAAGCACACCACAAAAACAAAAAACACCAAAAAAAAAAAAACGCATGCCAAATAAAAATATGTCAGTTTTAAAAAATTTTAGATTGTGGCCATGGACTTCAAAACATGGAAAGTATAGCCCATGACGTCCTTGGTAAATTCCCACCCCCAACTTGAATCTATGTATTTTCCAAAGTGAATATAAAAATTAAATACAAGAGATCGAGGACAAACTTGGGAGATCAAGGCACCAGCTCACGTAATATCATCTTATCGGCCCTCAGGTTTGTCCCACCATCATCTTCTGTAGTCCCATCAACTGATTGGAATTCCTTTACAGTGTGGCATCGATTGTAGTTTCTATGCTCAATTATATATCAATCGGTGGCTCTGCATCACTACTTTCTTCGATAACAACACTCACCAATCTGAAACTACCATCTCCAGCATGAATCTCCTGGACTCTCACCTGTCGGTCCTGCTAACTCTTTAGGCTATCTTCCTTAGCTTTTTTTAAGGCATCTTTTTCATCACTTTGATGTTTTTTCTTCTTTCTGTTCCTTCTACCTTCCTCTTTCAGTTATGGAATAGCCCACATATTTTTAACATGTACTTTGGGTATAACTTCTATAACTATAGGTTCTGGAATAATGGGTCATATATCTTAGGAACCATCTTGTTTAACTCAACCACCTTGGCTCTTACCTCGTCAATATCCAGGGTGTAGAGACTACTCCACTGCTGAGTCATACACTGCTCGAATGTATCTAATCAACCTTGCATCCATCTAACTTGGGTCTCCAACTTTGTCTCTACTCATAGCTTTATAGCCCCTTCCATGTTTTAGACCTTATTCTATAATGTGGACAACCTCTTCAATACCTCATCCCATATGGCTTGTGAGATCATGATCAGATTAGCAAGCATGGCTCTCAGTTAAGGTGATACAGACTGTACCAAAAGAGGAGCACTAGATATACCCACTGCATCTGAAGTCTGTGTGGCCTCGGTCTGTATATGTAATACCCCAAAAAATCTAAACAAATGATAGAACTATGTTTCACACTTATGAAAAGCACATCATAGTATTTTATAGTTTTATGAGTAAGATTGATGTATATTAAGAAAGTCTGTCTCTGGGTTTCAAGACCTTCCAAAGGCCCTTCGCCCCCTTTCTTATTTTGGTGAAAAACTTGTCTCTTGTCTCTCTTTTTATCCCTCGTCTTCAGCTTCTCATGTAAGTCCCTGAGCTCCCTGTTCGACACTGCCAAAGATAGGTAGGCCCTCTCAAGACTAAAAAAATTTGCTCTGTATGTCCTATGATCCTCCAAATACCTCTCATAATTAGGATGAGCCATATAGGGATATTGAGTAGTGGAAGGATCTCTCGGCCCCTAAGGAAACCGTGCTATAATATCCTTTATCACCCTCAAATCAACCATGATCTCATGAAAGGGTCTGACTATGGATGGCCTTCAAGACTCTGTATCCACAAATGTCGGCTTGCCCAAGTTGATTTTTCACTTCTTGCTCTTTATTATTGCTTCCTTTCCCTAAATATTGAGAGGATAAATGGGGGTGTTTGGGATGTATATTTTCCCCAAATGCTATAGCTTCATCATCAGTAATATTACTCTTCATATTCTGCTCATTCTTGGAAACTCCTTGATTCAAATTCTCTATAGCGTAACATTGTATGGCGTTACTTTTGTTTGTAGTGCAACAATAGAGTGGATCTTTCTTGACTTGATGCCTTCTTCTATGAAATCTCCCATCTTGACCAACTTTGCAAACTGTTACCTTTCACCAACATCATCTTATAAGAATAAAGTCCTTCTTAAGATCAAGTAAAAACTGGGAGAGCTTATTTTTATCTATTGGGGTTGGATCCGAGTAACCTCAGTCTGTCATCGCCAAACATATTCTTAAAATGACTCTGATGGTATCATATGTATGTTATCTAATAAGCACCGTCTGGGGTGATCTCGATAATAAACCTAAAGAAATTTATAAAATCTAACATATTCTTAAAATGACTCTGATGGTCTCTTATGTATTTTATCTAATAAGCACCTATCTAGGGTAATCTCGATAATAAACCTAAAGAAACTTATAAAATCTTTAGCCATTTTCCTCCAGTCACACCACTTATGAGGGTCTTGTAAAGTGTACCAAGTCAGAGCATCCCTTGACAAGCTTCAGATGAACAACTTCATCCTCTAATTTTGATTCCTTTCAACATTGACTAGTTGTTGCTATAGTCCCTTGATGTGCATGAGGGTCACCCTTTCTATCAAGCACGTAGAATTATAAGGGTTTATACCCAACTGGTATATCAATTTCTGGATGGATACACAAGTGATCAACGTGTAAGCTTTCGGTTTCTCTGGTGAGATGCATATTTCTAAATGCCTTTTTTAGACTTTTGAGTTGACCCACTATTTACCCTTCTTCATTTGATTGAAAATCTTTCCCCAATCCTACATATCAATTGACCTGATATAGAATTTTAATAGTTGGGGATATTGTTAATATAGGAGCTTCAATAGCATATATTGGTGGCAAAGGTATCTCGCAAGTGACGTGTGCCTCAGGTATGTGTTGCACTATTAGGTAGACTAGAATGGTAATGTTTTAAGTAGGAAATGAAAGATCCAGAGCAACCCTGGCAGTGGGTTGAGGAACAAATGAGGCTTAATCATGTGAAGGTGAATTTGTTAGGTTGGTGGGAGCGATTGGGGTTAATTCAACATTAGGATCCTAGAATTGAGCGAGAAAAGTAGCCATGTAAACTTGGTCAAGTCCTGCATGTGACATAGTTCTTCTTTCAAGATTTCAATATATTGTGCCATGATACCGATTTATTCATCATTTTGGTGTCTAACAGCCTTTAAGAACTTTTGGTGTCATCTACTGGTATCATTGCAGCCTTGTTGGATTGGTTCTTGTTAGTTAATTTTACTTTGGACCAGAGGTTGTATTGTGATTTCGCCAATTTGTGAATCGACACAAATCAACTTTCTTTGGGGATTAATAAATGAGAATAATAAAAAGAAACAGGAAAGTGAAACCATGTTAGTTTGTGAGATATTGAAAGATGTAACATATATGTTACATACATATACGCCAAGTGGGAGACATTCAAAGCCTGTCTAGTACAAAACCTTTATTTGCCAGCGGTGGGAATATCGTGCAAGCGTTAATGATTAATTGATGCAAAATTGCAAATCATTCTCAAATTTAAGACAAATATGCCTTTAATAATATTCGGGGAGGGAGTGGAAACCCCGAGTCATAAAAGAAAAGAGTTGAATATGAGATTACATAATGGTCAACATATTACCATAGAAACATCATCATAGGTCATGCAAAACCTTTAGGGAAAGTGAAAGACAAATTTAGGAAAACATAAAGATAAGTCATGCAATGACTTTAGAAAACTAAATATAGAAAACGGTGCCTAAGCCAGGTCGGGGGATCATAGTCTTCGTCCAGATCATAATAAGGCCCACATTGGTCTTCTAGTGACTTGTATAGCTGCCACTCCTGGTATCTTCAACCTCTTCATTATTGAATCCTATGGCCCATGCTTCTCGTCTTTTAGATCACCCTCTATCTCCTCTGTTAGCTATCCTTCTTGATCTTCCATACCTTTTATCGGATCTTTCTCTGGATATTTTTCCATTCACTCTTTTGGTTCATTATTTACTATGGGGATGATATGGTTAATTGATCTTGGAATTACTTGTTAGTACATGGTGGTGGATATAGGAATGAGGTGTAGAAGTTGATCCTAAATCTTATTCTCCCTGTAGATTTCGGCAATCCGCTACAGTGCATCATAACTTAGCCAAGATAAAATTCCACCTAACATATACCATGTGTAGTATTCTGGGGTGAAATATAAATGACCCAATTCCTGAATTTAAGATGCCTCCCCATCCGTCAATCAAATTATTGAGTCTTTCTATGGGTATTGCTACTTTGTAATCTCTCTCTATCATCGACATGTTTGTCCATAGGGGAATTTATTTGACTATACCAAACTATCAAAGGAACCTCAATGGCGTATAGGGATGGATTCCTTATTGCCCGATCAGTTTGAGGAAATAACAATTATATCTCCTCAACATTGACCAATTGCTAATCCACAATAATCGTCATTGGATGAGTTGTCCAGTGAAGTGAGTCAAGAAAGGGAGACACTGCTCTTTATTTTTTGGAATGTTCCACATGTTCATTTTAAGTTTGTGATTATCCATTTTATTGCATTCCCCACCCTGATGTCGTCATATGCATTTCTTCTATAAAACTTCTCCGTCACCATACTTAAAGAATTAAATTGCATCCACTTAACAAAGTCATACGCTCTAGAGCATGTGGACAATGGCTGAAATATTTCCACTAAGACCTCTATATATCCCAAGACATGCTCTCTTTATGGCCCTCACATGGTCAACAATCTGAGATAAAAAAGACATAATTACTATTAAATGTTGTGATTCTAAATGGAGTGGCAAACCTAATCCTCAAACACATCCATGTACCATCTCATACTCTAAATGATATAGCATAAGAGTATGTTTGGCCCACTCTTGAACACCAACAAATCCAAATTTGGCCTAAGAACTGCTTGATGAACTATATATCATCTTTGGTTGTGAGGTATCCCAAAAAGGCTCGATATCACCATTATTGAATTTTGAAAGACTGAAGTAGTCATATACTATATTGTATCTAAGGCTTGCTCCAGATTGTCTGACTAGAACTGAATATTTCATTATTTATCTGTGACTAAGTTTCCCAATGCTGAGTTGAAGCTGTACAAACACATGCAAAAGTCTTGTCCACATCTATTGAAAACCCTATATAATCCATATAGAATAGAATAGAATTAAAGTATGCACTATAGGTTCATAGAAGTACTGACACATAAATAAGGAGTTGTGAATAGAATTTTCTGAGAATGCCCTGTAGCCGAAAGAAGATATGATAAAGATATCTCTGTACCAATTTGCGAGACTGCACTAGAATCTTAGCTCCTATATAATACACTAGTAAACTAGACCTCGATACCAATTTGTTGAAATGTAATTTTTCAGGTCATGATGGCACCTAGTATAACCCACCAGTGGGTAAGCCAATCCACTATTCGAAACATCTAGTAATAAACCATCATAAAAATAGATGGAAAAAGAGGAATAAATATGATAAAAAGACATATATGTATAAATACAGTCCAAACCCTGGTGAACTTAGTATAAGAGCTTCTAATATAATAAGAGTACAAAGAAAAATACTAAATGAATATACATATACAAGCCATATTTGAATACAATATAGATATCAGTCTAAACCATAAGAGGGAGAGTATTAATACTCCAAGCACCAAGAGATGACCCCAAATTGCCAATCCATATATGCTCTGCATGCTGTACACAACAACAACAAGAACCCATACTAAGATCTTTAAGCTACAAAAGTGTAGTATGAGTACCAAACATATGTTTTTCAATAGGCATAGGATAAATGAGCTCCAAAGATGATCCAAGCATAAACAAAATATAAAGTAAGAATATAACCTATAGGCAACTCTATAGAAACTAAAAATGATAATGCTAGTGGGGAAATAAGGATAAACTATCTTATCATAATAGTAATCCAGGTCTAAGTGCAATACCATATATCACTAGCCAATATACGACTGAGAAGTGAAAGAATGATATATATTATTATTCAAGAATAAAGATTAAATATAAAATATGAATAAACAAGAAAAGAGAGGGATATATAGTAGCACCATGCATAAATATATATACAGGTATATATGACTAACTCAAATGGAACAACCTAAGATAGTTATCCTAACCTAACTAGGGAATTCTAAGCATGTAGGTAAGCTAATACTAGTATGATAAAGACCTCAAGACAAACCGTCTAACCATAAATACAAAATGTGTATAATGTAATTTACTCAATAAAGTAAAGGGATAAAGAGCATACTAACATCCTCGGTACCAACCCATAATAAACCTACCACAAACTAACCATGTTAACAAAAATAAAATGATGAGCTATTCCAGACAACTAATACCTAATCGGGCCCCCATAAGCCCGAAAGGTTCAGTCAAAACTAAGCAGACAACAATCATAGACTAATCTATGCAACCCCCCATAAGGATGATAGATATAAGCGCTAAAAATATATTGTTAATAGGCAATACATATGAATGCTTGAATGCAAAGTAATTCCATAGTGATCTAAATGCCACAAATTACCAAGATTATACATATTCTCTAGATTAATAGCTCCCAACGGAAAAACCTATAGAAACCTCTCTTCTCCAATAAGATGGCCCACAAATAAAGGTTCCACTATGAAATTTAGGAATATCCATATACACTACCTGGTCCTAATCCAAGTTTTTCAATAATCATTATCATCAATCTATTTCATGTAGTATATTAGACATGTATAGATAATAAGTGCATGAACTAATGCCCAAACTAAAAGTGTGTAAGTCTATGAATTCATTGCTCGAGATCAAATCTGGGTCTAAATAATCATAAAATGCATAAAAGAGGTTGGAACCTGTCTCAATCAAAGTAAAAATAGCATTAAAAAGAGTGGATAAACCATGTAAAAGAATCAATCTTGGTATAATTTCCAAAACATTATCTTTTGTTCCGAAAGCTCATAAATCAGTAAATAAAATAGTACTATCCCCATTATAAAAGAATCTATTTTAAAAGTGAAAAGTTGTAATTCACTTTTTATAAAAAGTAGTAAAATCATCATTTTGGTTGAAATCGTACCACTAAATAAGAATGAATGTGCCGAAAGTATGCACGGCATCGCTAGTATCCAAACAATATAGAAATAAAATCCTAAGTATTCTAATACCAGAATCACACTCTTTTAAGGTTAGAATAATCACCTAGAGTTCAACGGGTATCGAAACCACAACCTCTGCCCCAACTATATATAAATAGTAAAAAAGTAATACTATAAATCCAAAAAACTATGATCCAATTAACTAAGCCAAATAGCAAGGCATATACTAAAGGATCCTTAAAATCAAACTATGGTAAATATGCATATTATCTGGGGTGATATGATTATATAGCCATAAAAACTATTTCTTCTTAATTGTCGATTAACCCATCAATCCTCAAAATCCTAAATTAGGTTAAGTCATGATATTCTTGTAAACACATCCTATCATTCCCATCATGAATGAAATCTATGTGACGCATTATCTCATAAAGAAAATTAGGCAAAATCCTTCCTCTACATCAAACCGCAAATCCGTGAATCATCTATAATTCACTCATATTTTCTCCATGATCCCAAAATGCCTCCATGTTATTACATTGATAATATATATGCCAATAGGAGTAAAATAAGACTCATATTTCTATATAAAAGTTTCAATAATAATTTGGGTCAAGAATGGGCCTGGGCCTAAACAAATTCCAAAATTAAATCCCTCTCGAAGTCCCTTGAAGGAAAAAACATATGTGCTTAAAAGTTGAGAACAAATGGTGAGTAATTGGGGGCCAAAATCAGCTAGTAAGTTCTAAAGATTGTAACACCTAATTTCTAAGAATTTATAGTAAAAAAGTATGGAATATGATGGGGAAAATAATGAAAAATGACCAAGGAGATTACACTAACATAGATTTCAATAGATGATTTCCTACACTTTTCCTCTCTTTAAGCTATCAAAAATAAAGGAAAATTATTTTAAAATAAGGGGAAAATTAGGTTAATAAGGGGGATTTAACAATCCCCAAGGCTCGCTAAAGTGGCCACTTGTCCATTTAAGAAACTACCACTTAAGAGACATAAGACTGCTAAAGTGGTCGAGCATAGGTATGCAGGTATCGCTAAAGCAACTCCTTAGATAGTAAAGTAATGTCAGCTAAAGTGGAAAATGATCACTAAAGCAGAACTCGATCATTCAACCAAGGCCACTAAAATGACTCTATGTTGCTAAAGTGACTACCATTATGCAAAAACCAAAGGTCTGCTTAAGTGGTTGCACTAAATGGTGCCAGGCACCGAATTTTCAATGTCCGAAATAGACTCTGATTGAGTTCCAAAGATTCGTTTGAATAGTGTTCCTACAAAAAAGCTATTCAACCCTACAAAATATGATATTTCAAACTTAATGGAACCATTTATACTTTCACTCAGGATTATTTTGACTAAATTTGGGCCCAATATCTATAGTTTTTTTTTTTTATATAATTCACCCAATATCCCAAAATGAGTTTAGGAGCTATGGGACCTGAACCAAGGGTCCATATAGCCTAAACTCAACTTTTTAGAGTTGATGGTATGATCAGAATCCTCATATGAGGTTTTTTACTAGGAGTTTAGGTGTGAGATAAATTCCTTGACAATAATAGCTCCAAAATAATGAAATAAGCCTAAAACATAATAAAATTTTCTTATAACCAAACTAATAATTATGTAATTAATAAATGACCTATAGCTATTGTTGGAAGGATTAAATACTGGAATATGTGAGAATAGAGGTAACTTGGAGGGTCATTACAATTCTTTACTATAAGAGAACATGACTTATGTTGTTAGTTGCTATTTGTTCGAGTAATATCATTTGCATAGATGTTTGTTTTTCTATACGTAATCTAATACCATTGCTTGATCCTTTTTATGTCGTGATAATGTATGGCATGTTTACATACAGTAGGTCTAAATTTTTTAATAAGAAGGTGTAATGACCCTTCAGGTCATTTTCTATATTTCTTCTTATTTTCACTATTATAGCTTCTCTATAGCTTCCCAAATTATTTATGACTTGCTGGAACAGTTACTAGGTAGAATATTTGGGTTTTAGCGCCATTTCCCTATTTTAAAGTCTTCATTGGCTCCAAATAGCCACTGAGCAAAAACTTTAATCAAACAACCTTAAATATAAATTTTGACTATACCAACAGCTCTGTAATATTTATTTTAGGCTAGATAAACTCTAGGTGTGGGTCCTAATGCACCTGGGCTCATTTTGACCTATTGGTTAAAAAGTTAAGAAATTAGAAATTAGGTGTGGGACCCAAATTTCATCTAAATTACCTTAAATGGAAATTCTGACTATGCCATTATGTCCATAACAACAACATTGGTGTGGTTACATTATTCATTAGGTACATTGAATTTTGAATGAATCTTGAGGGCTTGGTGGTGACTTGGAAAATTTTAAGTCTACTATTTTTATCTGGTGCATAGCAATTGCGAGCCAAGGTGAGATGGTGACTTTTTGCGTTCAGAAAGCTGACTATTCATATCTAAAAGTGGAATTAGCTACCTTAAGCCTAGTTTAGGTAGAATTTACCTAAAATGGAACTTCGAGGATTAGAAGTTGGACCTTAACCTACCTAAGGCTAAGCCACATGTTATCTTGTGTAGACTTCTATACATTTGTTAGACTCTTGTGGATGCTTTTTGATGTAATTTTAAGAAAAGTTGAAACATGATAGATATGTTGGTTAATGTTAGGTTGATGCCTATTAATTATTCTATTATTTATGCCATTGATGACACTATTGATTAGAATGATTTATTTATATTTACTAATTTATGTCCAGCTATTATTTAAATTTACTAGTTTGAGTTTGGCTATAGATTATATATACCGGTTCAAGTCTGGCTATAGAACATATATTTATTAGTTTCAGTCCAGCTATTGATGATATAGTTACCAGCTCAAGTCTGGATATGCATATTATTCTATGATGATATACTTGTTATACTATAATGATCTTTGGGTGTGACATTAAAAATAGAAACTTGGCCAAGTCTGCAAAAAATGGTTATAATGTTATACGATACAAATGGATTCTAGTAAAATAATGTTTAGTTGATAATTGTTGATTAATTTATTAATGATGAATATGAATAAGATATGTCTATAGTTTTTCATGATTTGGATGAATTCTAATGGTATTATTAGAGTTGATAAGTGACAGTGGTGGGATATGCTATATTTTTATACCATCCAGGCTTAAGGGGATTGCGATGGGTTATTTACTTTTCTGTACTAATTGGTTTATGGGCGCCAATTTTATAGTTATGTTCCCATATGTTGATACTTTACATTATGTTATGCTATTATTTTAGTTTATTTACCCATGTATGCACAACGATGTTGGAGCTGATTTAGGTTTATTTCCTTACCTTGACTTAGTTATGTTATCACCCATTTTATCATATTTATATCATGACTTAGCTCAGTCGACTGATGATGCCTACTGAGAACCCATTGTTTTGGTTATCATACTACACTTTTGTATGTTTTGGATACAGATCTGAGTACTAGTTACCATCGTTGATCATCATTCATGTTATGTTGATACCCAAAGATAGATATGCTTTTAGAGTCGAAGTCACTATTTCCTGTTGTTTCATGTATGGTCTTTAATTTTAAGACTGGATTATGTTGACTATTTTATGACTTGGGTTGCATTAGTATTACTAGATTCTCTTCTACTAGCTCTACTATGTAGTAGGATCGTATTTATGTAGTGACTACCTTTAAAACTAATTTTATTAGCTTACTTATGTTATTTGTTAGATTGCCTATTTGGCGTTTTAGGGATTTCCACCATTTTAACCCATTGCATTTATTTTTGAATTATGATTTGTATTACCTACTAATGAGATTTAGTTGGTGCTATCATGACTCATAAATTAGGTCATGAAAAATTAGTATTAGAGCCTAGGCTACATCGGTATTGTTGGTACAATTGCAAGTGTCTTGTAGAGTCCTACAAATTAGAAAGATGACATCTATTTCCTTTCTTTGGGAGACTATGGGACATTCTTAGGATTTCTTCACTTCATTCACTCATTTTTTACTATGATCCTGGTTGGTTTATTGATTATTCCTTTAACTTCACTCTTTTCCAGATAGTTAGGACACATGCTACCGCTACATGCAATTAGAGTCTTGAGACCAATTCTAGGGACACTATTTTTATTCGTAGATGACCCAAAGATCATAGACATCTATCGGAAATGCCCCTTTTTAGGTTCGAGGATAAGGGTTCTCCACCAAACCCTATTCCGACTCCTAAGCTAGAGATTCTTTTGCCCAAGCCAACAGTAGGCCAATGACCTGCCAAGCCTCTACTAGGGTTTATTTCTTCTTTATTTCTTAGAGGAGCTTTGGTTAAGCTTTTAGGGATAGTTTTTGGTGTACCATCTGATAGTGCACAATCTATAAATCAAAGTGGCATTAAAGCAAGCATGTAGCCTATAGCTGCGACTCTTAGAGTTGAGGTCCCTCCTATGGTAGTAGTTTCTCCATCAGTAGTTACTCCTATAGTTTCCCAACCTATTATGTTTGTTAAGGAGTAGAAGCTATTGAGTACATTCTTGAGATTAGTTTCGCGTGGGTTATTGGTGCTTCAAGTGAGGATGCATATGATTTTCTAATTACTTGTGATGATAGGCTCTATAATTTAAGCCTTGTTGAGAAACATAGTGTGAATTTCCCCACATTTCAATAGGATCTGGCTACTCAACATTGTGTAGAGGTTATAAGGATTCTAGACCAGCTGAATCTTCTTCCTTATCATGGACTTAATTCTTTGAGATGTTCATAGAGTGATATATGCCTTACGACCTTAGATATCATTTAAGGGATTAGTTCTCTAGATTAAAGCAGAGCTTTATGACGGTTGTAGAGTATGAGAGAGTTTGTTTCTTTGTTCGAGGATTGAGACCTCCTCTTTGCATGTCCACTCAAAGTTTGGTTGTTGTTGGTCGGTCTTTTGCTAAGGTTTTGGATCACACTAGGGTAATGGAGAAGATGTATCATGAGGACCAAGGGGGAATAATAAGAGGCCTAAATATCAATGCAGTGTCAGTGGCAGTCATAGTAGTTCTTGATTCAGAGGTACTAGTTCTCATGATAGGTATTCTCCACCTTCATCCTATCAGCCTCAGAGTCAACTTAGTCAAACTGATTCAAGAAGCTTTTCAAATTACTAACGAAGGTCAATCTAGTGCTAGTGATTGCCCTGGTCAGGTTTGTTTTTTGACTTTAAGGGATTCATTTTTTGACTAGTCTAGTTGTAGTGGTTACTCCGAGTTGGTTGGATCTATTAGTTTTGGTTCAGCTTACGGAGCATGATATAATTGTGGAGCTCATGGTCACTATTCATGAGATTTCCTTAGTTGTAGGGGAATTATTGGTTCCGCTTAGATTGTTCCCCTATTAAAGTAATTCATCCCTCAACTAGTGGTGGTTCTTAGGGTCATAAGGGTGGTTTTAAGGGTACTCAAGGAGGTTCTCTGGAAGGCAGGGTAAGGGGTCAGTTAGGAGCCTAACTATGTGGCAGGCGTGGTCAGCTATATACAGTACCTGCTATGTTCAAGGCTGATTGTTTTGATGTTATTATTAAAGGTATGATTTTAGTGTACCATCAATACACCCTTGCTTTATTTTATTTGTGATACACTTATTGTAATATATCTATTTATTGTGCTCCATGGTATGTGTTAGCTTGGGATTATTATCATTGCCCTTGTCTGTATCTACGTCCGCAGGTGATTCATTAGTAGTGGATTAGGTTTTCAAACAATATGTTGTGAGTCTTAGAGATGTTGATACTCATTCTAATCTTATTGTTCTTGATATGGTTGATTTTGAGGTGATTCTGGGCATGGACTGGTTATCCCTATATCATGCGATTAAGGATTTTTTTTCCAAGAAGGTTAACTTAGCAATGCTTTATATACCATAACCGTGTGGCTGGGAGCGTGTAATACCCTAAAAAATCAAAACCAATATTAGGGCAATGTACCAAGCTCATGCATTGTATATCATGGTTTTTTTTATATTTTTAGGAGTAAGTTAGATGTATATTAAGGCTTCAAATAACTCCCAGCTATCAAACGAATCAAAACATTCCTTACCGATTGAATTTTTGAGAAGGATATTGGTATAATCAAATTCAACTAAGGATATCTCTCATTATAATTGGAATTTTTGAGATGATGACCTATCAACAGATATATAATTGAATTAGATATCCAGTGATACCAATTTTGCCTAAATCTGATATCGAAGCAAAAAGTTATTCCTATTTTACTCCAGCATGTTAGTCGAAAACAGTGTGACGACATTCGTGGTAGCTTACCACATTTGTGATGCCCTACCATGAAGGTCATCAGCCTTAGTTAGAACCAAATCCTAAGTGATAAAATTCGTTGTAGCTTACCACATTTGTGACGTCCTACCATGAAGGTCATCAGACTTAGGCAGAAACTATCAATTCCATCCCCTGTGTGACGACATTTTTGATGGCTTACCACATTTTTGATGCCTTGTCACAAATGTCATCAGCTATTATTTTCAGCAACTGGAAATTTATTTCAAAAGGGTATTTTGGTATTTTCCTTCACCTTCCATGACTTATAACCCTAAAGAGACGTAATTTTTACCATTTTTCTTTAGTTAAGCATCTTAAAAACCCTCTCTTACACTCTCAACCACAAGATTAGGGTTTTCTGTCTAGGTCATCTCCTCAAAATAAAGCCTAAGGAATTCTTCAAGAACCTTCAGAAACATTAGATCTCTTCCAAGATTCAATCACTAAGGTATGCATAGTATTCATCTATGGATCCAATCCGTTCATAGAGCTCAAGAACCATGTTTTAAATATTATTTTGTAAACTTTTTATAGTGATATGAGTATGTACATGTTGGCGATTGTTGTTTAAGTTTCAATGTGATGTCTAAACGTGTTCTCATGGAAAATATATGTTTGTTAATTGAAAACCATGAGCTTTAGGTAGTTTAATATGGTGCAAGTATGAAACCCACCTATGCCTTAAAGAATGCATGCAAGGTGTTTGATAAAATGCTTAGGATGCTAGAAATTCATGTTTGTATGGTTCTATGATGTCTAAATGACAAGTTTATGTTAGCTATATACTTCAATATGAATTCCATTCTTTTCATGTGTTGCTATTGTGTTGGTATGAAGCATGCAAGATAATGGAGATATATAATATGTACACAAAATATATCCATGCATTCCCTACAATGTTTAAGATGTTGAATAACTATATGAAATATGATATCCCCTACTTAAGATATTATGAATTGTGGACTCAAATGTTATGATCAAGTCATGTCAATAGTGTTAGTTTTCTTCTATCGAGTCTTGGGGGTATTCGTACCAAAAAAATATAGCTTTGTGCCTAGAGCTATGTCATACTGTCACGATAATCTCAATCAAGCTATAATCTATAGAACTCATTCAGTCATATGACTTAGGAAACCTCAGAAATCTAATGATCTCAGTTAACTCTCCGATAATAGTACTACTCCATCAGTCAATGGAATTCAGTAAGTTCCAGTTATGTACAGTTAGTTAAATCATATTCAGTCTCTTCAGATGGGAGTAGGAGTTAGTACCGAGTGAACCCAAGGATGGGAACTCACCTATATATCAGGGTGTGATTCTTAGTAGTTATACTTGCATTCCAAAACTATATAGCTAGAATAGGTTGAGACATCACAGCCTGTTATATGATGGTAGATGAGGTGGCTTAACTTGTTATATGAGGGTTCCCACCGTTCTCACTAGAGTTACCTATTATATGGGGTTGCCCATTTATTGTTCTTACTAGTGGTGCGGTATTGACACCCTTCCAGTTAGGGCAAAAATTGAACCCCATCTTAGCCATAATGGAACATATGGGGTATTTCGATTAAACAACTACCTCCCACAGTTTCAAAATCAGTCTCAGTAAAAGAACTCAGATAGTTCTTCAGATATCAGTATACCAGGACTATCAGATACAGTCAAATTCAGTTATAGTGTAGAACTCTGACAGTTTCATCAAATTTAAGACTGTCAGATACAGTCACCCATGTTTCAGAACTACAGTTTTAGCCATGTCAATTATCAATAACCATGTATTAGCGTACAGATCCAGCTATCATATACTCACGATCTTAGTTAATATGTATATATGTTTACACTCTCACATTCATATCGGTTAGTCAGTTAGCATTGTTCATGTATGTAAACCCTTTTTCATTAGCTTGCCTCACTCGTATACTCAGTACTCCAGTAGTACTGACGCATTTTCACTATGGTGCTTTCTTTTATGTTACACCATAGGTTTAGAGACACGAGCTCCAGATCAGCAATAGTATGCAGCCGTAGAGCTGCAGTGAGTCCTCACCTATTCGAGGGTGATATTATTTTATTTCATTTATTATTTCAGCTTAGTTTTGCTAGAACGAGTTAGTTGGAGACATGTTCCTTCAATTCCCTATTCAAGCAGTACTTAGAGGCTTTCAAATTTAGTATTCAGATTTAGTTCAAATTTGATTCTATTTTTAGTTGTTTTAGGTATCTTCACCCATTTGGATATTGTATCTTGATAGATCTTTATTTAGTTGAACCTTATGGTCTACATGTTCATATTTTCTGCTTTATTATGTTATACATATAGTGTACAGGTACATATATCAGTCATGGGTTATCTTGTGCTCCCTTGGGGTTTGAGCACCGTGTAGCATTCCGATTTAGAAAAATTGGGGCATTAAAGAGTGCTTAGTCATGAGTTGATGAGGATTATTTCTTATACTTATGCTAGGAGTGTTATTTTTAGGGGTTGTAAGTGTTATCTTCTTTATATTTGTGATACTGGTATGGAAAGTTTGTTGCTTAAATCTATTCATAGTTTGTTAATTTCTAGATGTGTTCCCTACCGACCTACCTGGTATTCCCTCTGTATGTGTGATTTAGTTTGATATTAGTCTTGAGCCTGGAACCTGACCTATTTCTATGTCACCTTACTGTATTCTCAGCTTCAGGATCTTTTTGGTAAGGGTCTTATCAGATCAAGTATGTCTCCTTGGGGATCTTCTGTGTTATTTGTGAAGAAGAAAGATGGCTCCATGAATATGTGTATTTTTTATAGGTATCTTAATAATGTGATGGTGAAGAACTGTTATCCAATGCCTTGAATTGATGATTTATTTATCCAACTTTAGGGTGTAGCAGTGTTTTCTAAGGTTAATCTAAGATTTGGTTACCATCAGTTGTGCATCCAGGCAGAGTCTATACCGAAGACAACTTTTAGGACCCGTTATGGTCATTATGAGTTCTTGGTGATATTTTTTAGCTTGACTAATGCCCCAGCCATATTTATTGATTTGATTAATCGAGTGTTCAAGCCCTGTTTTGATTCCTTTTTGATTGTGTCATTGATGACATCCTTGTATATTTAAGGAGTAGAGAGGATCATGCACGACATTTAAGGATCTTGCTCCAAACTTTGAGAGGTTATATACTTTTCACCAAATTCTCTAAGTTTGAGTTTTGGATTGAGTTGGTGACATTTGTTTGACATATTGTGTCTAAGGATGGTATTATGGTAGACCCAACTAAGATTGAGGAAATACATGATTGGGTAAAACAACATCTTCGATTGAGATTTTTAGATTTATTGGTTTGGCCGGTTATTTAGATGATTCATCGTGGGTTTTGCTTCTATTTCAGCACCCATGACTAGAATGACTCAAAAGGAGGTTCCTTTTTAGTGGTTTAAGGAGTGTGAGTCAAACTTTGGAAAGCTCAAGGACTTTTTCACTCTAGCTCCTATTCTAGATCTTCTTACTGACAGTGAGGGATTACTGTGTTTTGTGATGCTTCTTGTGTTGGTCTAGGTTGTGTTTTGGAGAAATGGGGTCGTGTTATTGATTATTCTTCAATATATATTAAATCACATGAGCGCAAATTCCCCACTCATAATTTAGAGTTTTTGATGGTAGTTTTTGGGCTTAAGATTTGGAGGCATTATCTCTATGTGTGCATTGTGAGATTTTCACCGATCATCGTAGTGTTCAGCATCTTATGACCTAGAGAGGGATTAATTCTAGGCGTGGATGGAGTTTCTTAAGGACTATGATATTTCCATCTTGTATCATCTGGTTAAGACTAATATTATAGCAGATTCCTTGAGTCGGAAGGTTGTGAGTATAGGTAGCTTGGCTTATATTTTTATTTATCAAAGGCCATTAGAATGGACATTGATTCCTTAGCCAACTTGTTGGTTCGTCTTGATATTTTAGACCCTAGGAGAATTCTTTCTAGTGTTGCTCCAAGGTTTTTTATTTTTGTGAAAATTTGGGATCGCCAATTTGGGGAAAGAACTCCTTGCTTCATTTATGATCAAGTGTTGAGTGGTGAGTCCAGGAGTAACACCAAATATTGTAAGGGAATTTTGAAATTTGATGTCCGCAATTATGTATCGAGGATCGATGACTTGATTTAGCTGATATTGCACGAGGCTTATAGCTCTACATATTCTTTTCATCCGGGAACAACTAAGATGTATAGGGATTTGAGACAACATTATTAGCGGAGTGGCATGAAGAGTGATGTAGTTGATTTTTTAGCTCATTGCCTATGTTGTCAACAGGTAAAGGTGGAGCATCAACGATCTAGTGGACTGATTTGGAGATTGTCCATTCCCGAGTAGAAGTAGGAGAGAATTACTATGGACTTCATTACTGGCTTACCCCGTACTTCCCATCGTTTCATTGGTATTTGGGTCATCATGGATTGATTGACAAATTCAGCACATTTCCTTCTTATTTAGACATCCTTCATTTCTGAGAGGTTAGCTCGTATCTATGTGCGTGGGATTGTCTAGTTACATTGTGTGCCCATATCTATTATTTTAGACTGAGGTTCCTTGTTCACTTTTAGATTTTGGAGAGTTTTTAAGGAGGATTTGTGTACTTAGGTAGATCTGAGTACAACCTTTCATCCGCAGACTGACGGCCAATCTGAGTAGACTATTCATGTGCTTGAAGATATGTTTTGAGTATCATGAGTCAAACTAGGGCCTGGCCATGACAGGCATCTCGAGTCCACCAAGGATTGGAGACCACTACCTTAGCCTAGTCCAATATAAGCAAGTACACCTAGCAGCGGATGAATATCGATATAAAATAAAATATGAGAGGAAAGCTTACAGAATCTATAAAACATCAATACTGAAAACCAACCACAATAATATCTAACAAAGCCTCTAACAAAACCAAAGATAGTTTGTTCGGGACATGCCCCTGACCATATCCAAAAACAAGTCCAATGAAGAGTAAATCATAAGGAAATCCCAAGAATGTAATGGGGTCTTCCAAAGGATTGAAGCTCACCACTTCAGTCTGACACTTGTGCTGTCCCACGAACACCTAATCACTGTGAAAGAGGAGTAGAAGTATTTCCAGTTCTTGTATCATGTGGGGACATAACATCTGAAAATGATTAGTGGTTGGAGCAATAAAATGTAACTCAGAGATATAGAATAAAATAATACCATGATCCATAATATAAAGTCCATTAAAACCTGTGCACAACACCATAAACAAAGCATACATATATATACCACATGATGGGAAAGGGAATAAGTCTTAGCATGAGATTAAAACATTAACCCAGGCTATTTAGCATGACTATCCTTTACCTACACCAATAGGCTATATGAGTTCAGCTCCCCCTGGTAATAGGTCCCTAATACACGTTAGCCACATGACCAGAAGTATCATTGAAAGTTGGGTAATCCTTATCCAATACCATCCTTGATAAAAATATATATTGTTTTACATAATCACACAGTCACTAAGACCAACCCTCATGTTGGCAAATGTGAGTTTCCAGTATCGGTCTCCCTAGAACCTCCACCTTCAGTGGTTAGCTACACAACCCCCTTTGAGTATAATTTAAATCAGTTACACATTTTCGCCTATTTACAAACGATTCTTTTATTTAGGCATTAGTTATTTGTATCGTCTTACCAAAATTTAGAGCTTTTAATTCTATTCCCTATTGCCATACAAAACTATTAATCCAAGTTGACTCCACTATTTCCAATCTAAAAACAAAAGCCATGGATATCAAGGCCTTTTCAAAACCATTTGAAAACCAAGCCAATCTAATTTACCATTTATGCAATGAAGTTTCAAAAGTAATATCCTAACTAAGAGATTAATCATAGTCCAATGCCAATTATGCATGTAGGTCGAGGTCATTATCAATTTCCATATCAAAACCATTTATTTGGGGAATCCACTGTACCCCTAAATTCATTCACCATCCCTATGCACCCAAAGAGTTCATAAATTATCAATTCAATACATAACAATTCCATAATAATCATGGGAAAACATTTAAACCAAATACATTAAAAACCCTTAACCCATAGTTCAATATCCAACATCAAAACCATGCATAAAATAATAAAATCATGCCATCAAGAAAAGATAAGTATAGGGAAATAGGTACATGCCTTAATTACCATGAATTTTGAAAAATATACCACCCTTAGAACACTAGAAGACAATCACCTTTAAACTCTATCATTGACTTGAAAGGTAAAATTTGAGAGAGGATCTTTTAGAAGTAAAGTAATAGACCTTGGTATCATGAAAACTGATTAGAATTGGCACATATAGTGCTGAAAGGTCATTTATAAGTGAAAGGACTTTATTACTCCTCATTCCATTTTTATATAGGTCTGTGGAACAGACCTGATACGACCCGAACCAGGGCCTTATCATAATAGGCATCCCAAGTACAACAAGGACCAGAGAGCACCCCCTGTTACCCAACCAAATCATCTAAATACAAATACATTGAGTCAGATGAATCCCAACTGTATAACAAGATAGTATTTATTGTAAATCCAGACTTTGGGATAGGTCCATGTCTGTGACCAACCCAAACAAGTCCAACCATCCATTATCCAATATCTAACCAAACCATAAACCAACCCATATCCAATTAATATATATATATATATATATAATCCAAAATAAAATCAAATAATCATAAATCAAATAAAGCCAACTGGTGTCATTCCCAATACATACTCCAATACTGAGGCTGACACTAATATCGACACTGCCTATACTAATCCAGAGTAGTTCTACAACTCCTCTAACCATAAGTAAAATAATATCCGATATGGACATGCCCCCAACCATAGTAATAACCAATGTTTATAAAATGGCCAAAGTATGTTAAATATCCATGATATGAAATGGATCCTTCCAAATTATAGAAGACTGCCATTTCAATCCAACAGCTGAACCTAAATTCGATCATTAGGCAGGAGGAGTAGAACGGATGGTTTTAGTATAGCGTGGGGATACATCCGCCCAAACATGGGTTAACGAGATAATGCTAACAAGTACTCAGGATGAGGATAAAATAATTCCAACCTGTATAACTATGTAAACTGACCATAAACATTCACAACCATAGATACATAAATATATAATGATGTTGGGAAAAGGAAACCAGGTTTAGCATGTCTTTATAACCATTAACCTAGGTATGTGTTGCATAACTATCCTAGAATAGCCCACAAGCTAGATGGGTCAAGTGTAACCCTATAAAAGTATAACACACTGGGTTTTGACCCTTAGAAAATTTCTCAAACTTTTAGTATCTATACCTATTATGACTCATTGGTACAAGCCATATGTTAGGGTATGGATGGTAAGGTCCAATCATATACTAACCAAAGTTTTGTGGTGGGATGGATTTTGGTTACTGGGATTGATACGACTTAGGGGTACGAGTCGTATTTATTGTTACGAATCATTTGGTTTCTTAACTTAATATTAGACTTGGTTAGTTGGGTTGCACCATAGTATGGGTGGCTCATCGTGAGCTGTAATCCATGGTATGATTTATACCATGGACTAGCATGGTGGACAGTGTCTGAACATTCCTTGAGCTTAAATCTTCTTAGGGTATGGATGAAGGGTAAGGATCGTATTTTGTTAATATGACTTAGTTAGATGAGTCATATTCTATATAGTATTGGATCCAAGGGTTGAGCCCATGACACGAGTGGAGGATACCAATAGTATTAAAGGGTACGGCTCGTGTAGGTCAATCATACCCTTTTGACGAGATTTTGGTGCAACTTAAGTGGGGGTTTTCTGGATATTTCCACACTTATATTATGAAGGTCCCATGACTTCTAACCTAATTGGGAGGTTATTCACCCTATTATTTCATTCATTAACACTTAGAATTTTTTTTAAAACAATCAATAATTTTTTCAAGAGCTTTTGGGCAAGCAAACCTAGAATTTTAACTAAAGGACTGGTTTGGGGCTTATCTTAGTGATTTATTTGCATTATCATCTTGTTTTAAGGCATGTTATCTTCCATTATTGTTAATTCTAAATAAAGGCATGGTTTTTATGAATGTTTTCATGATTTCATTTATTGTTTGTTTTTGGTTTTCAAATATAATTTGGGGGTTCTGATATTAAATGGTCTATTATGGTTTCCTATCATTTAAATTATGCTTTTATATGCATTGATGATGTTTTTTGATAATTGGATAGTATAGGAATGGTTTAATGGTAATTGGAATTGATTTTGGTCATATTATGACCTCAATGTGTTTGACAAAATGCTTATAAAGATATGTTCATTGCATTGACTACTTTTAATAGAACTCTTACTTGTTTTATAACTTGGTAAAGGAATTATGCATGGTTTAAATGTATTAGAATGGTAAATGGATAATGGTTATGCTTAAGGGCACAAAGAATCCCCCAAGTAGTTTTATATGATAAATGGTAGGGCACTTAAAAGTCCCATTAAACTTACATAACCGGCTAAGGATAATACTTACAAGTAAGGATTGGTATAACGATACTAATATTAATGACCTTGGTTAGTAAATGAATAATGGTTTGGTTACTTAGAAATTGGTTTTTAATTAGGTAACAATTATGAGAAGTATAGCTAAGCCGTGAAAGTTAGAGGTTCTAGAGAGACCAAAATTGGAAACTCATATTAGCCGATATAAGGTTGGTTTTTGTGACCGTGTGTATGATATGACACTGTATTTGGGGGATGTACTTGTCATCCCAAGTTTTCTTCCTTGTCCGTGTGGATACACACACTAGGGCCCTTTCAGTAGGGGGTGCTGAACCCATATAGCCCATGGGTGGTTTAGGATGACAAAACTACACAACTATGTAATGGTTTTAAAGGTATTCTAAATTAAATCCTTTTTCCCATCATGGTTATATATATATATGTATGTATTTATGTACGGTTATGTTCATATGGATGATTTTACTTGGTTTTATAAATGGCATTATTTTATCCTTACCCTGAGATCATGCTAGCGGTCACTCGCTAACCCCATCTACTAGAAGTTGTACACTCATGCTATATAGGAACCGATCGTTCTACTCCTTCTACATATTCATTAATTTGGGGATCAACATTTTGATTAAAATAGTGAGCTTTCATCCCCTTGAAAGGCTTTAATTCATGTTATGGATATTTCTAGACACTTTGATTTTATTTTAGATACTGGTTTTTGCTATTATTGGGGTCATGTCCCAATCGAATTTCATTACTCTTTTGTTTAGAGGCTTTGTGGTACTTCTATATATTAGAATGAGCTGGATCAATATTAGTGTCAGCCTTAGAATTACTATTGGTATTGAGGGTGGCATCATTAACACATTTCTCACTATTCCACCATATTTCCTTTTGGGATTAATTATATTATGATTTGGAATATCCTTAGTTATGGACTAGTTTATAGACCTTGTTTTGGCATGGTTGGATTATTGGTATGGGATCGTTGGACTCGGTTGGGTCAGTCATAGTTATGATCTTATCCCAGAGTCTTTATGTGAGCTATTACACCATCTTGTTACATTCTTAAGATTTAGCCAACTCAGAGAAGTCAGCAGGAGGTTGGGTTGGGTAATGAGGGTGGTCTCCAGTCCTGGCCAGACTTGGGATGCCCATTACGATAATGCCCCTGGGTGGGTTATGTTAAGTTGTTATCAGAGCCTAGGTTAAAGGCCATATAGGACTCTATAAAGCCGATTCGAGTAGAGTCTCTTTTAGGGTATGTAGTATGCCATACTCATAAGAGAGAGGCTATAAGGAATTTAGGAATGTTATACTTTCTTGGTATTCTATTTTCAAGATTGGAGTCTCTGTCCTGGAATTTTCTTTAATCCTTGTTTGTTTGTCTTTCATTTCTTGCCTCATAGATCTAGAACACAAAGAAATTATTCTATCCCATTTTTGAGTAATGCTGAAGGGGTGTGTCCTACTTCTTAGGTTTATCTTTGATCTCATGGTCCTATCCCTAATAGTTCTAGAGTTTCATCAGTTTCTACTAGTCTTTCTGAAGGTGAGGTGATGAATGCAGAATTTTATCAGTCTATTTATGTTATTACTCAAATGGTCGCTGCTCAGGCTGAGCGAGGTACGATTGGTGCTTTTTCTATTGAGTCCACAAGAGTTGGCTAATTTTTAAAGATGAGTCCTCTAACTTTTTTGGTAAAAAAGGTTGAGGAGGATCCATAAAGCTTCTTGAATGAAATTGAAAAGGTGTTTTGGGTAATATAGATTACAAATATGGAGGGGGTAAACTTTGTAGCTTATCAGCTCAAAGAAGTGGCATATCTATGGTATAAATAGTGGAAAAGAGATCAGGGTAAAGTAGAAAAATTATACTTATGGGGTACTTTTTCTATGGACTTCTTAGATCATTTCTTTCCCAAAAAGTTAAGGAAAGCAAAAATGGAGGAGTTTGTGAACCTCAAGCAGGGGAGGATTTCTATCAAGGAATATTCATTAAAGTTTCATCAATTATCAAGGTATGATCCTGATTTAGTGGTTGACATGCGAGCATGGATGATGACATTTGCCTTCGGGTTAAATTGAGATTTGATTTTAGAGAGCAAGACTGCCTTGCTGATTAAAACTATGGATATCTATAGGTTGACTACTCCTTTGCAGTAAGTAGATGATAAGATGAGAAAACAAATGGAGTTTAGAGATAAGTAGGGTAAGAGAAGTAGTTTTTCTTACCAGAGAGGTGCTTAGTCTAAGAGTGGTCTAGATGGTGGCATATTGTAGACAAAGAAGTTTGTGAGTTCTAGATCCTACTCTTCTGCTAGTGCTCCTTACTAATTGGGTAAAAGGCATCATCATAGTGGAGATAATATTTTGGAATAGGGTGCCTAATATCAGGAAAACAGAGGTCAGGCATTTTCTTCATGCCTTCCTTGTCAGTCCTGTCGTCGTCCTCATTGGGGTTATTACGATAGAGGAAAGGACAAATGCTTTAATTGTGTCTAGGTAGGCCATTATCTCAGGGATTGTTTGATTAATAAGGTTGCAATGGGGGAGAATAAGATTCCCGTGGCTTCATCTTCTGCTCCTACACTTAGTGGTATTGCATCTACTTTCATTATTACTCTTGGTTCTATTATTAGTCAAAATAGGTTGTATGCTTTGGCATCTTGACAAGAATTCGATACATCACCTGATGTCATTATTGGTATGTGATAGCTTTTCTCTCATGATGTATATTATTTGCTTGATTTGGGGTCCACTTTCTCCTATGAGAAACCTTATGTGGCTGTATCTTTTGGTTTTAATTTGGAAATTATTTTGGATCCTTTTTTGTTTCTACCTAGTAGGTGGCTCGATTATTCCTAAGAGAGTCTATAGGGACTGTGTGGTATCTGTTGGTGGCAAAAAAACTTTGGTTAATCTATTTGAGTTAGATATGGTGGATTTCGATGTTATTCTGTGTATGTTACTGGTTGTACTCTTTTTACGAGTCCTTGGAATGTCAAACCTGTAAGGTTATCTTTAGGTTCCCTGGTGAATCAACTGTAGAGTGGGAGGGTATTTTTTATTTCCTAGGGGAAGGTTTATTTCTTACCTTAGAGCTCGAAGGTTAATCTCCAAAGGTTGTTTTTATCACATGGTTTAGGTTAATGATTCTAAGTCGGAAGGTACTTCTTTCCAGTCAGTTCAAATGGTTAATAGTTTATAGAGGTTATTTCAGATGATGGTTTTGGTGTTCCTCTGTATAGGAAAATAGAGTTTGGTATTGATCTAATTCTGAACACTCATTCAATTTCTATTCCTCCATATAGAATGGCTCTGGCTGAGTTAAGGGAACTCAAGGAGTAGCTTAAGAATCTTTTGGATAACGGGTTTATTTGCCCTAGTGTATTTTCTTGGGGTGAACTAGTGTTGTTTGTACGTAATAAGGATGGTTCCCTTTGGATATGCATTGACTATAGATAGTTGAACAAGGTGATGATCAAGAACAAGTACCACTTCCAAGGATACATGATCTATTTGACTAGTTATAAGGTGCCAATTTCTTTTCTAAGATAGATCTTCTTCGGTATACCATCAGCTAAAGATTAGGGAGGTGGATATCCCTAAGATGAATTTTTGTATTTGGTTGGGCATTTTGTGTTTTTGGTAATGTCATTTGAGTTAGCTAATGCTCTAGTGGTGTTTATGGATCTGATGAACAAGGTTCATCAGTATTTGGATCTCTTTATTATTTTGTTCATAGATGACATTCTAGTTTATTTTAAGAGAGAGGTGGATTATGCTAATCACTTTCATATGGTGTTGAATACTTTAAAAAAATAGTAGTTGTGTGAAAAGTTCTCCAAGTGTGAGTTTTGGTTGACCGCTATAACTTTCTTAGGTGATATTATTTCTAGTGAGAGGATTATGGTGGATCCGCAGAAGGTTGTTGTGGTGAAGAGGTAGCCTAAACCCACGACTCCATCAAAGATTCAGAGCTTCTTGGGTTTAGTTGGGTATTATAAGAGGTTGTGGAAAGATTTTCATTGATAGTTGCTCTTTTGACTAAGTAAACTCAGAAGAAGGTCAAGTTTTCTTGGTCAGATGGTTGTGAAGGGAGTTTTTAGAATTTAAAAGATAAGTTAACTTCGGCTACAAATTTGACTTAGCCAAAAGGTAATAATAGGTTTGTGGTTTAGAGCAATACATCTCGGGTAGGTCTTGGTTGTCTGTTAATGCAGCATGGGAAGGTAATTTCCTATGCTTCAAGGAAGTTGAAGGTACATGAGAAGAATTATCATACTCATGATTTAGAGTTGTTGGAGTTTGTATTTGGTTTGAAAATATGGCAACGTTATTTGTATGGTGTCCACGTAGATATATTTTTAGATCATAAGAGTCGACAATATGTGTTTAGTCAGAAAGATCTTAATCTTATGTAGAGGAGATGGCTTGAGCTTCTAAAGAATTACGATATGAGTCTTCACTATAACCCAAGTAAGGCTAATATGGTTGTTGATGCTCTTAGTAGGTATCCATAAGGAGTTTGGCTTATGTGGAGAAAGGAAATCGAGAATTAGTAAAGGATATTCACTGCTTGGCTAATCTTGGAGTTTGCCTCTTGAACTCCAAGAATAATGATGTGATGGTACTAGAAGTGGTTCGATCATCTCTTGGAGCAGAGATTAAGGAGAAGCAAGTGTTAGTTCCTATCTTGATAAAATCAAGAGTGACATTTCTGGTAAAAAGATAGTAGTGTTTGAGATCAGTGGTGATGATACTTTATGGTACCAAGGGAGGTTGTATGTTCCTAATGTCAATGGGTTAAGACAAAGATTTTTGCTGAGGCACATAATTCGTGCTATGTTGTGCATACAAGCTTTACTAAGATGTATCATGATCTAAAGGAGAACTATTGGTGAAATAGCATGAACACGCATGTGGTTGATTTCGTGGCCAAGTGCATGGTGTGTCAACTGGTTAAGGTTTAGCACATGAAGCCATGAGGGTTGTATCAAGAAATTATTTTTCCCAAATGGAAGTGGGAAGTGATCAATATGGACTTTGTTATTGGTTTTCCTTGATCTCAAAATTAATATGATTCGATTTGGGTCATCATTGATAGGATGAATAAGTTTGCGCATTTTTTGCCAATTCGGACTACCTTCTCGGTGGAGGATTATGCTAAGATTTATCTTTAGGAGATAGTGAAGTTTCATGGGGTGCCTTCTTTGATTATTTTTTATCGTGGCATACAGTTTATGTCTTACTTTTGGTGGTCTTTTTAGAGAGGGTTAGGGACCAAGGTGAGTCTAGGTACCACTTTCTATCTATTGATGAATGGGCAAGTGAAAAAAACTATTCAGACATTGAAAGATATGCTTCTAGCCTGTGTGATTGATTATGGTGGCAATTGGCTTGAGCATATATATTTGGTGGAGTTTTCCTATAATGATATCTATCATTCTAGTATTGGTATGGCCCATTTTGAAGTATTGTATGACAGGAGGTGTAGATTTCCTATTGGTTTGTTTAAGTTTGGAGAAGCAGACATGTTTGGTCCCAATTTGGTTTACCAGGCTTTGGCGAAGGTAAAGGTGATTTAGGATAGGCTTAAGGTTGCCTAATGTCTCTAAATTTCCTATGCGGATGATAGGTATAGAGACTTGGAATTTGAGGTTGGGGATAAGGTTTTCCTTAAGGTTTCCCCTATAAAGAGAGTAATGCGATTTGGAAGGAAAGAGAAGCTCAATCTTCAATATATGAGTCCTTATGAGATTTTGTGGAGAGTTGGTAATGTTGTTTATGAGCTAGAGTTTCCTTCTAGCTTGAGCTTGGTTCATACGGCCATTCATATTTCAATGGTAAGAAAGTGCATTGGTGATCCTTCTTCGATTATTCCTTTGGAAGGATTGGGTCTCACAAATTGTTTGTCTTATGAAGGGTTCCTAGTAAAGATCTTGGATAGGCAGGTTCGTTTGATGCGGACCAAGGATATGGATCCAGTTGAGTTTCTTTAGAGAAACCATAATGTGGAAGAAGCTACATGGGAAGCAGAGGAGGACATGAAGTCCAAATATCCATATTTGTTTTTTGGTCCTGGGATTCATACGGAAGGTATGTGTCTTCAACACATCTTTATTTTCTGTGTTTTTTAAAGGAAACATTAATATCTTTTCCTCTTTGTTTCCAAACTTTGTTAAAGATTAGTAATATATTTGATAATGCAAATGATTCGTGGATATGGTTACCCCTACCTTGCCCATCATTTGGGGATGAATTTTCCTAGTGGGCGAGACTATAACACCCTGGGTTTTGACCTATAGAAAATTCTTAGAACTTAGGTCTCTGGACCCAATACGACTCGAGGGTACAAGATGTATTTTGGTGTAGGTATGGTAAGATCCAGTTATATAATGACTAGTGTTGGTTAGTAGGATTGATTTTGTTTACTGGAATAGATACGACTTAGGGGTATAATTCTTATTTGTTGTTATAGATCTTTTGGTTCCTTAACTTAATGTAAGACTTTGTTACTTAGGTTAGATCTGAATACGAGTGGCTCATTGTGACCTGTAAGCCAGGGTACTAGTCGTACCATGGACAATGCTTGAATCTTTCTTGAGCTTGAATCTACTAAGGGTCTGGATGAGCGGGACGAATCGTATATTGTTAATACGACTTGGTTGGATGAGTCATATGCTGGATAGTGTTGGATCCAAGGGTTGAGGCCAGGATACGAGTCAAGGATACCAATGGTATTGAAGGGTATGACTCGTGTGGGTCAGTCGTACCCCTGTGACAGGATTTTTATGCAACTTAAGTCAGGGTATTATGGACATTTTCCCACTTATCATAATAAGGTACATGATTCTAACCTTCTTAGAAGGTTATTTACCCTATTATTTCATTCGTTAACACTTACAAACTTTTCTAAAACACTTAATAAGTCTCTCAAGAGCTTTTTGGGCAAGAAAATCTAGGGTTCAAAATAGAGGATTGGTTTGGTGATAGTCTTGGTGATTTCTTTCCATCATTATCTTAGTTTAAGACATGTTATCTTCCCTCATTCTTAATTCTAATAAAGGCGTGGTTTTTATGAATGTTTTCATGATTTCATTAATTGTATGATTTTGGTTTTCAAATATGATTTAGGGATTTTGATATTAAATGGTAATTATGTTTTTATATGCATTAATGGTGTTTTTGGATAATTTGATTGCATGAGAATGCTTTAATGATAATTGGAATTGATTTTGGTCATATTATGCCCCCAATGTGTTTGACAAAATGCATATAAAGATATGTTCCACTGAATTTACTACTTTTAATGGAATTCTTGCTTGTGTTAAAACTTGATAAAGGAATTATGCATGGTTTGAATGGGTTGGAATGGTTAATGGCTAATGTTTATGCTTGAGTGGCACATGGAATCACCCAAGTTGTTTAATATGGTAAATGAAAGGGCACTTGAAAGTTCCCTTAAACCTATATATGGTTATCTATAGATAATACTTGCAAGTAAGGATTTGTATGATGATACCAATATTAATGGCCCTAGTTAATAAATGGATAATGGTTTGATTATTTGTAAATTAGTTTTTAATTGGGCAATAATGGTGGGAGGTGTAGCTAAGCCGTGTAAGGTGAAGGTCCTGGGGGGTACCAAATTAGAAACTCATATTTGCCGATATGAGGTTGGTCTTGGTAAATGTGTGAATGATGTCACACTATATTTAGGGGATATACTAGTCATCGTAAGGTTTTCTTCCCTGGTCTTGCGGCTACACGCACTGGTGTCCTTTCAGTAGGGGAAGCTGAACCTATATAGCCCATGGGTGGTTTAGGACCTCAAAGCTACACATCCCAGGTAAAGGTTTAAAAGGCATGCGAAATCTGCTCCCTTTTCCCTGCAAGGTTATATATATATATGTATGGTTGTGTGCATATGGATGATTTTACTTGGTTTTATAAATGGCATTATTTTATCCTTAACTTGAGCTCATGATAGCATTTACTCATTAACTCCATCTACTAGCAGATGTATACCCACGCTATGAAGGAATCAACCATTCTACTCTTCCTATATAGTGATTGACTCGAGGATCATTATTTGGACTAAAGTAGTGAGCTTCCATCCTTTCTGGAGGCTCCACTTCATGTTATGGATATTTTTAGACACTTTGATTTTATTTTTTATGTTGGTGTTGGCTATGGTTGGGGGCATGTCCCAATCAGATTTCATCACTCTTTTGTTTAGAGGCTTTGTGGTATTTCTATTGATTGAAATGAACGCGATCGATATAGGTGTCATCCTTAACATTGGTATTGGTATTGAGGCTGGCATCATCGAATATAATTTGTCACCTTTTCATCATATTTCCTTATATTATGTTTTGGAATATTCTTGGTTATGGCCTGATTTATGTCTCTTCTTTTATTATGGTGTGGTATGATTGGATTATTGGTATGGGATGATTGGACTCGATTAGGTCAGTCACAATTGTGATCTTATCCCAGAGTCTTTATGTGAGCTATTACACTATCTTGTTATATGCTCCAAATTCATTCAAATCAGGTCAGGCGAATGGAGGTTGGGTTAGTAACAGGGGTGATCTCCGGACCTTGTTGGACTATGGACACCACATACGACAAGGCCCCAGGGCAGTTCATGTCATAACGATGTCCAATGCGTGTAGACGAATGAACTGGAGATACGATAGTAGTAGGGGATTCCTGAGTACCCTTTGCTCTCTATGATACATATGTCCAATTGTACTTAGGGGATTCCCGTGTACCGCATAAGTATCATATATGGTAGTCATGACCAATTATCATGTCGGCAAACATGAGTTTCATGTGTCCGTCCATTTTACACACACCTTCATGGATAGCTATCACACCCCACTATTATTGCCTGATTAAAAACATTACCGCACAACCAAACCACCATTCTATTTATTAGTAACCAAAGGTATAAGTAGTGGTATCGTCATACCGACTATAGCTTTCAACCAATGCCCTTAGCCATCCTTTTTAAGTAAAGTGATTCCCATGTACCATGTATTACATTATCAATTTGACTTTAGGGAATCCCATGTACCCCACAAGTGTTTCATTATTAAGTTTGCTTGGCAAATTCTATTGTACTCCACAAAGCTTTCAATTTGACCTACCATTACTAAGTTAAACAATGCAATAGTTCCATTAAAAGTCGAACAATATAATAAATGCATTCTTATGGGTATTTTATCAAAGATGTTGGGGTAGATTATTTCCAAAGCCAAAACCAAGTACCAATTTACCATTCTTATGCAAACAAATGTTCAAACCAAAATAATAGTATGAAAATCTTAAGTAGAAGACATAGGAAAACCATAACCAACCATTGTAACCAAAACCCCCAACATATAATTGAAAACCCAAAACCATATAACATTCATGACATGAAAAAAATTCATAAAAATGCCTTTAGTTGATAAATAACAATATGGGAGAAGTATTTTTGTTATGATTGAGAAGAAAATGAAAAGCAATCACCCCTATGAGCCTCAATTGACCACCTTGAAGAAAACCCCAGCTTTTTCTCAACCCAAGAGCCTTGAGAGATTTTGAGAGAGTTTAGAGTGTTTGAGTGATTGAAAATAGGTTAATGAATCCCCAAAATGGTCTTTTAAGTCATGGGGTCACAAGGAGTTATAAGGGGAAATATCAAGATTACCCCCAACTTAAACTGCATAAAAATCCCACCGAAGGGTATGACTCCCTCCCCATTTGTAGCCTAGGTTATGAGTGGTACCCACCATTCGTACCATAAGAAGAATCTCAAACCCCCACATTTAAAAACCTACGACTCCTACGTCCCAATCATATCAGTAGTACTTTAAACCCGTACCCTAGGAAGAATCAAGAAGGGTTTACACTCTCTAACATATGAGTTGGACTATACCACTCATAACCTATATAATGACTCATAGAGAGCCACTCATACTAACATCTAAGTTAGTTACCAAGTATCAAATTACGTGAAGGAAAAAACAACCATATGATCAGTCGTCAACCATAAGAATTGTACCCACCCAAGTCGTACCTATTATAGAAACTCAACCACCCAACACCACCTAATATTGGAAAACATACGATGAGGTCACCTGGCCCATACACTCACTATACAACAAGTATGGTGAGTTGTATGATGTCCAAAAAGTCTAAAACCCAGAAAATATCCAAGAACTAAAACCCAGGGTGTTTCATCTCCACCGCTATGATCATTCATCCCCGAATCACGAATAAGGTAGTACAAGCATGAATCACACCCAATCATAACCATTACAACCTTTAACTAAGTTAGAAAACAAAGATGCAAGAAAATCAATCTTCCTTTAACCAAGTTAGAAAATAAAGATGTGCTCATGAACTTATAACTTCCTTACGAATATCCGGAGAAGAAAATAAATGCGTATTTATTAGGATGTCTGGATAAAACAATTACCATAAAAAATGGCTTTTCTAATGTGGAGAATATAGAGAGGAAAAATGACAGTGGATGAAAATCTGAGAAGATGGGGATTATAAGGACCTTTTAGGTATTGGTTCTATAATATTCTGGATCAAGACACAATTTTACATGTGCTTTGGAATGAACAAATTGCTAATAGGTCATGGTCCCATTTTTCATCTTTTCTAGGGATTAATAAAGAGCGAATAAGGTTCAGAGAGATTATGATAGCATAGGGGAATGCTAATAACAAAAGGAGAACAAAAGCCTATTATTAAGCTATCCCAAGGTGGAAGAGAAGGAACAATATAAAGCATAAAGAAAGGACTAACTCAATGAAAGAAGTGATAGTGTAACGATAAACATTGGAATGTTACTTAAAGTAAGAAATCCAAAGAGAGAATTTTCTTATTCATGGCCAGAGATAGTGAAAGATTTGGAGAAGAAGAGATCTAAATTGATGTTTACTAAAGTACTGTGGAAATTTCCTGAGAAGAGATGGGTGAAATATAATATAGATGGAGCTTCTCGAGGGAATCATGGTATTATTTCCTATGCCTATTGTTTAAGAAATGAGCAAGGTGATATACTTTATGTAAGGGAAGCTAGAATTGAAGATACTACAAATATGGAAGAAGAAACAATGGTTATCTTCCAAGAAGCAACACATTGTAGTAAATCAAGCCACAACAAAGTAGTGATTTAAACTGATGAGTTTTTGTTCAGGAAAATTTAATTAGGGAATGGAGTTGCCCTTGGAATCTATAATATAATATTGAACAAATATGGGTATTACTAAAAAACAAGCAGGTACAGGTTCAACAGATCATGAGGGAAGGAAATCAGCTAGCTAATTGTCTAACTAATCTAGCAATAGACTAATGAGATTTCACAATTATGATGTTCCAGCAGTTGGAACTAACAGGCAAGGAGATTCTAAATAGTGATAAAACACAATGTCTATACATAAGAGTGTCACCAGCAAAAGGGTGAAAAGGCTAAAAAGTCTAAAGCTATACTTGTCCACATATGAGTATAACATAACACATTTACATTAAAAACTGTATATAGATATCTAGCCTATTGTAATACAGCAAACAAAAAGGACTCACAATGTAGTGGATGATTTTTTCAAGTGATGCAAGCGATACAACTGAAGAGGAAATTACAATCCGACTACTTGCGGTTTTGAGCATCCCTTTATCTCCCTATCGGTCGTAACTATAAGAAAAAAGAGATTACTACATGTAGTCATGACAGTAAAGAAAAGAAAAAAAAGGGCTGCAGCTTACTCAAATTTGTAACTCCCTCAGAGGTAAAAAAAACCTCAATGAAGCACTAAAAAAGATAAGTTCCCAACATCCTGAAAGCATAACTAGGAAAAATGAAAATAAAGATGAATGATCTGACATAGAGATTGAAGGATACAAAGTGCCGAGAGAGATTTTTTTTTTGAAAGCTGATTAAGTTTATTTGAGAATATTTACAAATGATCCAAGGTAGGGAATTGATTACCCATAGCAATTTCATGATAAAAAGTGGTTGAACATCAATAGAGATAACATTTTCTTAGGTTCTAGAGGGATGCGATGGATGAAGTATGGATTAGGAAACCATACATTATCGATTATATGTAATAGGCAAATAGAGGGGCTGGGTTATATTTTAGGATTAGAGTTGGGCTTGATTTATTTATTAGTTTTTGTTTACAAATTTTTCATAATGGCTTTTCCATTTGTGTAATGACTTATTGTTATTTTCCTTTTAATAAATAAAATCCTAAATTAAACCAACAAAAAAATACAGATACTTGGACTTGATGTCCTCTTTAGCTTCTCAAGTAGCTTCTTCCACCATGTGGTTACGCCATAGAAGCTTAATCAAAGCTACATCCTTGGTCCATAACCGATGAACTTATTGATCTAAAACCTCCACCGAGATCTCTTTATAAGACTGAGAATCTAAGATACCCATTCCTTCCAAAGAAACAACTGATGAAGGATCACCTCTACACTTTCACAACATAGAGACACGAAATACCTTATTAATGAATCTCAAACTAAAAGGAAATTCCAATTCATACACCACATTACCAATCCTCTGCAAAACCACATACGAACCAACATAATGGGGACTGAGCTTTCTCTTTTTCCCAAACCGCATTACTCCCTTCATGAGAGACACCTTTAAAAACACCTTATCCCCAACTTCAAACTCTAAATTCCTATGCCTTACATCTGAATAGTAATTTTGGTTACTTTGGGCAGCCTTAAGCCTTTACCAAATTACCTTCACCTTCTCCATATACCAATAAACCAAATACGATCCAAACATATCTTTCTCACCAAGCTTGAACTATCCAATAGGAGATCTATACCTCCTACTATATAATGCCTCAAAAGGGGCTATTCAAATGCTAGTTTGATCGCTATTATTGTAAGCAAACTCTATAAGAGGTAGATGTTCAATCCAATTACCAATATAATCAATCACATATGCATAAAACATATATTCTAATGTTTAAATAGTCTTTTCTACTTCCCCATCCATCTATGAGTGAAAAGAATTACTCAGACTAACTTTAGTACCCAACCCCTACTAAAAAACAACCCAAAGTGAGATGAAAACTGCGATTTGAGATGATCGAGACAGGTGCCCCATACATCTTCACAATCTCATAAAGATATAACCTCACATAATCCTCAATCATAAAGTTAGTCCTCACTGGCAATAAGTGAGATGACTTTGTCATCCTATCCACAATGACCATATTGAATAAAATTGATTTTAAGACCGAGGAAAATCGACAACGAAATCCATACTAATCTCCCATTTTCATTTTACGTAATTTAATTTTCTGATACAAACCCCAGGCCTTATGTGCTCAACTTTTACTTGTTGACACAATAAATATTTGGCCACAAAATAAACCACATCCTTCTTCATACCATTCCACCAATAAACATCCTTAAGATCATAGTACATTTTTATTGAACCTAGATAAACAACATGACACGATTTTTCCGTCTTAGCCAATACCCTTTCTTGCAACCTATCGACGTTAGGAATATGCAACCTCCCATAGTGCTATAAAGTACCATACCACAGATCTTGAATACCATTACCTTTTACCCACCTATATCATCCTTGATTTTCATTAAGACCAGAGTTAGCATTTGTTTCTTATTGATCTCTGCACCAAGAGACAACTGAACCAGTTTATGTACCAACATTCGACCATTCTCGAATTCCAAAATTCAAACTATAAGATTAGTAATGTGGTGAATATACTTCACTAAATCCTGCCTCTCCTTATCAACATGAGCTAAACTCCCAATTTACAATCTACTAAGATTATCAACAACAGTATTATCCTTACCTGGATGTTAGTGATGACTTATGTCATTATTTTTTAAAAGCTCAAGCCATCTCCTCTTCCTGAGAATAAGAATTTTAAAAGTTAACACATACTCTAGACTCTTATGATAAAAAAATATTCCCATGTGCATTCCATACAAATAGTTCCACAAATTTCAATGCAAGCACAAGGGCTAACAACTCCAAATCATGAGTAGAATAGTTCCTTCGATGTACTTTTAACTGCCTAGAAGCATAGGCCATTACCTTACCATGCTGCATCAGAACACAACTAAGTCCCACCTGAGACACATCAAAATAAACCAAAAACCCCTCATTGCCTTCAAGAAAAGTCAAAATTTGATCCAAAGTTAGCTTAACTTTCATCTCCTCAAAACTACCCTTACAAGAATCCGATCAAGAGAACTTTAACTTCTTCTGAGTTAACTTAGTCAATGGGGCAACTAAAATTGAAAAGTTTACAAAAAGCTCTTATGGTACCCAGATAAAACCAAAAAGCTCCGAATATCAATTGGAGTCATGGTTCTAGGCCACCTCTTAAATGCTGCCACCTTTTGTGGATCCATCATGATCCCATCACTAAAAATAATATGACCCAGAAAAGTAACAACTTTCAACCAAAATGTATATTTTGAGAATTTGGCATATAATTGCTACTCTTTCAAGGTCAACAACACCATATGATGGTGATTGGCATGTTGTACCTCACTCTTAGAGTATACCAAGATAGAATCAATGAAACAATCAAAAATAGATCCATATGTTGATGGAATAGCCTATTCATCAAATCCATCAATGCTACCAGAGCATTAGTGATGTTGGGTGTATTTATGCATTCTAGCGCTACTATTCTAGCATATTTAGTCTTATTTTGAGGATGATTCATGTGATTAATGGGTTGAAAATGATATAAATAAGCATTTATGTGTCCAATTACATGTTTATAATGTTTAATGGTGGTTTCACATGAGTTTTGATTCAATTTAAGCATTTAGAGTCCAACTGAGAAAACTAGTATAACTAGCTTGAGCTAGGTGTTTTTCTAGTCTATTGTGTTGGGTTGTAATATGTTTTCATGAGTTACTAAGGTTTTTATTATGTATTTATATGTGAAAAAACTTATTTATAATGTTTAAGGGTCAATTAGATCAAGCAAAGAGTCAAAACAATAAGTTAAAGCTCAATGTGAAGTTAGACTATGCTTAGCTCGTGTTTCTAGTTCATTGGTAAGGATGTTGTGTTGTTTTGAGATCTAAATTTTTTTTTAATGCTATAGGGTTCTTTGTTAATGGACTATGATGATTTATGAAGGATTTACAAGCTTCAAATAAAGTGGAAACAACTAAAAATGGCTTGGAATGGATCATGTGAGAACAAAACATAGATTGATGCCAATTTGGGCACCTGAAAAGTATTAAGAGAGTGCGGGCACGTGACACGGATGATTGGTGATAGGGGTTATTTGCACGTGCGACACATAAATGGATTTATAATAAACCCAAAATAGGGAATCAATGCAAAGTTGACGCACCGTATCAATGTACCCAACACGATAATCGATGCGGAACATCACTGGGCTCACAAACAACCAGAAACTTTTTCCTTGTTCAACAAGGGATGGGCTATTTCTTCCACTATAAATAGGACATTATTCACATTTTTTTACTTACTTTTGGACATCCTTAGAAGATATTGGAGGCTACACAACTTCTTTTTATGGTTTTTATCATTCTTTTATTTTACTTTCTTTCATGGTTTGTATCATCAATCAAAGGGATTGGATGATTAATATTCCCATTAAAGGATAAAACTCACTTTATGAGGTTAAGACCAAGATCATGACTACTTTTATTGTGAATTAACTTTGTTTATATTGCTTATCACTATGGTTGTTTTTTTATTCTTGTTTTAACTATTTTGAGGATTGATCACCCTTAGAATACATCAATTATCCACCTTGTGATCTCGAGAGAGGGAATATGGAGATAGAACATGGGAATAAGAAAAGTATAGTTTTTATTTCCTTATAAAATAAGGAATTTGAATTAGTATCTTGGATAGGGATGTACTTAGATACCTTACTTGATTCACATGTCGGATGATATTTTTATAGAACTTAAGTGAACTATTACATCCCCGCTCAACAATGTAGTTGTAAGTTTCAACATAGGTAAAGGATTAGAGGTTGGTAAACCATGAAAATGCAATTAACCGTATGAATCAATAACCATGATAAGAGATTAAACGAATGAAGTTCAATAACATAGTATGATTGGTCTTAAGCCTTAACCTTGGTCTTATATCTATTGATTGTCCTAAGTAATTACTTTTTCACATTAGTTTAGTTTCTTTTTAAGTTATCAATTCTAAAACTCTAATTGTTACTCTTCATAAATTGTTAAACTATAATTGGATAGGCGGCGAACACAAGTCCCTGAGAGATTGATACTTGGGCTTTCTTTAAGCCACTTTACTACTTGATAAACCCATGTACACTTATGTGTATGCTTGGGAGCTTTCATGTTTTTGGCCCCATTGCCGTGGATTTGTAACTAGGTAGCTATCTTATTTTTAGTTTTTCTATATTGAGTTATAGATAGTTTTAGTTTTTTTCTTTTCCTTTATTTGTACTTTTCTCACACTCTTCTTGAGATGTCATTCTTGGATATATGGTTTTTGAGGGATAATGATTCTTGTTATTTTTGTGGAGGACCCCACCATGAGGCTTTTTTTCTAGATTTTGATCCAAGCATTTGAAGGGAACTATTTGTTTCCAATTTTTAGAGAAACCCACAAGTTGGTGTGTGGTTTGTTACAGTCTGTATCACTTTGCAGATATGTGTGATATTAATTTTAATTCAATCATATTTGAGGGTAATGCTCAAAAGAAAACTATGGAGGTTAAGGAGATGCCATCAGCACCACAAAAATTATAGCCACTCGACTGACATCTTTCTTTTAAGACTGAAATTGAGTATGTGAACAAAAGTGAAGGTGTTGAGGTTAGTGAAAATCTTAAAGTGGGATTGGTTGGGCCTCACTTGAAGCATTTTTTACATTATGTTTAGATGATATCTTGTCTGTGGAATCATCTAAAATAGTTGAAGAGTGGGAAGATGAGGAACAAGTATCAGATATTCTTATTTTTACACCGAATAAGTAATATAAAAACATACCTCACTTCAAGAACGAGTGGTTTACCATTCACATTCCATTACTTGGTTCCTTAATATTTGTACCACCTCCCTATGATAGAGGAAAAAAGATGGATGCAAAATTAAGGGTGAAATTCATATCCTGATGGTGGAGGAAAAAGTTTATTGGGTCCTGCCGTGACACTAAATTAGGCATTTCTTGGGAGGCAACCAAAGCTAAGGTACGTTTTCTTTTTAAGTTTTTAGTTCTTATTTCACTTAGTTTTTGTTTTTTTGGCTGAGTTACAGGTTAATGAGAAGTTTGAGTACCATAAACTTGAGCTTGAAGCATAGAAAAGAATGAGTGTAGGGTTCCCATGAATCCCCTTTTTATGTGAAGATGGATCTAGCTAGGTCTAGAGGCCTTAGGGAGTATTTCTATCTTTTTACTTTTAAATTCACTTTGGGAACAAAGTAGATTTTTAAGTGTGGGGTGGGAATTCCCAAATTTTGGCTCAATTTAAAAAGTTTTAGGTTAGGCATAAGTGAGATATTCTTTTTTGTGCTATTTTTTATTACATGATGCAAGTGGTTTTGTTTGAAAAAAGCCTATTTAATGAGTGAATTACTATTTGTAAGACTCTTAGACTTATGCTCCAACTCTTGTATTTGTGGCTTAATTTTGAATTCATGTTATTGTTTGGTTAGGAGTCTATGATGATCCTATTGAGTTGAGCATGTGCCATGAGTGTGTGAGATTTTTATATATTTCTTGTTGCATATGATGCCTAGAACTTGCCCGGTGAAGCGAAATATAGAAAGTGGGTTTAGGAGATGATTTAGGCATTTCTTTGATAACCGTGTTTTTCCTACCCCTTGTGTAAAATCCTAGTTAACCCCTATTTAGCCTTTAATTTGTTCTTTGGTAGCGTCATATGTAGCCTAATTCCCTTATTTTATAGTCCATAATTTGATCTAAAAAGCTCCTAAGTGCTTTAATAAAAAAATTAAATTAGGAAGGAGTTTGAGAAATAAGAAGAAAAAGGTAAATGTGATGCCCCAAGTTAATAGTTATTGGTGTTGATAATTGATAAGTGCTAGTTGGGTGTGATATAATTAATGCTAGAAATATTTCCATGGTTGAGAAAAAAGAAAATTTTTTTGATTCTTATGGTAATAAACTATATGCCCACCAAGTGTTTGTGAAAATGCTTAAAAGAGATGGGGCGAAAACAAAAGATATGGGTGGATGAAAAAGTGTAATTTGGTTGTTATAGATTTGTTTTAAATGTATGATATAGTGTATTAAAGCACTTAGAGAGTTTAGTCACTATTCTTGGATAAAATAGTTCCTACCCATCCCTTAGCCTACATTACAATCTAGAAAAGACCTATTTGATCCTAGGCTCATCATTCGAATATTAGTGGATCATGACACTAAGGGAAAGCCTATGGTTCATTATGTGTAATTTGTGAACTCTTTGTCAGAGTGAGCGTAGCTTGATTTGTATATCCATTATGACAATTGCTTTATTGTGAGTGTTTATGGGTAACTCTCTTCTTGCGTGATTTGTATTTGTATGATGTCTTGTATTGAGAAATATGCATGATTTTTCCATGTATTGAGTAAATTCTTGAGGCTAGGATGTTTTGGAGTAGCATTCTTGATCTTTTAATTTGTATAACATGCTTAGTGTTGTAAACTTGCATTCCATGTAGTCATTGTAGTTCTATATTGAATTTCTTGCATGTAGTAGAAGTGTGGAATATTTTCAGATCATGATGCAATTAGTTAAGATTTGTTCGAGGATGAACAAGGCTTTAAGTGTGGAGTAGTGATGTTGGGTGTATTTATGCATTCTAGTGCTACTATTCTAGCCAATTTAGCCTTGTTTTGAGGATTATTCATGTCATTAATGGGTTGATAATGATATAAATGAGAATTTATGTGTCCAAGTATGTTACTTACAATGTCTAATGGTGGTTTCACATGAGTTTTGATTTAATTTGAGCATTTAGAGTTCAACCGAGAAAACTAGTATAACTAGCTTGAGCTAGGTGTTTTTCTAGTCTATTATGTTGGATTATAATGTGTTTTAATGATTTAATAAGGTTCTTATGATTTTTTTATATGTGAAACGACTTATCTATAATGTTAAAGGGTCAATCGGATCGAGAAAAGAGTCACAACAATAAGTTAAAGCTCAATGTCAATTTAGCCTATGCTTAGCTAGTGTTTCTAGTTCATCATTGAGGAAGTTGTGTTGTTTTAAGCTCTAAATTTGTATTTTTAATTCTATAGAATGATTTTTTAATGGACTATGATGATATATTAATGATTTAAAAGCTTCAAATAAAGTGCCAAAACTATAGAAGGCTTGGAATGGATCACGGAAGCACAAAACACAGCTTGACACCAATTTGGACACCTGAAAAGTATTGGGAGAGTGTGGGTGCATGAGACTGAGTCTTGGTGCGTAATACACATCATAGATTTAAAAGTAACCCTTTACAGTGATCCAATGTGAAGTTGATACATCACATGAATGTGCCTAACAACATAATTGACGCAGCGCGTCACTGGGTTCATAGACGACCAGAAACAGTTTCCTTGTTCAATAAGGGATGAGCTATTTCCTCCACTATAAATAGGACATTATTTACATTGTTTTACTTAGTTTTGGACATCCTTGGAAGATATTGGAGGCTACACAACTTCTTTTTAGGGTTTTTATCATTCTTTTCTTTTAGTTTCTTTTATGGGTTGTATCATCAATCCAAGGGATTGGATGATGAATATACCCATTAAAGGATAAAACTCCCTTTCCGAGGTTAAGGCCAAGATCATGACTACTTTCATTGTGAATTAATGTTGTTTATATTGCTTATCATTGTGGTTGTTTTTTTTATTCTTGTTTTAACTATTTTAAGAATTGATTACCCTTAGAATACATCAATTGTCAACCTTGTGATCTCGGGAGAGGGAATGGGGAGATAGAAAATGGGAATAAGAAAAGTATCGTTTTTATTTCCTTATAAAATAAGGAATTTGAATTAGTATGTAGGATAGAAATATATTTAGATACCTTACTTGATTCACATGTAGGATGATATTTGTATAGAACTTGAGTGAATTATTACATCCCCGCTCAACAATGTAGTTGTAATGTTCAACTTAGGTGAAGGATTAGAGGTTGGGAAACCATGATCATGAAATTAACCCTATGAATCAACAACCAAGATAAGCGATTTAACGAATGAAGTTCAATAACATAGTATGATTGGTCTTAAGCATTAACCTGGGGCTTCTATCTATTGATTGTCCTAAGTCATTACTTTTTCGCATTAGTTTAGTTTCTTTTTAAGTTATAAATTCTAAGTCTCTATTTGTTACTCTTCTCAATTTGGTAAACTAGAATTGATAGGCTGCGAATGTAAGTCCCTGATAGATCGATACTTGGGTTTTCTTGAAGCGACTTTACTACTTTATAGGACCACGTACACTTGCGTGTGCGCTTGGGCGCTGCCATTTAGTCAAACATATGAGACAACTAGGAACAAAAAGTGCCAATACTGGGCTTAGAACTCTACCTTAGGGATATCTTATAATATCTCGTATTTTTCTTGTACTTCTTCTAATTATATGGAACTTGGTATAACCTTTTGATATATATAACATATGGAAATTTTTATGTAAGTATTAATAGTTTATATGGAATTATAGATGTTGCCCGTACAGTTTAATCTAATGCGACTAAGTTAACGTTAAGATAACTATTTAAACTTGGAATCGTAAGCTAGTATTTGAATCTAAAGTTTAAAGTGACCAAGTGTGTATAAGTTGAAGGTTAGATTAAAGGGATTAGGAGTTGAAAATGGAGCAAAATATTGAGGTGCTTGCTTGACTTATTTAAGCTAGTAGGTGAGTCACCTACTTAAGTTGTTTGGACCAAATTAATGGACCCATGGCTATGTATCAGATTTGGTTCTATGCTAATATACTCATTTGGGCAAATTGAACAAAAGTGAAAGAAAATGGATAAGTGGCCCAACACACCAATCTGTCGGGGCCTAAATATAATTGAGCCCAACAAGAAATTAAGCAAGTAGGTGATCACCTACTTTGAAGTTTCAGTAGCTTGGACCCTTAAGTAGGTGCATCACCTACTTGGACCAATTTGACCAATTTTATGGTCCAAAATGCAGCTAAGGAGGTGGACAAGATAGGGCCTTTAAAAGGCCAAGTTGCTGGTCATTTTACTTCACTTTTAAGCCACAAAAAAGGAGTATATTTCAGCAAATCTCTCTACTCTCTCTAAAATGACAAGAACAGTATCCCTATTTTTCCTTCTAGGGTTCTTGAAGAAACCCTCACCTTTGCAACCCAAGGTAAGTGAAAACACTTAAGGTTTTGTTTAATTATCTCATGGAAGATTAGGAAAAGAAGTTATAAGTGTTTGACTATAAGTATATAGCTGATTATAGAACAAGCTGTTTGTTCACATTTCCTTGTTATTGAGGAATTTATTTTCTTCTTCTTTGGTTTAAGTGTGAAGGAAAGTTCAAGATCTTGAAGAGTTTAAATAAAAGAATAAGTTGCTGAATTGAGGTAAGGTGACTATTCCATTTTGTTTTTCTTATATATGAATTTCAGAGGAGATTATGGATGTCTTATTATTGAGAATTCAAGAGATGATGAGTTCAATAATTGATTGCTACAATAAAAAGGGACTTGGTACTGTTTTGTATGTATATGTTATGGGCTGCCAGGTTAAAGTTGGATAAAGGTGTGATGAATTTGTAATGAATTATAAGAGAAGATGTGGTAATACACCATTGAACTAATGTTTGCTTCCCAATCTATTTTGTGTATAGTTTGGAATGTGTAATGAAGTCTAGGTGGTTTTGGTGAACCTGATAAGAACTTATATGGTATGTGGGTGTAATTGGAGGAAAAAAAGGGTTAAAATAACACCCTTGTTTGATAGATTAATAGTTGCTGCCCGGTTACTATTTTGGGGGAAATTAAGTATCTCAAATGTGTTGATTGGTTACTAATACTATTTTACCATATATTCTATTATAGATAAGTAATCTAAAAGGCGAGAAGTCAAGTCGGGTTAGTTTCGGAGTCAAATAACCAGGTATGTAAGGCATACTCTATTTCACACTCTTTGGCATGAATTCGTACAATTGTTCTAACAAGCAAGTTTCCGAGGTTATCCTATAACAAAGTGATACATAATGGGACAACATTGCACTCCATGTATCCAATGACCTTTTTCCCACTCTATAACGCATTAGAATACCTCAATACGTGCTTATTATTAAATCTGCACGTCTATCTTTACTAGAAAATTTTAGGAGTTCTCCTTTTGTTCAAAAAAGACCCATGTGTTATTTCATCTCCTAAACACTTTATTTGTGTGCCAACAGATCCCTAATCCATTGTTGTTGCATTAAGTGTCTATTTAAATGTCTTTTATTAGCGTATTACTGGATCAAGGTACCATAATATGATGACCATCAAAGTAATAATCTCAAAGGCTAAATAAACTAAGTTTCGAAAATCTGTAAAATGACGAGTGGCAGCTCAGTGGAATTTTCCTAGAATGGAAAAATCTCGATACCTTTATTTGTGGGTGGCAGCTCAGGGGAATAAGCCTAGCATGGGTTGATCCCAATCTGTATATGTAGGTGTCAGCTCGGGGACATAAGCCTAGCATTGGCCAATACTAATTTATCTATTTAACACTGATTAGTTGGTCATTTGCATTATATGGCTTACAAAGATTATGAAGTAAGAAGGTAAAACGAAGAAAAGAATGTAATGTACATTGTCTCAAAAGTATTTATAAAGGTGGTCTACTAGTACTACTTTTACACATATCAGATATCTATTGAGCTTTTGAATCAAGTGTGTTGTTACCTTCTGCCATACATATTCAGTATATATTTTCATACTGACGTCCCTCATGGGGGACCTGTATTTCATGCTACAGGAATAGGCAATTTAGCTTATACAACTCACTAGTAGGAGCGCAGGCTTTTTAGGGGCTATTGGTAAAGTCCAGATTGATTCGAGGCTTTCTGAGTCTGTCCCATATATTTTGGTATTGTACAGTAAGTCAAGAGTAGGGCGTGGGTTGTCCTGACCCTAACTAAGTCTATGTATCTTTTAGAGGCATTGTAGACTAATGTAAAGTTATCGTAGTGTTTGTCTTTAGATGTGGTGTCCCCAACGACCATGTTTGCCCCAATAGGATTTGAGGTGTGACATATCTGCCTCCCTAATCTTAAGCTGATGATACCCAGACCAAAGATCTATATTAGAAAAGAATTTGGCACCCTACGACTGATTAAACAAGTCCTTTAACCGTGGAAGAGAATACTTGTTCTTAACTGTTACCTTATTCAACTGCCGATAGTCAATACATATTCGAAGGAAACAATCTTTCTCATGTACGAACAACATTGGTGCACCCCATGGGCATACACTAAGATGGATGAAACCCTTATCAAAGATATTCTTAAGTTGCTCCTTAAGTTCTTTAAGCTTAGTCCGAGCCATTTTATAAGGAGGAATAGATATTGGTAGAGTATCCAGAACTAAATCAATCCTAAATTCAATCTCCTTATCAAATGAAAACTAGGAAGATCATCCGAAAATACCTCATGAAACTCATTCACCACCAAAACTAAAAACAAAGAAGGACTTTCCAAGTTAGAGTCTTTAACCTAGACTAAATGATAGAAACATCCTTTAGAGATTAACTCCCGAGCTCTAAGATATGATATAAACCCCCCTTAGGAGCTATGGAACCAACCTCCTATACAATAACCGTCTCACCAGGGAACCTAAAGAAAACCTTATGAGTGTGACAGTCTAATGAAGCATAGCACGAGTTCAACTAATCCATCCCTAGAATAACATCAAAATCCACTATATCTACCTCAAACAAATCCACTAAAGTTTTCTTAATACCAATAGCTACCACACACACCCAATAGACTTTTTTAGCTAACAAAAAGTCACCTATCGAGGTAGAAATAGTAAAATAATTCAAAATAACCTTGGCACCAAATCCAAAATACATAGCCACAAAGGGGTTACACAAGATAAATAAGACCCCGAATCAAGTAAACAATAAACATCCCAAGAAAAGAGTTGTAACGTACCGGTCACGACATCAGGCGATGCCTCAGACTCCTTTCAGGTAGCGAGTGTATATAACAAATTTCATCCTGTGCCGACACCAAAATAAGAAACAGATACAGAAGCAACACCCTTTGAGGTAGAAGCAGATGAAGAGGCCACCAGAACCTTATTCTCTCCCAATACAACCTTACTAGCAGGATATTTCAAAGCATATGGCTCGACTAATAATATTTGAAACACTATCCCTCCCCTCATCACATAAATCCTGATATAACCGACCACAAAACCTATAAGAAGGACATGATTAGGCTGACTATGCCCCACTAGCCTATGATTGGGCACCGAACGCCCTTAAATTGTCTCCACCCTATAAATGCCTATCACCAAACTATTTTGGGTAAGGAGCACTAGCTGTGGAGAATAAACCATAACTCCCTCACTTTTTCTTTGACCAATTACCAACCTCCAAAACACTTTGATGTTAACCACATTGCTCAGAGAACATGAACTTCTTACCCTTCCTTTCCCCTATCACAGCCTGTTTTCTCTTTTCTTCCTCCACCTATTGCATATGAATAACCAACATAGAAATAACCATTTCTTTGATCAGTAATGCAGTCTTGATTTCAAGGATCCAATCACGATACAATCTTGAAGCAAACTTTCTAAACCTATACCCCATATCAAATACCAAATCCAGAGCATACCTAGACAACTATTGAAATTTCAAGGAATATTCCTTGATTGACATCTTTCCCTGTTTTAGATTAACAAATTCCTCCACTTTCGCTTCCCTCAATTCCTAAGGAAAGAAGCAGTCCAATAAACCATTGGATAAAGTTTCCCATAAGTACGAATCCTCAACATCACCCCTTGCCTGATCCCATTCCTCGTACCATTGGTATGCTACATCCTTTAGCTGATCAACAAAATTCAACCCTTGCACATTCGTAGCCTGCATGAACTTGAAGATCTTTTCTACCTTATCCAGAAAACCCTGACGGCCCTTCTCCACCTTTAAATTAGTTGCTAAACATGATTTTCTAGTGTCCGTCCATTGTACTCAAACCTTCACGGTCATCTATTACACCCCGCCATTATTTCCCAATTAAAACCATTACCACACAACCAAGCCAGTATTTCATTAATTATTAACTAAGGCTATAAGTAGTGGTATTGTCAGACCAACTATAGCTTGCAAGCAATGTACTATGCCATTCTTATTGTGTAAAGGGATTCCTATGGATCAATAGATTACATTACCAAGTTGAATTGGAGGAATCCTATCTACCCCACATGTGTTTCAATATTAAGTTTACTTGGCAGATTCCCTTTTACCTCACAAGATTTTTAATTTGACCAACTATAATCATCAACACCTTAACATTTAACCATTCCAAACCATTTAAACCATTCAGGTTCCATTACTAAGTTAAACCATGCAATAGTTCCATTAAAAGTCCAACAATATTGTAAAAGAATTCACATAGGCATTTTATTAAACATATTAGGGCATAGTATGTTCAACGCCAAAACAAAGTACCAATTAACCATTTCCATGCAACCAAATGTTCAAACCACCGTAATAATATGAAAATCATAAGTAGAAGACATGGGAAAACCATAATGAACTATTGTAACCAAAACCCCCAACATATAATTGAAAACCCAAAACCATATAACATTCATGCCATGAAAACAATTTATAAAATATGCCTTTAGTTAGAACTAACAATGAGGGAGAAGTATCTTGCCTGAGATTTATATGAATATGAGAAGAAATCACCCCTGTGAGCCTCAGTTTACCACCTTGAAGAAAACCCTAGTTTTACTTATGACCCTTGAGGGATTTTGAGTTTTTTTAGAGTGTTTGAGTGATTCCAAATAGGTTAATGAAACCCCAAAAAGGTGTTTTAAGTCGTGGGGTCCCAAGGAGTTATAAGGGGAAATGTCCAGATTGGACCCAAGTTAATCTGCATATAAATCCATTAAGAGGGTACGACCACCCCCATCCGTGCCCTAGGGTACAAGTGGTACCTACCACTCGTACCCTAAGCAGAATTTCACAACCTTATACTGACCAACCTGCGACTGCTAAGTCCCACTCTTACCCAATCAAATGAGTAGTAACTTTAAAACATACCATAGGCTGAAATAAGAGAGGTTAACACTGTCCAACATATAAGTTGGACTATACCACTCGTACCCTATCACACAACTCTTGGTGAGCCACTCATACTCAGATCCAAGTTAAGTTACAAAGTATCAGATTAGGCAAAGAGAAACCCGATCATATGACCCATTACTAACCATACGACTCATACCCACCCAAGTCATACCCATTCTAGAATCTCAACCACCCAACACCACTAAACACTAGATAATATATGACTGGGTCACCTCGACCTTACCCTTACTATACGACTAGTATGGTGAGTAGTATGATATCTAAAAAGTCCAAAACCCAGGAAATTTCCAAAGACCAAAACCCAGGGTATTTTAGGCCATATCATTGAGACTAACCTTTGGGCCATGGACCTTAATATTATGACCAGCCTTCTTGATACACTACTATCTTGGAGCGTATCAAATCTGCCCCAAAATCAGTCCAAACACACTACAATTCCGAGAGCTTGAAGATAACAACTCCAATATGCGAAGACAAAAATAATCACGAAATTTTTGAGGAATACCAACACCAAAACAGTATCTACACAAGGAGAACAAGAAGATAACAATAACATCAAACAATGGTTCAACAACACAAGATGATAGATTACAAAGAGTACAATGTTAACAACAAGAACAACAAATGGCAGTGACTATAGTGAATCGAAAATCAGCCCCACACGGCTTCACTAAGTTACTGCAAAGCTTCAAGAGTACAAAATGAAAGATAGTAACTTGACACAAAGATATCTTAGAATCTATGAACCCTAACTTGAAGAAAGGACCCTAAGACCAAAATATTTCAGCACCAAGTTCTTACTTAGACCAAGAGGAACTCATAGACCTCAAGATCTCAAGTTTCTAGCAAAGAAACAACACAAGTGTGACTACACTTGTTGGACAGATTTCTGATTCTACTCTCAAAAACAAGAGAGAGAGAGAAATATTCAATGTTGCAAGACTTGTTGTTGTGAAATATGAAGAATGAACTAAGTGCTGAAAATAACCCTAATAGCATCTATTTATACTACACACAAAATGAAGGACAAATGACCTTCCTACCCTTCAGTCATGGGGTGCCCTTAGAGTGTAATTTATTACACTTCAAGGCTCATTTTCACACTTAAAAACGTTGAAGCTCTTTGGCGAATCAAGTACCAACTCACACGCAGCCATTTGTATGAACATGGCTTGTAGTTTTTGTAACTCCCGAGCTTGACTTCGTGTGAATGGTCGAGAACGTATCGGACAGCTTTGTACACCCATATCACTTCTTGTCATAGAGGGTATCACGAAACTCAGTGTCCATGGAACTTCAATATTGCGGAGGCTTACTGCTTCCATGATCCAAAACTACCCCGAACCTTGTCTAAAAATTCCAAAACTCTTTTGGGATACCCCTTTAACAAACCCAAGCACAAATTTAGCAAAAAATTTATGTTTCAAGCATGAGGAGGCCAAAAATCAAAATGCATAAAATTTGAGGGTGTTATATTATCCCCCCTTTTAGGATCATTTGTCGCCAAATGACGATCTAGGACAATTTTCACATGAGAATATAATATTACACCAGAATCAAATGATAAACCTAAATAGTAACAGAGGAAAACAAAATTCATACCTTAAGCTTCTTCACTTGACACATGGAATAAGAATGAGAACTTTGCCCTCATACCTTCTTCCGCTTCCCTAGTGGGTTTTTCTATCTTATGGTTCATCCAAAACACCTTTATTGAATCTATATTTTAATCCACAACCTATAAACTTTTCTTTCCATGATCTCCATCGGGACCTCCCGGCATGATAGAGAATTTGAGATACCAATATTCTCAATAGGCACCACTAAGAACGGATCACCCATGCATTTCTTCAACATGGACACATAAAATATAGGGTGAATGGAACCCAAGCTTCCAGGAAAATCTAACTCATACGAAATATTTCCCACTCTCTTCAAAATAAAATAGGGCCCAACATAACAAGGACTGAGATTTCCCTTCTTACCAAATTGTATCACTCCTTTCATGGAGTTACCTTAAAGAATACCTAATCACTCACATCAAACTTCAACTCTCAGCACCTCACATCTGCATAGGACTTTTGACAACTTTGGGAAGTCTTAAGACTATCTTGAATTACCTTCACACTATTAATAGCTTGATGAACTAAATAAGGTCTGAATAACCTTGGATTTCTAACTTTGAACCACACAATAGGGGATCTAAAACTTCTACCATACAACGCTTTAAATGAAGCCTGCCATTGCTCGAGTCATAGTTATTATTGTACGCAAATTACACCAGAGGCAAATGGTTAACCCTACTACCACCAAAGTCCACTACATAAGCTCAACGCATATTCTCCAAAGTCTAAATAGTCCTTTTTACTTGTCCATCCCTCTGTAGGTGAAAAACGATACTAAGGCTCACCTTAGTCCCCAAACCTCTCTAAAAGAAGCACCACAACTGCAATCAGACCTGAGTGCCTCGATAAGAGATAATAAAAATAGGAGCACCATGTAACTTTACGATCTCTTGAATAAATAGTCCTCAACACAATAATTAGACACGGTCCTCGAACCATGATGACTCACCACTAAGGGAACATAGTTGAGATACTCGATTATCCCTAATGCGGTTATGGCTGAGTACCTAAACCCACAGTACGAGAAAATTTAGCCCATAGGAAAATATGTAGGTCAGCACTTTGGAATATACTGAATATGTGGGGGTGCATGCAACAATGAAACTATCATCATCAATTTCATAAAAATATGCATATGTACAATGATATATCACTTGTCTTAAGTTAGATTGAAACATAATTTTCATGATCTCATAGTAAATAAATTATATGATAAAAAAGTCATAAATCATTAAAAATAACTCAACTCTTCAACTCAAGACTCAGAGTGATACGGTAATTCAAGAAACTCAACTCTTATGGACATGAGAGGTTCTTATAACCGACATAAACCATGTGAGCTACATGGAGTCCAACATTTTGACCTCCTAATAAGAAAATCCCACATTGACGGGAGTGTTGTACTCTTTCGAGGGAGTACAACCTAAATTTAGTGATCACAATCTAATACTCAGCCTTTGGCGCAAAATATCAATATCATTCCTATGGTGGCACGTAAATCCGGGGAAATACCATATTTCTCACTCGGTGCTAAATACTACTCCCAGATACAAGCTCAGATTGCATTAGAAAATCCACTACAAACATCACAAGGGTCTGTCATGAGGATCAAATCAAATCTCTTTCTCATGTATCAAATCATAATCAAGTTGTGGATTCCTAATTCGACTTAAATCAAATCAATCTTTCTCAATATCAAAATGTATCAATTTATTAAATCATGACAACATCATTAACTTTGAAAAAAATATCAAGACTCATTGTAACAACTCAATCTCATGAATCAATAAACTCAATAATCCAATTTATCATAAAGAAGATTAAAGTTTGTCACATATCTTGAAAGCACTTGAAATATCAAATCATCATAGAAATATGAAATTCACAATATTAAATATCAAGTCATACCTTGGGAATAGCAAAATAATCATGTATAACAAATCTTGAACAATTTATATTCTCATAATCTCATGATGAAGTAATTTGGGTATAAAAACACTTGGAAAATCATATAAATCCATGATAGAAGTCAAACCTTTGGGCACAAGAAATAAAGAATTTCTCTTGTTTGAAACCCCACATACCTTAATCATTGAAATTGGATGAATTCTAGTGCTTGAGACTCTATCCACAGTTGTAATAAATGATTCTCTAAGCCCACACTCTGAGGAACTTGATTCTTAAAGAAATCTTTAATATTTATGGATGATTTTTGAAAGATGAAATTTTCTTAATTGAGACCCTAATATATATTTTTAAGATAATTGGATGAGAGAGTGAAGAAATTAGGGTTTGGATGGGGATTCTCATACTTATGTAGGCCTCCAAAAGATGGAAAAATACCACAATACACTTGGAAAAATGTCCCTTAATCCCGCAAAAAAATAGTTGACGACATTCGTGATAAGCTGTCAAACTTGTGACAAGTCATCACAAAATGTCATCACAAAATGTTTGATTTTGTGACTTTCTGCTTATGGTGATGACATTTTGTGAAAAGCCATCAAGCTTGAGACAAGTCGTCCGAAAATGTCGTCACAAAATTTCCAGGCTGACATACTGGAGTAAAATAGGCTTAACTTTTTGCTCCAATACCGAATTTGGGTGAAATTGGTACTGTTGGATAGGTAATTCAATTATCTATCTGTTGGTGGGTAATGAGCTCAAAAATTCTAATGGTAGCAATAGATATGATGTTTGAAGTTGGCTATGCCAAAATTCTTCTCAAGAATTCAGTCGGTGAGGGATATTTTGATTCACCTAATCACTAGGACATCTTTGAGGCCTTAATACACATCCCCATTGATCAAAAAACAACCAAAGCACTATAATTTACTTTTCATAATATTGAGTCATGATTGCACTATTGGTTAGAGTCTCGGGGGTATTACAATATCTCTCCCTTGGAAATATTCTTCCTTGAATGTTACCATATAGGCCATGAACATGAGAAAATGAGGACGTATAGCTGGAACGACTCACTCAAAGGGCTTACTTCAATCTATACCTACGGATACCATACAAAATACATGAATTTCTGATGGAAGTAGACACACAGCTGAATCTTTAATAAGAAGGGAGCGGAATTAAGAAACAATGGTACCTTTTGCTCGCTCCAAACTCGCAGAAAAGAGGTGAGGGTACTTGGCACACATATTAGCTTGGGATTCCTAGGTAGAACCCTCACCAGATTGATTTCTCCAAAGAACTTTAACAGAAGAAACTACTTTGTTCCTTAGCCTACGGATCTGAAAATCCAATAGCTCAACCGGAATCTCCTCGAATGAAAGGCCATCCTGAATATCTACGCTTTCGGAAGAATCAACCACAATAGAATCACCAATACACTTCTTAAGCATTAAAACATGAAATACTGGATGAATGCTAGACAACTCCATGGGTAACTCCACCTCATAGGCTACTTTGCCAACACGACTCAAAATTCTGTATGGACCAACATAACTGGGACTAAGCTTTCCCTTCTTTCCAAATCTCTTCACCTCTTTCATGGGTGAAACCTTTAAGTACACCAAATTATTAACATTAAACTCAAGATGTTTTCTCCTTACATCCGCGTACGACTTCTACGACTTTGAGCGATCTTCAATCTTTCTCGAATAAACTTAAGTTTTTCCATATCCTCAAACATAATATCAAGCCCAATCACAGCTGCTTCTCTTACTTCAAACAAACCTATAGGTGATCTATATCTTCTCCCATAGAAAGCTTTAAACAGGGCCATCTAAATAGTAGTATTGAAACTATTGTTATATGCAAATTTGATCAATGGAAAGTGCTCATCCAAACTACATTTAAAATCAAGCGCATATGCCCTCAACATATCTTCTAAAGTCTGAATGGTCCACTCAGCATGACTATCTATTTGAGTATGGAAAGCAAAACTTAGACGAACTTGGGTACCAAGACCCTTCTAAAAAGCCCTCTAAAACTGGGAAGTAAACTAAGTACCCCTATCAGAGTTAATAGCCAAAGGAACTCCATGATGTTTAACAAATTCTCAAATATACAATCTAGCATGATCCTCAGGTGTATAAGACAAATGCACTGATAAGAAATGAGCTAAATTAGTCAATTGGTCTACAATAACCCAAATAAAATCATGATGACGACGAGAAGGAGGCAAACCAATTACGAAATCCATATTCATTTCTTCCTACTTCTAAGTAGGAATGATAAACTTTTGCATTACACCACCAGCCTTTTAGTTCTCTACCTTAACCTATTGATAAGTAGAACACTTTGCCACAAATCCTACTATGTCTTTCTTCAAACCGTTCCACTAATAACTTTCCCACAAATCGCGGTACATCTTGGTAGCACCGGGATGAATAGAATATTGCATGCCATGCGCTTCATCCATAATTCTCTACCTTAGATCATCAACATTGGGAACACAAAATCTACCCTGCAATCTCAATACGCCATCTCCCCCTTGGGAGAAAACCTCTACCTTTTTGTCCTTAAGTAACTCCTTCAGTCTGACCAAACTAGGATCCCTGTCTTGCTTCTTCTTTACCTCCGAGAACAAAGAGGACTCAAAACTACTATGAACTAACATACTCCCTTCAGCGGAATCAAGGAATCTAACACCCAACCTAGCGAAATGATGCACAACATGATCCAATTCTTTCTTATAATTCATTGCATGATCTACACTACCCATAGATAACCTGCTAAGAGCATCTACCATAATATTGTCCTTGCTCAGCTGATGCAATGCACTCATATCATAGTCTTTTAGCAACTCTAACCATCTTCTTTGTCTAAGGTTCAACTCCCTCTGGATGAACACATACTGCAAGATTTTATGGTCCGTAAAAACATCAACATGGACACTATATAGATAATGTCTCCAGATTTTCAAAGCAAAAACTATAGCTGCTAATTCAAGATCATGAGTTGGGTAATTTTTCTCATGAGGCTTCCACTGTCTAGAGGCATAAGCTATAAATTTACTCCTCTGCATCAACATACAATCCAAACCAACTCTATCAGCGTCATAATACACCATAAAACCATCAGTACCAATGGGTAAAACTAATACTAGGGCTGAAGTGAGTCGAGTCTTTAACTCCTAAAAACTCTTCTCGTAAGGTTCCAACTATAGGAACTTTACTTTTTTGGGTCAAACGGGTCATGGGAGATTCAATAGAAGAGAATCCCTCAACAAAACAATGGTAGTAACCAGGTAGACCCAAGAAACTCCTAATGTCAGATGGGGGGTAGGTCTAGGCCAATTCTTTACAACTTCTATCTTTTGGGTATTGACTCTAATGACTTCGGCAAATATAATGTGACCCAGAAAAGCAATTGACCTTAGCCAAAATTCGCTAAATTTAGCAAATAATTGATGATCTCTAAGTGTTTGTAATATAATTATAAAGTGGTCGACATGATCATCCTCACTTCGATAATACACAAGAATATCGCCTATGAATACAATGACAAACATATCAAGATATTGCTTGTTCAGTCGATTCATGAGGTCCATGAAAGCTACTGGAGCATTGGTTAATCCATAGGACATGACAAGAAACTCAAAGTTACCATAACGAGTTTGGAAGGATGTCTTTCGAATATCATACTCTCTCACTTTAAGTTAATGATAGTCGGATCTAAGGTCTATCTTAAGAAATAACTCGCACCTTGTAGCTGATCAAATAAATCATTGATTCTAGGAAGAAGGTACTAGTTCTTGATATTTACCTTTTTTAGTTGACGGTAGTCAATGCACAAATACAATGTACCATCTTTCTTATGCACAAATAGAACAGGTGCATCCTATGGGGAAACACTGAGTCTGATAAAGCCTGTGTTTGAGACATCTTTGAGTTGGTCCTTCAAATCTTTTATTTTTGTGGGATCCATACGGTATGGAGGAATAGAAATAGGCTGAGTGTCGGGAAGGAGATCAATCCTGAATTCTATTTCTCTATCAGGTGGGACCCTTAGGAGATCTTTTGGGAAAACATTAGGAAACTCATTAATAATTATAACAGACTGAATAGTTGAAGTCCCAGACTTCATGTATTTAACTCGAACTAGGTGATAGATGCAACCTTGGGAATCTACTTCCTAGCTTTGAGGTGTGATATGAAATGACTCTTCGGAGTTATAGAACTTTCGGACCACTAAAAAATAGGCTCATCAGGAAACGAAAACTTGAACACTCGGGTATGACAATCTATAGACGCATAACACGAGTGAGGCCAATCCATACCCAGAATAACATCAAAATCAGCCATATCTAGCATCAGTACATATGACCCGATGAAGAACAGTGACAGGAAACTTCTTATACACTCACTTAGAAATAACAGATTCTCATACCAAGGTAGAAACTAGAATAGGCTTAGGAATCCATTCAGGGTCCATCTCAAGATTTACAGCAACCAGAGATGTCACTTAAGAGAAACTCACACTGGGGTCCATCAATACATACACAAAAATAAAAGACACAGAGCGTACTAGTGACAACATCTGGAGAGTCCTCCTGATCTTGGCAAGGTGGTATAGCATAGAATCTATTCTGGTATGAATCGCCAGCAGTACTAAAAAAGGCACCCGTAGTAGGAACTGGGCAAACTACGAGAGTGGGGGTACTAGTAGTTTGACTCTGGGGATGAGCATCTCGACTCCCCTATCTACTATACGGATAATCTCTAAGTCGGTGGCCTAAATTGCCACAACCAAAGCAACCCCTCTGATCAATAAAACACTTGCCAAAATAATCTCTACCACACTTGGCACAAAATGAGGACGAGGTCTATTGCTTACAATTTCCTGAGACCTGGTGCGGGAATAAATGGACATCCCTGAAATAAAGAGTGGTTCCCTCCATGGAATTTGGACTGACTGAATCCCTGCTGCTCTGATCTAGCTCTTTTATTCCCTCTTACTCTTTCCCTCTTTTCACCTTATCAGCTTCAATCTGTTCAGTATGTATCATCAATCAAGAAACATCCATCTCCTTATTTAGCATAGTAGATCTACACTCTTTCACAATGTAACTCGACACACCAATCACGAAATTACTCATGATGGTCCTGGAGTCAGCCATCATACTAAGAGAATATTTGGATAACTAATTGAATCTAAGATAATACTCATTAACAGTCATGGAGCTTTGTCTCAAATTCATGAATTCCTCTATGTTTGTTTCCCTCATCTTAAGGGAAAAGAATTTATCCAAGAACTCATCCTGGAATAATTGCCAAGTCATGGGAGCGGCATCCTCCGCTTTACTCATCCTCCATATCTCCACCCAATCATATGCAACATCTTTCATTCGATAGGCAGCTAATTCAACACTCTCCTCCTCAGTCACATGCATAATCTGGGTGATCTTTCTGACTTTATCCAAGTATATATGTGGGTCTTCACTTACCTTTGACCTATAGAACTTAAGCGGATTCATCCACATAAAGTCACGAACTCAAGCTGCAGCAGAATTATTCTTTTGTTGAGGCAGAATAGTATCCTAGGTGTAAGATTAAGCATTGGCGGTAACTGCCTGGGTTAACTCCTGAAAACCTGCCTGAAATTCTGCATGAGACATATGTTCGCTCAAGGGATCAACTAGTTGAGGTTTCTTATTGTTTCTATGATCTCCACAAGGAGGCATTTTCTGTTATAAGAGAGCACACGTTAATTACAGATAAAGAGACAGTTGTAGACACGATAAACTTTAGAAAGAAAGAAATGACTTTAGCTACATATCAATGATCAAGAATCTACGTAACCTTGCTTGTCAGACTCCTTAGGACCCCTTAAACCCTAGGCTCTAATAACAAGCTTTGTAACGGCCCAAAATTTCATCCCGAGACACCACATGGTGCTTAGGCCTACACATAGCCCCAAGCTATCCTTTTGAGCCAGACAATACCACAAGGAATTTAATTCAACGATAGTCATGCATAACAAAGAGATATACCACATCAGGTTCAAAAGAAATACTGGAGATACTAGATTGTACAATGAAAATATATTGAATATCTAAACATATTAACCCTCTAGTTTGACAAAGCCTATATACATCAAAATCAAGGAGCCATTGGGACAAACCCCCAACTGACTCAACTTTATTGAAAACCATAACAATAAAATGATACCACAAAATATAGATATGGTCCTCAAACCATAGGGACTCACCACTGAAGAAACGTAGTTGAGGCACTCAAATATTGCTAATACGGCTGCGACTGAGTACCTGAAACTACATTGTGAGAAAATATATCCCTTACAAAAATATATGGGTCAGTACTTTGGAATGTACTGAGTATGTGGGGGTGCATGCAACAATGCAAATATCATCATCAATTTAAAAAAATATGCATATGTACAATGATGGATCGCTTGGCTTGAGTTAAATTGAAACATACTTTTCATGATCTCATACTAAATAAAACATACCATAAAAACCTCATAAATCATCATAAATAACTCTACTCTTCAACTCAAGACTCAGAGTAACTTGATAATTCAAGAAATTCAACTCATAAGGAAATGGGAGTTTTTATAACCGACATAAACCATGTGAGCTACATAGAGTCCATCGTTTTCCCTCCTAAGAAGAGAACCCAACATTAGTGGGAGTGTCATACTCTTTCCAGGAAGTGCAACCTAAATTTAGTGATCACAATTTCATACTGACCTATGGCCCACAATTATCAATATCAATCCTACGGTGGCATGTAGTTTTGAAGATATACCATATTTCCTGCTTGGTGCTAAATACTACTCCCAGACACAAGCTTGAACGCGTTAGGAAATCCACCACAAAAATCACAAGGGTTTATCATGAAGACCAAATCAAATCTCTTTCTTATTTATCAAATCATAATCAATTTGTGGATTCCTAACTTGACTCAAATCAAATCAATCTTTCTCAATATCAAAATGAATTAATTCATTAAATCAAGGCAACATCAATAACTTTGAAGAAATATCAAGACTCACTGTAACAACTCAATCTCATGAATCAATACACTCAACATTTCTTTAAAGCACTTGAAATATCAACTCATGGTAGAAATATGAAATTCACAATATTAAATATCAAGTCATAACATGGAAAAGAAAAATAATCATGTATAACAAATCTTGAACAATTTATATTCTCATAATCTCATGATGAAGTAATTTGGCTATAAACCCACTTCCAAATCATATAAATCCATGATAGAAATCAAATCTTTGGGCACAAGAACGAAAGAATTGCTCTTGTTCAAAACTCCACATACCTTAATCTTTGAAATTAGATAAATTCTAGTGCTTGAGACTCTACCCGCACTTGTAATAAATGATTCTCGAAGCCCACACAATGAGGAACTTGATTCTTGAAGAAATCTTGAAGATTTATGGATCATTTTTGGTAGATTAAATTTTTTTGATTGAAACCCTAATATTTATTCTTAAGCAAATTGGATGAGATAATGAAGAAATTAGGGTTTGGATGGGGATTCTCATATTTATATAGGCCTCCAAAATATGGGAAAAGACCAAAATACCCTTGCAAAAAACGTCCCTTAATTGCTGAAAAAAATAGCCGATGACATTCATGACAAGACGTCAAACTTGTGACAAGTCGTCACAAAATGTCGACACAAAATGTTGGATTTTGTAACTTTCTGCTTATGGTGACGACATTTTGTGACAAGCCGTCAGTCTTAAGACAAGTCGTCATAAAATGTCATCACAAAATTTCAGGCTAACACGCGAGATTAAAATGGGCATAACTCTTTATTTCAATACTGGATTTGGGTGAAATTGGTACCGTTGGAAAACTATTTTAATTATCTATCTGTTTGTGGGTCATAAGCTCAAAACTTCTTAGGGTAGTAAGATATATGATCATTTGAAGTTGTCTGTGCCAAAATCCTTCACAAGTATTCAATCTGTAAGGGATGTTTTGATTCACCTAATTGTTAGGACATCTTTAAGTCCTTAATACACATCCCCCTTGATCAAAAAACAACCAAAGCACTATAATTTACTTCTCATAAGATTGATTCATGGTTACACTATTGGTTAGAGTCTCGGGGTATTACACATGATCCATCTTACTTTTTGAATATACCAAAATAACATCTATAAATGTAATCATGAAAAAGTGTTAAAACTGATGAAATACCATATTCTTGAGATCTATAAATGTTGACATGACCAAGAACTTAAAATGTCCATATCAGGTATGGAAGGCCGTCTTAGGAATATCCTTCTCCCTAATCCACCATAACTGATGATAACCTAATCGAAGGTCAATCTTAGAGAAATGCTTAGCGCACTAAAGTTTGTCAAACATAGCATTAATCCTAAGAAGATGGTATTTATTCTTCAGCATCACTATATTCAACTGATGGTAATCAATACAGATCCTAAGAGAATCATCTTTCTTACACATGAATTATACAGGTTCACCCCACAGAGACATACTACAGTGGATAAATCCTTTGTCAAGAAATTTTTTCAACTGTTCCTTAAGTTCCTTCTACTTAGCCGGGGCCATTCTATAGGGAGGGGTAGACATAGGATGAGTGTTCCATAGAAGATAAATCCCAAACTCTATTTCCCTATCTGGAGGGACACATGAATGATCATAGTGAAGACCTCAAGAAATTCACTAACCACAAGGATAGATTGCAAAGAAGGACCCCCAAGTTAGAATCTTTAACACGTAGTAGATGATAAAGACACCCCTTTGATATTAATTTTCAGGATCTAAGATATGATATGAGCCTTTCCTTAGGTACCGAAGAACTACCTTCCCACTCAATAACTAGCTCATTAGGAAATTTGAAAATTACCTTACGAGTTCAACAGCCGAAAGAGGCATAGCTTGAATATAATCAATCCATTCCCAAAATGACATCAAAATCTACTATGTGTAATTTAAATAGATCCACCAAAGTTTCCCTATAACCAATAGATACCACTAATTTACCCACTAAGGTAGAAATAAAAAAGGGGTCCAAAATATACTTGGGGCAAAGACAAAAATGCACAACCATAAATGGGGTCACATAAGAAAGAGTATAACCCGGTTAAGGTAAACAATACACAACACGAGAGAAGGGTTATAACATACCAGTGTAGATATTAAGAGATAGCTCAGACTCCTGATGGGTAATAAAAGCATACATATGATTCTTATCACTGTCGGTACTAGAAGTGGCACCCCTTGGTGTAGCATATGCGTGGCAATTGGAATCTTATTAGCCCTCGTACAAAACTTTCCCCTTGGGTAATACTTCAGCATGTGTCCTAGTTTGTGCACAATTGAAAAACTGATTTCTCACCTCATTAGAGAAACCAGCATGCAACCAACCACAAATTCTACAAGGAGGATACGATAGAGCTAACTCAGCCCCATTGGCATGAGATTAGGCAGCCCGTGCCCTATAGACATTACTATCCTAAAAATGATTATCTCCGAACGGCTTTAGATAAGGTGCACTAGACATTGAATATAAACAAAAGTTGCCCCACTTCTTCTTAGACAACTTTCCACCTTCCCTACCACTAAGGTGCTGACTGCATCATATTTTGAATACCAAAAATATCTTACTCTGCCTCTCCCCCACCTTTGATTTCTTTTTTATTCCTCCTCAACCTACTGCATATACACTATAAGTTAAGAAATATCCATATCCTTGTTCAACAAGGTAATGTTACTCTTAAAACATAATTCATGAGACAAAAAAAAAGAAAATTTCCTCATTCTTACCCTTGTGCTAGATAGTATCTCAGGGGCATATCACAATAACTGGTGGAATTTTAAGGAATATTCTTTTGCCATCATCTTGCCTTGCTTTAAATTCACAAACTCTTTAACTTTTGCCTCCCTCAACTCCTGAGGAAAGTATTGATCAAGAAAGGAACTAGATAAATCCTCTCACAAAGTTGACTCAAAATCATCTCCCCTAAGCTGCTCCCACTCTTTATACCATTGCTATGTTATATGATTTAACTGGTAAGCATCAAATTCCACACCTTGTACCTCAGTAGCATGCATAACCCAAAAGACCTTCTTAGTCTCATCTATAAAACCTTAAGGATCCTCCTTAAACCTTATCACCAGTGAAAGTTATATTGCTTAATCTTATAACTAGCAAACACTAGTGTCCTCAAATGAACTCCCAGCAATTCCAGTAGAACTAGTGTGACGTGACTGAGATGTCACTAACTAGGCCAACAGATGAATGGATTAGGGAAAATCGACAATAGAATATCTCCCAGAGGTGATTGAGTATGAGTGTCATAAGTTGGAGGAGGATCAATAGAGATAGGTTGAACTCTGTGGGAACAATAAGAAGCAATGACACTAGACTGTGTTTGTACACCATACGTAGGATGAGATTTACCCATATTGTCCTTAAGCGAGATAGATGAGTTTCCAGGAGCTTCAGATCATCTGGGAGGCATGATCTAAAACGATAAAGAATGGGAGTTAGAGAAATCCAAAACCTTAGACTCTATAGCCTAAAAATAAGACAACAAGAAAGGGGAAACATTCCGAAATACCTCATAAACTCTTCCTTTAAAGTGTGGAATACTAAACACCCATAAAAAAGACTTTACTTATCATTGCTTTGTGGAAACCCAATCGACCATGAACCTAGGCGCTCTAACACAAACTTTGTCATGACCCAAACTAGGTCCTGGATAAGATAGGCATCTCAAGTCCACTGAGGATCAGAGACCACCCCTTTGTCCTAATCTTATATAACCAATTACACCTAGTAGTGTCTGAATAACAACATAAAATAAAATATGAGGGGAAAGCTTACAAAATCTATAAAAGATCAATACCAAAAACTAACCACAATACCCATGACATAATAATATCTAAAAAAGCCTCTAACAAAACCAATGCTAGTTTGGTCCATTCATGCCCCTGACCATAGCCAAAAATAAGTCCAACATAAGTAAATCCAAAGAATTAAATAGGGTCTTCCAAAGGATGGAAGCTCATGACTTAAGTCTGACACCTAAGGTAGGAGGATAAAATATTTTTGTGATCCATAATACAAAATCCATTAAAACTAATGCACAACACTTAAGCAATGCACATATATATATGTACCATATGTCGGGAAAGGTAACAAGGCTTAGTATGAGAATAAAATCTTAACCTGGACTTGTATCTTGGTCATTCTTTAACCACACCCATAATCTAGATGGGTTCAGCTCCTCTACTGAAAAGGTCACATTATCTATTAGCTGTACGACTAGAGTTATCATAGAAAGCTAGGGAATCAATAACCCTTTTTCAATCATTGATACAAATATATACAGTGTGACATGAGCACATAGTCACTAAGACCAACCATCACGTTGGCAAATGTGACTTTCTAGTATTGGTCCCCTCAGGACCTCCATCTTCCTTGGTTAGCTACATAACTCCCTTTGAGCCTAATTAAAATAATTTATACATTACTTCCCATTTACTAAGGATTTATTAATTAGGCATTACCCATTGGTATCACCATACCAAAATTTAAAGTCTATTCTATTTTTCTATACAAAACCCTTAAACAAACTTGACTCTACAATTTCAAAATAAAAACCAAAGACATAGACACCAAGGCCTTTCCAAAAAACCAAGCCAAACTAATTCATGTTCCATTTACCATTTATACAATGCATGGTTTCAAAAATAATAACCAAACTAGAAGATAAATAATATTCCAATGCTAATTATGCAAGTGGGTCAAGGTATTATAAATTTCCATATCGAAACCATTTTTGGGAAATCCATTATACACTTAAATAAATTCACCATACCTATACACCAAAAGAGTTCATAACTCACCTATTCAATGAATAATAATTCAATAGTAATCATGAGAAAATATATAAATCAAACACATCAAAAACCCTCAAGCCATAGTTCAAAAAACAACATTAAAACCATGGATAATACTAACAAATTCAAGCCATAAAGAAAAGATAATTATAGGAAAAGAGGTGAATGCCTTAATTACTAGGTATTTTGAAGAAGATAAAACTTTTAGAACCTTATATGACCACATTCTTAATCTCTATCTTTGACTTGAAAGGGAAAATTTGATAGAGCATCTTTTGGAAGTTAGGTAATAACCCTTGGTAGTGTAAAAATTGATGAGAATAGGATCATGTAGTGCTTAAAGGTCTTTTATAAGTGAAAGGACCTTATTACCCCTCATCCTAATTAAAATAGAACAAAATGGCTCGATATTTATATAGGTATATAGTATGGACCTTATCATGGATGCTAAACTTTCTGTCGTTGACCTTAACACGGAGACCAGCCTACTTGTCATAGAGGCTATCGCAGTAGACATCCTCTATGGCACATCAATATCATGGAGGCTTACTGCCTTTGTGACATAAAAACACCCTGAACCCCATAAAAATATTCTAGAACTCTTCCAAGACACCTTTTTAATATATCTAAGTACAATTTAAGTAAAAAATTAATGTTTAAAAAATAGGAAGGCCCAAAATAAAATTGCTTAAAATTTGAGGTTGTTACACTGATCCTGTGTTATGGATTTATGAGGCCAGTGGGATTATTACATTGCCTTGGTAGAGTTTTATTATAATAATAATTATCATCGATTATTGAGATAGCGCGATTTGAGTCTTTATATGGTAGAAGATGTTATTATCTAATTAGATGGTTTGAGACATTTGAGATCTTACCTCTTGGTACTGATTTGATTTAGGAGTCATTGGATAGATCTATGGTGATTCAGGACAGGTTGAAAGCATCTCGAAGTAGGTAGAAGGCCTATGCACACCACATACTCTATACCTTAAGATTTGGAGTTATTGATCGAGTACTTATCAAAGTATCACTCATGAAGGGTGTAATGAGGTTTAGTAGTAAGGTAAACTTAACCCTAGGTATATTAGACTTTTTTATATCCTTCATACAATTAGTGAGGTGGCTTATAAGTTTGATTTACCTCTAGATTTTGCTATTGTCCATCAGGTTTTCCATGTTTCTTTGTTGCGGTAATACATTCCTGATCTATCTCATGTGCTTAAATAGGACTCAACTCAGTTAGCTAAGTAGTTGACCTTTCTGGAGGAGCCTGTGCTTATTTTGGCTAGTGATGTTAGTCGGTTGTGCACTTGGGAGATTCATGTAGTTTAGGTTCAGTTGAGGTATTTCCCTATAGATAAGGTTACTTAGAAGATCAACAGTGAGATGTGAACCTGATATCCTCACCTGATTGAAGCTTCATGTATATTATAATGTTAATTTTTTTGCAGACGAAAGTTTATTTAGTAATGGATATTATAATGATCCTTCATGTCATTTTCCATTTCTACTTATTTTTACCATTGAACTTCTCTGTAGCTTCCAAACATTATTTATGACTTACTGGAATTGATAGTTTGGTTATCGAGCAGTTCGTTTGGTTTTAAAAGCCCTTTTTCTATTTTGAAGTATTTGCTAGCGAATGGCCACTGGGAAAAAATTTCAGTCAACTATACATGAATACAAATTTGTACTATTACAGTAGCTTAAAATTGTCAAGTTTTGTCTATATGGATTCTTGGTTTGATTCCCAAGGCATCCAGGCTTATTTCAACGTATTGGTCAAAAAGTTAAATTTTAGAAACTGGGTGTGGGACCCATATTTTGTCAAAATGACCTTAGATGGAATCTATTGTGTCTAAAACATCAAAGTTTGTGTAGTTACATTGATACTCAAGGGATTGGCAGAGACTTGGAAAATTCCAAGTCTATTGTTGTTATCTGGTGCATCGCGATCGCGAGCCAAGGGTTGCGATCATGATACATCTGACATGCCTTAAGTTATTTGATCATGGTGACTTTCCATGATCGTAATTCCTGGTACATCTATGATATACAACAATCATGAAGGTCGAATCATGATTGCATGACCTAGATACCTGGGACAGATTTAAATAGACCATTTTAGCCTAATTTTGCTCATTCTTTACCCATTTTCTTCATACTAAAACCCTATAAAGGGAGATAACTAGGGATTAAAGCTTGTGGGTTATTTGGAAAGCTTTATTAACACTTAATTGTTGATTCTCTTTTGGATTTGAGAGAAGTTTCCTCACGATTCATGGTTGATAATTCCATATGTTGACCAAAAATCTCAAAAACTTGGGGGCTTGAATTTAGCGCTAAATTAACTAAATATTTTCCCATTTTGAGGGAAATGATTCCATGATCATATGGGAACATTGGGTTGCCTTCAAAAATGTGTTTTTTCATGAATGGAACCCACTTGGGGTTTTGCAAGATTTTTGGACCCAAAGAACAATGGTACAATATGGGTATTATTATTTTCATATTGATAAGTAAAATGTGATTTTAATAGTTTGGCATCTTACAAAAGCTTCTCTGAAGGGAAAATGGTGATTTATTGGATTTTTGAGCTTATTTCAGCATAAAAGTAGGTTAGGTTTACCCCTTGGTATGATGAATTATAATATTTAGGTTAGTTAGACTATTTAGGCTAATCAAAAAATCATAAATTAGGCATAATTGACCTAGTTTCTCATGTTTTAGGTAAATTTACTATATTAGGGATAAGTGAGGCTTGTTTAACATATAAATCTCAAATTAGATACCTTACGCCTAGTTTATGTAGCATTTGCCTAAAATAGAACATAGGGGATTAGAAGTGGACCCTTTACCAATCTTAGGCTATGATACATGTTATCTTGTGTAGACGTTTATACGTTTGTTAGACTTTTGGAAATGCTTATTAATTTAATATTGAGAAACCTTGACACTTGATAGATATATTGGCTGATGTGAGGGTTGATGCCTATTGATTATGCTATTATTTATGCCAATGATAATACTATTGATTGCATTGATATATTTATATTTATTGAGTCAAGTTTTGATATTGATTATATTTATCTACTCGAGTTTGGCTATTAATTAATTTAGCAATTCATGTCCGACTACTGAGGATATATTTACTGGTTTAAGTTTGGCTATTTATTATATTTACCAATTCAAGTCTAGCTATTGATGATATAATTATCAATCCAAGTCTGGGTATTGATTATATTTACCGATTTGAGTCTTAATATGGAAATAATAATATGATGATACACTTATTATGATATGATGACATCGGGGTGTGAGATTGAAAATAGTACTTTGTCTAAGTCTGTAAATGAGAAAATGATTGTAATGTGATACAGTATAAATGGATTCTAGTAAAATAATAATTAATTAATAAGTGTTGATTAACTAATAAATGGTGAATATGGACGATGGCTATAGTGTGGCATGACTTGGATGAATTTCAACGTTATTATGAGAGTTGATAAATGATGGTGGTGGGATATGTCATCTTGTTTATACCTTCCCAGCTTATTGGGGCTTGCGATGGGTCATTTAATTTTCCAAACTAATTGATATATGGGCATCAATTTTGTAGTTATATTCACATGTGTTGATGATTTATGTTATGTTATGCTATTTCTTTAGTTTACTTACATATGTATGCATAGCGATGTTTGAGTTCATTTAGGTTCATGTCCTTACCTTGACTTAGTTATGTCATCTAATATTTTATCATACTTCTGTCATGAGTTAGCTCAAGTGGACAATGATGCCTACTGAGTAACAATTATTTTGGTACTCATACTATACTTATGTATCTTTTTGGTGAAGATCTGAGTGCTAGTTTCCATTGTCGTTCGACGTTCGTGCTATGTTGATTCCCAAAGATAGGTTGAGTTCTTGGAGTTGGAGTCACCTATTTCCTTCAATCCTTTATGTCTCGTCTTTAGTTTTGAGATTGAATTATGTTGATTGTTTTAATACTTGGGTTGTATTAATATTAGTAGATGCTCTTGTACTCTCCAAGTCATAAGATTTAGCCACCTCCAAACAACTGCACTAAAGCTTATGCACAGTCCCCTCGAGCCTAGCCCGATCAACCTCATCAAATAGTTTGTCCCTCATCCATGCATAACATATTTGTTTTTTGAACTAATGTAGCCCAATATCAACTAAGGTAACTATACATAAGAACTTTCTAGAACACAAGAAAAGAATTACTCTTACAAGATGTGTAATTCAATTAAATATCATGACTTGACTCAAGAACACACAATACCACAGCACAAAAAAGATTGGGGCTTGAGCAATATTTGAATTTTTTTCTGATTTCTCTCTTGATGATCTACAAATACTAATGAATTGAGGAGAATTCATTTGTATTTATAGATGTATAATGATAACGGTGGAAATTCGATTGGGCCAGGTGTCCTGATAGATATAAGCTCACGTGCGCAATTTGTTACACTAACAACAAAACTTAGTAGGATAGTGATAGCTTTACTAGATTCATGTAGACCCAAGAACCTGGATCCTTGTTTTCAGTTGATCATTATTGAAATAAGATATAGCAATTTCCCCCCTTTTTCAAGATGACAAACCAACCCCAGATTTTTTAGCATCAATGTTCATTCAACATTTACTAAGAGTGATCACCACTATTGTCGATAAATGTTTGCCCTATCATTATCCACCATGATTCCCCAGCATGAAACATAATTTCTTCACTCTATAAATATCTTACTTCACCACATAAGCACCTGTTAAATAGTCCTTAACACATCATCCAACTCACACCTCACTTGGTCCCTACTATATAAATTCATTATTCCCCCTTTTTGGCATTACTGAAAAGTGATAATATTAAACCAACAATAAATAAGCACAATTTAGTTCAGTCATAACAACTAAGGAAACACTAACATGAACAACAACTTTAAGGTAAAGAAGAGATAGATGAAACACATAAATAAAGGATTCATTCATTTTTAAAAGAGATCGGTACCATCATAGCATACTAAAAACATAAGAATTCAAATTCATCAAAAGCCACTTCAGAAACAAGAATTGAAAACTGAAATAGAGTTAAAAAAAGGTAAATATTGATATAACTTAGGTAGATGGGGGCTTAGGGAATAAGAATTTGATCAACAACTACATTATTGAACTCTCTGTAACATGAGTATTCAACAACTGCTTAGTGAGGTCTTTAACTTATGCATTTAGGCCTTGAAACTCCTTAGTGAGTTCTACAACCTTGGTCTGGAGATCTTTATTTCTACTGCAAGTTCCTCAGTGGCACCAGGTCTCTCTAAGGATAAATTGTGATTCTACCTCTTTAAGTACATTATCTTAGCATCCTTATCATTCAAGTTAATACTCATATCCTCTATTCCTTGCTTAATTTCTCTGGAGTAGCCAGTAACTCTTACATTTAGGACATAATTCCCACTTTTCTTTCTATGCATTCATTTTCTACCAATGTTATTAGGCTAAACCTTTGTTTGTTTGTTCTAGGATTTTCTTTAGTCCTAATCATTCCAACGTGATCAAAAACCTTATTCAAAACTACCCATAAGGAATCCCATATCTTTTCTCCTTCTCATGGATATCATATTCATGTGCTCTATCATAAGAGCAGGTAGACTTATCAACTCAAATTTACTCAGGCACTCTAATAGAAATAAAAATCAAACGTAGATGCAACCTTGTTCAAGAATTCAAACACTAATTGGAACTCACTTATGAGAAATTTCTTTCTTGTACCAGCTATTACTATTTCTGCTACGTTAGAATAATCAATCATGAACTCAGTTGAGTCTTGTTTCTTTACAATAGTCTACACCCCTATAACAGGTACATCCAATATTTTTGCTAGTGATTCCTCATCTAGTTTTATCTATTTTCCTTGGACTCAATTATTATGGCTTAGCCCATCATCTGAGAAATCCATAATGTAGTAGAATTCTTTTACTTCTCCTTCAAATAGAATGGGAGATAGTTCTTTTAAGAGGTGTTACCATCCCTATTATCTTATATATTCCACTAGCTCTACCATACAAGGTTTTCATAAATCCTGATGTGAAAAACTCTACCAGAAAAAACTTTCTACGTTTTAAAATTTGAATCATTTGCTCTTTAGAACGATTCATATTTTCTTCCTCCTTTCTTCTTCTTTTGGATTCACGACTTGATTTTTTTTCAATGACTTTTCTCTTTTTGAGACCAGGTCCCTCAAAGAATTTCTTATTCTTAACTGCAATGTTTTTTTTGGCTTCCAAGAGGGATGCTAGATGTTGCATAGGAGGACTTGGTCCTTCCTGTAATATGGATTTCTTTTCTTCTTTTTTAAATTGCGGCAACAACATCAGGATCAACTTCTTCACCCTCTCTAACCTCAATAACTTCAATATTCTCCTCTTTCACTATGAAAAGTTTCTTCAATCTTATTCTCTTAGTATTACAGGACTTGCTAGCCTTCATAACATCTGCTAACAAATTTATTTTAATACCCTAGTAGAATATGATCTAGCAACCTTCACACCAGTATCAACCACCTTTTCTTTTCCTTTTCTTCCTTTTTGTTTCTTCACAGACCACCTCAGTGGTAGTTTATACTCATCCTCCTCATTTGGAGGTAGAAAAATTTCTCTACCTTTTGTCACATCAGTTTCGTCACCTACTACTTTATATTTCACATAAAATGAGCTTTCCTTGGAATAATTTACAAGTAGAAATAAGTTTTCAGCTAACCAGTTCACACTGCTTGAAAGGTCAGACCTTTTCACTGGTATTTCTTTGTCACATAGTTTGGCAAAAATAGGGTTTGACTCCGAGGGAGTAGGGGAACGAGGTACTTGAAGTATTTTTGAGATTTTTGTTTTTTTGTTGTTCTTTAGAAACAATAAGGATTTTAGAGTCTTCAGGTAATTTTGGTTCTTCTGGGTAAGGAGAAACTTCAAATTCAAAGATTTCATATTCAAAACCATAGTTAGCTAAATAGAAATTTTCATGGTTGAGGAAGTTTCAATGGGATAAACTCATTTAGGGGTTTTGGAATTTTTGAAGAGGATTCAATGGGTAGAGTTAACATAGGTTCTTGTTGAGGACTTAAGGTGAATTTTTATTTTGTTTTGGGTTCTAAAGGATAAGAGTGTTTGATTTAGGATTTTTAAGAAGAACTTTTTAGGGCTTTATCGACTATTGGATCTTTAATGGGGGTTAAGGAAGTTTGAATATCTACCATTTCGTGCTTTTTGTGTGAGAGAGAATGGGACTGGTTTAATTTAGAGATGAAGGACAATTGTCAAAGATAATTTGAATTAATTTGGAGGAGAATAAAATAAAATAAAAAAGGTTTTGACTTTGTAATTAAGGGAGGTAACCGTTTTCATTTAAAAGGTTCCTTTTTGCAAAACATGTCTGACTCTAATAGGTGTAAATCATCACCTTACTAAGAATTGACAGCCTTTACACAGAGAATAAAAGATTCGTGTATTTTGAGACAGAATTTTATGATTTTTAAAGCATACTATTTTTGTAATAACCTTAGAGATAGAACCAGGTCCCTTATTTTCTTATGAGAATCCCCAAATTTATGGAACAAGCATATGCCCTCTTCTAAAGTTATTCCCATAGGAGTACAACTACAAAGGTACGGTGCTGAGTTAGACCAATATCTCCCTACTTTACCAATCATACCTGTCTCCCAGTCATTGTAAATTTTAATGAGAAGAACTGATTCATTTAGTAGGTCAGGTAATTAGTATAAACCCCAATCTCAACCCGTTCTTCATATTTTTGGCTCAATTTTGGACAAGAATGATGAAAATTTGATGACATTTCTTTCTTGAACTCTTGATTGGACTCCATATTCCAAAGGCGTAGTCATATCCTCATGTTGATAGAAGATTTGTGCCTCTAGTTTGACCTTTTGAGATGAGTTCTAATGGGACTAGATCCCTGTGAAGTATGACTAGAACCTTATTATTGTTCTTATATTGGAGATAGATTCTGCGACTATGATCATATATCACCATCTCTTCCATAATTCTCGTCTACATCATTTAATCCTTGACCATCTTCTTAAAAAATTTCATCACTTTGAACAAGAATGAATTCTTCTATTTCTGAATCTTTACCATCACCTAGATTAATTAGCTTTTCAAACTCATCAAAGACCACATGCACACTTTCTTCAACACATAGAGTTTTTTTGTTGAAAACTCTGCCTGCTTTGCTTGTTGAATAATATCCCTCAAATATTGCTTTATTACTTTTGGAGAAAAACTTCCCTAGATCATTCTTCCTATTATTTAGAACAAAACATTTGCACCCAAAAGATCTAAAGTAGTCAAGCTTAGGCTTTATATTGAACACAAGATCACAAGGGTCTTGTTCAGGAGAGATCTAATTAAGCACCTATTTATCACATAGAAAGTAGTATTTACAGCTTCGACCCAAAAGTTCTTTGGAAGACCATTATCAATCCAGCATGGTCCTGGAATCTCTTTAAAGATTCTATTCTGTCAAAAACTTTATTTTGCCAAGGAGTTCTTGGAATAGAGAAGTTATGTTTGATTCCATCTTTAGCACAAAATCTTGCAACTTGGGAGTTCTCAAATTTAGTTCAATGATCAGATCTAAATTTAGCAATCTTATAATTAAGATTCATTTGAATTTTTTTAGCAAAAGTAACCAAAACCTCCTAGATTTCATCCTTTATTCTAAAGAACATTATCCAGGTGAACCTTGAGTATTCATCCATAATCCCAAACACATACTTCTTTCCTTCTCTACTTTAGACTTTAATAGGTCTACATAGATCCATATGCAATATCTCAAGGTGTCTAGAAGTACTTACCTTCTTGTTCAACTTAAAGAAAGACCTGGTTTCCTTACTTTAGCACTTCGCATTTTCATGCTAGTCTTTAAATATTTGTTCCTATGTGTATAATCCATAATCCAAATGATTCATATATGAATATAAGTTTCATGATCGTTATCCTCGTATTTGTGATTTTGAGGTGAAAATGTTCATAGGAATCACTTAGAACAAAGTTAAACTTAGAGCCTTTCATTAGTCCAAAGTTTAGTATTTGATTCTACAAGGGTCTATTTAACATGTATAAATTTTTATATACATAGAAATTTATAGTTCAAGACCCACCAAATTGTAGATAATTGAGTCTTCTTTCCAACGATACAAATTTTGCCTTAATTTGATACCCAGGTGAAAAGTTATGGCTATTTCTGTGAAAGGCAGTAAGGGGTCACGATAGCCCTGCACTGCAATGGCTACTCAACCCGACTGGGGTCGCATTATGAGGGATGCTTCACCCAACTAGGGGTCATGCCATGGGGCCTATTCCCCCATAATTTAAGCTTCTTAAGGGTCAAGGGTTACTTTGGTCCTTTCCTCTCAACCCAAAACGTCGAAAACACAAATTATAACACCCAAAAGAGCATTATTTGCCCATCTTCCTCAAGTCAACTCACGTAAAACCCCTTCTCCATTCCCAAGAATAAAAATCCAAGGGTCACCATTCAAGAAACTCAATTAAAGTTATTCTCCTTCAAAATTTAAGCTTTTGAAGTATGTAATGATCTTTACAAGTTATTATGAACTTTATCCATAAACTCCCATGAATTTTGATTTTACATGACCTTTACAAGTCATTGTTGTTGAAATTAAACCTTACACATTTGAATGGTGTTATTCACATATTAACTCTATAAATCAATGATTTGTAGTATTTTAATTATGTTCGCATCTCATGTTTTGACTATTCTCATGATCAAGTCTATCAATTTCAAGTGTTTGATGAAATGTCTAAATGATTGGGGTTTAAATAATGACCCTTTGTTATGTTTCCAAGAGTTTTTGATAGAATGAGTCCGTACACATTGAAATTTCAAGTATGTTTTGCTATGTCTTGGTACTTCAATTTTCAAGTTATGTTTTTAATTGATTTCACGTGGAGTGCATTATGGTATGTTTTAAATATTGTGATTTCCATATCATGTTTATTCGAATACAAAATAAAACCATCAATTTATGATTTGGTCATATGATTGTGCTATCTTTTCAAGTTTAAAAAGCATCCCCAAGTTAAAGTCTTAGTCCCATGTGTTTGATGAAATGCTTAGGTGAATAATTGTGAACAATGGTTTCCTTCCATGGTTTCAAAGCTTTTATGTGGTATTATTGTTATTGTTATCGAGTCCTGGGGGTTATAAATACCTAAAGTTTAGTTGTTTACTTAGTTTTAGTAGCTTCAAAATAGTTTCAGATAAATTATGAGCATTAGCACTCAGTTAGCCATCAGGATCTGTTATTATCCAGTTAAATTAGTTTAGTCCAGTAGTTAGTGTGATTCAATTGGGAGTAGGATTCAATATCAAGAGAACCTAGGGATGGGGGCTCACCCACCAGTTAGGACTGGATACTTAGGAGAAATCCATAGTTCCTGAACTATGTAACTAGCGTAGGTTATGAGATGTCACCCGTCAGTTTAGTACTTATACTTTAGGGATCACTTGCCAGTTTAAGACTAATCACAGGGGTCACCCGCTAAATTAGGACTGACTCTACAACCACTGTTAGTACCCGTGGAATGGTGCTTACACCTTTCCAACTAGGTCACAGGTTTGACCCTGATCAACTCAGACAAGAGCATGCCGGTTAGATGATACCTCCCTCAATTTCAGTTTCAGTACTTAGTTAAGAATTCATTTCAGTCTTGCTTGACCATTGTATATAGTACATTAGTTTTTCAGTTTTCAGATTTTAGTATTTCAAAACTTGTTTTATGCTTGGTCATGTATTCTTAGTTTTTACAGTTTACATGTATTCTTACTTAGTACCTCATGTTATACATTCATCCTGTTATTACTCATGCAGATGAACCCATGTATATTATTCTAACCTCAATTAGCATACCAGTATATTCAAAGTACTAATCGTATACTCATTTCTTGCGCTATGATGTCTTATATCATAGGTTTGGATGCTTGAATTCTCAATCCCACATAGACTTTCCTGTGCATCAGAAGCAACAACCGTGGTGAGTCCTCATTCTTTAAGTATGAGTTATCTTATATCTAGTTATGTCAGTAGTTTAGTTATTTAGTCAGTCATAGTTAGTTGGGGGCTTTTCCCATTTACTCCACAGTCAGACAGTTTAGAGGCTTACAGAATTGTATAGACAGTTGGTCAGTTTTCAGTTCTGATTATCCATCATTTTATTAGTATTTCTAGTATGTTTCCATATGTTTTAAACAATGATTAAATATTGATTTCAATTGTTAAAACCTTAAGGAATTTCAGTTGAAGTTCTGAACATGTTTATTAGCTTTATTCAATGCTCACAGCAGGTACCAACTCATGGGTTAGCTTGTCGTCTCTTGAGACTGTAGGCCCTGTGTGGAATCCAGAGTGTACTCCTGGGACATTACACTTACCCTTAATGATAAAAAATGGTATCTAATAAAGCTCAAATCATTCCACAATGAACAAAAAATATTCCGCACGATACTAGACAACAATGACAACAATAAAGCAAAACTAACTTAAGAGATAATGAATAAATAACTTGACATAAAGAGAACATGTAAGATAAAAAATAAAGAGTGTATTAAACTTAAAAACCCCTACAAAAATGTAAACTAAAACAAAGTTCTTACATTGAACCCAAGAGGAACTCAGTCGCGAACTCACATTTCTAACCAATACATAACACAAGTGGAACCTTCACTTGTGAAGTCAAGTTTCAGTTTGCCTCAAGTAGGAAGAGGAATTTAGTGTTTCAAAGTGTTTCAATAACCTACAAAAATAATCAACCAAGTAAAAATAAAGCTAAAGGGCCTATTTATAATCTATTACAACATAAAGAGTCCAAAATGCCCTTAATGAGGGTAGGGCGGTCATGGAATGTATTTTTAGCATGTGAAATTCCTCAAAAACCACTTAGTAAGAAAAGACACCTTTCACTAAGTCCTACACTCCAACACCATGGTCCTTCAAGCTTCACAACTTCCGTAATCCAAGCAAACTCCACACACAACTTTTCCTTATGAATGTCCAAAACGGTCTCCCCATGCATGCTCTCTTCTTTTCAATGTGATCAAAATTGGGTTATCCATAATTTGTCCATGCATAATCTCATCTAAGGCTATTAATTTCACTTGGATCATTTCATCCTGCCCTTCTTGAAAAGGATTCAACCTTAAATCCATACCTTGCAAAGTTGATGTTCTTGCTTTTGATGAAACATTGTGGATCTTTCTCTGAGGAAAATTGCATGTTTTCAAGAAACCAAGGTTGCATTTAATGTTGGATTTTAGTGTTTTAGGGTAAGGAGGTAGCTGACGGAGAAGACTTAGGAAATTAATAGAAAAACATCACTAGTGGTCAAAATGGTAAACCACCAAATTTGTGGTGGACCACCCAACTGACCACCAGATCAAAAACAGAATTCAGGATTTCAAAACACGTAATGATGGTCAAAATAATGGACCACCAGTTTTATGGTGGACCACTAACCTGACACAGAATTTAGGATTTCAGAAGACCCACTGGTAGTCAAAATGATAGACCACCAGTTTTGCGGTGGACCACCAAACTAACCACCAGATCCAAATAGAATTTAGGATTTCAAAACACTAAGCGACGGTTAAAATAGTGGAACACCAATTTTACGGTGGACCACAAACTTAACCACCAGATTTAGGATTTTAGAAAACCCACTAGTGATCAAAATTGTGGATCACCAATTTTGTGGTGGACCACCAACCTAACCACAAGACCCAAACAGAACTCAGGATTTTAGAACACCCAGCCATGATCAAATTGTTGGACTACCAGTTTTAGGGTAGACCACCAATTTGGACGCATTTTTTTTCTAAATTCAAATTTTAAATCCTTTTTACCTGGGAACATATAAATACCCAGTTTTTGGTTTTATTAGGGATGTTTTATCTTCTATCTTTTATGAGTGTTTTCCATACTAGGATCAGATTATGCAGAGTTTTTCTCTGACATTCATTCTAGAATTATGGATCTAGATTCCATTATCATTTTCTCCATTGAAATTGAAGAACAATAATTGTGACATTTGTATGTAAAATTTGAATTAATTTATGAATAAAAAAATGACTTCTTCTCTTTCTGTGATGGATATTTGTGGCTAACCTCTAATAACTATGGTTATAGGAGCCTTGATATGAATAGCTTATTGAGGATTGTGAATCTAGTAGATTCTTCTGATTAATTGATATTACATAAACCCTTCTTCACTTTAATGACTTTTCTTTGTTGCAAACTTGAAAAGTATACCCAATAATATCACTTGTTCGAATAGAAAAGTGTTTGTTGGGAAAATAAAGGGTTTAAATAAATCTAAAGGCATTAACCTTTGGATAAAGGGTAGATGCCTTAACCGGATCAACCTATGTTAGAATATAGTTGAATAAATAATACATTTCTTTAGTTTGAAAGAATTAAGGGCTAAACTACTCATTTAGGTTGAGAAACTAATGTGTAAACCATAGAATTCAATTACTCTTGAAATTAGAATTGTTGATTGGGAATCTGAAATAGCTCACAAACCTAGCTGCTTAAGCATCTTGGTATTCATAACTCTAGTTTGAATTCTCTCGCTGAATTAGTATTTGCAATACAATCGACATTTAGATTACTTTCTATGAAAAATATTTGAATACAGTTGATAATTCAAAACCTCCACTTTATTCTGAAACCCTTGATCAATAGTCTAATAACAACCATAATACTTAGTAAGCACAGTATTCCTTGTGGGATTCGTCACCCAACCCAGTTGCATTCTATATTTGATAGCGAACCGTTACACTTTCTAAGGAATGTTGTAATTTGGGCGTATTAAATTTTGGCACCATTGCTAAAGAATACGATTGTAAATTAAGCTTGTGTTTTTTGATTGACCTTTGGTCAAGTTTCCCAAATTTTACCTTTGTTGGTTGTTTTTTATTTGTTAAGGGTAGTCATTGTGTATGAGAAGTACATAGAGATTGGTTGCACCATTATTACCAGTACATCTAGAACCACAATTAATAAGAAGAATAGCAGACACTCAGAAAGGTGAAAGACTAGTTCCCATGGCTAGAGCCTAGATTAATCAACAGAATAAGGGTCAACTTGCATGTCATCCTAATCTGATAATGATGATTTGGGGGATGAGGATTTGTTAGATCCTGATAACCTAAGGAGTGCAAAGAATGTAGCTGCATCGGTGAACCAGAATGTAAATAGAAATCATCCTTTTAGATCAAGGAAAGACCGTTATCCTATGAAGTTTGATCTTAACAATGACGAAGATGGAATGGCTGGGGAAGTTGCTACTGGAGATATTATTCCTCTACCTCTAGCACCAGGATCTATGTTTAATATTAGAAGCATGATAATTCAACTCTTCCATTTGAAGAGATTTTTTGGTAGACTCCCAGGGGATGATCCTAATATGCATTCAGTGAACTTTATTACTATTTACAAATCTATTGATAACCTAGGAGTGGGATATAATGCAATCCGACTATGCTTGTTTTCATTATCTCTGTCTGGAGAGGTAACACTATGGCTCTATGAACTGACTCCCAATTCTATAACCAACTGGGGCAGTTGAAAGAGGCTTTTCTAGAAAGGTTCTTTACACCTTCCAGAATGGTATAGTTAAGAGATAAGATCAACAACTTTCGGTAGCTTCGAACCGAATCTTTTTGTAAGACTTGGGAGAGATTTAAAATAAAGCTGATTTAATTCTCGAATCATAATATGGCTGATATTCATTTGATAGAGACTCTCTATAGGGCCCTGAACTCTATTACGAAGCCAGTCATGGATAATGCTGTAGGAGGATCATTTGTGGATCTCACTTTTCTAGAGGCCTCGAAGATGCTTGATCGGATGAGTAAATAATGTAAAGCTTGGCATACCAGGGATTTTATGGTAGCAAGCCCAATAGTGTCTGGTGGTATAACTATTGAGTAATACTAAAAGGAGGAGGAACGTCACTAGGACATGGCACACTTGAAGACTCATTAGATTTGTTGACCAAGCTTTTATTATTTGGAAAGATTGAGTGAGTGAAAGTTGTAGGATCCCAAGGAAAATCTGACTCTAATTCGAAAGAAGAGGCAAACTATCGAAACAGGTAGGGTGTTTCCAAGGCAATACAAGTCTGGTTACAAGGATAGAGATCAAGCTAGTTAGAAGAATAATAATAACAGGAGTGGACTACATGTACCTCCTAGAATTCATGATAATGCTGCCACCAGTTCAGGCAAAATGTCCATGGACGACATGATAGATAAACTATTGAATAGAGTTGAGGCAACAAATACTGGGTGACGATGATGAAGAGTGACTTATCTTCCATAAGTCAATTAGTAAATTTGCACTCAACTGCTATCAAACAACTGGAGCAGCAAATAAGATAATTATCCATAGTATTCAACCAAAGAAAGAGTAGGACCTTGTCAAGTGATATAGTTTAGAACACTCAAAATGATGGATCTTGCATGTCAATTACCACATAGAGTGGTAAGGTATTACTAGGACCTTCTGTGGGCAAAGTTGTTATTGAAGAGGTGATTAAAGAAGATGTTGAGCTTGAAAAAAGTAATTTTGTGTAGTTTGAGAAGCAGGATAACATTGATGTTCCTTCTAATCATCAATTGTTTGATGGATTAGAAAAAGGGAAAGACAAGGAAATGGAAGCAGTGGTGACATCTCTACTAAAACCCCCACCTCTCTTTCATCATATATTAAAGAAGATGGTAGACGACATAATGTTTGGAAAATTTATGGCCATGCTTAAGCAGTTGCTGATCAATTTTCCATTGGTGGAGGCATTGAAACAAATGCCCGGGTATACAAAATTCATGAAAGAACTTATCACAAAAAAGAGGATAGTTATCTATGAGCTGGTGGACAATCTCCATAATTGTGGTGCTATCATCACATGGTCTTAGAGGTAGAATAAGGCTGACCCGGGAGCATTTACTATCCCGTGCACTATTGGGTCTATTGATTTTGCAAAAGCTCTATGTGATTTGGGAGCTCGTATAAAATTGATGTCGGTTGTTGTGTATAATAAATAGGGTTTGGGGGATCCTATTCCCATAAACAAGAGGCTAGTTATGGAAGACAGCTCTATGAAGCGGTCCGTAGGGATTCTACATGATGTACTTGTAAAGGTTGCTGATTTTATAGTTCCTGTAGACTTTGTAATTCTTTATTTGTAGTGGACTTAGAAGTACCTATAATTTTTGGTAGGCTGTTTGTAAGGTCCCATAAATTTCCCTCATAGTTTGAGCCTTATGGCGTGTCTAGTGAGATGTGATTCCATCCCTAAAAGATTAAGAAGTGGATTCCTAAGTGATTATCATGCCAACCATGTAGAATTTCCCTAATTTCGACTTTTTATCATGTGGGAAATCTGATAAGCTTTCAATCGATATAAGATTTTCCCAAATCGAACACTCAGGTAAGAAGTTATGGCCAATTTAAGCCTTCATCGTAAAAACTGCGTCATTTGAGAGCCCAACGCATTACGGAGAGGGTGCATTTAGCAATTGTCAATTTCCAGTGGGACTTCATGATAGTGGCATGTTACGAAAGAGTCCTAGGTCTCAACTAGTGGGAAAATGCATGGCCCACATCGTGGAGGTTGTCAATTTCTCTACTGTCATTTTCCAGTGAGCCAACGCGATTAGTGGCGCATCGCGGAGACCAGCAAATTCGGGTTCCAATTTAATTTTTTCAGTTTTGGAAAGACATTTAAAAGGGTGTTTTGGACTTTTTTAAAGACTATAAATCATGGAAACACTAGATCAAAGTCATTTGCAAGCATCCTATAAGGGTTTTATCAACTTTTCTCTCAAAAAGAACCCTAAATACTCAAAACCAGTTCCAAGAATCTCAAGAATCCACCATGGATTTTCTAAATTGAGTCAAGATTCTAGGTGACCAAGTCAAGGGTATCAATAACCCTCATCCTAGAGCAAGACTAGAGTTCCAAAAGTGAGAGTTCTTCTAAAGCTTCAAATTTAAGGTATGTGGGGTTTTGAACTTGGGTAACCCTTTCACCCTTGTGACCAACATGTTTATTTACATCATGATTTTGCTGAAGTTATGTGGTTTAGACATGAGTTTGAATTGGGTTTTTCACCCATATTTATTGAATGCACTATGTTGATATTTCTCATGAATTGAGAGTTAAATGACATTATTTCTACATGTTTTCTTGAGTTTTAATAGATAGATAAACCCCATGAATTTACTCCTTGAGAAGCTTATAGTTGAAATGTTTAGATATTGAAGCATATGACTACATTGAGATTTTAAGATGAATTGCTGAAATTCCTAGTTTCCACATCATTTATGAATCTATATGCTATATATTATGCATTTGATAAGCTTTAACTTGAAATTGAACTATGGATTAGTAATCCCTATTCAATACTTATGAAATTATGAACTCTTATGCTATAAGCACCCATGATTTGAGTATTTTGAGATGGTTGAAAATTGAATTACCTAATGGTCTGGTAACTTTGAAATCCACTTTACTATACGAGATTATTGATTTGATTAATGGGTTTGTGGTGAACCATGAGATTATTCTAAAAGTGAATTTTTCTGAGATGAGTGCAGGTAATCTAAAGGGAGTAGTATTTAGCACCGAGCGGGTAAGCTACTACTGTTTCTTACCCCAAAAACTACGTGCCACCGTAGGATATGAGCCTGAAGCTGCTTATATTATGATTATGAGTGGAACTGAGGCCGATTTAATTATGTTGGCCTGAGGTTGATTTTGTTTTGTGATCACTAAACCTAGGTTATACTCTTTGGCAAGAGTATGATGCTCCTCCCCAACATAGGTTCTCTTTCTTAGGAGGATAAAACGTTGTACTCCTTGTAGCTCGCATGGTTTATATCGATTACGAGAACCTTTCTTGCCTTTCAAACTTCAAAATTAAATGCTTATTTTCCTTCCCTATAAGCTATTTTACTAAATGGTTGAATTGCAAAGATATTCCCTAATCAATGTATTGATTTGAGATGAGATATTTTCTAAAGTGAATGAAATGCCTTCAAGTATGTTTTCAAATTCCAAGTATATGAGTTTCTAAATGATGGTGAAGTGTTGAGCATTGAAGAACTTTTAATCTCTTGACATATATGCATGACTTGAAAGTGCGTTTTGAAATCCCTTAGCCTTTGGGCATTAAGAGTAAGAGAAGGTTTCCAATTTTTAAGTTAAATAATGATGACACACGAGATTGTGTTGCATGCTTCTTTCTACAAGACTTATGAGTTTTATATTTTATACTTTTTCAAGATATGTTAGTCATCTCATTATGCATACATGATTTGATTGAAGGAAATATCATTACTACTTTAGACATATGCATGCAGTGCCACACACTTAGAGATTTCCCCCATGCTAGACCAGGGAACAGAGATGCCCGACCTCAGGCATAGGCTACTAGTGCCCCAACTCTAGTACTTTGTCCCACCCCTGCTCAGGGTGCTTCTTTTAGCACCACTGGCGGTCAGTGCCAGAATAGGTTCTATGCCTTGCCACCCCATCGGGAGCAAAAGGACTCCCCTCATGTTGTTACTGGTATGCTCTATGTATTTTGTCTTGATGTGTATGTGTTGTTGGATCTCGGGTTAAGTCTCTCTTATGTAACCCCACTTGTAGCTGTGAATTTCAAAATAAGTCCCAAAAATATTTTCGAGCCTTTCCTAGTTTCTACACCAGTTAGAGAGTCTGTTCTTGCTAAACAAGTGTATAGGAATTGCCTTGTTACTATGCTTTATAAAGTCATACTTGCGGATTTGATAGAGTTAGACATGATAGATTTTGACCTTATTCTGGGTATGGATTGGCTTCATTCTTGCAATACATCTATAGATTATCATCACCGTGTCGTCAAGTTTTAGTTTCCTGATGAACCAGTGTTTGAGTGGTCTGGGAGATCGGCATCTCCCAATAGTCATTTTATCTCCTATATCAAAGCTAGAAAGATTATATCCAAAGGTTGCATCTACCACCTAGCTAGGGTCAAGGACAGTAAGTCTGAGACTTCAACCACGCAATCGGTTAATGTTGTAAAAGAGTTTCCGGATGTCTTCCAAGAAGATCTCCTAGGGGTACCTCCCAATAGAGAGATATATTTCGGGATTGACCGTCTTCTCGACATTCGGCATATTTCTATTCTGCCATATCATATGACACCTACAGAACTCAAGGAGTTGAAGGAGTAACTCAAAGATCTCTTAGATAAAGTTTTCATTAGGCCTAGTATTTCTCCTTGGGGCACACCCGTCTTGTTCGTGTGAAAGAAAGATGGATCTTTGCATATATGCATTGACTACCGTTAACTCAACAAAGTCACCATAAAAAATAAGTATTCTCTTCCGAGAATGGATGACCTATTTGATCAGTTAGAAGGTGTAAGTTATTTATCCCAGATAGACCTTAGATCCGGCTATCATCAACTTAAGGTGAGAGAATGTGATATTCCAAAGACATCCTTTCGAACCCATTATGGTCATTTTGAGTTTCTGGTCATGTCTTTCGGGCTAACCAATGCCCCAACCACTTTCATAGACCTCATGATTGAGTGTTCAATAAACACCTTCATACGTTTGTCATTGTCTTTATAGACGACATCCTTGTGTACTTCCATGATGATAATGACCATGCAACTCACCTTATAATTGTCTTGCAAAATATTAGGGATCATCAGTTATTTGTCAAGTTTAGTAAGTGTGAATTTTGGCTAAGGTCTGTAGCCTTTCTGGGTTATGTTGTTTCAGTCGAAGGTATTAGAGTTGATCCCAAAAAGACAAAATCTGTGAGAAATTGGCCTAAAGCTATCTCTCCATCTGACATTAGAAGTTTCTTAGGTCTAGTAGGCTAGTACCATTATTTTGTTAAGGGTTGCTCTTCCATTGCATCTACTATGACCCAGTTGATCCAAAAGAAAGTTAAACTCCAGTGGTTCGATTCCTGTGAGAAGAGTTTTCAAGATTTGAAGACTCGACTCACTTCTGCCCCTGTGTTGACTTTGCCTGATGGTACTGATGAATTTGTGGTGTATTGTGATTCCTCTAGAGTTGAATCTTAGGTAGAGGAGGTGTTTATATTTGTTGAAAGATTATGATATGAGCATGTTGTATCACCCGAGCAAGGCAAATATGGTAGCAGATGCCCTTAGCAGATTGTCCAGGGGTAGTGTTGAGCATATTGAGGAAGGTAAGAAAGACTTAGCTATTGATGTTTATTGTTTGTCTAGTTTGGGTGTTAGATTAATTGATTCAGCGGATGGGAGTACGTTGGTACAGAGTAGTTCTGAATTTTCTTTAGTTTTGAAAATGAAGGAGAAGTAGGATAGGGATCGTAGTTTGGTCAAATTGAAAGAGTTAGTTAAGGACCAAAAGTCAAGATTTTCTCCCAAGGAGGAGATGGTGTGTTGAGGGTGCATAGTAGTATGTGTGTTTTGTGTGTTGATGATTTGAGGCAGAGGATTATAAGTGAAGTACATGGTGTACATTATTCTATTCATCCTGGTACTAACAAGATGTATCGCGACTTGCGGGAAATCTACAGGTGGAATGGCATAAAGAAATACATCGCTTAGTCTGTAGCAAAGTGTGGGACATATCAATAGGTTAAGGTATAGCACCAAAGATCGGGTGGTGTGATGAAAAAGTTTAGTATACCCACTTGGAAGTGAGAGATGGTGAATATGGACTTTGTGACCGTGTTGCCTCTTTCGCGTCGTCATCATGATTCTGTTTGGGTTGTTGTGGATAGGCTGACTAAGTTTGTACATTTCTTGCCCATGTATACATCTTATACGACTGAGGATTATGCTAGATTGTATGTTTGGGAGTTGGTTAGACTACATATAGTTCCTTTGTCTATCATTTCGGATAGGGGTACTAAATTTACTTCTCAGTTTTGGAGGGCATTTCTGCAGGGTCTTGGCACCCAAGTTCTTTTGAGTTCAGATTTTCACCCGCATATAGATGGTCAGCCTGAGAGTACCATTCATACCCTAGAGGATATATTAAGGGCATGCTCTCTTGATTTCAAATGAACTTGGGAGGAGCACTTCCCATTGATAGAGTTCGCCTATAACAATATTTTCCTTGCTAGCATTAAGATGGCACCATTTGAGGATTTTTATAGTAGGAGGTGTAGATCATCCATAGGTTGGTTTGAAATTAGAGAAGCTGCTGCGTGTGGGCCTGATGTAGTATTGGAAACTATGAAGAAAGTTAAGTTGATTAGAGAAAGGTTAAAGACTGCTCAGAGTCATTAAAAGTCTTATGATGATGTGAGAAGGAGAGATCTTGAGTTTAAGGTAGGTGATTTGGTGTACTTAAGGATTTCACCCATGAAAGGGGTGAAGAGGTTTGGTAGGAAAGAGAATCTTAGTCCCCTTTATGTTGGTCCGTATCAAGTTTTGAGCCATATTGGTAAAGTGGCTTATGAAGTTGAGTTACCCTTAGAGTTTTCTGTCGTTAATCCTATCTTTTATGTCTCCATAATTAAGAAGCAGATTGGTGATTCCATTGTGGTTGATACTTCAGAGAGTATTGATATTCAGGATAGCCTTTCCTTCGATGAGATTCCCATGGAGATCTTAGATTTTTAGATCCGTAGACTAAGGAACAAAGAAGTTCCCTTGGTCAAAGTTTTGTGGCGAGACCAATCTGTTGAGGGTGCTACTTGGAGGCCGAAGCAGACATACCAGCCAAATACCCGTACCTCTTTTCTGCAAGTTTAGACCAATCCGAAGGTACTATTCTTCCTTGATAAAGCTTTTCAAAGCTAAATTTCAGCTATGCATCTATTCTTGTATGAGCTCGTGTATTTTTCGGAGTATTCATGAGTTTAGAGATACCTTGAACCATTTAGTCTATGTTTCGGATGTCTGTACTCTATTTTTATATATTCCTAGCCTAACTCGCGACATTTGAGAATGAATGTTCCCAAGAGGGAGATATTGTAAGGTCCCGCAATGTTCCCTCTTAGTTTGAGCTTTAGGGTGTGTCAAGTGAGACGTGATTCCATCTCTAAAATATTGAGAAGTGGCTTCCTAAGTGAGTATCATGCTAACCATGTAGAATTTCTTAATTTTGACTTTTTATCATAAGGGAAATCTGATAAGCTTTCCGTCGATATAAGATTTGACCAACTCGAAGACTCGAGTAAGAAGTTATGGCCAATTTAAGCCTTCTTCATAAAAACTGCATCATTTGAGAGCCTAGTGCATCGTAGAGAGGGTGCATTCAGGAATTTTCAATATCCTATGGGACTCCAAGATAGTGGCGCATCGCGGAGTAGTCCCAAATCCTAACCATTGGGAAAATGCATGGCTCCTCATCACAGAGGCTATCAATTTCCCAATTGTTATTTTCCAGAGAGCCAACATGATTAGTGGCGCATCGCAGAGGACAGCAAAATTGGGTTCCAGTTTAATTTTTCCAGTTTTACATAGACATTTAAAAGGGTGTTTTGGACTTTTTTCAAGCCTATAAAATCGTGGAAACACTAAATCAAAGCCATTTGCAAGCATCCTATAAGGGTTTTATCTGGTTTTCCCTCAACAAGAACCCTAAATACTCAAAACCTCTTCAAAGAATCTCAAGAATCCACCATGGATTTTCTAAATTGAGTTAAGATTCTAGGTTCCCAAGTGAAGGGTCTCAAGAACCCTCATCCCAAAGCAAGAGTAGAGTTCCAAAAGTTAGAGTTCTTCTAAAGCTTCAAATTAAAGGTATGTGGGGTTTTAAACTTGGGTAACCCTTTCACCCTTGTGCCCAAAATATTTATTTACATCATGATTTTTCTGAAATTATGGAGTTTTTACATGAGTTTGAATTGGGGTTTTCACCCATATTTTGAATGGATTTTGTTGTTATTTTTCATGATTTGAGAGTTAAATGGCATGATTTCTACATGTTTTCTTGAGTTTTTACAGTTGTATAAAACCCATGACTTTACTCCATGAGAAGCTTATATTTGAAATGTTGAGATATTGAAGCATATGACAACATTGAGATTTTGAGATGAATTGCTGAAATTTCTAGATTTCAACATGATTTATGAATCTATATGCTATATCTTATGCTTTTGATAAGCTTTAACTTGAAATTGAACTATGGGTTAGTAAGTCCTATTCGAGACTTATGCAATTATGAACTCTCATGCTATAAGCACCAATGATTTGAGTATTTTGAGACGGTTGAAAATTGAATTGACCTAATGGTCCGAAAGGTTTGAAATCCACTTTACTATACAAGATTATTGATTTGATTAATGGGTTCGTAGTGAACCATGATAGTGTTCTAAAAGTGGATTTTTTTGAGATGAGCGCAGGTAATCTAAAGGGAGTAGTACCTAGCATCGAAGAAGTAAGCTACTACGGTTTCGTACCCCAAAAACTATGTGCCACTATAGGATGTGAGCCTGAGGCTGATTATATTATGATTGTGAGTGGGCCTGAGGCCGATTTGTTTATGTGGGCCCGAGGCCAATTTTTATTAAGTGATCACTAGACCTAGGTTATACTCCTTGGCAAGAGTATGACGTTTCTCCCCAACGTGGGGTCTCTTTCTTAGGAGGACAAAATATTTGACTCCATGAGCTCACATGGTTTATGTCGATTACGAGAACCTCCCTTGCCTTTTGAACTTCAAAATTAAATTCTTATTTTCCTTCCCTATAAGCTATTTTCCTAAATGGTTGAATTATAAAGATATTCCCTAATCAAGTTATTGATTTGAGATGAGATATTTTCTAAATTGAATGAAATGCCTTCAAGTATGTTTTCAAGTTTTATGATTACAAATTCCAAGTATATAAGTTTCTAAATGATGGTGAAGTGTTTAGCATTGAAGACCTTTTACTCTCTTGAGATATATGCATGACTTGAAATTGTGGTTTGAAATCCCTTAGCCTTTGGGCATTGAGAGTAAGAGAAGGTTTCCAATTTTGAAGTTAAATAATGATGACCCACGAGATTGTGTTACATTCTTCATTCTACATGACTTATGAGTTTTATATTTTATATTTGTTCAAGCTATATGATTCATCTCATTATGCATACATGATTTGATTGAAGAAAATATCGTTACTACTTTATACATATGCATGCACCCCCGCATACTTAGTACATTCCAAAGTACTGATCTACATATATGTCTATGTGCAACATTGTCTTATAATGTAGGTTCAAGTTCTCAGTCCTGCCTCACCTATGATTCTCCGAGCACCTTGCCTATATTTTCTACAGTGGTGAGTCCTCTTTGTTCGATGATCGATCTTCAAATTTTTATTGTGCTTGAGAGACTATGTTTTATTTTCTGTCCATTTGGAGTCAGTTAGGGCTTGTGCCAATGGCTCTCTAGATTTTGATTCTTAGAGGCTTTGTCAGACTAGTATCAAACTTGTGATAGATTGAGAGGGATCAGTATTGTGGTTTTGTTGAGATTTCTCTATGTTGTGGTCCTATGAACCAATCATCCTTTCTTATTTCCTTTCTTGTAATATGGATATGGGAGTGTTTAAGTCTATCCTTATCTTAAAATGGGTGTTTTTGGGTTTAAATTGTCTCTAAGGGTTAGCTTGGGGTTACTTGTAGCCTTAAGCACCGTGTGATGTCCCGGAAGGTGATTTTGCGTCGTTACATTGTTCTTAGAAATTGGGAGAGTGTTAGTTGACCTGGAGTTGAGTAAGCTAAAATTTAGCTCAAAAGGAAAGAGGTTAGTTTTGAAGTGTGTAAATCCATGAAACAACAAAAAAGATGAGTGTCTTTTTTTTTGTTGATGTATTCTACAAAGATGAGCGAGATGTACCAGTTAAGGATAGGTCTACTGTGGAGACCATGGCTGGTGTGGTTGAACTTGAATGTAAGGGTGTTACAGCTTCCAAAGTGGTTGGACTAGGTATAATGCATTTTCTTGATTAAATAAATAAAGTAAAGAGGTATAAACAAGGTGTTTTGATGAATTCTGTGTAGTGAAGATGACTGAGTCATGTCATGATGTTAAATCAGGCACTGCTTGGGAGTCAACCCATGGTGTTTTTTTATTTGTATTCATCTTATGTGGTTGACATCTGATCTTCGCACCTATGATGGCATAGGTTTGTTTCTAACACTCTTATTTTGGTTTGACGCATTGGGGACAGTGCATATTTTAAGTCGAGGGGGGCTACTAGTGGGTGTTGACGTCCTCTTGGGGTTTTTGTTGCCATGTCTCTTTTTCTCTGAGTCTTTTCCTATTAGTGCTAGCATGTTTATATTGTGTTTTGTTTCGTGATGTTTTATAATTAACTGGGAGAAAAATAAGTACCTAGGGCAGTTGACATATTTTTTTTAATTTTTAGGACAAATGATAAATACCTCTCCAATTGTGTATTTTGTAACTGTGTGATATGAATCTATATGCAAATATTGTAAATCTTTTTATGGAATTAGTATTAGGGACAAGATGATCACTGCTAACAACTGTATAACCCGGTCAAGTAGTATCTTGTGATATACCTTTTTGCCAAGTGTGTGTGAGATTTTTCCAAGTTTCTTTGTGTGTTAAATCCAAAACTTACCTGGTTAGTCTTGCCTAGGTTGTAGGATAGTGGTTAGGAATGGATAATAGGCTGTTTTTGATATTATCCCACATTTAGCCTAAATGGTCTTCCATGTGAGAATGATATCCCCTGATCCTTATGTTGAGCCTGTTTTCCTATTTTTCTTGTAGACCTATCACCTTCTCATTTGTATCACAATGAACCTGTTTTGGCCCTGGTACTCCTTGGACATTGTGCACTTCGATTAAGGAAAATAGCCTAAGTGAAGGGTGGCTATCATAAGGGTGCATGATGTAAAATGAGTATGAAAAAAGGTAAAATGAGAGAGAAGATTGCAAGGCTGGGTGTGGTAGAAAAAGAATAAGAAAAGAAAAGTTGTGAAAAAAGAAATTGAATGACTAAAAGACCATACCCAGCCTGAAGTTGCTTTAATAAATAAAGGGAGAAATAAGTTAAAGGTTAATAAGTGAGACTCCAAGAGTTAGTGTAGTTCCAAGGAGGCCTAGTCACTTTAAATATCTTTATGAATCATACCAGCTCCAAGCCTGCGTTAAAAGCTTCAGAAATTTCTTATAGTGATCCTAAATCAACTGTCTAAAAGCTTAGGTGTTGAAAATAAGGGCAAGCTTTATGTATTTGACATACATTTATTGGAACTTGTTTCTGAGGGAGAGTGTCTCTTAACCGTACCTGCAGTGACATGCTTGATTTCATATATAAGTAGAGACGGACTTCTTCATTGTAAGGGCACATGGGTTGTATTTCTGGCTGCTTACTTGTGTAGGTAGTGTAACTTATATATATGCGAGGTTGTTTGTTGCTAATGTGATGCCATAGCTTGATTTGTTTGTGTCACATTATAGACATTCATTAATATACATAGTTGGGTTTAAAGTTAATGAACTTGCAGAGAGTAATGTGTTTTGAACTAAAATTGATGATTTACTGTCATAGGTATCTTATGTTTCTCTTGGTTAAGCATCGCAGTATGGAATTATGTAGTTTCTTGAGACAAGCAATTATTTTAAGTTGAGAGTGTTGTTGTTCTAGCTTTTGATGGAACATTGTGCATGTTTTTCTTAAGAAAATTGCATGTTTTCAAGCAACCAAGGTTGCATTTAATACTGGATTTAAGTGTTTTAGGGTAAGGTGCTAGCTGAAGGAGAAATCTCAGGAAATTAGCAAAAAAATATCACTGGTGGTTAAAATTGTGGACCACTAGTATTGTGGTGGACCACCAAACTGAACAGAAAACTGACCTCCAGACCTAAAGCAGAATTCAGTATTTCAGAAGACCCAGTGATAGTCAAAATAGTGGACCAGCAGATTTAGGATTTCAAAAGAACCAATGGTCATCAAAATTCTGGACCACTTGTTTTTTGATGGACCACCAACCTGACCACCAGACCCAAATAGAATTCAGGATTTCAGAACACTCAGTGACGGTCAAAATAGTGGACCACCAGTTTTGCGGTGGACCACAACCTGACCACTTGATTTAGGATTTTAAAAGATCCACTGGTGGTAAAAATGGTGGATCACTAATTTTGTGGTGGACCACTAACCTGACCACCAGACAAAAATAGAATTTAGGATTTCAGAACACTCAGTAACGGTCAAAATGGTGGACAACCAATTTTGCGGTGGACCACCAATTTGACCACCAATTTGGACACATTTTTTTTTTCGGAATTAAAATTTAAAATCCTTTTTTACCTAGGAACATATAAATACCCAGTTTAAGGTTTTATTAGGGATCTTTTATCTTTTATCTTTTATGAGGTATTTCCATACTTCAAACAGATTTGTACGTAGTTTTTCTCTCAAATTCATTCCAGAATTGTGAATCTAGATTCCATTATCATTTTCTCCATTAAAGATTGAAGAACAATAATTATGACTTTTGTAAGTAAATTTTGAATTAATATATGAATAACACAATGACTTCTTCTATTTTTGTGATGGAGATGTGTGGCTAAGCTCCCATAACTAGGGTTACGGGAGCCTTGAAGTGAATAGCTGATTGAGGGCTGTGAATCTAGTTGATTCCCATGATTAATTGATATTGCATAAACCCTTCTTCTCTTTAATTACTTTTCTTGGGTGCACACTTGAAAAGTGAGGCCAAGGACATCACTTGTTCGAATAGAAAATTGTTTATTGGGAAAAGAAAGATTTTACATAAATCTAAAGGATTTAACCTTTGGACAAATGGTAGATTCCTTAATCGGATCGACCCATCTGAGAATATAGTTGAATAAATAATATGTTCCTTAAGTTTGAAAGAATTATGAAATAAGCAACTCATTTAGGTTGAGAAACTAATTGATCAACCATTGAATTCAATTACTCTTGCAATTAGAATTGCTCATTGGGAATCCAAAATAGTTCACAACCCTAAATACTTAAGCATCTTGATATCCATAACTCTAGATTGACTTCTCTTACTAAATTAATATTAGAAATACAATTGATATTTGGATTACTTTCTGTGACAAACATTTGAATATAATTTATAAATCAAAACCCCCATTTTATTATGGAACCCTTTATCAACAGTCAAATAATAAGAATATTACTTAGTGAGCACAGTATTCCATTGGGATTTGATACCCAAACCATTTGGGTTGTACATCTGACAGCGACCGCTTACACTTTCTAATAAGAGATAATTTAGGCGTACCAAATTTTGGCTCCGTTACCAGGGAATACAGTTGTAATTTAGGCGTACCAAATTTTGGCACACTTGAAGATGCAAATGGATTTGTTTACCAAGAATTTATTATCATGAAATATTGAGAAAGTGAAAACTGTAGGATCTCAAGGTAGAGCTGACTCTGATTTTGTAGAAGAGGCAAACTATCTAAACAATCAAAGAGGTTTTTGAGGCAATATCAAAGGAAATCAAGGTCAGATCTATTACGATAAGTCTAGTTACAAGGTTAGAGATCAAGAGAGTTAGAAGAATAATAATGATAAGAGTGGACTATATGTACCTCCTAGAAGTCGTGATAATGCTGCCACCAGTTTAGGAAAAATGTCAATAGAGGAAATGATAAAGAAAATATTGAAGGGAGTTGAGGCTATATATACTGGGTTGACGATGATGAAGAGTGGCTTATCTTTCATGAGTCAATTAGTAAATTTGCACTAAACTTTTATCAAACAACTGGAGCAGCAGATAAGCCAATTATTCACAGCATTCAACCAAGAAAGAGTGTGACTTTGCCAAGTGATATAGTTCAGAACCATTAAAATAATGGATATTGTATGGCAATTACCATAGAAATGGTAAGTTATTACCGGGTCCTTCTGTTGGAAAACTGTTATTGAAGAGGTGATCAAAGAAGATGTTGAGCTTGAAGAAAGTAATCCTGTGGAGTCTGGGAAGTAAGATATTATTGATGTTCCTTTGGATTATCAGTTAGTTGATGGATTAGAAAAAGGGGAAAACTAGGAAAAGGAAGTTGTGGTGACTTCTCTACCAAAACCACCGTCTCTATTTCCTCATAGATTAAAGAAGAAGGACGACAACACAATGTTTTGCAAATTTATGACCATACTAAGTAGTTGACGATCAATTTTCCATTAGTGAAGGCATTGGAACAAATGCCCGGGTATGCAATGTTCTTAAAATACCTTGTCATGGAGAAGCGGACAGTTATTATGAGTTGGTGGATAATCTCCATCATTGTGGTTCTATCTCCATACGGTCTTTGGTGCAGAAGAAGGCAGACCCAGGAGCATTTATCATCTCGTGCACTATTGGATCTATTGATTTTGCAAAATGCTCTATGTGATTTGAGAGCTAATATAAACTTGATGTCGTTTACTATGTATCATAAATTGGGTTTGGGTGATCTATTCCCACAAACATGATGCTAGTTATGGAAGATAGGTATGTGAAGTGGAAAGTACGGATTCTTTAAGATGTACTTGTAAAGGTTGCTGATTTTATATTTCTTGTCGACTTTGTAATTCTTGATTGCAAAGTAAATTTCAAAGTACCTATAATGTTGTGTTGTCTATTCTTAGCTACTGGGAGAGTGTTAGTTGACCTGGAGTTTAATTAGCTGAAATTTAAACTCAATGGGAAAGAGGTATGTCTTAAAGTGTGTAAATCTATAAAACAACAAAAAGAGATGAGTGTCTTCTCAATTGTTGATGTATTCTATGAAGATTAGCAAGATGTACCAGTTAAGGATAGGTCTATTGTGGAGACCATGACTGGTGTGGTTGAACTTGAAAGTAAGGGTGTTAGTGCTTCCAAAGTGGCTAGACTAGGAATAAAGTGTTTTCTTGATTCAACAAGGGAAGTAAATAGGTATAAATATGGTATCTTGATGAATTCTGAGTAGTCAGGATGAGTGAGTCATGTCGCGATGTTAAATCAGGTGTGATTGGGAGGCAACCCAAGATGTTTTGTTATTTGTATTCCTCTTATATGGTTGACATTAGATCTTCGCTCTTATGGTGCCACAGGTATATTTCTAACTCTCTTGTTTTGTTTTGACTCATTGGGGATAGTGCATGACTTTAAGTTGAGTGGGGCTACTTGTGGGTGTTGATGTCCTCTTTATGTTTTTGTTTTCGTGTCCCTTTTCCCCGGAGTCTTGTTCCTAGTAAAGCTGGCATTTTTTGGCGTATTGTGTTTTTTTCGTAAAGTTTTGTGGTTAACTTGGAGATAAATAAATACCTATGGTAGTTGAGATATTTTTGTTGATTTTTGTGACAAATGATAAATACCTCTCCAATTTCTATTTTTTAAATATGTGTTATGCATCTATATGCAATTATTGTAAATCTTTTTATGGCAATGGTATTAGGGACACAATGATCATTACTAATAATTCCATATTGTGATATACCTTTGTGCCAAGTGTGTGTGAGATTTTACCAAGTTTCTTTGTGTGTTAAATCCAGAAATTTCCCGGTTAGTCTTGCATAGGTTATTGGATAGTGGTTAGGAAAGGATCATAAACCCTTCTTACACATTAATGACTTTTCTTGGTTGCAAACTTGAAAAGTGAGCCCAAGAACATCACTTGTTCGAATAGAAAAGTGTTTGTTGGGAAAAGAAAGGGTTTACATAAATCTAAAGGTTTTAACCTTTGGATAGAGGGTAGATACCTTAACCGAATCAACCCATGTGAGAATATAGTTGAATAAATAATACGTTCCTTAAGTTCGATAGAATTAAGGGATAAGCTACTCATTTAGATTGAGAAACTAATGGGTAAACCATAAAATTCAATTACTCTTGCAATTACAATTGTTCATTGGGAATTCAAAACAGTTCAAAACCCTAGATACTTAAGGATCTTCGTAACCATAACCCTAGTTTGACTTCTCTCACTGAATTAATATTTACATTACAATTGACATTTGGATTACTTTTTGTGACAAACATTTGAAAACAGATGATAAATTAAAACCCCCACTTTATTTTGGAACACTTAATCAATAGTCTAATAACAACAACAATACTTAGTGAGCACAGTATTCCCCATGGGATTCAACACCCAACCCAGTTGGGTTCTATATTTGATAGCGACCGCTTACACTTTCTAATGAGAGTTGTAGTTTGTGCGTATCAAATTTTGGAACCATTGTAGGGAATACAGTTGTAAATTATGTTTGTGTTTGTTAATTGACCTTTGGTCAAGTTTTCCAAATTTTACCTTTGTTTGTTGTTTTTGATTTGTGAAGGGTAGTTATTGTGTATGCCAATGCAGTTTGATCTTAATAACGAAAAGGATGTAATGGATGGGGCAGGTGCTACTTGAGCTATTATTCCTCCACCTATAGCACTAGGAACTAAGTTTAATATTAGAAGTACGATGATTCAACTTGTCCATCTGAAAGGGTTGTTTGGTGGACACTCGAGCGATTATCCTAATATCTATTTAGTGAACTTTGTCACTATTTTCAACTCCTTTGATAACCCGGGAGTTGGACAGAATGCTATCTGACTACGTTTGTTTCTATTGTCTCTGTCTTGAGAGGCAACACTATGGCTCAATGAACCGACTCCCGATTCTATAACCAACTGAAGCCAGTTGAAAAAGGCCTTAGTATAAAGGTTATTTCCATCTTCTAAAAGGATACATTTGAGAGATGATATCAACAACTTTCAGTAGCTTCCAACCAAAGCTCTTCACAAGACTTGGGAGAGATTTCAAAAGAAGCTGATGCAATGCCCGAATCATAATATAACCGATATTCATTTGGTGGAGACTTTCTATAAGGACTTCACCTCTATTATGAAGCCAGTCATGAATGTATTTATATATCATTTCATTTTGTAACCCCGTAAGGCAATCTAGGTATATTTCAATCCTAGCCACAAATTAATTCTTTATTCTACGAAAGTTAGGATCTAACTCTCTATATTATTCGTTCTATCTCATTGATTCTCCTTTAGGGTTTATAATAAAAATTAAATTTAGTTCAATGGTAGCTAAGTATTAAAATAGTACACACAAGGATATAAGAAAAAATTTATGATAATCAAATAAATGAATCCAAAGTTACTAAAATCATATAGTTAGCTACCATAATCCTAGAACGAGAAGTTTAAATCCACATAGACATGGAAAAATCCACAATCCGGCCTCTATAGCGACTTATAACTCTCTCTAGGACAAAAGTTGTGTATAAAACTTTTATAACAATTTTATGGAGGTAGAAAACAGATCCAATAAAATAACTGAGTCCAAAATGGACTAGGAAAAATTAATTACGATAGGGATCCTCCATGCCAAATTGATAAAGTGAGCCGTGACATGCCAATAAGGTGGCTAACCATTGGGCAGGCATATTTCAATTTGTAATTCAAATGTCACTTTTCAATATTTTATTAAGTTTATTCTCTTAAGCTACTAACTTAATTTTCTTTTATAATCTTCCATCTTTAATTTGTTTTAGCTCCAACTCACTTCATCTTCAGCATCATTTTAGTCATACATGTCAAATATAATGTTATGCATAATCCATAAAATTAATGCTAAAAAGGACAAATAAAAATACTAATTATGAGGTAAATAATGACGAAAAACAAATAATTTTGTCCTAACATCATCACTACTAAAAAATAAAGATATGGCACTATAGTGTCTCAATCAAGGGGCAAATGTTGATTTGAACCAGTACCATAATATGATACAACATAAAAATAGGATGGAATTAGTACTTTGAAAATACTGAGTGTGTGAGATATGTAAATATTAAATATACCTAATATGGTGGAAAATGCTAAGAACTATAATTTATATAAAATAAACTACAGTGCAATGACCCTTTCTAAGATGCATGAATTGTATGTATAATGATTTCAGTCATGAGTAAGCGAGCAAAATAAAATAAGGGTCATGTTCAAAATTGAGTGTAAAACTGTGGGAGGTTCACCATTTGAGAAACATTGAATACAATCTGTAACCCATGTTTGAATGGTGTTATTTACCTTGACATAGGATAAAAACCATAGCTGGCCTGGATTTACTAATGAGCCTATTTAGGCTTTGGGAACTCTTAACTAGTGAGGACCCTTGAACCTTTTATGCCACGTAGTTTGGTACTTGGGTTATCTAAACTTATGAATTCTTGGTAATAAGTACGAATCCCATAATTATTAACTTATGCTCATAATCATATTGAAATTTGAGTAAAATATATAAACTAGTTCAATTTGTAGTAACTAGAGATTACTGAAATCATAGTATTAGTTATATCCAATTTACTATCTCTGAAAATCATGACAAACATGGTATCCTAAACACTCATCTAAAATTAGCATCTATTATTTGTTACATGCTAATGTAACCAGAATCTAGAATTATATGCTCATAACATGCCAACATACAAAAAATATTCAAGGTCATATTGTAATACCTTGTATTTCCCTAACCTAGATAACCCTCAGTACATGGGTTATCCTAAATAATTTTTTTTAATACTCAGTATTTTATATTAGAGCTTGTCATTTTGTAGGAAATTTAATTAGCTTTCCAACGATATAAAATTTTCCTATATTGAACAATCGGGTAAGAAGCTATGGCAATTTTAAGTTTTAGTCATTAAACATCGTCATTCAGGCCAGTAGCGCATTGCGGAGTGTGTTAAAATAGAAATTGTCAATTTTTAGTGTTTCTTCATAATATTGGTGCATCGCGCTGTAGACCTAATTCACAATTGTCAATTTTCAGTATACTAACACGATTCCACCGCATCGCGATGCACTTCCAGTTAACAAAAAAAGTAGCAATGCTATACCACCGCATCGCGCCACCATGTGATTTCCCAGTTATAATTTTTTAGTGGCTTGGCGTGATAGTGGCGCTTCGCGCTAGGGTCAAGATCAAGAAAAATTTTAAAAAAATTAAAGTTACGCCTAGGGTTAAACCAGTCTTTTTCCATGATTTTATTCTTTCCAGATATGGGATTTAAGCCCTAAACATATTTAAATCCTTCATTATTCACTTTCCCCCAAAATCAAAAAGTATTTCTCTCCCAAGAGAAAAAAACCCTAATTCTCAAGAATCAAGGTCAATCCCAATAATCTCTCCAAGAACTCCAAGAATCTCACAAATTAAGGTATGTTAGATGTTCATCCATAGATCCTTACCTTCCATGGAGCCCAAGAATCCTTGTTTTTAAGATACAAAATTTAGGATTTATGATTTTCATGTTTAAATTAGATTGACTTCATGATTCTTGATATTGTTTGAGTTTTAATCCATGATTTAGATTACAAGTTCTACGAATTGATTCTAGTATGTGTTGAATTACATGATATTTATCATAAACCCTTCAATTTTCAAGTTTATTGTTGTAACCACGTTAACTATTTGTGTTTATGATTTAATGAACCAAGTATGTTTCTTATGTGTTTGATAAATTGTCTATGAGAATGAAGTAAAGCCATTATAGCATGCTAACATGTATTCCCCATCCATGTACATGTTAATGCATCACAAGTGTTTGATGAAATTTCTCTATGAATGGATTATGACCAAGTGAACATTGTTATGATATTCAAGATTATGCTTTTCTTTACTTTTCATGCTATCGAGTCCTAGGGTATTTAATACCCGACAATCTAGCTATTACTTAGAGGCTGTCAGTTACAGAATAGTATCAGTCATGTCATAATCAATAGTACTCTCAGTTCGTTATAGTAATCAATACAATTTAGTCAGTTATAGAACTTAGGAAAACTCAGCAATCTCAGTGTCAGTCCAGTCTAGTTTAGTATACTCAGTTTAGTGACTTTCAGTTAGAAGTAGGATTCAGCACCTAGTTAACCCAATAATGGGGGATCACCTGCTAGTAGAGGGTGTAACCCTTAGAAGCAATCCTTGCATTCTTAAACTACGTAACCAGTGTAGGTTGAGACATCAAACCTTCCAGTTGATGGTTCATGAAGTGCTCTACCTTCCAGCAGAGGTTATGTAATACCCTGTATTTCTACCTAACTTGAAATTGTCCCAAGAGTGTTATAAACTTACTTTGAAATATGAATCAACTTTTATACACGTGAAATTTTTAAGATTTTCACTTTTGTTGAGTGAGAAATTGAATAACATTTCCATCGATACTCATTTTATCAAAATACAACATCGAAAGAGAAAGTTATGGCCAAAATATAGAAAGCATTCAAAACTGCCCAAGTGTGACGGTGAAGGTCGACGGACCATCGGGCTAGCGATGGACCATCTCCCAAGCCATCGTAGAGGAAGCAGTGAGACCATATTCTACCTAAGGTCAATGGCTCAGGCGGATGGACCATCAAGCTAACGACGGACCATTTCCCAAGCTGTTGTAAGAGAGGCAATGAACCCCTATTCTACTCAGGTGCAATGATCAAGACCGATGGACCATCAATCCAGCGATGGACCGTTGCTCCCACCGTCACATATTTTGTTAAGTTATTTAAAGTCATTTTTAAAAGGGGATTTTTGGTATTTTACCACCCATCCTAATACCTAGTAATATCATATCAAGGCTCATAAGTTCATTATCCATCTGCAACATCAAATTAGGGTTTTATCTCAAAGATAATCCCTAAGAACAAGATCCAAATCCTTCTTTAAGAAACTAGGATATTCAAGTTCTTCAAGTACGAGAACTTTAAGGGACTTACAATCCAGGTATCTCATGTGTTGATTCATGGGTTCCTTTCACCCGTGAAGCTTAAGAATCTCTTTTCAAAAATCCAAGATTTGAGTATTTATGAATGTTCAGGATTTACATAGAATTTAAATTCTTGTTTATGATGTTGTGGGGTTTTGATTCATGTTTGAAATTATATATTCCGATGATCTACCCTAGGATGTGGTGATTTGCATAATAATCATGATAAACCCTTAAATTTACTCATTGATTGATGTATCTATGATTATTATATGTGTTGACGATTGTATAACCAAATCATGCTCCCTATGTGTTCACTTAAATGCATATGTGAAGGAAAAGTGTCATACTAGTATGATAATATGAAATCCCCATTTATGTACAAGTTTATGCATGTCCAGTATTTGATGAAATATCTTAGTCAATGAATTATGGATATATGTGTAACCTTTATGGTTCTTTAGAACTTCTACATCATGAAATCTCCAGCTTATTGTATTATGGATTATGATGCTGGTCATGTATTCAAGAAAGTCATGCTTTGTCAGTTTTATGCTATCGAGTCCTGGGGTACTTGTACCCAATAATTAGCTATGTTCTTAGAGCCAGTGTCATGTTTTAAAGATACTCTAACTATAGCCATGTTCATAGAAATTCAGTCAGTCATTTGACTCAGGAAAACTCAGCAAACTCAGTAATCTTAGAAATTCAGTAATCTCAGTAGTATTCTGTCAGTCAATAGAAATCAGTTAACTCATCCCAGTTCAATTCAGTTAATCATGTTCAGTGTCTATTCATATGGGAGTAGGATTTGGCACTGAGTGAACCCAAGTATGGGAACAAAAACCATCAGGTGAGGGTGTGATTCTTAGAAACAATCCTTGCATTACAAAACTATGTAGCCAGCATAGGAGGAGACATTAACACTGTCAGATAATGGTTGATGAGGTGGATAAGCACTGTTAGATAAGGGAACCACTATTTTTTGGGGAACACTATCATATGAGGGTCACCGATAGCTTGTCCTTACCAGTGGCACGACATTAACACCCTTCCAATTAGGGTGAAAGATTAGACCAAAACAACTATATTGATTTATCTAGGGTATGTCGGTTAGATGACTACTTCCCATAGTTTCAATTACAGATCAACATTTTCAGGTATAATCATTCAGTCTCAGTAAAAGAACTCAAATAGTTCTTCAGATTTTAAGACTGTCAGATAGAGTTAACTTAGAATAGTACGAAACTCAACTAGCTTCACGACAACCTAGACTATGAGATATAGTCTCTTAGTATCAGTTAGTTTAGTTATATAGTTATCAGTATCTTATGTTATCTATACACAAACTTAGTAATTATGTTATCACGAACTTAGTTACAATTACTATTTATTCATGCATGTATTCTCACATTTATGCTATGCAATAAGTTAGTATAGTTCATATATGTGAACCCTTTTGCATTCAGCCTACCTTACATGCATACTAGTATATTCAAATCTACTAACGCATTTGTGCTATGGTTTTTTATACCATAGGTTCAGAAGCACGAGATCCAAAGCATCAGTTACATTTCAGTCTCAGCAGTCAGAGTTAGCAGTGAGTCCTCATCCTTTGAGGACAAGACCATTACTTTATTATCTTATTAACTAATTTATTTCTGTAGTTGGAGTTAGTTGGGTACATATCCCATCAACTCTTTATTTAGACAGTTCAGTCAGTTAGAGGTTTTTCAGACTAGCATGTTCAGACAGTTATTTTAGTTGTTTGGGGTATTTCACATGCCACCTAGATGTTACTTTTTAACAGATATATGTCTCAGTTTTGAACCTTAAGACCTTAGAACCCTTATTTCCATATTTATATAGTATACTGTGCAGTGTTCAAGTATGGATATTAGCCATGGGTTAGCTTGTGGTCCTTCGAGGACCTGAGCATTGTGTAGCATTCTAGGTACCAGATTTGGGGCGTTTTAGGTTACCATCATTTTCATTTAAGGAACTTGATAGTAAAGGGTTAATCTCCATCTTATCTTTACTTGTGGCATGGTACTGGAACCCTTCCAATTAGGGTTACAGATTGGACCCCTATTATTTCAAATTAGGGCACGTCGGTTAGATGATTACCTCCCACAGTTTTAGTTTCTGTCTGAATATTTAGAATAGAACTCAGTTCAGTTCTACAAAATCATGACTATCAGATACAATCACTAACTTATCAGTAATTTAGTTTATCAGTTATCTCAAATTATCAGTATATTCAATTATTAAATGTCAGATTCAGTTCTAGTATACTTAATTACAGTATGCATAGTATGTTTAGTAGTTACAGATCCTACATTTATGCCAATCTAGATCTTGCATATCATTCAGTTAGTTATTGTTCATGCATATAAACCCATGCATTCAGCCTTACCTCATTTAGCATACCAGTACATTTCGACGTACTAATTGCATACCCGTTTCTTATGTTATGATGTTTCATATCATAGGTTTGGACGCTCAGGCTCCTGATGGCGCTTAGCTAGATCCAGCCAGCATTAGAATATTTAGTAATGTGTCCTCATGTATCGAGGATATTCTTTCATTTTAGCAATATTTTTGTAGATGGAGTTAGTTGGGGGATTATCCCACTAACTCCACTTTCTGACAGATTCAGTTAGAGGCTTTTCAGACTAGATTTTAAGAAAGTATTGTAGATTCAAATACTATTATTCATTATTAGTATTTTAGATTCTTTGAACCTTATGGAATTTCAACCTATTATTCAGCAATTACTTTAGTATTATTGTTAAGTGCTCACAACAGATATCATTCATGAGTTAGCTTGTGGTCCCTCGGGGTCGTAAGAACCATGTGATAAATAAGGGTAGTATCAGGTCCTTACAAATTTGGTATCAGAGCCTAAGGTTCAACAATGTCCTTGGGAGTTTGAAAAGCCGCATTGCATAGAGTCTTGTGCATAGGTGTGTAGCGCGCTACACTTATGGACAGGAGGCTATGATATATTTTAGGAAAATATTTCCTTCTTTTAGTATTCATATCATGTGAGTGATCATGAGATCAAGTTGCATTCTCAATCTAATTCAATTCTTTCTTTCATTTACAAAACAGAGTCTCAAAAGGACTAACGAAAGAAGAACCGAAAACTAGTGTAATACCTCGTACTTTTCTTAGCTTGAAAAGTTTTTCAAGAATGTTAGAAACTTTATTTGAGAGATGAATCCACTTTTTTACATGTGTTATTTCAAGATTTTTAATTTTTATCATGTAGGGAATTGAATAAGCTTTCCATCGATACCAAATTCGTCTAAATTTGACACCTGAGTGAAGATTTAGAGCCTTTTTGGTGAGAAAGTGTATCACCTGAGCCTTCAGCGCATCGCAGAGATATCTCAAATAGAAATTGTCAATTTCTAGTTTTGATACATGATAGTGGCATATCATTTCAAACTTCTAGGTTACAGACAAGGTGGCAATGCGATAGCTCCGCATTTCGCCACCATGAAATTTACCATTTGTCACATTCAAGTGACTTGACATGATAGTTGGCGCGTCATGCCAAACTTCCAGGTTACAGAGAAAGTGGCAACGCGATAGCTATGCATCACGCCACCGTGTAATTTCCCACCCCTATATATACCCAATAACACGTGATTTAGTCATTCTTCACAAAAAATATACTAGTTTTTCTCAAGTTTCTAACAAGAACAGGCTAGGGTTTCTATTGGGGATTCAAATTCAAGAAGGTTTCACTGTCAATCTTCCTGAAATCATGAACTAAGGTATTCATAGTGTTTATTCATGGACTCCTTTCATCCATGAAGTCTAAGAATCTCTTTTCAAATACAAGTGTATGGATTTGTGTATGAATTCCATATTGGGATTGTGTTGCTCATGTTGATAATGACCAATTAAGTTTTAATCCATGTTTGGTGATAAATTTTATGTGGAATTGACTAGTAAAGATGTAGATTCATGTAAACCTAGGATTACAACCCTCGGATGATGAAATTATATATGAATCATGATGTTTTGATTATTGTATAATGTTGTCTACATATATTATGCCTACCATGTGTTTGATTAAATGCCTATACGAAGGAAAAGTGCCCAACTAGCATTATATTATGAAATCCCCATATTTGTACAAGTTTATGCATATCATATGTTTGATGAAGTGCTTCAATATATGAATTATTAATTGTATTGTTAGTCATGTGTTCATGTAAGTCATGCTATGTCTGTTTCTTTCCATCGAGTCTTGGGGGTACTTATACCCGACAATTTAGTTGTGTTCTTAGATCCATGTCATGTTTTCAAGTTAATCTCATGCAAGATATGATCCATAGAACTCAGTCAGTCATGTGAATCAGGAAAACCCAGAAATCTCAGTAATCTCAGTGATCTCAGTACTCAGTAATCTCAGTATTCCCAGTCAATCTCAGTAACTTCATTATTCTCAGTCAGTTCTCAGAACTTAGTATATTCTGTCAGTCAACAAAACTCAGTAAATTTAGTTTTGCTCTGCTAGAAAATACCACTAGTATCAGTTTAGTTCATTTAATCATCTCAGTTTAGTTAATCAATTCGGTGTCTTTCAGATGGGAGTAGGATTCAACACTAAGCAAGCCTAGGGATGGGGACTCACTCGCTAGATAGGACTGAGATCCCTAAAAGCAATCCCTAACTTTCAGAACTATGTAGCCAACGTAGGTACGAGATATCACTCATTATATAGGACTGATATACTCAGGGATCACCCGTTAACACATTTAAATATATAAGACTGATCCCAGGGGTCACCTGCTAGATTAGGATTTACTCCACAACAGTTGTCTTTACAAGTGGCATGATACTGACACCTTTCCAACTAGGGTTACAGGTTGGATCCTAGTTAGCTTAGTATGGGGCATTTTGGTTAGATGAATATATCCCACAATTTAAGTTACAGAATTAGAACTGTCAGATACAGTAAATTTAGCTCAAGGGTATAGATTTAGGGCTATCAGATACAGTCAATCCTTATCATTATAAATAGACCTGGGATCACCCACCAGATAGGACTAATATCAACCATGGTCATTCAATATCAGTATCATCAGATGTAGAGATCACCCGCTAAATAGGACTGATCTCAGATTCAGTTACTCAAATATAGTATGGAACTCATCTAGTTCCATCAGGTTCAGGACTGTCAGATATAGTCACTTATATTATTAGTTATATCAGTTATCAGAACTTATGTTATTAGCATTCACCTTCAGGACTGTCAGATACAGTCAACAGACCAGTTCTTCATAATTCAAATTGTCAGACACAGTTATCTATGTATTAGTAACATAGTATCAGTTCCTCAGTATTCAGTAATATAGTATCAGTTTCTCACTCATCAATGGCTCAGATGTCAATTTCATAGACTCGGTATTTAGAACTCAGTATTCAGTCCTATCATGATCTTAGTTACAGTTACGTATGCATACATTTATTCTCATATTCATATTAGTCAGTCAGTTAGTATTGTTCATGCATATGAACCTATTTCATTCAGCCGACCTCACTTGTATACTAGTACATTCAAAGTAATGACGCATTTATGATATGGTGTCTTATACCATTGATTTAGAAGCGCGAGCTCTAGAGAACCAGTAGCATCCCAGTTTAGTGATCAAAGTTAGCAGTGAGTCCTCATCCTTTGAGAACATGATGATCACATTTCAATTTTCAGTTTATTTCAGTAGCTGGAGTTAGTTGGGGACATGTCCCATCAACTCCTTATTCAAAAAGTTTTGAGGCTTTCAGACTACAGTATGTTCAAATAATTATCTCAGTTGTTTTGGTATTTTTATACCATATTTTTTAGTTATGTACTACTTTTGAACCTTGTGCCCTTTCAGTTCGTGTTTCTACATTTATGATATTATTTCTATTATTTAGTTCTCAGTTTACATATACCAATCATGGGTTAGCTTGTGATCCTTCAAGGTCATGGGCACCGTGTAGCATTTTAAGTACAAGATTTGGGGCGTTACAACTAGTCAGTACCTCAGTCCATTTAGGAAGATCCCCTGGATAAATATGTCACTTACGCAGAATTTAGAACTGTATTTACTACTCTATCCAATTCAGTCGTAGCCCAGAATAAATGACTAACTGTTGTTCCAGCCACCCTAGTAGCCAATGCTACTTCAACCAAGATTCAGGACTTCACCCAAATGAATCCTCCTTTATTTATGGGATCTAAGTCTGAAGAAGATCCATAGGAGTTCCTCGATCATGTTTAGAAAGTGACAAACATCATGGGAGTGACTTCCAGTGAGAGTGTCGAATTAGCAGCCTATCAGCTACAAGATGTAGCCCATACATGGTTTAAGCAGTGGAAGGTAGACAGAGGCATAGATGCAGATCCCATAGAGTGGGAAGAGTTTGTTGTTGCCTTCCTAGATAGATTCTTTCCCTTAGAGTTTAGAGAAGCCATAGTGTTAGAGTACATCAATCTCAAACAAGGTAGTATAAGCGTAAAAGAGCATTCCCTGAGGTTTACTCAGTTTGTCAGGTATACACCCCACGTAATAGAAGACAATCGGTCCAGAATGAGCAAGTTTATATTTGGGGTGTTAGATAGTATGGTTAAGGAATGCAGAGCAACGATGTTGATTAAAGAGATGGACATATCTAGGCTTATGGTCCATGCTCAACAAATTGAGAAGCAGAAACTTAAGTAGAAGGAGAGGCAATATAAGAGGGAGATAAGAAGTATGATAAATTTCAGTCAGCCTAAGTCAGAGGGCGGTAACCATTCCTAGTTTTGTCTAAAGTCTTTCATTCCAGCTCCGTCTTCAACCATTGTACTGATGACCCAAGATAGCATAAGAAATGTTCATACTAATCTACTTTACGAAGAGTGAGGTAAGAATCATAAGGGTGTGTACAGAGCTAGCAATGATGTTTGTTTTAGGTGGGGCAAGCCAAGCTACCAAGTCAGAGATTGTCCTCAGGGTCAGTATAGTCTGCCTTCAGCACAGTCAGGTCGCTCGAATCAATAAGGTTCAATTTCCAGTGCCATGAGTGGGAAATTCCTAAATAGTTTTTATGCACTTCAGTCCCAACAGGATCAAAAAAGTCCTTCTGATGTTGACACTGGTAAGTTACAAATCTCTCACTTATATATTTATGCCTTATTAGATCCATGAGCTTTTCTATCTTTTGTAATTTCTTACATACCAATCCATACCAAGTTTAAACCCTAAAATAGTAGTATGGTTATTGATTTAGTAACCCATGAACATAGAACAACGGCTTTAAGCTAAGGGGGAGATGGTAGCATAGTACTAGGTAGAAGACCATGCATGCTTACAGTTCCTAGTATAAGGAGTTCCAGTTCACGCTGTAGTATGATTCAGGTTCCATAAGTTCAGAATTTCCAAACTCAGGCCATGTAGTTCATGACACACCTATTCATGTTTATCAGTATGCTCAGTTCTCATGACTCAAGTTATACTCTAAATGGTCTCTGAAGTTCAGTTTATGCCATGTGTTCCTCAGGCCTCAGTAGTGTGTCAAAGCCATTCAGTCATCCTTGAGTTAGATGGTACATCATCATAGTCTTTCTTAAACCTACTCAGTCTCGTATTCAGTACTATTCCACACTTTGTATTAGTTACCATCTCATATCATCCTCATGTCAGTCATATATTTCATAAATCAATTTTATCTATGTAATCATGCATCAGATATGCAAGTTCAGTATGTAAGTTAAGTCTATCAAACTAGTTACGTAATGATGCTTCAGTTCTACATTTCTAGTTCAGTACATAAACTCAGTCTATCTGTACTTCCTCAGCTTAACTAGCCACATTCAAGGATGAATGTTCTCATGGGGAGATATTGTAATACCTCGTATTTCCCTATCCTAGATTAACCCTCAGTACATGGGTTATCCTAAATAAAAAAAAATTTGAATACTCAGTAATATTCTGATTAGAGCCTGTCATTGTGTAGGAAATTTAAGTAGCTTTCTAATGATTTAATATTTGCCCAAATCTGACAACCGTGTAAGAAGTTATGGAAATTTTAAGTTTCAGCCATTAAAAATCATCATTCAGGACAGTAGCGCATCGCAAAGTGTGTTAAAATAGTAATTGTCGATTTATAGTATTGCTCTATGATATTAACTCATCACACCATAGACCCAATTCATTATTGTCAATATTCAGTAAACCAAAGTGATTCCAATGCATCATGGTGTACTTCCAGTTCACAAACAAAGTGGAAACACGATACCACCATGTTGCACCACCATGTAATTTCTCATTTGTCATTTTCCAGTGGCTTAGAGTGATAGTTAAGTGTGGCGTCATGGGTCTAGATCGGAAAAATTTCACAAAAAATTAAAGTTTCAACCAGGGTTAAACCAGTCTTTTCCTATGATTTTATTCCCCCCAGATGTGGGATTTAAGCCCTAAAAATATTTAAACCCTTCATTATTCACTTTCCCCCAAAATCAAAAGGTATTTCTCTCTCAAAAAAACAAACGCTAGTTCTCAAGAATCAAGGTCAATCCCAAGAATCTCTCCAAGGACTCAAAGAATCTCATGAATTAAGGTATGTTAGATGTTCATCCATGGATTCTTACCTTCCATGGAGCCCAAGAATCCTTTTTTTCAAGATACAATATTTATGATTTATAGTTTCTATATTTGAATTAGATTGACTTCGGGATTCATTATGTTGTTTGCGTTTTAATCCATGTTTTAGATTACAAGTTCCAAGCATTGAATCCAGTATGTGTTGAATTACATGATATTTATGATAAACCCTTCAATTTTCAAGTTGATTATTGTAACCATGTTAACTCTAAGTGTTTATGATTTAATCAAACAAGTATACTTCTCATATGTTTGTTAAATTGTCGATAAGAATGAAGTAATTCCATTATAGCATGCTAACACGTATTCCCCATCCATGTACAAGTTAATGCAAACAAGTGTTTCATGAAATGTCTCTATGAATGGATTATGACCAAGTGACCATACTTATGTTATTCAATATTATGCCTTTCTTTACTTTTTATGCTATCGAGTCGAGTATTAAATACCCAACAATCTAGCTGTTACATAGAGCCAGTGTCAGTAACAGAGTCGTATCAGTCATGTTATGATCAGTAGTACTCTCAGTCTATTATAGAGAATTCAGTCAGTTGCAGAACTTAGGAAAACTCAGCAATCTGAGTGTCAGTCCAGTCTAGTTCAGTATACTCAGTTTAGTGTAATTCAATTGGGAGTAGGATTCAGCACTGAGTGAACCCACGGATGGGGGCTCACCTGCCAGCAGAGGTTATGATCGTTAAAAGCAATCCTTGAATTCCATAACTACGTAGCTAGCGTAGGTTGAGACATCAAACCTTCCAGTTGAGGGTTGATGAGGTCCTCTACCTTCCAGTAGAGGGTACCACCATTCTCGTTTAGGGAACCTTCTTATAAAGGGATACTCTTCATCTTGTCTTTACCCGTGGCATAGTACTGTCACCCTTCTAATTAGGGTTATAGATTGGACCCCTATTAGTTTAGATTGGGGCATATTGGTTAGATGATTACCTCTCACAATTTTAGTTTCAGTCTCAGTCTTCAGAATAGAACTCAGTTCAGTTCAACAGAATCAGGTATGTCAGATATAGTCACTTAGTTATCAGTAATCTCAGATTATTACTACATTCAATTACGGGTTATTTGATTCAGTTCCAGTTTACTCAGTTATAGTATGTGTAGTATGTTTTGTAGTTATAGATCCTCCATGTATGCCAATCCAACTCTTTCATATCATTCAGTTAGTTATTTTTCGTCCATATTAACCCATGCATTCACCCTTACCTCATTTAGCATACCATTATATTCTCATGTACTGATCGCATACCCGTGTCTTGTGTTATGATGTTTCATATCATAGGTTTGGATGCTCAGGATCCTGACCATACTTATCCAGATACAGAAAGTAGTAGCAGATTTAGTAGTGAGTTCTCATATATTGAGGATATACTTTCATTTTAGTACTTCAGCTTACCCGTATTTTAGTAGATGGAGTTAGTTAGGGGATTGTTCCATCAACTCCACTTTCAGACAGATTCAGTTAGAGTCTTTTCAGACCAGATTTTCAGACAGTATTCAAATTCATATGTTAGTATTCATTTTTAGTATGTTAGATATTTTGAAATTTATGGCATTTTATCTTGTTATTCTGCAATTATTTCAGTATTATTGTCCCCTACACACAACAAATATTATTCATGTGTTCGCTTATGGTCCTTTGGGGTCCTAAGCATCGTGTGACGACTAGGGTGTAGTCTCGGGTTGTTACACATATGTTGTTCAAGGACATAAATATTGAATGAAACAGAAAATTAGGATACCTGAGAATTTGCCCTAATTCACGAATTTCTTAAAATAGATCTTTGAAAATAACTTTGTGCATGAGTATGAAAGGAGGTCCTTATTGAAAACCTACATACTTGGAATTTTAGATTTTGGTGAAGAACCCTATCTTTCTTCTATTAGAGATAAAGGAATTATCTTTAGAGAAATTTCTATGTTTTCGGTGAGAGAACGATGGTAAGGATCAAATAATCTCATTAATCCCTCTAAAAAAACCTTTAAAACAATGTAAGTCTAGGGATATAAGAATATATGAAAGTATCGCTACGAAACTATTTTAGATCATTTTTTAAATCATCAACAAAATAATAATCATGGCCATACAATGTTCGAATACATAAATAATGTAAGAAATCATAATATTTTTGGATACTTGGTAACTTTCCCTAATTCATGAATATTATAAAACTGAACATTTAAACGCATTTTAGCATGAGGGTGAAAAGGATCCCCTTATTAAATACCCATATACCTAAAATTTGATGAATCTTTTCTAAAAACTTGGTCTTGGAGCTTTTGGAGAAGAACCCAGGCTTTCTTTCATCACAAAGAAAAGAATTGCCTTCTAAGATTTTGTAAGTGTTTGGAGTGAGACTAAGAGTTAGAATCAACTAATCCTTCTTAAATCCCCTTACAACATCCTTAAAATGGCATAGTATAAGTCTTGAAATTTAGGAACATATGAAGATGCTCATGGGAAGATGTTTTAACAACATTGGATTATGATGTATGAGTCTCAAGATGAATCATCGTTATGAGCAATGAATCATATTCTATGTGATTTTGAGGTTACGATATATGGGTCTCATTACTATGAGTGGTCACAATAATCCGTTGTGACATATAAAAACTCATCGACAGGGGTTGTTTACATAAGCTGGATTTTCAACTTTTAGAACATTTAAAATATTTCTTCAGGGTGGAATATCATGATGACATAATCTGACATAAATGACTTATTATTATTGATTCATTGTCACTAGGTAGGAAAATAATCATTTGTGACTTTTGCCTAGATTTTTAGGATGACTCTAAGTGATGATGACTCATTGTCTAGAGGCTTTACAACTAATATAATTTTTATTCTATAGAACTTTAGGCCAAACATTTATGATGAGTGGTTAGGATGACTCATTTGGAATGATAATGACTCATTACCAGAGTTGTCCTATAGGGTTTTCTATTGATTTCAACTTGTTTCTTGTGCTAAGTCCTAAGAATGATCTTTGGTAATTTTGGTGTTACAATATCTCCACGTTTGAAACATTTGTCCTCAAATAAAGACTAACTTGGTTTAAAATATAAGGAAAGAGTTACAATCCCAAAATTGAGTTCTAAAGCTGAATACTGACATAATTACTTATTTTTGATTGAAACACAGGCTGAACTTAACTCATGGAACATATGTGCATACTAAGCTATCGAGCATGTTCTCTCATTTTGAAATTGGTTTATTCTGCAGCAGTAAATGCTAGTTACAATATGGGTTCCAGTGAAACCAATTTAGTCATTAGTAAAGATGAAGTAAATGGAGGTACTACGGTGAAGAAATAAGAGAAACCGAGGGACATGAGACTAAATGGAAATTCTAAGTAGGGGACAATTACCTTAAGTTGGAACTAAATTATAAAGAAATAGGTGATGATACTTAATTATTACATATGCTTCTGGTTCCCAAATAGCTCCCATAATGAACAAATGGACCGAGACAATCCACCTAACTCTCTACAGAAAAAGTAGAAGTATATTTAGTACCTGCATCGCGAGGGGGATACAGCGTTCGAAAATGGTTGGTGGGTTGAACACTAGAATGTAACTCAAGGATAGGGGATAAAATAAGGACAAATCAAATCCAATTCAAGAACATATGAACATCATCATATACATACATAAATAATATGACGGGAATGGGAACAAGACTTAACATTCAATTTAAAACTTATCTTGCATTGTGTAGCTCAACCATTGTAGTATAAAAGACACCCACGAGCTATAGGGGATGAGCTCTCCCTTACTTAGAAAGGCCCTAATGCATTAGACGCATGCATAAGAGGATATACATATGTACCATGAGGGACTCGAACCACCCATCACACAAAGGTGACTTAAGCACAAAATCATTTAATATAATATGGTGGACTCTAAGCTCCTAATCATGTGTTAATAATAAGGGGGGACTCGAACCACCAAGTCGTATAGACCCCCGCGTCGCCAACTATTATTTCCAGTATTGGTCCCTTAGGACCTCCAATTAAGAACATTTATCATGTATTCCCATTCATTGGACCATAATATACATTTAAGAATCCACTGCTGGTATCGTCCTACCAACTACGCTTGAAAGGTAACATCAACATGTCAAACCAATTATCATCATTTAGGGGAAAATCATAATCCTCTTGGTTCAATTATACAATAGCTTGGGGAATTACATAACCCCATAAGGTTCAATTCAAAATCATTATACTTCATTTACTTTACACATTATACAATAATTTAAGAGTAGTTTAATTTGCATATTTTTTATATTCAAAATCAATTTCACAATATAGGGTTAAGGTCATTACCAATTCAACTGTCAATATTTATAAAATTTAGGGGATTCATAATCCCCTAGTTTACTCACGTACCCATGCATCAAATTGGTTTCAAAACTACCATTTAAACATAACCAATTCATACAAAAACATAGAACATCACATAAACAATAATCAACCCTCAACCCATGTCCAAAAACCAACATCAAAACCATATGAATAGTACTTGAAAACAAATGTTTTTAACAAAATAACAATTGGGGAAGAGTAACTTGCCTAAAATACCCAAAATTATGAAGAGAATTCAATACTTATAGCTCTACTTGACCCACCTCTTGAAAACCCTAAGTATGGATGCCTGAGAAATTTGATAGAAAAAAAAGAATGTTTGCAGTGTGTTATCGATGAAAATAGGGCCTGAAGTATGTTTATAGATCATGGGTTATTACTGGATAAGAGGGAATTGTCTAAATTACCCTCATTACAGGATGGGAAATAAACCATCAATCATTATGGGTATCATAACGACTCATTACGACTTATCTCTATGAGTCATTGTCAAGGTAGTGTCACTAGGTAAACATATTGTTGACCATACAATTCATATACCATGGCTCGTAATGGGACCCTATGACTCTGTAAGTCCTGTTGTAGTCAACATAAAAAACATTTAGGTAACATTGGACATCTACAATTCACACATAATAATGACCCATAATGTGTCCTCATGACTCATAGTGAGCCACTCATACCCAGACCAGAATACTTAGCCATACACATTAGTTAGGCTACAATTTGGGTTATCATGACTTCCTATGACTCATAGGGGGAGCATAGTCTGGACAGTAAGGATAAAATTTCAGAAATTCATTAGAGATCAACACCTGGGGTGTTTTAGTTTGTTAACTAGACAATATTATATTCTCGATCTCTCTACAGAGATCTTTCAAAACAAAGATGTTTGAAATCAAACTTTTATACATGAATAAAATTATTTCTCACGTGATTCCCCAACTTCAGGAAGAATTTATTTGTCAAGTTCCTTTTGGTTGTCAATAAATGAGAACATATTGCCCTTCTTGAATGCCATGGTTTATGACATCTAATCTTTAGCAAGAGATTATTTATCAATAATCAAGGGATGAATTCTCTTATAGTGGTCTAAGAATGAAACCTTTGAGGCTTTGTGTAATAAACAAGGAAAACAGACTTAAATGAATTTAACTTAGCAATGACCATTGTTGTGGTCACTTGATCGCTAGAACATTCTTATTATCGAAGACAAGGGCCCCCCATAGCGGTCTACACCTTCCTTGATGACAACTATAACTCTGGCATGACTACTATAGTAGTCTTACTATATTGGTGAATTTGACTACTACATCAGCCTTAGTTAGTAACTCAAGAAAGTTTCAAGACTTCCCCCATTTCACAACATAACTATTATTTTAGACAATATAGATATATCCCATTAAAAAACTCTCTATAAATGGAGTTCTCCAACTTCATTCCTTGTTCCAAATCTTTCCATGATAAATTATGCCATGCAACAAACCTATAACAAATACAACCCCACCAAACGCTATACCACGATTCACAAATCATCATTAAGGAACATGGCAAAACATATCTAAGTCAAGAGATTAAGGTCACATAATTCATCAAATAGATATGTTACGTTCATTACAAAGCCATGTTATTATTAGTAGCCACATGACATACAAGTCATCAAATAGACATCTCAGGTCATCAATCTCAAACTAACCATATCGGAACTCACACTAGACAATCTCTGGAACTACTTCTCAAAGAAAAATAACACTTATTGGAACCATTTCCCTTCAGCATAAAAATACTCACCGAATAATTTTCCATCAGCATTATAAGAATATGAGTTTCAAAAATAACTCGATCAAGAAACTCAACCAATAATTATCATACTGCAATGCTTTTAACTCTGATTCATCAATCGACCCTATAACTAAGGAACATCAATCATAATCAAGTTTACTTAGTTTACAAGGTTTAGAAGTTCTGTTATAAGACAACCCAAGGGATACCATCTACTGATAATTATTACAAAAAATTTCCCATAACACCACACTAGTACCCGCCTAAATGTTCATTATCTCATTTATACGGGACCCTTTTATTTCCCATTATCCTTAGTTTATTTAATATATTATAAAAACTAAGTCAAGGAAATAAAATTCTCTCTCATTATCTCTTTAATACAAAAAACAATTCATCATCATATCAACATGTCAAAATTTATTTCAGTCATTTGACATGCAAAATTAATTGACTCCATATGAAATAATTAATCAACTAATTTTTCATAATTCATACAATCATCACACAAAGGTATTATCATACATCAATGCACCATGGATCACTACAACCCAACATACATTGGTATGCTGTAATCAACATCCATGATAAGAATTAACCACTAATTTTCTCATAATTCACATGATAGTTGTAAGTCCTAACCCTTAGTGATAGATACCAATTGGCATTGACTAAGCTCCAAGTTCGAACTCATCAAGATGCTAATTGGAATCAAGTATATTAAAATTGCATTGTAGAGATACCAATTTGAATATACTAAATACCAATAAGGCTCAACCCAGGTAAATAACAAATGAGGTAAGACAATAGAAAAAAAGTAAAAGAATGACTCCTAAATGACTCATAGCTCCCAGAAGATTTAATGTGCATGCCAACACACCAATATGTAGGACTTTACTCGATATTACTCCTGTAGTTTTGTGATAGGCAATCTAGTGATCTAACACCAACTATTAAAATCCAAATCTTAGGATGGGCGGGCACCTACTTTACTCTAAAATAGATAAGAGAACCCTTGCCACTAATCAAGTATGTACAAAATATAATTAAAACCCTTTTAAATAATAAATAATTAAATTTTATCACCATTGATAACTAAATTAACTGATATCCTTTACAATAACACTTACAACAAATCAATACGCAAAACTTAGTCTAGACATGTACAAAAACTTGTACAAGAGACAAGATAATAAAAAACATAACTTCTTCCTAAAAAACACATACAAAAGTTGATGATGAGTGTTTTCTAGCATATAAGACACTTCTAGTCTACATTCACCGCATCTAAATCCAAAAAGGGATATAGCAAGAATAGTTTTAATACACCACATATATTGGTGTCCATTATTAATCGGCGAAAGTGAGATCATGAAATATCAGATAGTAATGACAAGTACAATCATGACAAACTCAATTAAATAAATTTACACTAAGATCATATTTTGCAATTACTACCTTCAAATATTTTAGAAGTTCCCTATTAACCTTCTTATCTTAATTAGCCACATAAATTAGGATACATATTCTAGATTCTATTAAGGTGATTTTTATTAACTATTAACTCCTTTGTTATCTAATTGAACTATATCACATGTAGTCCTTTAATGGTCTAATTTATCAATTTCCTATTTTAACCTTACTAGTATACAATGAATCTCAATACGATTAAATAAACCAACAAATAGATAAATAATTAAAGCATCACACAGTCAACAACAATATGTACATACCAAATGGCAGTCTAACTGATTATACCATAAACACAATACTGATACATAAATCACACACGTATCACATCATTATAACAGTTATTAAGTAGATCAGACGGTCAACACATAATAACTAATTTCATAAAAGGACAAATAACATCCATAACTAGATCATGAAACCTTAAATAATATCAACCATATCACCGTAATCACAAGTACTATAATCAAAATACAATGGGGATCTACATCCACTTTAATTCAATATATGAAATATTTATAATACCATCATCATCATTGTATAATGTACAACTCATGTATGAAACTCAGCTTGTATCAAATTTTCTCATTTTTACACATACTCCAAGAGGATTTATTTAATCCTAATAGTTATGACCTTCAGGGACCAACCTCGTCCATATACCATACTAGCATAGTATTTGGCTATCTAAATTATAATAAAAATAAAATCAATACTATTGTGATACTTAACCCTCCATAATTACATATCTAAAACTTATCATTTAGAACCCATCTCTAAAATAAGCCTCGTATAACTTGAAGGTTTATATCAAGCTCTTATATAAGACTCTTAATATTTTGATCATTTTATTTATGACCTTTTTGCACACGTAATATGATTTTTAACTTGAACTTTGTTTATATATGATAAAAGGATGTATCGGGAAAGTTTTGGGATTTTTTGGAGCGGGTTTAGTGCAGTATCCAATATCACAATGCCATGGAGGTTAGCCTCCATGATATTGGTATGGCACAAAGGTTAACCTCTAAGATAAAGCCATGCCACACCAGTGTGTAAGTATCATCAAGTTTTCTTTTTTTACTAAGGGGTGATGGGCTTTTGGTCTTTTCACCCTTTCCATGACTTATAAATATAAAATTGACCTTTCTTCACTAAGTTAGAAAGATCAAACAATCTCATTCTCTTCTCTAACACCTAAACCAAAAATCTTAAGGCTTTTATAGAGAATTCATATCCAAGCTCTAAAATTCAAATTCTTTTGTGTTTCAATCATATTTATTTTTCCTAAAATTTAATTTTACATTGTGGCATGAATTGAATAGATTTTCATGTGATTTAAATTGTGAGTTTTGAAATTGGCTTGAGGGATTTTGGTTGTTAATGATTGAATTACTTGTCCCATGTTTTGAATTGATTATTCATGCTTTAAATTTATATTTTTGGGATTGAATTGGTATATTATTTAAATGGTTGGAATAGGGGACAAGAGTTTCCCCAAATTAGATGAATTTTCGCTTGGAATTGCAGGAACCTCAACCTACTTTGTGAATTTTATTTTTACTATGGAAAATTATATTGTTTAACTTGTTTTTGAAGTTAATGCATTTCATTAATGGATAAATAGTTATTTAAATGGGTTTGGATAGCCTTGGTGGCCATGGTTTGGATTTTAATATAGCTTTGGAGTCCAATTTATTTGTATGGATTGGTTTGTCATGTTTAATGTAGCTTACAAGAAAATTGGTATAATGACACCAATTGGTAAGTACCTTAATAAATGACTCCTAGGTTATTGGTTGGTTTTCTGTGAAAATTGTTTTAATTTTGGCTTAAAAAGGGTTGTGTATCTCACTGTAAAGGTGTAAGTCTTGGGGGAAAGAATAATGGAAACCACGTTTGTTCGCATCAAGGGTGTATATGACCGTATGCTTGACACATACTTGATATATATATATATATAAGATGATAATAGCCTATGGTTCCTTTAGATTCTTGTTTATTTTACTTTATTTATGCAGCTAACATTCACTGGGCCCTTCAGGAGTGGGAGCTAACTCTATATAGACTATGGGTCCCTTTAGGACAGATCAAGCTACATAATATAATTTAGTGATTTTAAACTCTCGTGTTCATAACCCTTACCCTATCCTAACATATTATAAACATATATATATATATGAATGTGTGCATGTGGTTTTTGACTGATTTTGGAAATGTCATTATGTTATCACTTTCCCTGAGTTGGATGATAGTGCTTATCTTATTGATCATCCTTAGACTCTAAATTATTTTATAATATAGAGTCTGAAGATAATTTTGTTATTCCTAAGATGTGTTAGATGGATTAGCATGTTTGTTGAGTTATTGTGAAGTGGTGAACCTTCATTCTTAGGAAGGCTTTGTCATTTTGTCATTTTGTCATTCTCTCCTTATTTTCATCATACTTTTGGATTCTTCGTCGATTATAGTCGGGGGCATATTTTGACTTTATTTAGTATTTCACTTTAGAGGCTATTATGGATGGATATGGGTTGGCTGATTATTGATTGAATCTTAGTTTTCATAAAGTTATCTATTCATCTTTAATTATTATTTAATTGGATTCTGTATTATTATTATTACTCTTATAATTATGCTCTTGAGGTTAGGTTAAAGGGATGGTTTTTGGTAAATGGATGACTTTAAATACCTATCATGGCTAGGCGCTAGTTCAAGTAGTGGCAAGCTTAGTATCAAAGCACAGTTTAGAGTGTTGGAAGTCCACAAAGTTATGCTGAGTAGGGTTCTTTTTAATAGTGTATAGTATTCCACACTCATAAAAATGAGTCTACAAAATATTAAGAGTGTTTCCCTTTCTTCTGTTTTATTTTATGCTATATAGTCTAGTGTTATGAAACTTCTATAACTCCTATATTCCTTGTATTTCAGATTATGCCTCCTAGATGATTTGATGTTTGTAGAAACTTTATTAGGTTTACTGTCCTATCTGAGGATAATATGGAGGGGACTCACCTTGTATATGTAGTGCAGAGCTCATCTACGATCCTTGATCCTAATTGTATTACTCCACGTAGAGTTCAAACTATCCCTACTAGTCCTCGTTGGGCTTCTCAAGGTAGTGATGCTTACGATTAGCAATCTTAGGGGGAAATCTCTAATGTAGAGTTCTACCAATCTATTTATTTGCTTACTCAGTTGGTAACATCTAAGTCTCATTAGTCGAATCATGTTGATTTTGTTTCTCTTTTATCTGAAGTTACTTGAGTTTCCCAGTTCATGAGGTTGAATCCCCCAACCTTTACAGGCTCTAGGGTTGAAGAGGATCCTCAAGTCTTGGTGTATATGATGGAAATTGTTTTTAGGGTGATGCCTACTATAGATTCTGAAGGGGTAGAGTTTATTGTATATCAACTAAAAGATATAGTTTATCAATGGTATAAGAAGTGGAAGTATTTGACAGGTGATAACATGGAGTCAACATTATTGGGTAATCTTTTCGGTTCCTTTCTTGATCAATTCTTTCCTCAGTATTTGAGGGAAGCTAAGGTTAAGGAGTTTGCTAGTCTGAAGCAAGGAAAGATAAGTGTAACGGAGTATGCAACAAAATTTTAGTAACTATCTCATTATGCTCTAGAGTTGGTGTCTAGCTAGAGATCTAAGCTAAGGATATTTGCTTCTATGTTATCCCATGACTTGGTATTTGAATGTATGACTAGAATATTAAACATTAATATGGATATCTCTAGGATTGTGGTTTATATCAAACATGTAGAGAATGGAAAAAAGAGGCAGACATGGGAGTAAGGAAAACTAACAAGTTCAGGTATTTAGAACAGGGTGGAGATCAACAAAATTGTGGGAAAGATGGTAAAAAATGAACCAAAAGGAATAACTAGGACAATTCTTATTCGTCTTCTAGTGATCCCTATCATAATCCTTTGGGCAAATGTCATTCACAGGCTAGCTGTGTTCCAAATGCATAAGGTACCTAGTTTCAGGTTAGTGGAGCTCAATCAGCCCTACCTTATCCTTCTTTTCATTTTTGTGGGTAGCTTCATCATATTTATTGTGCGGAGGAGAGGGATCTATATTATAATTATGGCCAACTGGTTCACATTCAGTGAGATTATACTTCATCTAGCATAGCCACTATAGCTAATAAAGTTTTAGTTACCACTTCTTTATCTCGTACACCAAAAGTCACTACTTTGGTACCAATATATCCCAAATTGTCTCTATGCACTTTTTAGCTGCTAGGAATCTAAGTCATTCGCTTATGTTGTTATTGGTATAATACAGCTCTTTTCCCCTGATGTTTATTGTTTGCTTGATCTATGTTCTACCCTTTCTTATATGACCCCTTATATGGCTGTGCATTTTAGTTTTGAACCTAAAAGTATTTTCGACCTATTTTTTGTGTCTACTCTGGTGAGTGATTCCATAGTTTCTATAAAAATCTATAAGAGTTATGTGGTGTGTAACTTTCATAAAGAGGTATTGGTGGATTTTGATGTTATGTTGAGGATGGATTGGCTTTACTAGTGTTATGCTTCTCTAGATTATTATTAGACCCAAAAGGTTAGTTTTCATTTTCCTAGTGAACTGGTATTGGAATAGGATGGAAGTTCCTTAGTACCCATAGACAGGTTTATCTCCTAACTTAGAGCTCAGAAATTAATTTCAAAAGGATTTATACATCATATAATTCAAGTTTAGGATTTTAACTCTGAAAGTCCTTCTTTGTAATCTTTCCCGATGGTTAAGGAATTTTCTAAAGTTTTTTTTGATAATTTTCCTAGAATTCCTCCATATAGGGAAATAGACTTTGGGATTTATCTTTTACCAGATAATCTTCATATTTTGATTCTTCCTTATAAAATGACTTTAATTGAATTAAAGGATAAATTAAAAGATCTTTTTGATAAAGGGTTCATTTATCCTAGTGTTTCTCCATGTGGTGCTCCTATAATTTTAATGCATAATAATGATATGTCTCTACGAATATGTATAGACTATCATTAGTTGAATAAGATAACAGTGAAGAATAAGTACCCTCTTCCTAGGATTGATGACCTTTTTGATTAGCTTTAATGTGCTAGGTATTTCTTTAAGATTTATTTTAATTCAACCTATCATAAGTTCAAAATTTGGGAGGTTGATATTCCCAATACTGCGTTTCAAAAAAGGTATGATCACTATGAGTTCCTGGTTAGGTCATTTAGCTCGACTTTTGCTCTGGCTACTTTTATGGATCTTATGAACAAGATATTTAGGCAGTTTTTGCATTTTTTTTGATAGTCTTTATTGATGATATCATGGTATTTTCTAAGAGTGAGGAAGATGTCAATCACCTCTGAATTATGTTGCATACCCTTAAGTATTAGAAGTTGTATGTTAAATTTTCTAAGTGTGAGTTTTGGTTGAATGTCGTGACTTTTCTTGGACATGCTGTTTCTAGTGAAGGGATCAAGGTGGATCCAGAAAAGGTTATGGTGGTTAATAAATGACCTGGACCTACGACTACAACCGCCATTTGGAGCTTTGTGGGTTTGGCTGCTTATTATAGAGAGTTTTTCTTCTATTACTGCTTTGTTTACAAGGTTGACTCACAAAAAGGTAAATTTCTTACGATCAGATATTTTTTAGGGTAGTTTTGAGAGGTTAAAGTATAAGTTGACTTCTGCATCACTTTTGACCCAACCTGAGGGTACGAATGTTTTTGTTTTGTTTTGTGATACTGCTCATGTAGGACTAGGTTGTGTCATGATGCAACATGGTATGATTATGTCTTATGCTTCAATAAAGATTAAGGTTCATGAAAGGAATTATCTGATTCACGACTTTTGATTGGAATTTATGTTTTATCTTTGAAGATTTTGTGCCATTATCTATTTAGAGTACTTATGGATATCTATTCAGATCATAAGATCATGTAGTATATGTTCACATAGAAGGAGTTGAATCTCATATAGAAGAGGTAGCCTGAACTGCTTAAGGATTACGACTTGAGCCTTCACTACTATCTAGGTAAAGCTAATATAGTTGTTGATGCTCTTAGTACGTTATCTATGGGGAACTTATCCCATGTTGATTAAGTGAAAAGAGGATTAGTTAAGGACATTCAACGATTGGCTTACTTTGGAGATCATCTTTTGGACTCTGAAGATGGGAGAGTGTTTATCAAAAAATGGTTAAATCATCTCTTGGTGTAAGGGGAAAGAGAAGCATACTTTGGATCTTATGTAGATTAAGGATGATGTGGATCAATTAAAGGTTCTGACTTTAGAGATTTGGGGACATAGTATTTTGAGGTACCAAGGTAGGTTATGTGTTCTTGATGTTGATGGGTTATGGGAGAGGATCTTGGCTAAGGCTCATGAGTCTAGGTATATAGTTCATCCAGGTTCGATGAAGATGTATATGACTTGAACAAAATCTATTAGTGGAACAATATAAAGAGACATATGGTATATTTTTAGCCAAATGGTTGGTTTTTTCTGCAAGTTATGGTTGAGCATTTGAGGCCTGGTAGTATATCTTAAGAGATAGAGTTTCCCTATAGAATTGGGAGATGATAAATATGGATATTATTACAGGTCTTCCGTAATCTCACAATCAATATGATTCAATTTAAGGAATTGTGAATAGGATGACTAAGTCCGCTCACTTCTTGCCTTTGAGGACTAACTACTCAAGAGAGGATTATGCTCTGTTGTTCATTTAAGAGATTGTGAAGTTACATGTTGCTCTAGTGTCCATTAATTCAGGCTAAGGTAGCAATTTTTGTATCATTCCTAGGGTTTATTTAGGAAATATTTGGGTACACAGGTGAACTTAGCACCACTTTCCACCCTCAAATGGATGAACAAGTGGTGCATACTATTCTAACTTTGTATGATATGCTAAGGGCTTACATAATTAATTTTAAGGGTAGTTGGGTGGATCATTTACCCCGTATTGACTTTTCATATAATAATAGTGGTCACTCAAGCATTCAAATAACTCCTTTGAGGTTCTTCATAGATGGAGGTGTAGGTCCCATATTGGATGGTATGAGGTTGGTGAGACTGGGTAGTTTAGTTTTGAATTGGTTCACCAAGCCATGGAGATGGTGAAAGTGATTAGAGAAAGACTTAAGACTACTTAAAGTTTCCATAAGTCTTATGTAGATGTGAGACAAAGTGAATTGGAGTTTGAAGTAAGGGATTGGTTTTTCTTGAAGGTTTCTCCTATGAAAGGATTCATGAGGTTTGGGAAGAAAGGGAAGCTCAATCCCTATTATGTTGGTCTTTATATGATTTTAGGGAGAGTTAGGAATGTGCCCATATGAGTTAGATTTGACTGAGAATTTGGGTTCTACTCATGCTGTGTTTCATGTGTCCATGCTAAAAAATGTGTGGGTTATCCTTCCTTGATATTTCATTTAGGGGATATTGGCATTATATATTCCTTTACTTTTAAAGAGTCTCGGTTGAAATATTAGATATGTAAGTGCATATATTGAGGACCAAGTATGTAGCTTCAGTGAAGGTACTTTGGAGAACCCAAAAGGTAGAAGAGGCTACATTGGAAGATAAGGAATATATGAAGGACAAATACCCATTCTTGTTTTTAAGGTTGAATGAAATTTCTTAAGGTATGAGTTTCACTTTCCTCTTGTCTCTTTTTGAGTTTGTCATTTGATTCAAGTGTATTCTTTCTATTCTCGTGCCAAAAATGACCTTATTTATCATTTGGGGACGAATGATCCTAAGAGGGAATAATGTAAGTCCCTTAAAATTTTGATCATTTTATTTTTGACCTTCTCACCTGTGTAATATCAATTTCCTGCTTGAATTATCATTAGGGATGTTAAAAGGGTGTTTTGGAAAAGTTTTAGACTTCTTGGAGGGCATTCGAGGTTATTTACTCAAAGGTAATGTACCTTCGCAATATCATCGTGCCAAGGAGTTTATCCTCTGCCATATAGGTAGACTACAAAGGTTAATTGCCACATAAGATAGGGCCACGCCAGTATGTAAATTTCATTAATTTTTTCACTTATGAGTAAGGGGATTTTGGTCTTTTCAACCTTTTCATAACTTATAAACATAAAATTGATCGTTTTCCCTTCAGTTAAAAATATCAAACACTCTCATTCTCTTCTTTAACACCTAAGCCAAGAAAGCTTAAGGGTTTCATAGAGAATTCATTATCCAGGTTCTAAACTTCAAATTGACTTTAAATTTTTTGTGAGTTTCAGGTATTTTTCTCTTCCTTAAACTTTAATTGTACTTTGTGGCATGAATTAAATGGATTTTCATATGATTTAAATTGTGTGTTTTGAAATTGGGTTTAGGAGTATTGGTTATTACTGATTGAATTACTTGTCCTATGTTTAGAATCAATTATTCATGCTTTAAATTGATGTTTTGGCACTGAATTGGTATATTATTTAAATTGATGTCATAGTCGGGGGTATGTCCCGACTTTATTTTGTATTCTAGTATTAGAGGCTATTATGGATGGATATAGGTTGGTTGGTTATTAATTGACTCATAGCTTTCATAGACTTATTTATTCTTCTTTCAGTACTGTTAACTCAACTTCTGCATTATTATTACTATTATTATTATTATTATTATTATTATTATTATTATATTTATGCACATAAGGTTATGTTAAAGAGGTGGTCTTCTATAATACCCCGGGTCCTTTGGTCCTTCAAAATTCCTAAAATTTTGCCCCCAATGCCTTTACCATGACTTGACCAATAAGTCATTAGGTGTCTTAATGAGTCGTTGGAATAAGTCGTAACCAAATCAATAAGTTTTTGTCTATATTCTTCTCTAAGTACAAGTGGCTCACTAAGAGTCGTAAGGATTTACTAAGACTCATTGGGTGTAAATCATAGGGTGTCCAGTGTATGCCCTAATTTGGGTTATGTGTTGACTATGGCTGGAACTACAAGTCATAAGGTCCCATTATGAGTGATGTCATTGATTCTTAAGGTCAACAATGTATGATGCCTTGGTGGTTCAGCCTTGGATATGACGTGTGGTGACGTGTCGTAAGGAATGACTACGAGTTAATGGTTGACCCATAGTCAATTGCTATACCTTTTTAGCTTTTAAGTTAAAGGCATTCAGGATATTTCCCCTCTCATCAAAATTTAAACCCACGTCTTATAATCGTTTTAGTGTGTTATTAGCACTCTAAAACAAATCTAAGTAACTTCTCAAACACTCTAAAAGTCTCTCAAAATTCCCTAAAGCAAGTCAAACTAGGGTTTTATAAAATTGGTCATCCAAAGGATATAGAGTTATATTCTCCTTGTAAAAATTAATATTCAGGCATGTGACTTTATCCTTAAACGTAATATCTCTATTTCATTAAAGTACATGGTTATTTACGTGATTAAAAATAAGGATTTTGACATTATTGAGGTTTTTCACATGAATGGCCAATTAATTACTTTCTCGTTGTTTTATTGTGCATTACTTATATTTTAACTATGGTTTTGAACTTTTAGGTGCATGGTTATGGTGAATAAATAAAGGATTGTGATTTTCCAAACTTATGACTTTTGAAGTGGTTATGACCCCAACCCCATATCATGAAATTATTTTATAGTTATAGGAAATATGGGAATTGCACAATTCTTGAACTATTGCATTATGATTTGGAATTAAACCATGTGGGTTGATGTTTTTAAAAACACTGCATAATTTAACTATAAGGGGTTGTGAATTCCCCAAATAATGAAATTATTTTGGCATGTTGATGTTATCTTGCACGTGTAGTTGGTATGTCGATACCAACAATGTATGCCTAAATATGTATTATGGTTTAATGAATGGTATTGTGTGATAGGTATTTTAGTTGGATTTAAAAAGTGTTTCATACTTGAGTGTTGAAAGTGAAAGTCTGAGAGACCAGCACTGGAAATTGAGGTTGCCGACACGGAGTTATATATGACCATGTATTTTGAGTGCCCCTATTATTTTTATATGATTGGGAGGTTCAAGTCCCTCATATATCATTACATGATCTGTTACTCGTGTTACCTTGATAGACGGGGAGGTTCGAGTTCCCCATAATGCATATGCTTACTCTTTGATTTTTGCGGCCACACGCACTAAAGCCTTACCATCTGGGAGAGAGATGGGCCCATATAGCCCGTGGGTGCCTTATATGTTATGACGGTTGGGCTACACAATCCATTCTAAAGTTTTTAACATACATGTTAATCCTTATTCCCTATCACAGTATGTGATATATATATATATGTATGTATGTATGTATATGTATTTGCCTATGTGCATTGGATTTAAGATGTTGATCTTGGCATTATTTTTAATCTTTATCCCTGAATTTCATACTAGCATTCAACCACTAACCATCTTTAGATGTTGTATCCCCATGCAATGTAAGAACTGGCCAAACTTCTACTTCTCCTACTCAATGATTAGGATTCGAGGTTAGTTCATGAGTTCATATAGAAGTGGTGAGCTTCCATACATCAAAAGACTATATTTCATGTTTTGTTCATTTGTATTTTAGACTGTTTAGACATGTTTTTGTCTATAGTCGAGGAAATGTCCTAAAATTTTATTAATATAAGTTTTTGTTTATGTCTAGAAGGCTTTGTTGGATTACTATGGACTTGGGTGGTGTTGGTTGTTTTTTTTGGCTAGTGGTTATCAGTGATCACAAAAGTATCAATTATTCCTTAAAATATCTTGTTATATATTTGGAATTAATCCAATATTAGGAATGTTATGTCTACATGGTTAGGTGTAGAGGGTGGCCTTCGGTTCACGTGGAACTTGAAATACCCATCACGGTCGGACCTGAGTTGGGTTATGACAAAGATTGTATCAGAACTTAGGTTTAGAGTCATTGGGTCTCAAGCAAAGCCATGTCAGGCAGAGTCTTGTTTATGGGTGTGTAGCGCACCACACTTATAATGGAGAGACAATGAGACATTTAGGAATGTTTTCCTTTCTTGTTCTATTTTTGAGCTATAGAGTCTACGTTCTTAAATCTCTCTAATCTTCATTTGTTTTCCCTTTATATCAATCCACCTAGAAGATCTGGTAACCGTGGAAACTAGTCTATCTCATCTATGTACAATGTAGATGAAGCTAGCCCTACCCCTAGAGTTTAGACCTTGTTTAGCTTCGTTTCATTTGATTTCCCTGGAGCTCCACTAGTTCATCCTATCCCTCCTCAGGCATCCCAAGATGGTGTGTCTAAGGTTGAGTTTAGTTGGTTGATTTATTTTCTTACCCAGTTGGTTGCCTCTTAGATTGAGAGGGTTGCTTTTGTTGCTCCATCCTCTAAGGCCACTAGAGTTGGCCAATTCATGAGTTTGAATTCTCTTATTTTCACTGGTTCTAAAGTTGAGGAAGATCCTCAATATTTTATTGATGATATAGAGAATATCTTTTGTGCGATGTATACTACCGAGGTGGATGGTGTAGAATTCATTGCTTATCAGCTGAAAGATGTAGCACACCAATAGTATGAAGAGTGGGAGCAACTTAGGGTGATAATGATAAGTCTGCTTTATGGGATGATTTCTCTAGTGCTTTTTTAGACTGGTTCTTTCCTCAAGAGTTGAGGGAGGTAAAAGCATATGGGTTTGTAAACCTGAAACAAGGCAAAATATTAGTCAAGGAATATGCCTTGAAATTTCATCAATTATCTTGTTATGCTTCGGAGTTGGTAATAACATCATAAATAGGATGAAAAATTTGCTTCTAGGTTGTTTCGAGACTTGAGTCTAGAGAATAAGGCTATATTGATAAACAAAGACATAGATATTTCTTGGCTTATGGTTTATATGCATCAAGTCAAAGAATAGTACAAGAAGCAAGCTAAATATGGAGAGAGGTGAGTAAGAAGTTTTGCTACTCATATAGGGTTGGAGGTCAGTAGAAAATTGGTAGAGATGGAGAAAATGGTCCATGACGAGGTGGAGTAACTCTGGTTCCTACTCTATTGCTAATGATCCTTATTCAAAGTTTTTGGGTGATCACCGTATACAGAGTGGTGTGGTTTTAGGGCGCAGGGTGCATACTCTCAAGCTAGTGAGGCTCAGTCAGCTCCATTATATCCTCTTTGTAAATGTTATGAATAGATACAACATGGTGTTTATGAAGAAAAGAGGAACAAGTTATTTAAATGTTGTCAAATTAGGCATATGCTGTGATATTGTTCTTCTAGGGTTACGTCTGGGCAAACAAGATTTTTATTGCTCTTTATCTTTCGGCTCCACACTGGTTAGAATCATCTCTCTGCCCTTACTACCCATCAATAGTCTGAAGCATCCCCTAATATCGTTACTAGTATGTGGAAAGTCATTTCCTGTGATGTGCAATGTTTACTTGATCCGGGGTCCACCCTCTTTATGTGACCCCATTTGTGGCTGTGAATTTTGGATATGGTCCAAAGTGCATTTCAGACAACTTTTTGTTTCTACCTAGGTAAATGACTTTATGGTTACTAGACTATAGGGGTGGTGTGGTAGCTATTGATGATAAAGAATTTTTGGTTGATCTAATAGAGTTAGACATGATTGATTTTGATGTAATATTAGGGATAGATTGGTTGCATTCGTGCTATGCTTTCTTAGATTGTCATACCTACAGGGTCATCTTTAATTTTCCCAATGAATCGCTTATTGAATGGGAAGGTAGTTCCCTAGTGCCTAAGGGAATGTTCATATTGTATCTTAGATCCCAAAAAGTAATTTTCAAAGGGTTTCTCTGTTATTTGGTCAGGGTTAAAGATTCTACCTCAGAGAGTCCTTCCTTACATTCTATCCCTGTGGTAAATAAATTACCGGATGATCTTCTTGGTTCTTCTCTTGATAGGGAGATTGATTTTGGGATTGATATTTGTCTGGACACACGTCCTATCTCTATCCTTTTAGATAGATGGCTTTAGCTGAGTTGAATTAGTATAAGGAGCCTTAAAGGATATTCTAGAAAAGGGTTTATCTATCCTAGTATGTCCTATAGGGTGCACTTTTTTTGTTTGTGCGTAAGAAGGACAGTCCCGTTTGAATGCGTATTGATTACCGACAATTGAATAAGGTGATGATAAAGAATAAGTACCCTTTTCCAAGGATAGATGATTTTCTTGACTAGCTTCAGGGTGCTAAATTCTTCTCCAAGATGGATATTTGGTCTAGGTACCCTCAGTTGAAGATTAGGGAGACAGATATCCCTAAGACTATTTTTTGAACCTAGTACGGTCATTTTGAAATTTGGTAATGTCTTTTGTCTTAACCAATACTCTGACAGCATTTATGGCTCTTATGAATAGGGTTTTCTATCAATTCAGGGGTTTGTTCGTGATTGTCTTTATTGATTATATTTTGGTGTACTCTAAGAGTGAAGTTAATCATGCTGATCACTCTCGCCTTGTGTTGCAGACCCTAAAGAATCAACGTTTGTCCACTAAGTTCTCTAACTATGAGATTTGGTTGAATGCTGTGACTTATCTGGGTCATGTTGTTTCTAGTGAGGGGATCATAATTGACCCACAAAAGGTTGTACTGGTTAAGAAGTGGCCTAGACCCATGACTCAAACCGATATTCAAAGTTTCTTAGGCTTACCTAGTTATTATAGAAGGTTTAGAGAGAGCTTTTCTTCTATTGATACCCCTTTGACCATGTTGACTCAGAAAAAGGTAAAGTTCTTGTGGTAGGATACTTGTGAGGGAAGTTTCGAGAAGTTGAAGGATAATTAACTTCAGCTCCGATCTTAACCTTGCCCGAGGGTACGAATGGTTTCATGGTGTATTGTGATATGTATCGGGTAGGACTTGGTTGAGTATTAATGTAGCATGGCAAAGTTATAGCTTATGCTACCAGGTTGTAATACCCCAAACTTTTTCTAGCTTAAATTTGTTCCTAGAATGTTAAGGGTTGTCTTCTAAAATGATTAATATTTGTTTCGCATAGAATTTTCTGGATTTCAACTTTTCATTGTGCGGGAAATTAAATATCTTTCCATCAATACCAATTCGCCCAAATCTGACCATTGATGAAGAAGTTAGAGCATTTTTAAGTTGATAGTGTACCAACTAGGCAGTCACCGCATAGCGGTGAAAGACAATTTTATAATTATCACTTTACAGTAGACCACCATGATGTTGGCGCGTTGCGGCGAGGTCCAAATTTCCATTTTTCAATTTCCAGTAGACCTCTATTATATTGGCGTATCGTGGGGAGGTTCATTTTCCCAATTGTCGAATTCTAGTAGCCCAATGCGATAGTGGCACGTTGCGCCGAAGGCCCAAATGGCATTTTTATAGGGTACCACGATGGTGGCACATCGCGTAGAAGTTCCAGGTCCCAATTGTCAAAACCATGTGGGACAATGCGATAGCTCTGCGCCGCTAAGGACCCTATTTCCCATTCGTCAGTTTCCAGTAAGCCACTGTGGTATTGGCATGTCGCGGTGGCCCATTAAATCGGGACCCAGTTATATTCTTTTCAATTTTATTTAGAAGTCAAAACGGGTATTTTGGACTTTTTCCCAGCCCCCAATTCTATCTAAACACAATATTTAGGACTATTACAAGCATCTTATGATATATTTATCAAGATTTGTCTCAACCAAAAAAACCTAAGATTCAACAATCAACCTCAAGAATCCCAGGATTCCACCATCCTTTTTCCAAATTAATTCAAGATTCAAGATTTCCAACACAAGAATTTCAAGAACTATAATTCAAGAGCATAAATAGAGTCTCAAAATCAAGGTTGTTCATCTAGCTCATCGTCCAAGGTATGTGGGGTTTGAACAAGGATAAATCTTTCGTTCTTGTGCCCAAAAACATGAATTTTATTAAAGATTACATGATTTGCAAGTTCGGATTTATACCCAAAGCATCTTGTTTTAAGTTTATGAAGATATAAGTGATTTAATACTTGAATTGTATGTTCATCCCACCTATTTATGCTTTGAATTGAGGATTTATATCATGAATTGCACATCCCTATTGTTAATTGCTCTTTTCAAGTGTTTCCAAGATAATTGTTGAGAATTAAGATTCATTATGAAATTATTATCATGTAAGTATATATACTTTATAACCAAGTATAAATTTTAATATTTTATGAAGAGTCTATTATTATTAGCATTCTTTAACAAGCAAGCATTCAGATGTTAAAGGAAGATGGATCTTCCAAACCTAAGATAAGATAGGAATCCACATTAGTTATGATTTAAAGCAAAGAGAAGTATAATTGGTTTTCATTATAAACCCTTGTTCCGTTTTAAGGTGGATTTCTTAAAAGTTCTAAGAAATAAGTATGGGAGTAGTATTTCGAACAAAGTTGGGTATGATTCCAAGGTCTCGTGTCTCAGAACTACGTGCCACCATAGGTTTCTGATTTTCCCATAGTAGGCTAAGATAGTGATCACTTAAGGTTCTATTCTGATGGCAAGGGTAGAACAACTCTTCCCAATGTGGGAAAGACCTTGGACTCCTGTAACGCCCCGATTTGCTGAACCGAAATGCTACACGGTGCTCATGCCCCGAGGGACCACAAGATAAGCCATGACTAATATCTGTACCTGTATACTGCAAATCATGATATAATAATGCGGAATACATAGAATTGCAAGGTCAAAAGGTCAACTGAATACAATCATGTGTGTGAAAATACCCAAAACAACTCAATCTGAAAGCTAAGTCTAAACATAAATCTGAACGTAAATCTGAAAGCCTCTAAACTATCTGAATAAGGATTTGAAGGAACATCTCTCCAACTAACTCCGTAAAACTAAACTAAATAAATAAATAAATGTATCAAATCATATTATCCTCGAATCAATGAGGACTCACTGTGTCTCTGCGACTGGAATGCTACCGCTACTGCTAGGCTAGAGTTCGTGTCTTGGAACATATGGTGTAACATGAAAAGAAAGCACCATAACGAAAATGTGCCAGTACAACTGGAGTAATGAGTATATGAAGAAGGTAGGCTAAACATAAAGGGTTTCATGCATGAACAACACTGACTGACTAATATAAACGTGGGAGTGCAAACACACATATATAGAAATTGGGACCATGAATACGTGATAGCATGACCTATACGGTAATACATGGTTTACGGATAACTATCATGACTGATACTGAAAGTGATAACATGGACGACTGTATCTGATAGTCCTATATATACTGAAATCTGAAGAACGCCCTGAGTTCTATTATTGAGACTGATACTAAAACTATGGGAAGTAGTGTTGAACCGACATGCCTCATGTATACCGTTATGGCTAAGCTGGGGTCCAATCTCTGCCCCAACTGGAGGGGTGTAAATACCGTGCCACGGGTACGGACAGCCTGTGAGTAACCCTTATCTGGCGGGTAGTCCATGATAATGGTGGGAACCCTAAACTGAAGGGTTAAGCCACCTCATTAACCCTAATATGACGGGTTAAGATATCTCAACCTACACTGGCTATGTAGTTTAGGAACACAAGGATGACTACTAAGAATCACACCCTAAACTGGTGGGTGAGTTCCCATTCTTGGGTTCACTCAGTGATAACCTTTACTACCATCTGGAGAGACTGGACATGAATAACTGACTATACATGACTTAATCTTACTAAATTCCATTGACTGGCCGAATGTTACTGATATCTGACAACTGACTAAGATCATAAGGTTTTCCTGAGTCACATGACTGACTGAAGTCTATGAAATCATAGCTTGATTTTGGATATCGTAAAACATGACATGGATCTAGGAACACAGATATAGTTGTTGGGTACAAGTACCCCCAGGACTCGATAGGAGGAAACTGCCACACATGATATGACTTGATCACAAGATTTGAGTCCACAATTCACAATATCATAAGTAAGGCTTTCATAATAAGAATAATTCTCAACAAACTATCACATGATCGGGAATGCACAAAACATGTATATACTTGCATGGCTTCAATAATGCGGTCATTCCATATCGCAACAATATCATGAGCATCTCATACAACTTCGTCAATTCAAGACAATAGCACGGGGATCACGTTGAACATAAACTTAGAACATGGAATAGTCATTTAGGACTTATTATGTCATAAAAGCATGATTTCTATTCCCTTAGGTATTTTCACAAACACCTTACATACACATCTTAGGTATAGGTGGATTAATCATGATTACAAATATTCAACCATTAATTTCACATATTTATACGTTAAATGCCACCATATCCTCACAATAAACATACAAAGATCCCATCTTAGGCATCATCAAACTCCAACCACATGAACATCAACCACCAACAACATAAACATCATAATACAAAATTTAGAAGATGGTTTTTGAGCTTAATGGATGAAAGGAGTCCATGAATAAACTCACGCATATCTTAGAAGATGGTTTTTGAGCTTAATGTATGAAAGGAGTCCATGAATAAACTTACGTATACCTTAGAAGGAAGATTCTTGATGATTGACAAAGAAATTTCCTTGAAATCAGATCTTCAAGATTAGTTACGCAACCCTAGTTGTGTTTCGCTTTTAGAGCTCTTGGATGATGAGCATTGAGATGATAATAGGGTTGTAATATATTTAAAAGCTATATATTTCATAGGGTTAAGTTTAGGGACGTGTAAGGAGTGCTAAAAGACTTAATTACTTTTAAAATATCTCAAAACGGAGTGTTTTTTGAACCTACAACTGACTTAAGAGGCGCCCAAGTGATTGCCTAAGCTAGGTTGGGCGGATCCTAACCAATCTCCTTTGTTTGGTTGGGCGGCTCCTAACCAATCGCCTATCCTTACTGTCACTCACGAAAATGGGCATAACTTCTCGCTCGGGTATCGGATTAAGGCAAAATTGGTATCGTTGGAAAGATAATTCGATTCTCTACAATTTGATGGGTCTAAATCAGAAAAAATACAACATTAATATCTATATATACTCGTTCATTATCACCCATGTAAAGCTAACATAGTTGTTGATGCTTTTAGCAGGTTATCTATGGGAAAATTATCTTATGTAGATGAGAAGAAATAGGATTTAGTAAAGTATATCCACCATTTGACCAATCTAGGAGTTTGTCTCATGGATTTTGAGAATGGTAGTATGACTTTTCAAGAGTTGGCAAAGTTATCTATTGGATCTAAGTTGAAGGAGAAGCAGGTGGTGGATCCTATCTTAATACAAATTGAGAATAATGTAGGTAAGAGGAAGGTGATGGTTTTCGAGATTGGCAGTGATGGTATCATTAGGTATAAAGGTAGATTATGCATCCTTGATATTGATGGGTTGCGAGAGAAAATTTTGACCAAAGGTCATGAGACATGTTATACTCTTTATCCTTGTTCAATGAAAATGTATCATGATCTTAAGGAGATTTACTGGTAGAATAATGTGAAGTGTTATGTGGCCCATTTATTGGATATTGCTTGGTGTGTCAGCAAGTGAAGGTGGAATAATTAAGGCCTGGTGGGTTTTCTCAAGGGATTGAACTATCAATATAGAAGTGGGAGATAATTGATATGGATTTTTTCAGTCTTTGAGGTCTCGCCAGTAGTTTGACTCAATTTGGATCATCGTGGATAGGATGATGAAGTTTTCTCAATTCTTCCCAGTAAGGACTAATTTCTCTTTTGAGGATTATGGTAAGTTGTTCATTGTGGAGATTGTAAAGTATCATGGTGCTCTAGTTTCTATCATTTTTTATCTAGACAATAAGTTTTAATCTCACTATTAGAGGTTATTTCAGAGGGGTTTAGGGACTATGGTAACCCTTAGAACTATTTTCCACCACAGACGGATGGGAAAGGCAAAAGAACAATTCAAATTTTGGAAGATTTTCTTCGGGAGTGTATAATTGACTAAAGTGGTAGCTGGGTTAGCCACTTGAAACTTATAGATTTTGCTTACAACAACAGTTACCACTCTATAATGGGTATAACTCTTTTTGAGGCCCTGTATGCTAGGAGATTAGATCTCCTTTCGGGGGGTTTGAAGGTTGTAAAGCTGTGATGTTTGGTCTTCAATTGTTTCTCCAAGAAATGGAAAAGGTGAATATGATTTGGGATAGGCTTAAGATCGCCCAAAGTCGGCAAAAATCCTATCCAGACATAGGGCAAAGAGAATTGGAATTAAAGGTGGGAGATTGGGTTTTTCTAAAGGTGTCTCCTATGAAGGGAGTGATGTTATTTAGGAAAAAGGGGAAGTAAAACCCCCATTATGTTGTTTCATAGTTGGTTGTAAAGAGGGTTGGTAATGTTGCTTATGAATTATAGATTCCTTCTGGTTTGAACTCCGTTCACCCAGTGTTTCATGTTTTGATCTTGAGAAAATCCATGGGTGATCCTTCGATGTTTTTTTCCTTGAAAAAGGTGGGTATTTCAGATTCCTTGTCTTATGAGGAAGTACTGGTGGAAATCTTAGATCGATAAGTCTATCAGTTGTGGACTAAAGATGTGGCTCCGATAAAGGTTCTTTAGCAGAACCCAAAGGTTTAGAAAGCTACTTGGAAGCTGAAGAGGAAATGAAGTCCAAGTATTTGTTCTTGATCTCTGATTAGGAAAATTGTACTTAGTATTCCTTAACATCTTTGTTTTCTAACTTTGTTAAAGGAAATTGTGATTTCCATAGTATTTTTGTTTTTTGTCTTTGTTAAAGGTAATTATTGGAGTGCCTTGTGTTAAATCATGCTAGTGTATGCCTTGTCCTATCATTCGAGGACAACTGATCTTAGGGGGGGTTATGTAACACCTTAGGTTTTTGGTCCTTCAAAATTCCTAAAATTTTTCACTCACTGCCTTGATTATGACTTGTCCTATAAGTCGTAGGTGTCTTGACGGGTCATCGAGATAAGTAGTAACCAAATCAATAAGTTTGTGGATAGAATCTGCTCTGAGTAATAGGGGCTCACTAGGAGAAGTAAGGATTTGTTATGAGTCATTGGGTGTAAATCGTAACGAGTCCGATATAAGCCCCAATTCATGTTCTGTTAAGACTATGCTGGATCCTACGAGTTTTAAGGTACCATTATAAGTCACGTCATTTAGTTGTAGGGTCAGCAGTATATGAAGTGGTAGTTCTACCTTGTTTATAACTTGTGCTAATGAGTCATAAAGATTGGCTATGAGTTAATGGTTAACCCATAGTCAATGGCAGCACTTTTTCATCTTTTAAGTTAAGTGCATTTTGGATATTTGCTCTCTTATACAAATTGAAACTTACATCATATAACCCCTTCTGTGTGTCATTATCAGTAGGAATAAAGTATAAATAACTTCTCAAATAGTCTAAAAGGCTCTCAAAATTCCCTCAAGCAAGTCGAGCTACGACTTTATAAACTTTGTCATCAAAGGGCTCTAGAGTTAAATTCTCTATGTGAAACTAGATATTTCAGGCATGTGACTCTCCCCTTAAACTTAATATCTCTATTGCATGAAAGTACATGGTTATTTACATGATTAAAAGTAAGGATTTTGACATGATTAAGGGTATTTGACATAAATGGTCAATTAATTATTTTCCCATGGTCTTGTTATGCATTACTCATATTTTAACTATGGTTTTGAACTTATGAGTGCATGGTTATGGTGAATAACTAAGGGATTATAATTTCCCAAACTTATGACTTTTGAAGTGGTTATGACCCCAAGACCATATTGTGAAATTATTTTCAGTTATAAGAAATATGGAAATTTAATCATTCTTAAACTATTTCATTATGATGTGGAATTGAACTTTGTGGTTTGGTGTTTTAAATAACTATTCATAATTGAACCAAGAGGGGTTGTGAATTCTTCAAGTAATGAAATTATTTTGGCTTGTTGATTTTACCTTGCAAGTGTAGTTGGTATGATGCTACCAACAATGCACAACTAAATTTGTATTATGGTTTAATAAATGGGATTGTCTGATAATTATTTAAAATTAGCTTTAAAGAGGGTTGTGTAGCTGAGAAGTGAAAGTACAAGTCTGAGTGACCTTAATTGGAAACTACAGTTGCCAATGAAGGGGTCTATATTACCAGGTGATTCGAGTCCCCCTATTATTATTATATTATTGGGATGTTTGAGTCCCCTATATATCATCACATGATTTTGTTCTTGAGTCACCTTGATATGGAGCGATGTTCGAGTCCCCTATAGTGCATATGTTTACCCTCTGGTTCATTCGGCAGGGTCCTACCAGCTGGGGAAGAGCTGGGACCATATAGCCCGTGGGTGCCTTGTATGTTATGAAAGTAGAGCAATACAATCTAGATTAAGGTTTTTAAAATGTATGTTAAGCCTTGTTCCCTATCTCGGCATGTAATATATATATATATATATATATATATATTTAACTATGTGCATCAAATTTAAACTATTGATCCTGACATTATCTTTATTCTTTATCCCTAAGTTTCGTACTAGTGTTCCAACCACCAACAGTCCTTGGATGTTGTATCCTACATGATGTAGGAACTGTTAATACTTGTACTTCTCCTACTCAATAATTAGGATTCGGGATTAGCTCGTGAGTTGACATTAAAGTGGTGAGCTTCCATAGATCAGAAGAGTATATTTCATGTTTTGGTTTCTTGTATTTTGGACTGTTTAGACTTGTTTTTGGTTATAGTAGGGGGCATGTCCCGACACTTTATTGATATACAATTTTTCTTCGTGTCAAGACGGTTTTGTTGGATTACTATGAACTTTGGTGGTGTTGGCCGGTTGTTTTGGTCAGTGGTTAATTGTTGATCATAGAAGTATCAATTATTCTTGAATCTATATTTTTATATGTTTGAAATTCATTCGACATTGGGAATTTTGTGTTTACTTGGTTGTCCTAGGGGGTGGTCTCAAGTCCACGTGGGACTTGAGATACCCATCACGGTCAGACCCTGGTTCAGGTCATGACATCTTTGGTCCATGGTGGACTTATGATACCCATCATGACCAGGCCCTGGTTCAGGTTGTAATACCTTACCTTTCGAGACATATCTTAATATGATTTCTTACTCTAGTATCTCTTAGTATAGCATAACCAATTAACAATACATCTTTTAACTATAAAGTATTTAAATTTAATTCATGTTTAAATAAATTATTTATTCAAGCATTAGTAACCATATACATCATTTACAAGCATGTCGAAAGATCAATCCACAACCTATTCATTCATTCCTTATCAAAAATATTCATTAATGATATGTGTGTCTAAAGACCTTTCAATAAGTATTTAAATTAGAAGTACACATTAAACCAAACTGAGCCTGTACTCTAAATCAACATACCTAAGTTTATTCACCTAACTTATTTTTTGTTATTTATATCAAGATCGATAGATTCAGTTACTAAATAGTAGCCCTTATATTTATTTCATTACTATATTAAACATTCCACTTAATAAGTTGATTATTCCACCATTCAAATCTATTCAGATTACATTTCTAACTTTAATAATGTGTATTTGCACATATTACTCTCTAAAATTTAGACAAACCCGTCTTTTGGTTCTTTAAGTTATGATATTACATTTCCTCATTGTAATAAATTCTCATAATAATATTACAATAGGAAAGTCTCACATTTAAGATAAGCCCAATATTAGTTTCATCATTTTAAGGTGTTTACATTAGATTGTTAGACTGCAAGTCCAAAAAATCTCATTATCATTACCGACATTCAATAATTCACATGATAATCTATCATGGAGGTTATACAAGATAAAACATTTATTAAGGAATTCATATAATAACATATCAAAACATAATTTGATCTCTTTTACATAAATTCCATATTTTTATCAATCTAATGTCGTGCCCACGGTCCTAGTCATGATTCTTACATCAAATATATTTATGTACATGTTGACTGACCATAATCTACTCCTTCTAAAACTATAATCTCTATCATTCGATGATCTTGGAACAAGCAAGTTACAACATAAATGTTTTTTCCTTTTCTTCATAAATCAGAACATTTAACATCAAATAAACAAGCAATTATATGAGTAATTAATAATTTACTCTTTAAATAAATCCTTTGATAATTCAAATACACTAAATATACCCTTTATTTTATGTTCTATTAAAAATATAAGGGTTAATTTAACCATTATCTAGACCTACAATGCTCACGTTGTATAAATTTATAGAGTTCTATTCTGATTCCCCCCTTTTAAGTAGATATTATGCTAAAGGTACCATCTTTATTAAACCAAAGGTGACCAACTAATAATATTTTTAAAAAATATATAAATTCTAGGAGGTGATAATTTATAATCTAGAACAATTCTAGATGATATTACATCTACCTATAGGTTTTCATTATAATTTCATGAACCTAGGGTTCCTCCGTAATTCTCTCATTAACAATCATTTTGATGACTCTAAGGTGTTATTATATCATTATATGAAAAAGTTCATGGAAAAACTTACCTCAACAAAGAATTTTCAGCCTAGCCTTGGGAATATTGCCCCTCTAGACTCTAGAATGATGTTCTAATGTTTGTGACATAACACTCAGAAAAACTAACATAAAATACTTTTCACCACCACTATATTAGACCTAGGGTGTCTACAATAGCCACTCTATAGTGGATATATGATTGTTATAGTAGAACTTACTCGTAACAACTTTTATCACTAACACCTTTAACAAGAATAACCATAACTTTCTACTCTAAAATTGGATTAATTACCGATTAGTGGCATTGAAAAAAAAAACTGAAAGATTTTTTATTTGTTAGTTCTAGGGACGTATAACCCTTAATATTCTATGAATGGTACTCATTTGAAGTTGATCTTAGTAAAATCCTATACAAAATCAATTAGTTAAGACGCTTTGAACTGAATTTTGTGTTGGGTGTCATATGACCTTAGTTTTTCTAATATACTTCCAAAATAAAGAAAATATATTATCACATATTAGGAATTAAAATTTTTATGCCTTTACTGTAGATATTTTATTAAAAATAAAATAGATAATTATAGGATCCTTTTTTTTAATCCAAATCAAATCTTGGAAACCAAAACCTAGAAGGAACAACATATTTCCTTTTGATATCACAAAACACACATTTTTATGCATCCTTATAAAAGTTAGATATAAAAAGACACTATGCTAATATGTATAGGTAATAGTTTATTTATAGCAACTAGACTTATTTGACTTTGTTCTTATATTTAAATTAATTATCTGTATTTCTATCAGGCACTACTTTTGATTATTGACTGCATTTATATATTCATGCATATTGATTATTATTTGTAATTGTGTTTTGAAGATTAGTTGATGATATGGATCGTTATAGTGAGATAATGATAATTATGATATTGATAATGAATTTGATGATATTGAGATTATGATGATATAACGTTGAAACTGATAGTAATTATGATGATAAGATTAAAAAAAGGTGATATGTACACATTGTATACATTCATTCATTATATGAATTTGATTCTACATTTATACATCTATGTTAAAGTTAACCTTGTTGAAGAATTTAACTAAGTATTGAATGAGAAATTTTATACTTGTACTCTTATTGAAGTGGAGTATCATATCTATAGTTGGTATTTCTAATAAGTTCCATATTGTCTGTTGTGTCCTATATTTGATTAACCTATTTGAATGGTGTTGATTTGAGTTGGCCTATGATGCTTGGCAGTACTAATTTATGTACTAAGGCTACTTGTGTTCTTCTTTTTTGAGTTTAGAGCATGTTCCAGTATTTGAGAGGAGAAAGTTTATCCAATATCTCTAGACTTTTATTCAAAGGTTAGCACCATGATCAGGGAGACATAAATCATTGTAATTTTTTTCATGCCTATTATTTTGTGACTAAGATATTGATGTAGTTTTTTTTGTTTTCTTGACAATCTTTTAGTTATACATTTTTTATATTCTTAGTTTGTCTTGTGTAGGAACTTTAGGTTACAGGTTTATAATAAATAAAGAGATTTTACACCCTATTCCATGGTTATGTTATTTGATTATGTCAAATTTTTATTTAGTTGACAATTGATCTGTTTAGTAACTTTGAAACTAAGAATTTGATACCTTATGTAATGTCAGACTGACTTTATGTGGATTGGGTTAGATAGTTCTCCTGCCATAGTGTTAAAGTGGGTGACTATCTGACCAGTTAATCTTTAACAAAGAAGGTATCAGAGTACAGGGTTTGTAAATTTTTGTACAATAATAGGTTTAGTAAAGTCTTACAGAATGGTACAGAGATATGTTACTTTTCTTTGACAAGCTATAGAGATTTAGGAAAAAAATTCCTTTCATTTTTCTTTCGTGTTATTACTTGATTACAATTGGTATCTAATAATCTAAATTGGTATCTAACTTTTTCACACTTATTTTGTAAATAGTTATTAATAATTTTAATAAAGTAATAGTAGCTACACCAACGTTGGCACCTATATCAACTATTTATATATAATACAGGCTAGTCCTTAGGTGAGCGGTGCAACAAGAAAAGGAAGAAGTAGGGCAACACCTTCTAAGAGTGGAACCCATGCAGTCGAAGTAGCAGCTAGACAAAAATCACCATCTTCTCCCTTAGGTAGGATGCTCTAGAGGTACTTCAAAAAGAGAATATGGTGGTTGAGAAAGAAAAATTGGCAACCCAAAAAAGTGGTACTTATGAAAAATAGCACAGCTCAAGTGTCCATTGATAACGCTCAATCTACAGCTCTTGTGAGTGTAAAGCGGTCGTTAGCAAATATAGAACCCAACCTGGGTTGGGTGTCGATCCCACAGGGAATAGCTTGGCCAACAAGTAAGCAAAATTACTAAACTTTTGGTGCAACTCTCGTAAGAAGGGGGGAGTCTTGTCGTGCAAGTAATGTAAACAAAAACTGAAAATAATAAAGTAAAAAGAGGAAGAATGTTACGTAAGTTGTAAACAATGAGAATTGAGGCGTTGGGGTTATGTCCACCTTCTGAGGTATACGTCTCTATCGGCTATGATTGTGTAGAGTCTTGACATGCAATTGCTTATGGAGAATTGTAGTCGATGGTAAATCCAAGCGTCTCTCGACCTGAACAAGGACTATTTCACTTTAACTCTCTCAAGCTTAAAGCGTGTCTAACGGTACGAATTCTCCAAGAGGTTAGTCCAGTTACGGCACTAACTTTTTAATAGGAAAGGGTGTCCTACTACCTTGACATTATCTCTTTTCCAGACAAATAACCTTTCTCTCGAACAAGTTAAATGTTAGACTGGCGTTATTCCTGCGTTTGCAACCGCAAAGAATGTAGATTAAGATGAAGAGTGTAATGATATAAGCAATATACATGTCTTGAACTCACCAACTCACAGCTATAGATAGTAACTCATTCGGTTTCCATAACCCCAACTAAGAGGTTTAGTTACCCATGAATGCGAAGGACATCACGATTTGCATGGTTGATGGCGTGAGAAATAGGTGATAGGCGTGTGGTTTTGGTGATTCCCTAGCAAGTAACGATTCTCTTGTTGTGGAATAGATGAATAGAAGAATAGATTAGAAGTGTTTGTAGATGAGGAAGATGAGAAGGATGGAGGAAAATTAATAGTTGAATTGATAGATGAAGAAGTAATTGTTCTCTCCACTAAGGGAGGAGTTCCTCAAAAATCTCTAGCATGATAGGGTATTTATAATACTCCCATCCTACTCCTACTAAGCTAATGAAATAAATAACCAAATCCTAATATACTAATGAAATCCTTGACCCAAATGTACTAGGGTAAGGTTACAATATCATAATCCAAATAGACTAGTAAAACACATAACCTAATTATACTAGGTTAATGTATCTTTGTAAAAATCCAGCTTTGTGTCTGTAAGTCCCCAAAGTCTTCAGAAATGTTGTTTTAGCCTGGGACAGATTTTCCATGCAGCAGATTTGGTCCTTAGGCGTCCAGCTCCCTTCTACTTCGTTTGTGAGCTTTCTTTTGCGTCAAGTAAGCCATAAAATGCTGTATTTTGCATCATTTATACCTGAAACTTTCCTAATCATGTTTGTTAGCTCATTTACAGGAAAAAGGACTAAAAGTGCATGAAATATATAATTTGTTCTCAAAACTAGGCTAAAATATGGGCAAAATATATTGATATAGGCGCGTAATTTCGCCTATCATCAACACCCCACACTTGAAGCTTTGTTCGTCCTCGAACAAAATATCATGTCCTTCTAAACATCAACTTAGGGTTTTTACAGCAACAACACAAAACATTCTTCAAGACAAGCACAACAATTATCAATAAACAGTAGCTTTTCGATTATAAGTAGAAACAGTTTAACCTCTAGCGTAGACTAGTGATGGTGATCAACTCGCATGCAAACGTTAAGGTACAAGGAATCATATATAACTACCCAAAACTCATCAACCATGTGTGTCTCACAATATATTACCCATAATCACTCACAAGTATAGCATATTTTTCAAACATGGGTATCAACAATATCCTTGCTCTCGCTCTCACAACGAATTCATATGTAGCAACTGATGACCATAGGCTTTCCCTTAATGTAGTACTCCACTAAATGTCGGAATGTTAAGATTAGGATCAAGTAGGTCTTTTGATGGTTGTAATGTAGGCTAAGGGACGGGTAGGATCAACTATTTTGGCCAGAAATAGTGACTAAGTTCCTAAGCACTTTAATACATCACATTGTATCATTGACACTTTTTTCTTTCAACCTTTCTTCTTTTCTTTATTCTACCACCCTTGTTCTCTTCTTTTTGTTTTTCAATTCTAAGAACAACTCACTTTTCAGCTTTCCTTTCCTTTTTCTTTTCACAACATACATCTTATGATAGCACTTTCTTTTTCATAACATATTCAAGCACCATTACAATTTAAAGCATCATACTCACCCAATTTCCTCTTATGTTGGCACATGACTTTTTCACTTTAAAGCACTTAGGAATTTGGATCAAATTACGATCTTGAAAGAAATGGATTAGGCTTACATGCAAGGTTGTCAAAGAAATAGGCTAAAGGCTCAAAAGGGTTTAACTAGGATGATGTCCATGGGTAGGTAAAACTGAAGGTAAACATGTATAGGTTGCCAAAGAAATGCCTAAATCATATCCTAAACTTACATTCCTTATTTTCACTTTGCATACATATCAGGCAAGTTCTAGCATCAGCCACAAGCATAGAATATACTATTATCTCGCACACACAAGGCACATGGTCGACTTGATTAGAAGTAATATAGACTCTCGTCCCAACAATTGAAGGAATTGAATCACACAATATCACATAATAAGTCACAACCAGAGCCTAAACGTCTCAATAGTCAAAATTGTAGCACATACTCTTGTTCTAATCTCATGCTGCCTATCAAAATAATTTCATGCGTAGCTAGAAAAATTTGACTCCTAAAAAATTAAAAAACGTTTGAACGAAAAAAAACAAAAAAATGGATGGACTCAAAAAAAAAAAAAAAACAAAGTAAACAAGCAAACATAGGTGCAAACAAGGAAGTATAGCATACGGATTCTGCCACCCCACACTTAGACGGGACACTGCCCTCAGTGGAAAATAAATGCGAAGAACCTGGTTAGTCGGACTCTTCATCAATGTCGGGGGTCATACCCCCTTCGTCTGAATCATCATAAGAGTCGTCGTCAGAGTTCTCCTCATCATCAGAATCAGGCAAGCGTCTATCATCATCAGTTGGCACGTCATCGTCCAGAGGTTCCTCAAAATATACGCCCACTCCACACATCTCCCGGGCATGCCTGTTCATTGGGTAGTCGTGGTCCAGCTGTTGGAGCTCTTCAGCAGTTGGAATACGTCCACCACTCATCATAGTGAATCGTGTCATGCCATAGAGATGAGGGAAGAAACTCTCATCACGAGCATGTCTCTCCGCAGTAGTAAGGTTGACTCCATGAGTTGTTTCAGCATCTTTGACCTTTGTGAGGTCAACCTTCTTTGGGTTATGTGGGAGTTTGTGGTCAGCTGGTTCCTCTTCTATATCCTCCTTCCGCAACATTGATGTCAACAAATTGCCGAATGTGAAATGGGACCTTCGGTGGAGTCTGGCCTTCCTCATGGTAGATCAAATGATTGCCCCAAAGTTGATAGGGACATTCTTCATCAACGCATAAACCAAACACACTCTATCTCTCGATATCTTGGTGTATTGCGTCCCAGGAATAAGGCATGAGTTGACAATGCGCATCCAGATTCTTGCTTCCCTATTTAGTAGAGCATAGGGGAAGGTGTTGTGACGGCCTGTTTCCTTATGTCTGCCCCATCTTGCCATCGATCTGCTTCAACAAAGCGTGTGTCTTATCGCTCTGTAAGGAGGCCTGCTGTACAGCTCTTTGTATAGTGCAGGGTCGATCGAAGGTAGGCCAAGAAAAGAGTTGATCCAATCCGCTGTAAGCTGTAACACTTGGCCCCGAATTTTGACTTCGTTGCCTGTTGTGTTTGGCGACCAGTTGGCATAAAATTCTCTTGTCAAGTCAAGATTGCACTCTCCCCTGTCGCGGAAGATGAAATCTAGCTTCAAAGCCATTATTTTAGCCAACATTTGCGGCTCCTTCTTTGCTAAGGTCTCCTTGTTGATCAAGTCGACGTGCACATATTTCTTTTCTTTGTTGCTGCTGTACCATGCTTTGGCTTCTTCCTCAAGAACCCATTTTATTCCGAACATTCTGCGTGGTAGGTGCGCTGAGGATGATTCTCCTTGGTCTTTTTGACTTCTCTTTTTGCCCTTTTGGGACGTGGTAGCCATTTCCTTGCCTTGCCTTGACTTAGGTGCCATTGTACCTGAGACTAGAAATAACGTAAGTTGCAGCACAATCTCGCTTTATACAATCTATATGCAAGCACTAGGGGTACCACCCCACACTTAATCTTGTCAGCACAAATCAGTGAAGTGAAAGTGGTCGAGTACTCAGATTTCGTCGACATACGTTTTAGGATTGTATTCCTACAAGAAAATCAGCATTACATCACTTATTTGCAGCCATTGGCCTACTTTCATGGTAGATATAGCAACACTACAACATAGGGGTTACCACCTGGAATCGTAATTCTTACAACAAGTACAACTTCCTAAGTCGATAGGTACTATAACCTTATCCCGATGACCGGGATATTTTATCATGTAAGTATCCAAACAACCATCTTAAGCAATATTCATAGCCATATCAATTCAGCAATTATCATAACAATGCTATCGAAACAAAATTCAAGTCGGAAACAAGTCAAGAATTCCCTACGTATATATTCAATCACACGATATTGCAACAACTATCCAAACACATGAACATTACCACCAATCTCACATGATTTAGCAAAATATAATAAGCATAGCAATGTAGTACTTACGATAAATAGATGAAGAATAAGAGAGTACGTACTTGCTTGAAGATTGTGGAGAAGTTGTTGTGAATTGGAAGAACAAAGGAAGAAAATTTTGAGAGGATTTGGAGTGATATGCGGCGCCTTTAGGGTTGTTTCTAATGTGGTTGTGTTATAAAACCAAGTCCCCTTTATATAGGAAGAGTATGGGTCGGGTTATGACCCATTTACAATTGGATTTGGGGACAAAATCACCACATATGCGGCGCATATCTCTCGGCATATCAATGACATATGCGGCGCATTGTCCATGGCATAATGGGACATATGCGCCGCATAGTCTATGGCATTTCTAGACATATGTGCCGCATAGTCTATGGAATTTGGTCTCAGTATCTCAAATGCCATAGCATAGGCGGTGCATAGTCAAAAGCATACCTAGGAATAGGCGGCGCATAGTGTATAGCACACTAGATTCCGAGTCCTTAGGCTATAGAATAGGTTGTGCATCGTTCGTGGCCTATTTTTACCATGGCCTAGCCTTCCTCGAAGCCTATTATGACGTGAGAAAGGCTCAATTCATAGCCTTATGCATCACCATTCCTAACTTACCGACTTTACCATACAATGCGACCAAATCGTCAATTGAAATCAATCTCCTCGTTGCATACTTCTTGCACCTATATTAGCTCAAAACAAATGAACACGATTAGTACGATGGGTTGCCTCCCACCAAGCGCCTTAGTTTTGGTCGTGGCACGACTCTTATTTTTGGATTTTCATTTATCAAAAAGAAAAAATACTAAAATGACTAAACGATAAAATGATAAAACGATGAAATGATGAAATGATAAAACGATGGGTTGCCTCCCATCTAGCGCCTTATTTATTGTCGTGGCTCGACATAGTTACCTCGAGTACTTAGACTTCGTCGAGGTAAGTGATGGATCATTTTCTGAAAGAATTTAGACGACAATGAGGCTTACCTGTGGGCATGCGATCTTCTTCAAGATGGCTCTTACATTTTCCCGTAGAATCTCCAATTATTTCATCAATAGTCCAACCCATAGCTCTCTTGTATCTCTTCAGAGCAGAGATGAGAGCTTCTACGTGCTGTTCACTTAAATCATCTATACTCTCCGAAAGTATATTTTTACTTTCCAAGAACACATACCTTAGATAATCGGGAAGCTCTTGCGATTCTAGCATTGGTGGCTCGTCAACGGGAGTCTTCGCTTTTGGTTGATTCTTGAGATCCCAATCTGGTTGCTTAGGAGTATAAGGCTCTATTTTTGTTAGAGCACTCATAAGTTCTTCATAACCTTCATTATCTTCATGCTCAACTTTCAATGGCGCAGCAGACAATGGCTCAACAGTAGGCTGTTTCTCTATAGATAATGCTTTCATATCCTCATGATGAACATCAGCTACAGATAACTCATTCGTATCGCTGGGCTGCTTCATTGTTTTGCATATATCAAACCGTACCACTTCGTCATTAATTCGAAACAAAAGCTCATTATCTTTCATGTCAATAAGCACACTTCCAGTTGTAAGTAAAGGACGTCCCAAGATTATGGGAACTTCAGAATCCTCCTTACAATCCAGAATAACGAAGTCTGCAGGAAAGATGAATGAAGAAACCTTCACCAACACATCATTCAAGATACCCACAGGTCATTTTACCGACCTATCAGCCATCACGAACCTCATATTGGTTGGTGTCGGATCGCCTAGCCCCAACTTTCTGTAGATAGATAGTGGCATCAAATTGATTCTAGCTCCCAAATCGCACAATGCTTTGGCAAAGTTCAAAGATCCGACGGTGCAAGGAATAGTGAAAGCTCCGGGGTCGGCCTTCTTCTGAACTATCGATCGGGTAGCAATTGCACTACAATGATGCACATCATCTTTCAGCTCATAACTTGCTGCCCTCTTCTTAGTCAAAAGATCTTTCATAAACTTTGCATACCCAGGCATTTGTTCAAGTGCCTCTACCAATGGGACATTAATGGTCAGCTGCTTCAACATAGTCATAAATTTGCTGAACTTGGTGTCATCGACCACCTTCTTCAATCTTTGTGGAAAAGGTGGTGGTGGGTATGGAAGTGTTCTCTCCATGGCTTTCTTCCCCTCTTGCTTCCATTTATCATTTTTTTCAGGCTGCACGTCACTAGGTAAAACATCCTTAACGCCTGAAGTAGTTGTTGCAGCTTCTCCTCTTGTAACGTCACTAGGTGTGGCGACAATGTCTGCTGCTACGTCAACCACTTGCTTGCCTTTTGCTGAAGTTTCCAGCACCTTACCACTTCTGGTAGTGATGGCCATGCATGACCCATCATTCCTTGGGTTTTGCAAAGTATCGCTCGGTAAGGTGCCAGCCTTTCTTTGATTTAATGCTGCTGAAAGTTGGCTCAATTGCTGCTCTATTTGCTTGATAGAAGTGGAATGAGAATCAACTAGTTGCTTCATGGAGGACAAATCATCAATCAGCTCCTTAACTCCCGCGCTCGTTGCTTCCACTCCTTTCAATAACTTAGCCATTATGTCTTCCATAGAATTAGATGTGGTGGTATCACGTTTACCAGGGGGAACGTACAAACCACTATTTTCATTATTTTTCTTCCAACTACCTTGGTCTTTGCTTCCAGATTTATCATAATAGTTCCGACCTTGGTTTCCTTGGGCATTCCCACGGAAACCCCCCTGATTGTTCAAGTAGTTGGCCTCCTCTTCCGAATCAGATTCGTCTCTTCCTTTCAGCGCCACAGCTTTCACTTTTTCGGTCTTCCCTGATAATAAGTGCTTTGTCAGAAGATCCAATTGTGTTTTCATGTGCGCCATGTCTTGCTCACGTTCTTCTTCTCTTCTTCTTTGGTCTGTAGACATGCCAATAGATAAAGTGGGGCTTGCTACCTCTGACTCCCTGGTATGCCAAGTTCTACTTTGCTTTGTCATGCGATCTAGCATATTGCTTGGTTGACCAAAGGTGAGGTCCATGAAAGAACCTCCAGCTGCGTTGTCCACCACTGGTTTAGTTATTGAATTCAAGGCTCTATACAAGATCTCCATGAGGTGAACATTAGTCATGTGATGGTTTGGGCATCTCGCTAGCTTTGTCTTGAACCTCTCCCATGTTTCGTGAAGAGCTTCAGATGGAAGCTGACGAAAGTTGCTGATTTCATCTCTCAATTGAGCCCTCTTGGTGGCGGAAAGAATCTTTCTAGGAAAGCGTCTCTCAATTGCCTCCAATTTGTAATTGAATCAGGAGTCAGCCCATTCAACCATAGTATTGCCTCCCCAGACAGAGACAATGGAAATAGACGTAATCGAATAGCATTCTGACCAACACCAGTATTGTCAAAAGACTTGCATGTAGAAATAAAGTTGATGAGATACATATTCGGATCATCGCCTGCTAGTCTACCAAATAATCCCTCGAGTTGCAATAACTGAATCATGGTGCTTGTGATGTTGAACTTGGCTCCGGGCGCTAATGGTGGTGGAATTATAGCTCCAGTGGCTCCGGCACCATCAAGATCATCATCATCATCGTCAAAATCTAGTTGCAAAGGTTGGCGATCATACCTATACCGAGCTTGTCGACCTCTTCGATTGGCAGGTGTTATAATTTTAGCATCACGCCTAGGGTTCAGTAACTCGTCATCACCTAAATGTTCATCGTCAGGATTTGTTGCTCGTCCAGGATTATCAATGTTTTGTTGTTGGACTTGAGCAGCGGCAAGAGCAGCTAATCTTGCTTGCTCGTGTTGAGCAGCCATCCTGTCGATTTCAGCTTGTGCTTCCATTCTTCTAATTCGTTGTGGTTCCGGATTGATTGGTAATAACGGTTGACCTGTACTTCTAGTATGGGGCATGCACTAAAAGAAAAACCTGCAATAAACAAAAACAAAAACTAAACGTAAAAGTACGAGAATCTGTAACCAAAGGGTCTAGTAATTATCACGAACTTGATTGACACTCGTATTCCCCGGCAACGGCGCCAATTTTTGATAACGCTCAATCTACAGCTCTTGTGAGTGTAAAGCGGTTGTTAGCAAATATAGAACCCAACCTAGGTTGGGTGTCGATCCCACAGGGAATAGCTTGGCCAACAAGTAAGCAAAATTACTAAACTTTTGGTGCAAGTCTCGTAAGAAGGGGGAGTCTTGTCGTGCAAGTAATGTAAACAAAAGCTGAAAATAATAAAGTAAAAAGAGGAAGAATGTTACGTAAGTTGTAAACAATGAGAATTGAGGCGTTGGGGTTATGTCCACCTTCTGAGGTATACGTCTCTATCGGCTATGAGTGTGTAGAGTCTTGACATGCAATTGCTTATAGAGAATTGTAGTCGATGGTAAATCCAAGCGTCTCTCGACCTGAACAAGGACTATTTCACTTTAACTCTCTCGAGCTTAAAGCGTGTCTAACGGTACGAATTCTCCAAGAGGTTAGTCCAGTTACGGCACTAACTTTTTAATAGGAAAGGGTGTCCTACTACCTTGACATTATCTCTTTTCCAGACAAATAACCTTTCTCTCGAACAAGTTAAATGTTAGATTGGCGTTATTCTTGCGTTTGCAACCGCAAAGAATGTAGATTAAGATGAAGAGCGTAATGATATAAGCAATATACGTGTCTTGAACTCACCAACTCACAGCTATAGATAGTAACTTATTCAACTTCCATAACCCCAACTAAGAGGATTAGTTACCCATGAATGCGAAGGACATCACGATTTGCATGGTTGATGGCATGAGAAATAGGTGATAGGCGTGTGGTTTTGGTGATTCCCTAGCAAGTAACGATTCTCTTGTTGTGGAATAGATGAATAGAAGAATAGATTAGAAGTGTTTGTAGATGAGGAAGATGAGAAGGATGGAGGAAAATTAATAGTTGAATTGATAGATGAAGAAGTAATTGTTCTCTCCACTAAGGGAGGAGTTCCTCCAAAATCTCTAGCATGATAGGGTATTTATAATACTCCCATTCTACTCCTACTAAGCTAATGAAATAAATAACCAAATCCTAATATACTAATGAAATCCTTGACCCAAATGTACTAGGGTAAGGTTACAATATCATAATCCAAATAGACTAGTAAAACACATAACCTAATTATACTAGGTTAATGTATCTTTGTAAAAATCCAGCTTTGTGTTTGTAAGTCCCCAAAGTCTTTAGAAATGTTGTTTTAGCCCGGGACAGATTTTCCATGCAGCAGATTTGGTCCTTAGGTGTCCAGCTCCCTTCTACTTCGTTTGTGAGCTTTCTTTTGCGTCAAGTAAGCCATAAAATGCTGTATTTTGCATCATTTATACCTGAAACTTTCCTAATCATGTTTGTTAGCTTATTTACAGGAAAAAGGACTAAAAGTGCATGAAATATATAATTTGTTCTCAAAACTAGGCTAAAATATGGGTAAAATATATTGATATAGGCGCGTAATTTCGCCTATCATCATCCATGTCCACCAATTTATTTAATAGGTGTTGGGTTTTATAAGAAGCTTGGGCAATGCTAGTACTACACTAATTAATCCTATATGTTTATCTCTAGCCTTAAACAAATACCATTGTTGTGGCACCTATAATAGAATGGGTCTTTGATTGTAGAGTATTTCCCTAATAGGTACTAGGACCAGTGATAACTGATGATGAATATGGCTTTTTTGAAAGTTTATGAAGATGAAACCTCTAGTGTTTTAGGGTACAAAGTCTAAGGATACTTTTGAATTTTTAATAGATTGTTATGAATATCTGTATATGGTAGGATTTTGTTTAAAGGTACAATGTAGAATTTATTTTATTTCAGCTATAGGCTAAACCCAAGCAATGGTGGATGTCCTTTTTGGAGTGCAGGGATACCTTACCTTTAGTTGGGCATAGTTTTAGAATGTATATTTGGAGAAATATGTTCCCTACACTCACTGCAATAGTAAAAAAAATAAGTTCTTGAGGTTAGAGCAGTGTGATATGGATGTGGTGACCTATGAGGCTAAGTTTCATACATTATGCTATTATGAATAACAATTGGTTACTTCAAAGAAAGAGTGGATTATGTATGTTGTAAGGTATTGAATTAAGGAATGCTAATGGTTACCTTCTCAGTGGTTACTTTAGGCAAGTATTTCTAGAAGGTAGTTAAGTTTGCTAAGAAGTTAGAAGATATTAGGAAATAATAAAAGGTGAAGGTAGAGGAAAATATGACCCAAACATCGAGACAATTAAGTGGTACTGATTCAAAGAGTCATGGCTCATAAGATCCTTCTCTCATCCTTATCACTCAACTAAGCCTATGTCAACAAGGGGCCCATATATGGTCAGTTATCTTCATTTATAGGTAGGTAGATATACACCTTTGTTCTCTTTAATTTAGATACATACTCTACGCACCAGGGACAGTGAATATGGAGGTTTGGGACATATAAGGATGTATCGTCAAAATTTCTTATTTGTAGGTTAGTTTACTTAACAACTAACTTCTAGTGCTCTATATCCAGTAGGTCATAGAGGTGGAGAAAATGATATAGGTCATCCTTAAGGTGAGTGTGGTGTCTAGGTTGTAGGAAGGGGTGGCTACTAAGCCAACAAATATGGAAGACAAATTAGTAGATGTAGTGCTTAAACTGGTAGAGGTAGAAATTAGGATAGAGATAGAGCCCAACTTTATATTGTTCTAGATCATCTTAAAATATATGCTTCTAATGTTATCATCAAAGGTATTTGAAACACCACAGATTTTTGGCCTTTGAAAATTTCCTGATCTTTGATCTCATTGCCCTGGTTACAACAGGACCCTATAAGTCATAAGGTATCCTAAAGAATCATTGGGATGAGTCGTAACTAAACTAATAAGTGTGTTGATTGATTCTGCTTTAAGTACGAGTGGCTCACTAAGACCCGTAAGGATATGTTATGAGTCATTAGGTGTAATCATAGGGTGTCTAGTGTAAGTCCCAAATTGGGTTTTGTGTTGACTACGATAGGACCCTATGAGTCGTAGGGTCCCATTACGGGTGACGACATTGAGTTGTATGGATAATAGTGTAGGGTTCCTTGGTGTTACCTTGTTGGTTACAACTTGTGGTAATAAGTTGTAAGGTGGTGCTGTTATGAATCAAGGGTTTGACTAATTGTCAAAGGTGGAACATTATTAGCTTTTAAGTTGAGAGCAGACTGGATATTTTCCCTCTTACCCAACTTGAAAAACACATCTTATAACCTCTTTAGGGTGTCATTATCTCTCAAAAATAATCTAAGTAATGTCTGAAATACTCTTAAATTCTCAAGGTCAAGAAAATTTAGGGTTTTCAAGAAGTTGATCAATTAGGGCTCTTAAGGGTTATTTTTCCCAGTACATCTTCTATTACAGGCATGTTACTCTTCTCTCTTTGATAATTTTTTAGAAGCGTGTGATTTAATGTATTGTTCATAAGATTATTGCGATAGTTTTAAAACAAGGGTTGGGATTATTGAATGTTTATGAATTAAATAATATTTCTCATAATTTATATATGATTTCAGGTTTTAAATATGGTTTTGAACTTGTGGGCATAAAGGTATGGTGAATGAACTAGGGAATTGTAATTTTCCCAGACTTGTGATATTTGAAGTGATTATGACCCCAACCCATAATATGAAATTAGTTGAAATTATGAGAGCTATAGGAATTTGAAAAATTAAACTAGTCTTGAACTTATGCATGATATGAAAAGGTAGTTGAAATACTATGGTATGATTTAATGAACAAAGAGAGTCGGTGAACCCTTCCATGTATTAATGAACAAACGGTGTTGTTTTCTCTAAGTTAATGGGAATTGTTTTAGACATGTTGTTATTATCTTGAAAGTGTAGTTGGTATGATGATACCAACAATGTGTGCCTTATTGTGGAATGTGGTTAAATGATTGGAAATCTGTGATACTTGTTTTAATTTGGCTATAATAAGGGTTTCTCTATCTAAGTTGTGAAAGTGGAGGTTCAACTAACCAATACTGGATATTGTATTTACCAATATGGGGGTTAAAGTGACCAAGGAGGTCTGAGTCCCCCTTATTATTATTTCATTATTAAGGAGGTTCGAGTCTTATGTAAATTATTATATGATTGGGTGCTTAATTCACCTTGGTATATGTTGGCAAGTTCGAGTCCCCTATGTTCATGTATGTGGGATTATTCTTTGATTTATGCGGCCTATATAGACCATGGGTACTATTACATGATGGTTGAGCTACACAATCCAGGCTAAAGTTACGCGTGTTAAGACTTGTTCCCTATCTTGACATGTGATATATATATATATATATGTTTATATATTTGATTATGAGCATTTTAGTTTGAATGATTTTAAACTGTTGATTATATCATTATGTTATCCTTAATCACGAGTTACATGCTATAGTTCACCCTGATAACCATCTTACGAGCAGGGGATGATCTCTGGTCCACATGGGACTTGAGATACCTGACATGGCCAGCCCCTTATTTGGGTCTTGACATAGGTTTTATCAGAGCCTAGGTTTTGTGTCATTGGGTATCCAACAAATCCGTATTGAGTAGAGTCTCATTTTTGGGTATGTAGTATGCCTCACTTATGAGGGAAGGCTATGAGATATTTAGGAATGTTTTCCTTTCTTGTTTTTCTTTCTTAAGTAATAGAGTCTAAGGTCCTGAGTCTCTCTAATTCCTATTTTTTCTATTTTCAAATCATACCTCCCAGATGATCTGAAGCTCATGGAAACTCCTTTGACCCACTTGAGGATAATGTTGATGGAACATGCCCTGCTTATTAGGTACAAACCTAGTCTAGAGGTCTAGTTCCTGAATGCCATTTTGGAGTTCCACCTGTCCCCTCTAGTCCTACTCAAGCTCCTTGGGCTGATGTGTTGAATAAAAAATTTTGTCAGTCTATTCCTATGTTCTCTCACTTGGTTGATTCTTAGTCCAGGCGTGAAGCTTCTGTTACTCTATCTTTTAAGGCCACAATGGCTAAAAATTTTATGAGGTTAAGTTCTCCAATGTAAACTGGTGTTATGGTTAAAGAGGATCCTCAAGGTTTTATGGATGAGATGGAAAAGATCTTTTGGGTTATGCATGCTACTAATATGGAGGGTGTAGAATTTGTAGACTATAAGTTGAAGGATATAGCGCAACAATGGTATGAGGAATGGGAACAATCTAGAAGAGATGATGTCAAATCCGCACTGTGGGATTATTTCTCTAGTATTTATCTATACCACTTCTTTCTTCATGAGATCAGGAAGGAAAAGCGAAAGAGTTTGTTAATATAAAGCAATTCCAGATAAAGTTTATGGATTATGCCTTGAAATACCACCAGTTGTCCGAATATTCTCCTGAGTTAGTGTCTAGCATGAGGGCTAGAATGAAGAAATTCCCTTCTGAGTAGTCCAGTGATTTGATTCTAAAGAGTAATGTGTCCTTATTGAATAAATGTATAAACATCTCTAGGTTTGTTGTGTATATGCAGCAAGTTAAGAAAGAGAAAAATAAGCAGGCGAAGATAGGGGAAAGACCGAAAATGAAGTTTCGATTTTCTTTACAGGGTAGAGGTCAACAGTAGAGTGGTAAAGATGTTGGAAAGTGGTCTAAGAAGAAATAGAGGATTTCTGGTTTCTAGTCAATGGCTAGTGCTCCTTATCCGAAGCCTTCGGGTGATCGCCACTCTAGCATAATGGTGGTTTTAGGCCATAGGGTGTCCAATATCTTGTTTGTAGATCTAAGTTCACTCCATCATATCTTCCTTATACATTTTGTGGGCATGTGCACCGTGGGTTCTATGTAAAAGATAGTAACATGTGTTTTAAATATGGTCAGATTGGTCACTTGTAGAGGTATTGTCTTCTAAGTTTGATTTGGCGGAAAATAAGATTCATATTTCCACTTCATTAGCTCCTAAACCAAAGGGGGCCACTTCTGATTCTAGTACCGGCACTGGTCAAAATTGCTTGTATGCCCTTGATACATGTCGAGAGTTAAAGGCATCCTTCAATGTCATCACTAATATGTTATGGCTCTTTTCTTATGATGTGTATTTCTTGTTTGATATAGGGTCCATTCTTTCTTATGTGACCTCATTTGTGGTTGTGCATTTTGGTTTTGATTTTGAGTGTATCGCTGACTATTTTCTATTTCTACCCTAGTGGGTGACTCTATGGTTTCTAGAAGAGTCTATAGGAGTTGTGTGGTATCTGTTGGTCGTAGAGAAACTCTGGTAGATCTAATAGAATTACACATGGTTGATTTTGATGTCATATTAGTGATGGACCAATTGAATTGGTTTTACGACTCCTTAGATTGTAGAAACCATAAGGTCAGGTTTAACTTCCCTAATGAGCCGGTTATTAAGTGGTAAGGGAGTTCTCTAGTGCCTATGGGATGATTTATACCATATTTTTGAGCTTAAAAGTTGATTTCCAAGCTATTTCTTTATCATTTAGTCTAGGTTAAGGATTCTAACTTGGAGGGTTGTTTATTGCAATACACTCCCGTGGTTAATGAATTCATCAAGGTTTTTCCTGATGATCTTCCTAGTATACCTCTGAATAAAGAGATTGATTTTAGGATTGATCTTATTCTGGACACTCATCCTATCTCTATCTCTCTCTATAAAATAACTCCAGCTGAGTTAAAGGAGATCGAGGACCAATTGAAAGACCTTCTTGACAATGGTTTTATTTGTGCTTGTAGGCCTCAATGGGGTGATCCTATTTTGTTCGTGCATAAGAAGGATGGTTCCCTTCGAATGTACATCGATTATCGTCAGTTGAATAAGTTTATGGTGAAGAATAAGTATCCCCTTCCCTGGATTGATGATTTGTTTTACCATCTTCAAAGTGCTATATATTTCTCTAAGATTGATCTTAGGTCGAGTTATCATCATCTAATAATTAGATAGGTGAATATCTTTAACATTACATTTCAAACCCGTTATGTTCACTATGTATTCTTAGTCATCCCTTTTAGTTTGACTAATGCCCCGACGGCATATATGTACTTGATGAATAGGGTCTTTTATTATTTTTTGGATTTTTGTTGTTATCGTGTTTATAAATGATATTCTTGTGTATTTGAAGAGTGAGGTAGATCACGCCAATCATCTCCTTATCGTGTTGAAATACTTGAAAATCAGCATTTATTTAATAAGTTTTCAAAGTGCGAGTTCTGGTTAAAACCTGTTACTTTTTTGGGTCACATAATTTCTAATAAAGGGATCATGGTGGATCCGTACAAATTTGTAGTGGTTAAAAGTTAACTTGGAACATGAATCCAATCAATATTCAGAGTTTCTTGGGTTTAGCTAATTAGTATAGGAGATTTGTAGAGAGTTCTTAACTATAGCTTTCTCGTTGACTAAGTTGACCTAGTAGAAGGTGATGTTCTTATGGTCTAATGTTTGTGTGGGTTGTATTGAGAAGCTGAAAGATAAGTTGACTTCATCTCTAGTTTTGAATATAACTGAAGGCACTGATGGTTTTGTTGTCTATTGTAATGCATCTCAACTTTGACTTGGTTATGTGTTGATGCAGCATAGTAAGGTGGTGGCCAAAGTTCATGAGAAGAACTATTAATGTCATGACTTTGAGTTGTTGGTTGTGGTGTTTGAATTGAAGATTTACTGTCACTATTTGTGTGGAATCCATGTAGATATCTTTTCTGATCATAAGAGCCTGCAATATTTGTTCAACCAGAAAATGTTAAATCTCAAACAGAGAAGGTGGCTTGAGTTGTTGAAACACTATTATATAAGCCTCTATAATCACCCAGATAAAGCTAATGTGGATGTTGATGCTTTTAGCAGGTTATCTATAGGGAGTCTAGCTCAAATGGATGAGGATAAGTGGGAGTTGGTGAAAGATATTCACCATTTGGATAACCTTGGATTTCGTCTATTAGACTCTGAGAATAGAAGTGTATTTGTGCAAAAGGTCTTGAAGTCATCCCTTGCTAATGAAATAAAGGAGAAATAGGTATTAAATCCTTTTTGAATGATGATTAAGGGGGATATGGGCGGCAAAAGATTGTATATTTTGAGATTGGCGGTGATGGTTATGGTTTTTGAGATAGGTAGCAATGGTATCTTAAGGTACCAAGGAAAATTATATGTTCTCGGTGTAGATGGGTTAAGAGAGAGGATCTTGCTTGAGGCTTATGAGTCACATAATATCATTCATCTTAGTTTGAGAAACATGTATCATGATCTTAGAAAGTTTTATTTCTGAAACAATAAGAAGCGAGATGTGGCCAGTTTTGTGGATAAATGCACGGTGTGTCAACAAGTAAAGGTCAAGCACTTGAGGCCGGTGGGTTGACTTAAGAGATTACACTATTGGTGTGGAAATGGGAGGTAATTAATATGATTTTATTACCGGTCTTCCTCGATCTCAGAATTAGTTTGGTTCAATTTGGGTCATCATGGATAAGATAATTGAGATTGCTCACTTCTTTCCAGTGAGGACAAATTATTCAGAAGAGGATTATATGAGGTTGTTCCTCCAAGAGATTGTGAAGTTGCACAGGATGCCTGTTTCTATCATGTTAGATTATGGTACTCAGTTCTCATTGTATTTTTAGCATTTTTAGAGATGTTTAGTAGATAAGGTGAGCCTTAGTGCTGCTTTCCTCTCGCAGTCAGATGGGTAAGCAGAAAGAACTATTCTGATATCAGTTGGGTTGATTATTTGCCTCTTATAAAGTTTGCAATATAATAGCTACCACTCTAGTATCGGGGTGGCTTCTTTTGATCCGTTGTAAGGTAGATGGTGTAAATCTCCTATTAGGTGGTTTGAAATTGGGGAGGCTGAGATGTTTGGCCGAATTTGGTTCACTAGGCAATGGAGAAGGTGAAGGTGATTCGGGATAGACTTAAAGTTTCCTAAAGTCTCCAAAAGTCCTATACGGATGTGAGGCATATAGAGTTGGTAAGAAGGGAAAGATCTGTCCTTGGTATGTTAGTCCATACTTGGTCTTGAATAGGGTTTGTAATGTTGCATAAATATTGCCTCCTAATTTGAGCTCTATTCATCCGGTGTTTCACGTTTTGATGTTGAGAAAATGTGTGGATTTTCCTTCAATGGTTTTTCCTTCGAAGGAGGTGGATATTTTTGATTCCTTACCATATGAGGAAGTCCAGGTTGAAATTTTTGATCGGCAAGTTCATCGGTTGTGGACAAAGAACGTAGCTTCGGTAAGGATTCATTAGGGGAACCACAAGGTTGAAAATTCTACTTGGGAAGCCGAAGAGGATATGATGTCCATGTATCCATTCTTGTTTTCCGTTCTGAATAATTGTGCTTAAGGTATGTGCTATTTTTAACATCTTTGTTTTTTGACTTTTTAAAGGAAAAAGTGATTTACTTGGCATCTATATTTTCTTAGTTTGTTAAAGGTAAGAGTAGAGGAATATTGAGTCAAATAGTGCTAGCAATTTCCTTTTCCCATCATTAAATGATGAATGATCCAGGTGGGGGAGAATTGAAACACCCAAGATTTTTTACCCTTGAAAATTTCTTAAGCTTTGAGCTCACTGCCCTAGTTACAACTAGACCCTATAAGTTAGAGTGTGTCTTGACGATTATTTAAGAAAATTTGTAATGAAACTAGTAACTTTGTGGCTTGATTCAGCTTTCAGAATGAGTGTCTCACTAAGAGCAATAACGATATGTTAAGAGTCATTAGGTAGAATCTTTGGGTGTCCAGTGTAAGTCCCAAATTGGATTCTCGGTTGACAAGACTCATAGGGTCCCATTACAAGAGGTGACATTGAGTCATAAATATAACAGTATAGGGTGTCTTGGTGTTACTTCCTTGGTCATGACTCGAGGTGACGAGTCATAAGGTGTGATTATGAGTCAAGGGGTTGACTCATAGTCAAAGACAACACTTTATCTGCTTTTAAGTTAAAGTTATTTTTGCTATTTCCCCTCTTACCCAATTTGAAACTCAGGTCTTATAACCTCTTTAGGGTGTCATTATATCTCATAAATAATATAAATAACGTCTCAAATACTCCTAAATTCTCAAAATCAAGAATACTTAGCGTTTTTAAGAGGCTGATAAATTAGGGTTACAGTTTATGCAGCCAATGGTGATTTCTCTTCGTACATTCTTCAGTTTATGCAGCTACACTCACTAGGACCCAACCAGGGGGTGAGATATAACGGACTATATAGCCTGTGGGTACTATTATATGAAGGTTGAGCTACACAATCTAGGCTAAAGTTTTGAAATGCATTTTAAACATTGTTCTCTATCCAGGCATGTGATATATATTTATTTTTATTTATGCAATTGATTATGTGCATTGGTATTTGGATGATTTTAAAATGTTGAACATATCATTATGTTATCCTTATCCCCGAGTTACATGAAAGCATTCATCCCTATAAACATCTTCAAACATTGTATCCCCACGCGATGCGTTGTATGCCCACACGATGAAGGAATTGGTCATGCTTCTACTCCTCATGCTTAGTGACTCTGATTAGGGATTAGCTAGCAAGTCAGATTAAATTGGTAAGCTCCTATACTTCGGAAGACCTCACTTCATGATTATAGTTTCCTGTACATTTTATGTATCCCTTTGGATTTTGTTTTTGGCTATTGTCATGGCATGTCCTAACATTTTATTGATATTTAATTTTAAATAATTTTTTAGAAGGATTTTTTTGAACTACTATAGCTATTAGGCGACGCCAATAAGTCGTTTGGCTTGTCGTCGATGGTTGGTTATGGACATGCATTTAAAACTTTCATAGACTATTGTATGCTATCTTGTTATATGTTTAGAATTCAGTCAACCATAGGGTATGGTGCGTTTGGTTTTGGTAGTTGTAGGGGTGAACTTCAGTCCACGTGGGACTTGAGATACCAGTCATTGTCAGGCCCTAGTTTGGGTCGTGACAGTACTCTTTTTTTCCATGATCACATGACTTCTGTATTTGTGCAATTTTCTTTGGGTTGGGACTTAGACCGTGAATTTCTTAGTATCCCTATGTATGTGTCTAAACCAATCAAGGTGTTTATTTTTGTTGAACAGGTTTATTTGTCATGTTTTGTGATGTTTATGCAGAACAAAACTTTGGAAGACTGAGTAATTTTAGACATAAAAGTGTATCTTTGGGGGTGATTGGTTGTCTCCTTAGCTTGGAATTCTCTATTGTTATACTAATGTCAGTGTAGCAATGCCCTATATGGAAAATTTGTGAGAGGGAACTTTTAAGTCTACTCCTATGATAAATGTGTCAGTTATTTATGACCAAAAGTGAGTTAAGAAGGGTGTAGGGCATTTCTAGCCCATCTTCAGGAAGAAATTTTGGTAGTTTCTTGTATATCTTTAGTCCTAGTTATGTGTGAATTCTTCGAGCTATTTTAGATGGCCTTCCTGGTATGCGTCAAGACATTGAATTTTACTATTGTAGACTTAGAACTTGGAACACACTCTATCTCTATCTTCTATTATCATACAGCATTGGTAAAGTTTAGGAAATTGAAGTCTCTGTTACAAGAATTGAAGAGATGAGAATTATTCAGTCAGGTATTTCTCCTTAGGGTGCTCCTGCATTGTTTGTAAAAATGATGATGGTAGTATGCAAATATGCATAGACTACCATCAGTTGAACAAGGTGACTATCTATAACAAATATCCTTGCCTAGGATAGATGAAACGCTCGACCATTTAGAGGGAATCGCAGTGTTCTCAAAAATTAATTTATGATCTGATTATCATCAACTCAAGATTAGGGTATAAGAAATCCAAAAGACTTCTCTATGAACATATTATGGGCACTATGAGTTTCTAGGATTTATTTGAATTTGACCAGTAACCCAGCTAATTTGTGAGTCTAATGAATAGGGTTTCTAATTCTTTCCTGGATTATGTCATCATTTTCTTCATTGATGACATTCTCATTTACTCTTAAGTGTGAAAGAAGATCATGAATCTCATATGTGTATAGTATTGGGGTTGTATATAAAGAAGAAATTATATGCTAAATATTTCATTGACTAGAGAGGTATGGTCTTTGGCTAATAATTTCCTGAGATTGTAGGTGACTAATGAGGGAGGAGTATTAGCCCATATAGAGGCTAGGTCTACATTCTCTAACCAAATCAAAGACATGCAGTTCAAATATAAAAAAATTGAGCAATATTAGGTTAAAAAATGTTGCAATGTGAGGCTAGAGAGGCCATTCTTGATGATGAAAGAGTGTTGAGTATTCAGGGGTACTTATGTGTGCCTTCTATGGGAAAATATATTTACACTATTCTTTTAGAGGCTCACAATTCCAAATATTCTATACATCCATGGGAAACCAAGATATGCAGAGAAAAAGAACAACATTAATGGTGGAGAAGGGTGAAACATGACACTATCGATTTTGTGATGAAGTGTCAAAATTGCCAATAATTTTAGTACGAGCATAAAAAACTCAACTCCATATTTCAAAGGATGCCTATTTTATAGTTGTATGGTGAAATAATAACCATGGACTTTGTGGTGGGTCTTTGTAAGACCTTTTGAAAGTTTGAATCTAATTGGGTTATCTTGAACTGATTAACCAAGTCAGCTCACTTTAGTTTGGTACGTGTACATTATGATGCGGCTAAATTGGTCAAGAATTATGTGAATGACATTATAAGGCTCTATGGGGTACCTATTTCTATTGTGTCAGATAAAGGTACTGAATTTATCTCCAACTTTTGGAAGAAGTTCCTAATTAGAGATGGGTTTGAGATTGGACCTAACTACAACGTTCAATCCAAAGAAAAATAGACAGTCGAAATGAATGATCCAAGTTCTTGAGTATATTTTTAAGTCTTCTATAATGTATTTTGAGGGTCAGTGGAACTAGTACTTACCCTTGTGTAAGTGTAATACGTCGGGAAATTTTTCATTGAAATTTTGTGCGTAAACGTGTTGGGTTCTATCTTCTAGAATGAATTATAAATTTTCCATGTGGAATGTCTTAGATTATGATCCATCATTGCGTAGAGTATCAAATAATCTTTCCAACTATATGTGGATCATCAAAAACAGACACCCGAGCGATGATTTATGAACATTCCGATCAAACCATAAATAGTAGTGAACAGTAAAATGTGCAGGAAAATGTACTGAGGCCTGGCGTATTCTTCCTCCAACTTTAAACGATCATAACTCCTTGTACATAATGATCTGGGCGATCTACTATATATCACAGTAAATCTCTGTGAGTCCTCTTTCCAATGAAATTGGTTTTATCCAATTTGTCTATTGGAGAAAAGAGTTATGGTCGATCTACTTCAGCCTATCAAAAGTGAATTTTTGGGTTAAGTTCAAACAATCTTAACTCCTTGTACACAATAATATGGGTGAGATACTATATATCAATGGAAATATATAAGAGTTCTGTTTCTAATGAAATTGGTTTCATCCAATTTGAATATCGGAGTAAAACGTTATAGTTGGTCTACTTCAAACTATCAAAACAGTCCACCAAAGGACAGATTTGAGAGTTATCTAATTTTTAGGGGTGTTTTGGTCATTCCCCCTCACCCAAAATCTATCCAAACCATATATTAAAGCCTATCAAAAGCATTATATGTTATATTTCATCACATTCCCTCAAAAAGAAAACCCTAAGCTCATATATCCAACTTCAAGAACCTCAAAAGTTCACCATTAATTCTTCAAATTTATTTAAGATTCTGAGTTCCTAGTTCAAGAACTCCAAGAACCATCATTCAAAGTCATTATTAACATCTCAAAAACGAGTATCGATCTAAAGTTCATCATTCAAGGTATGTGGGGTTTTTCAACAATAACTCTCTTTTGTTCTTGTGCCCAAAAGTAATTTTCCTTACAAAGGAATGATTTTTATTTGATTATTATGAATTTGAAGTATGAACCCATATCTTATGATGATTATTATGAAATATTGATGTTTATGATTTGGAAAGATGAATTTACATGTGTGGAGACATAAAGCATGAATCTTGAATGATATTTATTATGATTTTGATATTTGGGTCATGAATCCCCATTGGAAATTGTGTTTTTTTTTTGAGAAAATGTGTGTTATAAGCACGTTGATGTTGAATATTTGAGATATTTTGAATGATTTGACCTTTTGGTCTTAATGGAGTTGTTTTGAACTCGAGTGTAAAAAAAATCCACAACGTGGTTGATTTTGATAGATGGGAATCATAATGGCTCCCGATGTATATTTATATATTACTAAAATTGTTTTAATGTGGATTGTCTTTGAAACAATCTGAGCAAAGTCCGAGAAAAATCTTAGCACCGAGTGGGAGGTATAAAGAGACCTTACTTCCCTAGAACTACGTGCCCCCATAGAAGTGATCCTGAGGATGATTAATATAGTGATCATTAGTTTGTGTAGATTTGATATTGATAGTCCTACTCCGAGTTTACATTTAATAACTGAGTATGAGTCAGTTTGAGCATGTCTCAATGCCTTGCTGGTTTTATTGATTTTCTTAGAGGATTGTCAGACTAGTATTGATGTTGGGAGTTAACTAATATGTCGTATTTTTTTATCTTTCTGAAATTCTTTTAATCTTGGATGATGATTAATCTGTTGATATTTGAGGGTTATTTATGGAAACCCCGTTGATTTGTGTTGAACTAAATGAAAATGGCTCAAAGGATTAGCTTGGGGCCACTCGTAGCCTCAAGCACTGTGTGACACTCCAGGACCCCCTAGGGTTTTCTTCAAGTGTTCATCTAAAGGCTCAAGATTCAAGATCTTCTCACGAATCTTCATGAATAAGGTATATCATTCTTCCCTCATTATTTGTTCATAAAAATAATAGGTTTAAATCTTTAATTATAAATCATTAATGTTGGTTTTGAAAATTAATATTGAGGGTTTTGTTGCATATTATTAACACCAAGATTTGTCATAAGACCAGGAGTTAGGTTCTTTTATCTTACAAAGGATGACAATAAGGACTTACTCAATGATAAAGGTTCCAAATTCAAGATGAGGAAGAGGTTTTTAGTTCGAGTTAGAGTGAAATCAGTGAAGGAGGCGAGTTCCCTAACCTACGTGAGCTCAAAAATAAAAGAGGTCAGTCTACGAAGGGTTCGGGTTATCAATCTAGATCAGTCCCACACAGGCCACATGAGTATAATTTATTCTTAGTTTTAATTGTGTTTATACATGTTTTAATGATGGTTTTGCACACGTGAAATCTTGGTAATGTGATGGTTCTTATTTTGATTTTAGTCTTGGAAATGTTATGCCCTTAATATGTCTGTGAAAATGTCTAAGAAAATAAACTAGTCATATTTTGAATTGTGTTATGAAATAAGGCATTGGCCTGAAGATTGTGAATCATTGGTAAACGGTTTTGTGAAGGCCTTTTTGGCTATATTTTAATTTAAATTGAAACCATGGTGGTTTAATTTTCTAAATGGGTTTAAGTTCCAACACACTGAATTGAATTAATGTCTTTGTTAGACAATAGATTTGTTATCTAAATAAAGAATTGATTAATAAAGGTAATGGCATGTGGTACACTCACAAGTGGTGTTGGTATAATGATACCAATAGGATGCCTTGGTAAGTTGTTGGCCTAATAGTTGTGTATGTGTAATGGATGTTTAATAGGGCTTTAAAGTGGGATGTGTAGTCGGGCCATGAAAGAGAAAGTCTAAAGGACTAACTCCAGAAATTACGCTAGCCGATATGGGTATCTTTATGATCGGATGGTTTGAGTACGTTAAATAAATATATGAATAGGAGGTTCAAGTCCCCCATAATACATGTATTTGTGCTTAATTCACCTTGATTATGTCGAGAGGTTTGAGTCCCCTATATAGGCATATATGGCTATGGATATCCTCTGGTTTGTACGGCTATGCGTACTGGGGCCCTCCAACGAGGGGAGAGATAGGACCATATAGATCGTGGGTGCTTTTAAATATGACAATTATGATACAAAGCCAGGTTAACGTTTTTAAAGCTTATGTTAATCTTGTTCCTTATCCTGGTATGGTATATATGTATATAAATATAATGCATTCATAATGTACATTGGATGATTAGTTTTGAAATATTGGCATTATATTATCCTTAGCATTGATTTATATGCTAGCACTCCAATTGCTAATCATCTTCGGTGCTATATCCCCACGTGATTCAGGAACTAGTCATACTACAACCCCTTCTACTTAGTGACTTAGATATGGGGACAACTTGAGTTGACCTAAAGTGGTGAGCTTTCATACTTTGGACAAATCCATTTTATACTTTATGTTTCCCTATCTCATTATTTAGTTAGACTTGGATATTGGTTTTGGGGCTATGGTCGAGGGCATGTCCCAGTTGGATATTCTTGTTTTGTTTTAGAGGCTTTGTATGGACAAACTGTGGACTTGGTATGTTATGGAATGTATATGGATTTGGTTATGTTATGGTTATTTGTTTGGTATTAGATGGTTTTACTAGTTTAGTTTTGTCATGGCTATGGACCTATCCCAAAGTCCTTAGGATGTAGATTACTCTACCTCATTATATAGTAAGAACTCACTCGACTTAAAGTACATGTTGGTTGGTTGGATTGGGTAGTGGGGTGATCTATGATCCTTATTGTACTTGAGATTCCCAATGCGATAAGGCTCTGGTTCAAGTCGTGTCAAGTTGGTATCAGATCCTAGGTTTATAGTCATTTGGGTGACTACAAACTTGTGTCAAGTAAAGTCTCTTTTATTGGTGTGTAGTGAACCACACTTATAAAAGAGAGGATATGAGACAATTAGGAATTTTTACTTTCTTGTTATCTTACATTGAGCAATAGAGTCTAAAGTCTTGGATCCTTCTGATTTCTATTTGCTCATCTTATAGATCATGCCTCCAAGAATATCTGATGCCCATGCAAATTCTCCTATCTTAACTGAGGACAATGTGGACAGAGCCCATCTAACTTAAGGTGTTTATACTTGGTCAAGGTTCGCTGCACCTAACTATCATTGTGGGATTCTATCTATTACCATTAATTCTAATTTTTAGGGTGATAGACATACTAGATCACCTCAATGGGAGGCCACTAATGATGAGTTTTGTCACTTTATTACCCTATTGAATCAGTTGGAAGCTTCTCAGCCTGAGCGCGGTATTTCTATTACTACATCTTCTGAGGCCATAAAGGTTATCTAGTTCATGAGGTTGCATCCTCTGATGTTTACTCGTAGAAATATTAAAGAGGATCCTCAAAGTTTTATTGATGAGATACAGAAGATCTTTCAGGTTATACATGCTTTAGAGGTTAAAGGTGTTGAGTTTTTTTCCTACTTGTTGAAAGATGTGGCATCCCAGTGGTATGAAAAATGGGAATAGTCGAGGGTAGATAATTTTGGTTCTTCCTTATGGGGGGTGTTTCTCTAGTGTATTTCTGGATCGCTTCTTTCCTCAGGAGTTGAGGGAGACAAAGGCGAAAGAGTTTGTGAATTTTAGGCAAGGTAGGATATTTATTAGGGAGTATGCCTTGAAATTCATCAGTTGTCCAGGTGTGCTCCTAATTTGGTACCTAGCATGAGGGCTAGAATATGTAAGGTGATTTAAGATTATCTCATGATTTGATCCTTGACAGTAAGGCTTCTTATTGATCAAAGACATGTAATTCTCTAAATTGGTTATGTATATACAGTAGGTAGTGCTAGAGAAGAGGATACAAGCTGAGTTTAGTTTAACGAAGGAGAAAAACTTTAAGCCTTTTAAGTAAAGTGGTAAAGATACTGGTAAGTGGCTAAAGAAGAAGAGGAGTTCTGGCTCTATCTCCACAGTGAGTGATCCTTACCTAAATCCATTGAGTGATCATTGATCTTAGCATGACGATGGGTTTCGGGCACAAAGGTACTCAATCTTAGGCTAGTGGGGCTCAGTCGACTCAATCCCACCCTCTTTATAAATTTTAAGGGCGGTTGCACCATGGATTCTTTGAGGAAGGGAAGAACAAATGTTTTTATTATGGTCAAATTGGTCATATATAGTGTGACTATCATGATAGAATGGCTCCTAGGCTAATTAGATCCCTATTTCCTCTTTATCTGCTCCTGCACCAAATGATGTTATTACTGTATCTGTTTGTACTTCTGGTATCGACACTGGCTAAAATTGCTTATATACTCTAGTGTTATATTAGGATTCTAAGGCATCTCCAAATGACAGTACTATTATGTTGAAAATCTTCTCCTGTGATGTGTATTATTTAGTTTATCCAGGGTCCACTCTTTCTTATGTGACCACATATGTGGATGTGCATTTTGGTTTTAGACCTGATTATATTTCTAATTCTTTTTCTCTATCTGCCCTGGTTGGAGACTCTATGATTTCTAAAAGAGTCTAGGGGGGGTCTGGTATCTGTTAGTGGTAGGGAAAATCTTGTGTATTTGATTGAGTTGGATATGGTTGACTTTTATGTCATGATGAGGTTAATTAGTTGCATTCATGCTATGCCTCTTTAGATTGTTGGACCTGTAAGTCATGTTTAAAATATCTTAATGAGCCGGTCATTGTATAGAAAGGGGGTTCCTTAGTTCCTAAAAGAATGTTCATCTCATATCTTTGAGCCCGAAAGTTGATTTCAAAAAGGTATTTGTATTATTTGGTTTTGGTTAAAGATTCAAACTCAGAATGTCCTACTTTGGAATACATTCCTGTGGTTATTGAGTTTCCTACGGTTTTCCCTAATGGTCTTCCTGGTGTTCCTTCCGATAGGGAAATTGAATTTGGGATTGATCTTGTTCCGGACACTCATCCTATCTCTAGCCCTTCTTATAGAATGGCTCCACCTGAGTTGAAGGAGCCTTAAGAGTAATTGAAGGTTTCTTAGATAAAGGTTTTATGCATCGTAGTGTGTCTCCTTGGGGAGCTTTTGTTTTTTTATGTATAATAAGAATGGTTTCCTTTCGGATGTGTATTAATTACCGTCAGCTGAATAACGTGACTACAAAGAATACATATTCTCATCCTAGGATCAATGATTTGTTTGATCAGCTTCAATGAGCGAATTGTTTATCTAAGATTGATCTTAGGTTGGGCTATCATCAACTTAATATTAGGGAAATGGATATCTCTAAGACAGCCTTCAGGACTCGGTATGGTCATTACGAGTTCCTTGATGTCTTTTGGGTAGACCGATTGTCCAGCGACATTTATTAATTTGATGAATAGGGTTTTCTATCAATTTTGGACTTATTCATAATTGTCTTAATAGATAATATTCTTGTATACTCTAAAGTGAGCCAGATCATGTCGATCACCTTCGTGTTGTATTGCATACCTTGGAAGATCAACATTTGTATGCCAAGTTCTCATAGTGTGGGTTTTGGTTTAAGGCTATGACATTTATCGGTTATGTTATCTCTAGTGAAGGGAAAGACATTCACCATTTAGATAATCTTGGAGTTCATCTCACGTACTCTAATTCTGGTGGTATGAATGTGCATCAGGTATCGCAGTCGTCTCTTATTGTTGATATAAAGGAAAATCAGTTGTTGGATTCTGACTTGTTAAAGATTAAGAGTAATATGGGTCAGCAAAAAGTTTTTGACTTTTCTATTTGTGGTGATGGTATCTTGAGGTACCAAGGCAGGTTATATGTTCCAGACGTCAATGGATTGAGGGAAAGGACTTTGGCCAAAGCTCATACATCTCATTATGATATTCATCCTAGTTCTACAAAGATGTATCATGATCCTAAGGAGTTTTATTATTGGAGTAATATGAAGCGAAATGTGGCTAACTATTGGCTAAGTGCATGGTGTGTCAACAAGTGAAAGTTGAGCACATGAGACTTAGAGGTTTATACTAAGAGATTGAGTTTCCCAATTTGAAGTGGAGGGTAATTAATATAGATTTTATTATCGGTCTTCCCCAATGTCGGAATCAGTGTTGATTTGATTTGGGTCATTATGGATAGAATGGCCAAGTTTACTCACTTCTTTCTTGTGAGGACTAGTTATTCGGTAGATTATTATGCTAAGTTGTATGTTTCAGAGATCGTGAATCTGCATTATGCTATGACTTTTATTATCACAAATTATAGTACTCTATTCTCATCTCACTTTAAAAAGGTTTGGATAATAAGGTATGCCTTAATCTGACCTTTTTCCCGTAGTTGGATGGACAAGTGGAGAGGACCATTCATACAATGAAAGATATGTTTTGTGCTTGCGTGATTGACTATTGTGGTAGTTGGGTTAACCATTTGGCTTTTATATAGTATGCTTAGAATAATAGTTATCACTCCAGCATTGGTATGGTTCTTTTTAAGGCGTTATATGGTAGAAGATGCCATTCTCCTATTGGGTAGTATGAGGTTGGTGAGGCTAAGATGTTTGGCCTTGATTTAGTTCACTAAGTCTTAGAGAAGGTGAAGTTGATTCGTGATAGATTGAAAGCTACTCAAAGATGCAAAAAGTCCTATGAGCATGTGACACATAGGGAGTTGGAGATTAAAGATAGCAATTGGGTGTTCTTTAAGGTGTCTCCCATGAAGGTAGTAATACGATTTGTTTAAAGGGAAGTATGATGGGTAACATTATGTTAAATCGTGCTTGTACTTTCCTTTACCCGTAATTTGAAGACGAATGATCCAAGTGGGGGAGAATTAAAATACCTTGGCTATTGACCCTTAGAAAATTTCCTGAGTTTGAGATTTATGATCATCATACAACTCATGCTTACTTATCATATGATGTGGATACGGTTTAGGGGTCTTATTCATATGTTACTCAGTGTTGTTTTGGTTGTTTTCTATCCAATATACAATTGGACACCATACAAGTCGTTGGCCATGGTACAAGTGAGAAAAGTCACTCGTATGTTGCTCAGTGTGTCAAGCCCTTGGTAGGTTTCCTAGGGTATGGTTCTAAGGTACTAATCATAGGTTGTGAATACGAGTTGGACAATAAAGTTATAAATTGGGCAAGACTGGAGTCCAACATTATGTCTAAGGTATGAGTGGTGGGTAACACTCGTATGTTTAGTGTAAGAGTTGAGGGGAAGGAGTCGTACCCTCCTACGCACATTTTCAATATTTAAGCTACGGACATTTTAGACATTTCCAACACCAAAACCCTTAATACCCCATGTCTTAAAACATATTGTAACCTCTCATAACACACTTTGAAAGATCAAATCACTCTTAAAACTCTCTCAAAACTCTCTCAAGAAGATTGGGCTAGGGTTTTCTTCAAGTGTTCATCTAAAGTCTCAAGAGTCAAGTTCTTTTCGTGAATCTTCATAAATAAGGCATGTGACTCATCCCAAATTGTTAGTTCGTGAAAATCATATGTTTAAAACTTTGATTATGAATCAATAATAGTGGCTTTGAAAACCAATGTTGAGGGTTTTGTTGCATATTGTTGCATATTGTTTATTCTTGGTTTTAATTGTGTTTATATGTGTTTTGATGATGATTTTTCACATGTGGAAGCTTGGTAATTATGGTTTAACAAATGGATCATAGGCATCCCAAAACTTGATGGTTCTTACTTTGATTTTAGTCTTGGTAATGTTATGCCCATAATGTGTTTGTGAAAATGTCTGAGAGAACAAACTAGTCATATATTGAATTCCATCATCGGACTTGAACCAAAACTCATATCATCAATACCATCATCAATCCACTATGTCCAGTACAAGGTATATATATAAATGTATACACATAAAATGCACGTGCTAAATCTTGGATAAAAGAGTATAAGTCCATATATCCATTACCTACGGTAAAATCCAGGATTAAATCATCATAAAAGTATATAAGGGGTTGGAATCTCTTTATTGACTGAGGTAAATTGCAACAACAAAATCATGGAACGGAATCTATCTTTGTAAAATTTCTACAACATCATTTTTAGGCGTAAAGGCTTATATGTTATTATTAAAATGGTAAGATTCACACTATGAAGAAATTCATTTTAAAAGTGAAAAGTGGGAATAAATCTCTTTTTAAAAATAGAGTAACAAAACCATAGTTTAGTTGGAATTGTACCCTTTTCCATCTAAATGACCATAATTGTACTGAATCTACGCATTCTACACCAATATTCAAAAAATAAGCATCAATACATCTAAAAACTATAATCACTTCCTTTACATGGATAGAATACTTCCTGAAACCCAACCAATATCATAAACATGGTATTGGGCCCAATATATACCTGGCATAACTGTAACATATTAACCATGGCCTTGCACCTAATATATATTTGAAAAACCATAGAATCATAATTTTGGAAAAAACCGTTACAACCCATCAAGTAACATTTTCAACATCATAATAAGGGTTCATTAACCTCAACTAAGTCTAATAATACTAACATGAATAAATAAGTCTTTAAGAATGATACACCTTGGCTTTTGACCCTTAGAAAATTTCCTGAGTTTGAGCTTTCTAATTATCATACGATTCATGCTTAATTATCATATGATATGGGTACGATTTAGGGGTCTTGGTCATATATTACTCAGTGTTGGTTTGGTTTTTTCCTATCCAAGATAAAAATGGACACCACGCAATTTTTATGGAGATGGTTCAAGTGAGGAAAACCACTCATATATTGCTTAGTGTGCCAAGCCCTTGGTAGGCTACCTAGGGTACTTTTCTAAGGTACTAATCATATGTTGTGGATACAAGTTTTCCTATAAAGTTGTATATTGGACATGACTGGAGTCAACATTCTTTCTAGGGTACAAGTGGTGGGTAACACTCGTATGTTATGTAAATGAGTTGGGGTGGAGTCGTACCCTCCTGCGCATATTTTTAGATTTTTAGCTAAGAACATTTGAGACATTTCCCACCGCAAAATCCGTAAGACCCCATATCTTAAAACACATTGTAGCCGCTCATAACACACTTTGAAAGATCAAATCACTCCTAAAACTCTCACTAAACTCTCTCAAGAAGATTGGGTTAGGGTTTTCTTCAAGTGTTCATCTAAAGGCTCAAGATTCAAGTTCTTTCTGTGAATCTTTGTGACTAAGGCATGTGACTCTTCCCTCATTATTAGTTCAGAAAAATCATGTGTTTAAAGCTTTTATTGTGAATCATTAATGGTGCTTTTGAAAACAATGTTGAGGGTCTTGTTGCATATTGTTTACTCTTGGTTTTAATTGTATTTATACATGATTTAATGATGGTTTTGCACATGTGGGTTCTTGGTAATTGTGGTTTCAAAAATGGGTCATGGGTAACCCTAAACTTGATGGTTGTTACTTTGGTTTTGGTCGTAGTAATGGTATACCCTTAATGTGTTTGTGAAAATTCCTAATAGAATAAACTAGTTACATGTTGAATTGTGTTTTGAACTAAGGCATTGGCCTAAAGATTGTGAATCATTGGTAATGTCTTTGTGAAGTCCTTGTTGGCTATATATTGATTTAAATGGTAACCATGGTATTTTAATTGGCTAATTGGGTTTCCCATCTCAACAAAATGATTTGAATTAAAGCCTTTGTTAGACAATGGGTTCGAGTCCTAATTGAACAATTGATTAATAATGGCAATGGCAAGTGGCATGTTTGCAAGCTTATCCATATGATGATACGAATGGGATGCCTTGGTAAGTAAGTGGTTTAATTATTGTGTATGTGGAATGCATGTTTTAATCGAGCTTTAAAACGGGTTGAGTGGTTGGGCCGTGAAAGTAAAAGTATGAAGGACAAACACTGGAAATCACAGTAGCCGATGCGGGTATGTTTTCAACCGGTTGGTTTAAGTCCCTCAAGTGAATATATGAATGGGAGGTTCAAGCCCCCCATAATACATGTATTTGTTATTAAGACACCTTGATTATGTTGGGATGATTAAGTCCCACATACAAGCATATACAGTTATAGATATTCTCTGCTTCGTGTGGATACATACACTGGGGGCCTTCCAGCTAGGGGAGAGCAGGGCCCATATAGCCCATGGGTGACTTGATAAATGACGATTATCTTACACAACCCAATTTAATTTTTCAAATCTCATGACAAGCTTGTTCCCTATCCTGTTATGGTATATATGTATATGAATGTATTGCATAGGTTATTTGCATTGGATAATTGATTTTGAATTATTGTCATTATATTATCCTTATACTTGAGTTACATGCTAGCACTCCAATCGCTAACTTTCTTCGATGCCATATCCCCATCTGAGGTATGACTGGTTATACTATGACCCCTCATACTCGATGACTTAGATTTAAGACATCTTGAGTTGACTTAAAGTGGTCAGCTTCCATACTTTGGAAGGCTCCATTTCTCGCTTTGTAGTTTTCTTATGTCCTTATTGGTTTACACTTGGATATTACTTTTTGGGCTATGGTCGAGGGCATGTTCCGACTGGATATTCTTGTTTTGTTTAAAAGGCTTTGTACGAACAGATTGTCGACTTAGGTATGTTATGAAATGGATATGGATTTGGTTTTTCTATGGTTATTTGTTTTGTATGTATGGTTTGAGTTGTTTGGGTTGGTCATGGTCATGGACCTATCCCAAAGTCCTTAGGTTGTGGATTAGTTTATCTCATTATATAGTCTGAATTTTCCCACCTCAGGGTATTTGTTAGTTGTTTGGATTAGGAACCGAGGTGATCTCAGGTCTTTTTTGGACTTGAGATGCCCTATACGACCAATCCCTGGTTCAGCTCGTATCAAAGAACTAGCACTAGTCTTTGCCTATGGTGAGATGGAGGACCCTACTTCTAATCTCAAAAATTGTCACGACCCGAGGTTACCCCCTAGTAGCGACAATGGTGCTTACATCACAAGTGACCACAAGCTAACCCAAGAGTTCGTACCTGCTGTGAGCACCGAGTAAACTGATAAATAAATATATATGCGGAAAATAAATGATCATTCCACTAAGTTTTAATTACTAAAAACACGATTGAAACATCAATCTGAATGCCTGAAGACATACTGAAGAGTCTAATAAACAACTGATAAACTGACTAACTATTTAAATGTCTGAAAAGCCTTTAACTAACTGACTGTGGAGTTGATGGTACAAACCCCCAACTAACTCTAACTGAATCAAAATACTAAACTACTGTGCTAAACTGAAATAAAGCAATCACTTGATTGATGAGGACTCACCACAATGGTTGCTGCTGCTGACTAGCAAAATTGTCTAAGTGCGGTTGGAAAAATCTGCGTTATATAAAACATAATAGCATGACAAAAAGTACGCGGTCAGTAATTTGAATGTACTGGTATATGAGGTGAGGTTAGGATGAATACAGGGGTTAACTGTGCATGAAATAATGAATAGTTGAATAGCATGAGATAACTAAATATACATAAAATATTGATTGGCTAAGTAACAAGAGATAACTGAGTATGCATGAAAACTGAAATATTGAGAATGCAGACCAAACATATAATGTTTTTGAAATAATTTGTAAAACTAAAATACTTAAATCTGATAGCAGAATAGATGATAATTTGTATGCTTTGGTCAAGCAAACCGGAAATGAATTCTCTACTTAATATTAAACTTAAATTATAGGAGATATTATCTAACCGACATACCCCAATCTAAGCTAATCGGGGTCCAACCTGTTACCCCAGTTGGAAGGGTGTTAGTAACATGCCACCGGTACTAACACAGGCTGTGGGGTTAGTCCTAAACTGGCGGGTAACCCCAAAGAGAGTGTCAGTCCTAAACTGGCGGGTGATATCTCATAATCCTACACTAGCTATGTAGTTCTAGAACTTAGGGACTACTTCTAAGGACCCAGTCCTAACTGACGGGTAAGCCTCATCCCTAGGTTCGCTCGGTGCTAAATCCTATTCGCAACGAAACTATCACTAATTACTGGACCGAGCTAAGTTTGACTGAGCAAAATGACTTATCATGATAACTAACTGGATGACAATGCTCATGGTATGTCTGAAACCATTCAAAAAATACTAAAACTATGGAATCAACTAAGTATCAGGTATTCATGACTCCCAACACTGAATGTAAATAATAATAAAGGCATGTAAAAGCTTCCAAAAATCATAATAGGAAATCATTCTAAAAAATCATTCTCTTCGGCATTTCATCAAACACATGGGGATTAAGACTTTAACATGAGGATGCTTTTAAACGTGATGAGATAGCATGATTACATGACAAAAACCATAATTTTAGGATTTATCCAGAATTGCATGAACATGACATGGGAACTTCAATATCCATAACATATTATAATCCATTAAACATAAAAACAATTATAATCTTAATTAGAAATCAAAATAACAAGTAATTCATGGAGATAATTCATTAAAACATGGGAAAACACATAATTTAACATTTAAAAGGGGATTCTTGGACTCCATGGTGGAAAAAAAACCATGGATGAACATCACACATACCTTAAACTTTGGACCTTGAAAGAGAAACACAAATCTTTAATCTTTCTTGAAGGTTCTTCGATTTGGGAACTCAATTTCTTGGTTGCCTTGGAGAGAAATTAATTGATTTTGATGAACTTGGGAGAAGATTAGGGTTTCTTTGAGAAGAAATTGCAGAATATGGGCAAATAATGCCCTAACTAAAGCTTTAAGTCATAGATTTATGATTTGGGTTTAGGTGGGAAAATACCCAATGGACCCTCAATCATTTAAAAAAAATCATAACTGGAATGCAGATTAAAGGCTCTTCGTAACACATTCTTAGTGCGGTGGCTTACTGGTTCTGGCAAAAATGATCATAACTTTTTCCTTGGGTATTATATTAAGGCAAAATTGGTATCATTGGAAAAATAATTCAATTATCTACAATTTGGTGTGTCTCAAGATGAAAAATTCCACGTATGTAAAAATTTATACCTGTTCAAATTTAACCCTTGAAGAATTGAATACCAAAATTTGGATGAATCAAAGGTTGTTAGCTCAACTTTGTTCTAAGTCATTTCTATGAACATTCTTAACCTCATGAGCACTTCACACACAAGGATAAAGATCATGACACATGCATTCAATTATAAATCAAGAACTGGACAAAAATACCTTCACCTCAATGTGATGTGTGTGCCAAAGAAAATGTCACCGTGATGTGGACATATTGCAGTGACATGTTAGATTTGTGATCCAAACATGACCCAAACCTCGTCCAAAAAATACGAAACTCCCTCGAGACATACGTCATACATCCTTGAACATGAATTAACTCAAAAACCATATCTCGGGGTCAGGAAGACCATGTTAAAAATCATCAAAGTTAAGAGGCCTTAAAATGACTAAGTTCTCAACACTTGCGCAAATTTCAAGCCTTAAGCACCTTAAGCATGCAAATAAGAGCTAAATAAAGCTAAGATTAGTACGGGGTATTACAAAAGACCTTTTAAGACAAGATTCTACCCAGGTCTAGGATATAGTATCTAAATTTACTTCTAGATGTTAAATAAGTCATAATTAGCCCGAAGATAGCAATTCCACCTAGGTTACAGTTCCAAGATAGCCTAAACAATCCAAATAAGACTATTCATGCTTCTAATACCTAAATACCATATCATATATAGAATAATATCATTATGATACTACGAATTATCTCTATCTAAAAAGAAGGTAATAGGATTATAGAGGTATAATAAGTACTCCCTCCATCCCATTTTATGTGTCGTCATTTCCTTTTTGTTCCGTCCCAAAAAGAATGTTACCTTTCCTTATTTGGTAATTATTTAATGGCATAATTTTCCTTTTATATTTAGTGGGTCCCACCTATTAAAAAAGACAACTAAAAAGTAAATATTAAGAGGGGAAATTTTGTAAACTTGACAAAGTCATCACTTATTTCATAAACTCCATGCCCAGTAAAATAGCGACACGTAAAATGGGATGGAGGGAGTATTTCAACTTAAGTGTTAAATATCCTTCTAGCTGCTACAATCACAACTAAGGCTGAGTCATGGTATTATACCCACAATCATATCCTAACATCCCTATATAACATGTAACATATATAAAATATAAAAGTTGATAGAAGCCTACTTCAATGATGAATTATAACCCTTAGATCATGCACAAATCTTTTGTCTTCACTCCAGAACCCAAAAATGCCATTATGCTAAAAAATAGTAATTTATACATCATTAGGAGTAAACCTAGACCCATATTGCTATATTAATTATGGTTGAATTTTGGGTCAAGAATATGCCTACGGGCTTGCAAACAGAATCTAAAATTGAATTTTCCATGAGGTCCCTTGATGGACAAAGGATGTATGCTTAAAAGTTGAGCACAAATAGAGTCTCAAATCAACCCTCAAAATTTTGGAATGTAAGACCTAATTTCTAATAATTTTACCAAGTATTAGGATGAAAATGGAAGGAAAAATCAACAGTAAATGCTCACGAAGAGTTAGGTTAGATTACCTAAACCTATGTGAATGATTTTCCACTATTTCCTCTATTTAAGATCTTAATTTGGTGTTAAACTAGTGGCGAAATTGATAGAAGATCGGGTGGGGAAGAGGGAATTTAAAGTCTAAAGGTGTCGCTAAAGGGACACCTGGGCGCTAAAGTGCCTACCGAAAAAGTGGAAACACACTGCTATAGCATTCTAGCAATAAAAATAGGTGCTAATAAAGTAGCCCTAATGGAGCTAAAGCAGACATCGGTTTAGCGGCCATTAGGCACTAAAGCGCAACATCAGCAAAGGCTAGGTCTACTAAAGCACACTATAGGCAAAGGGCCAGGGATGTTAAACTGACCCATGGGTGGTAAAATACTTAGTGTTAAGTCAACTCAATAGGTGCTTAACTGGTCCTATCAGGTGCCATGCACCAGATTTTGCTAAGTTCATAATGGACTTCGATCGAGTGCTTCATATTCATTTAGAACCCGATACACGCAAACAAAATATTCTACCATAAAAATTTTGATGTTTTGAACACAATGAAACCTTCAAAACTTTCTTTCAGGATCACTTGGACTAAATGTGGGGCTTGCACCTATAGTTTTATTTTTTCACAAAATCAGCCCAATATCCCAAAATGAGTCTGAAAGTCATAGGACATGAACCAAGGGCCCTCTTAGTCTAAAATAAATATTGTGAAGCTAATATCTCTATCAGAATTCTCATTCAGGATATTCCACTAGGAGTTTTTCTCCAAGATAAAATCCTAAACAACAAAAGCTCCAAAATCAAATAATGAGCCTAAATCCAAACAAACTATCTGATAACTAAACCGACAGTTCTGACAAGTCATAAATAACTTAAAGCTGCTGTGGGAAAGATTGAAATACCATAAATGCTTGTAATCAAGAAAGGGGCCTAGAGGGTCATTAAATCATGATAGTAACGGTGGATCATGGGATCGTGAAAAAATAACTTATCTAGGAAGATGCTAATATCCTATTTTCATATAGAAACCCCAAAACTCAACTTTTAAAGCTTGAGAACTCAATTTTGGGAGATTCAAAATGTGATTTTTGTGATTTCTTTCTTGATTATAATTTTTATACTACTTTAGAACATTCTCCAATAATTTATTAATTATTTCATCCTCAAATCTTAGTTTTACATTTATAAAATTTGAGGATTTTGGTATAAAGTTAAGAAATAATGTATTGGTGATTCGACAGTTGATTTTAACTCCATTTTCAATGAACTTTCATATTTGAACTCCTCAAGTTATGAATAATATTATTTTTAAATAATATTTATTTTGACCTTGGGAACTTGGAATTAACCTTTTGGACCCAAAATTTCATTATAGCATTAAGGGTGTTCATACATTCATTTTATTATGTAGAATTCATATTAATCAGATTGTGTTTGTTCAAAGATTATCCGAAAAGGTAAAGCATTTGTTTGACTATTTTAATTTCTTTTAAGATAAGTTGAGACTTTTTTTGACTCTCTTTAAAAGTGTTTATATGTTTGTTGATTATTTGGGGAGTAATAGAAAGATATGGATCCCTTATAGATTAGATGATGAGCATCTATATGGGTATCGATGTATTAACAACAACAACAACAACAAACCCAGTGTATTCCCACCTAGTGGGGTCTGGGGGGGGTAAGATGTACGCAGTCCATACCTCTACCTCTGAAGAAGTAGAAAGGCTGTTTCCGATAGACCCCCGGCTCAAGACTATCGATGTATTAAAAGGGGTTAAAATAAATGATTGATTTCATAGAAATGTCATACCTAATTCATGATTTATAGATGGAGTATAATATGAGAATTAGGATAGTTATATTATAGAATATAATTATTGTTGATACCGATTTTACCTCTATATATGAGTGTGGTATGAGTAGATTGGAAGATATTGATAATATTTTGGCTTGTAGCAAATATTTTGAGTTGAGTGTGCTTGGATAGAGATATTTATGTTCCTATTATTATTATGAACCATGAATGCTCAATCACACTCATATAATGAATTTGTTAAAAAGATGTTTTTAAGAAAGATCATTTCAAAGTGACCTCCATACCTAATGAAAAAGTGTTATGTGAAAATTTAACTAATTTTGGCATACAAGGTCTAATGGAAAGTGTTTTGGGTGGGTTTAATGAGTGACTTTCATTCGCGAAGGGAAAGTGTTCCTTGATGGTTCGATGGAAAAAAGATATGGGTCAATTTATGATTTGTATGTTCGATGGGTCCCTACTTTTTATTTAGGGAAGCAGGTGTATATTGTAGAACACATTTCATTATTTATAGTTCTTGGATCTGTTATTATTATGAATAACAATTGAACGTCTTATTTCTTTTATTTGATTAGATGAGTTGTAGATTTTGTTCAATGTTGTTTATATATCATGTTTGTTTAACTAGTACTATAGTTCTGTCCTTCCTGCTTTTATATTTGTCTAAGTTATTTTGAGTGGTTGTTTAGAATGTTCTTACCCTCTCTTCAAATTTTAATCAGTAAATAATGTTGGTAAGTGCATGTGATTTGGTACTACCGCTTATTTATTTGTGCATTTTACATATAGGTGTTGAGCCACTTGTTCTTACATGTTGATTTAGTGTTTTTTCTCAAGACTTATATCATTGATATTTAGAGTTAAGAACTAATTTTCTCAGTGCTTTCCTGATCTCCTTCATCTCATTATTGTTATTTTCCTTATTTTGAATACATTAGACTTCTGTTGTATCTATTCTATTGTTAAAGTCCTGCACTTGAGAAATTGAGATTTTGGTGGTATTTGTTACCTTTCATACTCCCATATCATATTACCTATGTTATTCCACATAAGACTATCTTTACATTACTTCTTTTGTGTATCTACTTTATTGTTATTTGTTTGTGTGATAAGTAGGAATACATATCACAAGGAGTGAGATAGGTGCCACTACGACTTGAGTTTTTTTATCGTGACTAGTTGGTACCAGAGCACTAATTTCATTGGTCTCACAAGTATATGTTAGGTCTGGTTCAGTTTCATGGATAAATTGTAGAATTATACATTATCTATTATGAGAGGCTACTGGAGTCACGAATCAACTACCGAAATTGTGCGAGCACCTACTATAATCCACCTAGATAGGAGAACTATTACCATCACCTTAAAAGGTATGTGGATGTTAATAAGAAAATAATGAAAAGCCTTAAGATTATAACCATTATACAAATCCCTTAAATACAATAGAAAAATTTGAAATATAATAGTAACCCTTCCCAAAGAACTAATCTAACAAGGTAAAGTAGCAGCTAAGGGAAAGTAAAACACAAAAGACATAGCTTCGACAGTGGGAATAATAATAGGATTTGTTAGAGATCCTTACCGTGTCAAGCATGAAACACATGTTGATCCTACCACCAAAAAACCCCTATAAAGGGTATACCAAAAATAGTATCAGTACAAACAACACATACTTGTAAGCATCATTGGTCTAACCAAATTAAATCACATAAACATCGTAGAAACATAAAAAAGAAGCATAAAACATAAGATTATTTAGCCTGAGGTTTCCCTGTTAATCAATTCTTATAACACTATGGCTCATTTACAATGCTTATTATCGAAAACCTTTCCTTATTGATAGGCTAAGCCCTAACCACTGACTATCCGCTAAATCAATAAGTCAGTCCTTGTCCCATAATTATAATTAGGCTCAATAATGTTCCACCCCAAGGGTTATTACTCTCAATAATTCATCTACAAAAATCCTTAAAATATGTACCCTTTTTCCATAAGTCTGGTTATACATTAAAATCCTAGAAGTAAGAAATTCATATTACGTTTTACGCATAACAATTAACAAGACATTTCTATTTTTAACTTTTACCTACCCCGCTACTGAGTTATAACTGACAAATCAAGTCAAAATGACTTCTTCCCTTATGTCTCTAAGTCAACAACCCTAATTCAAACAATTATATACCCTATGTCTCGATTATATAAGTCAATTCAGGCAATACAAAATTATACAGGCAAAAAATAAAGAATCCTAATTTACATCTAGTAGCCAAGTATAAAAATTAGCACACGAACTCGGTTCTTTCAAGAAACCTTAATAGATAATATTAAATAGATAAATAATCCAAGTCTAACTCAAGAAACCAGCATAAATATACAAAAATGCATAATCCCCAATTCGCTCAACGAATCGTCAGACTCACAAAATACCTATATACACATATTAAGGGTCTTATATGAATTCCAACAAGCTAAAACTACAGAGGATAAGTAATTTTCCATGTACCATCTCCGTACATCAATTTTCTACAAAACTTATATCAACTAATCATATGAAGATGTCCAAATATAGGTATATACCAAAATAATAATCAATAGAAGGTCATAGTAATCAGAAAAATAATGATAACATCCAACAATTGTAAAAACCACAAGTTATTTACTTTATTGATTGTATTTTACCATTCGAATATTAAAAACTTTTATCCTTTTTTTTATTCCTTAAGAACATGCATTGGACAAGAAATTCAAAGGAACAGTTATTATGCATATACAACACAAATTGAATTTAAACTAAATTAACCATCACCTACAACTTGCGCCTATATCTGGTGGTATAAGCCTCCCTAAAATTGTTCATCCTAACCTTTACTATCTTATGAATTTTTCATTCCTTTAGTTACAACCTTAGATTATCTTGAATCCAACAACATTGACTGCCCTTAATAAATATATATTAGTTAGGTTAACCCATTTTTTGGGTACTATGTTGTTATTGAGCATGCAGGAATGAATTATAATAAAGTAAAACATAATTTCATGGAAAATTTCAATATTCCTATTTAACAATACTTTTCCACCTAATTTATTAAGTTTGGTGATTTTATCTATCCAAACAGCATGTCTGAAGGCCTGAGCCTACAATATCTCATTAATTTATATTATGCTTATGCTTTCTAACCCAGTTTTAAACTACACAGTTAAACCCTACTTACCTACAGGCCAACTAACTATTTTTAAATACTCAAATACAAATTATTACTCTATGCAAGTGAATACAAATGTGAAATCCCTAAAAATTCCATTGGTTTTATCTCATTTAAGCTAATATCCTTCATCATGGCATCAACATAAGGAGACAACCCAAGAGTAGTGTTAGAATCCTCTTGCATAATTTTGTTTCAACTTTAAGGGATAAGCGAATTAATGACCATATTTTAGGAATTTCTCGGCCCATCATGTTGCTATGGCGACATGTATGTCGCTATAGCAGGATGACGTTACCCCAACTTTAATAATTTAATTTCTAAAATTTTAACATATGAGGCCCTACATAATTTTGCAAATATATATTTAGTAGTTCTAATACCTTACACCCATATTGAGATATTTCTTAGTAATGATGGATTAGGTCTCATTATAATAGATACCAATTTACTCATCATTCATCCCAGAATGATTAAGGAATAAAAAATGATTTGAATTTAGATTTAAACCAAATGAGCTTATTATGATAGCTCATTAACAACATAATACTTAAATATGGACCTTTAATTTCCCCGGTTACTAAAATATTAAGGCAAAAAATTATTGAAAACTCGCTCTGGCAAAGTAGTTTCCTTGCTTATACAATAAACAAGATGATGAAAAGAGAACATATTCCCCAAGAACCCATGGTATTCTGATCTCTATAAAATTATTAGAATCAACAAAGTAGTCAGAAACAATCACCTAACCAAAAATCAAGGCAAGACCTTGTTATTGAAAAATAAATCTTGATGTAGTGATGTTGCTTTCACAACATGCATGTTGAAATAATAGGAGGCACTAGTTTAAATGGTAAAGAATTGATTATGTAATGACCCTCCAGGTCATTTTCTATACATCCACTTATTTTTATCGTTTAGAGCTTTTCTACAGCTACCCCAAGTCATTTATGGCTTGCTAGAACTGACAAATTAGTTACCAAGTAGTTCATTTGGTTTTTAGAGTAAATTTTATATTTTGAACCCTTCACAGGTTCAAATTAGATACTGACCAAAACATTCTTTCAAATGATCTTCTATGCTAAATATAACTATTCCAGCAGCTCTAAAATATTGATTTGAGCTAAGTGAACCCTTAGATTGGGTCTCGAGGCACCTGAGCTCATTTTGAGCTATTGGTCAGAAGTTATTAGAAATGGCAAGTAGGTTTTGGACCTAAATTTTAGTGACACGACCTCGAATAGAAATTTTGACTATGCCATTGGTTCTAGAACATTAAATTTGATAGGGTATCATAGTCCATTTGCATATGGGATTCTAGATGAATACTAGGGTATTGGCAGGATTCATTTGGTGTTGGTGCATCGTATTCGTGATGCCTTAAATTTCTTAAGACATCTTCCAACCAACAGCAACTATCATGCATATAACACTTTTGCTATATAAGTAACTCCCTTAGCTGTAGAGTAGGAATCATGTAAGTGATACTATTATTGGGTAAGTGAAATGTAATCGGATAGCCATATATCATGTAAGCAATAGTCTTATCAGGTAAGAAACATCTATGCCACAGTCAGGTATTGAGTAAGTGACCAAAAATGTAATACTCGTGTACTCGAAAAGGGTATAAGTACCCCATTTAGCTCATTTTTCACTATTAATCATCCATTTCCAAGATACTTAAACCCTTAAAAGAGGTAAATCTTTAGGATAATATATGTGGGTGATTTTGGGGCTTGGATCAAGATTATTTATGCATTTATCCTTTAAATTTATTGTGAGTTTCCATTAATTTCATGCAAGCATTTTCTTAATTTTTCTAAAATACCTAAATTCTTGGTGCTTGATCTTATCACCCTTATAGCTTGGAATTCAACCAATTTTTAGGGTAAATATTCCTTGAGCATAGAGGGACATTGAGTTGGTTTCGAAAATACAATTTTTGTAAATGAACCCCACATGAAATATTTTTTACATAATTTTGGACCCGAAGCATAATAGTATAATATGGGTATCATTGATCTTGTTTTGATAAGTAGATTGTGTTTTTGATAGTGTGGCACCTTGTAGAGGCTTTTCGAAAGGGAAAATCAACAATTTAGTGAATTCTTTGGACTTTCTTCAATGCTTCGGTAGGATAGGTTTATCTTCTTCATAAATTGATCTATCTCATAGTATAACAATGATAATATTATAGATCTGTAGTGGGATTTAGGTGTTTGAAGTATGAATGAGAGTTTTTGGTTTAATTAGGCTATTAGGCTATCTTTAAATAGTAGACTTGGAGTAGCTATAGTTATTCATGTATTAGATGGATTGTTCTTCTTAGTATACATTTAGCATTTAAATTCTTTAATTACTAAAGGTAGGTGAAATTTCCCTAGTTATTCATGTTAGAGTAGAATTGTCCTTAGTTTCTTAAGTTAAGGGAATTGCCTTAGTTTCTATTATTCTAGGTAGGATTACCTTAGTTATTCATGTTTGGATGAATTTCTATATTAGGGATGATTATGTATTACTTGACATCTAGGAATAAACTTAGATATCTTATCCTAGTTTGGGGTAGAAGTTGCCTAAGAGGATTTTTTGGGATTAAAAAATAGGCCCTCCAGCCCACCTTAGGCCAAGACATGTTATGACCTTATAGACTTATTTTCCTGTGATATACTTTTATTAATAAGACACTTGTGAAGATTGAATATAATTATTTAATATGTTAGTTGGATATTGAGTATTGATGTTAATTTCGAGCATCACTAATGCTATTGCTCAACTGTATGGAAAAGGATATAATTTATAAGTATAATTTCTAATTTATGCATGTGATTATTGGTATGGCTTCCAAATTGAATTAATAACATCCCCCATTAATATGTTTAATAATATAGATATCGACATTATTAAAAGTTAGTGGCTTATAAATATGATTTGGATTATGCCTATATATAATATCGCTTTTGGCTTTTATATGGCTCATAAATATGATGTGATATATTGATATGAATAGCAGCTTATAGATATGATGGGTGGCCTATAGATATGTCTAGTGGTATGAATTTCGGAGATACTTAATAGTATTGCTTATGTATATTAGTATTGATATGGATTGTGGATATATCTAATAATATGGCTTATAGATGTGATTGTGGATGAGACTTATGGTTATAGTTCTTGGTCTGATATATAAAAATGAGTAAACGGATGGTTTATAGTTGTGACTTAAGGTTATAATCTATCGAGTTAGCTTATCTATATGACTCAATGAAATGGATCATTGATATGGTTTATGATTATGAGTTTTGATTTGAGTCTGATAATTAACAATGATCTTGATAATATGAGTTCTCATTTGAATACGGAAGATGATGTTAATGATGATGATACTAATAAGTTTCAATTCAAGTCCAACAGATGAAATTGTGTGTGAGATGATATAGTTCTAATGGATTCTTTGTTAATGAATGATGCTTGAGTTAGTTATGGCTTTTTTATTGCTAGTTTCCTTTTTGTACCCTCCAGGATTATGGCGGCCTACATTGGGTTATTTTTTTTCATACTTATTGGCTTATAGGGTCCAATCTTTTATTAATGGTATGATTTTTATGTTATCATACTCATATGAATTTATTTATCTATGTATAGCGGTGTGGGAGCTTATTTCTAGGTTCTTTTTATCTTCTATTTGCTCATGTTATCTTGTATCTTATTATATTTATATCATGATTTAGCTCAGTCAGCCCATGATGCTTATTGAGTACCTGTGGTTTTGGTACTCATACTACACTTCTATACCTTTTTTGGTGTAGATTTGAGTACTAGTAACCATTGTTAACTCGATGTTCATGCAAAATTGATTTTGGATATTGGGTGATCTCTTGGAGTTAGAGTTACCCCTTTTCCTTCTATTTATCTATATCTAGTATTTCATCTAAGACAGATTTTATTTGACTATTCTATACTCATAGTTTATTGTAGTAGATCTTTTACCGACATTACTGAGCCTTAGGATGTTTGTTTTCTATACATATCTTAGACCTTTATGACTGTATTTTGCTATTTGAATGTTTAATTGTAAATTTTCAGCATTTAGGCCATATTCTAGCAAGTTAGCCCATCATGACTCATGAATTAGGTCGTGACAAATTGGTATTAGAACTAGGTTCCATTAGTATTATTTATACAAGAGCATATGTCTAGTAGAGTCCCCTATATTGGAACGATGATGCTCAATTCTTATCTTTAGGGTTTTGTAGGAAATTCTAAGGGATTCTTCAATTCTTTAACTTATTTTAGGCTAAGATCCAGAGTTAGTTTCTAAAGCATTCCTTTGGTTTCACTCTTTGGCAAATGGCTAGGACATATGCTACTACAATATAAGATGAGGGGCTCAAGATCAAGCCTAGGATCCTATCTTTGTCTGTGGATGGACTAGATGTTATGGAACGTCTCAAGATATGTCTTCATCTAGGACAAAAGATAAGGGTCCTTCACCCTACCCTATCCTCGCTCTTGGACCAAAGATCCATCTACCCCAACCAGCGGTGGACCAGGAATATCTTAGGCTCCACCTAGATTTATTTCTTCTTTAGTGTCATTTATGCTTTGCTTTAGCTTTTGAGGTTGGTTGGTGGTGTACAATCTGATTGTGCCGTATCTATAGACCAAAGTGGTATTGAGGTAGAGTCGTATCTTGTAGCTGTAGCTCTCAGATTTGAGGTCCCTCTTGCATCAACAGTTACTCAGCTAGTAGTTGCTCAGCCAGTGGTTGCCTATTCTGCGATGTCTATAGTGGAGTAAAATATATTGGGTAGGTTCTTGTGCTTGGCTCCACCTAGGTTTTTTGTTGCACTGAGCAAGGATGCTTGTGAATTTTTGATTACTTATATGGATAGGCTTGATAATTTAGGACTAGTTGATAATCATGATGTAGATTATACCACTTTTTAGCTGGACTTGATAGCTCAACATTAAAGTTTACCTTGATTCTAAGACAACTGGATCTTCTCGTTTGACATGGTCATAGTTCTCCAATATCTAATTAGAGAAGCATATCTCTCATAGTCTTAGGGATCCTTTGACGAGTTAGTTCTCGAGGTTAGACCAAGGCTCAATGACTATTGTAGAATATGAGGCTTATTTTTATGAGTTGGCTAGGCATGCTACTTCTATTCTTAATTTTTAGTATGAGAAAGTTTATTATTTTGTTCAGGGATTGAGACATCTCCTATGCATGTCTACTTAGAGTTTGGTTACTGCAGATAGGTCTTTTGCTGAAGTTTCTGATCATGCTCAGCTTTTGGAGGAGATTTATTATGAGGTCCAAGGGGGCAGTAAGAAGAGGTTGCATTATCACGATAGGTTCAGTGTGACTCATAGTAGCTTTTAATTTTAACATAGTGTTTCTCAGGGTAGGTACACTTCAGTCTAATCATTTTAACATCTAGATCAATTTAGTAGACTCATTCATGATGTGCTTCAGATTACCGATGGAGGCTTGTTTAGCTACACTGGTAATCCTAACTAAGGTCGTGGTCTATCTTTAAGGATTTTTTCTTCTAGATATTTTAGTTGTGGTGGTTATTTTGAGTCAGTCAGAACTTTTGATTTTAGTCTGTCACGTAGGACATGTTATGGTTATGGAGGTTTTGGTCACTTCTCGAGGGAGTGCCCTAGTCGTGGAGCAATTATTCCTTTTGATTAGAGTGTTAATCCTATTAAGGTGGTTTATCCTTCAGGTAGAGGTGGTATACATGGTAGTAGGGGAAGTCCCATGGGTTCTTATAGAGGTTTTCAAGCAAGTAGGATAGCAAGTCGATCGGGAGCCCAACTAGGTGGTAAGTGTGGTCAATTATAAACGGTACCTGCTAGACCTAAGGATGAGTCTTCAGATATTCTTATCACACGTATAATTTTAGTGTGCCATTAGTCATCTTTATATTTATTTAATTCAAGATCCACTTATTCTTATGTGTGTGTTTATTTTTCACCACGATTAGAGTTATTTTGGGATTGATTATCTATGTCATTATGTGTATCTACTCATGTGGATGATTCTTTAGTAGTGGATCAGGTTTTCAAATCATGTGTTGAGACTATTAGAGATATTGATACTCATGTTAATCTGGTTTTCAAATAATGTGTTGAGAATATTATAGATATTGATACTCATGTTGATCTTATTATATTGGACAGGGTTTATTTTGATATTATTCTTGGTATAGACTGGTTATCCCACTATCATGAAGTCCTAGATTGTTTTGTTAAGACCATTACCTTATATATGCTCGGCATACCTCCAACCATGTTATGGGGAGCTGTTAGCCACATAACAACAGAGATTATTTCTTATATGAGTGCTAGGAGGCTTATTTCAAGGGGTTGCTAGTCTATCTCACTTATATTCGTGATGTTCATATGGAGAGTCTATTACTTGACTCTATTCTTGCAATACGTGAGTTTAGTGATGTTTTTCATATTGATCTACAATACTTCCTCCTAATAATATTATTGATTTTATTATTGATCTTGATAGGGCATCTAGCCTATTTCTATGTCAGTTTACCGTATGGCTCCTGTCAAGCTTAAGGAGCTGAATTTTCAACTTTAGGATCTTCTTGATAAGGGTTTCATTAGACCGAGTGTATCTTCTTGGGGAGCTCCTATATTGTTTGTAAAAAATAAAGATGGATCCATGTACATGATTATTGATTATAAGCAGCTTAATAATATGATGGTGAAGAACCATTATCCTAGTCCTCACATTGATGACTTATTTGGCTAGCTTCTGTGAGCAGCAGTGTTCTGTAAGATTTATTTACGGTTTGATTATCATCAGTTAAGGATTCAGGCCGAAGATATCCCGAAGGCAACCTTTACGACCTATTATGGTCATTAAGAGTTCTTAATGATGTATTTTGAGTTGATTAATGCCCCAGCCACATTTATGTATTTGATGAATCATGTGTAAAGGCCTTATTTGGATTACTTTATGGTTGTATTCATCGACGACATTCTTATGTATTCAAAGATTAGAGAGGAGCATGAAAAGCAATTTAGGATTATGCTCTAAAATTTTGTAAGATTATTTGCTTTACGCCAAATTTTTTAAGTGTGACTTTTTGCTTGAATTGGTAACATTCCAAGTGCCTGTAGTGTCTAAAGATGGGATTATGGCATACCCGGTGAATATTGAGGCTGTACATGATTGGACCAGGCTTAAATCTCCGACTGAGGTTGGTAGCTTCATTGGCTTGGCCGGTTATTATAGATCATTTATCGAGGGTTTCTCTACTATTTCAGCACCTATGACCACATTGACTCAGAAGGAGGTTACCCGACCCATAAAAACTGGAAGCCATTTCTCCGGCATATTTTTAATTAAGGGTAATTTGGTCTTTTTCTTCTTTTACACTTTACCATGACCTTAAAATTCTAAGGGCCCCTATTAACATCAGTTAATCAAATCAAACACTACTCTCATTATCTTAAACTCTCCAAAGAAAGAGGAAACTAGGGTTTTCAAGGAATTCAATCTTTAAGCTCTCACCTTTGGATTTTCTTCCTATTCTTGTATGTTTCAAGCATGTCTCTCATCCCTATACATATAGTTTTTTATTATAGCATGAATTGGTTTAATAATCATGTGGTTTATTTGTGGGATTGAAAATTAGGTTAAGGATTTTTTAATAGTAATCAGTTGGATTATTTTCCCCATGATTTTAAATGTACTGTTCGTACTTTATTTAATGGTTTGGGATGAATTACAAAAATAAGGAATGGTTTGGAATAGGAAATATAGGTTTCCCCAAGTTAATAGATTTTGACTTGAAAAGTAGCATTAATCATAATCCACTTTGTAAATTAGTTTTTAAATATGGGTAATTGAATGGCTTTAGATGCTCATCTAAACTATTGCATTGAATAAAAGGCTAAACATCATAAAATTGTTTTGAAAGGCCTTGGTGGCCCTGTTTTTGATAGAAAAATGGATCTTGGGGGTCAAATTGGTTGACTGGATTAGAATGGCGTAATAGGATTAGCTCGTAAGCCTAATTAGTATGACAATAACAAACGGTAAATGCCTTAGTAAATGACTCTTAGGTTAATGGTTGGAATTGTGTGCAAATATTTTAATTGAGTCTTAAAGGGGGTTGTGAGCTCATTATAAAGGTGAAGGTCCTAGGGGGAACCTGTACTTGAAATCAAGTTTGTCGGTGTGGGGGTCTTTATGACCGTGTGCATAATTCACACATTATATATTTTTGGGATGGTTTAATCCTTGGTGTCTTTAGCCCTCCTTCGAATTCCTCTGTTGTGTGGCTAACATTCACTGGGGCCCTTTTAGTAGGGAATGTTGAATCCATATAGCCTATAGGTGCCCTAGGGATGGATAGAGCTACATAGTCTTGGCTAATGATTTTAAATTCTCATGTTCATGACCCTTTACCCTATCCCGGCATCCTATATATATATATATATGAGCGAATATGTGCATGTGATGTGATTTGTTTTGGATACAGAATTATTTATCCCTTTCCCTAAGTTACATGCCAATGCTTATCCTACTAACCGTCCTAGGATGCAACATCATTTTATGATATAGGGTTCGAAGAATTTTTTGTTACCCCTGTGTAATGTTAGATGGTGTCATTTTTCGTTGAGTAGCTCTGAAGTGATGAGCCTCTATGTTTTGAAAATCTTTGTTATTTCCTTCCGTTTCTTTTCAGATTTAGGAATTGAAGAGCTCCATTGTCATAGTTAGGGGCATGTCCCAACCTAATTTGGTATTCTGGTTTAAGAGACTTTGTAGACAGGTATGGGAATTGTTGGTCATTGTGTTTGTTTCATATTCTCTCCTTAGGTTTTATATACATATTTTCATTTAGTTTGGCTTTTCTTCTGCTTGGATCCTTTTGGTTCTCATGCGGATAGGCTAATAAGGTGGTCTCGAGATCATGATGGGCTTGAAATATCCGTTATGATTAGGCCCTATTTTGGGTCTTGACAAGCATGGTATCAGAGTACCATTCAAGTTCGTTGGCTATCCACAGAGCCGTGTTGAGCAGAGTCCTTTTATATAGGTGTGTAGCATGCCACACTTATAAGGAGGACGCTACAAGTCATTTAACAATGATTCGCTTTCTAGTGTTCTATTTTGGGTTATAGAGTCTAGTGTGTTGATAAACCTCTAACGCTCAGGTTACTCATATTGAAGATAATTCCTCCCTGTAGATCAAGTGTTCATAGAAACACTGTTAGACCCTCTATATTATCTGAGAAAAATGTGGAGGGAACATGTCACAACCCGAGGCTACTCCTAGTCGCAACAACGGTGCTTACAGTCACAGGTGACCATAAGCTAACTTATGAGCTGGTAACTACTATAAGCACTGATTAAAGATTGATAATAAGTGACATATGCACAAAAATAACAAATAATGCCATACGGTTGTAAATACTGAAATACAACTGAATCATAAATTTGGACATCTAAAGAAATACTGAAAAGACTGTTAAATAATTGATAAATTGACTAACTTTCTGAAATGCCTCGAACTGACTGACTGGGAGTTGATGGAACAAACCCCCAACTAACTCCAAACTAACTCAAATAGAGAAATATTGAAATACTGAATGAACATAAACTTGTTCTAGAAAGATGAGACCTCACCACTGCTGCTAATTCTGAAGTGTTGAACTTATCTAAGTGTGATCAGGAAGTTGTGTGTCCGAACCATGATATAAGCATCATAGTGCAAAGAAAGTATGCAGTCAGTACTTTGAATGTACTAGAATATGAGATGAAGTCAAGCTAAAATGCACAGGTTCATGTGCGTGAAATACTGACTGACTGAATAGCATAATATAATGACTAACCGAATAACATGAGATATCTGATGCATAACACGCGTGAAAGCTGTAAAATCTGAGAATGCATGACCAAGCATATAAATGATACTGAAATAGTCTGTAAACTAAAACACTAAAATCTGGTAATGGAATAAATGAAAAATTGTATGATATAGTTATGCAAACCAAAACTGATACTATGGGAGGTATCATCTAACCAACATGCCCCACTCTGAGCTGATTGGGTTCTAACATGTAACCCTAGTTAGAAGGGTGTCACTACCGTGCCACGGGTAGTAACGCTGGTTATGTGGATCCACTAAAGAGTCTCCCTCAATAGGCAGGTGCTATAATGAGATGTGTTGCGCTCAACATGCAGGTCAACATTTTATCAACCCTCAGCTACCAGGTTGATATCTCTAACCTACGCTGGCTACGTAGTTCTGTAACTAAGGGACTGCTACTAAAGGTCACACCCTCTACTGGCAGGTGAGCCCCCATCCATGGGTTTGCTCAATGTTAAATCCTACTCCCAACTAAACTGACACTGATTGCTAGGCTGAACTAAGCTTAACTGAAATAACAACTGATCATAATAACTGACCGAATGATAATGCTCATGGTTTATCTGAAACCATTCTACAAATACTAAAACTATGTAAACAACTAAGTTTTGGGTCTTCATAACCCCAATATTGAATGTAAATAATAATAAGTATATATTAAATCTTGAAAACCATGGTAAAGGATCATTAGTAAAAATTCAACACTTAGGCATTTCACAAACACATGTGGGGTTATGATCTTAAACATGGGAATGGGTGAAGCATATGAAAATACCATAGTTAACACACAAACCATGAAGAAGGGATTTAACATGTAAATTTCATGCTTCAAACATGTAAGAGCTACTTTCCAAAGAAAAACACTTGTAAACATCTTTTATAATCGAAATTCATAAAAGTTTCATGGAGATACCTCATTATAAACATGGAATTTCATGATTTAAAACATAAAATTGATTCTTGGACTCCATGGGTGAAAAGGTCCCGTGGATGAATATCAGACATACCTTAAACCTTAAATCTTGAAATAGAAACACAAATCTTTAAGCTTCCTTGAAGATTCTTGGATTTGGGAACTTGATTTCTTGGTTTCTTGGAGAGAAGGAATTGATTTTGATGAACTTGGGGATAATTAGGGTTTGTTCTTGAGAGAGAATGGGAGAATTTGGGAAACAATACTCTAACAGAATCTTTAGGTCGTGTTTTTAAAAATTGGGTCGAGATAGGAAAAGACCCAATTGCCCCTCCATCATATAAACCAAAAATTCATAATTGGAATTCTGATTAAAGGCTCATTGTGACACGGTCTTATTGTGGTTGATTACTCGTTCTGATGAAAATGATCATAACTTTTTGCTCGGGCATCAAATTAAGGTGAAATTAGTATCGTTCGAAAGCTAATTCAATTATATACAATTCGGTAGGTCTTGAGATGAAAAATTCCATGTATATCAAAAGTTATACACGTTCAAATTTGACACCCTTGTAGAATCAACTACCAAACTTTAGATGAATCAAAGGCTCTTAGCTCAACTTTGTTCTAAGTGATTCCTTTGAACATTCTTCACCTCAATTGAACTTCACACACTAGGATACAGATCATGACACATCCATTCAATTATAAATCAAGAACTAGATGAAACCACCTTTATCGTGATGCGATGTACGTTCTAAAGGAAATTTTACCGCCAAACGGCCCTATCATGGTGACTTGCTATATTGGTGATCAAAATGTGCCCTAAACCTTGTTCGAAAAATCCAAAACTCCCCCGGGACATACTTCTTACATCCCTGAACATGAATTAACTTGGAAACTAACATCTTGGGGTTAGAAAGACCAAAATGAAAATCCTCAAAGTTTAGGGCTCTTGAAAATGCCTAAGTCCCCAACACTTAGTGGAAATTTAAGAACATAAGCCCCTAAAGAATGTAAATAAGACCTGAATCAATCTAGGATTAGTACCTAATATTACAATATCTCCCCTTTAGGAATACTCATCCTTGAATGAGACTGGTTAGATAGAGAATACTATACTGAGGTAACTGATATCATGTACAACATGCATGACTTAGAACATGATTGCGTAACTAATTCTGAAAGATGATACATGAAATGAATATCATGAACCGAACTGATTTCTTTAATACATGCAATGACATGAAACTGGTTATAAAGATGAGATAGAAACTAATGAGTCAACTTATGAGTGACCATTACCTCCAGCTGGATCTGGTTTCATGAAGAAAATTTGAGAGGTTTAGGACGTGAATACTCGGGGTATTCCAATACATATTCCCCTTGGGATACTTCATCCCCTAAATAAAACTGACTTGGCTAAAAAACTAAGGAAAGACTGATTCGATAGACGGGACACTTAAAAACTAAATCATGACTGAGTATTTGAATCTGAAACATGGTGCATAGACTGAACTCGATTCAAAATTTACATTGATGCGAACAAGCTATCTCTTGGAATGGCCATATTCATGAAACTCCAGATAGTAAGACTAGATCGGAAGATGGAAAATAATAGAAACTTGACTGTCTAACTACTAACTGAACTGCTGGCTAAACTGGCTGAATTATACTAAAAGATTATACTAAACTACACATTCTACTTCAAAACTACACTTCACTTGAGGTTACTCTAAATATTTACATGGCACTGATAACTCTATCTTCTGAAGTTTGAGCTGAACTAAATTCTCTCACTATGTTTAAGCCTACTTGAATCTACAAAGTGCACACATAACACTATAATACTAGTCTGAGTCATGAATTCAACACACCCTGCACTTCTATAACTTCTCATCTCATAAATAATTCCTATTACCATTTCAGCAACTATATTCAACCTCTAACAATGGATTTACTAGCGCGCAATGCACTCGTCACTTATATAACAACATGAAATTCAAGCCTATCATCATATCCACATCTGACCTTCTAGGCAAACAACCCAACTAGATTCTATATCACCTCTATCAATAACAACTTCCATGCACTATTCTTAAGAAAATCATACACAAAATTTCAACTAACCATGACATAAAGAAAAAATATGGCCTCAATCTTTCTTCAAACCTATAGCCTCATATAAACCTAGCATGCAATAATCTTTCCTTAACATGAAATATCTACTCCCTTACATCTAAGAAAATACTCATCATCACTACTATTTTATAAAGAGAGGTCACTGAAAGGTTACAACATCAGGACCTGATACATGAAAGAATATTGTGCATAACTTTGACACTTAACTGAGACCTTAGGAATATAGTATCAATGATATTAAATTATCAAAGAGGTTTAAATTGAGGACATACATGACATAAGTCTGAATTTTACTGATCATTAAAAGTGTAGCATGAGTACTAGGACTGAACATACTGTAAAGCATGATTACATGATTCATGAGCTGCATGACCTAAGTTTGGAGTTCATAAATTCATCGAACATAATTCATACTGTTGAGTGAACTGGATATCCTCATACTAGAAACTGGGAGAGTATAGGATTTTATATAAGGTCCATGAATATAAATTGTGAACATAGGGATGTCATGTAAGGCATGAGTAGATATCATGATAACTGAAATACAAATACTAAAATAAGCATGGGTTGGGCATCTTCCTCCCTAGTGTAGTTCTACGACATACTGGCATCACTACTAGAATCTAAAAGCTTGTCTTGGTTACTGGTCCTATCAACCTCTTAGTTAGATTTTATCCATTCTATGAAGCCGGTGGTACAATAATATGCATAAAGTATAAACTTGCCCTGAAAGACTATGCCTGATAAGGTAAGACCCACTGCTAGTACTTCCTTCTGATATATAATTTTTAGCTTTTTATAGCCTTAACAATCATCACACGATAATTGAAATACTGACTAACTTAGAATTTTAAGAAGTATCACCATACCATGAGTTCAAACCATCTAGTGCTTCAATTCTACTTTCTATTAGTTCAATCTTTAAAGATTCAAACTTAGATTCTAAAACTTAACATGGATATCTCCAAACACTTAATGAACCATACTAAACTCCATCATAGCCTACTAATATCACATCTCTAAACTTATTTTTTTCCTAAACCATGAGAATTACCATTACACTTAGAAATCCGACAATAATATCCTATAGCCTATAATTTTGTTGGTAAGAACATCAATTACTACATTACTAGCCCTATTTAAATTTAGAATTTAAGGGTACTACATAAGCACACCCACTGTTAAAACTTAGAAATATACAATCCTATATTACCTTGGGTACACATCTAGATCATACACACTTAATCATACTTAATTTTGAATCAGCAACTTGAATTTTTGCATGTACTATTTCAAGATTAATGATTCACCTTTATACAACTATACCCACAGATACATAATCTAACAAATTTAGATAACACTATCCCCACTTTATGCTACTAAACTTCTGGGTTCATGCTTCTAACTCTTGTTCATATGCTATCATAGGATTCTGAGAACAAATTTGAAAACTCTTCAGACCCCTAAGCACTGAGGTACTACCCCACCATTTGATGACTGATTTACTGGGAAACTAAAACTAAACGTCTCTATTTCTACTATCAACTGAAGTAATTTTCTATGATACTATAATAGGCCAATTTGTGTACATGGAAGGAAGGATGAATTATAAAAAAAGTTTAAATAGAGCATCATGCTTTTTCGCATACCTAAATACTGAAAGAAGGGAAAATTTTCCTGAAATATCTTAAAGCCTATTGTCCATAAGTGTAGCGTGCTTCACACCACTACACAAAACTTTACTCAACATAATTTTTAGACCCCTAAAGACACTTTAAAACCTTAGGCTCTGCTACAAAGTTTTGTCATGACCCAAGGCTGACCCTTAGTTGCAACAACAGTGGATACGGTCACAAGTGACAATAAGCTAACCCATAAGCTGCTAATAGTTGTGAGCACTGATTAAAAACTGATAATAAGAGACATATATCAAAAAATAACTAATAATGCCATAAGTTTTTAAATATTGAAATACAACTAAATGATAAATCTAGATATGTAAAGACACTAAAAACATTGATAAACAACTGACTATCTGTCTGAATATCTGAAAAGCCTCAAACTAAATGACTGGGGAGTTGATGGGACAAACCCTAACTATCTTAAATAGAGAAATACTGAAATACAAAATGAAGATAAATTTGTCCATGAAAGATGTTGGCTCACCACTACTGTTGCTGGTGTGTTAAAGTTAACTAAGTACGGTCAGGAAATTGTGTATCCAAACATATGATATAAGACTTCATAGCACAAAGAAAGTATGCGGTCATTACTTTGAATATACTGGCATATGAGATGAGGTCAGGCTAAAATGCATAGGTTCATATGCATGAAATACTGACTGACTAAATAGCATAAAATAATGATTGACTGAATAACATGAGATATCTAATGCATAACGCACGTAAAAGTTGTAAAATCTGAGAAAGCATAACCAAGCAATAACATGATACTGAAGTAGCATGTAAACTGAAACCCTAAAGTCTGGTAACTGAATAACTGATAAACTGTATCCTATGGTCACGCAAACCTGAACTGATATTTGTACTAAATACTAAACTAAGACTGTGGAAGGTATCATCTAACCGATATGCCCCACTCTAAGCAGATTGGGGTCTAACCTGTAACCCAGTTTAAAGGGTGTCAGTACCATGCCATGGGTACTAATGCTGGCTGTGTGGATCCGCTGTGAGTCACCTTAAACTGGAAGGTTCTCTAATGAGACAAGCATTACCCGTAACTGGCAGGTAAACACTTTATCAACCCTCAAATGACAGTTTGACTTCTCTAACCTACGTTGACTACGTAGTTCTAGAACTAAGGGAATGCTACTAAAGGTTACATTACCTACTAAAAGGTAAGCCCCTATCCTTGGGTTTGCTCGGTGCTAAATCTTACTCCTAACTAGACTGACACTAATTACTAGGCTAAACTAAGCTTAACTGAAATAACAACTAATTATAATAATTAACCGAATGATAATGATCATGGTTTATTTGAAACCATTCTGCAAGTACTGAAACTATGTAAACAATAATGTTTCGAGTATTATTGACCCCCAACACTGAATAAAAATAATAATAAGGACATATTAAAGCTTGAAAACCATGGTAAAGGATCATTGTTAGAAATTCAACACTTAGGCATTTAATCAAACACATGTAGTGTCAGGATCTTAAATATGAGAAAGGAAAAAGCATATAAAAATACCATAGTTACAACACAAACCATGAAGTAGGGATTTAACATGAAAATTTCAGGCTTCAAATATCTAAGGGCTACTTTCCAACGAAAAACACTTGTAAACATCATGTATAATCAAAATTCATAAAAGTTTCAAGGAGATAACTCATTATAAACATATAATTCCATGATTTAAAACATAAAAATGGATTTTTTAACTCCATGGGTGAAAATGGACCAAGGATAAAAATCACACATACCTTAAACCTTAAATCTTGAAAGAGAAACACTAATCTTTAAGATTTCTTGAAGGTTCTTAGATTTTTGAACTTGATTTCTTAGTTTTCATGGAGAGAAAGATATTGATTTTGATGAACTTGGGGAATATTAGGGTTTGTTCGTGAGATAAAATTGGAAACTATGGGAAAATAATGCCCTAACTGAAGCTTTAGGTTGTGCTTTTATGAATTAGGCTGAGGTAGGAAAAGACCCAATTACCCCTCCATCATTTAAACCAAAAATTGATAATTAGAATTCTAACTACAGGCTTATCACGATGCAGTCTTATTGTGGTGGCTTCTGGTTCTAATAAAAATGATCATAACTTTTTGCTTAGGTATCGAAGTTAGGAAAAATTGGTAACATGGTAAAGGTAATTCAATTATCTACAATTTAGTGGATCTTGAACCAAAAAATTCCATATATATCTGAACTTATACACATTCAAAGTTGACCATTGTAGAATCGAATATCAAACTTTGGACGAATGAAAGACTCTTAGCTTAACTTTGTTCTAAGTGATTCCTATGAAAATTCTTCACCTCATAAGCACTTCACACACTAGGATAAATATCATGAAACATTCATTCAATTATAAATCAAAACTATAAAAAAACACCATCACCGAGATTCAATGTACGTACCCAAGAAAATGTCACCGCGATGCGGCCTATCGTAGTGACTTACTAGATACATGATCTAAACATGCGTTGAACCTTGTCCGAAAATCTGAAACTACCCCAAGACATACTTCTAACATACCTAAATATGAGTTAACTCAAAAACTAATATCTTAAGGTTGGGAAGACCAAATTGAAAATTCTCAAATTTAAGGGGTCTTGAAAATGACTAAGTCCCTAACACTTAGTGAAAATTCAAAACTTAAGACCCTTAGTCATGCAACTAAGAGATGAATTGAGCTAGGATTATTATGAAATATTACAAAAATCACTCTTCTTATGGAGTACATACCTGGTCTAGGGTCCCCACTCTCGATTGTACTACTCTATGTGGAGTTGCACAAATCCCTACTATTCCACCTCAGGCTCCTAGGGCTGGTATTACCTTTGATTAGTCACCTCAGGAAGATATCTCTAATGTAGAGTTTTGCCAGTCTATTGACAAGCTTACTTAGTAGGTGTCATATTAGTCTCACCAGCCTGATCATGTTGGTTCTATTTCTCCTTCTTCTAATGTCACTCAAGTTGGACAATTCATGAGATAAAATCCCTTAACCTTCAAAAGATCTAGGGTTTAGGAGGATCCTCAAGGTATGTTAATAAGATGGAGATGATTTTTGGAGTGATGCACGCTAATGATTCGGAGGGCATAAAGTTTGAATCATATTAGCTGAAAGATGTAACCTATCAGTATTCAGAGAAGTGGGAATATCTGAGAGGTGATAAGGTGAGCCATCTATATGGGTTAAGCTTCCAGGTGCCTTCCTGGATCATTTCTTTTCTCAGGAGTTCAAGGAATCCAAGAAAGAGGAATTTGTGAATTTGAAGCAAGGCAAGATGAGTGTGAAATAATTTGCATTGAAGTTTCAGTAGTTGTCTCATTATGTTCTAGAGTTGGTATCTAATATAAGGTCAAAGATGAGGCATTTGCTTTTGGGTCATCCCGTGACTTAGTATTGGAATGTAAGGCTACAATGTTAAAAAATAATATGGACATCTTCAGGCTTGTGGTTTATATATAGAAGGTAAAAGATTAAAAGAAGAGATATTAAGAAATAGGAGAGATGCAAAATAAAAAGTTCATACATTTAGGGTAGGGTATTAATCAGCAGAATAGAGAGAGGGGTGGCAGGCAATGGACCAAGGAAGACTTGGGGAAACTCTAATTTATATTCTTTAGCTATTACTCCTTTTCCAAATCTATCTAGTGATCATCGTTTCCAGGATAGCACTAGTCCAAAGGCATAGAGTGCCCAATTTTAGGCTAGTGAAGCTCAGTCGGCCCCATCTTATCTTTCTTGTAGATTTTATGGACAACTTTACTATGGTTATTGTGATGAGGAGAGGAACTTTTGTTTTAATTATGGTCTTCCTATACATATACAGCAGAAATGTCCTATAGCTAAGGTAGCCACTGAAGATAATAAGGTTCCAGTCGCCACTTCTTCCGCTCCTACACCAAAGGGAAATAAATTACATACTGGAATTGGTCAGAATCTTCTTTATGCTCTTTCCACCCATCAGGAATATAAATTATCTCTAGATGTTATTACTGGTATGTATTGCTCTTCTCTCATGGTGTTTACTGGTTACTTGATCCAGGGTCTACCCTTTCTTATGTGACCACTTATGTTATTATAGATTTTGGTTTTGGTCCTGAAAGTATTTTTGACCCCTTCTCTATCTCTACTCTCGTGGGTGATTCTATAATTGCTAGAAATATCTATAGGGGTTGTGTGGTAACTATCTTTTATAGGGAGACATAGGTGAATCTGATAGAGCTTGACAAGGTAGATTTTTATATGATCTTAGGAATGGATTAGCTTTACTCGTGCTATGCATCTTTGGATTATAGGACACAAAATGTCCGTCTCTAATTCCCTAATAAACTAATAATTAAATGGGAAAGAAGTTCCTTAGTACCTAAAGAGAGGTTTATTTCCTATCTTAGAGCTTAGAAGTTGATTTCCAACATATGTCTATATCATCTAGTTCAGGTTAAGGATTCTAGTTTGGAGGTTCCCTTCTTGCAATTTGTCCCCATAGTTAGTGATTTTTATAAAGTGTTTCTCGATGATCTTCCTAAAATTTCTCCTGATAGGGAAACAGATTTTGGGATTTATCTTCTACTGGGTACTCATCCTATTTCCATTCCTCCTTATAGAATAGCTCCAGCTAAACTAAAGGTTCTTAAAGACCAATTCAAAGATCTTATTGATAAGGGTTTCATTCTTCCTATGTTTCTTCATGGGGTGTTGTTGTACTTTTTGTGTGAAAGAAAAATGGGTCCATTTAATTTTTTATAGACTATCGTCAGTTGGATAAAGTTACACTAAAGAATAAGTATCCTCTTTCTTGGATTAATGATCTTTTCCAGCAGCTTCAGGGTGCTAGATATTTCTTTAAGATTGATATTCCTTTGGGTATCATTAGTTGAAACTCAGGGATGTTGATATTCCAAGATTTTTTTTTGAATACAGTATGGCCAATATGAGTTCATGGTTATGTCATTTAGGTTGAATAATTCTCTGATTATTTTATGGATCTTAGGAACTAGGTATTTAGGTAGCTTTTGGATCAGTTATGATAGTCTTCATTGATGATATCTTGGTGTATTATAAAAGTGAGGAGGATCATGTAAACAACGTAGAATTGTGTTATGGATTCTTAAGGATTAGAAGTTGTATGCTAATTTTTTTAAGTGTGACTTTTGATTGAGGGTTATGACCTTTATAGGGCATGTTGTTTCTAGTAAAGGGATAAAGGTGGATCCATAAAAAGTAAAGGCAATTAAGAGGTGGCCTAGACCCACAACACCAATCGAGATTAGAAGCTTCTTGGATTTGGCCGAGTGTTGTTGGAAGTTTGTGGAGAGTTTCTATTCTATTGATGCCTTGTAGATAAAGCTAACTAAAAAATGGTGAAGTTCTTGTGGTCTGATGCTTGTGAATGTAGTTTTGGTAATTCGAAGAATAATTTAAAATCTGCTCTAATTTTTACCCTACCCAATAATACAGAGGGATTTGTAGTATATTGTGAATCATCCCCAGTGGGATTAGGTTACATATTGATGAATCATGGTAAGGTTGTTGCTTATGTATCCAGATAGCTTAAGGTTTATGAGAGGAAATGTGTGTCTTATGACATAGAGTTGGTAGTTGTGCTTTTAGCGTTGAAGATTTGGAGCTACTTTTGTCATATGTGCATGTGGATATCTATTCAAATCATAAAAGCTTGTAGAACGTGTTCACTCAAAAGGAGTTGAATCTTAGTCAAAGGGGGTGGCTCAATTTACTCAAGGATTATGACATTAGTTTTCACTAACATTGTAACTCCATAAAATTTGATTTCTCTGGACGCCACATGATGCCCCGAACTACAAGTAGCCCTAAGCTAACACTAATTTCTTTCTACTAAGTTTGGATCTCAAAATAGGGGAAATGAATATAAAATCATGATAAACACGAAAATATTATCTAAAACATAAAATAATACTAAAAATTTGAATACTGCAACTGAAATCTAAAACTGAATCCAGTAGTCCGAAAAGCCGCTACTGACTGAACCTAGAGTGTCACTAGGACAGGCCCTAGCTGACTCAAACTATATGAAATGAATATGAAAACATCTCTTAATAGACCAAAAATACGAATAGCTAAGTCCCCGAACTATGAGGACTCACCAACTGTAGAGATGTACATGAGATGCTCTGAAATCACTCTTGCTGCTGAGACTGAGCACCTGAACCTACATTATGAGACAATGTTACACATAACCGTATATGTGGATCATTACTTTGAGGATGTACTGATCATATGGGGCTGAATACAATAAGTAAAGAATATCATCACAATTTATTAAAAAAAAATATGCATGTTAAATGTGAATGACTAACATAGGAATTGAGTAATCTGAAAACTGAAGATCATAAATCATGAATAATAAAGTATATAATATGAATCTTGTGAGACATTACATTCAGTTCTAAAATTTGTTCTTTCTAAAAGCTACTACATCATCTTGTCAACTTGTAAGCGGGACACTTCATCTCAAGACTTTAAGAATCTTTAAAACCATAGCTTTGAAAACATATGTTTTTATCCTAAGACTTTAAACCAATAGACTATTTTAAGAGTAGGGGACATCTCTTAGGAGGTTCTTCTAACCGACATAAACCATGTGAGCATTCATGGAGGCCTATGTATTTCCATGTCTTTCCCAAGTTGGGAAGAGTTATTCAACCCTTGCCACCGAAATAGATCTTTTTATCTTAAGTGATAACAATCTTAGTCATCCACGTAGAAGTGGGAATAATCTTAATCCTATGGTGGCATGTAGTTCTAGGGCATAAAACCTTTGTAACATAGACATCTCAGTGATAAATACTACTACTATTATTATGATCAGGATCTTAAGAAATCCACTTCAAAAATATAGCACGAAGGTTTACAAAAAAACCAACTATGCTTTTTCTTTCTTTAAATCTCAAGTCAAGTATGGATTCTTGATCTTAGCTCAAGACCAAAAAGGTCAAATCTTTATAGAAAATCTGTGAATAATCTCATCTTTGGGTACTCATAGCACAAACAATCTTGAATTATCAATCTTAATTAAGGCTTAGTAACACATTCATCAAACTCATGTTAAAACACCATAATATTCATGCTTGGTGATGTAAGCATTATAAATCAACTTAAAATCTATAAATTTCTGCAATATACATGAAAATATGAACATGAACATGCAATTCAACTTCTAAATCATTGGAAATCTCATAAGCCCATAAATAGAAATTTTGGGTAGAAACCCTAACTTCAATTTCTTGAGAAATAACATAAAATTTCAGTAAATTTGTAATTAAAATAAGTTTTGGGCACAAGGATGAAAGGATTATCCTTGTTCATACCCCACATACCTTAATTAATAATCTTAAATGCTAAAACTTCAATCTTGGATTCCTATTGATGCTTTAAAGATGAATCCTTAGAGTTTTTGTATTGGGATTCCTAAATCTTGAATTTCCTTGGAGAATTAATGGAGGAATTTGGGTTCTTGGGAGAAAGTTTGATGATCTAGGGTTTTTTTTAAGAGTATTTTTGTGAAAAGTGAATGTAATATGCTTAGGATGGGTTAAATCATCTTTTATTCATGACTTAGGGCTTAGGAAAAGACCAAAGAGGCCCTTTTAAAATTTTAATCGGAACTGGGAAAACTCCCAAATTTGACCTACAACATGCGCCATGATCGCGGTGGCCTACTGGAAACTACAAAATGGGACCTAGAAAGACAACGCAATAAGGAGCTATCACGATGCTCTACTAGATTTTCATTTGATCCATCATCGCGATGTGCCACCAATGCGGTGAGCCACTGGAAATGGATAAACGGGAAAAAGGGATTCTCCGCGATGTGGGGAAAGTGTGAAGTTTCACTGGATCTTGACGAATAGGAAATTTGACCTCACCGCAATGAACCAAAATCATGGAGTCTTACTGGAATTTGACAATTTTCATTTAAACTGTCTCCGCGACGCGCTAAGGACCAAAATTATGGTGTTTTGCTGCTGAAGCTTAAAATAGCCCTAACTTCTCACTCGGTGATCGGATATAAGCAAATCTTATATCGTTGGAAAGCTTATTATATTTTCCACACAATGGGTGGTCTAAATCTAGAAAATTTCACACGGAATAAATATTCTCCATTTTGGAAGAACATTCTAAAAATGAATTTACGCTAGGAAAATTATGAGGTATTACAATTTCTCCCCCTTGGAAACATTCATCCTCGAATGTTTCTTGTTAATCTAAGAATACTGAGGAATTTGAGGATATATGATAGAATATAAAACTAAAATAAATTTCAAAACTGAATCTAAATTATTCGGAGCTTCTGAGTAATTCTGTGAGTGCATGAACTTGCATGAGGACAACTATATAGCTGAATATATGATTAAAAAAGAACTGAACCAAGGAAAAGCATTACCTTCAGCTAGATTTGAGTTTGTGGAGAAGAGGTAAGGGTACTTGGCTCACCTATCTACTTTTGCTTCCCAAGTAGCGCCCTTAACTGACTGATTCTACCAAAGAACTTTGACCAAGGGAACTTCTTTGTTCCTTAGTCTATGGATCTAATGTTCTAAAATCTCAACTAGAATCTCTTTCTATGAAAGTCTGTTCTGAATACCTGATATTTCTAAAGGAACTACAATAGTGGAGTCACCGATGCACTTCTTAATCATAGATACATGGAATACAGGATGAACAGTTAACAAGTCTGCGGTATCTCAAGCTCATAAGTTACTTTCCTGTAATACCCCAAAAAATCCAAAACAATATTAGTTCCATGTTTTAATCTCATGTATATTAAATCATGATTCTTTTATAGTTTTATGATTAATATGAATATTAAGGCTTAAAATAACTCCCAGCAATCAGACGAATCAAAACATTCCTTACCGATTGAATTCTTGGGAAGGATTTTGCCATAATCAACTTCAAATGAGCATATCTATCATTGTACTATGAATTAATGATCTCATAACCCACAAACAGATATATAATTTAATTATATTTCCAGCAATACCAATTTCACCCAAATCCGATATCGGAGCAAAAAGTTATGCCCATTTTACTCCAGCATGTCAGCCTGGAAACTGAGTGACTACATTTCGTATGGCTTATCACATTTGTGACAACATTTCTGACGACATTTCTGATGACTTATCACATTTCTGAAGACATTTATGATGACTTATCAGCCATTTTATCAATCTTATACATCAACCCATCAATTCCAGCTCCTAGGTGATGACCTTAGCTGACGGGCTATCACAGATCTGACAGCTTATCAGACTTAGTTGTCAACTGATAATTTTAGCAACTAGAAAGCAGCTTCCTAGAGAAATTTTGGAGTTTTCCTTCACTTTCCATGACATAAATCATCAAAATCACATACATAACCATCATAAATCAATTTTAAAAACCCTTAATCCTCTTCACTCTCAAGAACAAGAAAATTAAGGTTTCCTCTCAAGATCATCACCCAAGAACAAGATTCAAGCTCTCCTTTAAGAAAACCAAGAAAAGACATTCTCTTTCAAGATTCAAGCCTTTGAGGTAGGCAAGTGTTGATTCTTTGGTCCCTTCCACCCAAGAAGTTCAAGAATCCCTCTTTCTAAATTCAAGATTTTAAATTTATGTGTTTTCCATGGTTTATGTGAATTGAGTTTAAAGGTTATGTTGTTGTTGAGTTTTAATTCATAATATGATTATAAGTTGTAAAATTTGACCCTATTATGTAATAATTATGTGATGTTCATGATAAATCCCTTTAAGTTGTATGTTGATTGATTATCCATGAGAATTAGGTGTGGAAATTGTTATATGACCAAAGCATGCCCCCCATGTGTTTGATAAAATGCTTGTGTGAAGAAGATTGGGTCATGATAGCATATTGCCTAGAAACCCCCAAATTTAGTATAAGCCAGGCACACCAAGTGTTTGTTGAGAGACCATAGTGAATGAATTATAGTATGTTATGTGCATTCTTATCCTTGTACATCCCTTGTTGAATGAATTATTATATGTTAGTATGAATTCCTAAATTAAGTATACTTGAATACATGCTATGATGTTGATGTTAGTCGTAAATTCAAGAAGTCATGTTTTTTCAGTTTCCTTCTATCAATTCCTAGGGGTACTTGTACATCCCTTGTCATGCTATGATCAGTAGAACTTAGTTAGTTATAGAAATTCAGAACTTAGTATTATTCAGTAAGATATTATATTCAGTAATATTCGATTAGATAATGGAACTAAGTGAACACAGTCAGATAAGTCAAGAAATATGAATAATAACAAATTTAGCTCAGTTTTAGCTCAGTTAAGAATCAGTTCAGGGTCTTTCAGTTGGGAGTAGGAACTAGAACTGAGTGAATATGGGGATGGTGGCTTCCCCGTTAGAGAGGCAGAGTTGTTAGCAGCAATCCCTGTACTCCAGAACTGTGTAGCCAATGCAAGACCAGAAGTAACTTGTCAGATTAAGGCTTGACTTGACTATTATATTTTCTTAGGCTTGACTTCCTATTCAGGGTCACCCGTCAGAGAGGGTTGACCATAGCAGAGGTCTCTACCCGTGGCACGGCATTGACACCCTTCTAGCTGGAGTTATAGGTTGTACCCCACCAGTTCAAATTTGGGGCATGTCAGTTAAGTGACAACTCCCACAGCTATAGTTTCAGTATCAGTCTTCAGAGTAGGACTCAGAAATCAAGACTGTCAGATACAATCATCAATCTCAGTGATGAACTCAGATAGTTCCATAGATTCATAGACCACCCGCTAGATAGGCTTGGTCTCACATAAAGTTATTCAGTATCAGTACCTACAGAGGTCCCCCGTTAGATAGGCTTGATCTCAGTCTCAGATTCAGTTAAGTATTCTTAATATCAGTTCTAGAGATCACCTATTAGTTAGGCCTGATCTCAAGCCTTGTCAATCTTAATCATTATTAAAAGATTTAGACATCATCCCGCTAGATAGGTTTGATCTCAGATTCATCTAGTTAATATTTGTTATTGGTAGACTTAGCCATCTATTTTATTACTATTAATAAGTGCAGATATCAGTTTTAGTAGCTTCAGATACGTAGAATCTCAGTATGTTCAGAAACCTCAGATTGATGGTATATTTAGTATAAGCTATCAGATTCAATCCCAATATGCTCACTCATATTATGTACAATATGTTAAGTAGCTACAGATTCTCTATGTGTGCTAATTCAAATCTTGGATATCATACAGTTATTTATTGTTCATTCATAAGCCCTTGTATTTAGCCTTACTTCATTTGCATACTCAGTACATTCCCGTACTGACGTATTTGTGCTATGGTGTTTTATTTGACGCCATAGGTTCAGAAGCACGAGCCCCAAAGCACTCTTAGCAATCCAAATTCAGTCAACAGCAGTAGACATAGCAATGTGTCCTCTTCATTTGAGGATTATTCTTATTTTTACTATCTCATTAGATTCAAATTATTTTTCAGTAGATGGAGTTAGTTAGGGACATATCCCATCAACTCCATAGTACAAATAGTTAGAGGCTTTTCAGACAGATGTATTAGTATTCAGTTTTCAGTTTTGACTATTTTAAGATGTTTTAAACCTTATGGCAAGTTTCTACTATCTTTCTGCATTTATATTTATATATTATGCAGTCTAAAGGTACAGATATCAGTCATAGGTTAGCTTGTGGTCCTTAAGTATCATAAGAACCGTGTAGCATCCCGATTCAGAAAATTGGGGCGTTACATTCCTAACACGACTCAGAATTCTATACGGGCCAACATACTTGGGACCAAGCTTTCCCTTTTTGCCAAATCTTTTCACCCCTTTCATGGGTGAAATTTTCAAATGTACTAAATCACCAACCTCAAACTTGTGGTCCCTTCTTCTCAAGTTTGCATATAATTTTTGATAACTCTGGGTTGTTTTCAATCTTTCTCTAATTCTCCATAGATTTAAACATTGCATTGGCCCAAGCAAAGCGGCCTCACCCACTTCAAACCAACCTATGGGTTATCTATATCTCCTCTCATAGAGAACCTCAAATTGGGCAATCTGAATGCTAGAATGATAACAATTATTATAAGAAAACTCAATTAATGGAAAATGCTCATCCCAACTACCTTTGGACATGCCCTCAACATATCCTCTAGAGTTTAGATGATCCTCTCTGCTTGACCACCTGTCTGAGGATGGAAAGCTAAACTAAGATGAACTTGGGTACCAAGGCCCTTCTGAAAGGCTCTCAAAAATTGTGAAGTAAACTGAGTACCCCTATCTAAAATGATGGGCAAAGGCACTCTATGCAATCTGACTAAACCTCAAATATAACACTGAGCATAATCCTCAGCTGTGTAGGACCTATGAACTGGCAAGAAATGCACTGACTTAGTCAATCTACCTACAATAACCCAAATCAAATGTGATGACAATATGAATAGGGTAAACCAGCCACAAAATCCATATTCACCTCTTCCCACTTCCAAGTGGAAATACCAAACTCTTGCAACATACCACCAGGTCTTTGGTGCTCTACCTTAACCAGTTGACAAGTTGCACACTTGGCTACAAACTATGCTATATCTTTCTTAATACCACTCCACCAATAGATTTCCTGCAAATCACGGTACATTTTGGTAGCACCGACATAAATAAAATAATGCACACCATGTGTTTTCTCCATGATTCGCTTTCTCAACTCATCAACACAAGACATATACAACCTATTTTGGTATCTCAACATGTTATCTCCCACTTGGGAGAAAACCTCTACCTTTTGGTCTTTAACTAACTCCTTCTGTTTGACCAAACAAGAATCCACATCTTCCTTCTCTATCACTTCCAAAACTAGGGAAGTTTCGGAACTACTCTGAACCCAAACATTTCCTTCAGTTGAATCAACCAACCTAACACCCAATCTAGCTCAACGATGAAATTCTTGAGATAACTCTTCCTTGTCATTCTCCACATGAGCAACACTGCCCATGGATAATCTACTAAGGGCCTATGCCACTACATTGGCCTTGCTCGGATGATACAACACACTCATGTCATAATCATTCAATAATTCCAACCACCTTCTCTGAAGAAGATTCAACTCTCTCTGGGTAAATACATACTGCAAGCTTTTGTGATTCGTGCAAACATCAATATGCACACCATATAAACAATGTCTCTAAATTTTAAAAGCAAACACTACAACAGCTAAATCACGATCATGGGTTGGGTAATTCTTCTCATGAGGCTTAAGTTGTCTAGAGCATAGGCTATGACCTTACCTCTCTGCATCAACACACAACTCAAACCAACCCTGGAGGCATCATAATACACCATAAAACTGTATGTACCATCTGGTAGTGCTAAGATTGGGTTTGAAGTGAGTCGAGTCTTCAACTCTTGAAAACACTTCTCACAGGAATCTGACCACAGGAACTTAACTTTTTTTTGGGTTAATCTAGATATAGGGGAGGCAATAGATGAGAAACCTTCAACAAACGGTGGTAATAGCCAGCTAGACCCAAGAAACACCTAATGTCTGATGAAGAGATAGGTCTAGGCCAATTTCTTACGTCTTTTGTCTTTTGGGTATCGACTCTAATACCATCGAAGAACACAATATGATCGATAAAGGCTACTAATCATAGCCAAAATTCACACTTGCTAAATTTGGCGAACAATTGATGTTCTCTAAGAGTTTGCAATAAAATTCTAAGATGATCTAAATGGTTATCCTCACTATGAGAGTACACAAGGATATCATCTATGAATACTATGACAAACATGTCTAGATACTATTTGAACACTCGGTTCATAAGGTTCATGAAAGATGCAGGAGCATTGATTAACTTAAAAGACATGTCTAGAAACTTATAATGACCATAACAACAACAACAACAAACCCAGTGTATTCCCACCTAGTGGGGTCTGGGGGGGGGGGGGGTAAGATGTACGCAGTCCATACCTCTACCTCTAAAGAAGTAGAAAGGCTGTTTCCGATAGACCCCCGGCTCAAGACATGAGATACCACTCAAATACATAGTAAAGCATAAAATAAGATTTCATAACATAAATACGGCACCGATAAGTAATAGAAAACAGAGGAAAGCACCCAGATTCGTAATAAAACATGGAACACGGAATCATAACAAGGATACTACCCCCACCAAGTAATTCCCTACACTAGCAACCCAAAGTGGCCCTAGTCTTCTGCCCTAATTCGCGTCCTGCAGACCTTCCTATATAGGGTCATGTCCTCGGTGAGCTGTAACTGCTCCATGTCCCGCCTAATCACCTCACCCCCAGTACTTCTTCGGCCTACCCCTACCCCACCTAAAACCATCCAACACTAGCCTCTCACACCTATGAACCGGGGCATCCATGCCCCTCCTCTTAACGTGTCCGAACCATCTCAATCGGACTTCCCGCATCTTGCACTCCACTGGAGTCACACCAACATTCTCCCTGATAGTCTCATTCCGAACTCTATCCCATCTAGTCAGCCCACACATCCAGCACAACATTCGCATTTCTGCCACCTTTATTTTTTGGATGTGGGAATTCTTAACTGGCCAACACTCCGCTCCATACAACATGGTTGGACGGACTACCACCTTGTAGAATTTGCCTTTAAGCTTGGACGGACGGACTACCACTCTATCCCCTTACACTCCCACACCCCCATTCCCGCCAACTTCTCCCCTAACTCCCACGCATTCACTGGCGTCAAGCCACCCCACTTAATTCTAGGTCTACCCTCCTTACTCCTCTTCTTTTTATTCTTTTTTATACCCAAATCCATAACCAAGAGCCTATGCTGGGTGGAAAGATTCTCACTCGGGATGACCTTATAGTCCTTACACAATGCCCTATCCCCTTTCCTAAGCAACAAAAAGTTAATCTGGGTTCTGTCTATTGTGCTTTGAAAGGTGATCAGGTGATAGTCCTTCTTCAGAAAGCCTGAGTTCACCACCACCAGCCCGAAGGACCTCGCAAACTCTATTAGAGTAATCCCCTCTTCATTTCTCTCCCCAAAACCAAAACCACCATGCACATAACCAAAGTCTCCCGGTAATGCCCCGATGTGCCCGTTGAAATCTCCTGCTACAACAATCTTCTCTGAGCTAGGCACGCCTCTCACCACCTCCTCCAAAGCCTCCAAAAACTGTATCTTCTCCTCCTCCTCCAAGCCCACTTGCGGCGCATAAGCACTACACACGTTCAGGGTAAACCCCCGAATAACCAACTTAATAGTCATCAACCTATCGTTGATCCTCTTCACCTCTACTACCTGACCTCTAAGCTCTTCATCTACTAAGATACCAACTCCATTCCTATGCCTCTCACTCTCAGAGTACCACAGCTTGTAACCATCCACATCCCTAGCCTTAGACCCTACCCACTTGGTCTCTTGAACACACACAATATTGATCCTCCTCTTCCTAAGAATCTTCACAAGCTCTATGGACTTACCCTGAAGGGTTCCTATATTCCAAGACCCAACCCTCAGCCTACCATCACTATCCACACACCCTCCTCTACCACCCCCGCCGCCAAACCTTGGTCTCCCTCCTACTCCCGCCCTTTCCTCATCCCCCACCCCCACAACGGCCCCACACCTCAACCCCCTTGAACATGACCCTATCCAACCATTACCGCCCACAGCCACTACTACAAGAAAATATAACAAAATATAAAAATATAAATGATGGTAGTAGCAAAGCAGCAGCAAGAAATACAAGGCTCACACAAAATCAAAGAAATAATCAAGAAACAAAACTAAACTCAAATAGAGAGCAAACACCACTAGACTCAACACCCACAGCCCCAAAAACAAAGCCCCAAGCCGATAACACAATCAAAAGCAGTGCAAGAAACGACCACAACAACAGCAACAACAGACAACAGACAATATCAACAAGTCAAACGCAAGTCAAGGTACAGGGGATAATACTATCATAATACGAAGAATGAAATACAAAGGTTAGAAGTCACCGGGTTACTCTTGTAGACCAAGCCAAAAACCAAAACCCAGTGTAGATCGGGTTCCGGGGAGTTCCGATGCTGAGATGGAACTGCGGCTACCGGAGACCGAGGGGACTGGTCGTCGTTTTGGTGCTGTGCCTGCTGGTGACCGAGCGGCAGGTGTTGACAGAGCTGTGGCTGGAGACCGAGTTGCAGCTATTGGAGGATGATCGGCGGCTGGAGACCGAGCGGCGGCTGGCTAGAGATCGAGTTGCGGCTGCTGGAGATCGGGCGGCGGCTGCTGGGGACCGGGCGGAGGCTGCTGGAGACCGAGGGAGGAGTTGTTGGATCACGCCGAAGCCGGAGGGTAGGGGTATGTTGGATCTCGCCAGAGCTAGAGACCGAGGAGGGAAGGGCAGCTGGATCTCGCTGGAGCCGGCGGGTGGGGGTATGTTGGATCTCGCTGGAGCTGGAGACCGAGGGGGAGGCTGTTGGATCTCGCCGGAGCTGGAGAGATAAAGGCTATCTTTGGAATATCACACTCCCTTACTTTTAGCTGATGATAGCCAAATCTAAGGTCTATATTTGAGAAATAACTTACACTTTTGAGTAGGTCAAATAAGTCATCAATTCTAGGAAGAGGATATTTGTTCTTGACTGTGACATTATTTAGCTAACGATAGTCAATGCATATATGCCAAGAACCATTTTTCTTTCACACGAATAGGATGGGAGTGCCCTATGGAGAAAAACTAGGCCTTATGAAACCTTTATCTAAAAGACCTTTGAGCTACTCTTTCAACTATTTAAGCTCTATAGGAGACATATAATAAGAAGGGATAGAAACAGTTTGAGTATCTGGGAAAAGGTCAATACTGAATTCTATTTCCCTATTTGGAGGTACCCTTAGGAGATCTTTTAGAAAAACATCAGGAAAATCGTTGACCACATAGATAGACTAAATTATTTGAGTCTTAGACTTAGTATCCTTGACTCGAACTAGATGATAGATACACCCTTTGGAAATGAACTTTCTGTCTTTAATATAAGATATAAAATGACTCTTAGGAGGCACTGAATTTCCTGACCACTCAAAGACTGACTCATCTGGGAACTGAAAATTCACCACTCGAGTGTGACAATCTATAGAAGTATAATAAGAATGGAGCCAATCCATACCAAGGATAATATCAAAATCAACCAAATCTTACTCTATCAAGTATGCAAACATGACTTTATAAAGGATAGTGATAGGACATTTTTTGTAGATTTGTTAAGAAACAGCTGACTTACCTACTAGAGTAGAAACCAAGAAGGGCTCAGGGATCTTTTTGGAATTTATCTCAAAATTTACTACAACTAATGGGGTCACATAATAGAAACTCGACCCAAGGTCTAAGAACACATAAACATCAAAATAAAAGACACGAAGCATACTAGTAACAACATCTGGTGAATCTTCCTGCTCTTGGAAAGTTGGTAAAGCATAAAACTGATTCTGGCGCTGACTACCACCGATACTGGATGATATACCCTAAGGAGCAACTGGGTGACCTAGAGAAGCTGGTGCACTATTAGGCTGAGTCTGGGGACAAACATCTTTATTTCCCTGTTTAGCATGTGGGCACTCTTTAATTTCGTGACCCAGCTAGCCACAACCATTACAACCCTTCCAACCCCATAAACACTCACCCAGATGTGTCTTACCACACTTAGCACACTGAGGATAACTTGGCCTACCACTCATACTATTTTGATATATGGACATAGAAGACTTACCCCACTGTTCCTACATATTTTTGGGTAAAAGAGCACTAGCTGAAGAAGGTGTAGGCATAGATGAATAATTCTAAAACTGCAAACGATTTCCTCCTCCAAATATATTTTAACCATGATTAAATTGCTCTATTCTATCCCTATTATTCACTCTCTCTCTTTTCATCAATTTCTCTACCTTAATCTACTCAGCATGCATTATCAATCTAGTAAGATCCATGTCTCTAATAAGGATAGCAGTCCTACACTCCTTAACTACAACCCAAACACACTGGTCACAAACTTACTCATGCTTGACCTAGGGTCCGTTATCTGATCAGGGGAATACTTGAAAAACTGGTTAAAACTGAGGCTATACTCTTTCACAATTATTGAGCCTTGTCAAAGGTTCATAAACTATTCTATTTTATCTTTCCTTATCTCACAGGGGAAGAACTTGTTTAAGAACACATCCTGAAATATCTGCCAACTCATGGGAGCTACATTCTCCCCTCTACTTTTCTTCCACATCACCACCCAATCGTATTCAATATCCTTCAGTCTATAGGATACCAATTCTGCACACTCCTCTTTAGAAACATGAATAATTACGGCGAATCTTCTTCACCATAAATAGATAAAGTTATGGGTCCTCAACTATTTTTGACGTAAAGACTTCTGGCGGGTTTATTCTTATAAAATCTTAAATTCTGGCTGCGGATAAGTCTCCATATTCCTAAAGTTGGACTACATCCTTTTGGTTACCTTGAATATTAGCTATCATAGCTTGGGCTAACGTATGGAAGGCAGCCCAAAACTCTGCATGTGACACATTCTCATTCAAAGGATCTGTAAGCTGTGGTAGCTGGTTATTATTTCTATGTATGTTAGTTCAATAAGGAGGCATTTTGTATCACGTAAAGGCATGAGTTAGAAGCAAATAGAGACACTAAATAGATGATAAATCATGACAGAATAGATGATTTCCTAAAATACTCTATAGCCTCTTGTTCATAGATATGGTATTCTTTACATCGATGATTAAAACTCAATGTAATGCGGCTTTTCTGACTCCGTAGTTCTCTTTAAACCTTAGGCTCTAATACTAAGTTTTAAATGACCCAAAATCTAATTTCCCAAGATGCCACATGGTGCTCTGAACCACAAGTAGTCCTGAGCTAACCCTGGCTACTTTCTACTAAGTTTGAATCTCAAAATAGGGGAAATGAATATAAAATCAAAATAAATGTGAAAATCTTATATGAAACAAACTAAGCTCACAAGTCTTGGTAAAACAGTACTGAAAATTCTAAATACTGTAATTGAAATATAAAATTGAATTTAGTAGTCCAACAAGCCTCTACTGACTGAATCTAGAGAGTTACTGGGATAAGCCCCAGCTTACTGAAACAGTCTAAAATAAATATAGAAACATCTATTAATAAACTAAAAATTTGAATATCTAAGTCCCTAAACTATGAGGATATGATGAGATGCTCTGAAATTACTCATGCTGCTAAGACTGAGCACCTAACCTACATTATGAGACAATGTAGTACATAGACGTATATGTGAATCAATACTTTGAGGATGTACTGAGCATATGGGGGTGAATGTAATAAGTAAACAATATCATCACAATTTATATAAAAAAAAAATCTGGCAAGCTAAATGTAAATGACTCACATAGGCTTGAGCAATCTGAAAACTAAAGATCATAAATCATGAACAATAAAGTATATAATATGAATCTTGTGAGCCATTATATTAATTTCTAAAATCTGTTCTTTCTGAAAGCTACTACATCATCTTGTCAACTTGTAAGGGGAATACTTCATCTCAAGACTTTAAGAATCTTTAAAACCGTAGCTTTCAAAACATATGTTTTTATCTTAAGGCTTTAAACAATAGACTATTTTAAGAGTAGGGGACATCTTTTGGGAGGTTCTTCTAACCGACATAAAATATGTGAGCATTCATGGAGTCCCATGTCTTGCCAATGTTGGGAAGAGCAGTTTTACCCTTACCATCAGAATAGAACTTATTATCTTAAGTGTTCACAATCATAGCCATCCATGTAGAAGTGGGAATAATCTTAATCCTACGGTGACACATAGTTTTGGGGCATAAAACCTTGGTAACATACCCATCTTGATGCTATATACTATTCCCATTCTTATGCTCAGGATCCTAAGAAATCTACTTCAAAAATATAGCATAAGGGTTTACAAGAAAACCAACAATGCTCATTCTCTCTTTAAATCTCAAGTCATGTATACAAAGTGGATTCTTCATCCTATCTCAAGACCAAAAAGGTCAAATCATTATGGAAAATCTGAGAATAATCTAATCTTAGGGTGCTCATAACACAAACAATCTTTAAATGGCAATCTTAATTAGGGCTTAATGACCCATGTATCAAACGCATGTTAAAACATATTCATTCTTGGTGATTTAAACATTTATAAATCAACTTAAAATCTGGAAACTTTTGTAAATATAGATGAAAATGTGAATATAAACAAGAAATTCAACTTCTAAATCATTAGAAATCTCATAACCTCAAAATTAGAAATATTAGGTATAAACTCTAACTTCAATTTCATGAGAAATCACATAAAATTTTAGTAAATTTGTAATTAAAATAAGTTTTTGGCATAGGGATGAAAGGATTATCTTTGTTCATACCCCACATACTTTAATTGATGATCTTAGATTCTAAAACTTGAATCTTGGATTCCTATTAATTCTTCGGAGATGAATCCTTAGTGTTCATGTATTGGGATTCCTAAATCTTGGATTTTCTTGGAGAATTAATGGAGGAATTTGGATTCTTGGGGAGAAAGTTTGATGATCTAGGGTTTTCTTTGAGTATTTTGGTGAAAAGTGAATGTAATATGCTTAGTATGGGTTACATAATCTGTTATTCATGACTTAGGGCTTAAGAAAAGACAAAAGAGAAGATTTTAAATTTTTACTCAAAACTAGGAAAATTCTCGAATTTAGCCTACGACGCGATGTGCCATGATTATGGTGGACGAGTAGAAACTGCCAACTAGGACCTGGAAAGATACCACGATACAGAGGTATTATGATGCTCTACTATATTTGCATTTGGGCCATTAGCGCAATGTGCCACCATTGCAGTAAGCCACTAGAAATGGACAAACGAGAAAAAGGGCTTCTCTACAATGCGGGGAAATCATGGAGTTTTACTAGATCTTGATGAATGGGAAATTTGACCTCTTTGTAATGCTCTAATAGCGTGTAGTCTCATTGGAATTTGACAATTGTCATTTAAACAATCTCTGCAATACGCTAAGGACCTAAATCATGGTGTTTAACGACTAAAGCTTAAAATAGCCCGAACTTCTCACTCAGTCATTAGATTTAGGAAAATCTTATATCTTTGGAAAAATAATTAAATTTCTCACATAATGGGAGGTATAAATCTCCATACAAAATAAATATTCTTTATTTTAGAAGTTATTTCTGAACATTCTAGGAATGAATTTAAGCTAGAAAAATTATGAGGTATTACAACCATCTAGGTAAAGCTAATATTCTTGTTGATGGTCTTAACAGGTTCTCTATGGGGAGATTGTCTCATATAGATGAGCAGATAAGAGGATTGGTGAAAGATATTCACAGATTAGCTAACTTAAAAGTTCATTTTTTGGACTCTGAGGATGAAGGAGTGATTGATTATTCAAAAGGTAGTTAAATCATCTCTTGGTTTTGAAGTGAAAGAGAGCAGACCTTGGATCCCATACTTTTGCAAATTAAGGATGTTATGGGTTAGAAAAAGGTTACGACTTTCAAGATCGAGAGAGATAGCATCTTGAGATTTCAAGGTAGGTTGTGTGTTCCTAATATTTATGGGCTGTGGAAAAGGATTTTAACTGAGGCTCTTGAGACAAGATATGTTGTTCATCTGGGTTGGACTAAGATGTACCATAGATTCAAGGAGATCTATTAATAAAATAATATCAAGAGAGATGTGGTGAATTTTGTAGCTAAGTGTATGGTCTATTAGAAAGTTAAGGTAGAGCACTTGAGGCATCGTGGTATATCTTAAGAGATAGAGTTTTCTATATGGAAGTGGGAGATGATTAATATGGATTTTATTACAGGTCTTCCATGGTCTTAAAATTAGTATAATTCAATTTGGGTCATTGTGGATAGGATGATTAGGTTTGCTCACTTCTTGTCTGTGAGGACTAGCTACTCTGGAGAGGATTATGCCAAGTTATTTATTTAGAATATTGTTAAGTCACATGAAGTTCCTATGTCCATCATTTCAGACTAAGGCACTCAATTTTCTTCTCATTTTTGGCGTACATTTTAGAAGGGTTTGGGGACTAAGGTGAACCTTAGAACCACTTTCCTGCCACAAAAAAATAGATAAGCAGAATGGATTATTTTGACTTTGGAGAATATGATAAGGTCCTTTGTGATTGACTTTAAGGTTAGTTAGGTTTACCATTCACATCTTATTGAGTTTACATACAATAATAGTTATCATTCAAATATACAGATGGCTTCTTTTAAGGATCTATGTGTAGGAGGTATAGGTTTCCTATTGGGTAGTTTGAAGTTGGTGAGACTAGGTTGTTTGGTCCTGACTTTATTAACCAAGCCAAGGAGAAGGTGAATGTGATCAGGAAAAGACTTAAGACTATCCAATGTCTACAAAATTCTTATGCGGATGTGAGGCGAAGGGAGTAGGAGTTCAAGTTTAGTGATTAGATGTTCTTGAAAGATTCTCCTATGAAAAGAGTCATGGGGTTTCAAAAAAAGGGAAAGCTCACTCCCTGCTATGTTAGCCTATATCAAATTTTGAGAAAAGTGGGAATGTTGCTTATGAGTTAGATTTGCCTACGAGCTAAGGATTTACTCATCTTGTTTACTATATTTCTATTATAATGAAGTGTATGGGTGATCCTTCTTTGGTTGTTCCTATGAAGGATGTTGCTATTTTGGATTCTTTGCCTTTTGAGGAAGTCCCAATTAAAATTTTACATAGGTAAGTTCGTAAGTTGAGGACTAAGGATGTGGCTTTGGTAAAGGTGCATTGGAGAAATTAAAAGGGTGGAAGAAGCTACATGGAAAACTGAAAATGATGTGAAGGCTAAGTATTTGTTCTTGTTCCCCAAGTTAAATGAAGATTCTTAAGGTGTGCATTCTTGTATTCTAATCGTATTTGAAATTTGTTCTTAGTTCTGGTTAAATTCTGTCTTGTGTTTATTCTAGAGTGCCCCTAGTTTCTTATTCGGGGATGAATGATCCAAAATAAGGGTAGTGTAATACCCCAGCTTTTGGACTATAAAATTTTTTAATTAAAATTGAACACTGCCTAGGCAACAACTCAGGTGATGAGGCATTTACCGCTCGTCATGAGTCGTACAATGCCATTCACTGTCTAACCATTAAGGTTGCCTTATGTCATTGCCATGGTCATGACTAGCCCCCATGATTTATAAAGTAAGGTCACGAGTCATGGTGAGAGACTCATGATCATAACAGTGTGAATGCCCAAAGTTTTTTCTAAGGCCATGAGTCCAGGCAACGACTAATGATTGGTCATCACGAGATGTTACCCAACCCATAATGACCGGGAGCAATTTCTCTTTCACATTCTTAATTAAAGGTAATTTGGTTTTCTTCTTATACATTTTACCGATGAACTTAAAATATCTAACGCACCCTATTAACATCATTTAATCAAATTAACCACTACTCTCATCATCTTAAACTCCCCAAAGAAAGAGAAAACTAGGGTTTTCAAGGAATTCAATCCTCAAGCTCTCAACTTTGGATTTTCTTCATATTTTGTTGTGTTTTAGGCATGTGTCTCATCCCTACACTTATGTTTCTTCATTATGGAATGAATTGGTTTGATAATCATGTGGTTTATTTGTGGGATTAAAAATTAGGTTGAGGGGTTTTGAATGGTAATCACTTGGATTTTTTTCTCCATGGTTTTAAATACATTATTCATACCTTAATTAACAGTTTGGGAAGAATTGGGGCAATATGATATGGTTTTGAATGGGAAACATAGGTTGCCCCAAACAGATGGATTTTGGTTTAAAATTGGCATTAATTTCAATCCACTATGTAAAATGGTGTTGAAATATGGTTAATTCCAGAGATTTGCTTGCTCCTTTAAACTATTCTATTACATTAAGGTGTAAGAGTAATAAAATGTCTTTGAAATGCCTTGGTGGACATGGTTTGGATATAAAAATAGAACTTGGGGATTCAAATTGGTTGATTGGATTGGAATGGCATGATTGGATCATTTGGCAAGCATAATTGGTATGACGCTACTAAACGGTAAATGCCTTAATAAATTATTATTGGATTGATAGATGGGATTTTATGGAAATGTTTAAATTTTGTCTTAAAAGGTGATGTGTAGCTCTCCATAAAAGATAAAGTCCCGGAGGACCAATACTTTAAACCACATTTGCCAGCATGGTGGTTGTGTGATCGTGTTCATAGTTCATACATTATATATTTGTAGGATGGTTGGAGCCTTGGTGTCTCTGGCCCTCTCTTGGATTTCCTCAGTTCGTACGGCTAACACGTATTATGGACCTTTTAGAAATGAGAGTTAAACAAATATAGATCATGGGTGCCCTTAGGACAGATAGAGCTAGGCAGTCCAGGTTAATGATTGTAAATTCTCATGTTCATGACTATTTACCCTGTCCTGGCATCCTATATATATATGTGTGAATATACATATGTGGTTTGACTAGTTTTTGACATGGTATTATTTTATCACTTTCCCTAAGTTACATACCAGTGCTTATCCCATTAACCATCCTAGGATGTTGCATAGGATGCTGCATCATTTTATGATGTAGGGTTTGAAGACATTTTTGTTACCCCTGTGTAGTGTTGGTGGTACGGTTCCTCTATATTTTGGAAATCTTTTCCATTTCCTTATGTTTATTTTCTGATTTTCTGAAATGAAGAGTTCCATTGTCATGGTCGATGGCATGTCTCGACCCAATTTGATATTCTAGTTTTGGTGGCTTTGTGGACAGGTGTTGGGATTGTTTGTCATTGTGTGAGTTACGTATTCTCTCCCTTGGTTTTATATATATATTTTTATTTTGTTTATTTTCTTATGCTAGGATCTTTGTAGTGCTCAAGTGGTCATTATAAGGGGGTGGTCTCTATCCTATTGTGGGCTTGAGATACCCATCTCGACTAGGCCCTGATTTGGATTGGATAGTTCACGAGTGTAATTACCCACTCATGATTTGGAGTTGGTGGCAATAGTTTTTGCTCTTAAGATTTGAAGGCATTATCTTTATGTTATGCATTGTCAAATTTTTATAGATCATTGCAGTCTTCAGCATCTTATAACCCAGAGAGATCTTAATGTTAGGCATCATAGACTGGTAGAGTTGCTTAAGCATTATCACATCTCTATTTTGTATCATCCAAGCAAGGAGAATGTGGTGGAAGACACCTCGAGATGGAAAGCAGTGAATATGTGTATCCTGACTTGTATTTTAGTTTGTCAAAGGTTGTTGGCACTGGACATTTAGTCCTTTCATAATTTTATGGTATAACTTGATATTTCAGACACTAGGAGTATTTTTTTCTAGTGTTGAAGAGAGGTCCTCGCTATTTGAGAAAATTTAGTATCGCTAATTTAAGTATAAGAGGGTTTGCATCATTTGTGATCAGGTGTTGAGAGTTGGTCCAAGAGAGCTATTATATATTCTGATGGTGTCTTGAGATTTATAGCCATATTTGTGTTTGGAGGATCAATGACTTGATTCAGTCAATTTTACATGAGACTCAAAGCTCTAGATATTCAATTCACCTCGGTACAACCCAGATGTATATAGATTTGAGACAACATTACTAGTGAAGTGGTATGAAGATAGATACGACAAACTTTGTAGCTCGTTTCCTATATTGTTAGCAAATGAAGGCCGAGTATCAGTGACTTAGTGGATTGATTCAGAGGTTTCCCATTCATAAATGGAAGTGTGAGCTGATCACCATAGACTTTGTTAGTGGTTTACCTAGTACTCCCTATGGTTCCAATGGTATTTGGGTCATTCTGGATCAATTGAACAAATTGGGCCATTTCATTCTTATTGAGATTTCTTCAGTGCTGAGAGGTTAGCTCATCTTTATATGTGGGAGATAGTCTATTTACATGGGGTTCCAGTATTAATCATTTCAGACAGGGGTTTAGTGTTCACTTCTATCTTTTGGAGAGCTCTTTGAGATAGTTTGGGTACTATGGTGGATCTTAAAACAACCTTCAATTGATTGACCGATTGCCAGTAGAAGCAGAGAGTTTAGGTTCTCAAAGATATGTACCGAGTTTGTGTTATAGATTTTGAAGGTCAATGGGAATAGCACTTATCCTTGGTATAGTTTGCATATAATAATTATTACCATTAAAGTATTGAGATGATGCCTTTTGGGGCATTATATAGTAGGATATTTCGTTCCTTAATTCGATGGTTTGATACTTTCGATATTAGACCCCATGGTACTAACTTTTATCCGGAGTCGATGGATAGAATCAGGATGATTTAGGATAGGTTGAGAGCAGCTTAGAGTAGCTAAAAGGCTAACACAGATAGTAGACTTTATAATTTGAGATTTATAGTTGGTGATTGGGTATCTCATTATGTATCTCCCATGAATGGTGTGATAAGGTTCGGGAGGAAAGACAAGCTCAACCCTTGATATATTGGACCCTTGGAGATTCTTTGCAGTGTTGGTGAGGTGGGTTACGAGTTGGCAGTACCCCCATATTTTGTTGTAGTTCATCCACTTTTCCATGTTTCTATGTTGTGGTGATCCATTCTTGATCTATCTCATGTGCTTAGGTTAGACTTAGTCAAGTTAGATAAGTGATTGACCTTTGTGGAGGAGCCTAAGCCTATTTTGGCTATTGATATCAGATGGTTGTGCACCAGGGCCTATAGTTAAGGTTCAGTGGAGGTACCTCCAAGTAGAGAAGGCTACTAAGGAGAATAAGAGTGAGATGCTAAACCAGTATCCTAACTTGTTTGAGGATTTAGGTATATTCTAATCCTTTTTTTTTGTGGATGAGAGTTCAATTAGTAGTAGATATTATAATGACACTCCAAGTCATTTTTGTACTTCCAATTATTTTTGTCGTTTAGAGCTTTCCTATAGCTACTCTATGTTACTTATGACTTGCTGGAACTGATAGTTCAGTTACCAGGCATTTTATTTCGTGTTAAGAGCCAATTCCATATTTTGAAGCCTTCACTTGTTCAAATTGGCTACTAGGCAAAAACCTCAGTCAAATGATCTTATATGCTAACTCTAACTATTCCAGCAGCTTTAGAATATTGATTTTAGTCTAGGTGGACCCTTGGTTTGGCTCTCGATGCACTAGGGGTCATTTTGAGCTATTGGTGAAAAGTTAAGGAAAATGGCAAGTGGGTGTGGGACCCACTTTTAAGTGAAATGACCTCGTATGAAAGTTTGACCATGCCATTAAATATGGAATGTCAAATTTGATAGGGTAGCATAGTTTGTTTGCATATACAGGATTCTTAATGAATTTCAAATGGCTGGGGCTGGTGTATTGCGTCAGTTATGTGTTTGATCATTTTAGCGATCTACCAAACAGTAGGAAGTATAGCCTATGTGACACTATTGTCGCGTATGCAACTCCCTTGGAAGTAGAATAGGAATCCCATACACGATACTATTATTGCATAAGTGACATCTGCTAGGATAGCCAAATATTGAGTAAGTGATAGGCTTATCACATAAGTGACATATTTGACAGGGCCAAGTATCGCATAAATGATCCAAAGTTTGCTTAAGTGATATCTGTGTACCTGGAAAGGGCATAAATACCCATTTAGCCATTTTTCACATTTATCATCCATTTCCAAGATATTTAAACCCAACAAGGGTGGGGAATCTTGGAGATAACATTTGTGGGTGATTTTGGGGTTTGGTAAATATTATTTACGCATTTCTCCTTCAAATTCGAGGAGAGTTTCCATTAAATTCTTTCCAGAATTCTCTTTCTTTTTTAAAATCCCTAAAATATTGGTGACTTGATTTTATCACCTTTATAGCTTGGAATTTACCCATTTTTAGGGTAAATATTCCTTGAGCATAGAGGAGGTTGAGTTGGTTTAAAAAATGCAATATTTGTAAATGGGCCCTACGTGGGATTTTTACGTAATTTTAGACCTGAAGTGCAACAGTACAATATGGGTATCATTGTTCTCATTGTGATGAGTAAATTGTGATTTTGAGAATGTGGAGCCTTGTAGAGAATTCTCGAAAGGGGAAATTAGTGATTTAGTAAATTCTTCGAGGTTCTTCAGCACCTAAGTAAGCTAGGTTTACCTTCTTCATAGATTGAGATATCTAGTAGTATAATTATGATATTAAGCTAGATATACAGTGAGATTTAGGTGTTGGAAGTATGAATAAGATTATTTGGTTTAATTGGGATATTAGGATATCTTAAAACCATAGACTTGGAGTACTTAGTGTAGTTATTCATGGCTTAGATGGATTGAGCTTTGGGGTATATATTTAGAATGGAAATTCCTTAATTACTCAAGGTAGGTGAAATTTCCCTAGTTATTCATATTAGAGTAGAATTGTACTTAGTTGTTCAAGTAAAGGGAATTGCCTTAGTTGCTATTGTTCTAGGTAGGATTTACATAGTTATTCATGTTTGGTAAGGATTTCTATCTTAGGGATAATTATGGTTTATTTGACATCTAGGAAGGAACATAGATACCTTTGTATAGTCTGGGGTAAAAGTTACCTAAGAGGATTTTTGGAGATTAGAAAGGGGGCCTCCATCCCTCCTTAGGACAAGACTTGCGATAACCTTGTAGACTCATTTTCATATGATATACTTTTCTTAATGGTAGGTTTGATACTTGAGAAGATTAAATATAATTCTTGAGTATGTTAAGTTAATATTTAGGATTGATGTTAATTCTAAGTATCGCTAATAATATTGCTCATATGTATGGTTAAGGATATAATTTGTAAGTATGATTTATGATTTATACATGTGATTATTGGTAAGGCTTCCGAATATGAGTAATAACATGGCCCACTGATATGCTCAATGCTTTAGATATCGGCATAATTAAAGGTTAATGGCTTATAAAGATGTTACGGCTTATGTATATATATAATATGGCTTCTGGATATGATACAGCGCATCGATAGGATGTGAATTATAGATATGATTAACGACTTATATATATGATGGTAGTTTGTAGATATGACCAATAGCACGAACTCCAGATATACTTAGTATTATTGCTTATGAATATTAATAATAATATGGATTCCGGATATGGCTAATTATTTGCTTTATAGATGTGATTATGGATGAGACTTATGCCACGACTCGAGGATACCCTCTAGTCATGACACGATGCTTTAGGCCAAAAGTGACCCCAAGTTAACCCATGGTCTGGTACCTGCTGTGAGCACTAAATGAAAAGAAAGTAAAGCATATATGCAGAAAATAAACCAATGAGGTGCGGTTAATATGAATATTTAAATATATAAAAGACATGTTTGAAGTAGCTGACAAACACCAAAACTAAATTGTATGTATGAACAACTGATAATAATTGAAAACTGAATTACTATCTAAATATCTAAAAGCCTGTAAGAATCACAAGGAGTTGATTAGACAAACCCCCAACTAACTCCAACTAACTGAATCATAATGAAATATTGAAATGAATGAAATAACATATCACTTCCTCGATGGATGAGGACTCACCACTAATGTCGTGGGGAACTGCTAAGTTGTCTAAGGATGGTTAGGAAACTGTACGTCCAAACCTATGTTATAAGACAACATAGACCGAGAGAAAGGTATGCGATCAGTACTTTGAATATACTGGTATGTGAAGTAAGGATTAATTAAAATACATGCTAAAACTTAATGTAATTACACGGACATGTAAAACTAAATATACAAGACCAAGTATTTTAATACACTGACATTATCTAAATAACTAGTGCATACAGTTTGTACAACTGACTAAATAAATGCTAAAAACTAACTACTTGGTCTAGCAAAACTGAACTGTAATAGACTGTCAATAAAGACTGAGACTGTGGGATGTTATCATGTAACCAACATAAACCATGGATGTCACCATGGAGTCCAACATCTGACACACGTTGAGGAGGATTGTTCCATCCTAGCCATGGGAGTGGAACTTAAACTGGAGTGATCACTATGTTGAGGCCATTTGGTTAAGTGAAAATGTCCTTTGGCAAGTCCCGAAATCCTACGGGGGCAAGTAGTTTATGGGAAGTAGGATGCATTGAACCTGCACTTCCCTCTCGATGCTAAGTCCTACTCCTAACTGAATGACACTGGTATTATTCATGTTTTAACATAACATGGTACTGTACTAACAAGGATCAATTGCGACATGAAAATAGTAAGTAAACACATATGTATCAGGTGTTCATAACCCGCCAGCACTGAATGTTTTCAAAAACTCAAAACAACTCTTGAAATAGTAGTATGAAGTCATAATACATGAATTTGATCATGAAAACATATTAAACTTATGGGAATAGCAATTTCTCATCAAAGTATTGGAATTCAAGATAAAACATCAAACTTGTAGTTGGAAACATAAATAAATACAACTCTTAGGTTTTTTAGTCCTTAGATCACATGATAATGCAATATTTCCAACACATCAATATCTGGGAATGAAATATATCTTAAAATATGTAAATTTAACTCAAAAAGTTGTGTATTTGGGCACGCGGTTGAAAGGTTAACCTTGTTCAAGACCCTACATACCTCAATAACTGAATTCTTGAAGATTGTTTGACCCTAGGTGCTTGAACTATTGGGTTCTTAGGGAAAGGAGCTTAGGTTCTTGTTCTTGAGAGAGAGAAAGGTTTCTTGAGAGTAATTTTGAGAGGAAGAGGAAAATAATTCCCCTATGGATTCCCCAAATTGTGTTATAGATGAATTAAGTTGAGGGAAAGAGACATATTTTCCCCTTGCTTTCATTAATCAAAGAGATGTATATAAAGTACCAACACGCTGCATCACTTTCTTTGATAGAGAGAGCAATGCACCGCGTCACTTGATACAGGGGAGAGATCAACGTATCATGGACCCTCTCACCATGAGAGCAACAAATGCATCATGGTCTAATTGCGAGGGCTCACTATTTCAGCAATCCAAATATGTCCTGAACCCCATCCGAAAAAACTCTCCCAAGACATACATTTAACCTCCCTAATCATGAACCAAATCATAAACCAACGTATCAGGGTCGGGAAGGCTAAAATAAAAATCTATAAAGTTTTGAGGTCTTTAAAATGACTAAGTCCCCAACACTTAGTGAAATTTTCAAGCCTTGGACCCCTTTAGCATGCGACTGGAACTGAACAGAGCTTGGAGTTTTAAGGGGTATAAAAACCTATGGTTATGATTTTTGTTCCAACATATATATATGAGTAAAGTTATGGTTTATAGTTATGACTTATGTGTATAACCTATTGAGTTATCTTATTGATAAGGCTTATTAAAATAGTTCATTGAAATGAATTATGATTATGAGTTTGAGTTCAGCAATTGATGATGATCTTGATAATATGAGTTTCACTTTGAGTCTGGGAAATAATGATAATGATGATGATACTAATGAGTTCCATTTCAAATTTATCTTATGAAATTATGTATGAGATGATATGGTACGGATGGATTCTTGGTTATGGCATGATGCTTGAGTTATTTATGGCTTTCCAATTTCTAGTTTCCTTGAGTGTATCCTCCAAGATTATGGTGGCCTACGTTAGGTTATTTACTTTCTTACACTTATTGACTTATAGGGGCAAATCTTATAGTTAATGGTATGATCTTTATGCAATCATTCTTTTATGCACTTATTTATCTATGTACAGCGGTGTTAGAGCTTATTTCTAGATTTGCCCTTTTCATCTTGATTCAGCTTATGTTATCTTGTATCTTATCGTATTTATATCTTGATTTGGCTCAGTCGGCCGATAATGCCTACTAAGAACCATTATTTTTGTAGTCATACTACACTTCTGTACCATTTTAGTGAAAAGAGTACTATAGCCGCTGATGATTCGACGTTCATGCAGAGTTGATTTTGGAGATTGGGTGTGCTCTTGGATTTTGAGTTACCCTTTTTCCTTCTATTTATTTGTATCTAGCCTTTCATCTTTAAGATAATTGTATTTGAATATTCGGTACTCATAGTTTATTGTAGTAGCTCTTCTACTGACATTATTGAGCCTTGGGATACTTGTTGGTTTTGTATTTATATATTAGACCTTTATGGTTGTAATTTGCTATTTTAATCTATATTTGTAAATTTTTGTATTTTAGGCTATTTTTCACCAAGTTAGCCCATTGCAGCCAGCTCTGGGCTGTGGTTCAGCATACCTACCGGTGGGACAAGGTAGGTTCTGTCATGACTCTATGAATTAGGTCGTGATAGGTTATTTTCCCATTTCTTCTGCTACTTGAAAATTCTCCTCTCCCTTTTCAATCACCTCACTCGTATTATCCAAAATAATGTAATAATTGATAGACCACTATTTTTTTACTTCTATACTCATAATTACAGTATGTACTCTTGATTTTTGTAGAATAGATTAAGTTTAGGGATGGGATTTTTTATTTCCAAATTTGAGGAAGGGTTCATCATAAAATTGAAGAAAAGGCGTTTCACTTATATTTACAATGCTTCAATAGCCTTCCATGCATAAGAATTTTGGATTTCATGGTTGAAATGAGCCTGGAATTGGGAAGTATGTGAAGGGTTTTTCTTGAATTTTATTGATGGTTTGGGCATGGTTTAGGAGCTATCATTCCTGAATTTCTTATAATAAGAAGTCCTAATATACTTAATGAACCCTGATCCAAAGTCGGAATGCTAGAATGGGAATTTTGGTCAAGAGGGTCCATTGTCGCACCACTAGACTACCGAGGATGATGAATATCTCTAAAGTAACCTTATCTCTATGGCATCAATACAATAGCATAGACTTCTTGCTACAGTGAAACGTATGTTGCTATAGCAGGAGGCTGCAGGCAATGGCATCAAGATAAATGTTAAAACTCTACCTTGGCCAAAAATTTATTCTCATAACATGATCACAAATTCTTACTTTTTATTTATCATAATTTACTGGTTACATACTCTAATTTCTTGAAATCAAGATAATTCTCCAGCCTATGAGAGATTCCCAAATGAAGCTAGTCGGGAGAGATATTGGGAATACCAAATAGTGAGGTTTTTCTATGAATGGGCCTTAACTATTTGAGAGGTGGCAGAGAATACATTGGATTTTTACAACTTTCTTAAGGAGTTTTGTTGGGGCCAGCTGGTGGTGGCTCCCCTATCTGGGGTTTTAGGCTATGTTTAGAAGTTTTATCCCATACTTTTTATTGTTCTTTGGGATGATCTTAAATCCACCATCAACATTCTGGGAGTGGATATCCCCATAGTTATTCACACTATAAATAAGGTACTTGGGGTGCCACATATATCAAATATAGATTATCTCATCAAGCTCAAGAGATGTACATGAAGTAGCTTCACGACACTCTAGTTTCAGAGGAGTTACAGGGAGCAAGCTTACCAGCCTACTTCTTGGGCATTACGAGTGCCTTCTCCTCATCTAATTTTATGAGGTGGTTGAACCTGGTGTCTCAAAGGAATTGTCCTTAGGTCAATACTTCCAATATAACTTAAATATAGGACTTGATAATGGCCTATGTTATATGCGGTATTGATCTGAATGTGATTGCATAATCAGGATGACATAGAAGGACTTTAATTGTGGTATCAAGAAGGTCCCTACCTTCTCGGTCTGATTTTTGAGCTATGGAAATGCATTGAAGTATCTGAGGAGGAGGTATACAAGGAAGTGGTGATAGACATCCCCTTTCACCCCTTCAGTGTAAAGGTTAATCCCTTTAAGGGAGGAAAAAAGAAAAGCTGAAGCGGTAGAGAGCAGCAAAGCAACAGAGAAGGCTGAGGGTAATAACAAGGATGATCAATACACTTCCCCTCTCCCAGTACCAGCCCTTGATACCTAGTATCTAGTTAGAATCCGGCCTGGTTATGATAAGGAGGTCTATGGAAAATTACCCCACCAGCTTCACAGCTCTAGCTCCCACTGATCATACTTCATAATTCTCTGTAGCGAGCTCTACGAGAAAAAGAGAAGGACACACTCCTCAAACTACTTGTTTCTACGAAAGAGGAAACCCTTAAAGTCATCTTTCGTTATACAGTCCTCAATTAGAAGCTTCTCCAGCTGGAGTAGAGGATATGAGGGAGTTCCCCTTCTTGGGTGATGCAGAGGGAGAGGACCCTGCCCCAGCAATCAGTAATGGTGATAGGGAATCCAGCTAGGGCCCTTGGTCAAAATTAGTTCCACACCCCTCTCTATACTTTTACCATGATTTGGGTTTCCCTTATTTGGGTGTGTACTAAACACTATTTCCCCCCCCCCCCATACTTTTATAATGATTTGGGTTGCCCTTGTTTGGGTATGTACTAGACATTATTCCCTCCTTTCTTTCGCTTTAATTTTACCTCACTTAGAGTCTAGTTTTAATTAGTGTTTACCCTAAATGCATGTATTTACCTTATTTATGCAATTTCTACACTCGCGCAAGGTTTTACACTAAAAGTATCAAATACAAGATGCCAAAATAAAATATAGATACCAGGGAAAATAGTGTAGGGATTCTTAACTCCCATGTCTCTATAGCAATGTATGTCTATATAGTAACTCTATGTCATTATCGAGACCCAAACAAGATGTTGTCCAGAAGTTTCACTTTCGACGATCCCTAATTCCCCAAATCTTAAATTCCGGTAATGCCACTAAGAAATCATGCTAGGACCTTAATATAACCCAAAGAATGAACAAAACAATGCCTAAAATAGGGATGTAACATACCATTATACTCCCAATAGTTATGAATCATAATAATAACCCTTTGTTTTAATCACACCCTGCTATTATTGAATAATAGCCCTACTTTTTATGGTTCTAAACCATTTAGCAACTCATTTTACATCATGTTTTCACATTATAAACCTTTTTCCTTTATAAAGTGCCAACAACAGGATTGCTCATATTAGCATGCACTTTTCTCCTTGAACAAACAACAATCATCCCTTTATCCATAATTTTCACTTTTCACAAAATCCATAATGACTCATGAATCAAAATAACTTAAGAATTTCATTTTTCTTACTTCATTTACTAAACTCGTACTCACACACTTGATGACCATAATTGGTCATCTTAAAACTTTACATATGATCTTTATAGATAGATACCAATTGGAACCTTTTTTGTTCTAATTTTTTATTGCTTGTATACTTTCAAGGGGAGTCGAGTGGCATCCACTGGCCGAGATGAGATACCAATTAGAATCAAGAGATACAAATTGGACTCAACTCATACAATCTACCAAATAATTACATAAGAGGAAAGAAATAAGTGAAAACAAAATTCTAAAATGCCTCATAACTTTCTGAAGATTATATGTGGACATCAACACACCAATCCGCAAGACTCTACTCAATATTTAATGTTGTACTAAATATTAGTAACCTAGGTTCTGTTACCAACTTATCACAAACCAACTACTTGCATTATTTGGGCACCTACTCTAATTTACCTAAAGTGGAAAACCCTTACTACCTCTTTAAAAGATATACAAAAGTTAATAAGAAAATTAAAAAATCTTTAATACTATAACCAATTTACAAATCCCTTAAATATAACTGAAAACTTTCAATCAAAATAGCAACCTTTCCTAAGGAACTAGTCTAAATAGGTACAAGAGAGGCAAAAAGAAAGTACAAAAGAAAAGATATAGACTCTACTGTGGAAGAATAACAAAAGTTGCCAAAGATCTTTACCATGTCAAGAATGAAACACCTATTAATATTTCAACTAGACTATACCCCATAATATATATCGAAAGAGTAGTATCAACACAAACAACAGGTACTAGTAAGCATCATCAATTGACCTGAATTAAATCATATAAATATCATATAAGTATCCATGAAGAAGCGTACAACTTAAGAGTTATTTATCCTGAGGTTTACCCATTAAAATAATTCAACCCTAGACGTCGAATGTTCGTTAAGTTATCAAGTCAATCCTTGTCCCACAAACATAATTAGGCTCAGTAATGTTACACTCAAGGGTTATTACCTTAACAATTCATCTATGAAGACCTTTATGACATGCACCCTTGTTCCACAAGTCTAGTTGTATATTCACATCCTAGAAGTTAGGAATTTATTTTTGGTTTTGCATAAAGGAATTAACAAGATATTTTCTATTTAACCTTAAACTACCCCGCTACTAAGTTGATAAATAAAGCAGCTCAAGTCAATATAACTACTTCTCATAGGTCTCAAAGTCAACAACCCTGATTCAAATATTATATCCCCTACGTCTCAATTATATAAGTCAAGTTGTGTCATACCAAATTATACAGACAAAAATCAAGAATCCCAACTTATATCTAGTAGCCAAATATAAAAATTATACACAATATCAAATAGACAAATAAGCCCAATCTAACTCAAGGTACCAATATAACCAGATAAAAACACATAATCTCTAGTTTGATCTAGGAACCGTTGCACTCACTAAATATATGTAAACACATACTAAGGGTCCTATATGTGCACCTTTTATCCATGACCTACTTGGGACAAGTCCTTGTCCATTTACCAATTCCCAAACATCATCTATCTACCAATCTTATATCAACTAATCTCATGAAGGTGTCCAAATATCGACACATTCCCCAATAATAATCAATAAAAAGTCATATAAATTACGAAAATAATGATAACATCCAACACTTGTAACAACTATAAGCTTTATATATAATTCATTGACTGTTATTACACTTGGAACATCAACACCCTTTTTAACCCTTTTTATTGCTTAATAACATGTGTTAAACAAGCAATACTAAGGAATAATTACTATGCATACATGACACAAATTGGATTAAACTACATTAACCATCACTTAAAATTTTATCTATATTCAGAGTAATAAATCATATTTTAAAAGTTCATCCTAATATTTCTACATTACTACTTCACATTTAGTTGGTTACTACAGATTCTCCTAATGCACCAACATTGACCACCATTAATAAATATACATTAATTAAGATAACTTTTCTGAGTATTATGTCATTATCAAGCATGCAAGGATGAATTATAATAAAGCGATAAAAATTCCATGGACAATTTTAATATCTAATAATAATTTACCAAGTTTTTTCCATTTATCTGTACAAGAATTATGCCCAATGTCCTAAGCATATAATTTTCCATCAATCTATGGCATGCTTATGGTTTCTAACCTAAGTCTAGACTACTTAGTGAAACGAAAATTATCTAGATGTGAACCAAATTCTAATTAATTCTCAAGAGCAAATTATGACTCTATGCAAGCGAAAATAGATGTGAAATCCCCAATAATTCCATGGGTTTTACCCTATTTATGCCTAATCATCATTCTCTAGGGCTTCACGACTTGAAGGAAACCCTATAGGGGTATTTGAATCCCCTTTCAGTTTTTGTTCTACTGAAAGAGAAAAGAAAAATAATAACTATGTTTCAAGGGTTTATGGCCTTATCTTATCGCTGTAGTGAGAAAATTTCTACTATAATAGGATAAATTATCTTGACATCATAATTTAATTTTTGAAACTTTTAATTTACCAATGACCATGCTACATTTCAAATATATTTTTGATAGCTTTTGTCCCTCGTGCCCATATTGAGATATTTCATATTAATGATGAATTGCGTGATTATAACTGGACATTAGGGAAATTCCTTTCTTAATTCTTATTGTGCAAAATTGATTTCAATATTTATTGATATTTTTATTTACTTTTATCACAAAGGGTGAGGAATAATTCTATCGAGTATAGAGAGTAGGATCCCATCTCAACACTTATTTTCGTTGCCCATGTTGGGACATAGGAACATAGAAAAAGATATGGTAGTTTCCTATAAAGAGTTAGAGCTCACCATTTCTCAATTCTCTATTAGAGAAAAGTCCTCTAAGGAATAATATGTGATCAAGTATGATCCAATTTTGATTGAGGAGGTAGGCCAAATTTTTTATCCCAAGCACACATGCAATTGCACATGAACAACTAAGTAGTATAGTGACTCTTGCAAGCCAAATATCAATCCCACAGATACTTGGTGATTATCAAATACTACAGTTCCAGTGTTACTAATGAGATTAAATAAGTGTGAGTTTGTAATAAGAGTATGATCTTTGTAATTATAACTAAGTAACAAAAAATAATAATGATATATAATTCAACATGTAAATAATGTGTGGAGAGTTCCAGGGTTGAGGCATTTACTTCACATTTATTCATAACTATGGTTTCTAATCGGTGTTTGTTTTTATCGTGATTATTGATTCATAGTGTTGATATTATAACTTGGGAATGGACATCCTCTAAGTCATCTACCCAAATTAATCTAACGGCTACATCATTGAGAGGGGATGCGAGTCTTTAATTTGGATTCATTAAGTCATCTTCCCATTTCATTAAACAATAGTGTTGTTTAGGTATATCTCTAACCTAAACACAAATATTCCTCTAATGATTAAAGACATGTTCTACACCCATTACATTCTTCATTCTGTCCCTACACTAATATGGTCAATTTGTTTTGGGACTTATATTAATCCAAAAGTCCATGATGCTTTAAAATTGTAAATTAAGAATGTAACAAGAGTCACACACTTGATAAACATATAAACCAAAAGTCAAACCATAATTACACATTCATGTTTGTAGACACAACCCTACAATGAGGGTGTTTATCCACTCATAGTCTTACAAAGAATCACAATAAGGGAATAATAAGCAAGAACTATAATAGAAATAAGGTATAAATGAAAAACCCTATTTGGAGCCTCCATTGTATGTTTTTCTCTTTCCAAGTCATTTTAAAGTGTTCCATAAAATAAAATAAGTGTCATATTTATAGTAGAAGAAACAATCTGACAAAAATACCTCTCTGTGCTATTCCCTTATCATGTGTCTTAGTGGTCAGGGCATGCTCTTATCATGCATGCACACTATTTTATTGCTTGGCTTAGTAAGCATGGCATATTTTTGGTGTCTCAAATTCCAACCTCTCTCTATGGTGTTTCTTTTCACTTTGATTCATATCCCATGCATTTTATATGCCTTTCCAACTCTTCTCAAGATTCTTTTGCTTCTCGATATTGCTCCTAACACCCTCAATCATTCACGAGAATGATTTGGACATCAAATCAAGCTCATTAGTTGCAATAATCTAGACCTAAAATACTAATAATATTTATTAGTATATACACACAAATTAAGCTCAAATAAGTGAATATATATTTAATGTATCTCACTAAATAGACACAATTATACTAGTACTTAGACATATAAATACGCTCAAGATCACTAGTTCAGGCTCTACCTGAGTTTGTAGTTACCCAAGTGCCTCAAGAGACCTTGGTTTATGTGTTAGATTTGATGTAAGATATAGCACAAACAATTTTTTGACTAATACTCCTCATGGTTTACAGAGTATAGTTTGGGCTTAGACTACAGAAACATAATCCTATCCTAGTTTTCTTGGGCCTAGTGATTGTAACAGCTAAATATTATATATGTCTTTATTGGGTGTAGGATCTATGTATGTGGCTAGACTATTGATATCTTATGTAGACTATTAAAAATTGAAAAGTTCAGAAATATGGGTTCACCTCAATATTAGTGTAGACGGAGCAACAACATGTATGCAATTCTAGTGAGTTGCCATGAGAGGCTCCCGAGTATAGGGTTGGTGGATCCCCAATTGGTGGATTATATGGCTCTTCATATGTGTGTCCTATCTAAATATTAGTGGTGTTCTTTTGATGATTATTATTCATAGGAGCTTTTATAAGTTGGAAATCATTTGCACATTCTTTTTTTAATCGATCTGTTGCTCATAGTTTAAGGAAGGAGCAAAGGCATCGATTTAAGCATCTAGTTCATGATACTATTTTAGTGACTAAGTGTGATACTCAATTTTATGTATTATTTCTCCATGACTTAATGATTTTACTAGATGAGTTTGAGAAGATCTGTAGATGTTAAAGAGTTTGAGCTCTGGCTACATGTGAAGTTTGGGGATTTAAGTGACAATAGATCTCACACTTCTGGTAAGTTTAGTGGTACCTCATATAAAGGTAGGGGTTATTTTATAAGAGGCTTCCATCCTTAACATAGTAGACTAGTTCATACTACTATTCAAGCTTTCAATGGTGGGTATTCCAGATGATACTCTTTCAATTTAGGATAGACTTCTCATAGTTCTTCTTAGAGGTTCTTAGATTGTGGGGGATATTTGATTTATTCAAGGTCTTTACAGAAAATGATGGTTCCTAAGTCCTCTTATGAGTATAGTAGCATATATCATCTCAAAAGGGATTTCCCAGAATTATGGGTGGTTGATAATAAGGTTATTAGGTCCTAGTTAGGTAAGTAACTCCACTAGCTAAGGGTCATGGTAGATCTCAAGTAAGTAAGGATACAACACCCACTGGACAAAGAAAAAGGTAAAGAAATTACTCAGGCGGGTGGTGATAGGGATCATGTTATGCTTTTTTTAGCAGGCATAATGTATAGTCCTTTGACATAGTTACTATACGTATCATCCCAGCATCTGCATTTACTAACTTTAGTATTATTTGATCCTAATTCTACTTTTTTCTTTGTGTGTATATTTTATATCAGGTCTTGATATTATGTGTGAGTTCTTATTCATGTCGTTAACCTAGTATATAATTTTTTCGTAGTAGATCAAATGTACCAGTCCTATGGGTAGATTTAATTATTTTTATATGGTTGATTTTGATGTGATTTTGTAAATGGATCACTTTTTTTACCATGCTATGATAGATTGACATCCCAACATAATTATTTTAGTTATACCCACTGCACCAAGGTTAGAGTGGAAAGCTACTCAAGGTGTGTATCTTAGGAGGCTTATTTCATTCCTTAAGGATCAATGGTTGATTAATAAGGGTTATCTTTCTTATTTGTCTTATGCACATGAAACTAGAACTAACATGACTCGTTTTAATCGGGGAGGGTCGTTAGGTAGTTTTAGGATATTTTTTATACAAACCTTTTGAGTGTTACACCAAATAGGGATAGTAATTTTTCCACTAACCATAGAGTACTAAGCTCATTCTGTTCCTCCTTATAGTATGGCTTTGATCGAGTTAAAGGATTTGAAATAACAGTTGCAGGAACTATTGAGTAAAGTTTCACTTTAGGGTACTTTAGTGTTATTTTTGTAGAAAGAATATGGGTCAATATGAATGTGTTTTATCTATAGATCATTGAACAAAGTGAACACAAAAAAGATGTATCCTCGTTTACACATTGATGATTCATTTGATCAATTTCAAAGTGTTTCGGTATTCCAAAGAATAACTGGAAATCAAGGTACCATCAGTTAATGATTAGGGCTTTGGGTATCCTAATGATGGCTCTTGAAACTTGATATGGTCATTATTAATTTTTTGTTATGTCATTTGGGTTGACTAATGCCATGTTGGCATTCATGAAGTTCATAAAAATAGTGTTTGGGTCTTATCCTTAATCCCTTTTTATTGTGTTTGTTGATGATATCTTGGTGTATTCTAATAGAGAGGAGATATGAATTACTTAAGGATTGTGCTTCAAAGATTAAGAGATGAGTGGTTATACATCAAGTTTTTGGAGTGTGGGTTTTATATTAACTCAATCATATTCTTTGGGCATGTAGTATCCAAGGAAGGTATTATAGAGGATATAACAAAGCTTGAGGTGGTTCGAGATTAGTCCAGTCCTATTTCACCTACTGACTTCAAAGTATTTTTATTTGTTAGTTACTATAGGTAGTTTGTGGGGAATACTATTACTGTCATTTCCCAAGTTATGGACACAATTAGCACCTGATGCAAACTTAAATCAGTACATTATAAGTGTAATACCAATTACAAAGTTAAGAAATCAAAAAAGTATATCTCGACTTAATAATAAGACCTCGATTGGCAAGGACCCTATCAACATAACTTGTAATAACCTCAGATAATCCCATCAATTCATATAAAATAGAAACTAAACCTATTGGACCATAGAGTCAACCATGTTGTCTCTAATAAAGGAAATTGAAGAAAAGTCTAAAGATACCGAGGTTCTAACCATCCTAAAATATAATGTGTGAACCAAGAACATGGTCATATAGACCCCCACATCATCAAATGTGGTTTTCAGTGTTAGCCCCCATGGGACTACACCTTCACGGTGAGCTACACAATCCCCTTTAAGCCCAAATTAAAATTCTTTGCACACATAAACCCAAACATTAACCCAGGAGTCTTATATTAAGCCATTTACCACTTTGTATCGTCATACCAATTATGCTTGCAAGATTATATAAGTATGACATTCTAATCCATGTAACCATTTGACTCCCAAGTCTCTTTAAAAATCAAAAGCATGGCCTTCCGAATCAATTTTATCCATTTATCTATTAATCCAATGAATAGGTAAGCAAGTTGAATTATGCAATTATCCATGTTCAAAAACCAAATTTACAAAGTGGATTGGGGTTAATGCCATTACCAAGCAAAAATTTCATCAATTTAGGGAACCTATGTTCCCCATTATAATTCCCATAACGATGTACCCAGTTAGTCCAAAAAAACATAAATTAAAGTATAAGTCATCAATTTTAAATATAGGAAAAGCAATTCAAGTAATTCCAATCACAAGCCCTCAACCCAATCTCAAACGCATAAATTTAAACCACATGATAATGAGTAAATAAATGCCACAATGTAAGATTAAAGTTTAGGAATGAGATCCATCCCTGAAATACAAAAGAAATTGAAGTAAATTCAAAGTTTAGAGCTTGAATGGTGAATCTTGTGTAAAAACCTTGAGTTTTCTTGAGTTTTGAGTTTAAGAGTGAAACAATGGAGTTTAATTCTTTAAAACTAAAGGAAATAGGGTTCTTTTATGTTTAAAGGTTGTGTAAAGGGTAAAAAGACCAAAAGCCCCTCACCCCAAGTTAAAAAATACAAAATTGGATGATTTTTACATAGGAGCATGGCACACCCTTATCACGGAGGGTAGCCTCTATACGATGCCCTTATCACAGAGTCTAACCTCCATGGTACACCACTATCATGGAGGCACACTACCTCGAAGTTCCAAAATAGCGTCGAACCCCTTCCAAAAATTCTAAAACTTTCATAAAATACCCCTTTAACATCCATAAATATAATTCAAGTCAAAATTTGACATTATAAATGCAGGAAGATCACAAATAAAATGTTTGAAATTTTACAAGGTCACATTATTCCCTGCATTGAATCATTTTTCCCCGAATAAGAACTTAGGATATGTTTAGCACGATAATAGCAAGAGTGCATCAAATTCCTAGGACAAATTCAAAAAATAATATAAGGGAAATAAAGTTTATACCTTAAGCACTTTCATCCAACCCAGAGAAGAAGAACGGGTACTTGTCTTTCATATCTTCTTCATCTCCCATGTTCTTCTACCTTTCAATTTCTCCAAAAAAAACTGAGACTACATCCTTGGTCCTCAATATATGAACTTTCTATCCAATATTTCCATCGGGACTTCTTCATAAGACATTAAATCTAAAATGCCAACACCCTTAACCGGCACTATTAAAGAAGGGCCACCTATAAATTTTTTCAGTATAGACACGTGGAAAATAGGATGAATAGAACCAAACTCACTGGTAAATCTAATTTATATGCGACATTCCAAATTGTCCTTAAAATTTGATATGGACCAACATAATGAGGATTGAAATTCCCCTTCTTCCCAAATCTCATAACTTTTTTCATAGTAGGAAAACCTTTAAGAACACCCAATAACTAACCTTAAGCTCCAACTCTCTCCACCTTGCATCCACATAAGACTTTTTAGTGACTTTGAGTTGTCTTAAGTATTTCTCTAATAACTCTAACCTTCTTAAAATCTTATTAAACCAGGTCAAGACCAAATAACCTAGTATCAACTACCTCAAACCACCCAATATGAGACCTATACCTTCTGCCATAGAGAGCCTCGAAAGGAGCCATCTAAATACTAGAATGATAACTATTATTATAACCAAACATAATAAGAGGAAAATGGTTAACCCAACTTCCCATAAAATCATTCACACAAGCCCTTATCATATCCTCCAAGGTCTGAATAGTAAGCTTTACTTGACCATCAGTTTGAGGTTGAAAAGCAGTGCTAAGATTCACCTATATATCACAACCTTTCTAAAACAAACACCAAAAGTAAGAAGAGAACTGCATACCTTGGTTTGAAATATTGGACACCGATGCTCTGTGCAATGTAACTATCATCTGAATGAACAACTTAGTATAATCCTCTCTTGAATAGTTAGTTCGCTCAGGTAAAAAGTAAGCGGACTTAGTCATTCTATCCATAATGACCCAAAAAAACCATACTGATTGCAAGATTGTGGGAGACCCATAATGAAATCTACATTAACAATATCCCACATGCACACGGGCAACTCTATCGCCTAAAATATGCCAACGTACCTCAAATGCTCAACCTTGACTTGCTGAAAAATGATATAAGACAAACAGCCATAAAATTTTAGATTATATTATTCAAAGCTAATATGAGGAGGTCCAAGCCATGATAATTGAATGAACTCAAGAATACACTTGGAGGACCTTCTTCAATCTCCAAAACCAATAATATCATATGTGGTTGATTTCTTGGATGCAAAGAAAAGAGAAAATAATATTTTGTTAAGGGTGATGACTAGGTTGATAAGTTGTCACCTAAGTAATGACTAGATTGATAAGTTATTACCTAAGTGATGACCTAAGTGATAACTAGGTTGACAAGTTGTCACCTTATTGATGACTAAGGTGATGACTATGACAAGTTGTCAACTGAAAGATAATCACTTAACATTATTTTGGTAAATTCACTCATGGGTCACTTTTGGGCCTTGTAATAGACTATAAACAGATAGCTATGGGTTTTTTCTTCCTTAGTTAAGTTGTTTGTTATATTGCATGATGTATTCATGAAAACTCCATGGGAATGTTTAGAGTGCTCGGAAAAGTTGATGTTAAACCTTGACTAAAAACATTGGTTATAAGGGAGACCTAATCCCCTTTGCAGTAACATAAGAGTTAGGTTCTAATTGGTAATCCATTAAGGGTGGTTTTAGGGTTTGAAATGCCCCGTGATTTCCCTTTCATTATCAATTTTATGTCTATCTTGCTATCATCATTATTCTTTCTATCTTTACTTTCTACATCTTAGATTCGAGTCTTCGGGGCATGGATCACATCATTTGGTATAGGAGTTGTGCTTACGATTGTTCGCATGATTCTAGTCTTGCCTATGTTAACTTGAAAAACACAAGAAAGAAATTAGAAATAATGAAAATAAAAAAGGTGTTTCAAAATATTTTTACTGTTTTTCAAAATTTGAGTATTTGCTTTTTGTGTCACTTTGAGTTTCTAGTGCTATATTCTTGTTCTCTAGCACTATTAGAGTCAAAATCTAGGAGTTGAGCTTTTCCTGGTGAGATTTGACCCATCTACCATTGTTGAAGCTTATGTTAAAAAAACTTGAGGTGGGTTCTCTAATTGGAGAGATGTTGGTAAGATTTTGAGCTTAAAAACATTGGCATTAAGATTAGAGGTTGGAGTAAGATTGGGTTTCAATTTTCATTGAATTTTGAGTTCATTTGCATAAGGGTTAATTTTGAATGTTCTTAGTGTTCTTCATTTCTTATTCTTCAAATATTGTTGAATAACATCCAAAAATAGTCTGTTTGGTCCAAAAGAAAGTGAGAGAAAGGTGTTGTACTTGCTTATTCTAAATAATATTTCCATTCTTCCAAAGAAAGAAAGAAACAAATTGGCATCAAGAAGGAATATTCTAAAAAAAAGAATGAAAGAGAGTACAAAGGGGGAACCACAAAGAATTCAAGGCTATCAGGATTTGATTGTTCCATTGTTGAAGCATCAAAGCCTTGAATAATCTCCAAGGAATATACCAAGATCATTTAATGAAGGAGAAGGCATTTGAGGACCCTCTACACTTTGTTCTTCACACATTAGAGACATGGATTCAAACTAGTTAAGGGTGACGACTTTGTTGATATGCCATCAATGAAGTGATGACTTATCAACCAAGTCATCCACTAAGTGATTACTTATCAATAGAGTCGTTAGGTAAAAACATCCCCAACCTCCTATTCTATCTAAGGTTGGTAACAAGAGTGAAAAGCTATCAACTAAATGACGACTTGTCAAGGAATTCATCAACTAAATGACGACCTATCAACCAAGTCATCTGGTGAAACAGCCCAAGCACCTATTCTTCCTTGGGTTGATGACAAAATTGATAAATTCTCAACTAATTGATTACCTATTAGCCTAGTCATCAACTTGGACAAAAATTTAGTAAGCTCACTTTTAGATTCTTAGTTTCTTTTCATTGATTCTTAGACTTCTTTTCTTGATTCTAAATGCTAATTAACAACTAGTAATCATCCTACTTAGTTGTGAATTATTTTTTTGAGTCCATTTTCCTTCGTCGTCCCATTTATTTTATGCTTTTCTAGTTTTAATTTGTTGTAACTTCTTTGATTCTAGTCCATAATTAGATTTTATTTCTAGAAGTCATTCAAACAAAAATCCACTCCGACTGCCAAGTAGAGATTAAAACCTTATTATCCATTGAAGTGTAAGAAAAATTCAATATTCGTCGTTCCAAATTGTGAGGATCAAAAAGGTGAGCTTCATATAAGTATTGGTTAGGTGCTTTACTACTAATATTGTTTGTTCATTTTGTAGGTAGAGATCGATATAAGGAAGTACGTCTTCGATGGCCTCATATAATTATGACTACAACATAGGAGACGTGATTGTGGGAAAGATAGTTGTGGCTATGAAGATGATAGAGATTATGGGTCCTATGAACATAGCCAAGATCAAGATATATATGAGAATCAGGGTTACTATTCTGAAGGAGAATGTGAGATGAGCGATGATCCTTGTACTTATAGTGAATATGGATATGATGAAGAGACTTGTGATGGTTCTTATGAAGAGATGGGGCATGTGAGGAGTATTATACTTCCCACTCCGAGCCTAGAGGAAGTGTAAGGTATAACTCTTTTATTTACAAATCTTATCAGAATCATGATGAGAATGTACATGAGGATTGTGAAGTTTTGTATTCATTATCTTGTGGTACTTCTTATCAAAGTCGAAGTGGTATGAATGGTTTTGCTAACTATAGTAGAGGTTTCTCTATGGGACCAAAGGAATGTGCATCTCTAAATCCAAGGGGTACTACATCTTGTTCTTCTTATTCTAGAACCCACACTTGTTAAAGTGGGAACCAAGGTCAAAATAGAGGGTACAGTAGGAGTCGTAACATTTCTACCCTACCCATCTTCATAAGGTATTCAGTTCCTAAAGAGTATCTTGATTGGAAATAGAAGTATGAAAGGATCTTTGAGGATTATGATTTGAATGAATTCAAAAAAGCTACGTATAATACTAAACATCTTTGAGGTTTGAGATCAATTTGGTGGGATATCAAAAGAAGGTCCAACAAAACATGGAGTGCCTTAAAGGAACTCATAAGGGCTGCCTATGTACCATTGGGTTATATTAAGCTTTACAATATTGATGCAAGATGAAACATTTACTCCAGAAAGTCTAACATTTATGGGACTCCGGAATGCCTCCTTGTGCTAGATGATTGGTGATATATAAATTGCATTATTCTACCCATTGTTGACCATTTAGGAATACCTCGAGAACCTCTACTTGTTCTGCATTTCTTGGAATGGTATAAGTTTTCCTAGAGAGTCAAGGTTTTTTTCATTCAATGTGGGTACTATGAGGAGGTATGGTGTGACATCTTCCCCTTGGAACAAAGATATTTATTTTTGGTTGTCTATTGATTTGCACAACATAGAGATCCTAATATGAAAAATTGGCAAAATATTTGAAGGGACCAATGGGGAAATCATCTATTCCACCAATTCTTCCTAAATATCAAAGAGATATGACCACTTACTCCAAGCGTAAAGAAATTGAGAGACAACAAATTAAGAGGAATAATACAGTGTAAGGTAGAAATCTAAGAGAGGAAAAAGGAAAGGTTGAGAGGAGTGAAGTGAGTGGGTTGCCACCAACCTAAGCTAACAATGTTTTTCCTTCTTTTAATATGGATATGTATATAGGTATCAACATGGCAAGCGGAGAAGAACAAGTGCAAAAAGAGAAGATTCCCTTTGAAAATTTGATGAGGGCAATCATAGATGCTTCCAAAAATTGTGAAGGACCTTCACACTAAGGTAAATAAGAAAATTCCTAAGAACCTCAAGGTAAAATAGCTAACTCTTACACTTTTGTGCATGTGAATAATCATTGTTTGGCAATTATCCCAATGTGTTGAGTAATAGCTTACCTACATGTGAGTCTAATAATTATTTACCTCTTGATTATGATGTACATGTTAAAAGAGTGGATACACTAGTTGATCCCAATAATGACCGAGTTGACTCTTCTTTTAAGATTAATTTGTGTCGACCAAGTGTTGAAGCCTTTGTGTTGAATGATAGTCCATTATGTTGTGGAAATTGTATTGATCAAATTATGTGCGAAACTATTCCACCACTTAAGGATGTTTGCGATGTGATTAATTAACCTCAAGTTAGTGATGAATTTGAAAATATTGGTCAAGAAAATAGAAGTGACCTTTTGGCCATGTTGTTTAGTGAAGATTCAAATGCTTGCTTGGGTCATAGGGATAATCATGTGTTTGAAACATGTGTTTGAAATATCTTTGATAATTGATAATTGTATTTTAGAGAGTGAACTTGCATGTTCCAATTCCTCTTCATGGAATGCTACTTCTCTCTCTAATTATAATATCTTGCTTGAAGATAACAAAACGACTCTTAGTAAACTACCTAGTGGTAAGGATAATATTGATGATGTAACTCATCTTGAGGGTTACATTCAACATGAAAACCCACAATGGAGTGATAACATTCCTCTTAAAGATGGAAATATCTTCTTGGAAGATAAGAGTACTCTTAAGGGAAAGTAATGTGAAGTCGTGCAAAGGAATAATCAATTGGGTGATGATTACTTGAATTTGCTTAAATATTTGAGAAACCCACTTAATGATTGTTCCTAAGAAAATGGGTGTGGATGTTATCCTTTGTATGAAACCCCACCCTTATTTTATAACTATGAGGATGAATTGCTTGCTTCTGTTAAATACTAAAGTAATAATTTCTTTGATGTTATTGGCAGTATGTGTGTACTTGAGGATTCTTCCATTGAAAGAGAAAGTATCAATTGTTTGGAAATCGCTTCCTCTTCTACTTTGTGTGCTCCTATTATTAAGAATACTCATTTGATAAGCTTGAATCCAATAATGAGCATATGGGATACCTTAGTTGAAGTGGACTTCAATGATTCCTTTCTCTACTCTTTATTTCCTTTTGATAATGCCTAAGCTAGCATAGAGGTTAAATCCCTTGGTTTGGGTGATGCTTTGGGGGGGGGGTAAGAGTATTGTATAGACGTGTTTCTATGGCTACTCATTCCATTTGACCCTGGTGCCAAATTTAGATATGGTGATTTTGGCTCACCCCACTTTTTGCTTGGTCTCTATGAAAAGGTTTGAATAAGGATGGTGGAATCCTTCCCTATGATGGAAATTCTTTCTTGGGGAATTACAACCCACTCAATAGATTCAAGTTGTGCATGGGAGGCATTTCCAACAAAGATAAGCATTCATTAAAGAAGGGAAGTGTAGAAAAGATCCAAGAGAGTTCAACATTGTGTATTTCCAATCTTGACCAAGGTTTCACTACTTGTAGGTCAAGGAGAGAATATTTTCTTAAAAATACTTTGGGTGGATTCCACGTTTGTGATACCCTTCTTTATGAATTTTTTATAATTAGTGACCCCTTTCTTAAAGGAAATTGTTTGAAAAGAAAAACTTATACGTGCTTAAAAGTTTTAATTCATCCTTGAGTGTATTATGTGCTAAAACTATTAAGGGTTATGGCATCCTTTAAAATTATATCACCAGGGAGGAGACTTCCATGTTAGATTTTTTTCTATACTACGTCTTTGCTTATGATGGTGTCCATGCTAGTCTTGGAATTGCTTTATTATAAGGTAGGAAGCTTGTTGGTTGGGCCACTTGGTTGAGTAGTGGTGGTACATAGATCACTCCTATCCTTGACCCCGAAAAACCCTTGTGGAATTGTGAATCATTAGAGGCACCACTTGTGATGTGGTCTGCTAAAGAGATGAAAAAACAATTGTGTTTTATGGCTCCTAAGAAGAAGGTAGTCTTACTTTTGAGATTGATGATGCCATTGTGACCTTTATAGTTTCCTTATTTCCTGATAATTGTCATAAACACTCCCTTTGTAACCTTTTCACAGCGATTTTCATAATTAAAAAAAAGGATCCTTGGTTATATTTTAAGTGTGTGCAATCATGGCATGATGATATGATTATTTCTGCTAACCCTAAATCTCATGCCATAAGGATTTTGTGTTTTTTTTGTCCTTTCTTTGGTGTTGTAAGGTTTAGATTCGAGGCCGAATCCTTTTCAAGAATGGGAGGATAATACAAGCCAAATGGGCCATGAAAGCTTTTGATCACATTATTCACAGCCAACATGAGGAGGTCCAAGCCATGATCATCGATAGGACTTAAGAATACATTTGGATGACCTTCTTCGAGCTCCAAAACCAATACTATCATGTGTGGTTGATTGCTTGAGATCAAAGAAAGGAGAAAATAAAATTTTGTAAGGGGTGATGACTAGATTGATAAGTGGTCACCTAAGTGATGACTAGGTTGACAAGTTATCACCTAAGTGACGACCTAAGTGACAACAAGGTTGACAAGTTTTCACCTTGTTGATGTAACGCCCCAAAATTGGGTCCCGAGACGTCACACGGTGCTTAAGATCACAAGTGATCCCAAGCTAACCCTTCTACTGGCATAACTCAAAAGCAACTAAACAAAAAGTATAAATTTATTCAAATGTACGAAAAATAAATCTTTTTGAATATGATAGATAAAAAACTAAATTTACAAGATTACAACCAAAACTGAAAGAGAATACATCAACTTCTACTGACTGTCTATGAAGCCTCTACTAGTACTTAATATAGGTAGTTGGTTCATGACTCGTGACTATCCCAACTCAATACGGCTGGATAAAGAAAATACAGCACCTCTTAAATTGTATAACTAACTCAAACCCTTGAATCAAAAGGACTCATCACCTGCTGACTGGATGCCACGAACTGACTGGATCTAAAGATGTACACTATACCTTGTACCTACATTCCCAGAAAATGTAGCCCACATACAAATATATGGGTTATTACCATGGAAACGTACCGAGCATATAGGGGTGAAATGCATATATAAAATAATATTTTAATATCATCACAGTTTATAAAATTATGCATGCTGATATAAATGACTCACTTAGTTCAAATTAAAATCATCATAATCATAAGAGAGTAAAATATATCAAGTGAAACATGTGAGTCATCATAATAAATCTCAATTCACTTACATCTCAATTCCAAATCATCAAAGCAATCAAATCTCATAACAATTCTCTTTGGAATATATGTTCATTAAATCTTTCGAAAATAATGACTTTCTCAAACTCTGTCTTTCAAACACATATGTTTTTATCTCAGATAGAAGAATAAGACTTTTCATATTAGATAGGAGAATACACACACACACACATTGGGAGCCTCTTACAACCGACATAAACCATGTGAGCTACATGGAGTCCAACGTACAACCCACATTGGGGAGGGTTGTCCTATCCTTGCCATCGGAGTAGGACCTTAACCTTTGGTTCACTAGTGATCACTATATCAAGAAGACTTAGGATAACATCCTATATGGGTACGTAGTTCTAGGGAATTACCAATCAAAGTTATACCTACCACTTGGTGCTAAACACTACTCCCAGACTTAGCTCAGATCATTTCAAAAGAAAACCGACAACAACACAATTCAGCAATTTATATCGGGAGCCTTCATGCTACCTCTTTTTCATAATAAAATCAACATATGGATTTCTTTTCTCATTCGAGTTCAAAATAACTCTTTCAATACCAAAAGGTCAAATCATTCAAATATCAAGGTGTGTATAACACATTACTTCACCAAAGATCATAATCTCAAAGAGGGTTTAAATCCCATATATCAACACCTGAGCAAAATACTTCAAGATTCATACTTTATGTAGCAACCATATATAATTCATACAAAATCTGAAATTTTAACTCTAAACATGATATTATCATCAAAGTTCATGGAATTCAACTTCAAGGCATCAAAATATCATAGTTTCTTGAATAAAATATAATATATAAGTTTCCATCTCAAATTCATAGTAAAGCATATAAAATCATGTATATTTGTAAATGAAAACATCAATTTGGGCACAAGAATGAAATAAGGCTCTTGTTGAAAAACCCACATACCTTTATGGTAACGGATTCGTTGAAAGATTGTACCTTCAAGCTTGATTGAAAGAATCCTTGTAGAGAACTTTGAATTCGGAGCTTAACTTCTTGATAGTTGAGAGGTAAACTTAGATTTTGTTCTTGGGAAGAGAGGAAGGGTTTTGGATCATAAATTGATTGCTTTAGGGCTTATGGATTGTAATTATGTGTTTAAAACCCCTTATCAATGATTTGGAGTGATTAGGGATGGTTTAGGGGTGTTAAATAACTTCAACACCCTTGATATAAGTCAAAACAGAGTATTTTTGGCACTTGGAACTGATGTAGGCGGCCCCCAAGTAATCTCACAAGCCATTTTGGGTGGAGCCTAACCAATCACCTAAGTTTGGTTGGGCGGTGCCTAACCAATCGCATACCCTTACTGTCTCTTACGAAAATAGACATAACTCTTCGGTTGGGTATCAGATTTTTGCAAAATTGGTATCACTGGAAAGCTAATTGAATTATAGATAATTTGATAGGTCTTGGGATGAAAAATTGTATATATATTAAGAGATATACACGTTTGAAGTTTACCCTTATTGAATCGAATGTTAAACTTTGGATAAATCAATTGGTCTTAGCTCAACTTTGTTCTAGGTCATTGCTATGAACATTTTTCACCTCTCAAAAACTCCATAGACTAGGATAATGATCATGAAACTTGTATTCACATTAAACTCATTTGGATTAGATCTTAGATGCGTAAGATTGACAATTAGAATTTTAGCACGAAAATACTAGTTATTACAATTGAAGACTAAAGTGACAACTATGACAAGTTGTCGACTAAAGAATCATAACTTCAGGTTATTTTGGTATATTCACTTATGGGTCACTTTTGGTACTTGTAATAGACTATAAATAGATAGTTTAAGGTCTTTTCTTCCTTAGTTATGTTGTTTTTTATGTTCCATGATGTATTCATGAAAACTCCATAGGAGTGTTTGAATGCTTGGAAAAGCCGATGTTGAACCTTGACTAGAAACGTTGGTTGTAAAAGAGATCTTATCCCCTTTACGGTCACGTAAAAGTTAAGTGCTAATTGTTAATCCATTAAGGGAGGTTTTAGGGTTTGAAATACCCTTTGATTGCCATTTCGTTATTAGTTTTGTGTCTATATTTCAATCTTTATTTTCCTATCCTTTTATCTTTACTTTTCATGTCTTAGATTTGAGTCTTTGTGTCTTGGATCGCATTAGAAAACCATATACTTAGCAACAAAATTCGCCATATCTCTCCTCATATTATTCAACTAGTAAATCTCTTTCAAGTCATAGTACATCTTAGTTGAACTCAGATGAATTGTATATCAGGACTCATGAGTCTCAGTCAAAATCCTTTTCGGCAGTCCATCAACATCTAGAACACATAACCCTCCTTGATACCTCAGAATACCATATTTCCCAATCTCGAATGCAATAACCTTTTGCTAGCCCACATAATACTCCATCCACATAAGTATGAGATCAAAATCCTTCTTCTCATTTACCTCAGCACCAAGAGATAATTAACCAATTTCTAAACAATCACTCCTCCATCCTTAGAGTCTAAGAGATAAACTCCCAAGTTAGCCAACTTGTGAATATCTTTCAACAACCATCTCTTCTTATTATAAACATAGGATAAGTTCCCCATACATAACTTGTTAAGAGAATCAACAACAAAATTAGCTTTATTTTATGGTATTTCAAAGTCATGTCATAATCCTTAAGTAATTTGAGTCAACGCCTCTTGATGTTCGGTTTATTTATGCATTCTAACGTTGCTATTCTAGACTTTTTAGCCTTATTTTGAGGATGATTCATGAGATTAATAAGTTAATAATGATATAAATGTGCATATAATTGTCTATGTATATGTTTACAATGTTTAATGGTTCTTTCACATAAGTTTTGATTCAAATTGATCATTTAGAGTTCAATCGAGAAAACTAGTGTTACTAGCTTGAGCTGGGTATTTATCTAGTCTATTGTGTTGGGTTATAATGTGTTTAATGATTTCCTTAGGTTGTTATATGTATTTATATGTTAAAAAACTTGCTTATAATGCTCAAGGGTCAATTGAATCAAGACAAGAGTCAAAACAATAAGCTTAAGCTCAATGTGAATTTAGCCTATGCTTAGCTCATGTTTCTAGTTTACCGTCTTAGATGTTGTGTTGTTTTGAGCTCTAAAATGTTATTTTTTATGCTATAGGATGATTGTTTGATGGATTATGATGATATATGAATGATATAAAATCTTAAATAAAGTGTAAACAACTCAAAAAGGTTTGGAATGGATCAATAGAAACACAATATATAACTTAGACTAAATTTGGACACCTGGAATTTCTAGGGAGAGTGAGGGCGCGTGGAAATTACTATTGCCACGTGAATAACACAAAAATATTCATAATTTACCAAAAATAGAGTACCCTCAGATAGACGCTAACTTAAGTCAAATGACCCCCGCGACGCGACCCTTGTCCAATAGACGAACAAAATCGCCTCCTATAAATAGGGCTCTTGTAATTGATGCAAAACACCTTGGATGAATTTCAAACTTGGATAGGGGCTGAAAATAATTCAATTAGGGTTTTTATTTCTTTAATTTAGATTTTTAATGTATTTTATCTTGTATTAATGATCTTGATTACGGATATGTCTAATAGCGGCTAAATGCCCTTTTCAAGGGTTAAGGCCAAGAACATGACTACTTTCATTTTGAATTAAGTTTTTTAAGTTACTTATCATTATTAGTTGTTTTTTATTCCTTTTTTTAACTATTTTAAGGATTAGATACCCTTAGAATACATCAACTGTCAACTTTGTGAACTCGAGAGAGGGAATAGGGTGATTGAACATGGGAATAAACAAAGTATGGTTTATATTATTTTATGAAATAAGGAATTCAAATTATTGTCTAGGAGAGATATGTACTTAGATGCCTTACTGATTCACATGTAGGATGATAGTTTAAAGAACTTAATTGAACTATTACGTCTCCGCTCAATGATGTAGTTGTAAGGTTCAAATTAGGTAAACGGTTAGAGATTGGGAGACCATAATTGTATGATTAACCCTACGAATCAACAATGGAGATAAGAATTTAATGAATAAATTTCAATAACATAGTATGATTGTTCTCGAGCCTTAACCCTGGATCTCTACCCATAGATTGTCCAGAGTCATTACTTATCCACTTTAGTTTAGTTTTCAATTCTAAAACTTTATTATTTACTTTTTCTCAATTTTTAAACTAAAATTGGGTAGTTTTTAATACAAGTCCCTATGAGATCGATACTTGGCTTCTTGAAGGCTACTTTACTACTTGGTAGAACACGTACACTTGCCAGTGCGCTTGGGCACTGTCAAGTTTTTGGCGCCGTTGTTGGGGACTTGTAACTCAGAAACTATCTTATTTTTAGTTTTTCTATATTGAGTTGTAAATAATTTTTGTTTATTTTCTTTTTTATTTCTCTTTTTATCACACATCTTGATATGTCAGCCTGGGATAGATGGTTTTTGTGGTGAACCGCATCATGAGGCTTCTTGTTCAGACTTTGATCGAAGCGCTTGGTTGGAACCTTTACAATATGATGTGGATACTATTCTATCTGTGGAGCAGATGTAACTTGGTGTTTGGCTTATAGTCAAAATGGTTATACTGCATCTATATGTGTTGTCAATCCCAATTTAGATTTGTTTGTGGGATTTGCTGAAAGGAAAAATTATTTAAACAACTATAATCAAATGAGGCAGAATCAGCTACAAATTCAATTATGGAACAACCAGCAGAAGTTTCAGCAACAACAATCAAACATGCAGGACACAATTCAAATGAGCAATTTGAAAGAGATGATAAAACAAATTTTAGCATCTAAAGTACACCTGTTGGCAGACATAAAGAACCTTTGAGAGGATGCAAAGCAATTGTATAACTAGCTGTAGGTAGATGCAGAGTTCACTTCCCAACAGGTTGTAGACAAAGTTGCTAATAATTCGAGAAAGTCTGAGTACTCGAAAACTAAAGTTGTTGAATAGGTTAAGGAGATACCACCACCACCATGTCCACAGAATCTAAGCAAAGAAAAATATGAGGAGGATATTTGCAAATTTTTAGAGCAAATGCAAGAATCGCCGCCACTCAACTGTCATCTTTATATTTATACAAAATGAGAAAATGAATATAAGTGAAGGTGTTGTGGATTGTGTAAATTTTAAAGTGGGATTGGTTGGGGCTCATTCAAATCTCTTTTCTACATTATGTTTAGATGATGTCTTTTCTATGGAATCATCTGAAATAATAGGAAAATGTGAAGATTAGAAACAAGAATCTAATATTTTTAAATTTGCACAAGAAAAGCAGGATAAAAATGCACCTCACTTTAAGGATGTGGTTTACCATGTACATTCTATTACTCGGTTCCTTAATTATTGTACCATCTCCCTATGAGAGAGGCAAAAGATGGATACGATGTTAGGGGTAAAATTCATATCCTCAAGGTGGAGGAAAAAGTTATTGGGTCGTGCTGCGACACTAAATCAGGCGTTGCATAGGAGGCAACCCAAGTTAAGTAGGTATGTTTTCTTTTTAGTTTTTTGTTTTTATTTCACCTGGGTTTTTTTTTATTGAGTCGCAGGTTAATGGAAAGTCTGAGTACCAGAAACCTGAGCTAAGAAGCATGACAAAGACTGAGTGTGGGGTCTCACAGATCCCCAAAATACGAAAAATGCTACTAACTAGGCCTAGAGTCCTCAAGAGTATTTCTATGTCTTACTCTTAAATTCACTTTGGGGACAAAATAGATTTTTAAGTGTGGGGTGGGGAAATTCCTAATTTTTGAATCAATTTAAAAAAAAGTAGGATAGTAATAAGTGAGATATTCTTGTTGGTGATATTTTTTATTGCATAGTGCAAGTGTTTTTCTTGTAAAAGCATGTTGATTGAGTGAATTTTTACTTTTGAGACTCCTAGGCTCATGTTTGTGACTCGTGTACCTTTTGGCTTAAATTAGAATTCATGATATAGTTTGGTTGGAAGTATATGATGATCCAATATGAGTTGAGCATGTGCCATATGTGATGTAAGTTATTACATACTCCATGTTTCATGTTATGTCTAGAGCTTGACCGGTGTGTATGCAAAGTGAAATAAAGAGTGTGGGTTTAGGAGATGATATAGGCATTTCTTTGATAACCTTGTTTTTACCTTCTATTTTACCTACCTATTGTGCATAATCCTAGTGAGCCCCATTGAGCCTGTAACTTTTTATTTGGAAGCCTCATATGAACCCTAATCCCTTTTTTGATGGACCTTAATTTGATCCCCAAAAAAGAAGCTCTGAAGTGCTTTAATAGTAAAAAAATTGAGTAAAGAGTGTGAAATTCAACAAGTAGGAGAAAGGTCAAATTGATGTCCCAAGATAATAGTTATAGATATTTATAGTTGATATGTTGTGGTTCGGAGTGATATAAATGGTGTTGAAATATTCCCATGGTTGTGAAAAAGAAAAAAAAAATAAATCTTGAAGGAATAGACAATACGCCCACTATGTGTTTGTAAAAATGCTTAAAAGAGATGGGGCAAAACAAAAAGATATGGGTAGATGGAAAAGGTATGAATAGGTTGTTCAAAGATGGTTTTATGTGAAAAAATATGATGTATTAAAGAACTTAGGAAAGATAGTCACTACTCTTGGCCAAAATAGTTCCTACCCGTCCCTTAGCCTACATTACAACCCGGAAAAGACGAATTTGGTCCTAAATTTCACATTCTACTATTAGTGGAGTATGATACTAAGGAAAATCCTATGGTTCATTATGTGTAATTTGTGAATTCTTTGTGAGAGTGAGCGTAACTTGATTTGTATACCCATTGTCATAATATACATTATTATGAGTGATTATGGGTAACTCTCTTGTGGTAAGGGGAACATATTTGATGAATATGGGTGATTCTTGTGATGTCTTTGATTGAGCAATTAGCATGAATTTGCCACTTGTGGAGTCCATTCTTGAGGTTAGGATGTTTTGAAGTAGGATTCTTGAGCTTTCAATTGTGTATAACATGCTTAGTGTTGTAAACTTGCATTCCGTGTAATCATTGTAGTGCTAGCTTGAATGTCTTGCTAGTAGTAGAAGTGTGAAGTCTTTCCAGCTCATTTTTTTTATAGTGAAGAGTTTTTTGAGGACGAACAAGGCTTTAAGTGTTGGGTGGTGATGTTGGGTATATTTATGCATTGTAGCATTGCTATTCTAGACTTTTTAGCCTTGTTTTTAGGATGATTCATGTGCTTAATGTTTTAATAATAATATAAATGTGCATCTAAGTGTCCATGTATTTGTTTACAATATTTAATGGTTCTTTCACACAAGTTTTGATTCAAATTGATCATTTAGAGTTCAACAGAGAAAACTAGTGTTACTAGCTTGAGCTAGGTATTTGTCTAGTCTATTGTGTTGGATTATAATGTGTTTAATGATTTCCTAAGGTTTTTATATGTATTTATATTTTAAAAAACTTTCTTATAATGTTCGAAGGTCAATTGAATCAAGACAAGAGTCAAAAACAATAAGCTTAAGCTCAATGTGAATTTAGCGTATGCTTAGCTCATGTTTCTCGTTTACCACCTTGGATGTTGTGTTGTTTTGAGCTCTAAATTGTAATGTTTTATGCAATTGGATGATTTTTTTTATGTATTATTATGATATATTAAGGATATACAATCTTAAATAAAGTGTAAACAACTCAAAATGTTTGGAATGGATCAATAGAAACAGAAAACATAACTTGGACTAAATTTGGACACCTGGAATTTCCAGGGAGAGTGAGGGTGCGTGGAAATTCCTATCTCCACGTGAATCACACAAAAATATTCATAAGGTACCAAAAATATAGTACCCTCACATAGATGCTAACTCATGTCAAATGACCCCCGCGACTCGACCCTTGTCCAACCGTCAAATAAATTCGCCTCCTATAAATAGGGCTCTTGTAATTGATGCTAAACACCTTGGATGAATTTTAAACTTGGATAGGGGCTGAATATACTTCTATTAGGGTTTTTATTTCTTTAATTTAGATTTTTAATGTATTTTATCTTGTATTCAATTATCTTGATTAAGGAGATGTGTATTAGCGATAAATGCCCTTTTCCGGGGTTAAGGCCAAGAACATGACTACTTTCATTTTGAATTAAGTTTTTAAGTTACTTATCATTATTGATTGTTTTTTATTCCCTTTTTAACTATTTTAAGAATTAGATACCCTTAGAATACATCAATTGTCAACTTTGTGAACTCGGGAGACGGAATAGGGCAATAGAACATGGGAATAAACAAAGAATGGTTTATATTCTTTTATGAAATAAGAAATTCAAATTAGTGTCTAGGAGAGGGATGTACTTATATGCCTTACTGATTCACATGTAGGATGATAGTTTAAAGAACTTAATTAAACTATTACATCTCCGCTCAATGATGTAGTTGTAAGGTTCAAATTAGGTAAACGGTTAGAGATTGGGAGACCATAATTGTGCGATTAACCCTACGAATCAACAACCGATATAAGAATTTAATGAATGAAGTTTAATAACATAGTATGATTGTTCTCAATCCTTAAACCTGGATCTCTACCCGTTGATTATCCAGAGTCCTTACTTTTCCACTTTAGTTTAGTTTTCAATTCTAAAACTTTATTGTTTAATTTTTCTCAATTTTTAAACTAGAATTGGGTAGTTTTCAATATAAGCCCCTATGAGATCGATACTTGGCTTCTTGAAGACCACTTTACTACTTGGTAGAACACGTACACTTGCATGTGCTTTTGGTCGCTATCAAGTTTTTGGCGCCGTTGTCGGGGACTTGTAACTCGAAGACTATCTTATGTTTTGTTTTTCTATATTGGGTTGTAAATAATTTTTGTTTATTTTTTTTTATTTTATTTTATTTCTTTTTTTATCGCACATCTTAATATGTCAGCCCGGGATAGATGGTTTTTGACTAATGACAATTTTTGTTATTTTTGTGGGGAACCACATCATGAGGCTTATTTTACAGACTTTGATGGAAGCGCGTGGATAGAACCTTCACAATATGATGTGGTTACTGTTCTATCTATAGAGCAAATGCAACTTGGTGTATGGCTTATGGTCAAAGTGGTCATACTGCATCTATGTGATCTGTCAATCCCGATTTAGAATTATTTGTGGGCTATGCTGAAAGGCAAAATTATTTAAACAACTATAATCAAATGATGCAAAATTAGCTACAAATTCAATTATGGAACAACCAGCAAAAGTTTCATCAACAACAATCAAATATGCTGGCCACGATTCAAATGAGCAATTTGGAAGAGATGATAAAACAAATTTTAGCATCTCAAGTACAATTTTTGGTAGACATAAAGAACCTTCGAGAGGCTGCAAAGTAATTACATAACCAACTGGAGGTAGATGCAGAGTTCACTCCCCAATAGGTTGTAGACAAAGTTGCTGATAAGTTGAGAAAATTTGAGTACTCAAAAAGCAAAGTTGTTGAACAGGTTAAGGAGATATCACCACCACCATGTCCATAGAATCTAAGTAAAGCAAAATATGAGGAGGATATTTGCCAATTTTTTGAGCAAACATAAGAATCGCAGCTATTCAACTGTCATCTTTCTTTTCATACAAATTGAGAAGGTGAGTATAAGTGAAGGTGTTGTGGATTGTGTAAATTTTAAAGTGGGATTGGTTAGTACTCATTCAAATCACTTTTCTACATTTATGTTAAGATGATGTCTTTTCTGTGAAATCATCTGAAATAGTAGGAAAGTGTGAAGATTTGAAACAAGAATCCTATATTCTTAATTTTGCACAAGAAAAGCAGCATAAAAATGCACCTCACTTTAAGGCCGAGTGGTTTACCATGCACATTCTATTACTCGGTTCCATAATTATTGTATCATCTCCATATGAGCGAGGCAAAAGATGGATGCGATGTTGGGGGTAAAATTCATATCCTCAAGGTGAAGAAAAAATTTATTGGGTCATGCTGCGACACTAAATCAGGCACTGCATGGGAGGCAACCCAAGTTAAGTAGGTATGTTTTCTTTTTAGTTTTTTGTTTTTATTTCACCTGGGTTTTTTTTATTGAGTCGCAGGTTAATGGAAAGTCTGAGTACCAGAAACCTGAGCTAAGAAGCATGACAAAGACTGAGTGTGGGGTCTCACAGATCCCCAAAATACAAAAAATGCTACTAACTAGGCCTAGAGTCCTCAAGAGTATTTCTATGTCTTACTCTTAAATTCACTTTGGGGACAAAATAGATTTTTAAGTGCGGGGTGGGGAAATTCCTAATTTTTGAATCAATTTAAAGAAAAAGTAGGATAGTAATAAGTGAGATATTCTTGTTGGTGATATTTTTTATTGCATAGTGCAAGTGTTTTTCTTGTAAAAGCATGTTGATTGAGTGAATTTTTACTTTTGAGACTCCTAGGCTCATGTTTGTGACTCGTGTACTTTTTGGTTTAAATTAGAATTCATGCTATAGTTTGGTTAGAAGTATATGATGATCCTATATAAGTTCAGAATGTGCCATATGTGATGTGACTTTCTGCATATTCCCTGTTTCATGTTATGTCTAGAACTTGACCAGTGTGTATGCAAAGTGAAATAAAGAGTGTGGGTTTAGGAGATGATATAGGCATTTCTTTGATAGCCTTGTTTTTACCTTCTATTTTACCTACCTATTGTCAATAATCCTAGTAGGCCCCATTGAGCCTGTAACTTTTTATTTGGAAGCCTCATATGAAGCCTAATCCTTTTTTTGAAGGACCTTACTTTGATCCAAAAAAAAAAAGCTCCGAAGTGCTTTAATTGTAAAAAAAAATTGAGTAAGCAGTGTGAAATTCAACATGTAGGAGAAAGGTCAAATTGATGTCCCAAGATAATAGTTGTTGGTGTTTAAAGTTGATATGTTGTGGTTGGGAGTGATATAATTGGTGTTGAAATATTCCCATGGTTGTGGAAAACAAAAATAAATAAATCTTGAAGGAATAAAAAATACGCCCACTATGTGTTTGTAAAAGTACTTAAAAGAGATGGGGCAAAACAAAAAGATATGGGTAGATGGAAAAGGTGTGAATAGGTTGTTCAAAGATGGTTTTATGTGATAAATTGTGATGTATTAAAGAACTTAGAAAAAATAGTCACTACTCTTGGTCAAAATAGTTCCTACACGTCCCTTAGCCTATATTACAACCCATAAAAAATGAATTTGATCCTAAATTTCACATTCTAATATTAGTGGAGTATGACACTAAGGGAAATCCTATGGTTCATTATGTATAATTTGTGAATTCTTTGTGAGAGTGAGCGTAACTTGATTTGTATACCCATTGTCATAATATACATTATTATGAGTGATTATGGGTAACTCTCTTGTGGTAAGGGGAACATATTTGATGAATATGGGTGATTCTTGTGATGTCTTTGATTGAGCAATTAGCATGAATTTGCCACTTGTGGAGTCCATTCTTGAGGTTAGGATGTTTTGAAGTAGGATTCTTGAGCTTTCAATTGTGTATAACATGCTTAGTGTTGTAAACTTGCATTCCGTGTAATCATTGTAGTGCTAGCTTGAATGTCTTGCTATTAGTATAAGTGTGAAGTCTTTCCAGCTCATTTTTTTTATAGTGAAGAGTTTTTTGAGGACGAACAAGGCTTTAAGTGTTGGGTGGTGATGTTGGGTATATTTATGCATTGTAACATTGCTATTCTAGCCTTTTTAGCCTTGTTTTGAGGATGATTCATGTGCTTAATGTTTTAATAATAATATAAATGTGCATCTAAGTGTCCATGTATGTGTTTACAATGTTTAATGATGCTTTCACACAAGTTTTGATTCAAATTGATCATTTAGAGTTCAACCGAGAAAACTAGTGTTACTAGCTTGAGCTAGGTGTTTGTCTAATCTATCATGTTGGGTTCTAACGTGTTTAAAAAGTTACTTAGGTTGTTATTATGTTTTTATATATGAAACAACATTATTATAATGCTCAAGGGTAAATTGGAGAAATACAAGAGTCAAAACAATAAGCTTAAGCTCAATGTGAATTTAGCCTATGCTTAGCTCGTGTGTCTAGCTCACCGTCTTGGATGTTGTGTTTTTTTTAGCTCTAAATTGTTATGTTTTATGATATAGAATGTTTTTTTATGGATTATGATGATATATTAATGATTTAAAAGCTTCCAATAAGGTGGAAACAACTCAAAAAGGTGTTGAATGGATCAATAGAAGCACAATATACAACTTGGACTAAATTTGGACACCTAAAATTTTCAGGGCGTGTTAGGGTACGTGGAAAGTCATTTTGGTGCGTGCATCACTCCAAAATATTAATAAGTAACCCAAATCAGTTTAATATCTATATTATGTCATGTAGAGACCCCTACTCAAGTCAAATGATCCCCGTGATGCGATCCTTGTCCAACCAACAAACAAATTCGTCTCCTATAAATAGGGCACTTATAATTGATGCTAAACACCTTGGACGACTTCGAAACTTGGATAGGGGATTGAAAACACTTAAATTAGGGTTTTTTTACTTTATTTTAGCTTTTTAATAGATTTTATCATGTATTCAATTATCTTGTTTATGGTTATGTCTATTAGCAGCTAAATGCCCTTTTCCGGGGTTAAGGCCAAGAACATGACTACTTTTATTTTGAATTAAGTTTGTTAAGTTGATTATCATTATTGGTTGTTTGTATATGATTTTTTTAACTATTTTAAGGATTATCTACCCTTAGAATACATCAATTGTTAACCTTGTGAACTCGGGGGAGGGAATAGGGCTATAGAACATGGGAATAAACAAAATATGGTTTGTATTATTTTATGAAATAAGGAATTCAAATTAGTCTCTAGGACAGGAATGTACTTAGGTGCCTTACTTGATTCACATGTAGGATGATAGTTTAAAGAACTTAGTTGAACTACTAGTTCCTCGCTCAATTATGTAGTTGTAAGATTCAAATTAGGTAAATGATTAGAGGTTGGGAGAGCATAATAATGTGATTAACCCTACAAATCAATAATCGAGATAAGTGATTTAATGAATGAAGTTCAATAATGTAGTATGATTGTTCGTAAGCCTTAACCCTGGATCTCTACCCATTGATTGTCTAGAGTCATTAATTTTCCACTTTAGCTTAGTTTCTTTTTAATTTTCAATTCTAAAATTTTATTGTTTACTTTTTCTCAATTGTTAAACTAGAATTGGGTATTTTTCGACACAAATCCCTGTGGGATCGATACTTGTCTTCATGAAGGCCAATTTAGTACATGGTAGACCACGTACACTTGCGTGTTCGCTTGGTTGCCTTCACCTCTACCTGAGATTCAATTCCTTCTGAGTCAACACATACTGCAAGCTTTTATGATTTAACTAAATATCCACATGCACTCCATACAGATAATGGTTTCATATCTTCAAAGCAAAAATCTCAGTTGCCAACTCTAAGTCATGAGTTGGACAAATCCTCTCATTAACCTTAAGCTTCTTGAAAGCATAAGCTACTACCTTACCATGTTTCATCAAAACGCAACCCAATCTCACAAGGAATTCATCGCAATACACAACAAACCTTTCAATACCCTCGAACAGGGACAAAACCGGCACAGAAGTCAACTTATCCTTCAATTTCTCAAATCTACCCTCACAAGCATCGAACCACAAGAACTTAACCTTTTTCTGAGTCAACCTTGTCAATAGAGAAGCAATAGAAGAGAAACTCTCCACAAACCTCCTATAATACTCAGCCAAGCCCAAAAAGCTCCTAATGTCGGTTGGAGTTGTGGGTCTAGGCCTTTTTTTAACTGCCTCAACTTTCAGTGGATCCACCTTGACCCCCTCACTAAAAAAAACATTCCCAAGAAAGGTCACAATACTTAGCCAAAACTCACACTTAGAAAATTTTTCTTACTATTTCTGGTCCTAAAGAGTCTGCAACATAATTCGGAGGTGATTGGCATGATCTTCCTCACTCTTAGAGTACACCATGATATAATCAATGAAAACTATCACAAAAATTACAAAAAATGCTTGAACACCTGATTCATAAGATCTATGAAAGAATCCAGAGTTAGTACACCCAAATAAAATAATCAGGAACTCATAATGAACATACCGGGTTTGAAAATCTGTCTTGGGAATATCATCATCCTGAATGTTCAACTGATGATCGCCCGAACAAATATAAATCTTAGAGAAACACCTAGCATACCTAAAGTTGATTAAAAATGTCATCAATCCTAGGAAGAGGGGTACTTATTTTTAATTGTCACCTTATTCAGTTGACGATTGTCTATACACATCCGGATAGAGCCATCCTTCTTTCGCACGAAAAGTATACGAGCACCCCATGGAGAAACACTAGGATGAATGAAACCCTTATCAAGAAGATCCTTAAAATGCTCTTTTAGCTCCTTTTATTCAGTTGGATCCATCCTATAATGAGGAATAGAATTGGGACGGGTATTTGATAGTAGACTAATCCCTATATCTATCTCCCTATTGGGAGAAACCCTAGGAAGATCATCGGGAAACACTTTCAGAAATTCATTAACCACCAGGACAGATGCCAAAAAAGGACTTCAAGAATTAGAATGCTTAACTTGAACTAGCTGATACAAACACCCTATGAAAATCTACTTACGGGCTCTAAGATAGGAAACAAACCTCCCTTTGGGCACTAAGAAACTCCCCTTCCATTCGATCACCAATTCATTATGGGATTGAAAACTGATCTTTCAGGTCTTACAATCCTGAGAAACATAGCACAAATTAAGTGAATATATCACTAAGATCATATCAAAATCCACCATATCAAGTTCTATCAAATCCATCAAAGATGGAAAATACACAACCCAAATTGATATTTCTAGCAACTATCGAATCACCCACCAGAGTAGAAATTGAAAAAGGGTCAAAAATATTTTTAGGACCAAAACTAAAGTGTACATCCATATAAGGGGTCACATAAGAAAGGGTAAAACCCGGATCAAGCACATAATAAACATCACAAGAGAAGAGTTGTATCATACCACAAACAACATCAGGGATACCTCAAATTCTTGGGAAATAGCAAGCGTATAGAGATGATTCTAGCCAAAGCTAGTAGCTGAAGTAGTGACCTTAGGTGTAGGAGACAAGGAAGTAGTGACCGATCCTTATTAGCTCCAATCACGACATTGGCTATAGGATAATTCCTCAATAGATAACTAGGCTATCCATTATTAAAACATAAGTTCCTTCCCTCCTCGCAATAACCACAGTAAAGATTCCAACAAAATTGATAATGAGGATAATGTGGGTCTGACTAAGCTCCACTCACCTTAGACTAGACACCCTGTACCATAAGACCACTGCTAGCCTAAAAATGACGGTCACCTAAAGGCTTAGGATATAGAGCACTAGCTTTTCAATAAGAATTTTCCTAATTCTTTTTCTTGGTCCACTGCCTACCATCTCTCCTACTATTGACCTACACCCTTCTCATAATATCTTAACTTTTTGTTCTATCTCTCTCTCATATCTACCTGCTTCTTTTTCTTATCCCCACCTACTTTAAATAAACCACCAGCATGGAGATGTCTATGTCATTATTCAACATAGCATTCTTACACTGAAGAACCAAATCACAGGACAAACCAGAAGAAAACTTCCTTATTTTGGATCTCATGTTAGCCACTAACTCCTAAGCATAACAAGACAACTACTGAAATTTTAGAGCATACTCCTTCACACTTCTCTTACCCTGCTTCAAATTCATAAACTCTCTAGCCTTACCTTTTCTCAACTCCATAGGAAATAAGTGTTAAATAAAGGAACCTAAAAACTTATCCCATACCGTTGAATCAGCATCATCGCCCCTCATAGATTTACACTTCTCATATGACATATAAGTTACATCCTTTAACAAATACACAGAAAACTCTACACCCTCAGAATCGAAAGCATACAACACCCTTAAAATCTTCTCCATCTCATTAATGAACCCCTGAAGATCCTTCTCAACCTTAGAGCCTGTAAATGTTGGGGATTCAACCTCACAAACTATCCAACCCGATTGATATCAGATCATTAAGCAACATAACTAACATTATCAGACTAACAATACTGAGATGTCATCAATCGAGTAAGCATATGAATAGACTAACAAAACTCTGCATTAGATATATCTCCCTGAGGTATCTGGGAATATGTATCACTAGCTAGGGAAGCTTAAGAAGGACTAGAATGGATTGGTGGAATCCCACATAGAGCAATACAATTGAGAACATGGGTTCTAGATTGGGTCTACACTCCATAAATAGGGTGATCCCCTCTATATTTTTCTCGGGTAGGACAGAGATTCCAATAAAGTTTCTCAGACAGTCAGATATTTGGGGAGTCCTGATCTGAAAAGCGAGTAAGTCAAGAGCTAGAGAAGTTTCAAAATAATTAGACTCTATAACCCAAAATAGAACCCAAAGAGGGGAAACATTCCTAAGTGACTTATAGCCTCCATTCTATAAGTATGGTGCGCTATACATCCATAAAAGGTACTCTCCTAGACATGGATTTATAGATATCTAATAAACCTGAATCGTGCTCTAATATCAACATTGTCATGACCCAAACCTAGGCTTGGCCATAATAGGTAATCTCAAGCCCACCATAGGCCGAAGATGACCCTTTTAGCCTTACCTCAAGAGCACATAAATGTAAATAACGGAAGTCAACCAAATATAATAATATGAAGGATAGATAAACCAAATAAGATTTTGAGAATCAAAACCAACAACCATCCAACACATGTCTGTAAAATCATCTAAAACTAGAATATCAAATTACGTTGGGACATACCCCCGACTATGACAAAAGTAATCTAAAAGTACTAAGATAGTAATAAAATTAGTGAAATGGCTAGCCTTTCGATAGATTAAGGCTCACCACTTTACAATAAACCTATAGGAATACAAAATAACCTAACGTTGCACAAGAGTAATAGAAAAACCTTTATACCCTACATTATTAAATGATGTAGCATCTAGGGACGGCCAGTGGGATAAGCACTAGCATATAACTCAGAGAAAGTGATAAAATTATGCGAATGTCAAAACCAGTCAAAAGCAGATGCACAATATTCATATATACATATATAGGATATTAGGATAGGGACAAAGGTAATGAACATGAGAATTTTAACCATTAACCTGAACTTGTGGCTTTCTCCATCCTAATAGCACCTATAGGCTATATGGGTTCAGTTTTCTCTATCGAAAGGGCCTCAGTACATGTTAGCCACACGAACCAAAGATACCGAATAAAATGCTAAACACACTAAGGATTTAGCCATCTTAAAATATAACGTATGAACCAAGAACATCTTTATATAGACCTCCACATGGACAAACGTGATTTCCAGTGTTAGTCCCCCCAAGACTACACCTTCATAGTGAGCTATACAATCTTGTTTAAACAAAACTTAAAATAGTTTTCACACATAAATCAAACCATTAACCCAGGAGTCTTATATTAAGGCCTTTACCACTAGCTATCATCACACCAATTATGCTTGTAAGCTTATATAAGTATGCTATTCCAATCCATCTAACCATTTGACTCCCAAGTTCAACATAAAAATCTAAACCATGGCCACCAAAGGCCTTTTAAATCTGTTTTATCCATTTATCCATTAATGCAATTCAATGGGTTCATAAGTAAGTTGAATTATGCAATTATCTATGTTCATAAATAAAATTAACAAAGTGGGTTGGGGTTAATTCCATTACCAAGAAAAAAAGCCATTATTTTGGGGAAACCCATGTTCCCCATTCAAATTCCCATAACAATGCACCCATTTATTCCAAAAATCATAAATTAAAGAATAAATCATCAATTTTAAACATGGGAAAAGTAATTCAAGTAATTTGAATCAAAATCCCTTAACACAATTTCAATTTCATCAATAGAAACCACATGGATAATGAGTAAACAAAAGCCACAATTTAAATTAAATTTAGAAAATGAGATAAATGTCTAAAATACACTAAAAATTAAAGTAAATTTGATGTTCAGATCTTGGATGGGGAATCTTATTTAAAACCCTTGAGTTTTCTTGGATTTTGAGTTTAAGAGAGAAAAAATGGAGTTTGATCCTTGGAAATTAAAGGGAATGGGGTTATTTATATTTAAAGATCTATAAGGAGTAGAGAGACCAAAATACTCTCACCCCAAGTGAAAAATAACAAAACTTGATTATTTTTACATTGGATCGTGGAACGCCCTTAACGTGGAGGCTAACCTCCACGGCACGCCATTATTGTGGAGGCTAACCTCCACGGCACGCCACTATTGCGGAGGCACAATGCCTCAGAGTTCCATATAGCCTCTTATCCCTTCCAAAAAATTTTAAAATTTCCCAAAATACCCTTTTAACACCTTAAACATAATTCAAGTCAAAAGTTAACATTACAAATATGGGAGGGTCAAAAATAAAATAGTTTAAATTTTTGAAGACTTATATATTTTTACTTATAGCATATTTTCCTTGTGATTTTCACTTGTATTACACATTTATGTATAAGTAAATAGTCAAAAATTCTATTTGACATCTCATAAAGAATTTAACATCATATATCCAAATTAAGAATATTTTAGAATTATTTAGCATAAATTGATCCTATGATCATAGAAATTAGTTACAACGAGCATGACTAGTTCCTGTATTAATCAAATAATTTGAATTATTTTATATTTATATTAAAATTTATGGTTTTTATATTATGAGCAATTATGAATAGTTTTGAGAGTAATATTTAGCTTTGAGTGGACAAGGGTTCTAGATAATTCAAGTTCCAAAACTATGTGTCATCACATGTATTATTTTGCCCAGATGGAATCAGTTGACTAGATCCACATCATTCATGGATTTAAACCCTTGGCAAGGTATATTGCACCCTCCCACTAAAATGCATAACTTTGGACTCCATATTCTCTCACATGGTTTATGTTAATTAAAGAACCTCCCATAGAAATAGTTTCAGCATGGTTATATACATGAGCCACAGTTTCAACTAGAGTAACTTCCTTCATGATTTGTAGCTATGTTTCACTATTGAATTAATGATCTTAATTTTGTGTCATTTTGCATCAGATTATACTCTCTTTAGATAAATTATTTATTTAGTATGTTTTCAATCGGTATAATTACATACATTATTTATGTCCTGCATGTCTCACATGCTTAGTACATTTAAAGTACTAATGACATACCATTATCTTGCACTATATCCTACAATGATATGGATTTTGATGCTCAGTCTCAATCATGTATTTAGATACACTCTAGTAGAGTCACCTAGACTTGTGGTGAGTCCTCATCATTTAAGGACAGTTTACTTTAGTTATGATTTTTAAGACTTTATTCAGTGTAATTCATTTAGAGTTAGTTGGGGGATTATCTAAGGAATTCATTAGTTTATTAGAGACATTAAGACAAACTTTGATAGTTCTGCTTATTGTTTAGTTTAGATTTGATATTAGACTGAATATTTTATGTTAGTTATTCCATTTCTGATCAATCATCCTTATGATTTGTTTTAGCTTACACATTTATTTTGGTATATATTTTAGTGTCATATTAGTATCAACAGTTAGCTTGAGACCACTTTTGGTTCTTAGTACCATGACGCTTTCAGGGTAATGACTTAAATTATTACATCATCATAGTGTTAAGTCTTCAGGTAGGACTTTATTACAACCAACATACATCACTTTAGATAATAATTTCAATATCTAACCTAGTTGGGAGGGCCTCCTCATATCTTGCAGGGTATAGGACCTATCTTTCTATGTGCATCTGCTAAATAATCCTTATAGGTTAAAGATCAACTAATATTACTGTAAAAACATAATCCTATGGTGATATGTAATTATGAGATTTAGGTTTTCTATGTTGTATATACTCAATGCTAAATAATCCTCTAAAAATAATTCATATAATGATATGCTCAGTAAAAGATAAATCACTATCTAAATATTAATAAAGCTTGAATTTTTACTAAATTCATATTTTGAAACTGTCATAAACTTCACCCTTCTATGGTTTACCCTATCAATACCATCATAAGTATGAAATTCATACTTTAAACATAAATTTCAAGAATAATGTACAAAATCATGTAAAGAATAAAAGTCCAACAAGAAAATACCTCACTATGCTTATAGTGAATGCAATTTCTATAGAAACCATGATCATAAATAAGGACTTTCATAAAATCATGAAAATTGCTTAAATAGAGAGAGAATTAAAAGTGTGTTTGAAAACCCTAACAATAAAGTTATATTTAGGAAAATTGAGAGCGTTTTAGATATGTGGATGAAAGAAAATCCTCATTGAGGTCCTACATACCTGACTAGAAGTGTTCTTAGAGTGAATCTTGAACTTGGGAGCTTTAGAGGTTTGGGATTTTAGAAACCCTTATATGTGTTTTTGAGTTTTTGGAGAAGGGGAAAGGAATTAGGAGAGGCTATTATATATTTTTTCTTAAAAACAACCCTTATTGCATATTTAAAGACATGGGTAGGGGCCTTGTATAAGGAAAGGACTAAGGTACCCCTCATAAAACTACTTATAGATGATAAAAAATCTCATCGAATGAATCACTACATGGTTCATGGACCTATCCACTATTTGTGGGATGATCTGTCATTTGAGACAAAGAGTTAGGAGTTCTTAGCTCAATCCCATAGTATGTTGTAATACCCCATATTTCCCAAGCTCATTTTAGCTCTTAGTACATGAGCATTTCTATATAAAATTTTCAAACTACTCAGAATTTTTCAGTATATAGCTTACCATTGTGTAGGAAATTCAGTTACCTTGCCAACGATATAAAATTCCCCCAAATTTGATAACTGAGAGAGAAATTATAGCAATTTTTATAAAATAGTGTGTCAAATAGTGCAGCAATGCGTCACGGATGCAATGCATCACGGATGAAGTCTAAATGGGAATTATTAATTTTCGGTGTGCCATCGCAATTTCAGTGCATCGCACTAAAATTCCAGCTCACAATTATCATTTTCCAGTAAGGGACCGCGATCCCAGTGCATCGCACCACTAGCCATTTTCCCGACTGTCATTTTCCAGTAAAGCAATGCGATACCACCACATCGCGCCAAGAGAAAATTTCTTTTCGTTGTTTTTATGAACAGTGCCAGCCATATTATAGTGGCTTGTTGGGGTGGTGGCCAAATTTGGAATATTTCAATAACGAATTTTAATAACTTTTCTGGGGTAAATTGGTTCTTTTCCATGGCCCTAATCAGTCCTATATATGAAATTAAACCCTAAATAACCTAATTATATCTTAATGCTCATTCTTTCCAAAATTAAAAGCTTTCTCTCTCAACTAGCAAACCCTAGTTTTCAAGAATCAAGAACAATACTGAAGAATCCTTCCAAGAATCTTCAAGAATAAATCTTCTCAAGTATGTTAAGTGTTTATTCATGGGTCCCTTTCACCTATGAAGCCCACGTATCCAATTTAAATACAAAGTTATGATCTTTTCAAGTTATTTATGATTTGAAATTGTAATTTTTACCATGAAATCCCATGAATCTTGTCCTATACCATGTTTTTAAGAAACTAATGTTGATTATTATACTCCACATGTTTAAATGATGTTTTTCGCTAATTTAATTTATGATTTATGATATTGGTGTTGAAATTGTGCTTTTACTACAAGCTTTAAACTATTCTCATGCTTAATGTACACCATGTATATCAAGTGTTTGATGAAATGCCTATAAGAGTGGGTTTTAAATATATTCTCCCATCTTATGTCCTTAAAGATTTGTACTATTTTTACTCTTATTGCTATTAAATCCTAGGGGTTATGAATACCCAAAAATATAGCTATTTACTTAGTCTCAGTAGATTCATAATAGTTTCAAACATAATATGAGCAATATCAGTTTTGTTAGTTATCATAATCAGTTAAACTCATAAAAGTTTAGTATTCCGAGCCAGTTCAATTAGGAGTGGGATTTAGCACCGAGCAAGTACAGAGATGGCTGCTTCCCTGTCAGATAGGCAGAGTCATTAGTATAAGTCTCTATACTCCAGAACTACGTAGCCAACGTAGGATAAGAGGAGTCACCCATCAGATTAGTCTTGACTACCTCGCAGGGGTCACCCATTATTTTTGGCTTGACACTCTTAGTCCTTTGAGAAAGTACATCAGTATAGTGAATCTACACAGCCAGCGTTAGTACCCGTGGCACAGTACTAACACCCTTCCAATTGGAGTTTCAGGTTGGACCCCAAACTTTCTCATTGGGGCATGTCAGTTAGATAATAGCTCCCACAGTCTCAGTCCAATAATTAGTCCAGTAATTTAGTTCCAATTGCTTGATATAGCATAAAGATATCAATTATTCAGTTAAAAAATTTCAGTATTTCGGGATGTACAGATTATAATAAGAACATATTATATGCTTGGTCATGCATCCTCAGTACTTACAGATTTCATGCATCATCAGTATTTAAAGATTTCATGTATTTTCAGTACCTACAGATTTTATGCACTCTATTCAGTACTTCATATTGTATGCATTAATTCAAATAATTAATATTCATGTTCATGAAACCATGCATATCAGTCTACCTCATTTAGCATACCAATACATTCAAACTACTGATTGTATACTCTTTTCTTGTAATATGATGTATCATATGATAGGTTCAGATGCCCAGTTTTTGAATTGGATATAGATTTTTTAGACCATCAGTTGTTGCAGTGGTGAGTCCTCATATATTGAGGACAGATTATTTATATTCATGTTTTAAGTTTAGAAGTTAATTAGAGTTAGTTGGGGCCTGTCCCATCAACTCATATTTAGTCAATTAGAGGCTTTCAGACACTATAGTTACATATTCAGTATTCAGACTTGAGTTGACATTGTTGAATTCTTTTATCAATTTAGTTTGCAAATTCTATCATTTTTCATTACTTTAAACCTTATGTCTTATAAACTGTTCTTCTGCATATATTATATTTTATTCAGTGTTTATAATAGGTACCAGCTCATGGGTTAGCTTGTGGTCCTTTAGGACTGAAAGGACCATTTGGCTCCCAAGGTGTACTCTCAGGGTATTACAAACTTGGCATCAGAGCCTAAGGTTTTAAAGTGTCCTAGGAAGATTGAAATCCACATCAACTAAAGTCTTGTACATGGCCGTGAAGCGTGCCACACTTATGGACAAGAGGCTAGGAGATATTTAGGAAAAGTTTCCCTTCTTTTAGTATTCAGGTCATGCGAGTGGGAATAATTCTCATGTTAAACTCTCTGTCTAATTTATTCTCCCTTCTATTTATACTTATATGCCTCCCAGAAAGCTAAACAGAAGAAGAAATGTAAACCAACCAGCACCTCAGCCCATTCTGGAAGATCCCCTGAATGAGCACATTTCTCATGCAGAGTTTAGAGCTGCATTCACTACTTTAGAATAGTCTGTAATGGCTTAAAATACACAGTCATCTATTGTTCCGGTCAACCTAGTGGCAAATACTATCATAGCTAGAATTTGTGACTTCACCCAAATGAATCCTTCATCCTTTTTAGGATCTAAGTTTAAAGAGGATCTACAAGAATTCTTAGATATCTTGTAAAAGGTAACAGATATTATGGGGGTAACTTCTAGCAAGAGTGATGAATTGGCTGCTTACCAGTTGTAAGATATATCTCATACATGGTTTAGGAAGTGAAAGGCAAATAGAGGCACGGATGTAGGGCCTGTAGAATGGGAAGAGTTTGCTACTACTTTCTTAGATAGGTTCTTCCCGCTAGATTTGAGAGAGGCTAAAGTGTTAGAGTTCATTAACTTGAAGGGGCAACATGACAGTGAGATAGTATTATCTCAAGTTTACTTAGTTAGCAAAATATGCCCCTTATGTGGTAGTTGATAGCAGGTCTAAGATAAGTAAGTTTGTGTCTGGTATATCTGACAGCATGGTCAAGGAGTGTAGGACTGCGATGCTAATTAGAGGGATGGACTTGTATAGGTTGATGGTCCATGCTCAATAGATTAAGGATTAGAAGGCTAAGAAGAGAGAGGGTAAACAAGAGAGCTAGAATGGGTAGTTTTAATTTTGGTCAACCAAGGTCAAAAGGTGGAAACCGTCCTCAGTTTCTTCAAAAATCTTCAGTCCTATCTCTATCCTCATCTAGTACCCAAGTTAAGAAATGATCATAAGGTTAGGGAACCAGTCTCTAAGTCCCAAGGCAGTGGTAACAATGCTCGTACAAATCCTATTTGCCAGAAATATGATAGAAACCATTAGGGTGAGTGTAGAGATGACAGTGATCCATGATTTTATTGTGATAAGCCAGGCCATCAAATTAGGGAGTGTCGGGTAGTTTCTCAGAAAGGTAGGGATTTGCGCCAATAGGGCTAGAACCATCAGTCATTTGTTCCAGTCGGTCGCCCAATTCAGCAGGGTGCCACTTCCAATGCTACTAGTGGTCAATGTCCAAATAGATTTTATACTCTTCAGTCTCAACAAGATCAGGAAAATTATTCTGACGTAGTTACTAGTATGTTGCAAGACTTTCATTTTCATGTTTATTATTTATTAAACCCAAGAGAATCTCTTTATTTTATAACTCCTTATATAGTCATCAACTTTGGAGTCAGTCGTGAAATCTTAGCAGAGCCCTTTTTAGTATCTACCCCAGTAGGTATTTCTATTATATCAGGTGGGTATACAAGAACTGCTCTGTTAAAGTATCTCAGAAAGTCACCTCAGTTGATCTTGTAGAGTTAGAGATGACTAATTTTGATGTCACTTTCAACATAGATTGGATCCATTCATGCTATGCTTCAGTTGATTGCAAAAACAAAGTTGTTCGTTTTCAGTTTCCAAATGAACTAGTCCTTGAATGGAGGGGTAGTGCTACAGCGCTTAGGGGTCAATTCATTTCGTACCTTAGGGCAAGAAAAATAATATCCAAGGGATATATCTACCATCTTGTTAGAGTCAAAGACTCTAGTTTAGAGACTCTTAGTCTTGAGTCAGTTCCAGTAGTAAATGAATTTTTAGATATGTTTCTCAAAGGATCTCCCCGGAGTTCCTCCCTAGAGGGAAATTGACTTTGGAATAGACCTTCTTCTAGATACTCAGCCTATTTTTTTCTTCCATATAGAATGGCTACGGCTAAACTCAAACATTTGAAATAACAGTTAAAAGACCTTTTAGATAAGGAGTTCATCATACCCAGCGTCTTCCCGTGGGCGCACCAGTTCTATTCGTGAATAATAAAAATGGTTCTCTGAGAATGTGTATTGACTACCATCAATTGAACAAAGTCACAGTCAAGAACAAATATCCACTTCCTAGAATCAATGACTTGTTCAACCAACTTTAGGGTACCATCTATTTCTCCAATGTATACCTCAGATCAAGCTATCATCAGCTTAGAGTTGGATAATGTGACAATCCAAAAACAGCTTTTAGAACTTGGTATGGTCATTTTGAATTCCTAGTCATGTCATTTGGTCTCACCAATGCCCCAACAGCTTTCATAGACTTGATGACATCCTTGTCTACTTCTATACCGAAAATGATCATGCAGATCACCTCAGAATAGTATTACAGACTCTTAGAACCCATCAGTTGTTTGCTTAATTTAGTAAGTGCAAATTTTGGCTAAGATCAATAGCATTCCTTGGTCATATTATTTCCATTGATGGCATTAGAGTTGATCCTCAAAAGATTGAGGTAGTGAAAAACCAACCTAGACTCATTTCTCCATTAGATATCAGGAGTTTCTCGGGTTTAGCTGGAAGTTACCGTTGGTTTGTTGAAGGGTTTTCATCTATTACATCCTCCATATCCAGATTGACTTCGAAGAAAGTCAAGTTTCAGTAGTTAGATTCCTGTGAGAAGAGTTTTTAGGAGTTGAAGACTCGACTCACCTCAGCTCCAGTTTTGACCTTGCCAGATAGTTCAGATGGGTTTGTTGTGTTTGTGATACTTCCATAGATAGGTTACATTGTGTTTTGATGAAGATAGGTAAGTTCATAGCCTATGCCTCCAGACAACTTAAGCCTCATGGAAGGAATTACCCTAACCATGATCTTGAGTTAGTAGTTCTTATGTTTGCCTTAAAAATTTAGAGGCAGTATTTTAATGGAGTGCATGTAGATGTGTTCACGGATCACAAAAACTTGTAGTATGTGTTCTCTCAGAATGATTTGAATTTTCAAAAGAGAAAGTGGTTAGATTTGGTGAAAGACTATGACATAACTGTTCTATATCATCCGAGCAAGGCCAATATAGTGGCAGACGCCCTCAGTAGATTATCTATGGGCAGTGTTTCTCACGTTTAGGATGATAAGACGAAGCTAGTTTAGGAATTTCATCAACTTTCTATATTAGGTGTTCGTTTGGTTGATTTCGCTAAGGGTAGTATTTGTGTTCAGAATAGTTGGGAATCTTCTTTGATCTCCGAAGTGAAAGAAAAGCAAAATAGAAACCCTAGTCTAGTCAAGTTAAAAGAGTCAATCAGAGATCAAAAAGTAGAGGATTTATCCCAAGAGGGAGATGGTGTGTTGTGTTGCTAGGGTAAACTGTGTATATGCTAGGTGAAGATGATTTGAGGTAGAAAATTCTTATAGAAGCATAAAGTGAGCAATTATCGATTCATCTAGGGGCTACTAAGATATACTGTGATTTGCAGGAGATCTATTGGTAGAGTAGGATGAAGAGAGATATTGCACAGTTTATAGCTAAGTGCTCTACATATCAGCAGGTTAAGGTTCAATACCAGAAGCCTAGTGGGTCCATGCAAAAGTTTGGTATTCCTATATGGAACTGGGAAAAAGTGAACATGAACTTTGTGATGGGTTTGCCTCTTAATCGTCACCAGCATAATTCTATTTGGGTCATAATAGACAGTATGATCAAATTAGCTAATTTATTGTAGTCCATATTTCTTATTCAGTCGAGGACTATGCCAAGATCTACCTCAGAGAGTTAGTCAGGTTGCACAGTGTTTTTCTATCTATCATTTTGGATAGAGGTACTCAGTTTACCTCTCACTTTTGGAAAGCTTTTCAGAAGGATCTTGGTACCCAAGTTTATCTCAGCACCACTTTTGACCTTCAGACAGATGGCCAAGTACAAAGGACCATTCAGACTCTAGAAGATATGTTAATAGCGTGTGTAGTTGTCTTTAAGGGCTATTGGAATGATCACTTTCCTTTGGTCGAATTTGCATATAATAACAGCTATCATTCCAGTATCCATATGGCTCCATTTAAAGCTTTTTATGGAAGGACATATAGATCTCTGATTAGTTGGTTTGAAGTAGGTGAGACTACTATTTTAGGGAATGACTTAGTGTTTTATGCCTCAGAGAAGGTTCAGTTAATCAGGGATAGGCTTAAGACAGGCCAGAGCCCACAAAAATTACATACAGATGTGAGGAGAAAGGATCTTGAGTTTAAGATTGGCGACTTTGTTACCTAATGCTCTCTCCCATAAAGGGAGTAAAGATGTTCATCAAGAAGGGAAAGCTTAGTCCCCGATATATCGGTACTTACAGAATTCTCAGTCATTTCAGAAAGGTAGCTTACGAGCTTGAGTTGCCTTCATATCTAGCTTCAGTGCACCCAGTATTTCATGTCTCCTTCCTAAAGAAATACATCGGAGACCCAGCAGTTGTATCTCCCTTAGAGGACATAAATATTCAGAATGTTCCTCTTTCGAAGAGGTTTCAGTCCAAATACTCGATCGCCTGATTCGCACTAAGTAACAAAGAAGTTCTCTTAGTCAAAGTTCTTTGGTGGAATCAATCGGTTGAGAGAGCTACTTGGGAAGCAAAAATAGATATACAGACCAAGTATTCTCACCTCTTCTCTGCAAACTTAGATTCATCTTAAGGTAACAGTCCTTCTTAGATCTACTCAGTTCCATGCTCTGTTACAGTTACAAACTTAGTATCAGTTCTCGTTGTATATCATCTTCATGACATCATGCATTCATGAACCATTTCAGCCATATACTCATGCATCAGATATGCATTTTCAATATAAAAACTTAGTTCATTAGTAGTTTTAGTTATTCAATCATGTTACAGTTATGCAAGTTCTGTGTGTAAACTCAATCTATCTGTATTTCTCAGCTTAATCAGTCGCATTCGAGGATGAATATTCACAAGGGGGAGATATTGTAATACCTCATATTTCCCTAGCTCGGTTTAGCTCTCAGCACATGAGCATTCCTATATAAAATATTCAAAATACTTAGAATTTTTCAGTTTAGAGGTTACCATTGCATAGGAAATTTAGTCAGCTTTTCAATGATATAAAATTCACCCAAATCCGATAACTGGGTGACACGTTATAGCAATTTTTGTAAAATAGTGTGTTCAAATGGTACATCAACGCATCGCGGAGGTAGTCCAAATGGAAATTGTCAATTAACAGTGTGCCATCGCGATTTCAGCATGTCGTGACAAAATTCCAATTCACAATTGTCATTTTTCAGTAAGGGACCGCGATCCCACCGCATCGCGCCAATAGCTATTTTATCGATTGTCATTTTCTAGTAAGGTAACACGACCATTGTGTTGCACCAAGAGCAAATTTTATGTTCGTCCTTTTTATGAAATGTGCCAGTCATATTCCAGTGGCTCACCACGATGCAGTGGCATCGCGGTGTTGGCCAAATTTGGGATATTTCAGTAATGAATTTTAATAACTTTTCGGGGGTAAATTGGTACTTATCCATGACCCTAATCAGTCCTAAACACAAAATTATCCCCTAAATAACCTAATTATATCTTAATTCGCTCATTCTTTCCCAAATTAAAAGCTTTCTCTCTCAACTAGCAAACCCTAGTTTTCAAGAATCAAGAACAATACTCAAGAATCCTTCCAAGAATCTTCAAGAATAAATCTTCCCAGGTATGTTAAGTGTTTATTCATGGGTCTCTTTCACCCATAAATCCCTCGTATCCAATTTAAATACAAAGTTATGATCTTTTCAAGTTATTTATGATTTGAAATTGTGATTTTAACCATGAAATCCCATGAATCTTGTCCTATACCAAGTTTTTATGAAATTGATGTTGATTATTACACTCCACATGTTTAAATGTTGTTGTCCACTGATTTAATTCATGATTTGTGATATTGGTGTTGAAATTGTGCTTTTACTATAAGTTTTATACTATTCTTATTCTTAATGTACACTATGCATATCAAGTGTTTGATGAAATGCCTACAAGTGTGAATTTTAAATAAATATTCCCATGTTATGTCCTTAAAGATTAGTACTATTGTTACTCTTGTTGTTATTGAGTCGTAGGGGTTATGAATACCCGAAAACATTTGTTTACTTAGTCTCAGTAGAGTCAGAGTAGTTTCAGACATAATATGAGCAATATCAGTTCAGTTAGTTATCATAATCAGTTAAACTCATAACAATTCAGTAATCCGAGTTAGTTCAGTTGGGAGTAGGATTTAGCGCCAAGCGAGTACAGATATGGTTGTTTCCCCGTCAGATAGGCAGAGTTGTTAGTAGAAGTCTCTGTACTCCAGAACTACGTATCCAGCGTAATATAAGAGGAGTCACCTATAAAACTAGGCTTGACTACCTCACAAGGGTCACCCGTTAGTTTAGGCTTGACACCCTTAGTCCATCGGGATAGTACATCAGTATAGTGGATCCACACACCCAGTGTTAGTACCCGTGGCATGGTACTAACAACCTTCCAATTGGGGTTACAGGTTGGACCACAAACTTGCTCATTGGGGCATGTTGGTTAGATGATAGATCCCACAGTTTTAGTCTAGTAATTCAGTTTCAGTTGCTTGACCATAACATACAGATATCAATGATTCAATTATCAGATTTCAGTATTTCATTATATACAGATTATAATCATAACATGTTATATTCTTGGTCATGCATCCTCAGTACTTATAGATTTCATGCATTAGCAGTATTTAAAGATTTCACGTGTTTTCAGTACCTACAAATTTCATGCACTCTATTCAATATTTCATGTTGTATGCATTAATTAAAACAGTTAATATTAATGTTCATAAAACCATGCATATCACCCTACCTCATTTAGCATACAAGTACATTCAAAGTACTAATCGCATACTCTTTTCTTGCACTATGATGTATCATATCATAGGTTCAAACGCCCAGTTTATGGATTGCACATAGATTTTCCAGACCATCAGCTATTGCAGTGGTGAGTCCTCATATTTTGAGGATAGATTATCTATCTTCATATTTTTAGTTTAGCACTTAGTTGGAGTTAGTTAGGACCTGTCCCATCAACTCATATGTAGTCAGTTTAGAGGCTCTCAGACACTACAATTAGTTATTCAGTATTCAGACTTCAATTGACATTGTCAGATTCTTTTATCAATTTGGTTTGCAGGTTCTATCAGATTTCATTACATAAAACCTTATGGATTATCAGTTTTTATTATACATATATTATTTTTTTTTTGTTATCACAACAGGTACCATCTCATGGGTTAGCTTGTGGTCCTTCGGGACTGTAAGAACCGTGTGGCGCCCAGGGTGAACTCTCAGGGCGTTACATTTATGATCCTATTCATTGACTCCAATGACATTTTTAAGCTCACTGGTTAACTTCGTGATTATTCCCACAGATCATAGACCTCTTCATGGATTGGGGATCAAATCCATTGCTTCCTAACATATTGACACGTTGTGGTGAAAAGATCACAATTTTCTTCTTTGAAATTAGATTAACAAATGATCGGTGGTTTGAGAATGAAGACTAAGAGACCTTTAATTTGGTGAATGTTCAACCCCAAAACTATCCATATTCTACGATTAATTATCATTGAAAGTAAACCCTAGTAAAATCTTATACTAAAACTCAGTCAGTAAAGTAACTTTCAACTTAACTTTGAGCTTAAATTTACTTATGATCTTACTTCATATACAAAGCTAATCCCACACTAAGGAATTGGTATTTACACCTATATACAATTAGAAATCATTAGATTCTGGTCTATACATATTTCAATAATGGCTTTTATCATAGTCCAGAAATTTGGGGTGTTAGAATATCTTCCTTTTTGGACCATTCATCCTCGAATGAAAACTAAATCTAAGTGAAAAGATGAATGAAAATACTATTGTTTTATCTATTAAAGTTTTGTCTTACTAACATAAATTGAGTTGGTTCATAGCAAGACTTGGAGCTAGACTAGACAGTACATAGCCTGACCATAATCATGGAACTATAAGATGATAATCTTATACATGAAAGTTTATATAAATTTCTATAGGAAGAAGATTACTACCTCAAATGTTATCATTAGTAGGTGAGAATAGGTGCAGGTACATAGACTTGATAAATTATTCAGCCTTCTATATAGCTTCCTCAGCTTCTTGATTTCTCTAAAATATCTTAAATGATGCTACCTCTTTCATTCTTAATTTGGTAATTTGATGATCCAAAAATTCAAGAAAAATCTCTTCATATTGAAAGACAATCCTTAATCTCGACATTTTAAAAAAGATCAATGAGCAATGGATATATAATACACTTCTTAAGCATAGATATGTAAAACGCAAGATAGAATGTTGTCAACTCTATAGGCAACACTAATTTGTATGCTACCTTTCTAATCCTGCTCAAAATTTAGTAAGGATATATATAATAAGGATTAAGCTTTCTTTTCTTACCAAATTCCAAATCTCTATGCCTCACATCAGAATACGACTTCTGTCGGCTTTCAAAAGTATTCAACTATTCTTTAATCAACATAACTTTCTCCATGGACGAATGGACTAAATTTGGCCCTATCAAATTAGTCCCACCTATCTTGAACCAACCAATACGAAACCTACACCTTTTCTGATAAAATGCATCGAATAGAGCCATCAAAATGCTAGAATTATAGTTATTAGTATAAGTAAATAAAATAAGAGGCAAATGATCATATCAATTACCTTCAAAGTTAATAATACATGACCTTAATATATTCTCAGGCATAAGAAATTTTCACTCTACTTGAACATTAGTCTATATATAGAAAGTTGTACTGAGATCTACCATGGTGCCTAAGCCTTTATGAAATGACTTCCAAAAATAAAATATAAATTGCATAACCCTATCTAAAATAATAGACAAGGAATCTCCATGAATTTAGACAAGCTTTTGCATATACAACATCACATAATCATTTGTTGAATCAAAGGCCATGATAGGCAAGAAGTGAGTCGACTTAGACTTCCTGCATATTATCACATAAATCAAATTATGTTGAAGATGAGTTCAAGATAAGCCTATGATAAAATCCATATTTATCATCTCCCTTTTACATATAGGAATACTAATATCTTGAGCCTTACCACCAAAACTTTTATGTCCTACCTTCACTAGATGAGAATTATGATATTCTGCTAAAAGTCTGCATTGTCCTTTTTTATTCTACTCTACCAAAAAACTTCCCTCAAAAGATTCAATACATCTTGGTGATACCTAGATGGATAAAATATCTAAAATTCTAAGTTTCAGACAAAATTCATTCCCTCAACGCATCTACATCGGGCACACACAACATACCATAGTACTAAAGTGTACCACCTTCCCTATATGAAAAGACTTCAACTTTCTGCTTATGGACTTAATACTTTCACTAATGCAATACCAGATCAATATCTTGCTTCTCATTCAAATTATTTACCAATAAAGACTTGGAACCATTTTGCACTATTACACCAGCATTATTAGAATCTATAAGGTAGACTCCCAAATGCATAAGTCTATCCACATCTTATATAAGATCTATTTTATCCTCTTCTACATAGGCAATACTTCCCACATACAACTTGTAAGATCATTGGTAACCATATTAGCCTTACCCAAATAGTATAGAACACTCATATCATAAACCCTTGAGGAGCTAAAACCATCTTATCAACCAAATATTAAACTCATTCTTTAGTAAAGACATACTTCATACTCTTATGATCTATAAAGACATCAACATACATACCATGGAGATGATGACACCAAATATGTATAGAAAATACTAAGTTTCTAACTCAATATCATGAGTTGGGCAGTCCCTTGCATGAACCTTAATCTATCTAGAAGCATAGGTAATAACCTTACTATTTTGTACCAAAATAAAACCAAGGAAGACTCGAAATGAATCACAATACACCATAAAACTATTTGTACTATTTAGCAAGGTCAAAACTAGACCTGAAGTAAGGTGATCCTTCAACTCTTAAAAGTTCTACTCACAAGCCTCCAACCACTGAAATTTAACCATTTTCAAATTAAGCCTATTCAATGAGGCTGAAAGGATTGAAAAACCATTTATGAACCTCTTTAGTAACTAGCTAAACCCAAGGAGTTTATCTAAAGGAGTTGTCAGTGTAGGCTAACTTTTGACACAAAATTCAACCAAAATTTATAGATAGATGATTACACAAATAGTTGTCTTTCTCTAAGGGTCTGAAGAATAATTCTAAGATGGTCAGCATTCTCACCCTTTCTACGAGAGTAAATCAAGATGTCACTATTAATACAATAGAAAACATGTCAAGATACTATTTGAACAATGTATTCCTGATATCCATAAAAGTTGCAGGAGCATTATTTAGTCCAAATAACATAATAAGAAACTCATAATGGCCATATCATATTTGAAAAATTGTCTTCAGAATGTAACACTCTCTAATATTTAACTAATGGTAACATGACCTGATATCAATCTTAGAGAAAAAGACGGCACCCGAAAGTTGGACAAACATGGCATTGATTCTAGAAATAATATACTTATTCTTAATTATGACCTTTTTAAATTGGTAATAATCAATGCATATCTGATGGATCCATCTTTCTTACTCACAAAAGAATTAGATCATCCTATAGGGAAAAACTAGGCTTGATATACCCCTTATCTAAAAGATTTTTCAACTGCTTCTCTAACTCTTTAACTCTATAGAAGCTAGTTGATAGGATGAAATAGATTTCGGTTGTGTATTATGAAGAATTTCTATCCCAAGGTCTATCTATCTATCAAGAGAAACTTTTGGAAGATCATCGAGATAGATTTTTAGAAACTCAATGACTATTGGTAATAACCAAAGATTTGAGGTCTCAAAAAAAGAATTACTAACCCTCACTAGATGATAGACTTTAGAGGTTATTTTTATAGCTTTGATATATGTGATAAAATAACCCTTAAGTACTATAGGATTACCCTTTCATTTTAAGACAAATTCATTGGAAAATTGGAATTTAGTAGCTCTATTTTTGCAATCAACAAAGGCAAAACAAGAATACAACCAGTCAATACCTAAAATATTATTGACATCTATTAAATATAATTCTACAAAATCAGATACGGCATCCATCTAATGGTCATAAATAGCACAACTCTGGAAAATTCTTGTAGCCACAACAGATTCTCGGACTGGATTGGAAATAGATAAGGGATCTAAGAGTTTTTTAGGAGTGACTTAAAAATTTACAACTTAACGAGTGAGAAAAGACAAAGTATATCTAGGCTATAACAAGACAAAAATATAAAGAGAGAAGAATTTTAACATACTAGTAATAACATTAAGGGAAGTCTCCTAACCTGATGATAAGACAAGGTATAGAAATAGTTCTGACTATTACTTGCACCTAAAATGGAACCTTTTGAACATTTTGGCTTGTTGGAAACTTGATCAAGTATCCTGAGCTCTGTTACCACTATTTCCATTCCTAGTTTATAGATAATCCTTAAGCCTATGATCTATCTATACATACCTGTAGCAACCTTCTCTACCATATAAACACTCACCGGGATAATTCTTTCCATATATATGATATAAGGTGAGTTATGAACCCTCTTCAAATATTATCCTGAGATCACAATGTTCTAACTTGATAATCATACCTAGTCTCTGGAGATGGTGTATTGGTTGAAGATGGAGTTGGTCCACATGACCTCTTATGAAAGCATGACTAGTTTTCATTACCGACCCTCTACTGACTGAACTTATTACCTGATGTTCGGGCCTTCTTATGATAAAATCATTCCTTATCATTTAACTTATCCTTGTCATCCTTCTAAATAAAGATTATAAGTCTAGTAATATCCATATCCCCAGTCAATAGAAATTTTACCCATCTTAGATGAAAGTGGGAAAGTCCATGAACAAAAATACTATCTTATTTCTCATATCAATAACTACATCTAGAGCATAATGAGACAATTGAATGGATTTGAGGTTTTACTTTGTAACACTCATAAGATATTATTCTAGGTTGAGGAACTCTTGGACCTTTGCCTCCATCATCTCCTAAGGAAATAAGTGTCTTAAGAAGGCTTTCTTGAATTTAGCCTAGTCTAGAGATGAGGCACCATCATCCCTGATATTTTTTCACTGATCAAAACAAATTCTAGAAATATACATAAGTTTTTAAGTAGTGAGATCAACTCTTTCAATATCATTCATCTACATCAGAGAGAAATGCTCTAAACCTCATTAATAAAGTTCTCTGGATCCTCAACCAGCTTTATTTATAACAAACTTAGTTGGATTCATCCAAAGAAACTCATGGATCCAAGTAGTGTTTGGAATACCCTGAGGACCTATAGGTCCTACTACCTAATTATCAAACTGGGTTGTCATATTTTGATAGTTTTTCAAAATCTAGCAACATTACTAAAATCAGCCTATGGTGTGTAACACCCCGAGTCTGCACCTTGGATGCTACACGGTACTTGCGACCCTGAATGACCACAAGATAACCCATGAATGATATCTACTGTGAGCATTAAACAATAATACTAAAATAAATGCAAAAGAATGGGATGAAATACAATAAGGTTCAAAACATCTAAAATATTGATAGAATATAACATTTGTAAAACTAAATACTATCTAAAAATTTAGTCTAAAAAGGCCTCTAACTAAATATGTCTGAAAGTGGAGTTGATGGGACAATCCCCCAACTACTCCATTTACTAAAATACTGCAAAGTTGAAGTACTGAAATAAAAACATATCCTCGATAGATGAGGACTCACTGCTAAATTTGTTATTGCTAGTTAAATCTGGCTAAGTGCGGTTAGGAACCTAAGCATCCAAACCTATGATATGAAACATCATAGAGCAAAAAATGGGTAATAAGTCAGTACGTGGGAATGTACTTGTATGCTAAATGAGGTAAGGTTGAATGCATGGGTTCATATGCCTGAACAATAACTAACTGAATGATATGCAAGAGCTGGATTAGCATACATAGAGGATCTATAACTACTGAACGTACTGTGTGTACTATGACTGAGTTTACTGGAACTAAATCTGATAACTGATAACTGAATATACTGATAATCTGAGTTACTGATAAATGAGTGACTATATCTGACAGTCCTAATTCTATAGAACTGAACTGAGTTCTATTCTGAAAACTAAGACTGAAATTGAAACTGCGAAAGGTAATCATCTAACCGACATGCCCCAAATCTGGACTGATAAGATAACTGAGTTAGGGTCCAATCTGTAAACCCCAATTAGAAGGGTTCCAGTACCGTGCTACGGGTAAAGACAAATTGAAGAGTAACCCTCTACTGGTAAGTTCCCTAAATAAGAATTGTCGTACCCTTTACTGGCAGGTAGAGCACCTCATCAACCCTTAACTGGCAGGTGTAATGTCTCCACCTACACTGGCTATGTAGTTCTGGAATACAAGGATTGTTTCTAAGGATCACACCCTCTGGTGGTAGGTGAGCCCCAATCCTTGGGTTCACTCGGTGTTGAATCTTACTCCCAATTGAAGAACACTGAACTGTTATCTGGACTAAACTGAACTGGATTCACTGAGATTACTGAGTTTTTCCTAAGTTCTATAACTCTACTGAGTTCTGTAACCAACTGAGAGTACTACTGATCATGACATGACTGATACTATTCTGTGACTGACACTGGCTCTAAGTAAATAACTAAATTGTTGGGTATTAAATACCCCCAGGACTCGATAGAATGAAAATTAAAGAAAAGTACAATTTTGAATAACATAACAATGTTCACTTGGTCATAATTCATTCATAGAGAAATTCCATCAAACACTTGTAATGCATTAACTTGTACATGAATGGGGAATACACGTTAGCATGCTATAATGACATTATTTCATTCTCATAGATCATTTATCAAATACATAAGATGTATACTTGGTTCATTAAATCATAAACACTTAGGGTTAACACAGATACAACAATCAACTTGTAAATTGAAGGGTTTATCATGAATATCATGTAATTCAACACATACTAGAATCAATTCTTGGAAATTATATATAAATCATGGATTAAAACTCAAACAACATCATGAACATGAATCAAATCTAATTAAAACATGGAAATCGTAAATCATAAATCTTGTATATTGAAAAAAAAAATTCTTGGGCTCCATGAAAGGTAAGGATCCCTGGATGAACATCTAACATACCTTAATTGATTAATTCTTAGAGAATTTCTTGGGATTGACCTTGATTCTTGAGAGTTAGGGTTTGTTTTCTTGAGAGAGTACTACCTTTTGATTTTGAGAAAAAGTGAATAATAAAGGGTTTTACACATTATTAGATCTTAAATCCTATATCTGGGTGGAATAAAATTATGGGAAAAGACTTTTTTAACCCTAGGCACAACTTTAAGTTTCTGTGAAATTTTCCTGATTTGGACCCCTGGCGCGAGTGCTGCTATCGCGCTGGGGCACTGGAAAATGACGACTAGGAAATTACATGGTGGCACGATGTGGTAGTATGTGTTGCCACTTTGTTTGTGAACTGGAAGTGCACCGCGACGCGGTGGAATCGCATTGGAACACTGAAAAGGGATAATTGTGAACTGGGTCTATGGCGCGATGTGCAAATATCATGGAGCAATAATAAAAATTGACAATTTCTGTTTTAACATATTCCGCGACATCCTACTAGCTTGAATGATGATGTTTAACAACTGAAGCTTAAAATAGTCATAACTTCTTATCCTGTTGTCGGATTTAGGCTAATTTTATATCTTTGGAAAGCTAATCGAATTTCCTATGTAGTGGTAGGCTCAAATCTAAAAATTACTGAGTATTTCTAAAAATTTATATAGGATAACCCATATACTGAGGGTTAATCTAGGCTCGGGAAATACGGGGTATTACAGGTGGAACTAGTAATACTTAAGGATTTTTCTTCTTACCCTATCTTAGGTCTTCGATGGATCTACATAGGGCATAATTTGAAAGTGTTGCAAATATGGTGTTAGGAAAGATTCATATAACTAGACTTTATTACATAAACATAGATCATTAATTAAAGGAGAGTATTGCCTAAAATCCAAGTGGCCTCTTTATTGTAAATGTGGTGTGTTTCATAGTTATAAAAAGACTCTTCAGGATTTGATCTTTTAGAAAACCTAGGAAGTTTGAAACTATTACTCCAATACTAAATTTTCCACAGCTCATGCCTACACCTGGATGAGACATGATGCTTATAACAACAAGTGATTCTAAACTAACCCTTGGCATGACATATTTAATCATAAAAATTACATAAATTGAAACTTATGGCTGAAATCATAACTTTCATGTTCTAAAACACAACTAAAAATCTTATTAAACAAAATACTAAGCCCGGCGGGCTAACATAAACCTTAGTCTACTATCTGTCACGCCTCTAAGACTAAGTAAAATAATGTATTGGGACAAGAGTCCCAGCTACCCATAAAAAAAAGTCTAATATAAAGAAAAAAATAACTAAATTTGGTCCTTACATGAGAGGATTCACTACTATTGAAACTTAAATTGTTAATTTCTAGCCACAAGCCTGAGAATGACAATGCGTATCTACATTAATAAAAATGTAATGCATAAGAAGTATGTGGTTAGTACATAGATGGTACTAAGTATGCAGAAATAAATCCTAATAACTAAAATTAGATCTACATCATGATATAAGAAAATGGACTAAACTGAGATTATCAAAGATATAAATGTCAATCAAGAGTACATGCAGAAAAAATAACATATACGAATTTCTAAAGATGCATACATGAAATCATACTATCTAAGATTAGAAACTTATCATATCAAATAGACTTTTAAAAATAGTGTTAAGTCCTTAGATGAGAGTTTCTTACAATTGATATACATTACTTGAGCTAATGATATTCAATGTCTAACCTAGTTAGAAGGACTTCCCGGTATCTTGACAGGGTTTAGGACCTATCTATCTACGTGGATCTACTAAATAAGCCTGTTAGTCTAATGATCAATTGACATCATGGTGAAAACATAATTCTACATTGGCACATAGTCATGAGATTTGGATTTTCTAAATAAGTATCTTCTTATTACTAAATCATCCTCCCAAAATAATTTGTATAATAATATACTCAATGAACAATCTAAGTAACTATCTATCTATTTTCTGAAGCTTGAAACTTTACTAAATCCATATTTTCAAAACTATCATAAACTTCACCTTTTTATGGGTTACTCTATCTTCTTGAATATTTATACATTTAGAAGGTTCAAATGATATACTTTAAAAAATAAGTTTCAAGAACAATATAGAAAATCATGTCAAGAAAAAAAAAATTAACAAAGAAACACCTTGTTAAGCATATAACTGAATTTAATATAAATACCTTCCTAAGCATATAAGTGAATGCAATATCCATAGAAATCATAACTATAATTAGGGACTTCAATAAAATCATGATATTTACGTAAATAAAGAAAGAATTGAAAGTGGGTTTGTAAAACCTAATTATAAGCTTCAGTTCATGAAAATTGAGAGATTTTTAGACATGAGGATGAAAGAGAATCCTTATTGAAGTCCTATATACCCGAGTAACAAGAGTTTATAGAGAGAATGTTAAACTTGAGAACTTTAGAGCTCTAAAATTTTAGAAACACTTCTTTGTGTTCTTGAAATTTTGTAGGGTCTTACAACAAGACTCTGCCAAACAAGGTGAGATTATAAATCTAAAGGTCATTTCAAGGTTAGTAATTCCTTATGTTTTTTGTCTTTTGCTACTAATGATATAATTATTTTTGGATTTGAGGAAAAATAATTGATCTGGAACCATTTATGTTTTAAATTTATTCATGAAGAAAAATATTGTTAAAAAATATAATGATGAATTTAAGCCTCATCTTATTAACAGAGTAAGACATTGGGTTAAAACTTCTAATGCACTATGATGATAAGATGTTGGGTTCAAGTCCTATCGATTTATGCCTAAGATGCCTTTATATGGATGAGACCGTTGATTTAAATCTCAATGCACCATATTGATGATATTTTGATGGCTAAGGTAAAATAATGTGTTTTTGATGAAAATTTATGAAACTTGTCCATTGAATATGCTTCATTCCATGAAGTGAATGTGGTACCAATATATGATAGGTCTGAAAGATAACAATTTGCTCCATTCTTGAAGTGAATGTGGTAGCAATATATCTAAAAGATATGTATGCCTTGATGTGCTCCTAAAGTAGCAATATCATGAAAGAGGTTATAAGCTCTAAAAATTTTATAGGTGTAAGGTATGATTATATTCCATTACTGGACATGCGGATTTCAATTATTTCAATGCAAACATGCACTTTATTGTGATGGTATCACAAGTCACCTCTGAAAGAGGTTGAATAATTGAGAAGGGTTATTTTGAAATCTACTTCTAAAGTAGTAAATCTAAAATTTATTCATGTAATAGTAAATCTAAAATTTATTAAAGAAAAAAGTACATGTCATGGTAAAGTTGGAGTTTTCTTAGAATAAAAGTCCATAAATTGATATGAACGATCGTGACATCTTGAAGATGTGCATATTGAGTATGAGACTTGAATAGATGAACTAGAAGATTCTTCAAAAATTGTTTATGTCTCTTGTTCTCATGATAAAACCAACTAATATTGAGATTTGATCCCTTGAAATTTGAAAAGTATAAAAGGTTAATATGGGTTCGTTCACCAGTCATGTGATCTATTAAGATGCATTGAAGTAAGATGGTCACATGTACATTTATTGTCAACTTGCAGCTTGATATTCATAAAATTGCTTGCTCAATAAAATTGAGTTAAGAGCATGATACGTGTACGACCACGAAGGTGGATGAGTGCGAGATAGAATTGATCCGATACTTGGAGTATACACGTGAAGTGCAAAGGAAGGCTTAAATAGGCTCCAAAATTAGTCCATACAATGCACTCCAAGGAAACCCATACACTATAAATACAACCTTCTAGAGTTTCATTCATTAGACTTGGCTAAATATTGATGTTTTATCACACTTAGAAACATTTTTCTCTTATGAGAAATGCTCTCATAGCCGAAATCCATGTAACTAGGATTTACAACTTGAGGGTGGAATCTCTTGTATTGGAATCAAGCTCGGAAATGTTGGGTGCATTGAGAGATCAAGGTCCCTTTTGTTCCTATGTAAGAGATAGGTTAGTGTTGTGTGTACTATTAAAGGTCTAAGAGTGTAACAATTCTTAAGTAGTTAATATTATTGCCTCATTTGGTCTATCTATCTATCTTTACATTTCAAATTTGTAGTGGACTGTTTTTTGTCTTTGTTGAATTTGAATTTTGTAATCATTGTGTTCATCTTGTTTATTGTGTATTGTGGCTGTTTTGGTGGTGAAAACACACCTGTTTATTTTGTTATTGTGTGGTTGTAGCGAATCCGAGAGTGGTCTCCATCTTGATCCTCAAATCCTTAAGATTAATGGACTATTTTGGAGTTGTTTTGTGTTTCTCTTATTTTTTCCTCCATTATTTGGTACTAGAGCCATCTTTGATTTTGTTCTAACAAGATCAATCTTAGGATTGAAACTTGAAAAAAAAAATCCAGAAAATAGCAATCTGTCCACTTTGTGTTCTTGGCCAAAAATTATGTTCTTATTGTGTCTTGGCTGAGACTTTTACTTGTCTTAAGTGTTTCTAGTGTTAGTATTGTTCTTCACTAACACTTTGAGTCTATATCTTGATTTGATCCTTTGTTGTTGATGTTGTTATTGTGAACTTGGACTTGACAGATTGTTGTTGCGGATTTAAAGTTTGGACTATTTTGAGCATGTGGTGTGTTGTTGGTTCAAGGTTTGAACATATATTATGGAGATTGTGTCATGGATTTTAAGCTTGGAAAAGTTTTGTTGATGTTTAGGGTCCAACTTGAACCTTAGAACTTCAAGACTCAAAGTTTGTGTTCTTGGTGTTCTTCACCATCTCTATATGTTGTTAAAGAAAAGGTGGTTGTTGATCTTATAAGTTGAAGAAAGAGAGTGTGAATTGATGTTAGTCTTGCAAGGCATAAATCCAAGATTTAAGGTGTAAGACTTGTGGCTCAAAGACTTTTCCTACAACCACCAAAGACTTTATCAACCATTTCCCAACACTCCCTAGACTAGACTTTTACTTTTCAGCTTTTTCTTATTTCAAGAACCTTGTGTTTTGGGACAAACTACTTTTTCTTGTTTCAAGAACCTTTTCTTGTGGGACTAGTACAAGACAAAAGTCATCCTTTTAAGAGTGGACTTGAAGAGATTCAAGACTTGTGTTATCCCTTCAAAACTAGTTGTCATCCTTTCCAAATTACAATGGGACCAAGACTTGAAATTGAAATATAAAATTAAAAAACTGCAACCAATACGTGACTGCGACATCATCATTTTTTACTATTAATGTAACAATTTTGGCTCAAATTTTAGATTTCTTAGTTTAATTTTATTGTCTCTTATTTCGTTTGTTGGTTTGAACACTAATTGACAACCTAGTAATATCCTACTAGCTTGTAAGTTAGTTTTGTGTCTGTTTGTTTGTGTTTACGTTTGTTGTGTACTTTTATATTTTTGAATTCGTTGTTAGTTCTTGACTCAAGTCTTACAAGATTTTTTTTTAGTTTCAAACAAAAATCTATTCTGGGACAAGAGTAGACTTGACACTCAATCACTCATGAAATACAAGCCGGCTTTCAACACTTATGAAACCAACTGTGAGGTAAAACCAAGAGTGAGAGTGTGGTGAGGCATTTTTGATCTAACAAGTTTGTTTGTTTTCTTTGTTTTTTGTGTATTTTTGTTATGTACAATGGCTTCCCATAATTTCAATGCCACATGTGATCGTATCAATGACGCTATTGAAGATATGAAATGGCACATTAAAATTATATGCCAATTGCTACCCAAACTCTACCCACAAAATCCAACTGTCCAAGCACCTTGCATTGAGAGTTTCCCGGAGGAAGTTGCTTCCCAACTTGTGAGTAAAACTTAGCCACTACTTGAGGATATGTGTGATATGATTAATGAATCTCAAGTCAGTGAAGGATTTAAAGATGTTGGCCAAGAAAAAGGGAGTGAACCTATGATATGTTGTTGTAAAGATTCTAATGTTTGTTTGGATCATAGAGTTAATCATGTTCTTGACATATCTTTGAAACTTGATAATGATTCCTTAGAGAGTGAAAGTTCCAAATCTGTCCGTGGGTTTGATCATTCACTCTTTAGGACAATGTCTTGTTTGAAGATAGTTTATTTACTCCTAATGAACCTAGTGGTGCAAGTGATGTTGACGGCATGGCTTGTCTTGGAAGATATAGCCTATATTCTAACCCACTATGGTGTGACAACATTCCTCCTCAAAATGGAAATCTCTTCTTGGAAGATGAGAGTACTCTTAAATGTAGGAAATGTGTAGTCTTGGAAAGGAATAGTCAATTGGGTGAAGATGACCATGATTTGCTTAATTACTTGGGAAGAAATGTGATTGTTCTTGTAAAAATGTTTTTGTGAATGATTCCTTTTCTTTCCATGGTGATTTATATCTATGTGGGGATTATTCTCTAGAAATAAAAGGTGGTGCATGCTTAGAAATTCCATCTACTTTTTCTTTATCTGTTCCCTATGTTGACCATACTAGTGGTGATGGACTTGAAGCTAGTGAGTACATGCATAAGGACACCATATCTGAAATTAGCTTGTGTGACACCTTTCTCTACTCTCTTTGTGCTCATGATATTTCCACTAATGATCTAGAGGGTATGCCTAATTTTGACGAAGACACCTTAGGGGAAAGTGAGAGTGGTCGAAACCCATGTCCATGGCTACTTCTCCAATTCTATCCCAGTGCCATCTTAGATTATGGTAAGAGTTGTATCGGCCGATGCTCATTATTTATTGATGTTCGTCATAGCCACTTCCTTTGTGACATTTATACCAAGCATTTCATGATCAATCCAAAGGATTTTTGGTTGTACTTCAAGTGTGTACCACCTTGGAATGATGATTTTATTTGTTAGATTGATTTTTGTTGCACTAACCCTAACCCTCATGCCATGAGGATGTGTGCTTGTTTGTCTTATCTTTTGATTTTTCAAGGTACGGATTCGAGGTCGAATCCTTTTTAAGAAGGAGAGGATGATATGGGTACAAACACGAAGGTGGGTGAGTGTGAGAGTGAATTGACCCGAGACTTGAAGTGTACACATAAAGTGAAAAGAAAGGCCTATAGGATCCAAAATCAATCCATACAATGCACTCCAAGGGAGCCCACTTGAAGACTTTGACTAAGGGGTCATTTTGGACATTTCACACTGTTCTTGTAATACACTATAAATACAACCTCTAGGGTTTCATTCATTATACTTGGCTGAATATTAATGTTGTATCACACTTAGAAACATTTCTATCTTATGAGAAAGGCTCCCATAGCCGAAATCCATGTAACTAGGATTTTCAACTTGAGGGTGGAATCTCTCATGTTGGATTCATGCTCGAAAACGTTGGGTGCATTAAGAGATTAAGGTCCCTCTTGTTCCTACGTAAGAGATAGGTTAGTGTTGTGTGTAGTATTAAAGATCCAATATTGTAACAATTCTTGGGTTGTTAATATTATTGCCTCATTTGGTCTATCTATTTATCTTTACATTTCAGATTTGTAGTAGACTGCTTTGTGTCTTTGTTGAATCTGAATTTTATAATCATTGTGTTCATCTTGTTCATTCTGTATTGTGGCTGTTTTGGTATTGAAAACACACCTCTTTATTTTGTTATTGTGTGGTTGTAGCAAATCCGAGAGTGGTCTCAATCTTGGTCCTCAAATCCTTAAGATTAGTGGACTATTTTGGAGTTGTTTCGTGTTTCTCTTGTTTTTTCCTGCATCAAAGCATAACTTTCAGACTGTGTAATTAATAAAATTCATCTTGATGATGGTTTGGCATTAAATACCTTCGATAAATAGCTAAATCATTGTTAATGAGAACAAAGCTTCATGTGTTGGTCTGAAATATAATATGTTGCATACAATAGGACTTGTATGCATTAGACCAATAAATTATGATTATTTCTTCCCTTTCAATTTATTCAACGTCAGGAATCAACTATTTCATCCAATAGTTTTAATGTGTGGTATAAAATCACTGAATATACCATGATGTACAAGGATGGATTTTTCAAAGAAGATAGAGGATGTATGTTAGATTTCCTAACATAAGGGGAGTTTATAAACATCTAAGAAATATATGAGGAATTATCATCAGATCCTTATTCGAAAGATAATTTAAATCAAATACTGAACGCATCTCATATTTAAGTTATAAGTGCTCCTATTTTGTGTCCCTAAAGGATAAAGTCTATGCATGCGTGAAGTGTGGTTGACCAATCGATTCTAAATGAAATAATTCTTGAAAAGAATAAGGAGCAAATAATCACAATAAGAAGGAATGTACTCTTGAAGAGCCTATGACATAACACTTCATGAAACCTTATGAGAGGTTCAGGTACTTGAAAATAATGAAGTGATAAGATCTCAAATTATTATGTCACATTGTGAATCGATACAAAATGATATATCATTGATGATATTTTTGATACAATATTGGCACAATATTGTAAAAAGAATTACAAGGAACTGAATTCTACATTTATTTAAGCATGCTGACATAGAATCATTTATCAAGTGACATGAAATGATGCATCTTGATCAACGTAAAACTTATTTGATTTGCATTCCACACTTAAAGATGTTGCACATGATATTTTGAATATTTTCACTTGACAAAATTTATATCAAAACTTTTTAAGGATTCAAAATGTTTGAAGCATATAAAAGTTTCTGGGAAACTTATCTATAATCCTTAAATTGTATGAGCTTATAGCTTGAAATTATTGGAGCTCTTGGATAGTTTTCAAAAATAATAGATTATTTGCTGAATTAAGAAATATACCAAATTGGTTTGATTATGAAGTACCATATCTTAGTGCAATTGGTGCACTCATCTATTTTCCAAATACTAAAAGACCTAATATAGTCTTTTCAGTCAATTTGTTAGCAAGGTATATTTCTGCTCCTACTAGGAGACATCAGAATAGGATAAAACACATGATCTTATTTTATTCTAAAGCTAGCAGTCCCGATCTTGTTGATTATGCTGATATTAGGTATTTATTTAACCCTTATAAATCTCTATCTCAAATATGCAATATATTTATATGTGGGGATACTGCCATATCATAGAGATATATAAAGCAGTCTATAGTAGCCACTTCATTGAACTATGCTGATATTATAACTATTCATGAGGAACGTCGAGAATGTGTGTGGTCGAGGTCCATGATACATCTCATTCGAGAAAAATATGATTTAAAATGTGACAAAGTACCCATAATTTTATATGAAGATAATGCACCATGCATAGCATAACTTAAGGGAGGATTCATAAAAGAGAGATAAAATGAAGTACATTTCACCAAAACTTTTCTATACACATTTGCTCCAAAGAAATGGTGATATTAACGTGCAACAGATTTATTCAAGTGGCAATATGGATGATTTATTTACCAATTCTATTCCAACTGCAACTTTTAAGAAAATTGTACACAAGATCGGGATGCAAAGTTCATTGATATTCTTGTCAGGGGAGCAAATATGCGTTGTACTCTTTTTTTCTTTCAAGGTTTTGTCCCACTAGGTTTTCCTTGTAAGGTTTTTAAGCTAAAGGAATGTTGTGTGGAGAAGACAATGTGAGGGACTCTTTTGTAATTATTTGATAAATAAAACACGTGTCATTAATTCGTTGGACCAATTGTTGCTGATTTAGCAATGGAGATTTTCAATAATTTAAAAAAAATAAAGATGAAAAAATTACGAAAATACCCCTCAAACGCGCTAAAAATGTGTGTAGTACACGTCCACTTATGACTCAGCAAAATGTGTCAAAATAACACGCCCATATGCTACTTGAGGTGCCTAAAGTGAACGTCTACTTGAGGTGTCAAAGTGAAAGATGATGCCAAGTTGAGGGCCTGTCGATATGTTTGGCATATATATATATATATATATATATATATATATATATATATATATATATATATATATATATATACTAGTTAAGTTTACATGCTTTGCATGTGTGTCTCATGTTAATTAATATTATATATGTAAAAAGAACAAATATCAAAAATGATAATAACGTGTCAATCCATACACCATGTGTAATCTTAATATGATATATGACAAATTTAAGATCATAAAATTTATAACTTACATATATATTTAATTTAAGATCACATAATTCAATAAATTTTATATAAGTTTAGGATAGAACCACTTGGATGCATAAAGAGCATTATATCCATGTCATTCCAAATTTCAAAACATGTAGAAGATGTTAAAGAGGTAACTAATACAAAACTAAACTTGCTAGAATGAAAATCTAATTCTTCTACCAACTAATAATGTTAATTTGATATTTTTATGGTTCTATATGTACTCGGCGGATTGTTTGGTATACAAAGAAACAATGGCGATAAATTGTAGACAGGCTATATTAACATGACTAAAAGCATGAGAAAATTTTCAACATACTAATTTTTGGGTTTGACCTGAACTTGATGAATAAAGAAGATCTCGCCTTATTGGAAGTTCTAATTGTCGTTGTTTCAAGCACTAAAGCACAAACCAGTTATTTGATATCCTTCCTTGTTCGTTAAAGCTGCCAGCAAACCTACCCTAAAAGAAAACAAATTAGAGTACTTTTGAACAATTACAAAAGTTTTTCTAATATAGATTCAAAAGAGGTGAAAAGAATTATAAATAATGTTTGGGGGATGAACAGATTTTATTTCCTCTTGAAATTACATATGTTTTGATGTTCTATTTTAGTGGAACAAGAAGTAATTGATTAAGATATTTTTATTAAGTACAAACACAATAATGGTATATTAATAATTAGGGGTTTTACTTCCCAAATATTTAGGAAGACCAAAACCTTTCATATATTAATTATAGTTAATATTTAATATTATAATAATTTGAGAAAAAATAGTGAAAAGACGATATTGTATATTGCAGAGACTTTTAATAAAGGGTAAAAATTTCAAATCACTTTTCTAAGGGTCTTCACACTTTTAATATATTATAGATTATAGATATAGATATAGATTATAAATATATATATATATATATATATACATATATATATATATATATATAATTAATTAATTTCATCCATAAATGATTTTTTTGCCAATCGTCACATTCTGTGGAATTTGTCTCAACATTGTTACTCCAATTATTTTGTTTAATCGCAGAGGCCCCTCTCGAAGTGGAATAAAAATACCTTTTGGAGGACAAAAATGAAAATATTAAAAACTTGTGACAATTATGAAAGCCTTCGTACGTTGGGATTCTGGCAACTTCCATATCAGTCCCAGAAAACAAAAAGCAAATGCAATTGGATCCATCTAGCCTTCAGGGATAGAGATAGTATGGTATAATACGGTATTTAAAATTTTTATAGGACATCACTGATATTTTATTTTTAAAAATAATATTTTATCATCATATCATATTAATTCGATATGATTCAGTATTTTACAGTACACTAACCGATAATCATAATTTATTCAATTTTGACAATATATACTCCTTTAATTGAGAATTATGACTTTGATTTTTTTTAAAAGTACATCTTAATTGTATCGTATTAACACATAACACATGTAAAAATATAGTATATTCTAAAGAAAGTATAAACAACTTTTTTTGTTAATCAATTACACAAAAAAAGACTTTTCAATCAAGATAGAATAACAAAAGTTTCGATGTCTAAATATTAATTTTTATGCTAATACTATAAATTATATACTATTTGTTAATATTTTGAAAAAATATATTTTAAATCATTTATGTAATTATATACTTCAGTATCATATTCAGTATTTCGACAAGTCATCTATAAATATCAAATATCATATCAAATACCAAAAGAATTTAAAATATATACCATATACCATATCAATATCATAATATCAAAATTTTGATTTAATATAATAATTCAATATATATCAGACAATATCTAACCCTGGTTGCATTTATCTACCAATGGAAGTTAACATCCCCAAGGAGCTAGCTAATAATGGCATGGAAAACATCTATCTCCCCACTTCTCGAAAATGGATAAATCTTTTTTTATAATTTTTTTAATTACTTCAAACTTGAATTCGATAGCTAAAATGAGCTAGTTAAACCAAATAGTATCTGTTAAACATTTTATATTTAGAAACCTCAATCATGGAAAGAATAAGTAGGCGTTTGGACATAAAAACGTGGTATCCAAAAAAAAAAGAACGAAGAAAATATTAAACTTACATTGATAGAGCATATTCGAAAATTGAAGCTCTATTTGGACATGAATTAAATATGATTTGATTTTTTTTACTTTTTGGGAATTTAAAAGACGTTTCACTTGAAAATAGGGTCAAACACTAATTTTTCAAACTTGAAAACTATAACAACAACAACATACTCAGTGTATTCCTACAAAATAGAGTCTGGGGAGGAAAAAGTGTACGCAGTTCATACCACTACTTCAGATGAAGTAGAGATGTTGTTTTCGATAGACACCTGACTCAGGATAAATAACAATAAAACAAACACAAAACATAAAAACAAAAAACAAAAAGGGATATCACACCGCTAAATAATAAAAGAAAAAAGACACCCACAAAGTAATATTATAAACTAGCTATACGAAATCGTAGACATCACCAAAACACTATGAACAAGAGACTAAAAGAAACTACAAGAATAAATATAAGGCAAAATAGCTCGGTGGACCCTTGTACTATGTTGGTTTTGTAATGTGGATACTTCTACTGACATGTTTTTCATCTAGTCCCTTGAACCCGCTAAAAAGAAATATTTTAAATACTTTTTCGATAAGTGTAACACACTCTCCTCACATCATTTGTGTAACACCTTGAGATCTCATCTCGAGACGTCACACGGTACTTATGAACCCGAAGGACCAAAAGCTAACACTTTACTGATATCTGTACCTGTACACTGCATAATATCTGAAATAAATGCGGAAACTATCCATAAGGTTCAACACATCTATGAACACTCATAATACATAAAAACTGAATACTAATACATTCATCTGAAAAGCCTCCAAACTGTCTGAACTGCAGAGTTGAAGGGACAGGTCCCCAAATAACTCCCTCAACTAAAAATAAACAAAGTCTGAAGCAATAATAGTAAAATGAGATTCATCCTCGAAAGAAGAAGACTCACTGCTACTGCTGCTGACTGGGACTGAACTACTGAGGATAATCTGGATCTTGTGCCTTTGAACCTATGCTGTCAAATAAAACACCATAGCATAAATGTGTCAGTACAAGAATGTACTGAGTATGTAGATAAGGTAAGCTAATACAAGGGCTCATGCATGCACAATATATCAACTGAATAATCATGAAGATGCCGCATGAGAACACATATATGAATGCACAGACCATGAACACAATCATCGCAACTCTAGATACTGAAACTCGGATACCACTTTATTGCAGATTGAACTCACTACTGACACTGAGGTGATGAATCACTGACTTATTTGATACTGATAACAGAGAGTCTGGACGTACCCACATCAAGGACTGAATTCTGAGCTTATTGCTTTTGACTAACAAGATTAGAGATCAACTTTTCTAACAGATTATTCCAAAAGTGATTATCAATGCTAAGAAGTATGATCAAGTCCGAATCTGACAATAAGAATACTTAATAGAATCTGAGATGGAGATTAAGCCTCTCTAACGGGAGATCTCTAGATATGATAATAAGAATACTCAACATGGTCTGAGACTGAGATCAACTTTTCTAACAAATTACTTTGGAAGCTTTATCAATGATAAGAAATATGATTATATCTAAATTTGATGACAAGAATATTCTAGAAATCTGATATTGTGATTAAGCCTGTCTGGCAGCATATCTCTGAATATGATATCAAAAAACTATATATAAGATCAAGCTTATCTGACGGGATGGTCCATAAATCAATAGAACTATCTGAATTCCTCACTGAGATAAATGACTCTACCACACAGTCCTGATTTCTGAAGATTGATTCTGAAACTGAGACTGAATCTGAAACTGAAACTGTGGTAAGTAGTCATTTAATCGACATGCCCCAACCTACTACAGGTGGGGTCCAATCTCTACCCTCGATTGAAAGGGTGCCAATACCGTGCCACGGGTAAAGACATTATCTTTTCTCTAAGGTCAGGCTCTCTGGCGGTGACCTTCAACAAGACGTCAAGCTTGCTTAACGGTTGAATCCTTTTTTCTTTGCTGGCTACACAGTTTTGGAATGCAAGGATTGCTTCTAAGAATCACCCCCTCTACTAGCAGGTGAGTTCCTATCCTTGGGTTCGCTCGGTGCTGAATCCTACTCCCAACTGAAAGACTCTGGGTTGATTTTTAGACTGTACCAGACAAAGTTGAATCTGATACTGATCATGTTTCTCAAAAAAGCTGACTGAGTTATGCTGAGATTACTTAGTTCTGTATCTGACGAAAAAGATATCAAATTATGGTATCTGACTGACAATACAAAGCTTGAATAGATTACTCGGATCACTTCTGAGATTAGAATTAAATCACTTGAATACTATTAGAGCTGAGCTGATTACAGGACTGGGGCTAGATTAATAGTGATACAGAGATTACAGAGATAACTGAGGTTGCTGAGCTTTCTTAAGTTATGCACTTGCCTGAGGATACAGAGTTCTATAATTCACTGAGTTCTGAGAATCATGGCTCGATTGAAATTATCGAGAAACTGACATCGGCTTTAGACAATAGCTCTATTGTCAGGTATAAATACCCCTAGGACTCGATGACATAAAAGTAAAGCATAATCATTCATTCATCATCACGTTCATTCATATATCATCAATTCATGCATCATCACAATCATCAAAGGATTTTTACAGTCATCGAGGGGTCACTTTAGGCATCTCGAAATCATAATCATATAATAACGTTGGGAAAACATGCTACTAAATCGTACTCCATTCAACAAGATTTTACCTCAGCTACTTCATACCTATATCAATATTGACACGTGTTTGGATATCAGATAGCTTTGGAAAACTTCATACTATCACGTCATAACCTACTTGCTAACCACTCGGCATGTATTAAAAGCCTAGCATATATCAAGAGCACATAATTAGGGAAAATTACTACTATCACCTCTCCACTTATTCACTAAGGTCCTTCAACAAAACACTAGACATGCACGGGTTTACACTTATTTGGGAATTTCCTACTACCATGGAATAATTCATTCACTTGGGCATTTTATCAAACACTAAGCACAAACTAACTCACAATTCGGGATTTCCTATTCAACATACTATAATGGCCCTTATTCTTCACCTATGCTCTTTATCAAACCTATAGGGGACATTCTTCACTTATTTAACCATTTCTACACCCAAAAGTCATGAAAACATCACATAGAAAACAGTGTCAAGAAGGTTTATCATAAACATCACATGAATTCCACATACTAGGGTCAAAGCTCATAAATTTTGTAGGCAAACATAAATCAAAACTCAACAACACATTAAACATCAATCTAAACTTATACAAATCATTAACAACTCAAAAACATAAAAATCTTTTAGTTTTAAAAATGGTTCTTGAGCTTCTTGGATGAAAGGGACCCAAGAATCAATATCTACATAACTTAATCTTTGAAATTGAATGAATTCTAATGCTTGAGACTCTATCTGCACTTGTAATAAATAATTCTCGAAGCCCACACTATAAGGAACTTGATTCTTGAAGAAATATTGAAGAATTATGGATGAATTTTTAAAAGATTAGGGTTCTTGAAAGAAACCCTAGATATTCTCTCTTTAGAGAATTGGAAGAGAAAATGAAGAAAATTAGGGTTTTAGATGAGGTTTCTCATATTTATAGAGGCTTCCAAAAGATGGAAAATAACCAAAATACCCTTGCAAAAATGTTCCAAAATTGCTTGAAAAATATTCTTGACGATATCCGTGACAAGCCGCCAAGTCCGTGATAGGCCGTCACAAATTATCATTACAAAAAGGGTCGAATTCTTGATTTTTCTGCCCAGGGCTGATGACATTTGGTGATAGGCCGTCACGGGCGTGACGGCTTGTCACAATTGTCTTCACCAGTTTCCCGGTCAGACATATTGGAGTAAAATGGGCATAACTCTTTGCTCCAATATTGGTTTTTGATGAAATTAGTATCATTGGAAAGATAATTCAAAGAGCTTTTATTTGATATATAGTAGGTCCTATACTTCAATATATACAAGGAGTTATGGTCAATTGAAGTTGATCTAAATTTTGACAGTCACTAAAACTTGAACAATAGGAAAGATTTCAACTCATCCATGAGTTAGGGGACCTCTATGATATCAATTCATGCTCAAATAGATTCCCACATAATTCAAAGTATTTCATACTTGGGAGGATATTTCTAAAATATTTTGACTCTGATTTTCGATTTATTAAAATACGCTTTAAGGCTCAGACTGGAAGAGGATCTTGCGGGGCATTACAATCTGCCACATCATCTTCCACATCATTTTTAAGTATAAAAAAATAAATATTAAAATAAATAAATAAAATAAATCCCCCCTCTCTTCCTCCCTTTTCTTTCTTTTTTCCGTTCTCCTTCGTTCTCTATTTCTTCTTATTGTTTTTCTTATTCTTCTCTTTCCTCTTCTAGTTCTTCTTTTCCTTCATCATCTTCATCTTCTTATTCTTCTTGCTCTTTGAAAAAACTGAGAAGTGAGGATCGAAGAATCTGAGAAGTATTTTTTCTATTCAAAATTCAAAAAAATCGAAGAGAGTCGAAGTGATAGGGGCCAAAGAAGAACAAAAAGTGAATTTTTATGTGTTGGATTTGCTGGAATTTGAGAAACGAATTGATTTTTTTTTCTTTTGTATTTTTTACTTGTTGAATATGTTGAAAATTAATGTTTTAGTTGTTGGAGTTTGAGAAAATAGCTCACTTGTTCCCTTTTTTTTTTTTTTTTCTAATTTTCACTTATTTGGTTTGTTGAAATTTGAGAAAAGAATCAATTTTTTCTTTATTTTTTGTAGTTTTCACTAGTTGAATTTGATAGAAATTGAAGTTTTAGTTGCCGAAATTTTAAAACAAGTCAATGCAACCTGTAAAGCTCCGGCAGGTTTACCAGTGGTGGATCAGTGCAAAGAGAAGCGGCAGCCACCCGCGAGCTTACCCCACCAAAAATCCCCAAAAGTTGTTGAGCCAAACGCCATCAATTGACAATTGAATACCACCAATTTTGAATTCCGACAACAGCTCCGCCACCGCATCTGACCGACAAACCAAAAAATTCCTACACCAAAAAGGGCGCCTCCTCATGGGGAAAAAAACCCACCAAAAAGCTCCAAAAGTTTGTGGGTCAAATGCCATCAATTTTTATTTATTTGCTGCACCACAGATCAGAGTAATTTGGTGTTAATAGTGGTGTGGCCTGGCAGCCTTGGGGTTGAGGGGGGATTTTTTTAAAAAATTATTTTTAATTATTTTAATATAAAATTGATCAAAAATGACCCTCACTCGCACCCAAGGCTTGTGCCTATATGCGTTTCATCCTACTCAGCTATTTTAATGCCACATAGGTCTAGTCAACGGTCAAAGAATTTAAAATGTTGCTTTTTAGTGGGTTCAAGGGTCCAGATGACAAACATGTAAGTAGAAGTACTCACATTACAAAAACGGATATAGTACAATGGTCCATCGAACCATTTTACCTAAATATAAATAAAATACTCTTCCCTACTATTAAGAACCTACTCCTACTCCTACTACTAGTCACTCATTTTCAATATTTTTTCCTTCAAATAGTCACTCCAGTATATAACCAAAAACTATTTTTAAATAAAACTTGAAAAAAAGAAAAAAAAAATCCATGAACTAACGAATTCTAAGAAACACGTAACATGGGCAAAAGGAAACCTCTTTGCACCACATAGCGATAGTACCATATATCAATAATTTCCAGACCATTTGCTGTCCTTTTGCCTTCTTATATAAGCTAGTTTGTTTGGTACTTTTGTTTGTTCTGTTTGTTCCTTTTTCAATTCAATATCCATTGAAAATTAGCCGTCTAATACCTATCTCTGACATAGTGAATTTCCATGAAGACTCTTGCTGGAAATTCTAATCTAATACCCATCAAGTGCTTATTTTATACATACAGATACACACCTAGAGACAAACTTCCCTCAAACTATTACAGGAATTGGTTTCCATTACCCTTCGTGGTCTCAATTAAAATGTTGAATATGCACATGCAAATCAACCTACCTAATTTTTTTCCCTATAACTATATGATTTTCTAATTTACTTATTCCACTAGTTCAAATTTGCATTATATAAAGCTTATTAAAAGTGAAATATTTTACTAATGGAAGTTTTTCTCCATTTATCTTAGAGCTCAAATTCGAGATAAAATTATAGGTAATTTGAGGGGATATTGAATAATAATGACCTCGGTTTTGTGTTTTTCTTTAAATTGTCAAAATAGAAATTCTAGCATACGGTGCATAAGAGGAAGAAAGTCTACACAAAGGTGTAAAATACAAATGGGTGTACCGGGTACACCTTGAAGTAGTGTAGATACTGGTGAAACACATGCATGGCGTAAGCCCACAATAATCCTACAGCTGTACTCTACAAAATTGAATACTACTCCATATGTTTTTCTAATAAGTCAAAGGAAACGTACACTATTCAATTCTTTATATTTTGGGAAAACCAATTTTTTCCTCAATTAGCAAGTAACATGTTGCGACATTGACAAAAATTAGCAAACTAAATCGGTTAAAAAAGTATACTCACTCAATTTTATTTTATGTGTCATAATTTGATCGGACACAAAATTTAAAAAATAAGTAAAGACTTGATAATTTTTATTAAATCTTTTATTAAAATAATATACTATTATTGTTTTTAATTAAGTGGAGTTTTATAAGTGAGACTAATAAGAATAAAAATAAAATTTTATCTTTAAATAATTATTAAATACATAAAATGGGACGAAAGGAGTAATAGAGTTGTATAGAATTATTTTTTTGTAATCAAATTCTAACCGATCATAAGTGATGATTTGCTTTCAACCTAAAAAAATGACAAAAACAGAGACTGATCAAAGCATTTAAAGACAATAAGTACGCCTTGTGTGTTGAAAGACGGTAATCTCTATATGCATGTCTCTCATGCGTATTTACCAAGTCCAAATGTATGAACCTAAAATTTTAAACACCACCAAAATACAATCAATACATGAGTGGGAATATGACATGGACTAGAAAAATTCCCTCCCATCTTAATGTAAGTGTATTATTCTTTTTATTGGTGTAATGTCTCTTTTTTATATTTAATGTATTTTTTAATTTTATAAGTTTTAAATTATAAGGGAACTCATAATTTCCCTCCTAATAAACATCCAAACTTTCCACACATCACATTTTAACCCAATCGTTAACTTACCTTCTCACCCCTCTTCTTCTGCTTCCCAGTCGTTTTGACTACTTCAACACTCAAATTTTTTTTCACAACAAACTCAAATTCTTTTTTGCCAACCACCATCAGAAATCCCACAATCACACTGCAAAAATTACAGTACTATTTCTGCAGCAAAAGGAAAAATGAATAGATATTCAAGAATCAACAGCAAAAGCAAAAGCAAATCATCTGTACCTATAGATTTCTCTGAACATCTTTCCCTTCCAATATCTCAAATCCCACCAATAGTATCAAAACCCCATGAAGAAAAATGCAACAAAAATGACAAGTCTATACATGTTATGCATGGGGAAGAAGGGAATGGAGAGATGTTTGGAGTTATTTTAAAGAGTGATACGGTTAGGGCAGCCTCCACAGGTACACGGCCTTTCACACGAAGCCAAGCTCGGGAATTACAAAAACTCCAAGCTTTGTTCATGCAAATGGCCGTGTGTGAGTTGGTGATTGAACCAACCAAGGACCTAAACGTTTTTATGTGTGAAGAGAGGTCCTAATGTGTAATAAACTACTCTCCAAGGTTGGCACAAGAAGCAAGGGCGGATGGGTCATTTTACCCCTTTTGTTGTAGTATAAATAGAACATATTAGAGAGTTAGTCTTTAGTTTTTGAATGCTGATTTTGTAACCTAAAAACACAAAACATTTCCTCTCTCTTCCACTCATTGAAGCCGCCACTATTATCTCACAAGTAGAGGGATACTTGTGTTGTCTCTTTGGCTAGAAACAAGGGTTTTGAGGTTGTTGAGTGCCTCTTGGTCCTCGTAAGAACTTGGTGTTTATATTCATTAGACTTAGGGTCCTCTCTTGATGTTAGGGTTCTTAGTTTCTTGAATGTTATATGTCAAGTTATCTATCTTTCTTTATCTTCTTGTTGTTGTTGATTTTGTTATCTTAAAGTCTAGTGAAGCCGTGTGGGGCTCTTTTCGATTCACTAGCATTGTTATCTATCTTGTTGTTCTTGTGTTGTGTGCTGAAAAACCGAAGCTTTAAACTTGTTGTTCTTGTGTTGTTGGACTGAAATCCGAGCCTACTTGAAGCCTCTTGGTGTTGTTGGTTTGATCTTGTATCAAAGAGAAGCCGCTCCGTTTCATCATACAAATCCATGGCGGAGAAAGAAAGTAGTAGTAGTATTAGTTCAATGAAGAGATCATCCTTAGTTTCATCTTCTGCTTCTGCTGCTGGCGGAGGAGGATAATATTGCAGAACTCATCATTGAAATGATTATCCAATTTCTAATGAAGAAACTCGGAATAATGTTCTTTACAGCATACAGAGGAAGAAGGAGAAAGGAAAGATTCTAAGAGCTTGCATGAGATTGCTCGGATTTTAGGAACTTGGATTTAGGAGAGGTTACTTAAAGGTTACATTAGGAGAGGTTACTTAAAGGTTACAACATAAGATCCTTTAGCATAAAAGAATATTGTGTATAACTTTGACACTTAACTAAGGCCTGAGGGATAGAGTATAAACGACATAAATTCATTAAAGAGATCTAATTGGAGGACATACATGACATAATGCAAATTTTCACTGGCTATCAAGGATAAACCATGAGTTATGGGAACTGAGCATACTATAAAACATGAGTACATGATTCACGAGCTACATGAATTGAGTTTTGGGGCTCATAAGTTCATGGAATATGATTTGTACTACTGAGTGAACTGGAACTCCTTAAACTAAACACTGGGAGCGTACATAATTCTATATAAAGAGCACCATGTCGTGATGATTGAAGTACAAAATTTGTTTCGAAATAAAAATGGATTGGACATCTTCCTCTCTCTAATGTTGCTTCTTCAACACATTGGCATCACTACTAGAATCAGAAAGCCTGACTTGGTTTCTTGTCCTATCATCTCCTCTTTAAACTTAAGTCATAATTCTAAGTCTTTAGGAACCTTTTAACTAAACTCTGAACTAAACTGAAATTACTGTACTCTTGAGTCTAAGATAACAGTAAATATCAATAATAAACTCTCCCTAAAAGATTACACCTTAAAATGTATGACCCGCTGCTAGTACTTCCTTCTGAGATATAACTCTTAATGTTCTATAGCCCCAATAGTCAACATATAAATACTTAAACACTAACTAACTTAGAATCTTTGGGAGTATCACCATACCCTGAGTTCACACCATCTAAAATTCAAAATCTTCTTTCTATTAGATTAATTAGCTATAATTCAAACTTAGATTCAACACATAACATAGATATCCCCAATATTTTAATGAACTATAATAACTTCATTCTTGAACAATCCACTAATATATAATATCCTTAACTTTTCTTAGATTCAACAATCATCACATACTTACACCTTTCTTGACGACATATTTGCCTCACTAAACACATAATCTGCTTTTTTTCATTCATAAACTACTAACATCACATCTTTAAACTCAATTTTTTTTCTTAAACCATGAGAATTACCATTACACTAAACCCAACATCATAACCTATAACCCATTACTTAGTTAGTAAGAACACCATATACTACATAACTAGCCTTTTTCCCACTTATCAACTCAAGGGTACTCTCTAAGCTCATACACATTAAAAAATTAGAAATAATACAGTCTCATATCACCTTGGGTACATCTCTAGATCATACCCACTTTATCATACTTAATTTTGAATCAATAAACTTAAATTCTTACATACACTATTTCATCCTACTGGTTCACCTTTTATACAACAATCCCCATGGATACATAATCTACTAAATCCAGATAAAGATTATCCCCACTTTACTGCCTCTAAACTTTTAGGTTCATGCTTCTAACTCTAGATCATATGCTATCATAGGATTTTGAGAAGGGATTTGAGGACACATCTGTCTTTGGCTCAATGCACGATTTTTATGAGCATGAATAAAATCTTTCAAACTTTGGAACATTAAGGAACTGATGGGATCCTTTTAAGCCCACATGCAATCCCATAACTGTCTGATAAAACTCTATCTGTAGAAATTTAGGCTGGATTATTTCTATTACCTTAAAAATAAGGTAAAGTTGACATGAATGGAGCAAGACAAGAATATGTGTAAGTTTCTTAGAGAATATATTTATAGCATGGTCTGAAATTTGAAAGAAGCAAAATATTTCTTAATTTCCCTGTAGCCTATCAAATTAAAGTACACTTTTCCTCGTACTGTAATGCAAAGCTCTACTAGACACGACTTCATAGACACCATAGAATACTTGAACTCTATGCTCTGATACCAAGTTTGTCACGATCTAAGACTACCCCTTAGTCGTAATACGGTGCTTAGAACCACAAGTGATCCCAATTAACCCATGTACTGACATGATACTTGAGCAACTGATTTAATATATTTATAAAAGCTAAATAACTGAACAGAAGCAAAATCAACATAAAATAAGTTGTTTCAATAAATAATTGATCAAAGTTTACAACACTGAAATCTAAGAGAAAGAGAAACTTAAATTACAAATACCGACTTTGATTGACCATCTATGAAGGCTCTACTATTCTCACTACAGATAGTCAAGATGTGACCCCAACTAACCCTAATAAATACATAAGAAATGAAAATAAAATACAGGGACTGCAACTAACTAGACTCCTAAAATAAAAGAACTCATCTCTTGTTGACAGAATTCTGATAACTTTCTGACCCTGGCGTGTGGGCTACATCTTGTACCTATATTATGAAGAAATGTTTTCACAAACGCATATACATGGTCAGTACTTTGGAATATACTGAGTAGATAGGACATGTACTAAATAATGGAAATACTTAATGTATGCTTTAAAATAGAGAATATAAGGTATTTTCTGAAATATGCATTTAAATCATGGTTGTATGTATAAGCTGTAAGATATATTTAAATTTACAAATCATGAGCTGAAAATATTTTTGTAAGTTAGGAAATGGTAGAAATATGCATTCCATATGTAAATCTCAAGTTAAGGCTGAATAGGTTGCAAAATCGTACTGGGAATCATGTATAAATTTTGAGCATGAAAGCATGAACATGTAAAACAAATGCAATACCAATCAAATCATGTACTAAACTGGTATGTAAAATTCAATAACCGAATAAATGATAAATTGAACACTTGTTCACGTAAACCTGAGTTGATATTGTCTGAATACTGAACTAAGACTATGGGAGGTAATTACAACCGACATGCCCCAATCTATGCTATTGGGATCCAACTTGTAACCATAGTTGGAAATGGTGTTGTACCTTGCCAGGGTTACCAACACATGACTGACGATGTGAATCTACAAGGCTAATGTCTCAAAGGACGAGGGTGTTATGCTAACTGATGGGGGACCCAAATAATCTACTGTGGCACTGTAGGTCTGGAACATAGGAACTATTACTAATGCCTCATGCTTAACTGATGAGGGAGCCGCCATCCCCCGTTTGCTGGGTGCTAAGTGTTACTCCCAGCTGAATGACACTTGTATTATTATTTGCTTAACATAACATGGTACTGTATTGATAAGTGCTCAACATAAACATGATAATCTGAACACGATAATAAAATCATAGTCTGGATACCTTATTACTTGAAAATGGAAACATGTAAAAACACATAGGTATCGGGTATACATAACCTGCCAACACTGAACTATAACATCATTTAAATCACTGGTAGAAAGTCATGATTCAGAGACCTAAAACATTACGCATTTTACTAAATTAATGAACTACATGAATTTGAACATGGGGATGTGTTAAACTTGGGAGGATAGAATGTTTGCATGATTTAATTCATAACTTAATAATTTAACATGGGATCAATTGAATATGACATGGGTAATTGAAATTCAAATCATGAAATAACCTAATTCATATGGGGAAAACATGTTGACATGGATTGAATTACTTAGAAAACATGGATTAAATTCATGATTTTACATGGATAATTTCACAAAGAAGATTTAAAAGTTCATACTTGAACAAATAGAGGATTTTTGCGACTCAATTGGTAGAAGGAACCCATTAATGAATAACCCACATACCTCAATTGGATGAATTCTTGAAGAAAGCTAGAAATTGGAACTTGAATTTTTGAATTATTGGGGAATAAAGTTCGAATTTTGTTCTTGTGGAAAAGGGGAAGGGTTTACATATGATAACTGAAGAGGAATGGGGCAAATAATGCCCTTTTTGAGCTTTAAGTCATCAATTTGGGTGTTTGGGGTTAGGGTGAATGACCAAAATACCCCTTGGGACTATACTTATGGATTTAGGAAACATAGCCTCCGTGTCGTAGAGGTCATCGCAATGCTTAAGGTCTCTGACGTGCTACAATCATAGGCCCTCACTGGTACTCATGAAGATGCTCATAACATTTCGCTCGGGTATCGTATTAAGAAAAAATTGGATGAGTTGGAAAAAGGACTCAATTATCTATAATTTTATGGGTCTTGATGTACAAAATTGCACCTATTCTAGAAGTTATGCACATTTAAAATTGACTCTTGTAGGATCGAATACCAAAATTTGGTCGAATCAAGAGCCCTCAACTCTACTTTAATCTAAGTGTTTTCTATGAACATTTTTAACCTCATAAGAATTATTCACGCCAGGATAATGATCATGACACTTATATTTACATGGGAAGCATTGGGTTTGAGTTAATGCACATAGGAACGATGGTTTGAATTCTCGCCCAAAAATGCAGGGTGTTACATTATCTCCCCCTTGGAATCATTCATCCTTGAATAATGGGTAGAAACTTATTGATGCTTTAGCTGTATGGAATAACATATGTACTTCACATTAGGAACTCTCTATCAACAAAACATGTATAGGAATAAAAAATTGGGCTTCATGGCATCACCAAGTACATTATATAAGAATAAATCATGAGATAACGAGACTAAGGTTGTACAAGGGGTATTACCATGTCTGAGCTAGAATACTCGAAAAGATGAGACCATTCACTGGACACTTATGAACTGAATCGTGACTAACTATTTGAATCATAGACATAATGCATAGACTGAAATGAATTCACAATTTGGATGGGCATAAATGAATTACCTCATAAAATAGCCATACTTATGAAATTTTGGATAATTAGACTAGGTGGAAATTTGGAAAAGTATAAGAGGTTATCTATCTAATTGCTAAACTAAATTGTTGGGTATACGGACTAACTCATACTGAGAGTTTATACTGAACTAGAGTATTTCTTCAACACTCTTCCTTAGAAGTTCTAGTAACATTAGGAAGTAAAGAATTTCGGGAATGATCTGAATAATGAACTACAACATGTCTACAATTCTATAACATGGACTATAGGCCTATAAAGCATAATCTAGGATAGAATTACTATGCCTTAGGCTATACAACTGCCAACTTTCAATCTTAGACACACTTCTCAAATACTCTCTCAACTATGTTTTTCCTTTTAAATACCATACTCGTTTGATTAAATGTATAATTATCACATGGGCATTGAAAACTCCATCTACTAAAGTCTGAGCTGAACTAAATTCTCTCACCATGTTCAAGCCTATTCAAAGTCATAAGGTACCACACATAACACCATAATACTAGTGTAAACCACGGTTTCAAAATCCTATGTGTATTCATAGCTCTCATCTCAAGAATATTACTCCATACCACTTCAACGACCAACTTCAACCTTTTACTATGAATTCACTACTACGCATTGCACTTATCCAAATTTATACTAACAGGACATTCAAGCCTATCATTATAACCACATATGAACATCTAGGCAACCAACCTACCTTGGAATTTTTCCATATTCTTTATTACCTCTATCAAATACAACTTTCATGCTCTATCTCCAAGAATACATATATGGAATTCTTAACCAACTATGACATATACCAACGTTTTACCTTGATCTTATTTTACACTTATAGCCTTAGATAAAACAAGCGTACAATAATTTTTCCCCAACAGGAAACATTTAATCTCTCCTATCTAAATAATTTTTCATCACCACTATCATTTTATAAGGCGAGGTCACTGAAAGGTTAGAATATAAAATCCTGAAGTGTGGAAGAATACTATGCATAACTTTGACACTTAACTGAGGCTTGAGGGATAGAGTATAAACGACATGAATTCATTTAAGAGATCTAATCGAAGAACAAATATGACATAATCAAGGGTGTATTAGGAGTTATAAGAATTGAGCATACTGTAAAACATGAGTACATGAGTTACGAGCAGCATAAACTGAATTTGGGGTTCATAAATTAATGGAATATGATTTGTACTGTTGAATGAACTAGAACTCCTTAAATTAGGAACTGAGAGCGTACATGATTCAATATAAAGTGCATGAATATGAGCTATGATCATAGAGAGGACTTGTAAGGCATGAGTAGATGTTGTTATGACTGAAGTACAAAATCATGTACAAAAATAAGGACGTGTTGGACATTTTCATCCCCCTAGTATTGTTTCTACAACACACTGGCATCACTACTAGAATTGGAGAGCCTGACTTGGCTTCCACTTACACTTAAGCCATAATTCTAAGTTTGTGGAACCCTTTTAAATAAACTCAAAACTTAACTGAAGCCACTGTAGTCTAGAATTTGAGATATAACTGTGCACATCAATAATAAACTCCCCCAGAAAGACTACACTTTAAATTGTATAACCCACTGCTAGTACTTTCTTCTGAGATACAACTCTTAACTTTCTATAGCCCCAATTGTCATTATATAAATACTTAAATACTTACTAACTTAAAATCTTCGAGAGTATCACCATACCTTGAGTTCACACCATCTAAACTTTCAAACTCTTCTTTCTATTATCTTAATCAGCAACAATTCAAATTTAGATTCTAACACTTATCATAGATATCCCCAATCTTTTAATGAACTATACTAACTTCATTCTTAAACATTTCCATAATATATATTATCCTTAGCTTTTCTTTACTTCAACAATCATCACATACTTACACCCTTCTTTATAACATACTTGCCTCACTAAACACATAATCTACTTTTTTTCATTCATAGCCTACTAATATCACATCTTTAAACTCATTTTTTCTAAACCGTGAGAATTATCATTATACCAAAATACCCAACATCACAACCTATAACCTATAACTTAGCTGGAAAGAACACCATATACTACATAACTAGCCTCATTCATACTTAGCAACTCAAGGATACTATTTAAGCACACACACATTAAAAACTTAGAAATAATATAGTCTCATATTACCTTGGGCATACCTCTAGATCATACCCACATTGTCATAATTAATTTCGAATCAATAAACTTAAATATTTGCATATAATGTTTCAAGCCTGCTGATTCACCTTTAATACAACTAGCCCAATGGATACATAATCTAATAAATCCATATAAAGATAATCCTTAATTCACTACTGCTAAACTTCTAGTTTTATGCTTTTAACTCTAGATATGCTACTATTTGATTATAAGAAAGCATTTGAGGGCACATCTGACTTTGTCTCAGTATATGATTTTCATGAGCATAAATGGAATCTTTCAAACTTTGAAACATAAAGGCACTAATAGGATCCTTTTGAGCCCACATGTAATCCCACAACAGTTTGATAATACTCTATTCGTAGGAATTTAGGCTTGATTATTTCTATTACCTCAAAAATAAGGTAGAGTTGACATGAATGGAGCAAGACAAGAATTTGTATAAGTTTCTTAGAGAACATCTCTATAGAATTATCTAATAGATGAAAGAAGCAAAATATTTCTGAAATGCCCTATAGCCTCTCGTAGATAAGTACAACCGTTTTTATACCATTCTACAAGACTCTACTAGACATGGCTTCTGTCATGCCTCAAATCCTATTGGGGCGGACTGGCACCCGTAACCGAGTAGGCTCGAGAGAACTAGCTCATAACCTTATACTTCACATTCATACCTCTATGACAACCCAAAATTCAAACAACATCATGTTGCATATAAAAAAAAATAATCACCTGTATAAGCTCGAGCACACATATGTATATATATACAATACTTGGCCGTTGGAGCCATCACGTCTATTAACAAAACATCACCTTGACTGTACATTAGGTCTACAAAGCCTCTAGACAATTCACAGAGTTTAACTAAGGTCGGGACACACCCCGCCATATAACTAACTTCTATACAATACCAAAAGTGACTGGATATGACACGGAAAGCCCCGAAGCAAAGTGGAGCTAACCAAAAGTAGTTGGATATCCTAGCTTCTACTTATGCGGTGTATGAGCTGAGGTACCTGTGCCTGTAGCATGAAATGTAGGTCCCCCGTGGGGGACGTTAGTACGAAATATGTACTGAGTATGTAAAGCTGTAGATAATCACATATGATATAGGAGCTCAATAGAAATCAGAAACAAGTAAATAAATTGTACTAGGAGCAGACCACACTTACTAGAACTTGTGACAACCTGTACATTGTATTTATCCAATCACTTTACCTTCGTTCTTATCATCTTTATAACCATTACTGTACTGTACTGTGACCATTAGGCTACCTCCAGTACATATCAACTGGGATGGATCCATGATAGGCTTATGCCCCTGGGATACCACCCATAAATACATAAATAGGGATTGACCCATGATAGGCTTATACCCCTAGGATACCACCCGATAAGAGAGAACTTTCATCACTTAGTTTAATTAATCTTTGAGATTGTTATTTCGGTCGCCAGCGCATTTTTGATACTTTCAAACAATGATACATCAATAAGAGACATATAAATAGACCATCAATGTAATAACAATGAAGTAAGAACTCATTTTCACATCAATGAAGTGTTTTGGAGTCATCAATGCCATAACAATGAAGTAGGAACTTATTGGTATATCAATGAAACATTTTAGAGTCATTAATAGCACATGGATCTTGTTTGAGTAACCGGATACCTTCTGACATTCATTAGTGCAATAAATATAAAAGATTTGGAAGACAAGTAAGTATTAGAATGTCTTGATATCTTGTAGGGTGGAAACAAGTTCATTGGTAACGTAGGACATCATACAAAACCATTATGGATCACATGCTATTGAATAACTTTGGAAACTTTCTTAATAGAACAATTGTTCACTTTCATGCCAAAGATATGGTATAGTGTATACTTTACATACCTGACTATCAACCTTCAATACTAGTCCCAAATGGACTTTTTGTCTTTTCGGATTACTTATCTACAATGAACATATATAACAATCTAGTATTAGCAACCAAATGTCATAATTCAATTATTTGAATTCACCAAACTAGTGGTTGAGTAGTAAGCCTTAATTACACCATAAAGGGTGTCACTTTAACCTTCTTATACTCCGATTACATTCACATGCCATGCATATTCATACAACATCCTCCAATATCAAGTTTGGATTCATTTATCCTTCCAACCAATCCATTAAACCAAATTGAGCCATAGACATAAATAATCATCAATTCAATAGTATATCACCATATCCACCTTCCATAACTCAATTAACATATCCACCTTCCATAATTCAATACAACCAAACCATGCAAAATAGTTCATAACCCTATTTTCATCACTTTTCAATAACAATCAATACAATATTCATACCTTAGAATTCACGTCTTGAATATCCAATCCTGTTTGCACAAATAATAGGTGTCGTTCCAAGCTCTCAAGATGACAAACGCAGTTATCGGATTACTTTGGAATTTCTACGGTTGAATCAAAAGTAATTTAAAGGTCAAATTTGGCTAGGGTTTGTTCTTTCTCAATGATTGATGATGAAAATGAGTTTTTGAAGCCATATACATGTATATATACACATATTCCCGTCCATAATATCATAGGGAATGACCAAAATGCCTTTAAAATTTAAATAATGTCAAATCTGCCCTTTGGTACACTGTTTTGATAAGCTAAAGTAGATCGACCATAACTCTTTGCTCTGATATCGGATTTCGGTGAAATTGGTATCTTTGGAAATATAATTCAAAGGTCTTTCATTTCATATAAAGTAGGCCACCCAGTTCATCCTGTACAAGGAGTTATGATTGTTTAAATTTGATCCTAAAAATCTATTTTGAGAGGTTGAAGTAAAACGAGTATAACTCCTTACTCAGACGTTGGATTTGGATGAAACCAATTTCATTGGAAAGAACACTCAAAGATATTTATTTTAATAGGTCGCAGCTCTCCCAGTTCATTATATTAAGGGATTTATGATCATTCAAAGTTGAACTAAAAAATTGGCTGGCCTCAATAGTTTGTGTGCAGGATATTTTCCTGTACATTTAATATTCCCAAATATCCCGACCACCTTTTTATAGTTTCGAACGTGCTCAATTATATACGAAACCTATCCATTTTTGAAAATATGTATATCACTGGAAATCTTATTCAATAACCTTCGCATGGAACCATCGACGGGCAAATTCCAGTATAAATAAAATAAAAAAATTAATTTCATATAAATAAGACCAATACACGTACTTGAATATGCCAATACATGTACTTGAATATGGGTTGTTACATCCTTCCCCCCTTTAGGACATTCGTCCTCGAATATTAGCATAGTTATTCAACCGAAACAAGTTCAAGTCCATCATTAACATTCACATCATCAGATAATTACTATGCATATATAAAAAAAACTTACTTGTTAATGTTCTAACTTTGTTTCTTGAACTTCCTCTTCATCTTTGAACAAATGAGGGTACTTAGATTTCATTGCTTCCTCAGCTTCCCATGTAATCTCTTCCCTTATATAATTTCTCCAATGTACTTTCACCGAGGCTATCTCTTTATTTCTCATCTTCTTAACTTGGCGATCTAGAACAGCAATAGGCACTTCCTCATAGGTAAGATCTTCCGCAACTTGCACATCCTTTGTATAAGTGATATGTGATAGATCTCCAATGCATTTTTGAAGCATTAACACATAAAATACCGGATGTACTGATGAGAGCTCTTGGGGTAGCTCTAATTCATATGCAACTTGTTCAAACCTTCGAGTGATCTTATATGGGCCTATATAACGTGGACTCAACTTCACTTTCTTGCCAAATCTCATTACCCCTTTTATTGGTGATATCTTTAAAAATACCCAATCACCTATAGAAAACTCTAGCCCTCTCCTTCTACTATCCGCATATGACTTGTGTCGACTTTGGGATATTTTCAGTAGTTACTGAATTACATTAACCTTCTCTATGGCTTGATAAACAAGATCCGGTCCGAACAAAAGAGTTTCACCCACTTCGAACCATCCTATTGGTGATCTACACTTTCTTCCATATAAAGCTTTATATGGTGCCATTTTGATACTTGAATGATAGCTATTATTGTAGGAAAACTCAATAAGAGGTAAATGATCATCCCAGTTGCCCTTAAAATCTATTAAATAAGCTCGTAGCATATCTTCAAGTGTTTGGATGGTACGTTCTGCTTGTCCATCTGTTTGAGGATGAAAAGTTGTACTCAACTTCATTTGTGTTCCCAAACACCTATGAAAAGACTTCCAAGAGTTTGCAGTAAATTGGGTTCCCCGATCTGATATAATAGAGATTGGCACTCCATGTAATCGGACTATCTCTTTCATGTACAGCTTCGCATACTCTTCCACTATGTAAGTGGTCCTAACTGGTAGGAAATGTGCGGATTTGGTAAGACTATCAACAATCACCCATATAGAATCAAACTTTTGGGATGTACGAGGCAGACCAATAATGAAATCCATGTTGATCATGTCCCACTTCCAGCTTGGAAGATCAATGCATTGCATATAACCTCCGGGTTTTTGGTGCTCAACTTTAACTCTTTGACAATTTGGACATTCAGCTACAAATTCTGCAATACTATTGTTCATTTCATTCCACCAATACATATCTTTCAAATCTTGATACATTTTGGTCGATCCTAGATGAATGGAATACCTTGATAAATGTGCCTCTGTCATAATCTTCTTTCTTAGCTCGTCTACATCCGGCACACACAATCAGTTTTGGCACTGAAGTACTCCTTCTCGCGTAAGCTCAAATGCCTTGGTCTCACCACTCTGAACGTTCTCCTTAAGCTATAATAAAATAGGATCTGCATAGTGCTTCTCTTTTACTTCAGCTACTAATGAAGATTCCGCAGCATTATGTATGATAAGCTCTTCATTTGCAGTTTCAAGAAGGCGAACTCCCAAACTAGCTAACTGATGAATATCTGTAATCATCCCTTGCCTTTCTATAGGCGCCCTCATAGCCTTATGACTTAATGCATCAGCTACCACATTTGCTTTCCCTGAATGGTACAAGATATTAACATCGTAGTCCTTTAATAGTTCAAGCCAACTCCGCTGCCTTAAATTTAGATCCTTCTAATTAAAAATATATTGCAAGCTCTTATGGTCAGTATATATATCAACATGAACCCCATATAAGTAGTGGCACCATATCTTTAAAGCAAAAATAACTGCTGCCAGCTCAAGATCGTGTGTAGGATAATTTTTCTCATGTGGCTACAATTGTCTAGAAGCATATGCTATTACCTTACCATGCGGCATCAATACACATCCTAAACCAATTCTGGAAGAATCACAATACACTGTATAACCTTCGGTGCCTTCGGGAAGTACCAACACGGGTGTAGAAATCAACTTGTTCTTTAAATCTTGAAAACTCTTCTCACAGGCATCATTCCATTGGAATTTAGATGCTTTATGGGTTAGCTTGGTTAAGGGTGCTGAAATGGAAGAAAAGTCTTTAACAAATCTTCTATAATAATCGGCCAACCCAAGAAAACTATGAATCTTCGTAGGCGTTGTGGGCCTTGTCCAGTTCTTCACAGCTTCTATCTATTGAGCATCAACCTTTATCCCTTCACTAGATACAATATGACCCAAAAATGCCACCAACTTTAACCAAAACTCAATTTAGAGAATTTTGCATAATGCTTACAATCATGAAGAGTTTGCAATTCCTATCGTAAGTGATTGGCATGGTCCTCTTCTGATCTAGAATAAACTAGAATATCATCTATAAAAACTATCACAAATACATCCAGGAATAGATTAAACACCCTATTTATCAAATCCATAAAAGCTGCGGGTGCATTTGTTAGCCCAAATGACATAACTAGAAACTCATAATGACCATACCATGTTCATAAAGCTGTCTTGGGTATATCCGTCTCTTTGACCCTCACTTGGTGGTAACCTGATCTCAAATCAATCTTAGAAAAGCACTTGGCGCCCTGTAACTGATCAAATAAATCATCAATTATTAGGAAAGGATATTTATTCTTAATAGTCACCTTATTCAATTGTTAATAATCAATACACATCCTCAGCGAGCCATCCTTTTTGCACACAAATAACACTGGTGCTCTCCAGGGGGACATACTACGCCTTATGAATCTCTTTTCTAGCAAATCTTTCAATTGTTTTTTAAATTCTCGTAATTATGCTGGGGACATTCTATATGGAGGAATGGAGATTGGTTAGGTGTCTGGTACTACATCAATACCAAACTCTACTTCTCATTCAGGAGGCAAACCTGGAAGATCTTCAGGAAATACATCAAAAAATTCATTTACCACCGGAACATCGTGAAGAGTTGGTGGCTCCGCTTCTGTATCCCTTACTCTAACTAAATGATATATGTATCCCTTGGAAATCATTCTTCTTTCCTTAAAATAAGAAATAAATCTACCTCTTGGCGTGCTAATTTCACCTTTCCATTCAAGGACTGATTAATTTGGAAAATGGAAATATACCTTTTTCGAGCAGCAATCAATTATAGCATAACAAGACGCCAACCAGTCCATACCCATTATAACATCAAAATCTACCATTTATAACTCCACAAGATCAACCATCGTATCATGACCACAAACAGTTACTATGCCGTTTTGATAAACCCTTCTAGCTATAATAGATTCCCCAACCGGTATGGACACTTCAAATGGATTAACTAATAGTTCGGGTATTCTTTTGAACTTTCCAGCAACCAATGGAGTAACATAAGATAATGTAGAATCGGGATCAATTAAGGCATATAAATCAAATGAAAAGATAGATAACGTACCCGTAACCACATCTGGGGAAGCCTCTAAATTCTGTCGATCCGCTAGAGCATACGTACGATTTTGAGCCCTGCTATAGCTCGTGGATCCTCTATCACCTCTAACACGACCCATTGGTTGTGCACCCCTTCCTGAATAAGGCATCAATGATGATGATGCAACAAATGACCCCGTAGGTCGTGGCATACCCCCTATGCCCCTTCGTGGGCATTCTCTCATCATATGCCCCGACATACCGCACCAAAAGCAAACATTGTTCCCCAGCCGATATGCGCCCAAATGATACCTTCCACATTTATTGTATGGCTCTCGAGGAGGTCTCGATTGGCTCATATTCCCTTGCCCTTGGTACCCCACTATCCGCGAACTCTGACTCTCACTTCTATACCCAAATTGATTTCCTCTGGACCCTTGGAACTGTGGTGGGGAATTAACTGCAGAAAACTGTGGTCTGAACCCTCCTTCGGATGCCAAGAACTGCCCTGTAGATCTGGACTTCTTGGAATATCCTCTTTCTAATTCTTGTGTTCTTCTCCTCTGCCTCTGATATTCCATTTTTTGTGCAAAAGTTTAGATCCTCACTATGTCCATATCTTTGTTCAAAGCGGCAATAGTACAATCTCTGACAAGATATGGATCTATCCTATCCACATATTGATGAACTCTGTCATCCATAGTAGCTACAACATTAGGAGCATATCTCGACAAGGAATTAAATTGGAGACTGTACTCCCTCACTTATATATTTCCCTGACGAAGATTTAAAAACTGATCTGCATGGGCCTGACGAATTTCGAATGGAAGATAATGATCAAGAAATGCCTCTTTGAACTCTTTCTAAGTAGCTGGGGGTGCATCAATACCCCTAGATCATTTACAGTCCTCATACCAATATATAGCCTTCCCTTTAAATCTATACGCCGCTAACTCCACTGTCTCTCTACCCATTACATGCATAACATCTAAGGACCTTTGAATTTGATCAATAAAGTCATGTGGGTCCTCATTAAGATCTGATCCAGTAAAAGTGGGAGGATCCATTTTAAGAAAATCCTGTGTTCGAAGTCTAGCCACCCTATCTGTACCACTAGGACCCGTGGTAGGAATGGCTTGCCCTTGAGCTTGCCCAGCAACTATTCGAGTCAAAAGTTGCACTGCATTTCTAAGATCTTGATCAACAGCATTAATAGGTGGCTCTGGGGATATAGTTCTCTTCCTCTTTATTTCTTCCGGACTGGAGGAAGTTTCTGATGCATGCTCAGCTGGAGCCTCACTTTGATTAGCTGGTATAGTGGGTGACTTACTAGTCCCCTCTCCTGCAGCCACATCTACTTACTTACTGGTATTCTTGCTTCTGGTAATCGGCATCATTACTATAATAAGAGAAACAAACGGATTCAGTGGTCAACTATGACTTCATATACAATATAGGCTCTATTGCACAATCTAACACATGAAGAAAAAAACAATTCCTACATGTCCATAGCCTCCTGTTTATAGATGCGGTGCACGACACAACAATAAACAAGACTCAACATAGACACGGCTTTGTAGACTCACTAGGACGAACGTCTCTGATACCACTTTTATCACGCCTCAAATCCTATTGGGGCGGACTGGCACCGGTAACCAAGGAGGCCCGGGAGAACTAGCTCATAACCTTATACTTACCATGCATACCTTTATGACAACCCAAAATTCGGACAGCATCACGTCGCATATAAAAGGAAATAATCACCTGTATAAGCTCGAGCACACATATATATGTATATATAATACTTGGCCGTTGAAGCCATCACGTCTATTAACAAAGCACCACCTTGACTGTACATTAGGTCTACAAAGCCTCTAGACAATACACAGAGTTTAACTAAGTTTGGGACATACCCGGCCATATAACTAACTTCTATACAATACCAAAAGTGATTGGATATGACAAGGAAAGCCCCGAAGCAAACTGGAGCTTACCAAAAGCAGCTGGATATCCTGGCTCCTACTTGTGCAGTGTATGAGCTGAGGTACTTGTGCCTGCAGCATGAAATGCAGGTCCCCCGTGGGGGACGTCAGTACAAAATATGTACTGAGTATGTAAAGCTGTAGATAATCACATATGATATAGGAGCTCAATAGAAATCAGAAACAAGTGAATAAATCATAATATGAGTGGACCACACTTACTAGAACTTGTGACAACCTGTACATTGTATTTATTCAATTACTTTACCTTCATTCTTATCTTCTTTCTAACCATTACTGTACTGTACTGTGACCATTAGGCTTCCTCCAGTACATATCAACTGGGATCGACCCATGATAGGCTTATGCCCCTAGGATACCACCCATAAACACATAAATAAGGATTGACCCATGATAGGCTTATGCCCCTGGGATACAACCCGATAAGAGAGGACTTTCATCACTTAGTTCAATTAATCTTCGAGATTGTTATCTCGGTCGCCAGCGCATTTTTGATACTTTAAAACAATGATACATCAATAAGAAACATATAAATAGACCATCAATGCAATAACAATGAAGTAATAACTCATTGACACATCAATGAAGTGTTTTGGAGTCATCAATGCCATAACAATGAAGTAAGAAATTATTGGTATATCAATAAAATGTTTTGGAGTCATTAATAGCACATGGATCTTGTTTGAGTAACCGGATACCTTCTGACACTCATTAGTGCAATAAATATGTAAGATTTGGAAGACAAGTAAGTATTGGAATGTGTTGATATCTTGTAGGGTGGAAACAAGTTCATTGGTAACGTAGGACATCATACAAAACCATTATGGATCACATGTTATTGAATAACTTTGGAAACTTTCTTAATAGAACAATTGTTCACTTTCATGCCAAAGATATAGTATAGAGTATGCTTTACATACCTGACTATAAACCTTCAATACTAGTCCCAAATGGACTTCTCGTTTTTTCGGATTACTTATCTACAATGAACATATATAGCAATCTAGTATTAGCAACCAAATGACACAATTCAATTATTTGAATTCACCAAACTAGTGGTTGAGTAGTAAGCCTTAATTACACCATAAAGGGTGTCACTTTAACCTTCTTATATTCCGATTACATTCACATGCCATGCAGATTCATACAACATCCTCCAATATCAAGTTTGGATTCATTTATCCTTCCAACCAATCCATTAAACCAAATTGAGCCATAGACATAAATAATCATCAATTCAATAGTATATCACCATATCCACCTTCCATAACTCAATTACCATATCCATCTTCCACAATTCAATACAACCAAACCATGCAAAATAGTCCATAGCCCTATTTTCATCACCTTTCAATAACAACCAATACATATAATCCTCCATTACGCATATACATATGGAAAAGAACAAAGGCAAACAATATTCATACCTTAGAATTCACGCCTTGATTATGCAATCCTGTTTGCACAAATAATAGGTGCCGTTCGAAGCTCTCGAGATGACAAACGCAGTTATTGGATTACTTTGGAATTTCTACGATTAAATCAAAAGTAATTTAAAGGTCAAATTCGGCTAGGGTTTGTTATTTCTCAATGATTGATGATGAAAATGAGTTTGTAAACTCATATACATCTATATATACACATATTCCCGTCCAAAATGTCATAGGGAATGACCAAAATGCCTTTAAAATTTAAATAATGTCAAATCTGCCCTTTGGTGGACTGCTTAGTTAAGCTAAAGTAGATCGACCATAACACTTTGCTCCGATATAGGATTTGGGTGAAATTGGTATCGTTGGAAATATAATTCAAAGGGCTTTCATTTCATATAAAGTAGGCCACCCAGTTCATCCTGTACAAGGAGTTATGATCGTTTGAAGTTGACTCTAAAAATCTGTTTTAAGAGGCTGAAGTAAAATGAGTATAACTCCTTACGCAGATGTTGGATTTGGATAAAACAAATTGAATTGGAAATAAGACTCAAAGATATTTCTTTTCATAGGTTGCACCTCTCCCAGTTCATTATATTAAGGGATTTATGATCGTTCAAAGTTGACCCAAAAAATTGGCTGGCCTCAGTAGTTTGTGTGCAGGAAATTTTCCTGCACATTTACTATTCCCAGATATCCCAGCCACCGTTTTATAGTTTCGAACATGCTCGATTATATCTTAAACCTATCCGTTTTTGAAAATATTTATATCTTTGGATATCTTATTCAATAACCTTCGCATGGAACCATCGACGGGCAAATTCGGTATAAATAAAATAAAAAAATTAATTCCATATAAATAAGACCAATACACGTACTTGAATACGCCAATACATGTACTTGAATACAGGGTTTTACAGCTTCATAAACACCCTAGGATACTTGAACTCTGTTCTATGATACCAAGTTTTCATGACCTAAGACTATCCTCTAGTCATAATAGGGTTCTTAGGACCATAAGTGATCCCAAGCTAACCCGTGTACTGATATGATACTTGAGCAACTTATTTAATATGTTTATAAAAGCTAAATAACTAAGCGAAAGCAAAAGTAGCATGAGATAAGATGTTTTAATAAATAACTGATCAAAGTTTACAACACTAAAATATGAGAGAAAGAGAAACTTAAATTATAAATACCTACTCTACTGACAATCTATAAAGCCTCTACTATACTCACAACAGATAGTCAGGACGCAACCCCTAACTAATCCTAATCAATACATAAGAAATGGAAATAAAATATAGGAACTACAACTGACTTGAGTCCCAAAATAATAGAACCATCACCTACTGGCTGCATGTTGATAACTATCTGACCCTGGTGTGTGGGATATATCTAGTACCTACATTATGAAGGAATGTAGCCATAAATACTTATATATGGTCAGTACTTTGGAATGTACTGAGCATATAGGACATGGACTAAATCATGGAAATACTTAATGTATGCTTTAAAACTGAGGATATAAGCTATTTGCTGTAATATGTATTTAAATCATGGTTGTACATAAAAGATGTAAGATATAGTGAAATTTCTAAGTCATGAGCTAAAAATATTTTTGTAGCCTAGGAACTGGTAGAAACATGTATGCCATATATAAATCTCAAGTTAAGGCTAAATTGGTCGCAAAACTGTACTAGGGATCATGTATAAATATTGAGCATGAAATAATGAATATGTAAAACGAATGTAAGACTAAGTAACACATGTACTAAAATGATCTGTAAAATTGAATTACTAAATAAATAATCAATAAAACACTTGGTCGTGCAAACCAGAACGGATGTGGTCTGAATACTGAACTGAGACTGTGGTGTCTAATTGCAACCAACATGCTCCAATTTTTGCTATCAGGGTCTAACTTGTGACCCTAGTTGGAAGGATGCTGGTACCTACCTTGCCAAGGGTACCAACACATGACTGACGATATGGATCCACAAGGCTGATATCCTGAAGGATGAGAGTGTCATTCCTAATAGACGGGGGACCCCTCATAATCTATGGTGGTGCCATAGGTATGTAACTTAGGTACTTCTACTTATGAATCATGCCTACCAGATGGGGAATCCTCCATCCCTGCGTTCGCTTGGTGCCAAGTATTACTCCCAACTGAATGACATTGGCATTATTATTTGTTTAGCATGGCATGGTACTATACTGATAAGTGCTCAGCATGAACATGATAATATGAATACGATAATAAAATCATGGTCTGACTGTCTTGTTACTTGAAAAAAAAAATATGAAAAAACACATAGGTATCGGGTATTCATAACCCACCAGCACTAAATGACACTTTAAATACTATAACATCATTTAAAATACTGGTAGAAATTCATGATTTAGAGATCCAAAACATAATTCGTTTTACTAAACTGATGAACTAAATGAATTTGAACATAGGGATGTGTTAAAATTGGAAGGATAGAATGGTTGCATGATTTGATTCATAACTTAATAATTTAACATGGGATCAATTGAATATGACACTGGTAATTTAAATTAAAAGCATGAAATAACCTAATTCACAATGGGAAAAATATGTTCAAGTGGATTGAATTTGGATTCCTTAGAAAACATGGATTAAATTCATGATTTTACATGGATAATTTTACAAAGAAGATTTAAAAGTTCATACTTAAACAAAAAGGGGATTTTAAGACTCAATGGGTAGGAGGAACCCATTGATGAATAAACCACATACCTCAATAGGATGAATTCTTGAAGAAATATTAAAATTGGAACCTGAATTCTTGGGGAAGAAATCTTGAATTTTGTTCTTGGAGCAAAAGGAAGAGGTTTACGTATGATATTTGAAGAGGAATGGGGCAAATAATGCCCTTTTTTGTCTTTAAGTTGTCAATTTGGGTGTTTGGGGTGAGGGGGAATGACCAAAATGACCCTAGCGCATTTACTTATGAATGTAGGAAACATATCCTCCGTGTCGCAGAGGTCATCATGAAGCCTAAGCTCCATGACGCACTGCAATCATGGGGTCTCATTGGTCCGCACGAAAATGATCATAATTTTTTGCTCGGGTGTCGGATTAAGGCAAAATTTGATGAGTTGAAAAGAGGACTCAATTATCTATAATTCTGTGGGTGTTGATATCCTAAACTTCATATATTCAAGAAGTTATACACATTCAAAATTGACCCTTGTAGGATCAAATACCAAAATTTGGTCGAATCAAGAGCTCTCATCTCTACTTTGCTCTAAGATTTTCCTATGAAGATTTTTCACCTCATAAGCACTCTTCGCACTAGGATAATGATCATGATACTTATATTTACATGGAAATCATTGTTTTTGAGTTAATACACGTAGGAATGATGGTTCGAATTCTAGCCCAAAAATGCGGGGTGTTACACTTCATTGCTTATGCCTTGCCCGTAAGTCAGATAACAAGAACTTTTGATCAATCCATCATAAAGAATGGCGATGCCCACTATTTCTTGATGAAAATATAGATGAAGAATATACAACGAGTAATCATATTGGAGAACAAGGTCTTTGATCTCTACCAATCTTTGGCTGCAATATTGGCCCAAAAGACCACGGGGAGCCACCACAGTGTAGTCGTTCACTGACAGAAGTACTAAGTTATGGGCTTAAGGTTGGTTTTGCAAATCTGTTTTCCCACCTGTAAGGGAAAATGAGTTTGAGAGGATATCATCAATGTAATAGTGTCTTCCACAAAAAAGGACAAAGTTTCAATCACTTTCCGGAAAAGATCCCCAGTGGAACGAGACCTTGACGTAGAGAAGATTGTATTCTCCGAACTAGATATGGGTCGAACATAACTTTCTCATAATGAAATATCGGTAATTTCCTTAGATATTGCTGACTGTAATGTTAAATGTGTTCTTATTTATCTAGGTAGCTCGACAAATATAGGCCACAATGGGTACTCAAGCAGAGAAAATTAACTAACAAAATAATTTTGATTGCTAAATTACTAGTTTATTTAATCTGGCAATGGAGATGACTTATGCAGCGGTTGAGATGTAAAAGGAAACTGAGGAAATGGTTTTAGTTGTTACATTTTGACATCCTCGATAGTGAAATGGGATACAATATCACCCTAGGAAGTCCTTGGTTACGTGCTATGAAAGTTGTGGCTTCAACGTATTATTAGATGATAAAATCTCCAACACAAAAAGTAAGGGTGTTCAAAGTTTTATTAAAAATTGATCCAAATAAAAAACATGAACTAAACTACCTAAATAAATTTATTTTTATTTGGTCCGGTTTAAAATTTTAAAAAGATAATATTTAGCTTGATTTTATTTTTGTTCAAACAAATTGATTAAATGACTAAATTGAATCGACAAATTATTTATATGTACATGCATACATACATACATACATATATATATATATATATATATTGTAATTATACATTCATAATATATTATTTTTATGAACAATTTTAACTATTCAATCATAGATAGGTAATATCTAATCGTGAGAATGAATCAGCAAACTTAAAAAATATAGTTGGAGTTGACGACTTGAACCATGACCATGGAATGGCCCACAAACCATGAGACCAGTCGTGGGATCGATCCAAAAATTTTAAACTCGCCGTGATAGCGTCCAAATTGACCTATATTCATTATTGTAGACTTCAATGAAAGATCAAGGTACTTATTATGAAGGAAAATTCCAAGAATTATGATGAAAAATGGGCTAGTGTTGAGCATATTTTAAGATGGGCAAAATTCAGAGCATATTTATCCCCTTAATTATGAATTTCATAGCAATAATTTCATAATTACATAATATAGCAAGTTATATTTTGTATTTTTACAAATTGGCGGTCCCCACATTGAACCCAAGCGGTATCCAAAGAGTTGAAAAGTCAAACCTACATGGGCTGATTTGCACCTCCAAAGGGGCTGAAATTCATGTCATAATAACGCTAAATTGGATGTCGACTTTGGTTGCAATTTTTTCTCCTAGTTTTATTAGTTTATTTTAGAAAGAATTTTTGGTATTATTTTTACATGTTTTTTTAGTCTTAGTTAGATTTTATTTATTATTTTTATAAAAGTAGATCCTAAACCCATGTTATTTGGAATAGTTATTTTTTTAGTCCTAGTTAGATTTTATTTATTTTATATCGGTAGATCCTCATCCCATGGTATTTGAGATATTATATTCCCTATATATAGGGTTATATTTTTTTATATTTAGACACAATTGATTAATATTATTTGTGAGGTTTCTCTTTTTTACACCTTTATGTGTGGTGACTACGAATTTATCTTGTAATCTTATAAGAATAATTCTTTAGGAGGTAAAGATTAATTCTTAACTTGATATCATTTATTTTTATTAAAGTAATTAAAGAAATTAATTATCATTATAATTAATTAAAGAATATAATTAGTCTTATACTAATTATTGTCTTTAATTTCTTCGAAATAAGATTCTAGATCACCTTTGATCTAAGATCTTGAGTTGACTATATTATTATTATTATTATTATTATTATTATTATTAATCTTAATTGCTAATTTGAATATTAAGATCAATTAGGATTATAAAAACTTAATCTCGAAACTAGATATTTTATTCTCAAATTTCACCTATCTTTAAATTCTTATCTTTAATATTAGTCTTTTTGCTTCCGTATTATTTTCTCATTTGTTCGAGAAATTGGGTTCTTATTAAATGCTATCCGAGCAGTTCTATCAAGATTTCATCCTTGATTATCTTATGAGGTAGAAAATAATTATATTTTGATAACTAAAGGTTTCATTAATACCAAATGTGAGAATTACAAAACCAAATAGCGTTGACCACCCATTTCTTAGAAAAAAAGACTCTTAACTAAGACAAGAGAAGATAAGATACATATAATAAGCAAATCAAAGCTATAACTAAAAATACCATAACTAAACTAAGACAACAAATTACAATTATGAAAGGGAGAAAGAACTTGAAGTTGAGTACAGCTCAAAATGCAAGAAAATCGAGGCATAGGCTATGTTGTTGAAGTAGTGGTTGCTAGGTTTTGATATTTCTCCATCTGATGTGCATATGTATAGTTATTTATCTGCATACTCTTTCTATTTGGAATGCAACTTTTTAAAATTTGATCAAGTTTCTCTCCCTCCAGAGAGTACTCACCACCATTCCAAAAATTCAACTAATCATTCCTTCCATACCTGTATTCCTCTTTGCACAGTTGCTCACCTATTTGTCTTCTCCATGCTAGCTTCTAGTAGATCTGCTAAAGTACAACCAATATAATAATCTTTTCAATAAAGCTCTAACAGTAGGACAAATAAAGAATAAATGGTCTACAGTCTCATCCTCTAGACTACAAAACACACAAGTAGGTGGAACTATGATACCAAATTTTAATAATCAATCCACAGTAGCAAGTCTTGTAAAGAAATCTATCCATAAAATGAACTTGTGCCTAGGATAGACATAAGGTGTAGATAGATTTTCCAAGGTGCCTTTGGATATTGGGGGAGCAATGTAATATATATTTTCTTTATAGATAATTTGTTACTCACAAGTATAGAAGAAATCCTAGTAACAAGATCACCTTGAAAGGTAACAGATTGCATGACAAATTTTCTAGCTTCAAAAACTTTTCTAACTACCCAAGTTGCATTCCCAGAGGTAGGGCATGCTTCAATATGTTTATTTATCATATAATAGACATTTATCCACTTAATCCATAGACAATCTTTCTTTTCAGCAATCGGCCACGGCTGTTTTAGTATAACAACCTTGGTCCAAGTGGCCAATCTACAAGTACTATTAATTAGTTTCAAAATTCTCTTTGGAAATAGAAAGATTTGTGCCCAATAATTTGAACCCCAAATAGGACTAATTTAATAAGCTGGAGCCTGCCAACATTAAAAGTCAAATTTATAGACCAGTATTTAATATTTATGATGATTTTCCCATTAAGCAGCAAGCATTGTTCAAGGGAAACTTCTTAGATGACATAGGAACACCTAGGTATTCAAAGTGGAGGGAGTCTTCAGAAAAACCTAAATTGCCTCAAAATATCTAACTTTAGTTGAGGCTTTACCCCAGACAAGTATATAGAACTTTTATCTATGTTATCTTGATGTTGTAGAAAATCTAAGAAAAGCACCATGAAGAAGATAAATAAACTATGGGTCAGCTTTATAGAACATCAACAAGTCATCAACAAAACATATGTGCATGACACACAGCTTCTTGCATCTAGGATGAAATAAAATAATTTATTATCACTAAAAGTATTCAATTCTCTTTGTAAATATTCAATGGCTATTGCAAAGATATAAGGAAAAACAGGGTCTCTTTATCTAATTTCTCTCCTCCCGTTAAAGGTCTATGCAAGCCACCATTAATACTTAATGAGTATAATGCTATGGTTATGTATTCCATGATCCACAGTATAAATCTATAAGGGAAGCCTAGTCTTGCAAGCAAAGTTTTCAGAAAGAAACATTCATTAGAATTATATGTTTTCTAAAGATCCATTTTCAAGACATATCTAGGAGACAAACCTTTTCTTGTATACTATTTAAGCACATTATGACTAAATAAAATGTCATAAATTACACTTCTACCTTTAGTGAAAGCAGACTGTGAAGGACTAGTGAGATGACTAATGACCTCTTTAATTTTGTATGTGAAGACTTTAGTGATAATTTTATAAATAATTGAGAAATAAGCAATGTGCCTATAGTCTTACACTAGGGGGGGATTAAGAATCTTGGAAACTAAAGTGACAACAGTGTAACTAAATAAACTCAAGAGTTACCAGTGTTAAAAAATTCATTAACTACTAGGATGACATCATGATTAACCACTTTCTAGTTCTTTAAGAATAACTCAATTGGATATCCATCAACCCCCGATGCCTTCTTAATTGTCATATGCTTAATTGCATCTCTAATTTTCTCTTCAATGATAGATGTGGCAAGTGCATATTTTTGTGTGTAAGTAGGATAGGGATCTTTCCTAATTACTTCAGAGTTAGGGTATGGAAAATCTTCAATAGTAGATTCCATATAATTAGGGAAAAATGATATAAATTCATTCTCCACCTGCGTTGGATTAGTGATTATTTTTCCTGTATTATCATAAATAGAGGTGATAAAGTTTCTGCTTTCCCTGATCTTACATTGAGCATGAAAGTACTATGTGCTTACATCTCTACTTAAATTTCACGTGGCTCGTGATTTTTTACCAAGAGCTCATTCCTCCATATTGCTCCACAAGTTTATATCTAGTATAAGCCTCTTTTCTTCATCAATTAAGTCCTATAAGTGGTTACCTTATAAGTTTAGCCTATAAAATCAACATGTGTTGTCTAGATTGATTTAGTTTTTCTCATAAAAAGCCAAGTTATTTGTTGATATCCTTTAGTGTACCCTTCGAATGCTTAAGTTTCTGCCATACCTAGAACATTTTGGTACCTCTAAACTGCTGAGATAAAATTGGAAAATAAAATACCATTAAATTTAGGGTAAGTTGTAACTCATCAATATGATACCTAAAATCTTGGGTTTCAGCATCTGTGATAGGTGATCCCATCCTACATTCTTAGAATAGGATAATGTTGAAATCTACAACTAACAACCATGTCTCTTGAACAATCCTTGTAAGTTGTTTTAATTCACTCCAAAGGCCATGCCAAAGATGGGCCTCATTTTTTACATATATTGTAATACCCCACAATATTTTAGATGAATTTGCAGCGATTCATCACATATTTAGAAGTCCCAAAGTCATTATTTTACACTAAGTACAAGTGACATGGCTATTTTAACACCCCAAGATTTTGAAATTTTATTTTTGGCCTTCCCAAGTTTCAAACGTTGACTTATGAGTTGAAATATGTTTAGAAATGTTAAATGGGGAGAGTCTTAGAGTTTTTGAAAGAGGTACGGGGTGTTTTTGGACCATGGAGGCAGTATGCCTTTAAAATTTTGACGTGCAAAAAGACTAACCCTCCGCGATACACGTGTCATAAAGGTTAGTCTTTGCGATAAAAAATATGTCATCGAGGCTAGCCTCCGCAATAATTTTTCTTCCATGTTGCAGTATAAATCCTGCAGCTTTTAATTAAAAAGGTGAGGGGCATTTTAATCTTTTCCCCTCTTCTTTAAAGACCCAATTCATGACCAAGATCCCCAAATAAGACCAATTCATGACCAAGATCCACAAATAAATGTAATTTACCCATTCCTCAGTCAGTTAACATCATTCATCCCTTTCCCACTCTGAAGAAAAAAAACAAGAGTTTTTTTCAAGATTCAACCATTAAAGGTCTCAATTCCAAGTTTTCTCCTAGAATTCAAGAAAATACAGGTATGTGGGGTATTCATTAGTGGGTTCCTTTCTCTTCCAATAAAATTTTAATGTCAAGTATGAATTAATCAATTTTCTGTTAATAGTTTTGAATACTAGTCATGGTAATATGTTTCCTATGTAAATTATGTTCTTACACACTTTATAATTTCGGTCACCCACATCATGTTCAGTTGACACCATATTAATCTATCAATTTATGAATTGAACCATGTAAGCATGTTGTCCTCATAAGTTTAACATATTCCCTTACTCATAATCATGGATTTCATCAACTTAGTGATATATTCTATGTTTGGGCTTGAATCATGAATTTCCTTATAATATCTTAAATGATGTTATTGTATTTAAATTATTATTCAGTGTTGGAGGGTTATGAATACCCAATAACTATATGTTTATGCATGTTTCTGGTTTCAAGCAAGAAATTAATTAGATTATAATTTTATCACCTTATTCAGAATATCATATTCATGTTAAGCAACTATCAGTTGTGAGTCCTATTAACTTTAATCAGTATAAGTTTCAGTTCAGTTGAGAGTAGGATTTAGCACCGAGTGAATTTATGGATGATGTATTTCTCGCCAGTCGAGGGTGAGACCTTTAGTACCAGTCCCTCAATTCCAGAACTACATAGATAGCATAGGTATTGAGAGGTCTTCCTTCCAATTGAAGGTTTACACTCTCTTAGGGTCACTTGCCAATCGAGGGTGATACTCTAATCCTTCGGGGTATCACCTTTGTTAGATCTATATCATCAGCCATGTATTGGTACGCCTAGCAAGGTAGCAACATCCTTCCAACTGGGGTTTCAGGTTGCACCTCGATCAGCTCAGATTGGGGCATGTTGGTTACATGATAGCTCCCATAGTTTCAGTTCAATATTCAGGTTATATCATCTCAGGTATGCATGACCAAGTGTTCAGTTTATCAGTTATTCAGTCAGTTAGTTTTACATATCATTTTAGTACATTCTTTACTTGGTCTTGCATTTATTTTACATGTTCATGCATTCATGCCCAGTCTCTATATGCACTCTAGTTAGTCCTTATCTCACATATGAGTAAATTAAAGTACTGATCGCATACTTTCTTTTGCACTATATTGTCTTATAACATAGGTTTAGATGCTCAGTTCCTTGATCGCCATTAGTTAATTCAGTGTCACTTAATAGCAGTTATGGCGGGTCCACATCCATTGGGGATAAGTTATTTACTGTTATTTTTAGTATTTCTTTATTTTAGTCAGTCGAAATTAGTTGGTGGATTGTCCCATGAACTCCTCATGTTTTTTAGGCTTTCAGATAGGCAGACTTGTTCTATGGTTTCATTAGTAGTTTAGACATGTAGGATATTATTTAAGTATTATATCTTAATAGAATTTTTATTAGTTTAGGTTCTGCATATGATATTTTACTATTTCTTTATTTAGTGCTCATAATAGATACCAGATCATGGGTTAGCTTGGGGTCACTTATGTCTTTAAGCACCATGTTATGCCTAGGGGTTAATATCGAGTCATGACAAAACTTGGTATTAGATCCAGGTTTCAAAGTGCCCTAATGTGTCTAAAATTTACATTAAATAGGGTCTTGTGCATTGGTATGAAACACGCCACTCTAATAGGCAAGAGGCTACGGGGTATTTTAGGAAAGTTTCCTTTCTTTTAGTATTCATGTCATATGAAAGAATGTGACCTCTATTGAATTCCCTTTCTAACTTGTTATTCATCCATTTTACAAAAGAAAGTAGAAGGAAGTTAGATCAGCCTGCACCACCAATTCAAGAAGACCCTCTATACGACCATGTTTCCCATGTTAAATTAAGGATCGATTTCACTATTTTGGCCTAGAATATGGCTGGTCAGAATAACCAGTAGGCTGTTTTCCCTCTAGTAGTAAGCACGACAATAATTAGGATCTGAGACATCATTCGGATGAATTTTTTGTTGTTTTTAAAATCCAATTCTGAGGAGGATATATAAGAATTTCTGGATGGTATGTAGAAAATGATAGATACCGTGGGTGTTACTGCTATTAAGAGTGCTAAATTAGCCACTTACCAATTAGAAGGAGTGGATCATACTTAGTTCAAGCAGTGGAAGGAGGACAAAGGTGTTAAGGCGGGACCTATAGAGTAGAAGGAGTTTTCTACGACCATCTTGGACAGGTTTTTCCTACTTGAGTTAAGGAAGTCCAAAGTGCAGGAGTTTATAAATCTAAACCAGGGTAGTATGAGTGTGAAAGAGTACTCCTTAAGTTCACCTAGTTGGCGAGGTTTGCTTCAACTATGGTGTCTATTTCTAGGGTCATAATGAGTAAGTTTACGTCTGGTGCGTCAGATGATATAGTTAAGAAGTCTAAAATAATTATATTGATTAAGGAGATAGACCTTTCTAGGTTGATGGTTCATGCTTAGTAGATTGAGGAGAAGAATCTCAAAGACAAGGAAAGAGAGAATAAGAGGGATAAAACTAGTAGCTTCAACTTCTCATAGCAAAAGTCTGATGGTGGGAATCATTCTCAGTTCTACCTAAAATTTTTAGTTCTATCACCATATTCAGCCAGTGCGCTAGGCTCAAAGTCCTAAGTTAGAATGTATAATGGCTTCACCATTCCTTTTTGTAGAAGATGTGGTAAGAATCATCAGGGAGATTGTAGGGTAGGCAATGATATATGTTTTGGATGTGGCAAGATAAGCCACAAGAACAGGGATTGCCAAGGGATTAACCAGAAGGGAAATGATTTTCATCAACAAGGTCAGTCCAAATTTTTATCAACTCTAGCAGGTCACCCCACTCAATAGAGTGTCATCTCCAATTCCACCAGTGTGCAGCGTTAAAATTAACTTTATGCTCTACAGACTCGGCAAGATCAAGATAGTTCCCCTGATTTGGTTACGGGTATGTTAAAAGTCTTTTACCTTCACATTTTTATTAGACCCTAGAACTTTATTTTCTTTTTTAACTCCCTATACATACATGACTTGGGCATCAATTCCAACATATTAGTAGAGACCTTCATAGTATCTACCCTAGTTGGCAGTTCAATTATATTAAGATAGGTATATAGAAATTTCTTGGTCACAATATCTCAAAAATTCACTTCAATTGACCTTTTAGAGTTAGAGATGACTAACTTTGATGTCTTCTCAGCATGGATTGGCTCTACTCATGCTATGCGTCAGTTGACTGTAGAAACAAAATAGTTCAGTTCTAATTTGCTAATGAACCTATTGTAGAATGGAGGGATAGTATTTTAGTGCCTATAGGTCAATTTGTCTCCTATCTTAATACAAGAAAGATGATATCCAAGGGATGCAATTACCATATCATTTGAATCAAGGACTCAAATTCTAAAACATCAAGTCTTGAGTTAGTTCCTGTAATGAAGGAGTTTCCAGAAGTGTTCCATGAAAATCTCCCCAAAGTTTCCCTCGAAAGAAAAATTGACTTCGGACTAGATCTCCTAACAAATACCCAACCTATCTCAATTCTACCTTATAGAATGGTTTCTAGCTGAGCTTAAAAAAATAAAGGAACAATTGAAATATCTCTTAGATAAGGGTTTTATCAGGCCTAGAGTTTCTCTGTGGGGTGCTATGTTCTCTTCATGCGCAAGAAAGATGGTTCCCTCAAAATGTGAATCAAGTACCATCAGTTGAACAAAGTCATAATAAATAATAAGTATCCTCTCCGTAGGATTGATGACTTGTTCAACCAACTTCAGGGTGTAAATTATTTCTTTAAGATAGACCTCAGATTCGGTTATAATCAACTTAGAGTCAGAGAATGTGACATCCCAAAAACCACCTTCAAAACTCGATATGCACACTTTGAATTTCTAGTTATGTCTTTTGGACTAACGAATGCTCCTACAACTTTTATGGACTTGATGAACAGGGTGTTCAAGTAGTACTTGGACATGTTCGTCATAGTCTTCATAGACGACATCCTTATTTATTCTCGTAGTAAAGGTGATCATGTAGGCCATTTGAGAATTGTATTACATACCTTTAAATATCACAAATTATTTGCTAAGTTTAGTAAGTGCAAATTTTGGTTGAGGTCAGTAACTTTGCTTAATCATAACATCTCCAGTATTGCATTCGAGTTGATCCTGAAAATACCAAAGCAATGAGAAACTAGACTAGGCCCATCTTTCCATAAGATATCAGGAGTTTTTTGGGTTTAGCTGGTTACTACAAATAGTTTGTTGAAGGATTTTCTTTTATTGTGTCCCCCATGTCTCGACTAACCCAAAGGAAAGTTAAATTCTAGTGGTCAGATTTATGCGAGAAGAGTTTTTAGGAGTTGAAGACTCGACTTACTTCTTCCCCAGTATTTAATCTACTTCAGTGTTCAGATGGGTTTGTAGTTTATTGTGATACTTCCAGAGTTAGTCTGGGTTATGTATTGCTGTAGCGAGGTAAGGTCATAGCCTATGCCTCTATAAAACATAAAACCCATGAGAAAAATTACCCATCCATGAACTTCAGTTGATAGAAGTTGTCTTTCCTTAAAATATTTAAATGCATTACCTTTATGGGGTTCATATTAACGTGTTCACTGATCATAAGTATTTACAGTATGTGTTTACAAAGATAGATCTGAATCTTCATCAGATAAAGTGACTTAAATTATTGAATGACTATGATATGAGGTGTTGTATCACTCGAGTAAGGCTAATGTAGTGGCTGATGCCCTTAGTAGATTGTCTATGGAAAGTGTTTTTCATATTGAGGAGGATAAGGAGTTAGTCCGTGAAGTTCTTCATCTTGCTAGATTAGGTATTCAGTTGGTTGATTTGGCCAAAGGTAGTATATGGGTTCAGAATGGTTTGAAATTTTCATTGGTGACTGAAGTATAAGAAAAAAAAAGATAGGGATCCTATTTTAGTCAAGTTGAAGGAGGCAGTTCGGGATCAGAAGGTTGAGGTTTTCTCCCAAAGGGGAGATAGTGTGCATCTTTATCAAGGAAGGTAATATGTTCTAAGTGTGGATGGTTTGAGATAACGAATATTAGAAGAGGTTCATGGTGCACAATATTCTATTCAGCTAGGATCTACTAAGATGTACCATGATTTATGGGAAATATCTTAGTGGAATGGTATAAAGAAAGATATTGCGAAATTTATGGCTAAGAGTTTGAATTGTCAATAGGTTAAGGTTGAACACCAAAGGCCTAATAGTATGCTTTAGGAGTTTAGCATCCTCACTTGGAAGTAGGAGGTGGTGAAAATGGATTTTGTTACAGGGTTACCTAGTATGCATCGCCAGCATGATTCAATTTGGTTCATTGTGGATAGAATGACCATGTCAACCCATTTCTTACTAGTCCATATTTGTATTTCCTGGAGGATTATACTAGACTCTATCTCAAGGAATTAGTAAAGTTTCATGGGTTACATTGACCATCATTTGAAATAGAGGTTCCCAGATAGAGGTTCCCAATTTACCTCTCATTTTTGGAAGGCATTTTAAAAAGGTTTTGGTACCTAAGTCCATCTCAGTATAACTTTTCGTCCTCAGAAAGATGGTTAGGTAGAGCAGACCATTTAGAGGTTAGCGGATATGTTTAGCGATCGTGTTATCGACTTCACGGGTAGTTGGGAAGACCACTTACCTTTAATTGAATTAACCTACTCAAGAACTATCACTACAGTATTCAAATGGCTCCATTTAAGAATCTCTATGGAAGGAGTTGTAGATCTCTTATTAGTTGGTTTAAAGTAGGGGAGGCTGATTTGATAGGGCCAGATTTAGTGTATGAGGTGATGGAGAAAGTTCAATTAATTTGAGAAAGGCTAAGGACATCCAAAGTTGATAGAAATCCGATGGATATGTGAGGAGAGGGGATCTTAAGATTGATGTTGGTGACTTGGTTTATTTATAAATTTCACCCATGAAAAAGGTGAAGAGATTCGGTAAGAAAGGGAAGCTCAGTCCCCGCTACATTGGCCCATACATGATCTTGGGCTATTTTTGAAAGGTAGCTTATGAGTTAGAGCTACCTGAAGAATTAGCATCAGTACATCCGTTGTTTCATGTCTCTTTCCAAAATAAATGCATTAGTGACTCAACTTTTGTCATTCTTTTAGAGAGTGTGGACGTGCAAAATAGACTCTCCTATGAAAAAGTCCTAGTTAAGATCCTTGACTATCAGGTTCAAGGTCGAGGATTAAGAAAGTCACCTTGGTTAAAGTCCTATGGAGAAGTCAGTCCGTAGAGGGAGATACTTAGGAAGAAGAAGTCGATATGTGATCCAAGTATCCCCATTTTTTTTATAAATTCATGTTCAACTTGAGGTAATCGTTTCTCTTAAATTGATTTTCTCATTTTCTGTCTCAGCTATCCAACCATCCTTATGTTATAGCATACATTCATGAATTCAATTTAGTTCATGCATCATGTTTCAGATTCAGTTACTTAATCATGATTCAGCTCATAAGTATTCAGTACATGATCATAGTCTTTCTAGTGTCTCAGCTCTAACAGTTTTATTCGAGGATGAATGATCCCAAAGGAAAGATATTGTAATACCCCATAAGATTCTATACAAGTTCCAAGCTAGTCATCACATGTTTAGAAGTCCCAAAGACATTATGTCACACTAACTATAAGTGAAATGGCCATTTTAACACCCCAAGATTTTGAACATTTTATTTTTAGACATCTCAAGTTCCAAACATTGAAATATGAGTTGAAATATTTTTTGAAATGTTAAAACTGGGAGAGGTTTGATGTGCCACGGAGACTGGCCCTCCATGATACGCAGCATGTCACAGAGGCTAGCCTTTGTGATAACCTCCGTGCCACGCTGTAGTGTAAATCCTACAGCTTTTATTAAAGGGGTGAGGGGAATTTTGGTCTATTTTTCCTTTTTTCAAACACCCAATTCACGAATAAGATCCTCAAATAATCGTAATTTACCCCTTTCTCAGTCAGTTAACATCATTCATCCCTCTCCCACTCTCAAGAATAAAAACAAAGGTTCCTTTTCAAGATTCAACCATCCAATGTCTCAATTCCAAGTTTTCTCCAAGAATTCAAGCAAACACAGGTATGTGGGGTATTAATCAACGGGTTCTTTTCACCCTTTTAGTCCCAAAAATCCCTAGTTTTTATGCATATAACCCTTTTCCCTCCTTTTATGAAATTTCAATATCAAGAATGAAAATACTCAATTTTCTCTTAATAGTTTTGACTACAAGTCATGATAATATGTTTCCCATATGAATTATGTTCTTACACGCTTATAATTTTAGTCACCCATATCATGTTCAGTTGACACCATGTTAATATATCAATTTACGAATCAAACTATGTAAGCATATTGTCCTCATAAGTTTTAACATATTCCCATACTCATAATCATGGATTTTATTAACTTAGTGATGTATTCTATGATTTGGGTCCCTAAATCATGAATTTCGTTATAATGTCTTAAATGAGGTTATTGTATTCAAAGTATTATTCAGAGTTGGAGGGTTATGAACACCCGATACCTATATGGATGAACTGATTCCCATGTTAAGATGATCTGTACCTGTATGTGGCTTTTCCGTAATAGACAAATTCTTCCATTAGGGGCTAGGGGTAATGGCACTACACACTCTATTTTTTTCCTATCTTCTTTTTTATACTTATTGCCTTGTGTTCTTTGGCCCTAGTTTTATTACAATTAAAATAATTAATTGTATACTATTATTAAAAGTTTTTCACCTACTTTTGCTTTAAGGGCTGGTTGAGACCCATAATGTTCCAAGTAGATATAATCATAGTGGATAATGGAATATCCTAGGGTGTTTTAATTAACCTGGGATGGATACAGTTTCTCTTGTAGCACAGTAAACCTGTTGTCATCTCTGCCCTAGATATATAATAAACTTTCCTTTGAGAAGTATATTCATTATGCAAAGAGTTTTTTGAAACCTTGTTATTCCCCTTATATTCAATTGGATACATATTCATGCCATTATCTTTAGCAAACTAATTTTGCCTAACAACTCTTCTGCGTCTCTTATTTCTTCTTCTTGTTCTTCTTTATCTCTTTGGATCCTCTGGAATATCCATGTCCTTTGCTCATTCCTTTCTCTTATTCTAGCATTCCTCTTGGCTATGTCCAAATCATATATAACAAGTGCAAAATTGAGGTTGCCACTCATAATCTACAAATTATTGAAAATTAGCCGATGAGGGTAACAAGATCAATGCATTCCAACAAAGGTTCAAAAATATCAATCTCAATCCACAAACGGGCATAAGAGTTCCTCTCTTTCTCGGCTATGTATTTTTCTGTATCAATCAGCTAGCCTAGAACTCTTTCCACCTTGCTCAATACTTCACATGATCAATGCCACTGGTAGCCAAAGAAACATTATCCAGAGGGATTACGATTAAGCAATTGGGATTAAATTCAAAGTCCACTTCCCAGAATTGTAGAATTAGAGATTTTTAGTTGAATGTCTATGGACCTCCCATCAATACTTTATCACAATCCCCAGCATTGTAAAAAAATACACTACATCATAAGCTAAGATTTGAGGTTTTGATGCATACTTTCAAACATGACCGATATAGTTCTCCATAATTTTCTTGAATGGTATCTCGCTGATCACATAGCTATCAAAGCAATTTTAAAGTATTCCTCTCGGGGATTCACATCAACTAGGTTTTAACTTTCTTAGAAAATAAAGGTATATAGTTGGGTGCTTTATCTCTTTGGGCCAATCGATTATTGCAGACAACCTTTTCTATAAGGGTAAGTTGAGCAAACATCTCAACTTTAGAGAACTATAGTTCTCTGGATGTTGATGTCCCAATCATCTCTCCATATCATTTCAATGAATCAAATGCTATAAGTTAGTGTCTAATCTTTTATCCTCTTGATCCTCTAGTATTTAAAAAAATTGGGGTGGAGATAGCTCCCAAATGTAATATAGGGTATAGAATAAATAATTCCATCAACCAATATCATTAATTTTCTAGAGGTGCGTCATTCTTTTCGATGTGAGATATAGATCTGGAAGTTTTTCCAAACTGAGGTGCATGTTGTCTATCCTTACTAAAATGAGCCAAGAGAAAAATCATGCCTCTCCACCTTATTGTTAAGCTACATAGTTGAAAAGGATAAAAATAAAGATAAAAAGACAAAAAAAGGAGAAAATTCAATTGTCTTAGAAATAAGATCTTGTCAAGAAACTCTAGATTTGTTTTGATTCTTAGTTTTCTATGTTAAAGAGGAAAGCTAAGAAGAGGGGAAATCGAAAAATTTTCTTGTTACCCAAATTGGCCTTTTGTTGTCTCATCAATCCTAATTCATATGTGTATTGACTTTTTCCTATATATTTCTTTGAAAAGGTTGTTGCTAATAGAATTTATATATCAATTCCAAAGAATCCAACCAAAGATAGTAATCTGAGTGGAAAAAAAGCATGCAAAGAGGATTCAATAGAGATAAAAAAAACTAAATTGAGAGATATTTATTTTCTTTGATATTGTTTTTTCTCAAATAGGTCGTGATGATGAACAAATAGTTCATAGGGAGGCTAAATTAAGAGATCAAAGTGACATCGACTTTGTAAAAGTGCCAATCACACAATTGGAAGATATGAATATCACTGTAGTTGTAGGAAAAATATTTTTAATACAAGGTATGGAATAAAATATGACATTTTATTTATGATTATTGAGAAAGTTTTTTTAATGTGATAAGTTCATACGTGGTAGAGAAGTTGAAACTTATATGCATCAAACACAATACTCTAATAAGTGGCAATGGTTGGATGATTTTGGTGAACTTAAGGTAACTAAGCAATGAATGATTTATCTCTCCATTGGGAGGTATTTTGATAATGTTCTTTGTGATAAAATTCCAATGAAAGACTTTCTTGTCATGCTTGGACATTCATGACAATTTGATTGGAATACAATTTACGATAAAGGAAATAATAGTGTTTTTTTGAGCTAAATAAAAGAAAATATGTCCATGTATCTTTAACTTCGTTACACATTAATGAAGATCAAATATGTGTAAAAGAAGCAATAAAAAATTTTAAGAGAAAAAAGAATGAGAGAAGTAAGAAATTGCATGTTGATATTCTAGGAGATAAAAAATAAGAGGTTATGTTGTGTGAAAAGAATAAGATGTCAAGTGAGAAAAAAGTGAGTCCAAGAGAAAATAAAAGAGAGATTTTCATGAGATTAAAAAGTAAAAAAATGAGTGTGAGGTATAGAGAGAAAAGATAGAAAGTTTGATTGAGGTTATTTCTTATTCTAACTCTTACATTTCTACTTCTTCTTCTAGTTTCTTTGATTCTCTTTAGGTACTCATGGAAAGGTTTTCATTGTTACTCATGGAAACGTTTGTATTGAACATCCATCATTGGATGAGCTTAATCCTAAGATGGTTGAAATTATATGTCCCATTAAGTAAGTTTTGGTTCATGAAAAATATATAGGTAAAGAGAATTATACTGAGTTTATTCAAGATAAGATTCAGTACAAAAATGCTAACAAGGTAGTTATGGATCTAATACCAATAAGCAATGAAAAATGATGTGATGTTGTTATCTTACTACATAAGACCAAGTATGGTATGTATCATTGGTTTATTCATATTCGTGATATTCCTAGAACATCTAATGTCTATTTAGAGGTAAAGAACAACACTTTTAATTTTTATGTTGGCAACTTTATTGATTATGAGGATGGTGACCTTGTTAAATAATAAGTCATTAACTTTAATCACTAAACTCACTAAGATTAATTCCTTCCCTTCTAAAATTTATCACAACATTGTTGAATATGGTTTTACACTTGTTAAAATGAGGCATGATGTTTGTGGGTGGAGGATTACGAATTAGATGATTCTTCTTCTCTTATTCTATTGTTGAAACAAATTTATGTGATGACTTACTGAAATATGGTTCTTTATATTGTATAAGACATAATTCTCTAAGTCTTGATGATTGTAAGGTTAAAAAGGTATTTGCTACTAGTGATGAGGAAATACATGACTTTTATGATACTAGTGATTAAATACCCTTTGTTGAACCTGTTCTTGTTTCTTTGTTGCAGAATTTGAGCAATTACTTAAAATTTAATGAATATTCTATTTTGATATTGAAAGGTTCTTCTAACCTTCTTGAAAACTCCTATGCTTATGTGAATATATTTTATGTAAAAAATTCTATGAAAAGCGTAATAGAGTATGCCTAGCTATATCATAAAAGTATCCAATTTGATGCATGTCATAAGGATCTTATATCATTTTTTTCATTTTTATTGGAGTACTTTATTGATAGAATTAAATTGGAGTAAAACGTAGTATTTGATATGACATCTAAACTAGAATTTTATTGTGTAAATATAAGAAAGACAATTTCTATTGGGATGTTGATGTCTACATGCTTTATAAGGGCTTATTTATACATTCTAGAATTAGTTTTGTTAAGTGGACACATGGGTACTCTCTTGTTTTGTTCATGTCGTTGTTTCTTTAAAGTAATGGATATTGTTTACTATTTATGTCTTCTTGATTTTGTGAGACTCAAATTTGAGGACGTATTTGACATAAATGTAGATCCTGATCCCATGCTATTTGTGATATATAGGGGTGATTTTGTTATGTTTACACAAACTTGATTAATACTACATCAGAGGTTTCTCTTATTTATAACTGTGTGTGGTGACTATGAATTTATGTTGCAGCTCTATAAGAATGATTTTTTAGGAGGTAAGATTAATTCTTAACTTGATATCTTTGGTTTCTATTAAAATTATTTAAATAATATGATTAATCTTATACTAATTGTTTTCTTTAATTTCTTTGAAATAAGTGTCTAGATTACTTTGATCTAAGTTCTTGAATTGACTCTATTAGTATCTTAATTAGTGTCAGTCTCCTAATTTTCAATACTAAGATCAATTAGGGTTCGTATCACTTAATCTCAAAATTAGAAATTTTATTCCCCAATTTTTCATATCTTTAAATTCGTTTTTAATATTAGAATTTTTTGTTACACATTATTTTCTTGTTTATTCAAATATTCCAATTCTTATCATTTTTTCTCAAATTGACAAATATTCCCATGAACCATGGGAACGTCCACGCATCATGGAGTGATCCGTTTGACATGATTTTTCTATATCTTAAAAAAGTGTTTTGCGTGATAGTTTAGTCCTTTCCTTACCCAAGGCCCCTACCACCCCTTTAATCACCCAATAAAGATTGTTTCTAAACAAGAAGCATCAGTAGTCTCTTCAATTCCTTTTCCTTTCTCTCAAAACTCAAGAACACAAAGAAGTTTTTCTAAAATTTCAAAGCTCTAAATTTCTCAAGTTTAAGATTCTCTCTGTAACCTCTTGTTACTCAGGTATATAGGACTTTAATGAGGATTCTGTTTCATCCTCATGCCTTACCCTATTAATGAGGACTTCACCAAGTCTCGTTGTAAGACCCAACAAAATTCTTAGCTTAATTCAGTCCATTTAAGCTTGATAAGGGGTCTCAGACTTGAAAAATTCTAGCTAAGTATTCAGACAGTGTTTTTTAGCCTTCAAAAGTTGGAAATCTTATTTTGCGACCTTTACGTCCACTAAATATTGATATTTGAGTTAATTCATGATCAGGAATATCCGTAGGTGTTTTCGAATAAGTACTGGATTTTTTGGATCTCGTTTAGATCATGTTCGAATGACCAAAATAGTGAGTCGATCCAATCATGACGCATCGCGTCATCCATCACATTGACAGATAATTTTTCCCTCAGCTTCGTGCTATTTCCAATGAATCAATGCAGACTCAATGCGGCACGCTGGCTATCGTGTCGATGCTACTGATGCGGCGCGTCGATGATTCCATTTTTTAGAAATTAAAAGGTCGCGTCCTCAAGGTTAATTAAGTCTTTTTTCCCACGCCCTTCATCCCCCAAACACAAAATTTAGCCCTCTTTTAGCAAGTTATATTCATTCTTACACAAATTGCTCAAGAACAAAAACCCTAGGAGAATTAAATTCAAACTCAAGGCTCAAGATTCCACCATTAATTTTCTAAAATTCACCAACTAAGGTATGTGAAGTGTTCATCCAAAGGTTTCTTCCACCCTTCGAGTCCAATAAATTCTTTTAAAGCTCATGTAGAGTGATTTCATGATTTCTATAATTTAAATTAAAGTGTATTCATGATATTACTTAATTGGGCTTCTATTTCATGATTTATTACAAGATTCATGTAGAGTTAATTGATATGTGTGCTTTATCATGTGAATTCATGTTGAAACTCTTGGAATTATGTAATTGGAATTGAATTACAATGCCTACATGTTGTTTTAGTATTATGTGCATATATTATGCCCCACAAGTGTTTGATGAATTGCCCATGTGAGTGAAATAGTGAAATTATATTATGTTAGCATGTATGCATGTTTATGTCATGCAAGTGTTTGCTTGAATGCCCAAATGAATGAATAATGATTAAGTAGTTAATTTCCATGTCTCAAGATTATGCCATATCCTTTAAGTTTATGCTATCGAGTCCTAGGGGTATTTAATACCCGACAATTTAGTTGTTTGTCTAGAGACATGGTCAGTCACAGAGTAGAATCTGTAGAAAAACTCAGTGAACTCAAAATCAGTTCAGTACAATTAGTTGAATTCAGTTATATAGTACGATCAGTAATAGTTCAGTGTAGCCTAGTACAATTTAGAATTTAGTCCAGTGTCTATTTAGTTGGGAGTAGGATTTAGCACTGAGTGAACCCAAGGATGGGGACTCACCTGCAGTAGAGGGTGTAATCCTTAGAAGCAATCCTTGCATTCCACAAATGTGTAGCCAGTGTAGGCTAAGACATCACCATGCCAGTTGAGGGTTGATAAGGTGATCTACCTGTCAGTTGAGGTTACCATCATTCTCATGCAGAGTACCTACCAGATGAGGGTGACTCAACACTTATCCTGACCTGTGACATGGTATTAACACCCTTCTAACTGGGGTTACAAGTTGTACTCCAAATCAGTTAGAGAAGACGAATATCGGTTAGATGATTATTTTTCACAGTCTCAGTCTTAGATTCAGTCTCAATATGGAACTCAGTTCAGTTCTGTAGATTTAGGACTGTCAAACACAGTCACTCACCTTAGTGCAGGACTCAATATAGTTCCATAGAATCAAGGCTGTTAGATACAGTCATTCAGTTATCAGTAGTTTAGTATTCAGTGTTGTTACGATCTCAGTACAGTTTACATATTCATGCATGTACTCTCATTCAGTCATACTAATGATATTTAGTTAGCATTGTTCATGCATATGAATCCATGCATTTTAGCCTACCTCACTGAGCATATCAGTACATTCAAAGTACTAACACATGCTTTTGTTTTGTGCTATGATGTCTTACATAATAGTTTCAGACGTACGGGCTCCCGAGCACCCTTAGCAGTTCAGACTTTCAGCATACAGAGTTAGTGGTGAGTCCTCATAGTTCAAGGACATGATTATTTATTTTAGTATTTTATTTCATTTTCAGTAGTCAAAGTTAGTTGGGGACTTTTTCCATCTACTCCACAGTTCAGACAGTTTAAAGGCTTTTCAGACTAGTGTATTTTCATATAGTTGTTCAGTTTTTCAGTATTGTTGTTCAGTTTTGGTATTGTGAAACCATATTTAGTATTATTTACATTATTGAACCTTATGACTAGTTTTTAACCTATTTTCTATTATTTACCATATTATCAGTTATTACAGCAGGTACCAGTCATAGGTTAGCTTGTGGTCCTTCGAGATTATGAGCACCGTGTAGCGTCTAGGGTATAGACTCGAGGTATTACAAAATTGGTATCATATACTAAGGTTCAACAGAGTCCTAGGAAGTCTGAAAGCCGCATCTAGCAGAATCTTGTGCATGAGTGTGTTGCGCGCCACACTTATGGATAGAAGGCTGTGAGGTATTTTAGGAAAAGTTTCCCTTCTTTCAGTATTTATGTCGTGCGAGTGATCATGAGCTCCAGTTAAAATCTCAGTCTAGTCTATTCTCTTTCATTTACAGAAATATGCCGCCAAAGAGGACAAAGGGAAGCGGAACATGAGACCATCCAAAACCCCAGCTCGTCCATCCAGATCCACTAGACGAACACGTCTCCCACACTGAGTTTAGAGCAGCCTCCACCACCCTAGCTCATTCTATGGAGGCCCATAATGAATGCCCAACTGCCTTTTTGGCCAACCTAGTGGCCAATACTTCTGCTTCCAGGATTTGAGAGTTCACCCTAATAAACCATCCATCATTTACCGGGTCTAAGTCAGATGAGGACCCTCAAGAATTTCTTAATCAGATGTAAAAGGTTACTGATATTATGGGAGTGACTACTATTGGAAGTGCTAGTTGGCTACATATCAGTTGTAGGATATGGCTCACTCATGGTTTAAATAGTGGAAAGCAAAGAGGGTCGTAGATGCAAGTCCCATAGAGTGGGAAGAGTTTGGCACTGCTTTTTTGGATAGGTTTTTCCCACTGGAGTTGAAGAAATCAAAGGTGTTGGAATTTATCAATCTAAAGCAGTGCAATATGAAGTGAAAGAGTATTCTCTCAAGTAATTAGCTAGATATGCTCGTCATGTGGTGGCAGACAACAAATACCAAATGAGTAAGTTTGTGTCTAGGGTGTCTAGCAGTGTGGCCAAGGAGTGTAGGACCGCAATGGTTATTAAAGATATGGACATATCCAGGATCATGGTCCATGCTCAGCAGATAGAGGAGGCCAAGAATAAAAAGAAGGAGAGGGAGAACAAGAGAGAGAGAATAAGTAGTTTCAACTTCGCTCAGCCTAAGTTAGGTCTACCTAAAATCCTCAGTTCCAGCTCCATCCTCAGCCAGCGCTCCTGTGCCAAAATTTAGAGATGGCAATAGGGATAGAGCACCAGGCCCTAAACCCCAGGGTAGTGTTAGCAGTGCCCGAACCAATCCCATTTGTTTGAAATATGGCAAAAACCACCATGGTATCTGTAGAGCGAGTAGCGATGTGTGTTTTGGGTATGGCAAGCTAGGCCATAGAGTCAGGGATTAACCCTAGTTAGGTTCTCAGGGTCAGAATAATTATCCCCCAGCTCAGTCCGGTCGCCCGAATCAGTAGGTATTGCTTCCAGTGCCATCAGTGGGCAGCGCCAAAATAAACTCTATACTCTTCAGTCCCAAAAGAATCAGGAGAGTTCTCCTGATGTGATCACTGGTACATTACAAGTTTTCCATTTACATGTTTATGCTTTGCTAGATCCAGGAGATTCTTTATCTTTTTTACTCCTTATATAGCAGTTGATTTTAGAGTCAGTCTCAAAATTCTAGCAGAGCCTTTCTCAGTCTCTACCCCGATGGGTAAATCCATCATAGCCAGGTGGGTATATAGGAACTACCTAGTTATGATATCTCAAAAAATTACTTCAGCAGATTTAGTCAAATTAGAGATAACTGATTTTGATGTCATTCTCAACATGGATTGGATTTATTCCTGCTATTCCTCAATCGACTATAGAAACAGAATTGTCCAGTTTCAGTTTTTGAATGAACTCGTCCTTAAGTGGAGGGGTAGTACTTCAGCACTTAGGGGTCAGCTTGTTTCGTACCTTCGGGCTAGAAAAATAATATCTAAGGGATGTGTCTACCATCTTGTTCGAGTCTAGGACTCTAGCTCATAAACCCCTACTCTTGAGTCAGTGTCAGTAGTATATGAATTCCCAGGTATGTTTCCCGACAATCTTCCCAGAGTTCCTCCCAAAAGGGAAATTGATTTCAGAATCGATCTTCTTCCAGATACTCAGCCCATATCTATTTTGCCATACAGAATGGCTCCAGCAAAACTCAGAGAATTAAAAAAAAACTTAAAGGATCTTTTAGATAAGGGATTCATCAGACCAGTGTGTCCCCGTGGGGCACACTAGTTTTATTCTTGCATAAGAAAGATGATTCCCTCAGAATGGGTATTGACTACCATTAGTTAAATAAAGTCATGGTCAAGAACAAGTATCCACTTCCCAGAATCGATGACTTGTTCGACCAACTTTAAGGTGCCAGTTACTTCTCTAAGATAGACCTCAGATCAAGCTATCATCAGCTCAGAGTTAGGAGTGTGACATCCCAAAAATAGCTTTCAAAACTCGGTATGGTCACTTTGATTTCATAGTCATGTACTTTGGTCTTACCAATGCTCCAGCAGCCTTCATGGACTTGATGAACTGTGTGTTGAAGCAGTACTTGGACATGTTTTTCATAGTCTTCATAGATGACATTATCATCAACTCTCGAGTGAACATGATCATGCATACCATCTCAAAATAGTATTATAGACTCTCAAAAATTATCAATTGTTGGCCAAATTAGTAAGTGCAGATTTTGGCAAACGTCAGTAGCTTTCATCGGCCATATCATTTCTGGTGATGGCATTAGATTTGATTCCCAAAAAACCAAAACAGTGAGAAACTGGCCTAGACCCATATCTCATAAGATATTAGGATTTTTTTGGGTTTGGCCAGCTATTACCGATGGTTCATTGAGGGATTTTCATCTATTACATTCCCTATTTCTAGATTGACTCAGAAAAAAGTCAAGTTCCAGTGGTCAGATTCTTATGAGAAGAGTTTTCAGGAGTTGAAGGCTCGACTCACTACAGCTTCAGTGTTGACCTTACCAGATGGTTTAGACGGCTTTGTGGTGTATTATGATTCCTCCAAAGTTGGCTTGGGGTGTGTTCTGATATAGAGAGGTAAGGTAATATCCTATGCCTCTAGGCAGCTTAAACCCCATAAGAAAAATCACCGTACTCATGATCTTGAGCTAGCAGCAGTAGTGTTTGCCTTAAGGATTTGGAGTCACTATTTATATGGAGTTTATGTGGATGTGTTTACAGACCACAAGAGCCTGCAATACGTATTCTCTTAGAAAGACCTAATCCTCCATCAGAGAAGATAGTTGGATTTGTTGAAAGACTACAACATGAGTGTCCTGTATCATCTGGGAAAGACCAATGTAGTGGCCGATGCTCTTAGTAGAATGTCTATAGGTAGTATTACTTATGTCAAGGACAGTAAGAAGAAGTTAGCTCAGGAAGCTCATCAGCTAACCCGACTAGGTGTCCGCTTATTCGATTCAGAAGAAGGTAGTGTATGGGTGCAGAGTAGTTCAGAATCATCCCTAGATTTTGAAGTGAAGAAAAAGTAGGATAGGGATCCCATTTTAGTTAAGTTGAAAGAATCAGTCAGAGATCATAAGGTAGAGGTTTTCTCCCAAGGGGGAGATAGTGTTTTATGTTGTCAGGGTCGACTATGTGTGCCAGGTGTAGATGACTTGAGGTAGCAAATTCTTGCAGAAGCTTATGGTGTATGCTACTCTATTCATCCCAGGGCCACTAAGATATATCATAATTTACAATTTGGTCGAGTGATATAAAGAGGGATATTATAAAGTTTGTGGCTAAGTGCTTAATATGTCAGGAAGTTAAGATTGAGCATCAGAAGCGTAGTGGGTCCATGCAGGAGTTCAGCATTCCCATCTGGAAATAGAAAGAAGTGAACATGGACTTTATAATGGGTTTTCCTCGTACTTTTCATCAGCATGATTTAGTTTGGATCATTGTAGACAGGATGACCACATCAGCTTATTTTTTACCATTCCATACCTCTTACTCAGCCAAAGATTAAACCGAACTCTATATTAGGGAGTTAGTTAGATTCATGGTATTCTGTTGTCCATCATCTCAGATAGAGGTACCCATTTCACCTCTTATTTTTGGAAAGTATTCCAAAAGGGCTTGGTACCCGAATTTACCTTAGTATAGCCTTTTATTCTAAGACATATGGTAAAGTATAAAGGACCATTCAGGCATTAGAGGATATGCTGTGAGTGTGTGCAATAGACTTTAAAGGTAGTTAGGATGATCACTTGCTTTTGATTGAGTTTGCATACAATAACAGTTATCATTCCAGTATTCAGATGGCTCCATTTAAGGCGCTTTATGGAAAGAGGTGTAGATCTCCCATTGGTTGGTTTAATGTGGGTGAGACTGCAATGGTAGAGCCTTACTTGGTATTTGATACCTTAGAGAAAGTCCAGCTGATCAGGGAAAGGCTTGAGACAGCTTAGAGCCGATAGAAATTATATGCAGATGTGCGCAAAAAGGATCTCGAGTTCGAGATTGGTGACCATATGTACTTAAAAATCTCTCTTATTAAAGTAGTGAAGCATTTTGGCAAGAAAGAGAAGATTAGTCCCCGATTTGTCATTCCTTATCGAATTCTCATCCATTTCGGAAAAGTAGCTTATAAGCTTGAGTTGCCTTCAGATCTATCTTTAGTCCATCCAATGTTTTATGTCTCTTTGCTAATGAAGTGCATAGGTGACCCATCAGCTATAGTCCCCATAGAGGGCATAGATGTTTAGAACAGGCTCTCTTATGAAGAGATTCCAGTTAAAATCCTTGATTATCAAATTTGAAGACTGAGGAATAAAGAAGTCCCGCTAGTCAAAGTTCTTTGGCGAAATCAGTCCGTTAAGGGAGCTACTTGGGAAGCAGATGCAGATATACCGACCAAGTATCCTCACCTCTTCTCCACAAACTCAGATTCAGCTCAAGGTAATAGTCTTTCTTAAGATTATTTAGTTTCATGCTCAGATTTTCCATTACAAACTTGGTATCAGTTACCATTACATATTCTGTCATATGTTCATGAGTCAGATCAGTCATGAATTCATGCATCAGATATGCATGTTCAGTATGAAATTCAGTATGTCAATAATGACAATTAGATAATCATGTTTCAAATGTTCATGTTCAGGAAGTAAGTTCAGTATACCGGTCCTCACAGCTTTGTCAGTCTCATTCAAGGATGAATGTTCTAAAGGGGGAGATATTGCAAGAACCAATAAAAATCTTAGCTTAATTCAGTATTTTTAAGCTTGCTAAGGGGTCCCAGACTTAGAAATGCTAGCTGAGTAATCAGACTTAGTGTTATTTTAGCCTTCGAAATTTAGAAATCTTATTTCGCGACCTTTCCATCCATTTAATATTGATATTTGAGTTAATTCATGATCAAGAATGTTCGTAGGTGTTTTGAAACAAGTTTTGAATTTTTCAAACCCCGTTTACATAATGTTAGAATGACCAAAATAGTGAGTCGATGCGATCTTGATATGTTGCATCATCCATCGTGTCGATAGATAATTTTTCCCTCAGTTCAGTGCTATTTTTAGTGAATCGACATGGATTCGACGTGGTGTATTGTCTATTGCATCGATGCAAATGATGCGGCGCGTCGGCATGCACGTCGATGATTAAATTTTTTAATAATTAAAAGGACACATCCTCAAGTTTAATTAAGTCTTTTTCCCACACCCTTCATCCCCTATAACACAAAATTTAGCCCTCTTTTAGCAAGTTATATTCATTCTTTCACAAATTGCTCAAGAACAAAAACCCTAGGTGAATTAAATTCAAATTCAAGGCTCAAGATTTCACCATTAATTTTCCAGAATTCACCAAATAAGGTATGTGAAGTGTTTATCCAAGGATCCTTTCCACCCTTGGAGTCCAAGAAACTCTTTTAAAGCTCATTTAGAGTGATTTCATGATTTTCATGATTTGAATTAAAGTGTATTCATGATTATTCCTTTATTGGTCTTCTATTTCATGATTTATTACAAGATTCATGTAGATTTCATTGATATGTGTGCTTTATCATGTAAATTCATGTTAAAACTCTTGGAATTATGTAATTGGAATTGAATCACGATGCCTACATGTTGTTTTAGTATTATGTGCATATATTATGCCCCACAAGTTTTTGATAAATATCCGATGTGAGTGAAATAGGGAAATTATATCATGTTAGTATGTATGCAAGTTTATGTCATGCAAGTGTTTGCTAGAATGCCCAAATGAATGAGTAATGACTAAGTAGTTAATTTCCATGTCTCAAGATTATGCCATGTCCTTTAAGTTTATGCTATCAAGTCCTGGGTGTATTTAATACCCATTAATTTAGTTGTTTGTCTAGATCCATAGTTAGTCACCGAGTAGAATCAGTCATGTCTCGATCAGTAGAATTCAGTCAGTTATAGAACATAGGAAAACTCAGTGAACTCAAAATCAGTCCAGCTCAGTTTAGTAAAATCAGTTCAATTTGGTTATACAGTACGATCAGTAACAGTTCAGTCTAGCCTAGTATAGTTTAGAATTCAGTCCAGTGTCTATTCAATTGGGAGTAGGATTCAGCATCGAGTAAACCCAAGATGGGGACTGACCTACTAGTATAGGGCGTTATCCTTTGAAGCAGTCCATGTGTTCTAGAACTGCGTAGCCAGCATAGGTTGAGACATCAACTTGCCAGTTGAGGGTTGATGAAGTGATCTACCTGCCAGTTGAGGGTACCACCATTCTCGTTCAGAGTGCCTACCAAATAAGGTTGACTCTGCACTTGTCCTTACCTGTGGTACGGTATTGACACCTTTCCAACTAGGGTTATAAGTTGGACCCCAAATCAGTTAGAGAAGGGGCATATCGTTTAGATGATTATTTCCCACAGTCTCAGTCTTAGATTCAGTCTTAGTATGGAACTTAATTTAGTTCTACAGATTTAAGATAGTCAGACATAGTCACTTAGCTCAGTACGAGACTTAATATAGTTCCACAGAATCAAGGCTATCAGATACAGTCATTCTGTTATCAGTAGTTCAGTATTCAATGTTATTACGATCTCAGTACAGTTTACATATTAATGCATGTACTCTTATTCATTCATACTCATAATATTCAGTTAGTATTGTTCATGCATATGAACCTATGCATTTCAGCCTACCTCATTGATCATACCAGTACATTCAAAGTACTAATGCATTCTTTTCTTTTGCACTATGATATCTTATATCATAGGTTCAGATGCACGGGCTCCCGAGCACACTTAATAGTTTAGACTCTCAGCGTACAGAGTTAGTGGTGAGTCCTCATAGTTTGAGAATGTGATTATTTATTTCAGCATTTTAGCTCATTTTCAATAGTTAGAGTTAGTTGGGGGCTTATCCCATAAACTCCACACTTCAGATAGTTTAGAGGCTTTTCATACTAGAGTATTTTCAGACAATTGTTTAGTTTTCAGTATTGATGTTCAGTTTTGTTATTGTGATATCGTATTCAGTATTATTTACAATATTGAACCTTATGGCCAGTTTTCCACCTATTTTCTGCATATTTATCATATTATTATTCATTTATTGCAGCAGGTACCAGTATGAGTTAGCTTGTGATCTTTCGGGATTATGAGCATTGTGTAGCATCTGCGGTATAGATTCAGGGCGTTACACTCGTGCTGATAATATGTTATTAAATATAAAGCAGAGAATAATAAAGAGAGAAGAGAGAGTAATTCTTATTTCTCTTGAGATTCTCTTGGGGACTTTGAGGATAATTTATAATGAATAAAACCCATCTATTTATAGGAGAAATTACTTTTAGTTTCTCTCTAATAATAGATATTTCATATCCTAATTGATATCAACTAGATCTTGATATATCTTATCTATATTCTTGATAAGAATTCACTATAATGTAAATACATTTATAACAAGTAAAAAGAAAGAGTCAGTTAATTAAGAAGCAAGCAACAAAGTGGGTACTGGGTAGATATAGACATAGTACTATTTTAAGTAACTAATTGGTGTCAAAATTATAGTCAAAAACTTTAGTTTATGAATTTTAGATCACAATTACCTTTATTTACTAATGAATTTTTAAATCTAAATACAAAATTTAAAGTAAAATTATTAGGTTCATTTGAATTCGTGCTTATAGGGCTAGCTCTATTCTTCTGTTAGTTCTATGTGGGGAATTTAGGTTTTCAATTCCATATTTTTTGTCTATTTGTCTGTGAAGTGGAAAGAAGAAAAAAAAGGCACAACAAATACCAAGGAAAATGTTACTAGAAGTAATTACAACTTCTTTATTTTAAAATATTGATAGAGAAGGACAATTGCTAATAGTATACAGTAGTACAGTAGGCTTAAGAGGTGGTACTTCCAGGTAGTTAATTTAGTTAAAGTGATGAGGCCACTAGTCATGTTTATTCTATTTAGCTCCCTAGTTAATTTAAAATAAGTTTTAGTATTTACACATTACTTCTTTTATTTATCTGAAAGGAGAGGAAGTAGTCCTAGGCTATAAGTTAGTTAGAGGTGTCAGACAAATTGAGGAGAGAAAGAAACGTGTCCATACTTGCTTCCTTATAAATTGTGTTGCTTATCTTTTTAGAGATTATGAATGGAATCTATCTTAATTTTTCCTAAAATTTCTTCTTTCTTAGCTGCAATTTATTACTTCTTTAAGTTGATAATTGTGCTTAGTATCAATGGTATCAGAGCACTTTTCCGGCTCTGTGGTTGATCAATGGAAAACAAGATGCAAGAGATTCTCGGTGTATTGGAGAAAATGTCAATTGATATGGCTCGATTTGTTAGTATTTTATCCCTTTTCGACTTAAAGGATTTAAAAAATGTTTGATTTAGACTATTTAAAATATTCTAAAAAAATTTAAGAAATTACAGAGTTGTCACTTAATTTTTATAGAAGATATCTAGAAAACTTACAGAAATTTCAAAGATTCAAAAGCATAAATAAATCTTTCAAATTAGAGAAAACTGAGTAAAGTTCAATTAACGTCTTAAGAAGATTTTTAAGGCACTTAGGAGCGTCCGTTTAAAAACGGTTCATAAAAGATCATTTTTTAACTGACTAAAAAGCGACTAGCTTTGTGAAATAGGTTTATTTTAGAATATTAAAATTATTTATCTACACATCTAAAATTGACATTTGTTTATTCAAATGAGAAATAATCTAATTAAATTAGAAAAAAAGCTACAATATATTCTACTTAGTTCTAGATTAATTTTGAGAAAAATTATAAAATATTTCGTTTAGTTCGTGGTTAATTTTTATAAAATATTCTACTTGAGAAATTTTTACTTAGTTCCTGATTAATTGCAAACAGTTAGAATTTTGAGGAAAGAAAAATTCTAATCGAGAAAATATTCTACTTAATTCATAATTATTTCTAGAAAAAATTATCAGTTATTCTACTCGAATTAAGAAGAAACATATCTAAACTAGGTTGCACATTTGGATTTAAGGAGGAAATAAGTTTGATTTTTATGGCGAAGAGGATTATTTAATATTTTATTATTATTCATTATTATTATCATTATTATTAAAAAAATGATCAATTTTGTTATGAATAACACCCTTGCCAAATGTTAGGAGAATGTTATGTAAATTAAAATTTACGAAAAAAATTAGTTTCTTAAATTTGAAGAAAATTATTTCAAACCAAATAGGCTATTAGTCATGTGAACAAGACAAGTGTCATTTTTAAATGGAGGACTTAACAATTTTTCTTTTAAAAAAACTACTTTTTAGGAAAAACAATCGAAAGAGCCACTTTAATCCATTTAGACAAAATAAACTGGGTGAGAAAATTATGAATCAAATATAAAAATCGAGAAAAAATAAAATAGCAACAACATGGGGGAAACACTAGATTAATTAATTAAAGGTAGCGTTAATACAAATAAACAAGTATAAGTTTTAATTTCTACTATATAGAAGAGTGAGCCCTTAGACGACCAAAGGCATAATAGTTATTTCCTAGTCCATTGAAAAAATCTTGTGCTCACTTCTGTACTTTTCCACATACACAATATATATGTATAAAAACATCCATTTATCACCATATCTCTATGCATAATCTCAAAGTATTACAGTGTTCTTTCAATTTTCTTCACTGTTAATGAACAATTTCCGTTCCCTTCATCTTACAGTGGGTTATGATTGTAGGTTTGTTCATCTTTAAGTATTTGCTTAATTTTTATTCTCACCCTTTTATTTTCTTTTTCAATCTTTGCCTTTTTGGGGTTCTTTTCGGATAGAGTAATCGAGAGACGAAAATGGTGTCTTTCCTTCAGGAAGCTATATAACTATGTCGAATTCTCCTCTACTTTTGTACTAACTACAATTTTTCATCATCTAGTCTCTGATTTGTTTAGTACATTCAGTAAGTGTTATCTTTATCCATGTTTTTTTCTTGCTCAGTGTTCTGTTCTTTCGTCTAAACTTAACGTTTATCTATTTTTGGTATGTTAGATCTACGATAAATCTTTTTTAAAAAAATGTAAGAGGTCATATAACTTTTTAAGATGCTGAAAGAAAGTGGTTTATAATTCTATAATTTTTAGCACATAAAAGTTGAATTGAACCTTTGATTCATATTCATAATTTTATATCAAACATTCCTCAACAAAGAAGTTAATTTGATCATCTAGTGATGATGTAAACCATCTACAAGCTATGCAACTAATGAGAAATTCAACTTGAAAGGGAAAAAAACAATCAACCAAAGTCTTGCCTATCTAGAAATAGAAAAGGTTCAATTCCTATTTCTATTGATCTTGGCTTGTATATGCAATTAAAATTCTAAGCTTGAATTAATTTAATTACTGAAACTGTACAAAGTTTTCTTTTTTTTTAACAGTTCCTTAACGGAGAAGGAGAGCCTTAGAGTAACTAGTAGGGGAGCTATTATGTGACCTGGAGGTCATGGGTTTAAACTGTGAAAGTAGCCTCTTGTAGACATATGGGATAAAACTGCATATAAGAAATCTTTATAGTCGATCCTTCCCAGAACCATGTGCTTTATTTTATTGGACTATCCTTTTTATTATCTCAACACAAAATAGTTGATGGATCTGATGATGATGCTCATTAAAATGGTGCTTTTTGTAGAACTAATTAGTATATCACCACTTAACTATCACTAAATGAGAGCATGTAGCTAAATTGAGGTATTGCTTACTTTAAATTTCTAAGAATTTCTACTTAGTAGCTGAATAGATTACATCTACCTTGTACTACTACCCTATTTTATTGTCATCTTTAGTCTGAGTTAAAGCCTTATGCTATTTTATTATTTTATTCTATCCTACACTTATTTTTTAATTTGGTCAAGTTGTATTCAATAAATATGTAGTTTCTAATGACAATGGGTACACTGAGTTGTAAAAATAATAATTTGCATGCTACTATAAGAAAAAGTATCAAATAACCTAATCTAGGTGAGAATTAAGACCACTTGTACAAACTTGGATCCTAATTGAGAAAGAAAAGGATGAGAAAAGGAGTGGTCTAAGAAGGAAGATCAAACAACTATTTCCACGGACTTGATACTGAACATCAATTAGTTGTCGACCAATATTGAAAATCTATTAGTTGGTTTTTTATAACTCTAAATTGGGTTGCTGTTGCTTCCATGGTTCCATTCTAATAGGGGTGCATGGATATAGGGCAGAGTATGTAACCATGTACAGTTAGGAAAGTAACTTTTGAACTTACGGAAAAAGAGAAAATATTAACTTTATTTTTCTATGATGTGTCAAAAAGATCACATCTACCATAGTGCAAAGACTTGATTTAGTAATAAACTTAACAAACATAAAGCAAATCATAACATATAAGATCCTTACAACTTCTCTGAATCATGGAACATTTAAATCTTGGCACATTTGAATCTGTGAAGAGTTAGGATTTTGATCCGCCTTTGAATATCAATGTTCATTAGAGATGTATAAGAGGGGAGAAATTACATAATGATGAGATCTAATGGAGTATTAATTTGACTACAGTTGGTACTGTTTATGTCAATTATATATTCAAGATATTTATCGATATGATCCTGAAATTCTGAGTTGTTATGTAGTTATTTCCTGAGACAATTTTGTTTGCAACAACTAAAAAGACATGATTTGAAATTTTTTTAGAATGTGGTTCTATGCTAAATAAAAGGTTTAGGCAAAAAATATAAGGATTGATGATTTGGATAGTACTAGAACCTGATGTCTCTTGATGTTCTTATTTTTATATTATAAATTTGGCTTTATATGGCTTAAATACCTCGAGTTTTCATAATAACTATTTATACCATGTTATTTTCTTTATACTTATTAGAAGTGCGAAAAAGTATTTGAGGTTTGACATGCCTGGTTGGTGCCTTTTTTGAATTAATTGAGGGCATTTTTATTATTTTGATTGGTTTTTCTTTCCACATGGAGATATGACTATATACGTACTTCTATCTCTAAGCTTTTTCAGTGTCTCATCAAGTCTCTTTCCACAAATTTCTAACTTCCATGTTTACCTTTAATTTAATTCTGGATAAAAAAAGAACCATTTTCTTTCTTCTTTACCAATCAATCTCTACTGTAAGCTCAAGGTAATTTTGAGATTTAATTTTTGATCTCAACTTTTCCACTTTTGCTTTAGAATTTTGATTATTTTGTTGTTTATTAAAATACGTGTTCTTTATTTTAGATTATTTCACTTGGGGGTTGTTTATATTGTGTAAATTAGGTTTCTTCCTGGAAAGGGTAAGTTTTATACTGTCTGCAAGTTGATTCATTTTGTTGTTATTGTTAATGTACTGAAAAATGTATGGTTTATTTTTTATTATCTCATTTGGGAGTTGTTTACCATAAAGAATACTTTCATTGTTTATGATCTCATTTAGAAGGTGTTTATATTGTGTAAATGTTGGTTCATTTTATTGCTTTGTATCATCTTTTATTAGGGTTCCTTGTTTATTCTTCTAATTTGATAATAGTTTTGTTGTATTGGGAATTTGAAATCACTATATGAAAATATATATGGGGTTATCCATCGACTTTGAGGATTTATTTCATGAGTGGACTTATTGTGGCATATCATTCAAAATTAGAAGATGCTTGAGGTCTTACGACTTATTAAGCCTAATTCATGTAGAGAAATTTCCAAGCCACTTATATATATTAGTAGAGTAAAGTGATTTTTAAAAGAAGTGTTTCAAAATGAGAATTCTACTTGACATCACTCTCTATTTCATCAAAAGTTATCTAATTTTTGTTGGAGTATATCTTCTTCTTTTTTGGATTATTGTTGTTGTCACTATTTGTTTATTAGCTGCTATGTTTTCCTCAATGTCCTTTTAACTTTTCATATCTCTTTGAGTTGATTTACTTGATTTGAAGGTCCTTTGGGAACAACCTCTTTATCTTCCCAAGATAGGGGTAAGGTCTGTCAACACTTTACCCTCCCCAGACCCCACTTATTGGATATCATTGGTTATGTTGTTATTGTTGTTGAACCGAAAAGATGTTTAATAAAAATTTAGAGTTAGTAACTTATTTAACCTGGGTATCCACTTAATTCAGCCTTTGAGTTGAAAAAATAGAGATGAGCCACCTGAATCTTTAGTCTTGCGTCTACTGCGTGATTAATGATTGTCTTAAATCTAATGACATTAGAGTGTGTAGTAAGGATTGTGATTATAGGTCTGCGATGTACCCCTAATTGCTCAGTGTCAATTATAGGGATCATATGTCCTTGTGCCATAAAAAGGAAATAACACAAAAATGTGGTTGCACTTTGGGTACAACCACAGTTAAATAATGTATTAGTTGAAAAATCAGAGAATATTAGCATTAACTTGTAGCTGCCATTGCAAATTTTGATTTGTGAGGATGATGTTTACTTATCATCCACAAAGCATAAGATGTTCGAAGCGTCTTGTAACTCTATACTTGGTAATGGATGCTATCTTTAGCTTATTTTATTCTTCTATGGCAAATTATTTCTTGTAGTTTGGTCATTGGATAATCTCATTAGCACACATTCAATAGAAATATAGCTGGTTGTTGCTTGATGTAGATAGTATTAGGTAAATTGCTATATAGAAGGACACTTTCATATTTTGATTTGTGTCAATAGGATCATCCCCTTGTGTTTGTGAGAAAAGTTGCTAACAAATGATTCTTCTTATTGTTTCTATATCAATTTTGGGGTAAGTTTAAGATTTAAAGAATTGTTGAATGCATGCTTATTCTGAAAATATTAAATCAAATCAGAGAGCTTTATACGTTTAATTACACAAAGGTTACAACCTTAGATTAGATATTGATAATAGAAGTTATAAGTCATATGATGGATAAGTATTTGGAGTTTTTGTACTTGCTAGGATATAATATACAGTATTAGATTAGCGATTTTCCTGCTAAGTCATGTACCTTTTGTTGTACCACCTTGGCACTCTTTGAATAAAATCCTTAATTATAAAAAAAAAAAAAAAGTCCCAGTCATACGTAAATCTTAATGCATTTAGGATCACAGTGACGAGTTTGCTTGGAATAAATAAAATATTTAAAAATTAATATGTATTTTCATTCTCAAAAAATGAATGAATAACTAATAAATAAAAAACATACAAGTCTTCTATTGATCTATGTCAAAGTTTACCAATGTGATGCGTCCAAAGGTATGATATAGAGGTCAGTGAAGTGAGTGAAACTTTGGAAATCATTGTTTGAATCCCAACAAAGACAAAAACCGTGGTAAGCAGAATTGTCCCTTACCCCGTACCTGTGCTTGTGGGAGGTAAGCACCCTATGGAACAGTCAAGATATGTGCAAAGTTGTCCAAACATCACCAATATAGCAGTCAAGTGCATAAAGCATCCCATGTTAGTAGCATCCTGGGAAAGGCAAATTTTTAAAAAATTGCTTGCTCTTTGACATCTTGAATCAGTTCTGTTAAGTTAAGGTGAGAGGTTACTCTTTCCTCCAAAGTCCTCCTTGCTTTTTCTCCCAATTCTTTAGCTCTTTTTCTTTTATTAAATTTGATTATAAGTGGCCTAATTCTATGACCAAGTCAGGGGTCTATCGGAAATAGTTTCTTTATACCCCTATAAGATGGAGTAAGGTCGGGGTATATCTTGGTCGGAGTATATTCTTACCTTTTTCAAATACACTTTATGGGATTACACCGAATATGTTATTGTTGTTGTAATTATGTAAATATTCTTAAATCGTTAGAAATTAAACCGCTCCAATGAAGCAAACGTTCATGCAAATAGAGCAACTACCAAGACATAGAGTCACTAGGTTCTGAATTTTAACTAGGTTTAGGAGCAAATACATTATATCTATTTCTTTTTTGTAATAGATCATGTGGTTTTTTTAGTTTATAGTGATTCTAATAGATTTTTCCCACAAACACACACGATTATAGCCAAATATTGTAGGTAACCAATATTGATAACATATTTGTAGTTGAACAAGTGGTACAACATCAACAAAGGCTTGAACCTTGGAACAAGAACAACTTTAATAATGATTCTGCTGTCTAGAAAGTTTCAGCCTCTGCTGACTCAATATTTGTATTGCTTATTGCTTGGCTCTATTATTTCCTCTTAATAAAATTGGATATTCCTCTTCTCCTTGTACATGTCATCCTCTGTTTGTCTTTTTTAATGCAATTGATTATATTTTATTATTTTTGACAATGAATCGGACTATTGTAACTCCATTATATTGCCTCATAGAATTATGAAACAATATTATATATGTGAATGTATCATAGGTTTATCATGTGATATTATTTGCATATTGTTATCTTGAAGATGCTTTTAGCCAATTTGGTAAAATTATCCATTTTCAAGTTTGTAGTCCATAATTCAATGTTCCTTGCAATTTATGCAAATTTCTTGAATTTTTAATGATTCGATATGTACTTATATCAATGTGTATTGAATGAGACCTTTAAAGATCTATATCTCTCTGTAGTTTTTCAATATTTCATTCATGTGTTATCTTTCTTTCAGTTTGATCAAGTTTGAGAGAGAATGAACTTGGTTAAGAAACACCGAATGTGAGTAATAACAAATATGACACAATATCTTTTCTGTTAGTACTAAATAACTTTAATACAAACTTTTCTTATCGCTTGTCTTTATTGCTCTGATTTGGTGATTTTAAAATACTTCCAGTATTTACCCAATACTTGTATATTTGAGTTGCATTATGTCTTAAAGCTATTGATTTCTATATGGAAAATTCAGATATTGTTCTCTTATGAGTTATGGCATATGACTGAATTCCATCATGTATTTACAGGGTGTTAGTTGCTTTGAAAAATCTAGATGTGCTCTTATCCTGATGACATTCGCATTATATGATCTCTTATAATTGCTATTAACTCAAATCTAGAGCATGTTATTTGAGATGGAAATACATTAACTGTGAAATGAGAAACTTTGACATAGGTAAACGATTTGTAGAATCATGTTTTGATTAGTAGAATCATACAAACAGATTTTTATGGTATTGTTATGAGACTTCTCTTTATTTGATCTATAATTTACTCCTGATCTATAATTTTCTCCTCTAATGACTCCGATTCTGACCTTTGTCAAAAATAGTTGGATGCTTCTCTTAACTATTCAGATAGCTTTGATTTGGAAGTACCTAGAATGATTCAGTTGTTAGATGATTTAGAAAATATGAATGTGATTCAATTAATAACGCTTATATTCAAGTTATTGACATTAAAAGTTTCCAAAACCAGTTAATGTGGTTGTTGTGTATAACAATGCTTTGGTTATTTGATACTTCTGGATAAATATTACTAATAAAGGTTAAAAGATTTTCTCATTGAAATTTGAACTTCTTTTTTACCAGAAAACAAATCAGTGGAGCAATAAAATGACATACACTTATGTACTTCATTGGAGTAATATGTATTTTATCTGTGCTAGACTTTTGCATTAGCTTGTAGGGAACTCTCGATGCTAAAAAAATGCCATGTGTTATTTCTTGACAACCTATTAGTATGGGCATTAATAGAAGCAGCTGATGGTGTCTAAGAATGGAGAAATCAAGGAAGACACTACACGTTATTATACAACGAATAAAATAAAATAAAATAGAGGGATGACTATTTATACATTAAAGTTCAATTTGTTAGGTGCGGAATGCACATAGTTTTATCTCTTCTAGATCTATATTAATAATTTGAAATTACTTTTTGAGTCTATATAAGATATCTTTTCGTGTTTGTTATCTATCAAGTTTGAACTATACATCATTTATCATTGTGAGATTGGAATAGAAAATCATAAAAGGAAACATAATATTTCTACCTAAAATATTGGGCGCACGGGCATCACTATAAGATATTAAAGTTGGAGTTGGGCCCCTTTTTGGCCTATCAGTAGGCTGCCCAGCCTTTGGGGCTTCCCATTTTATGGATTTTAAGTCCATTCTCCTTCATGTATATCAGCTGTATATTACACCTATTTTTTCCTCCATTTTGGTGACACTGTATACCAGTGTATGATATTCGTATATTCGCTCTATGCTTCATTGTGCATCATTTATTGGTGTGTATTAGCTCCTTGGACCTGGAAAAACCTATGTATCTATTGTATACAAGTGTATTCCATCCTTTGTTTCCCATCCCTTTGGTTCATTTTGAAACTTTGGCATGAAGTTTGACTCAACGGATATGCAAGGAAGAAGTTCATTTGAACTCATCGGGGTGTCATATGTGACAAAAACAATAAAGATTAGTGAATGCTTAAGAGAACAAGGGTACAATATTCAATAAACTAGAACAACTAAAGTCAAACAATTACTATTTATACTTCATTATAGTTACAACAATCGGTAGATAATAAGAAATATGGAATGCAATCATGAATCATTCGCACACTTATGCAATAATCTGCAGTAGTGATGTTAATATGCAAATCGAGTCAATTCTCATAGATTCAAATCTAAAATGGCTAAAATAATTGAGTTAGTAATTGTTGAGGATCTTAAACATATGCAAATAGTACTAATATACATGGAAGTAGAACTACTATCACTTCAAACAAATTTCAAAACATAAAGGGAAAGCCAAAATCTCTGCACTGCTATATTTTTTTTGGAAATCTTTGTATCCAACAAACTTTAAGAGAGACATATTGGCTTTTAATGGAACTAAACATATTTATAAACTGGTGAAAATTAAAGAAAAGTATAATCATATTCCAAATTTAACTTATACAAAACCGATGTAAAAAAGAAAGAACTCCCATACATCAATCAAATTTTGATCCCAATTATTTTCTACAACCCATGTAACCTACCCACCACACACCAAGAGATGACATTAGTGATTTCTTATTAGGTTGTTTATGATGAACTCACCAAATTTCATATTGTGAACTCTTTTGATAAGAAAAAGATTCCAAACACATGACAGGAAACAAGTTTCAAGCAAAAAAAGACCTGACCTCCAAAGTTAACAAAATTGAAATCTTTTAACTCCATATGAAATTGTTTTAAAATGTATTTATGCGTCTACTTCAATTCTCCAAACTCCCGGCAATATCATGACCCAACATACCTTGTAAGGATACTAAGCTTTGATAGTAAAGGGAATATTAAAATATCATGCTCGGGTTAAAGGAAACTGATTCAAACTAATTTACACAGAAAAACACAGTACAATATAGAAAAATATTTAAAGAAGATTATTAGTGGCCAGACACCCAAAAAAAGCTATTCAAATGCATCTAAACCGGATAATTCCAATCCGACACAGCCCTTCTCATCTCTATTTCTCAAATCGACCCTGAAAATTGAGGGAACAAAAGTAGAATGGTAAGTATAAGAGCATTATCTATATTTGGGCAGAGATAACAGGACGATGAGCTTTTAGTCGAATGGACTTCCACCGAAATTTAAATTGCTTCCACCAAAATCTCAACCTCGGCTCACTGGAGTTTTAATTCTCATCCCATTGATTTTGATAGAGTTTCTCTTTATAAAAATTTTGGTTACAGAAGATTAGGGGCATGCACCCCTAGAATCTTCAAATATTTCCTCAAAATCCTCCCCCCCCCCCCCCCCCCCCCCTCTATCCCACACTATCTATTTATAGGAAAAATTAGGGGAAGGGGGGTTAGGGTTTTCTAATGGATTTCAAATCCAAATTGAAATCCTTTTCCTAAGTGTTATGAGTTCCACAGTGAGACAAAGACCATAATGGTTGTTTTCCTTGAACTGAATTATGGTTTAGTACAAGAAGAAGAGAAGGAACGTTAACTTTTGTTGGTCAAAAGGGAGAATTAGTTTCCAGACTAAAATGGTGGATCGCCAACCGGAGATGGTGAAAGGCCATCTTATTATAGCCATAATTAGCCATACAAAAGGGTAAAATAGTAAATGGGGGGTTGAGTTTTTCCGTTATTGATGTTGTCTTTGAATGTTGTAGCTGCTTTGCTGAGGGGATCGGGTTGTTGTTGTTGTGTTCAAGAAAGGAGCAAATGGGCCAGTTAATGGGGATTATTCTGGGCTTAATGAGGTGCGCTTTGGGCTGTTATGGAGTGGATCGGGTTAGATGATGCTATTGGGCTGCACAGCTAGCCCAATTTTGAGTGAGAGAGGCATTTTAGGCCATTGAAAAAATGACCTGAATTGAATAATCATTTAGTCAATTTAATTTAAATTTTGGCCAAATTGAAAATTAATTGGCCAATTGCATTAGCAATTGAGGCCTAATTGATTTTAATTATGTCCAAATTCAATGAATCGGCCGAATTGAATCAAAATCTGGAATGAATTATAAATCAGTTTAATTTTGAGTTTTTTGGTTTAATAAAATTGAACAAATATTTTTCAAATAAATTATTTTTAAAGAATTTTTTTTAAAATAATATTTTACCCATTTGAATCAATTTTCAAGAAACCCTTGATTTAAAATTCAATTTTTTGTAAAAAAATTATTTAAGTAACAATATATGATTTCATATGTGTGAATACAAAAATAAATAATTGTCGCTTAAAATGCTCAAAATTACCCAGATAAATACTTTAGTAAGTTTTGCTACCCGAATAAATAAATGTAACTTTATTTAAATTCGAAGGACCTTGAAATTAAACTTAGTCGTGGAGGACAAAAATTATGTGTCAACAATTGCTCCATCCCTTTAGGTAGGGTAGATGCAAGTAACCTTGGGCAAAGGGAGTTTGACGTTCGTAATTTTTCTTCGATTACAAATTTGTTTATTGAAAAAGGTTGGTTTTTGCACGAGTTTTATAGAGTTATGGACAAATCCCAGTATCGAGTTTCCTACATATCTCAGGTTGCATGACAATTTAGGCTACTTGTAATTTATAAAGCTTTATTTTTAAGAATGATTTTTAAAAAATTCACTAACTATCTCGATTTTTGCATTCTTGATGAAACCAAAAAGCTGGGGAAATAAAGGGATTTGGGGAGGTTGGCATACACTTGAGTTTTCTATGTAGAGCTTAGCCTACATATCCCTGAGACCTAGGAAAACAAACTGCTTGTAGTTTGTCTCGATCGGTGAAAAAGGAAGTCTTTTATGATAAGTCGACCTTTGGCTTAAGATAAGCTACGGGCAACCAAACTAGGGACTAAAGGTTTGTGATTAGATCAATTACAAAATGTGACGCCCTCACACATATAAGTATGAGCTATATGAACATAATTTCCAAAGCTCTTAGGTGTATGTCACCCAAATTTAAAGGAAAGTTACTTTCGACGTGAGTTTACAAATACTCCTAAAGTGAAATTGAAATCAGAATCCCAAAACACCCACATACCTTCTGATAGGGATGTGGTTTGATGATGGTGGAGGTCGTCTTTTAGCTCGCGCCCAAAGAGTTTGATATTCCTCTTTGGTCTATGTCCTAGTTCACTGCTAAGAAAAAGTTCCACGTTGTGCTACGTCCCATTCAGAGTCATCCACACCTATGATTTTGGTTTGATATTTTCATCCTCTCGGATAATCTCAATAACATATCAAAAGAAACTGTTAGTGGTAGACATAATTCACTAAGGGTTTATAATATTTTACCAAATCGCAGCATGAGTTGCTACCTAGAAAAGATGTTATCCTCTCATGTATGTATTTGGAGGGAGACAACTCTCATAACAACTGATATAACAACCTTCTTGGTTGTTGTATAACATAGTTGTTTTGATGGTTGAAAATTTCTTCAAAGTGGAGTGGCCCTCTTCGGTACTGGCGACACTTGTGTAGAACGGTCCCTGTAAGCGTGTAATCCTATGCTAATGTGGAAACCCTCTTAATCACGTATAATGTTGTTGTATATGGAATGATGACCCCTTCAGCTATTGACAATGGTCTTTTGCATGTGATCTTGGGTAGGTCATGCACATATTTCGAATCGATATGACTTACAAATTTTTCTTGAATTGTCAATCTTTGGATAATCTTGCGCATTATTTGATGTTGGATATGGGGCGAATTATAGATATCCTTTGAGTTGCTAGCTTTTGAGTAATCTTGCACATTATCTGATGTTGGATAAGAGATGACTTGCAAATATCCCTCCAATCGCTAGGTTTCAGGTATTCGCACACATTATTCGACCTTGGATATAACATGGCTTATAGATATCTCTCAAATTGGTGGTCTTTGGTTAATACTGTACATAATCGATCTTGGATATGAAATGGCTTATAGAGAACCCATGGACCTATCAATTTTGATAATCTTGCATATTGTTCGATAAGGATTTAGTTGTGACTTATGGATAACCTTCAAACTATCGATCTTTGGGTAACTTTGCACACTATTCGGTTAGGATGTTATTGCAACTTATGGATGACCCATGGGCTATCAACTCGGGGATAATCTTTCACACTATCTTATTTTAAATAATATGACTTATAGATGACCTTTGGATTGTCAATTCTCGAAAAATCTAGTATGTCGTACGTCTTCAAATAGGAACTTATAGACATTCTTCGGACCATAGGTTTCTTGTTATCCAATATTTAATGACATTAAATATTTTGTAATTGGTGCACTTGAAGCTGATGAATATCTCTCAACGCCAAACTACTTTGCCTTTACGTGATTTGATCAGATATGGATGTTTCAGAATATCCTTCAATGCCAGACTCTTTTGCCTTTGCATGATTATTGGATATATATATATGGAAATGCTTCAAAATATCCTTCAATAATAGACTCTTTTGCCTTTATGTGATTAACAGATATAAAAGACTTTGAGTCAATCATGGGCATCAGATGCAATATGGAGATGCCCTTGGATTATTGTCTCTTCAAAACTAGTCGGAGAAGGAAATGTGGTTTGTAGGACATGACCTTTACGGCATAGTCCTCTTGGAATGGCCCTTTCGGCATGACCCTCTTGTCATGGCCCTCTCGGTGTGGCCCTCATGTCATGACCCTCATGTAATGTCCCTCTTAGTATGGCCCTCTTGGCGGGTCCCTCTCAACGTGGCTATCTTGGCATGGACCTCTTGATATGATATGATATGATGTAGTAGGAAGATGATGAGGAAATCAAATAATCGTGCATCGATTGTAGAAAACATCACCATGACCATTCCACTAGCATGTTGAACCTTCTACATGTACCATTTCAAACATCGTATCCTTGATTTGCTGGAGAGGTGAATAAGTTATCATTTTCCTTTCCCCATTCTATGGTACCTATAGTCATAGAAAACTTGTTAGTTTTGGGAAACTCAACTATTTTCAACTTCCTGGCTATCCTTGCCCTTTCTTATCGGCCTTTGAATATTTGGCTTTTTTGTATTCCCTTAAATCAAAGGAACATATTATATAACCAGTGCCTTTGATGATTTTTCTAGCTTTAGGATAACCTGCATCCACAGAAAAGTTGTTGGTTTTTGGTAAAACTAATTTGTGTTAACCTCATTGGTTATTAGCTCTCGTTATCGTCATCACTAGGTTCTCTTCTTGTGGTGTTTGTCACCTTTTGACTACTTCTTTGACTCCCCGAGTTGGTGGGTGTAAGGCAAAATCATAGCATAAATTAATTTAAAGTGAGTATTTTTTACACAGTTAAATTTTCAAAATCTTTTTATAAGATTTGGAAGGGTCTCTATCAATTAAGTCATGTCATGTACGGGGTTTAATGAACATTCTTAGCTCGAGGCATTGAGCCTTTTAGGTGAAGGTCCATGAAGTTGACTTTGTTCCTTCTACACCAAAATCTTTGTTGTTATTTTTTAACTCATTCGTATAGTATAGTGGAAATTTTGAGGTTTACCTCAAAATTTCTACCTAAGTTACTGATATCTCTCTCAAAATTTATTTTTTCTTGTAAGAGGATGATCTTCTTCTTTTGAATTTTTGATATTCCTTCTTAAAAATTCTGCCGCAGTTTCCATTTCCTAGGGTGATATGACCGAGAAGTTGTGGTGCCTATATGTTTTATTGGAAAGAAACCAGGTCAAACATAGTTCCCACGACATAAAAGAGAATAAATTATAGAAAAAGGGTGACCAAAGATGACAATGGCTGCCTACATATCCCATCCTTGGGAATTTTGGTCGTCACATAGTTTAAGATAATATAAATAAAGTTTCCAAAGGTGTTGATTGAAGCTGACATAGGCCGCCTACGTATCTTTTTTTTTGGGAATTCTGGTCAAACGTAGTTCATATATCAAAGGAAAGAAGATTTTAAAGCTACTACAAAACATTAAAATGATTACAGATGAGAAATCAATTACAAGGAGATGAGCATAAAGAAATCCCACATCAGAGATAGTATCTCTTTACTGCATCAAGATTGATTGGCTTGGTCCACCTTTGCCCATCTATTTCAGACAAAATCAAGGCTCCTCTAAATAGCACTTTGCAGATTACATAAGGGCCTTACCAATTTGGAGTGGACTTTCCTTTATATTACTCTTGGTAAGGAAATATGAGTTTGAGTACCAATTGTCCAATCTAAAACACGCGATCAGTTACTCTTTTGTTGAAATTATGAATCATTCGTTGTTGATATAATTGGACATGGGATACAATGCTCATCATTTTTTCATCGATCATCACAAGTTGTTCATTGCTGGCACAGACCCATTCTTTATTACTCATTCCTGCTTTTTGGATGATTCTTAAAGATGGTATTTAAATTTCAGTGGGTGTTACCTCTTCTGTCCCATATATTAACGTATAAGGATTCACTCCAGTCGAAATTTTGACTGTCATGCAATATCCCAGCAAGGCATAAGGCAGCATGTCGTACCACTATCGGTGACTATCAACCATCTTTCTTAAGATCTTTTTAATGTTCTTGTTACCAGCTTTTACTACTCCATTCATTTGAGGGATATATGCAGTTGAATTTTGATGGGTGATCTTGAACTGTTCACATATCTATTTCATTAAATAACTATTCAAGTTTGCTCTACTGTCCGTGATAATCGACCCGAGTATCTTGAATTGATAAATCAAGTTACTCTTGACAAAATTTGCTACTACCTTCTTAGTTACTGCCTTGTATGAGGCAACCTTTACCCACTTGATAAAATGATCGATAGGAACTAAAATGAATCCGTGTCTATTAGAAGTCAGTTGCTTAATTGGGTCGATGACATCTATGCCCCAAGATACAAATGGCCAGAGCGAGGTCATAATATTAAGTTCGTGTGGGGACCCCAAATTAGATCCCCATGTATCTGTCACTTATGATATTTTTGAACAAACTTGCTGCAGCCACTTTCTATGGTCATCCAAAAATAGCCGCCTCTCAGGATCTTCTTGGCTAGAGTGAATCCATTCATATGAGGTCCACACATTCTGGCATGAATTTCTTCAAGTAATTTTGTAACTTCAATGGAATCTACACATCACAGAAATCTCAAATCTGGGGTCCTCCTATAAAGAACTTCCCTATTAAAAAGAAATTATTGGGCATCCAATGGATTATTTTCTTCTGATTGATGGTTGCATCTTCGCAATACGCCCTAACTTCTAAATACCTCATGATATCAAAGTACTAAGAATTTTCTTCTCATTCAGCCTCAACTTGTACACAATGTGCAGGTTGCTTCTTTAAACTTATTTCTAATAAATTGATGTATAACTTTGATCTGGATGCTAAATCTTGGAGGATATAGTGGCTAAAGCATCAACGAACTCATTTTGTATCCTCAAAACATGCTTGAATTCCACTTCCTTCGAATCTTTGGAATAACTCATGCACTAATTCTACATATGGCATGATTTTAGGATTTTTTACAGGCCATTCACCTCAGACCTGGTTAACTAATAGATCAGAATCTCCAATAACTACCAGATCTTAAACATTCATATCAATGGACAGTCTGAGGTCAAGAATACAAGTCTCATATCCAACCATATTATTAGTACATGGAAAGCACAATTTGGTTGTAATCGGATAATGTTGACTAGTTTATGATATTAAGACCGCCTCAATTCTCGAACCCTTGAAATTAACCGCCTTATCAATGAATAATATCCAACCTGATCTTGACAATGTCTTTCCCTACGAACAATACCTTTTCATCTGGAAAATAAGTTAGGAGTAGTTCATATTCTTCATTAATTGGATTCTCTTCTAAATGATCTACTAAGGCTTGCCCTTTAATTGCCTCACGTATACAATGTTGAACTCACTCAATAGCATTTTCCATTTGGCCAATTTCCCTACGGGCATAGCCTTTTGGAATATGTACTTCAGAGGATCCATTCTAGAGATGAGATATATTGTATAGGACATCAGGTAATGCCTCAGCGTCTAGGCCACCCAGTTTAATGAATGCACAACACGTCCTTTCCAATAGTATGTAACGAGCTTTATTTGGAGTGAACTTCTTACTGAAGTAATAAATTGATCTTTCCTTCTTTCCAGTTTTATCATGTTGCCCTAAGACACATCCAAATGCATGTCTCAGACTGATAAATACAACAACAGAGGGCTTTCTTCTTTTAGAGGAACTAATACTGATGGACTGGATAGATAATTCTTGATGCGGTCAAAATCCAGTTGGCATTCCTCAGTCCATTTATTTGCTGCATCTTTCTTTAACATCTTGAGGATTGGTTCACAAATAACCATTGACTGGGCTATGAACCTACTGATGTAATTCAATCTCCCAAAGAAACTCATGTCTTCTTTATTCATCTTCAGAGGAGTCAGTTCTTGGATTACCTTAATTTTTCAGAGGCCGAGATCAATGCCCCTTATACTAACTATGAAACCCAACAGCTTCCCAGTCGGTACCCCAAAACTACACTTAGCAGGATTCAGCTTCAAATTATACTTCCGCAATTGATCAAAGAACTTTCCCAAATAAGCCAAGTTGTCCAAACTCCTGTGAGATTTGATGATCACATCGTCCATATACACTTTAATCTCTTTATAGATCATATCATGAAATATGGTTGTTATGGCTCTCGTATAAGTATCACCAATATTCTTGAGACCGAAGGGCATCACCCTATAGTGATAAACACCCCAGGGATGACGTAGGCTATTTTCTTTATCTTCTTCACCCATCAATATTTTATGATACCAAGAAAAGCATTCCACTAATTACTGTATTTCATGCCTCACATAGTTGTTAATGAGAGTATGGATTTTGGATAAAGAAAAGTTATCTTTAGGACTGGCTTTATTCAAGTCCTTATAATTAACTTAATTCCTGACCTTTTCATCATTCTTCGGTACTGGAACAATATTGTCTAGCCATGTTGGATATTTAGTAACCTCAACCACGTTGTCTTGGATCTGCTTAGTGACTTCTTGCTTGATTTTTAGACTCAGATCTGGCCTAAATTTCCATAATTTTTGCTTGCAGGATTGAACCCTAGATTAATTGGCAACTCGTGTGATACAATATCTGTACTCAATCCTAGCATTCCATCATAGGACTAGGAAAATATATCAATGTATTCTTTAAGAAACCTGACATTTTCTCTTTTCTGTTCTTCTGTAAAATAAATGTTGATTCTAGTTTCTTTGACTTCTCCATCATCACCTAGATTAACTATCTCAGTTTTTTCTAGGTTGGGCTTTTCTCAATACTCAAAATCTTTTAGTTTCTCTTTTAATCAATCTGGGTCCATTGTTTCTTCATCATAGCCCTCCCATTCGTCATCATTTACTTTAATTTATATATTTAGCTCATGACATGACATTGGCAGTTTTTAAATTATTATTACTGAAATCACAAATAAATTGAGTTAGATTATAGTGATTGAATAGTGCAGTAAAAATAAGTAAAAATATCTTTGCAACAAGAGAGGCTTTCATTGAAATTTAAAACATTACAAACACTTGCTATGATCCACACTAGTGTTGGTCTATTCCTTTGGGGAAATATAAAAAGCAAAATGAGGTAAATAAAACTTATAGGGTGGGTCTCGAGTCTCATTTGACTTCCACCAATTTTGCAAAAGTTAAATTTTATCCTTTCATCTACCATATCAATTGAGGAGTTATGATAAGAGTTGAAGTCCAGTTCGATAGCTTCTCCCCTAATTCATGTTTCATGATCTCGATCTATTCAGGGAAATCCTCATAATAGTATCACACTCTTCAAAAAAAATTCCATATTCAATGCTAGAGACCATCACTTGTAGGCTTTACAGATATAGAAAATAGCTAGTAGAGCAAAGGTAACCTCTTTACCAATTTTGGGCCTTCTTTATTCATCTCCCTTTCACCTTCTTTACTTGGCACATAACCTATCCCATATTTGAACTACTTCTGTGGGATCACAACAGGCTCAATGATCCCATCCAAATTCTTTCCTAAGTTACGTTCGGGCTTAAAACTGCTTCTTAGCATAATAGTGGACATCTTGTAAATCGAAGACATTAGCTCATAAGGAGTTGGGTCTTCCCCAGCTTCATTCAAGATCTCCACTGTATAAAAGTCACTCCTTTTCAGAACTTTTTTAATCATAGGAACATAACCATTAGGGTTACTCAGGCGGCTTCCTTTACCATGGATGATCACTTCAGCATTTTTCCACACAAATTTATCTAATTGGTGTAATTTTGAAAAAATGGCCCCCTCTATATGAATACAAGGCCTTCCTAAGAGAAGATTATAACTTGTGAAAATGACCATCACCTGAAACTCAACTAAGAACTCTGTAGGACCCATTTGAAGATGCAACTTGACTTCCCCAATGGTGTTTCTCTGACCCCTGTCAAAAGCTCTTATATTTATCATGTTATAACACATTTTCCCTATATCATAGTTCAATTAAGTTAGAATAGATAATGGGCAGATATTTAGACCTAATTTATTATCAATTAATACCTTGTTAACGATCTTATCTTGGCATTTGACAGTGATATCAATGCCTTTTTATGCATCACACCTTCGAAGGGTAACTCATCTCTACCAAAGCTAATGTGATAGGCTCCCAGCACTCTACTAATAATGGCCACCAAATTTTCAATACTGGTGCCTGATAACGCTCAATCTACAGCTCTCGTAGGAGTGTAAAGTGGTCGTTAGCAAATATAGAACCCAACTGGGTTGGGTATCGATCCCACAGGGAATAGCTTGGTCAATAAGTAAGCAATGATTACTAGACTTTTAGTGCAAGTCTCGTAAGAAGGGGGGATTGTAATGTGTAACAAAAATATTAAAGTAAAAACTGAAAATAGCAACGTAAAAAGAAAGAATGTTTAGCAGGTTGTAAAACAATGAGAGTTGAAGAGTTGGGGTTATGTCCACCTTCTGAGTTATACGTCTCTATTGGCTATGAGTGTGTTGAATTCTGACATGCATGTGCTTATAGAGAATTGTATTCGATGGTAAATCCAGGCGTCTTTCGACCTATTCGAGGATTATTTCACTTTAACTCTTTCGAGCTTAAAGCGTGTCTAACGGTACGAATTCTCCAAGAGGTTAATCCAGTTATGACACTAACTTTTTAATAGGGGATGGGACCCTACTACCTTGACATTATCTCTTTTCCAGACAGATAACCTTTCTTTCGAACAAGTTAAATGTTATACTGGCGTATTCTTGCGTTTGCAACCACAAAGAATTTAGGTTAAGACGAAGAGAATAATGATATAAGCAGCATACGTGTCACGAACTCACAAACTCATAGTAATTGACATTGTTATTATACCACAATAAGAATTTCGTGTCACGAACTCACAAACTCATAGTAATTGACATTGTTATTATACCACAATAAGAATTTCGTGTAGCACAAGTGTGGTAGGCGTTAGGCGTGATTTCTTGCAAGTAACGTGTCTCTTGTTGTGGAAATTAAGAATAGATGAATAGAAGAAGAAGTAGAAAGATGAATTAAAACTAGAATGAGAATTGTTAAGGAATAGTAGAAGAATCGATTGTAAGGTAAGATGAGAGTTGTTGTTAAGTAGAATGTATAAAAATCTATAGCAAAATAGGGTATTTATAATACCCATCTCCTATTCCTACTAAGCTAATGAAATACTTGACCAAATTCTACTAAGCTAATGAAATACTTAACCAAATCCTACTAAGCAAATGAAATACTTAACCCAATTGTACTAGGTTAATGTATCATTATCCTAATCCTAATAAATTACTGCTAGTCCCCAAAGTCTTTAGAAATGCTGTTTTAGCCCGGGACAGATTTTCCATTCATCACTTTTGGTCCTTAGGCGTCCAAGCTTCCTTTTCTCCTTTCGTGAAGCTTTCTTTGGTGTCAAGTTATCCATAAAATGCTGAATTCTGCATCATTTATACCTGAAACTTTGCTAATCATGTTCGTTAGCTCACTTACAGGAAAAAGGACTAAAAGTGCATGAAATATATAATTTGTTCTCAAAACATTGCTAAAATATGGGTAAAATATAGCACTATAGGCATGTAAATTCGCCTATCATCAACACCCACACTTGAAGCTTTGTTCGTCCTCGAACAAACTATCATGTCCTTCTAAACATTAACTTAGGGTTTCACAGTATCAACACAAAATATTCATCAAGACAAGCACAACAATTATCAACAAAGAGTAGTTTTCTGATCATTAGTAGAAACAATTCAACCTCCAACATAAACTCGTGATGGTGGTCAACTCATACTCAAAAGTTAAGGCACAAAGAATCATACACAACTATCCAAAACTCATCAACCATGTGTGTCTCACAATATATTACCCATAATCACTCACAAGTATAGCATCTTTTTCAAACATGAGTATAGAAATATCCTTGCTCTTGCTCTCTCAAGGAATTCATATGTTACAACTAATGACCATAGGCTTGCCCTTAGTGTAATGCTCTACTAAATATCAGAATGCTAAGCTTAGGATCAACTAGGTCTTTTACGGGTTGTAATGTACGCTAAGGGACAGGTAGGACTATTTTGGCCAGAAATAGTGACTATGTTCCTAAGCGCTTTAATACATCACATTGTATCATTAACACTTTTCCTTCAAACAACCTTTCTACCTTCTTTTATTCTATCACCCTTTTTCTCCTCTTTTGTTTTTCAATTTTAAGCAACTTTTCAGCTTTCCTTTCCTTTTTCTTTTCATAACATACCTCTTATGATAGCGATTCTTTTTCATAACAAATTCAAGCACCATTACATTCTAAAGCATCATACTTACCCAACTTCCTCTTATTTTTGTCACATGACTTTTACACTTTAAAGCACTTAGGAATTTGGATCAAATTATGGTCTTGAAAAAAAATGGATTAGGCTTACATATGAGGCTATCAAAGAACATAGGCTAAAGGCTCAAAAGGGTTTAACTAGGATGATGTCCATGGGTAGGTTAGAATGAGGGTAAAAAATTACCGATTGCCAAAGAAATGCCTAAATCATCTCCTAAACTTGCACTCTTTATTTTCGCTTTACATACATACCAGGCAAGTTCTAGCATCAGCCACAAGCATAGAATATACTATTATCTCACACACACAAGGCACATGGTCGACTTTATTGGGAGTAGTATAGACTCTTGCCCCAACATATGAAGGACTTGAACCACACAATATCACATAGTGAGTCACAATTAGAGCCTAAATGTCTCAATAGTCATGATGTTAGCACAAACTCTTGTTATAATCTCATGCTACCTATTAGAATGATTTTATGTGAAGCTAAGTAAGAAAAATTTTACTACTAAAAAAATTGAAAAAAAAACAAAAAAAACAATTTCGAAAAACAACAAATTAAGCAAACAAACATAAATAAGTAAAGCATGCAAATACCACCACCCCACACTTAAACGGGACACTGCCCTCAGTTGAAAATAAATACGAAGAACCTGGTCAGTCGGACTCCTCCTCTATGTCGGGGGTCATACCCCCTTCGTCAGAATCATCATAGGAGTCGTCATCATCAGAATTCTCCTCCACGTCAGAGTCTGGCATACGTCGATCATCATCGGTCGGCACATCATCATCAAGAGGTTCCTCAAAGTATGTACCTACTCCACACATCTCCCTCGCATGCATATTCATTGGATAGTCATGGTCCATCTGTTGGAGCTCTGCAGCAGTTGGAACACGACCTCCGCTCATCATGGTGAACCGTGTCATGCCATAAAGATGACGAAAGAAACTCTCATCTCGAGCATGTCTCTCCGCAGTAGTAAGGTTGACGCCATGTGTTGTTTCAGCATCTTTGACCTTTGTGAGGTCAACCTTCTTCGAGTTATGTGGGAGTTTGTGATCAGCTAGTTCCTCTTCGATGTCCTCCTTCTGCAAGATTGCTGTCAACAGGTTGCCAAAGGTGAAGTGAGACCGCTTGTGTAGTCTGGCCTTCCGCATTGTAGAATGAATGATTGCCCCAATGTTGATAGGGAAATTCGTCATCAATGCATAGACCAAACACACTCTATCTCTTATTATTTTGGCGTATTGGGTCCCAGGAATAAGGCAAGAGTTGACAATACGCAACCATATTCTTGCTTCCCTATTCAAAGGAGCATAGGGGAAGGTGTTGTGTCGTCCGGTGTCTTTATGTCTGCTCCACCTTGCCATGGATCTACTTCCACAAAGTGTGTGTCGCATTTCTCTATAAGGAGGTCTGCTGTACAGCTCTTTGAATAGTGCTGGATCGACTGAAGGTAAGCCAAGAAAGGAGTTGATCAAATCCGCATTGAGTTTTAGAACTTGGCCCCGAATCTTGACTTCGCTGCCTGTGATTTTCGGCGACCAGTTGGCATAAAATTCTCGTGTCAAATCAAGATTGCATTCTCCCATGTCGCGGAAGATGAAATCCAGATTTAGAGCCATGATTTTCGCCAACATGCGCAGCTCCTTCTTCGCTAGTCTGTCCTTGTTGATCAAGTCGACATGAACGTATTTTCCTTCCTTGTTGGTCCTATACCATTCCTTGGATTCCTCCTCAAGAACCCATTTTATTCCAAACATGCGGCGTGGTAATAGCATTGAGGATGATTCTCCTTGGTCCTTGCGACCTCTTTTCTTGCCCTTTTGGGAAGTGGTAGCCTTATCTTGTCTTGCTTTGGGTGCCATTGTACCTGAGATTTAAACAATGTTCCTATTAGCATCAGCTCGATATATACAATCTATACACAAGCAGTAGGGGTACCACCCCACACTTAGGTTGTTGATACAAATTAGTGAAGTGAAAGTAGTCGATTACTTAGACTTCATCGACATGCATTTTAAGCGCTATATTCCGACAAGAAAATCAGAGATGTATCACTTCTTGCAACCTTAGCAATACTTTCATGTTAGGTATAACAAGACTACTACATAGGGATTACATCCTGGCATAGTTTCTACCAATAATCAAACCTCCTATGTCGGTAGGCAACTATAAGTCTTATCCCGATGAACGGGATCTTCTAACATGTAGGCATTCAAGTGACAAGGTTATGCAATGTTCATGACTATAGCGATTCCGAAATTAGTATAACAAGGCATCAAAATCAAATTCAAGTCGAAAATAGTTTAAGATCATCCTAACGTATATGTTCACTCACATGGTTTTGTATCAACAATTCAATCACATTAACATCACCAATATTTCTTCAAGATGTAGCAATTCATAATAGACATAGAAACGTAGTACTTACGAAAAATAGATGAAGAATAAAAGAGTACTTACGTGATTGAAGCCTTTGGAGATGTTCTTGTGAAGTGAGAGAGAAAAAAGAAAAATTTTGAGATGTTTTGGAGAGTATGTGTGGCGCCTAGGTCAAGTTTCCAATGTGTTTATGTTTCAAGACTAATTCCCCTTTATATAGGAAAAGAATGGGTCGGGTTTTGACCCATTTAAAATCGGTTTTGGAGACAAAAAGTTTGTATAGGAAGCGCCTTTAGCTTTGCCTATGCATGGTATAGGCGGCGCCTAATGCAAAGCATTTGCTAGCATAGGCGGCGCCTAGTGCAATGCCTTTAGTGACCATAGGCGGTGCCTTTAGCATGGAATATGAGATTCTGAGACCAAATGCTTTAGCATAGGCGGCGCCTATGCTATAGCATACTTGAGCATGGGCGGCGCCTATGCCTTTGCACACTAGATTCCGAGACCTTAGGCTATAGTATAGGCGTTGCCTTGTTCGTGGCCTAGTTTTGCCTAGGCCTAGCCTTGCTCGATGCCTATTTTGTCATGAGCAATGCTCAATCCATAGCCTTATGAATCTTAATTCCAAACTTACCACCTTTACCATGCAATACGTCCAAATCGTCATTTGAAACCAATCTCCTCGTTGAATACCTCTTGCACCTACATTTGCTCAAAACCAATGAAAATGATTAGTACGATGGGTTGCCTCCCATATAGCGCCTTAGTTTTGGTCGTGGCACGACTCTTATTTTCGGATTTTCATTTATCAAAAGCAAAACAAGTACTAGAACAAAAGAAAGACAAAACGATAAATGATAAACGATAAACGATGGGTTGCCTCCCATCTAGCGCCTTATTTATTGTTGTGGCTCGACATAGTTACCTCGAGTACTTGGACTTCGTCAAGATAAGTGATGGCCATATAATTCATCGAGTCAAGAGGATCTATATAAGGTTTAACACGTTGACCATTCACCTTGAATACAACACCATTATTGTCTTCCAATTAAACTACTCCAGACGAGTAGACTTGGATAACTTTGTATGGACCAGACCACTTATACTTTAACTTACCTGGGAACAGCTTCAATCTAGAGTTGAAGAGAAGTACCATATCATCCTTTTGGAAGTTTCGTCGAACAATCCGCTGATCATGATACCTTTTTATCCGCTCCTTGTATAGGTCTGACCTTTCATATGCATGGAGACGGAACTCATCTAATTTGTTCAGCTGCTCCAACCTCAGATTCATCGCATTATCCCAATTCAAATTCAATTGCCTCAACGCCCACAATGCCTTATTTTCGAGCTCAATGGGTAAATGACAAGCCTTCCCATAAACTAGTTGATAAGGGGACATGCCGATGGGTGTTTTGAATGCAGTCCTATACGCCAATAGTGCATCATCTAGCTTCCGAGACCAATCCTTCCTATTAGCATTTACCGTCTTTGCAAGGATTTGCTTGATCTCCCGATTGGAAACCTCTACTTGTCCACTCGTTTGTGGGTGATAAGGCATGGCTACCTTATTTTGCTTGACACCATACTTGGCCAACACGGATTTGAATAGCTTGTTGCAAAAGTGAGATCCTCCATCACTTATGATAGTACGTAGTACTCCAAAGCGAGAGAAGATATTCCTCTTCAAAAATGCTACAACACGCTTTCCCTCGTTGTCGGCCAACGCTACAGCTTCAACCCATTTTGAGACATAATCTACAGCAACTATGATGTACTTCATACCAAACGAATTCATGAAAAGACCCATGAAATCAATGCCCCACACATCAAAGAGTTCTACCTCAAGAATTTTTGACATGGGCATCTCATGGTGTTTTGAAATAGCACCTTGTCTTTGGCATTGGTCGCATCTTCTAACAAAGTCATAGGCATCTCTAAATATCGAAGGCCAATAATATCCACTTTGCAATACTTTTCTTGCCGTCTGATTGCCTGCATGATGTCCTCCAACTTGGGAAGTGTGGCATGCTTCCAATATAGTAGGCACCTCTACATGGGATATACATCATCGAATAATACCATCCGCACATCATCGAAACAAATATGGATCATCCCAATAGTAGTGTTGTACGTCATGCATAAACTTCCTCTTTTAATGGTATGATAAATTGGCAGGTATTACATTACTCACCACAAAATTTGCAAAGTCGGCATACCATGGTAACTTTTCTGTTATCGTCGCTAGGATCTCCTCGTCAAGGAATGCATCATCAATCTCGATATCAGGCTGCGCCACATACTCGTTCTCGAGTCTAGATAGATGGTCGGCCACTTGGTTCTCGCAACCTTTTCTATCTTTAACTTCGAAATCAAACTCTTGTAGCAGCAATACCCATCGAATTAATCTTGGTTTTGCATCCTTCTTTGTCATTAGATACCTAAGAGCTGCATGGTCTCTATGAACGATCACCTTAGTACCCAATAGATAGGCACGAAACTTCTCAAACGCATACACAACCGCTAGGAGCTCTTGTTCTATCACAGTGTAGTTCCTTTGGGTTTCATTTAGGACCTTACTAGCATAGTAGATAGGATGAAATAATTTCTCCTTTCTCTGACCAAGAACAGCTCCAACGGCTACACCACTAGCATCACACATGACTTCGAACGGGAGAGACCAATCTGGTGCTACCATGATAGGGGCTTCAATGAGTTTTCCTTTGAGGCATTCGAATGCCTTTAAGCAATCTTCATTGAAGTCAAACTTTGCATCATTCTCCAAGAGTTTGCACAATGGACTAGCGATTTTGGAGAAGTCTTTGATGAACCGACGATAGAAACCTGCATGGCCGAGAAAACTATGAACTCCCTTCACCGAAATTGGAGGTGGTAGCTTCTCAATGACTTTGATTTTCGCTCGATCAACTTCAATTCCTCTTTCGGAGATTTTGTGCCCAAGAACGATTCCTTCTTTTACCATGAAGTGGCACTTCTCCCAATTCAGCACTAGGTTGAATTCTACACATCTTTGCAACTCCATACTTAGGTTTGCCAAGCACGCTTCAAAAGTCTCACCAACAACTGAAAAATTGTCCATAAATACCTCCAAAGTATCTTCAACCATATCAGAAAAAATTGACATCATACAACGTTGAAAGGTGGCTGGTGCGTTACATAGCCCGAATGGCATACGTTTGAAGGCAAACGTACCATATGGGCATGTAAACGTTGTCTTGTCTTGGTCTTCGGGTGCAATAAAAATCTGATTATAGCCTGAATAACTGTCTAAGAAGCAAAACCATCCTTTCCCCGCTAATCGATCTAGCATTTGGTCCATAAATGGCATTGGAAAGTGATCTTTGAGTGTCCAAGAATTCAACTTTCAGTAGTCCATGCATACTCTCCATCCAGTGACGAGTCTGAGTGGAATAAGCTCATTCTTTGCATTCGCGACCACCGTCATGCCTCCTTTCTTGGGAACATATTGTACCGGGCTTACCTATGTACTATCAGAGATTGGATACACAACCCCCGCGTCTAACCACTTGATAATTTCTTTCTTCACCACTTCTTGCATATGTGGGTTTAGACGTCTTTGATGCTCAATGGTGGGTGTGCAATTCTCTTCAAGCTGAATTTTATGTGTACAAATCCCAGGTGGAATACCAATAATATACGCAATGGTCCATCCAATGGCTCTAATATACTTCCGTAGAATAGCAATGAGAGCTGCAACTTGTTGCTCACCCAAATCTGCTGCAACAATGACTGGAAATGTGTTTCCGCTTCCTAGGAATGCATACTTTAAATGTCTTGGCAGCTCCTTCAATTCTACTGTGGGTGGCTCTTCAATAGATGGCTTAGCTGGTGGTGTGGGTCGATTCTTGAGATCAAGGTCCAGCTTCTTGGGAGCATAGCGATATGTCCCTAATCCTGATAGAGCACCAATAACTTCTTCACAATTTTCAGCATCCTCATTCTCTCCATTCATGAGCACAACCGCCAAAGGGTCATCAATAATTTGCTCTTCTTTAAGTAATTCTTTCTCATCATCAAAGAAAACATCAGCAACCTAAAATACACTCAGATCTTTGGGTTGCTTCATTGATTTGCAAACATCAAAGTGAACTACTTCATCATTTATTCGGAATGAAAGCTCATTAGCTCTCAAATCAATAAGCACGCTTCCCATAGCAAGGAAAGGACGCCCCAAGATTATGGGAACTTCTGACTCTGCCTCACAATCCAAAATAACGAAGTCTGCCAGAAAGATAAATGAAGAAACCTTTACCAAGACATCACATAGAATACCAACAGGTCGTTTTACCAACCTATCCGCCATTACGAGCCTCATATTGGTTGGAGTAGGATCACCCAACCCCAACTTCTTATAGATAGATAATGGCATCAAATTGATGCTGGATCCTAAGTTGCATAATGCTTTGGCAAAATTCAAAGATCCAACGGTGCAAGGAATAGTGAAAGCACCGGGGTCAGCCTTCTTCTGAACTATTGATCGGGTAGCGATTGCGCTGCAGTGATGAACATAATCTTTCAACTCATAACTTGCTACCCTATTCTTTCTCAAAAGATCCTTCATAAATTTCGCATACCCAGGCATTTGTTCAAGTGCCTCCACCAATGGAACATTAATGGTCAGCTGCTTTAACATAGTCATGAATTTGCTGAACTTCGTGTCATCTGCCACCTTCTTCAATCTTTGAAGGAAAGGTGGTGGTGGGTATGGAATTGTTCTCTCCATGGCTTTCTTCTCCTCTTGCTTCCGTTTTCCAGCTTTTTCAGGTTGCAAATTGTTGGGGTTGACGTCGTTGACGATAGGATTAGTTGCAGCGGCATCTTCTCCTTTTGCCTTATCATCAATGTCCACTACTTCATCAACCACTTGCTTGCTTTTTGCTGAAGTTTCCAACACCTTAACACTTCGGGTAGTGATGGCCATTCATGACCTATTATTCCTTGGGTTTTGCATAGTATCGCTAGGTAAAGTGCCAGCCTTTCTTTGATTGAGTGCTGCTGAAAGTTGGCTCAATTGTTGCTCTATTTGCTTGATTGAAGTGGAATGAGAATCAACTATTTGTTTCATAGAGGACACATCATTAACTACCTCCGTTACTCCCGCACTCACTGCTTCCACTCCTTCCAAGATTTTAGTCATCATGTCTTCCATACATCCAGAACTAGATGTGGTGGTGTCACGTCTTCCAGGGGGAACGTACAAACCACTCTTTTCATTCTTGTTCTTCCAACTACCTTAGTCCTTGTTTCTAGATTTATCATAATAGTTCCGACCTTGGTTTCCTTGGGTATTACCTCGGAAACCCCCCTGATTGTTCAAGTAGTTGGCCTCTTCTTTCGAATCAGATTCGTCTCTTCCTTTTGACGCAATAGCTTTCACTTTTTTGGTCTTCCCTGATAATAAATGCTTTGTAAGAAGCTCCAATTGTGTTTTCATGTGCGCCATATATTGATCACGTTCTTCTTCTCTTCTTCTTTGGTCTGCAGTCATGCCAATAGATAAAGTGGGGCTTGTTACCTCAGAATCCCTGGTATGCCAAGCTCTACTTTTCTTCATCATACGATCTAGCATATTGCTTGCTTGACCAAAGGTGAGGTCCATAAAAGATCCTCCAGCGACATTATCCACCACTGGTTTAGTTATTGAATTCAAGGCTCTGTATAATATCTCCATTAGGTGAACATTAGTCATGTGATGGTTTGGGCATCTCGCTAGTTTTGTCTTGAACCTCTCCCATGTTTCATGAAGGGCTTTAGTTGAAAGCTGCCAAAAGTTGCTGATTTCATCTCTCAATTGTGCTCTTTTGGATGGCAGAAAGAATCTTTCTAGGAAAGCATCTCTCAATTGCCTCCAATTTGTAATAGAATCAGGAGTCAACCCATTCAACCATAGAGTTGCCTCTCCAGACAGAGACAATAGAAATAGATGTAATCGAATTGCGTTCTGACCAACACCAGGATTGTCGAACGACTTGCATGTAGAAATAAAGTTGATGAGATGCATATTCGGATCATCGCCTGATAGTCCACCAAATAATCCCTTGAGTTGCAATAACTGAATCATGGTGCTTGTGATGTTGAACTTGGCTCTGGGTGCTAATAGTAGAGGAATTATGGCTCCAGTGGCTCCGGATCCATCAAGATCATCATCATCATCGTCGTCAAAAGCTGGTTGCATGGGTTGTCGATCATACCTAAACCGAGCTTGACGACCTCTTCTATTGGCAGGTGTTGCGATTTCAGCATCATGCCTTGGGTTTAGTAACTCGTCATTACCTAAATCCTCATCGTCAGGATTTGTTGCTCGCCCAGGGTTATCAATGTTTTGTTGGTGTACTTGGGCGGCGGCAAGAGAAGCTAATCTCGCCTGCTCCTGTTGAGCAGTCATTCTTTCGATTTCCGTTTGTGCCTCTATTCTTCCAATTCGTTGTGGTTCAGGATTGATAGGTAATAACGGTTGACCAGAACTTTGAGTATGGGGCATGCACTGAATAAGAACCTGCAGTAAACAAAAACAAAAACTAAAAGTAAAAGTACGAGAATCTTTGACCAAAGGGTCTAGTAATTATCACAAACTTAAATGACACTCGTATTCCCCGGCAACGGTGCCAATTTTTGATAACTCTCAATCTACAGCTCTCGTAGGAGTGTAAAGCGGTCGTTAGCAAATATAGAACCCAACTGGGTTGGGTATCGATCCCACAGGGAATAGCTTGGTCAACAAGTAAGCAACGATTACTAGACTTTTAGTGCAAGTCTCGTAAGAAGGGGGGATTGTAATGTGTAACCAAAATATTAAAGTAAAAACTGAAAATAGCAACGTAAAAAGAAAAAATGTTTAGCGGGTTGTAAAACAATGAGAGTTGAAGAGTTGGGGTTATGTCCACCTTCTGAGTTATACGTCTCTATTGGCTATGAGTGTGTTGAATTCCAACATGCATGTGCTTATAGAGAATTGTATTCAATGGTAAATCCAGGCGTCTTTCAACCTATTCGAGGATTATTTCACTTTAACTCTTTCGAGCTGAAAGCGTGTCTAACGGTACGATTCTCCAAGAGGTTAATCCAGTTACGGCACTAACTTTTTAATAGGAGATGGGACCCTACTACCTTGACATTATCTCTTTTCCAGACAGATAACCTTTCTTTCGAATAAGTTAAATGTTAGACTGGCGTATTCTTGCATTTGCAACCACAAAGAATTTAGGTTAAGACGAAGAGAATAATGATATAAGCAGCATACGTGTCACGAACTCACAAACTCATAGTAATAGATAGTATCTTATTCGGCATCCATAACCCCAACAGAGAAGTTTAGTTACCCATGAGTGCGAAGGAAATCACAATTGACATTATTATTATACCACAATAAGAATTTCGTGTAGCACAAGTGTGGTAGGCGTTAGGCGTGATTTCTTGCAAGTAACGTTTCTCTTGTTGTGGAAATTAAGAATAGATGAATAGAAGAAGAAGTAGAAAGATGAATTAAAACTAGAATGAGAATTGTTAAGGAATAGTAGAAGAATCAATTGTAAGGTAAGATGAGAGTTGTTGTTAAGTAGAATGTATAAAAATCTATAGCAAAATAGGGTATTTATAATACCCATCTCCTATTCCTACCAAGCTAATGAAATACTTAACCAAATTCTACTAAGCTAATGAAATACTTAACCAAATCCTACTAAGCAAATGAAATACTTAATCCAATTGTACTAGGTTAATGTATCATTATCATAATCCTAATAAATTACTGCTAGTCCCCAAAGTCTTCAGAAATGTTGTTTCAGCCCGGGACAGATTTTCCATTCATCACTTTTGGTCCTTAGGCGTCCAAGCTTCCTTTTCTCCTTTCGTGAAGCTTTCTTTGGCGTCAAGTTATCCATAAAATGCTGAATTCTGCATCATTTATACCTGAAACTTTGCTAATCATGTTCGTTAGCTCACTTACAGGAAAAAGGACTAAAAGTGCATGAAATATATAATCTGTTCTCAAAACATTGCTAAAATATGGGTAAAATATAGCACTATAGGCGTGTAAATTCGCCTATCATCAGTGCCTACAGACACGTAGCCTTATTCAAGGACTTTCAGCAGAGCTTGTCTATGATATTTAGAACTCATAAGTAGTGCCCAAATAGAAATTTGAGCAGGGGTCTTCTCTAAATATTTTTACAATAGAATACTTTTTCGGCTAAATTCTTGAGCATTATCATCGCTACTACCAGTCATTTTTTCTCTTTAGCTGAGTGATGGTTGAGGGAGGAATTTTATTTTTCTTAGATCTAGTGAAGTATTGATGTTCAGCTAGTTTTGTCAACACAGAAAAATTTCTACTTACTTGATTACCTGATTAAATAACTCCAAAGGAAAATATGTTAGATTCGATTAGTGGTAAATAATACAAGATATTTGACATAAAGTGGATTTCATCTTAGGTAAATTGATCCATGAGTGGGTATTAACTCAAAAGGAATTAACGAGCAGGATTTTGTTCGTTGATTTTAGATAAATAGGTCTTAATAGGATTTTTGCCTCATCTTCTGATTTTGGACTCATACGACTTTCCTCGACAAAATGACATAATGATTTTAAAGAATAGTGTCCGAGATGAAAGGCTACCTACGTATCTCACAAAGGAGAAATTAGGCCATGCGTAGTTCAAATAGACCAAGATAAAATGTGCTTTCATTGAAATCTTATTAGAGTTCATTACATCGGGAGAACATGAAAAGAAAAATGACAACAGAAAAGACGAAACTAAATGACTAAGTTTTAGATCAATGCAGGAACTTCTATTTCATTCTGCCTCTTCCACATCTTGATTATCTGTGGGTGGTATGGAAATAATTCCAACTCGACCCTTCTTGTATCCACCGGGATCTCTAAATCCATATTAAAAGCATGGTAAGTCTCCAAGTTGTTCCCCCCGATCCCTCCGTAGTAGTGACAAACCTCTCTGAATTTCTTCTAAGCCTTAGACATCATATTAGGCTTCCTTTCCACTAGTTCCAACATTTTGTCATGGATGAGCTTTGAATAGATTTCATGGTAGGTATCTTCAAACCTTGTGAAGTCATATTTGTAAATCTACATATCATTGGTGATTGGCATGACGAATCAACTTAATCAGAAAGGAGAAAGGTTTGTTGTCCCCACATATTATTTATTTGACCATTGCGGATTATGTTGCAAATCATGGCCTTCTGAGCAAGACACTCATTAGTGGTATGTCCACATTGATTTGGATGATAATGACATCTGTTATGAGCATCTTTTGAAAAGCAGCCAAATTATTTTATTTGATCAGGGTGGAGGACTCTCATATCTCTAAGGATTTGATAGACTATTGAGCATGTCACAATCTGGGGGTACCGAGAGTATCCTCAGAAGTGAGCTCTGGGGGTGATCTTTTCACCCCTCAACCCGATCGTAGTTGGCTAGATGGCATCCCCTTTAATCTTGGCCTAGAATTCCTCTCATAATTTTGAAGATGGAGCTTGCTCAAACATCTTCTTTTCCTGTGTGATCAACTACTTGACTTCAACAATTTCCTTGTCGGCCTGATCGACCCTCCTAATTAGTCTCTTGATCTCTTTTTTTTGCATTTCCTCCACTTGGGATAATTTCACAATCCATTTTTTTAGTTATGTAGTCCTTGAATCCATGATAGATCTTCCTGAAAGAATTTGAATACATTTAAAAAGAAAGTTAACTAAAATAATTGAGAACTTTCTGAGAGACTTGGGGACCTGGGATATTTTTAGCAAACTTTGGATAGTAGAAGGTTTCTAAGACTTTGTTGAAGAGTGGATCAATTTACTTTTTATTTCACAACGCATATAATCACATAAATAGTTATATCAAACAAGACACTTATATCACACAACAATAGAATAATAAATAACAGTCCTAATTGAATGACCCTTTTGAGCCAAGGGTTGGCCTAGCAAATTTGAAGGAAATATATGTCTTTTAAACTAATAAATTATCCCATAAAATCTCCATATACATAAAGAAACCATAAATGTTTACAAAAGTTGCATAAAGGGATACAATCTTTAGGGAAAAAAGGAAAATGGCATGGAAAAGAACAAAGTCCCGTATAGGGGATAAAAAACTAACTCCTTGAGGATCTTTTTTAAGCATTTGCCTTCTTATCTTTATCTACCTCTTTCCATCTATGATATTTGTTGATGAATAGGTGGCTCCCGCATAATTGTACTTTGTTCTCGTTGGTCATCTTCCCTATGCTATTAATTTAAGAAGCCATGTGATCATCCAAACGAGAAAACACTATCTTGAATCATCAACCTCTCGCCTAGCTCACTTTAACTTTTCTCTCAGCTGATTTATACTTGAGGCATCCTTCATATGCATTTTTTGGTGCAGAATCTCACTTCTTTGGAATTTGTTCTAAAGTCTATAGAGCCAGATCTGATGTTCTGATTCTACATCAATGATTTATGTGGGTACATTCAGACTCGGGACCAATGTTTCGGTAAGATTATTCTTTAACCATTCTTTGTAGGTATCACTAACCTCAGGTTCATACCCGATACAAAAGGAGACTTCCTTTATCTTTTTCCTCCTTCACCCATCTACCATGTACTATTTGAGTGGAGTTTCACATTTTTCATACTCGGTGATGAATCTACCATAGGTGTTATTTACGGTGTTTCCTACTTGCTTTCGAACTACCTAAGAACCCTGTAGGGGTTATAAGAACGAGTTTCCTGAGACCTGGAAGTACTAGAAAAACCATTATTTTCTCGAGTGATGTACTTCCCAGGGCAAAGATATCTGGTAGACCACTGAACATTGTCCTCTCTTAATTCCATGAAAACCTTGAACCAAAGTCCCGATGATTCTATCATTTTAAACACATGCAAGGATAACAAAATGTCATGTAATGATAAAACATCTACCCTTGTTCGAGGGTCCGGATGCTCTACTCTGGGGATTTTCAATAAATTTTTCATCATCCACGATTGCAAGATAAGGTTGCAACCCTGGAAGAAATGATGCCTACCTTGACACTTTTCCAAATCCCTATATATTTCAGGATGATCATGGGAGCTAAAGTATAGAATACTTTAGTGGTTTTGTAATATGCTCTGTAGACAAGGGCATCTATCACCATAACGACTCTTAGATAAATGGTTCCATTCTCTCCTTGTGGGAACTCCATAGTTCCAAGTAAGCCACGACGAAAGTAAATGATTTTTTCTCCCTCTATTTGACTTTTTCAAATATATGTCTAAATTTCTCGAAAGCGTTAAACCTTCCAAACTGGAGATACAACTCACAAAAAGGTATGTTTTCTCCTTCATGTTCCCCCAACTAGGTATAATCATTGATTGAAAAGGCATCCTTAATCTCCTGACGGTTTTATACAATAGGGACTAGAATTTTTTTCGGATGCACCCCTTCTTTTCCTACATATATCGATGCTCTCATTACTAGTCATTACTTCTTCAATTGTGGGGGTCAATTCAACTTCTCTGAAGTAAAACAACATGTTGTCATCATCCCAAAATATTGTTAGCACGTGAATCATTTTAGGCAAAGCGTCTATCTCTATAAGCAATGGTAGATGCCCGATATGAGTACTAACAATATCCTTATCTTTTCTACTTATATGAATCCACCATACTTTTAGGAAGTTATCAGGTTTGGTAATTATCTTGAATATTTTGCAGGGGTATGATTGAGTCATCTTTACACGAAAACAAATAAAAATAAGTCTTCCCCTACCTCAAAGGACATTTGATTAGATTAAGAAGACATATATTTTTTCAACATATAAACATGATTCATCTATAATTGGCTCATAGCTAATAGATGCAGGTAGATTTTCTAATTGGCCTAATAACCCCTCGGGTATTGGGTCGTCCTAGGTTTATGCCTAAAAGAGGGTTTTGGTTTTACTTATCCTAGGTGTCTAGAGTGGAATTTTGACCAGATTCTTAAGCAGACCACTTGGGTTTGAAAATACGAACATCCATCGAATGCGTAATGTGTCAATAAACTATCGTATTTAAAACACCCTAGGTTTGGATCCTTAGAAAATTTCTTAGTTTTTTGCTTTTTGGACATTTATGAATTGTGGGTACCAGTCGTATGATGGGGTAAGTTTGGGATACTCTAGGTAGTATGCTAACCAGTATTGGTTGGTAGGTTTAATTGGTTTCTAGAATGGGTATGACTTAGTTAGTACGAGTTTTATGGTTGGTGACAGGTCATATGGTTTAGGTTTTTCCTTCACTCAATATGAGACTTAGTAACTTAACTTGAATATGAGTATGAGTGGTTTACCATGAGTCATAAGTTAGGGTACGATTCATACCATTGTCTTATATGGTAGACAGTGTTCAAATATCCTTAGATCCTATTTTGCTAAGGATATGGTTTAGGGGTACTAATCGTATAGTTGGGTACGACTTAGTTTGGGTAAGCCTTATACTAGACATATTTGGTTCCAATGGGGAGGCCTAGGGTACGGGTGGTGGATACCACTCGTATAGAAGGGTACGACTAGTATGAGGGAGTCGTACTATCTGACGAGAATTTTAGGCAATTTAAGTTGGGGGTAATCATGACATTTCCCTACTTAACCTCTTAAGGCCCCATGACTTATTTCACTATTGGGATATCATTTACCCTATTATTATAATCTTAAAAACTTAGGAACTCTCTCTAAGGCTATGGGGTAAAGAAAGGATGGGGTTTCATCTACAGGATCAATTTGGGGCTTGTACGGGTAATTTCTCTCTATCATCTTCGTAATCTAAGGAATGTACTCCTCCCTCATTGTTATTTCAAACTAAAGGCATGCTTTATGAATTTTTTTCATGGCATAATTGTTGTATGGTTTTGGGTTTTCAAATATATGTTGGGGTTTTGGTTTTTAATGCTTGGTTATGGTTTTCCCATGTTTTAATTATGAAATTACATGCTTTTAATGGTGGTTTGGACAATTTCTTTTCATGGGAATGGTCAATTGGTAGTTGGATTTGGTTTTGGAAATGCTATGTCCCCAATATGTTTGATAAAATGCCAATGAGAATGCTTTTACTATATTATTGAACTTTTAATGAAACTATTGCATGGTATGGTGTGGTAATGAAACCCCAAATGATATAAATGGTTTAAATAGTTTGGAATGGTTAAATGATAAGGTTTGGTGGTCATGGTTAAGGTTAATTAAACATCATTGAGGGGTACAAGGGAATTCCCTAAGTAAACATGATAATAAACACTTGTGTGGTACAATGGAATCCCCCAAGTAAACATGATAATGAACATTTGGGGGGTACAAGGGATTCCCACAAGCAAACTTGATAATGGAACACTTGTGGGGTACATGGGATTCCCCCAAGTTAACTTGATAATGTAATCTATGGGTACATAGGAATCCCTTTGCATAAAAAGAATGACTAAGGACATTGCTTGCAAGCTATAGTCGGTATGGAGATACCACTACTTAGCCTTGGTTCTTAATAATGGAAAATAGTTTGGTTGGATGGTAATGGTTTTAATTGGGCAATAATGGAGGAGTGTTATAGCTAATCGTGATGTGCCAGTCCAATGGACGAACACTGAAAATTCATATTTATTGATATATGATACTATGAGGTACATGAAAATCTTTTAAGTACACTGTACATATGTATCATGGAGAGCAAAGGATACTCGGGAATCCCCTACTCTTATGGTATCTCCGGTTTATGAGGCTATACATATTGCCACCCTTTCAGGGGATTAAACTGACCCATATAGCCCGTGAGTGGTTCTAGGATGGTTAAGATACACATACTCAGGTTAATGATTTTAAAGGCATTCTAAACCCAACTCTCTTTGCTGGCATGGTATTATATATATATATATATATATATGTATCTATACATATATATATATGGTTGTGTGCATATGGTTTGTTTATATGGTTTTACTGGATGGGTGGTTGTATCCCCACCCGCTAACCCATCTTTGGGCGGTTGTATCCCCACGCGATGCAAGACAGTCGTTCTAATCCTCCTGCTTAGTGATCGGATTCGGTATCAGTCGTTTTATATCATGGATGTTCGTTTTGGCTATGGTTGGGGAAATGTCCTAATCGGACATTATTTTTCTTTTGGTTAGAGGCTTTATGTGACTACTATGGGTTAGAATGAGTGGTGTCGGTATTAGTGTTAGCCTTAGTATTGGCATTGGTATTGGGGCTGATACTGTTGGACTGAATTTATGATTGTTCCATCCTTTTATGTTATGTTTTGGATGGAAACTTTGTTATTATATCGATTTTTTTATGGTTGTTGGTTGGTATTGGATGGATGGACTTGTTTGGGTTGGACACGATTATAGACCTATCCCAGATTCTAGAATGGTAATAAATGCTATATTTTAATACGGTCAGAATGCATCTGACTCAGTGTATGCATATCTGGAGGTTGGGCTAGGTAATGGGGGTGGTCCTCGATCCTAGATGGACTTGGGATGCCCATTGCGATAAGACCTTGGTTCGGATCGTATCAGTATTTCCAACATTTGATTAGAGTTGAATAGTAGGGGTCGGGACTGTAGACGAAAAAAAAATTTAATTCAAGAAAACAATAGTCGAAACAGAAAAATTGCAGCAACAAAATGTAATATTTTTCTTCAAATGTAGTAAGGGTTACAATCTTTATGATAATACTCTGATGCTTCAAAGTAATATAAACTTAAACATGAACTTGATTTGAATTCAAGGGCTTGAGTAGCTTGATCTCAAATCTTCGGACTTGAATTTGGATGTTTATTCATCACAATCACTTGGATGGTTGGAATGAACGATGAATAAGTAACTTGAACTTGAACAAAATTTCCTTCGTTCTTGATCTTGAGCTTGATAGCTTGAAACTTATAACTTGCAGAGAAATTATGAGTTTTGATCCACTATCTCTCTTCTTGCTTCTTGTTTCTCCAAAATCCTCCCTTTTGTGAGTTATGAGGACCCCTATTTATAGTTGGAGGGGCAAGACAATTGTGTGGTTTGAAATTGACCAATCATATTCTTTTGATGAAAGCTCTAATTTGATTGGCTAGAACATGCCATCTGCATACGTGGCATGATTTTAGTGGCTCATTTTATTTAACTTGGATTGCCACATAATATCGACACATTTCATGCTTTTAGTGGCTCATTTCATTTAATTTGGATTGTCACATAATATTGACAAATGTCATGCTTTTAGTGGTTCATTTCATTTAACTTGGATTGCCACATAATATTGACATATGTCATATTTTTAGTGACTCATTTCATTTAACTCAGATTGCCACATAATATTGACATATGTCATGTTTTTAGTGGCTCATTTCATTTAACTTGGATTGCCACACAATATTGACATATGTCATGCTTTCAGTGGCTTATTTCATTTAACATGGATTGCCACCTCATATTAAATTAACCCATGTATTTGAGATTAAATGATTAACCCAATTATATTAGTCACATTATTTAGACTATTTTCTTAAATTTAATATAGTCCAAATAAATATGTGAATTTAAATTTAATAAAATTTCAATACTCACAAATGCGCCCTACTTCAAGACTTGTAAAATTCGATTTAAAAATAATATAAATTAAAAAATTAATGGACTAGACTTGAAATACAATTAAGACAACAATATTTTTTTGGGTTGTCTTGTACGTAGAAAATACTTTTTTCTTTGGCTTCAAGTAGTACGACATTCCACAAGAATTTTCTTTGAACTCCGTATCCGATCAAAGTATATCAAATAAAATGAAATGGAGGGAGTAAATAAATATACGTGCTAAAAAATTTTACGTGCAAAAAATTTCACTAGTAGTGAAATGATAATTAATTGCTTGTAAAGTGGGGTCCACATTTTTTATTATTGTCATTATCCAATAATATTTAACTTATCATTATTGTATTTGTATTGAATAGGACACAACTATTTATTGTAACCCTCTTTTTTTAACTATAAATAGCAGCTTGAAATTTTTTAAACAATTATGCAATAAACTGTTGATAAACAACAACATTGTAAGTTCTTTGGATTTCCTTTATATATAATAATATATATGTTAGTGTGCAGCAACATCATATACAATCTTTCTTTTTGTGCAAAATGGCAAAACGCTAAAACGTGATGCTTAGCCAGAAGTACTCATTTCATTATTCGTTATGTTTCTGTTGTGAAGCCCTTTGATGCTAATGATTTTTTTTTTTCAAAAAAACGTGGCCTAACCACTATTGTTGACCTTTCATTTTTTTTTCAATGATTTCTTTTTACTTTTTTAAAAAAGAAAAATGACCCATAATTAAAAAGAAGTATTGCGTTTTTTTACTTTTCGTTAATAATTTTCATTAAAAAAAAGTAATCAAAAAACTAACAATAATAATAAAAAATACTACTTTTGTTATTTCGGCAGTTTCTTTTTTTTTTTCTTTGCTTTAACACCATAATTTTGATGCTTTAAAAATATAGAATATTTGAGAATAGGATGTCGTAAGTGTCGCCTTATTTGAGCCAAAGACTATACACAGTTTAAGGCAGAAACTTTACATAGTCTGCGGCTAAGACTTTTACACCATCGAAGGGTGTCATAAGTGTCACCTTATTTGAGGCAAAGACTGTACACCGTCTAAGGCAGAAACTTTACATAGTCTGCGGCTAAGACTTTTACACTGTCTGAGTCAAAAAGTTTATGTTGCCCGAGGCAAAAATTTTACACATTCTGAGCCAAAATATTGCCTTATTCGAGCCAAAGACTTCACACTGTCTAAGGCAGAAACTTTACATGGTCTGCGGCTAAGACTCTTACACTGCTTAAGCCAAGGACCTTACATTATTTAAGGCAACCATTTTACACTATCTGAACTGAAAGCTCCATACAGTTAAATTTGATAACTTTATATGATCAATATTTAACTGAAGTTGATCATATTTGAATTTAGAGTTTATAATTATTGAACTATCGAGTAATTTCTAATGAAATACTCTTCTTTTTTTTTTTGCAGTTTGAATCATGGTTTACTTTAGGGATTCAGCATCTTTCTCATTCGAGCCGCTATAACTTATAATATCCGATCACAAGGATAGCGAGGTAAAGACAAAGTTACTTATTGGTACGTCATTGGTTGGACAATATATTGCTCCATGGTTGCCTTTGTAAAATCTACCTGGTTTCGACCAATGGACTCTTGAATTCCACAGTCGTCCACCTAAGACATGGGTGCTTTGCTATTCTAATCATCATACCTAGAATATTGCTAGTACGTTGTCATGATTGGGACGACGAATTATAAATGGAGAGAATAGGTGGGGTAAAACTTTCCATCTTAGTAGCGAGTTCCACTACATTCCTGGCTATTGGGAATGGGCTGAAGATGTTCTTAGTAGGAGCTACCAGACTTTACAGGATGTAAATATTTACTATGCCATATATGGTTCACTCTTTACGTATGACCATAATACAAATATCTTATAGTCCTTCTGTGAAGCTTGGTGTCCTATTACGAATACGTTGCTTACCTTAGTTGGAGAAATATCCCTGTCCCTTTGGGATTTACACACCATTAAAGGTCTTCCAATAACGAGAAATCTTTATGAGAAAGTTGTGCCAGATGTTATAGAACTTACATACACTTATGAAAAGGGGAAATGGTTTCTTACCAAAACTTGTGAATATCTACTTGATGCCTTCCATCAGCTATGTGAAAGGAATGGTGATAATTTGAGCATTCCTATGAGTAAATAGACACAATTTTGGTGTAAGAAAGCTTTTAATTATGGGCCACCTCTGCCAAGAAGAGAAAAGAAATCAATTCATCTAAAATTATCTCATAATCCAACTAGAAAACTTGATAAGGCAGTTAATTGGTCATTCAAAGAAGAAGGCTTATTTTATAAGCTAGGAGTTAAGAGTCACAAGAAGGACGACACATACTTAGCTGTCTTTTTATCCTGTTGGTTGAGTGCATTTGTATTTCCTATGATGGAAGGAGATATTATCCGTCCAGGAGTTTTTAAAGTTGCTTGTCACCTAGCAAGTGGGCAAAGAGTTATCCTTGTGGTTCCGGTCTTAGGGACTAAATGCAAGATCAGAATGTCTGCGGCTTGATCTTGTTCGGGCATGCTTCCCAGTTCATTACGTATACGGTTGGTTGGCCCGTTACTTCAATACTTATTTTTCTTTTAAAGGTGACCAAGCGATCCCCTCATGAGTGCTTCTAGGTACTATAATAAGAAAGAAATGAGAAAATGTATACATAAAAGAGGAACCATTAATTGGGATGACATATTGCTCAAGAGGCCTAAAGTTTACCACTATCGCAATGATGGAAATGATAAAGAATTTTAGTCGAATTTTTTCACGGGCCTTCGCTCGAACTATCTTGCGTTAAGGGATAGGAATACCTTTATTATCGATCCTTATAGTCCCCATATATTAAGCCACCAATTCGGCTTTTTTCAAGATTTCCTTGGCTTACTAGACTAAGATTTTTGAGAGGCTTCATTAGGAGATGGACTGAAACTTATACGCATTTGTGTGTTGGCTACATCCATGGAAAACGTGATATTTCCCCCAAGTAATACCAACTTGAAGACATTCTCATCATCCAATTAAAAAGTTTGGTGAGAAAAGGTGCATAGTAGTGTTCTAGAAGATAACATACGATTTCTAGTGAGTGTCGTGGGGCCTAGCATTGACGCTTTTCAAAAATGTGAGAAAGAGGCATTAATTGTGCACAAGCCTCTTATTTAGCAGTCAAAAGAAGCCATATAAAAGATTAAGAAACCTCTGCATGAAGAAGATCAAGAAGAACAAATGGCAATCCCGCCTTATCAAGTTCCCAACAAGCGGCTATCTGAAGATGAGAGTGCTAGCAGCCATGGAGATCGTTGTTGGAATAAAATGAGACCATCCTTAGAAGAACCATCAAATTCTAATTTGCACGTGGTAGAGATTTTTGGTGATAATATTAGTTCTTCAAGGACACTGATATCTATCAAAGAGGTAATGGATTAAGCTTTCTCCTCTATTCTATGGTTATCCAATTATTTCACTAATTATTTTTTTCCTTTTTTTACTGCCAAAAAATATCAACATACTGGATGCTCCTCATTGTGGTAGACCGCAAGCGAGTGGCAAATATGATACAAGCATAAAGAGCAAAAAAGAGTACAAGGCATTATCAAAGGTTCAAGCTTAGGATTGAAGACCCTTTTGGAGCCTTTTCAATCCTTGTTCATGTAAATAGGAGCTTATGAGAACATGATGTCTTCAACCAAGTGAGTGTATTTTCTAAAATGTGAAGAAGAGATTTGAATACACTCCAAGGCAACCTTGAATAAACTCTAATGTCACCTCAACTTAGGGATATTATGTTCTTTTGAGACTCATTTTTTACACTCCAAAGGAGCACCCTTCATTAAGGGTATTTTGGACATTGTCTTGTAATAGTATAAATAGACCCTTAGCTTCCATTTTTCATTAGTTTTGAAGAATATTAAAAGATTAATCTTTAGAGTGTAGTTCTTAGTCTTAGTTTAGTGTTAGCTTAGTGTAGTGTAACCAAAATTTTGAGTGTTTGAATGCAGTTGAAAGGTTTTTCACTTATATTGAACATTTGGCAAGAAAGGTGTAATTGAGGGAGTGTGAATTCCTTTGGTTCACCTAAGAGTGAGGTTTGATCTTACATTAGTGATGTGTGTTTGAAGGTTTGATACATTTTCTAGTGCTATTCATTGGTGAAAGTGAGGATCTCTCTACTATCTTTACTTTGTGCATCTCTTCTTCATCTCTTTTCTTCAAAGTATGTTGTTTTTCCTTTTGTGTTCTTGCTGATTTTTGCTATCAAGTGTCTATTTTCGTGTTTTTGATAGTCTTTAGGCTATCATTTGGCATCCAAGCCTTGTTTAGGGGTGTTCCTATATCTCTAAATCTCGGTTTAGTGTTATTATTAAGAAAACTCACAAAAAAGAATCAAAAGTCATAGAAAATCACAAAAAAAAATGGTGTCTAGTGTTGTCTTGTGTTAGATCCAAATTTAGAACTTTAGATCTATACTATTTTACTTGGTCTTTGAAGTTTATTGTACTAGATCCTTGCTCTTTAGTACCTAGGGTGTCTAGATCTACTTTTGGAGTGAAATTTGGTGGAGTTTGAGCTAAGAACCACCATGGCTATGGTGTTTTGAAGCTTTTGAGCTAGATCCGAAATTGGATTGGTGGTTTAGACGTGCTTTGTGGCTGATTTTTATTTTGTTGAGTTTGTTTTGGCCTAAGGACCTTAGATCTAAAAGAAAAATTAACATTAGGGTTCATTTGTTTATCGGTCAAACTTGGTCAACACTTGAATATTCATCTTGTTCATCCATGATCTCCATATCTTAGTGAAGAAGATTATTCAAAGTGTTTGTTTGATCCAAAAGGAGGGAGGAAAAAGAGTGTGCTTGTTGTTTGTCCAAGAATATTCCCTAGTATATTCCTAATCCATCCAATAGAAAGGGGGGACCAAAGGACAGATCAAGTACACTTGCAATTACTAGGGGGGACCATTTTATTTCAATTTCCATTTGAGTCTTGAAAGAACCCTAAATTGCCTTATTACCCCTATCAAAATCCGAAACTGTTCTTCCCGAAGTGCTACTTGGCCAAAATAAAGTTTTGGGAATTTGAAAATTTGAAAAAAAAAGGTGTCAACCAACCACGTTGTGCCACGTCATCACTAGTGATCAACCAAATTAATCTCTAAAATTAGATTTCTTATTTTCACATTTTTTTTTAGTTTTTTTAAGCAAATTCTATCACTAATTAGCAAGCTAGTAATTACCTACTAGGTTGGTAATTAGTCTAGAGTTTGTTTCTTTTGTGTCTTCGATTTTTGTATGCTTTTTCTCATTTTTAAGTCGTAGTAGTTTGTTGGTTCAAGTCCGTACATCATTTTTATTTGATTCATATAAAAAAATTGATTCCTGGCCAAAGCATATTCACCACTCATGCACTTGCCAAAAAACATTGCCAAGTTTTCAACACTTGTGAGACCAAGTGTGAGGTGAGAATCGAGTGTGAGAGTGGTGAGGCTCTTTTCTTGGAATAATTTGTTTGTTCGTTTTGTAGGTATATAATTTTATGTTTTTTCTTGTTTTTAGGTACTTTAATCATGGAACCTGAGGGTTCAAACGGCCCTTCACCTGGAAATGATGTTGTGGGAGTCTTGTTGGCTCGATTTGATGCCTTATCCCGTGATTTGGAAAAGGTAAGTATGGATCTGGGAAATATGAATGGTTATGTGGGATCAATGAAGGATGATGTGATTAGAATGAAAGCGGGATTTGATAGACTATGTCCACAAAAACCTCCACAAAATTCAGACCACCAAGTCCCAAATCCACTTAACCAAAGACCCTACACTCTAAAAAACTCCATGCCACAAATCCAAACCCATCATCAACCAAATCGAATGCCTCATTTCCACAAGTTAGAATCCAAGGAGAATGAGGTCAAGCCTCAAAATGGAGAGAAACTTAGTGGTGGGATACAAGAAGAATATGAAGGAAAGAGGGCAAGGGAAAGAGAAATCGCGGGTAATGAAGTAGGAAAGGGAAAGAAACATGTGCTTGTGGGTCGAGTCAATGAAGGACCCTCATTACTCACTAACACAAATACTAGAATTTTTCATAATATTTTCTATTCTTATGTGCAGGTTCAAGGTCCTAGAAGTCCCAGGGAGGATCCTAATAACGTTCTATCCAAACCCTTATCCAAAAGTCCTCATTTTGGGACAAGTGATGAAGAAGTGAGTCCAAAGGGAAAACTTGACCTATTCCCATATAATGAGGAGAATGAAGTCTTCCCTAATGATAAATAAGAGGTAAAACACACTTCCTATGATCCATAAGGTGACATATCTACACTCTACACTTCCTTGTGATGTGATGTGGCTAGTAGTGGCCAAATTATTGTGATGTGGCTAGTAGTGGCCAAATTGGTGTAGTTTCGTATTTCCTTAGTGTAGAAGTATATGAATATTCCTTTTGTCATATTATTGGTGTTTTTAGGTTACATAAGGACCAAAATCATGTTGTAAGTACGCAAGCCCTAGTTGAGCCTTTAGATTACAAAATCAATTCTTTTCGTAAGAATGAGTTGTGTCCATCTAGTGCTAGAACTTATAATTTGAATAAAGTTCCATTACCAAGTGACAAGAGTATTCACATACTATTTGGACCTTGTGAAAACCAAGGTGAGTCTACGTTAGTTTGTTAGTTGCCAACAACTAGTAAGGATGTGATGGATGGAATGCATCTTGTTGAGGGAAGTCGTTTAGGCCGTAGATCCTCATTCTTGAATGTTAGTATCCCCTTAAAATCAAATGCGTTAGGTTATTGTGAGTATAATTCCCTAGTAAAAAGAATGAGTAACCCCGGCTTATATCCTTGGCTACTTCATCCATTTGATCCCGATGCACTAGTAGGGTGGGGAAGGGATTGTCTTGGTGTGTTTTTATTTTTCCTTGATAATTACCTTATCCTTATCCTTTGTACTGATCATACTAAGTGTTTCATGGTTAAAACAAAGGATTGATGGTTGTATTTTAAAAGTGTACCCCCTCGGCATGATGTCTTCACACTTGATTCCTTCCTATACTACCTCTTTACCTATGATGATGACCTTGTTAATTTTGAATTGGTATTATGTAGAGGTATTAAGTTTGGTGTATGGTTTCCTTTTTTGAATGATGATGATATGTGGGTGAGGTAGACCTTAGGATCAATAGTGGCACCATATTTGATGAAGTCCTTTGTAGAGGTAATGAAATAAATGTATCTTATGGTTTCTAAGCCAAAGGTAGTCTTACCTTTTGGGTATAGTAAAGCCATTAAAACCATTGTAGTTTCCTTATCTCTTGATATTTTCCAAAACCACCTCCTTTGTGCCATTCATGCTAATCTTTTCATGTCACACACAAAGGACCCGTGGATGTATTTCAAAAGTGAACAACCTTAGCTTGTTGATATATGTGATGGACTCGAGTTGCACTCCTCTTTCATTGATGTCTATCTTATAAAAATCCTTTGTGATGATTGTAGTAAGTGTTTTATGATCATAGCAAAGGATTATTGGATATATTCCAAAAGTGTACCCCCTTGGCATGGGGATTGTGTGCTTGTTTTCTTCTCTCTTTGGTATTGCTAAATGTGAATTTGAGGACAAATTTCTTTCAAGATGGAGAGGATGATACAAGTATAAAGAGCACAAAAAGAGTACAAGGCATTATCAAAGGTTCAAGCTTCGGATTGAAGACCCTTTTGGAGCCTTTTCAATCCATGTTCATACAAATGGGAGTTTATGAGAGCATGATGGCATCAACAAAGGGGGTGTATTTGCTAAAATGTGAAGAAGAGATTTGAATACACTCCAAGGAAGCCTTGAATACATTCTAAAGTCGCCTCAAATTAGGGATATTATGGTTTTTTGAGACTCCTTTTTTACACTCCAAAGGAGCACCCTTCATTAAGGGTATTTTGGACATTGTCTTGTAATAGTATAAATAGACCCTTAGCTTCCATTTTTCATTAGTTTTGAAGAATATTTAAAGATTACTCTTTAGAGTGTAGTTCTTAGTCTTAGATTAGTGTTAGTTTAGTTTAGTGTAACCGAAATTTGGAGTGTTTGAATGCAATTGAAAGGTTTTTCACTTGTATTGAACATTTGACAAAAAAGGTGTAATTCAACGAGTGTGAATTCCTTTGGTTCACCTAAGAGTGTAGTTTGATCTTACATTGGTGATGTGTGTTTGAAGGTTTGATACATCTTCTAGTGCTATTCATTGGTGGAAGTGAGGGTCTCTCTAGTATCTTTACTTTATGCATCTCTTCTCCATCTCTTTTCTTCTAAGTGTGTTATTTTTCCTTTTGTGTACTTGCTAATTTTTGCTATATAGTGTCCATTTTAGTATTTTTGATAGTCTTTAGGCTATCAGAATCTGTCGCCGGACCAGACTCTATAAAAGCATGTTCTATGTTCTGCCTTAAAATTTGAGGTAGAGGTCACTTCTACCCCTATTGTGAAAGCTAAAGCAAGTGCAAACTCAGATTTTTACAAGCAACCAGCAATATCCATGTCCATTTTTTATGAAAGGAAGGTTATCTTGGAGATGAAAAGGGAATTTGTTATGAAAGATTGAGCCATCATTCGCACCAACTTAGGAGGTCTTACTGCGGACCGTGCTTCTTTTTTTATAGATGAGGTCCAAGTAGTACTTAAAGACATGAGCAGAATAGGTGTAGATATTTCTCCTCTGCAGAATTTATTTGAGTCTTTTTTTGAGCTTTCCACTTCCTATGATCAAGCACAGTCGACCCTTATTAATAGCGCCTAAGAAATCATAAAGTCAGAATCATACATCTTGAACTTGTGATAAAGGAAAAAAATGAGAAATCTAAAGAACTATCTGCTACTTGTCAATCTCTTGAGAAGTCAAGAAAGAAGGTAAAGAAGTTGAAAGCTCTCCAAGATGCCGCTAAACAAGAAGCTAAGGAAATTGAATCCAAAGTTTCCGTTGCTGAAGAAGAGTTCACCAAGTGTGCTGACATTTCCTTGGCAACTCAAAATGCCTCAAATGATGTTGAACAGAATAATCAAGTCTTAGAGGATTCTCTCTAGGATTTAGTTAATTATAAGTTGTGTTTAGACTAGCTGTAGGAGATGCCATTCTTTATTTTCAAACATTTTTACTTTCTTTCCTTCTATTTTTTCTGATTAGTTGAATTAAGTAACATTAATAAACTCCTTCCACTTGGCCTTATATTATGTGCTCTTTTCAATACTTATTTTGCTTTTTATCTCCCAAAATTATTTACTTATAATGCATCGATGATATTGTACTAAGACTCACTTGAGCCAAGTTTCGTTGTTCAACAAATTGTGTTTTTAAGGTAGAAAACTCGTATTTGGAGACAAGAATACCAAAATTATGAGCTGCTTGATTTTTTTTCAAATATCATACTTCTTGATTTAGAAAGTACCCAAAATTCAGAATTTTAGGGCATTTGGGCTGTTCCAAATAATATTTTGAAGTCAAGTTTAAATGCCTTCAGACAAACATTTTCAGATTTGTGTGACTACACCAAAAAAATTTATCTTCATGTAGAAATATTGAAATTGAAATCCCCTTAATTATATGTAAATTAGACTTTCAAATCTAAAACATATCAAAAATTCAAGATTTTAGAGCATTTAAATCGTTCTAAAAAGTATTTTGAAGTCAAGTTCACATACTGTCAGGCAGACATTTTCAGATTTGCGCGACTACACAAAAAATATTATATCTTGATGCAGGAGTACTGAAATTGAAATCTGCTTTATTTTCCATCGAATAAAATTTCAAATCTAAAACATATCCAAAATTCAAGATTTTAGAGGATTTGTATCGTTCTAAAAAGTATTTTGAAGTCAAGTTCACATGCTACCAGGCAAACATTTTCAGGTTTGCGTGACTACAATAAAAATATTATATCTTGATGTAGGAGTACTGAAATCAAAATTCGATTCATTTTCCATAAAATAGACTTCCAAATATAAAACATATCCAAAATTCAATATTTTAAAGCAATTGGAGCGTTCTAAATAGTATTTTGAAGGCAAGTTCAAATGTTGCCAGGCAGACATTTTCAGATTTGTGTGACTACACCAAAAATATTACATCTTGATGTAGGAGTACCTAAATCAAAACCCGATTAATCCCACATAAACTAGACTTCCAAATCTAAATCATATCAAAAATTTAAAATTTTAGAGCATTTGAATCATTCTAGATAATATTTTGAAGTCAGCTCAGGTTCTGCTTTTCTTAATTTTTTAGCTTTGTGCGTCTTGTGATAGAAAACTCATAACTCAGGATGTGAATGCTCATACTATGATTTTTGTATGAGACTAAACTTAGAATGAAACTCTAAGCACCTACATACCTCAGTGAAGAGGATCAAGTCATAACGTAGTTCTGAAGGAGCAATAAATTTGCTTATTTTTTTATTTTTGATTTTTTTTGTGTCTTAACTTTTGCCTAGGCTGCCTCTTTCAAGATTTTCAACCTAGCAGACTCTTTTTTTTGTAGGCCGAACTCAGTTTATACTCTTGCGGGCCAGGAATAACATGCAGTTTAGGCTCGAGCCTTGAGGAGCATTCTTCTTTTCTTCAAGGATAGTATCTTTTTATGAACTTTCCATTAATGGGGATAATATACAAACATTCAGAGTCAACAAGTTTGTAAGCACCACTTAAGTATACTTCTTGTACAACATATGGCCCATCCCACTTAGCTGAGAACTTGCTTCCAGATCAACGAGAGGTTATAATGGGTTTGATTACAATAAGAACTTGGTCACCTACTTGAAAGTATCTAAGGTGGACCTTCTTATTACAAGATCGTGAGAGGTAGGATTGATAACATACCAGGCTTTGTTGAGAATCGAGCCTCTTTTCATTCAAAGCCTCTAATTCTTCAAGGCATAACTGAGTGTTTTATTCATCAGTAAGTCCTTCATGAATATCAAGCCTCAATGATGGGATTTGACGCTCAAGAGGCAAAACTGCTCCAACTCAATAAACAAGTAAATAAGGAGATGCCTGTGTTGGAGTGCAATATGTTGTTCTATATATGCAAAGAGCTTCTTCCATCCTACCATGCCAATCTTTTAGATTTTGGAATGAACTTCTTTAATAAGTTACAAAGTATCTTGTTGAATGTTTCAGTAAGGCCATTGGCAGCAGCATAATACATAGAGGAGTTATGTTGGTTGAAACCAAAAAGATCACATATCTTGGTCATCAACTTATTATCAAATGGCTTACCATTATCCGTTAGTATATATCTAGGAATGCCAAAGTGATAGATAATATTGACTTGAATAAATTTTTTCATATTCTCTTTCTTTACTTCTTTTAGAGAAATGACTTCAGCCTATTTTGAAAAATAATCAATTATAGCTAGGATGTACAAATGTCCACCAGAAGACTCCGGTAATGGTCCAACAATATCCAATCCCCATGCCTCTAAAGGCCATGAAGCAATAGTCGGGTGTAATACCTCTGGGGGTCGATCTATGAAATTTTCATGAAATTGACAGGCTTTACACCTTCAAGCGTAATCTAAGCAATATTTCACCATAGTATGCCAATAGTAACCCATCCTTTTTATATGAAAATAAAGCTTAGATCCAGATTGATGCGCCCCACACACTCCAGAATGAGCTTCTTGCATATCTTGAATAGACTCATCTGTGCCCAAACAACATAAGAGTACACCATCGAATGATCGCCTATAGAGCGTACCCTTATAGTAAAGAAAGGGAGGGGCTCATTGTTGGATTTGTGTTCTCTTTTGAGGGATTTATGGTAAAATTCCATAACACAAGTAATCAATTATTGGTTGCCACCACTCTTTGATGTCGGCCTTAGAAGCAGTGATAATTTGTTCAACTTTCTCTACATTTTCATTTGGTGGTACTACCCATCTTTGGCAAATAATGACTTGCATTTGATCAGGAGATACCAATGCAGAAGCAAAAGTATCCAGTGCATCAGCCTTTTTGTTTTTCCTTCTAGGAACATGTTGCATGGTAACCTCTCTAAGACAACTTATCAACTTCTGAGCGTAATCACAATAAGGAAGCAACTCGGGCTTCTTAACCTCATAGCTATCCAAAACTTAATTGATCACTAACTAGGAATATCCAAAGACTTACAATTGTAATTATTTCATATCAACAGCCCTTTCGAGTCCAAGTATGAGCACTTAATATTTAGTGATATTATTAGAGAAACATTGTGTTAAAGTGAAGGAATATGGCAAAACTTCCCCATTTGGAGTTATAAAAACTACTCCAGCACCATCTCCCTCGCGATGTGCAGCTCAATCAAAGTATATCTTCCAAGGAGATTGGATTTCTACAAACATAACATCTTCATCAGGTAGTTCATCAGATAAATTCCAATCATGTGGAATCGGATGGTCATCCAAGAAATCTGCCAGCACTTGTCCTTTAATTGCCTTGTGAGAGATTTATACAATTTTAAATTATTGGAATTGTAGGTACCACCTTGATCGTCTATCATTTAAGACAGGCTTGGACATGACAAACTTGATAGGATTCACTTTTGATACGAATCGTACAACATGAGCTTGAAAGTAATGCTTCATTTTCTGATTGAGAATACAAGCGCCAAACATAATTTCTCTATAGAAGAATACCTTATCTCATTTGGTGTCATCATCCTACTCATGTAATAAAGGGTATTTTCTTTCCTTACATGGTTTTCTTGTTCTAGAAGTTCCCCTACTGATCTTTCTTATGCCACAGTATATATTATCAATGCCTTTCCAGGTATGGGAGCTATGAGCACTGGAGACTTCATTAGATAAGCTTTATACTCTCAAAAGCATTGGTGCAGGACTGGTCCCATTCAAAGGGGACATCTTTCTTCATAAGACGACTGAATGGTTGACACCTCCCAGCTAGGTTTAAAATAAACCTTCTAAGATACGCCAACTTTCCTTGCAAACATTACCGATCGTGAATATCTTTAGGATCAAGCATCTTCAAAATAGCATCAATCTTATCTTGATAAATTTTTATCCCGCGATGTCGAACAATAAAGACAAGGAACTTTCCAAAAGCAACTCCAAAAGCAAACTTTAGAGGGTTCATTTTGAGTTAGTATCTTTTAAGTTATTCGAAGATCATGTAAGTGTTCATCACTTTTTCTTGATTTTACCACTAATTCATCAATGTAACACTCAATATTCTTATGAAGCATATCATCAGAAATATTCTGCATAGCTCATTGGTAAGTAGCACCAGCATTCTTTAAATCAAAAGGCATAACCTTGTAGCAATATATTCTTTAAGGAGTATGGAAGGTCGTGAGTTCTTCATCTCTTGGTGTCATATAAATCTGATTATACCCAGATGAACCATCCATTAAAGACATTGTCTCATATCCAGTTGTGGCATCAATCATAAGCTTGGGTATCAAAAGAGGAAATTCATCTTTAGGATACACATTATTAAGATCCCAAAAGTCAACATAAATATGAATTTGACCATTCATCTTTCTTATAGGTACTATGCTTAAAATCCACGTGGGATACTTGACTTCTCGAATTAAACCTACTTCGATGAGCTTGTTAACTTCAATTTTAATCAAAGGGACTAATTCAGGTCTAAACCAATGTTGAGCCTACTTAATAGGGCGACCACCTCTATTCACAGCAAGGCAATGAACTACAATTTTAGGATCTAATCCTGGTATTTCTTTGTAGCTCCAAGAAAATACATCTTTGTACTTCATAAGCAACTCAACATACTTGTTTTCTTCATCTTCATCTAGTAAGGTTCTTATATATGTTGGCCTTTGATCTTCATGATTCCTAAGACTGACTTCCTTCAATACTTCGACGGTGTTCTCTACTCCTTCCTCAAGTTCAGGTGGTGCATCTTTAGCGTCTTTAACTTCTTGAGGATCGCCATCATTGAAAGATATGTGATGACATGTGTTGATATTAATGAACTCATCTTCGATCTTCACATGTGGGAGAGTACTCTTCTTATCGCATATTGTGATGTGATATAATGATCCTACACTTTCTATATTTTCTTCATGATCCTTAGTATGAACTATAGTATGAGTTCTTTCTTTGAGGACATCTTCATATGAAACTAAGACTTTTATTTTTTGCCTCATTCTAGAAGGAATAAAACTGGAGGAACTTTTGTAAAATTAGGCTCTTTAGCATAAACATGTTCTTCCATCCTTCTATCATTTCCTTGGCGTTTGTATTTCCTCTTTATTAGCCCCAACCTATCAAATACTAAAGTTTTTGTACTTGGGTCAGTGAGCCAATCAAATACAAAAACCGTTTTGTTAGATGCTACAGAATCGTCCTTAGGGGTAATGTAGTTGATACACACCCTATTTATAGATATACAGATCGGTGATGGTTGTTTGTAACCCAAACCTTCATGCAATTATTTGACAACATACCCTCTCTCTATCATCATCCTCTGAGTAGTATTTAGACCATGGTTTGTCCCTCCTTGTGCTTCAATGGGAGCTTTCCTAGCTTAAAGGATTCATCGGGATTGTATTCGGATTTTTCCAATAACTTATAGGCATTTGGGTAAAAACCCTCATTTGTATGATTTTCAGGAAATAATTTATGTGGATCAAGATAAGATAACTTGAAAAAACCTTCCATCGATCTTGAAGGCGACTTGATTACATCAATTTGCTTAATAGGAAAGGTCAACCCTCCTAATGCATTTTGCTGCAATTCAGATAATTGTACTTCAACCTTCTTTTCCTTTGGGACATAACGGATAATTGGAGTCACCTTCTTACTTGACAATACCATATTGATCTCGGGTACCTTGTTCACATCAAAAAATATTGGACTCTTTTCAACCACCAACTTTTCCTTTCCTAATGCCTTATCATTCTTCTTTGCAGTGTCAACCTTCCTTATAGGAACCACATCACCAACATTTACCTCCTTTTGGATGTATTTCTTCAAGTAAAATTTTGCATCTGCAAAATGGGATTCTATTTCAGTAAAAGGCTCATCGTCAACAACTACCTTCTTTTGTACTCCATTTTTAAAGTACTTAAAGCATTGATGGTAGGTGGACGTGATCACTTTGTTATTATGTATCCATGGCCTTCCCAATAAAATGTTATATGAGGTCTTTGCATCAATCATATACATCAATATTCTTGAATACATATCTTCCATGTTGACTTCCAGTTTGATAGAACCTATGGCTCTTTGCCCCCTTTGATTGAATCCCTAAGTCATAAGATGGCATTCAGAAAATTTATTCATCGAGATTCAAATCTTCTTTACAGTGTGAATTAGGAGAATATTAACTTCAGAACCATCATCAATCATAATTCTTTTTACTTTGTGCTCATGCACTTAGCCAGCCACATACAAGGGACGATTGTGTGATGTCTCACCCAATAACAGATCATCATCAGGGAATGTGATCTTTGTATCATAAGTGTTCACTTCTTCAGAAAGAGGCTAAATTGGTTCTTTATCTGAAAAGATTAGAGGCAATGATGAGCCTTCCGTTGTTGTCTCTTCTTTATAAATATTGTAATATGAGGCCTTTGATGCCAATATAAGATATTTCTTCACGAAACAAACTCAGCAAGAATTCCTCCAATGTGACTAGGTAATGGGGCTTTGAACAATAATTCTTCTTAATTTTCATCTTTCTCACTTACTTTTTCGATATTTTCCTTTGGGGTCTTTTGACTTTCTTGTTTGATCGGCTCTTTTCTTGAGTTCATCTTACAACATCTCTGTCGAGTCACCAGGATCCATCCTTCATCATCAGTGTGCTTAATAAGGGGTTGACTTTTTTTAATGATTCCTCATTCACTATTACTTCATTCAACATAGGAAGAGGCAATGGCCTACTCACATCGATGGGTTTAAAGTCACCAAAATTAATCATCTTTTGCGGGGTCAGAATTAGGACATCATAACATTCATGCACTTCAACTAAGTTGCAAATAAATATGGGATTAAGTGAACCAAAAGTGACCGATAATTGATTTGAACTTTCCTTCTCATCTTCGAGCAGTATCTTTTCTTCGCAGGCCAAGTCCATGACCTTTTTCTTGAAGAAGAAACACTTTTCTATGGTATGACCCAACAACCGATGACATTTGCAGTAGTTTAGATCATTATTCCTTCCAGCTTCATCTGGACACTTTACTTCAGGTAAATCAAAAAGTTTATACGAAAGAAGTTCTTCAAAAATTATTGGGACATCTGAGTCCAAAAATGGATACTTTTTTTCTTGCATCTCCTTTAAAATAAACTTTTTGCTGGAATTATTCTGGAAAGATGTGGTTTTCACACTTTGCTTTTTACTTAGCTTTGTGGTGACCCTCAATAGTGTGGCATTAATATTCATTGCCTCTTTACTTTCAACTTTTGGCATAAACTTTCCCCCTTCTTCACTTCTAGTTTGTCTTTTCCTTTTTGGTGCTCATAAATAGGTGGTCCTTGATTTCTACTTGAGGACATACTTAACTTCATATCATGATTGCGTGTAGCAAGTTCTTTAAATGACTTAGGTTTGATGCCCCGTAGGATGTGACGAAGTCCCCAATGCATTCCTTGACTATACATTTCTATTCCAAAAGCCTCACTAAGTCTATCTTTATAATTAAAACTCGCGTTCCTCCATCGATTGATGAACTCAATAATGCATTTATCTTCTCATTGGAGCATATTAGTAAGTTCAATCATACTTACAATACGTCTCATGCTATAGAAACGATTGACAAATTCATGTTTGAGTTGTTCCCAACTATCAATATAACCAGACCCGAGGTCAGTATACCAATCAAATTTATTTCCTTGTAAAGAGAGCACGAACTATTTAATAAGATAATCTCTATAAGTTCCAGCATTGTTGCATGTTTTAGCAAAGTATGCAACATGTTTCTTTGGGTTTCCCTTACCATCAAACTGTTAAAATTTCATAGGTTGATAACTTGCAGGCATCTTCAATCTATCATTTCTTGAAGTATATTGCTTAGAATATGTGAGAGATTGTTTGGAAGCAACATCATACTTGTCTTTAATGGTTCCAACAATAAAGTCCTTCATTTGGTGAATTAGGATTAACCCTTCACTAGATACTTGTAGTTCATCAGCAACATGTCTTTGCTTCGCAGATGAGTTTCCTTTGTCTTGTTCCATAGAACGCTTCCCAGATGCTTTGCTTGAGACTCCCGCCATAAAACTTTCGACTTTGTCTGTCAACTTGACAATTCGGTTATTTTGATCTTGCACATATTTTGTTAGGCCTTCAATCGCCTTAGTCAAACTTGTAAGATGTTCTTCCACAGTTGAGGTATTAGTCACCATTACTTGGATAGCCACCAAAGCTGAAGGATTAAATCATGGTTTATTTCTCAAACTGAAATCTAAGTAAAATAGTTCATGTGGAGTAATTGGAGCAAACTTAGTGATCAAAGCATGATCATCGTCATACATGGTGTGGTCCTTACTCTTAAATGGACTGAGTCGAGCTAAAGTCTTCTCAACGATTTCAATGATATTTTCCCGTTCTTCCAACTCATTGGGAAAAAATCTTGCCCCTTTGAAGACTGAAGATCAAAGCAGGAGTTGATACGAATGATACTTCAAGTGTTTGTTGTCCTAGTAAGTTTGCTTTATTCCTAGTAATGGGCCCCAAACTTTCCATGGTAGCATCAAGTATGTTATCACTTCCATGGGAAACTTGGAGTCGGTAGCCTTAGCAACAACAGATTTGGAGTAAAACTTCTTAGATGCCATTTCAGTATTCTTAAATAGGATGACTAATGTGAAGAGATGATAGGTAGAGAAGGTCCCACTAAGCGTGCCAAAATTTGTAGACGACAAATTTTTCTAAGTCAAGAAAACACTAATCGAGATAGAAAAATTAGAGCAACAAAATGTAATATTTTATTTAAAATGTAGTAAGTGTTACAATCTCTATGATAATCCTCTGATTCTTCAAAGTAATATAAACTTGGAATTGAACTTGATTTGAATTCAAGGGCTTGAGTAGCTTGATCTTAAATCTCAGTCTTCGAACCTGAATTTAGATGTCAATTCATTACAAACACTTGGATGGTTTCCACGAACGATGAATAAGTAACTTGATCTTGAACAAAATTTCCTTCGTTCTGATCTTGAACTAGATCTTAAGCTTGATAGCTTGAAACTTATACTTGCGGAGAAATTATGAGTTTTGATCCATGAGCTCTCTTTTTGCTTCTTGTTTCTCCAAAATCCTCTTTTTTGTGAGTTATGAGGACCCCTATTTATAGTTAGAGGGGAAAGACAATTGTGTGATTTGAAATTGACCAATCATGTTCTTTTGATGAAAGCTCTAATTTGATTAGCTAGTACATGTCACTTGCACACGTGGCATGATTTTAGTGGCTCATTTTATTTAACTTAGATTTCCACATAATATCAACACATGTCATGCTTTTAGTGGCTCATTTCATTTAACTTGGATTGCCACATAATAATGACACATGCCATGCTTTTAGTGGCTCATTTCATTTAACTTGGATTGCCACATAAAATTGAAATATGTCATATTTTTAGTGGCTAATTTTATTTAACTTGGATTGCCACATAATATTGACATATGTCATGCTTTCAGTGGATTATTTCATTTAACATGGATTGCCACCTCATATTAAATTAACCCCGTGTATTTGAGATTAAATGATTAACCCAATTATATTAGTCACATTATTTAGACTATTTTCTTAAATTTAATATAGTCTAAATAAATATGTAAATTTAAATTTAATAAAATTTCAACACTCACAGGGATATCCACGAAATCCCAAACAATTTATATATTTGAAATGTGGAAGTATGCCATGAAATGCAACAATTAAATTTTTTTGCGAAAATTTAAACACATAAGCAAGCAAACAGTTTAAATATTATAACCTGAATAGTTAGTCAAAGAAGTTAGCTTACATTTGGTTTGAACTTTGTGATTTTTTCTAGCGAAGCCGTCATTTCTGTTTTATCCCTTTTCAACTTAAAGGGTTGAAAAAACATTTGATTTCAACTATTTAAACTATTTCGAAATATTAAAGAAAATTTTAAAATAATTTAAGAAATTACAGAGTCACCACTTGATTTTTATAGTAAATATCAAGAAAACTTAAGGAAATTTCAAAGATTCAAAAACAGAAATAAATCTTTGAAATTAGAGAAAATTGAGTAAGGTTTCAATTAACACCCTAAGAAGGTTTTTAAGGTACTTAGGAGCACCCTCTTAAAAACGATTCACCAAAAGATCATTTTTTGACTAAGTAAAAAGCGACTAACTTAGTGAAAAATGTTGATCTTAAAATATTTAAATTATTTATCCAGACATCTAAAATTAGTATTTGTTTATTCAAATGAGAAATAGTCTAATTGAATTAGAAAAAAAGCTACAATATATTCTACTTAATTCAATATTATTTTTGAGAAAAATTACAAAATATTTCGCTTAGTTCGTGGTTAATTTTTATAAAATATTCTACTTTAGAAATTTTTACTTAGTTCCTGATTAATTGCAAAAAGATAGAATTTTGAGAAAAGGATAATTCTAATCGAGAAAACATTCTACTTAGTTCATAATTATTTCTAAAAAAATTATGAGATATTCTACTCGAATTTTTTAAAAAAAAAACTATCTAAACTAGGTTGCATATTTGAATTTAAGGAGGAACTAAGTTTGATTTTTATGGAGAAGATGGTTATATAATATTTTATTATTATTCATTATTATTATTATTAAAAAATGATCAATTTTGTTATGAATAACACCATTGCCAAATGTTAGGAGAACGTTATGTAAATTAGAATTTACGAGGAAAATTAATTTCTTGAATTTGAAGAAAATTATTTTAATCCAAATAGGCTATTAGTCATGTGAACAAGAAAAGTTTCATTTTCAAATAGAGGACTTAACAATTTTTCTTTTGAAAAACTAATTTTTAGGAAGAACAATCGAAAAAGCCACTTTATTCCGTTTGACCAAAATAAATTAGGTGAGAAAATTGTGAATCAACTATAAAAATCGAGGAAAAATAAAATAGCAACAACATGGAGAAAACACTAGATTAATTAATTAAAGTTAGTTCTAATACAAATAAACAAGTATAAGTTGTAATTTATAAGAGAATAATAGATTGAAGTTGAAGTTGGGCCCTTTTTTAGCCCATTAGTAGGGTGCCCAGCCTTTACGACTTCCCATTATATGGACTTTAAGTCCATTCTCCTACATGTATATCAGCTGTATATTACAGCCATTTTTCCCTGCATTTTTCTGTATATACACTATATACCAGTGTATAAATATCCATATATTCACTCCCAGCTCCATTGTGCATCATATATTGGCATGTATTAGCCCCTTGGACATGGAAAAACCCGTGTATCTGTTGTATATGGGTGTATACCAGCCTTGTTTCTCGTCCCTTTGGTTCATTTTGTAACTTTGGCATGGAGTTTAACTCGATAGATAAGCAAGGGGAAGTCCGTTTCGACTCACTGGGGTGTCATATGTGTCAAAAACAATAAAGATTAGTGAATTCTCAAGAGCACAAGGGTAGAATATTTAATAGACTAGAACAATTACAGTATAACAATTACTATTTATACTTCGTCATATTTGCAACAATCAGTAGATAGTAAGAAATATGGAATGTAATCATGAATCAATCACACACTTATGCCAATAATCTACAGCAGCGACCTTGGTATGCAAATGGAGTCAATATTCATAGATTCGACTCTAAAATGGCTAAAACAATTGAGCTAGTAATTGCCGAGGCTCTTAAACATACACAAAGTATAGTGCTAATATACACGGAAATAGAACTACTATACTCGTTAGTATTAAGAGAAAATGCAATTTAGGACACTTCAAACATGTTTCAAAACACTAAGGAAAAGCCAAAATATCTTCACTGCTATATTTTCTTGGAAATCTTTGTATCCAACAAACTTTAAGTGAGACACATTGACTTTTAACGGAACTCAACGTATTTATAAGCTGGTGAAACTTAAAGAAAATTATAATCATATTCCAAATTTAACATATACAAAACTGATGTAAAAAAAAAAAAAGAATTCTCATACTTCAATCAAATTTTGATCCCACTTATTACCTAAAACCCATGTAACCGACCTACCACACATCGAGAGATGACATTAGTGATTTCTTACCAGGTTGTTTATGATGAACTCGCCAAATTTCACATTGTGAACTCTTTTGATAAGAAAAAGATTCCAACCACATGACAAAAAACAAGTTTCAAGAAAAAAGAGACATGGCCTCCAAAGTTAATGAAATTGAAATCTTTTTAACTCCATATGAAATTGTTTTAAAACGTATTTATGCGCCTTCAATTCACCAAAACTCCCGACAATATCATTACCCTTGTCTTCTCCGAAAGTTTAACCAACTTCTGTTTCTTTGGTTTCTTTACCATCCTCCTTCTAGTTGGTTGCTCGGACGACTCCTTTCGTAGACTCATCTTTATGCGTCTGCACCTAGTCACCAGAGTCCACCTTCGTCATTTCCTTCATCAACTGAAGACTTGTAAGGCTCTAATAGTTTCTCATTATGTTCTTCAGCACATATTTGGACTGGATTGAGCGAGCCAAAAGTGATAGATATTTGATGAGAATTGTGCGTCTCATTATCGAAGAAGACCTTCTTCTCATTTGATAGTTGCATGACTTCTTCTTTAAAGACAAAACACTTTTCCAGAGGGTGACTCACAAGCGTATGATATATACAATAATTAGGGTCATTGGTCCTTCCAACTTTGTTGGGTCATTTCATATCTGGGAGTTTAATAAGCTTATGATCAAGGAGTTCATCAAAAATCTCAGCAACATCAGAATCAAGGAAAGGATATTCCTTTTCTTGCATCTCCTTTAAAGTATTTTGATTTGGACGTACTTTAGAATCGTCTTCACACTTTGTTTCTTGCTTACCTTCGTGGGGACCTTCAGAGGAGACACGTGAATGTTCATAGATTCCTTGTTGTCATTTCTTAGGAAAAATTTGTCCCATCTTTTGGGCTCATACTTATCTTTTCCCCTTCGAGGCTCATGGATAGGCGTTGCTCCCTTTCTAGCAGAAGACATGCTCAACTTCATATCATGAGTATGGGTAGCTAAATCTTCAAATGATTTAGTCTTAATAACTTATAAGATGTAGAGAAGCTCCCAGTGCATTTCTTGGATGCGCATCTCTATTGCAGAAGCTTCGCTAAGCCTATCTTTGCACTTTAGGCTAGCATTTCTTATTTAAATTTGGGGGATTGATATCCGGCAGGCATTTTGAGGCTATCTATTCTCGCAGTATAGGTCTTGGCATATGCAAGGGGGGACTTGGTGACAACATCATACTTTTCTTTGAGGGTCCCTTCAATGAATTCCTTTAATTGCACAATCAGGATCATTTCCTCAGGAGAAACTTGTACCTCTTTAGTTGGTGGTGTTTGCTTTACAGGATGTTTTATCTCGTGAGCCTCTGGAGATTTTCCAAGTGCATGACTAGACTCTCTGTCTATCAGGCCTTCCATCCTATCAATTATCTTATCAGTCCGAGCATCTTGATTCTGAACATATTTGGTTAGGCCCCTAATTGCCTTTGTCAGATTCGCAAGTTGCTTCTCCATAGATGAGGCATCAGTCACCATTGCTTGCATGATCACTGGAGACATTGGCGAGTAATACGGATTATCGGATAAGTTGATCTTTGAAGCACTTAGCTTATGCGGTATAAGTGGAGATGATGCGTTTATTGAACGATCATTACTCTTTGCTCCAGAGTATTTGGAACCGGAATGCTCAAGTAGAGCTAGAGTCTTCTTAAGTGATTCTGCCACACTATTTCCTCCTTCCGAAGAACTTGCATTGGACTTCGTTCCCTTTGAAGTTGAATGTTCAAAAATTGGAGTTGGCGCGGACGACACTGGATTTGTTTGTTGTCCCTGCCTTGCTCCTTGTGACAACTCCTAAGCTTCCGAAAGTAACACCAAGGTTGCTTTCTACTTTAGAAGAGAACTTTGAATATGCAGCCTTAGAAGCAGTTGATTGAGAGTTGACCTTCTTGGAAGTCATTTCAGTATTATTGAATTTTGAATTTGGAAAAGTTGAGATGAGAGGTAGAGATTGTCCCACTGGGCAGCCAGAATTTGTTGGACAATAAAATTTCGCGATCAAAAAATGAATCCTCTGATTCGCCTTTTCAAATATAAATTCAAAGGCTTAAAGCTTGATCTTGAATTTGAACTTGATTTGTTCATTTGAGGGACTTGATCTTGACTTGTGCTTGAATTCAAGGGTTTTTGAGCTTGTTCTTGAATATTGCGGTCTTGATCTTGAATTTTGATGAACTTGATTTTAATGCTTGAGCTTTGTAGAGAAATTGTGGTGTTTGATCCACGAGCTTTCTCTTGCTTCTTGTTAGAGTTATGGGGGGGGGGGGGGGGGGGGGGGGGTTCTGAATTATGAGACCCCTATCTGTAGTCGTGGAAAGAGAAGAGTCATGATGAAGATGGACTTCCTTTGACCAATCAAATTCAAGTGACGTGGCGCCTTTTATGTGCTTTGATTTCATTAGGTCTGCTGCATCATTTTGACATGTGGCACAGTCCTATTGGGTCCTTCACTTGACTTGGCATGCCATGTCATTTGACACGTGGTGCTTATTTGGACCTCTAGAATATAACAATATCTTGGGTTTAGTAAAGTGGGCTCCTCATTTGTAGCCCAAATCAGTGGGCCAACCCAATAAAAATTGAACTTTAATTAAATCCATATATGTTTAGACTTAAATAATTAATTTAATTATATTAATCCGCAATATTTATTTGGGACTAATCTATTTTGAATTTAACATAATTCGAATATTTTACGGATTTTGATTTAATAAAATTTCGTTGCCCACGATATTATTTAAAAATTTCATGCAGAATAATATAAATCACAAAAATTAATAAATTAAAATATTTGAAAGATGTATTAAAAAATTATTTTGATTATCAAATTCTATTAATATAATATAAATTATTGGGATAGTATGTAGAAAATTATATAAATCATAAAATTAATAATTTAAAACTATATCACAAATTTAATTAATTTTTTCAAATATTTCATCAGTGCCACATATATTGGACAAAACGAGCAACATATAGTATCTGGAAATTATGTAAAAATCTATAAATTAATTAGTAACTAAAAATATGTAAAAATCGTATAAAAAGTTTGGCAAGACTTTCTAAATTTCATTTACGCCACATAAATAAACAAAATATGTTGAGTCCAACTTGACACGAGCTTCATTATCTAATATATTTATAATCTATATCTATAATCTATAATCTATAATCTATAATATATTAAAAGTGTAAAGACCCTTAAAAAGGTGATTTGAACTTTTTGTCCTTCATTGAAAGTTTTTGCAATAGACAAAATTGTCTTATCACTTTTTTCTTAAATTATTATTAATATATAGAAAGACTTTTAAATTTATAAAATTCATTAAATTTGTTATTCTTATACGAATTTTGTTAGGATTAGAATCTTTATCATATATTTTAGGATTCCTTACCATATATTTTAGAATTCCTCTATTATTAATTCTACTCCTATTCACGACCAAAACCAACTCAAACTAAACTTTCACTCAGACCTAAAAAATTTAATTTTTAAAAAGTTGTCCAAATATTAATATATAGTTAAAAGTTTTTCAAATATAGTATAGTTTCGTGTGATGTTTAATTGGATTTCTTTTTTTTAAAAAAAAAAAAAAACTATTTTTAATATTTTAGAATTTCTTAATTATTAATTCTACTCTTATACACAACTAAAACCAACTCAAACTAAACTTTCATTGAAACCTATTAAAATTTAATTTTTGAAAAGTTATCCTAATGTTAGTATAGTAAAAGTTTTCCAGATATAGTATAGTACGTGTGATGTTTAACTAGGATTTAAAAAAAAAAAAAAACTATTTTTAAGGACTTCTATTATGGAATTTCTTTTTTTAAAATCAAAGTTGGTTTAGGATATTTTTTTTGAAAAAATAAATCAACATTATACATTATTTAGGTCTTTTATTAATTAAAGTCCTTATTTTATGTAGGTGAGAAATTATAATATTTAATAATTCTAAATTGATTAGAATTTTACCTTATATATAAAAAATATCTACAATTCTATAAATAATATTTTCAATCAAACTTTGCAAGAAACATAAAAAAAAATTGGCTTCTTCTATTTTTAGATTTCTTCTTATTTTGATTTTGATTCAAGTTATATTCTTGCGTTCATTATTTTCATTCTTTTTGTCTTCCTTTATTTCGTGTAGCTAAGAGTTTTTAAGGCATGTTAACTACTTGAAATTTTTTTTATTGTTGAGGCTTTTTATACTCATAGTTGTGTTATGAGATTTTCAAGTCACTTACTTTTATTTTTGTCTTTATTTTAACAGGTTCCAAAACTAATTTCAAAACTACTGTACGTAGAGGAAAAATAGATTTACATATAAATTTTTCTACCAATTAAAATCTTGATAGTATCCATGATTAAAATGCTAAATTAGATTGTGATTTAAGATAAGTGTTTAGAATTTTAGTACAATTCTGAAGTTTACAATAAATAAATTATTCTCTATTCTTGATAAACAATTGTTAATTGTGATTTTTTTTTAAAATGCAGAATCTTGATATATCTTATGATCGAAACGACAAATTTGCTTGTAATTGGTAAGTTTTCTAAAATTTTAGTATGTTCTTGTAATTTATAATAATAAATTAATTCTTGATAGACAATTGCTAATTACGGAACTTTTTTTTTGTGAAATATTGATATTATCTTTAATTGAAGACATTCCGGCACAAGAAATTGGTTAGTCATTCTAATCGTTTAGAAAGTCTTGTTTAAAATTTAACCATATGCAATTATTTCAATTGTGAATCAACTATTTAATAATTGACTCTAATGATTGTCTTTTTTTTTTTTTTGAACAAACTATATCTTTAAATTGATATAATGCTACTTGCTAATACTTTCACTCTTTCATATATAGTTTGATTGACGAGAGACACACGTGCAAAACATGTGCACTAAACTAGTAATACTATAAAAGTGTGAACAAACTTTTATCATAAATTGACGATTTCTGTAATTGATGGGTAGTAATTTTTAAGTATTAAAATTTAAGCAGATTTCAGTACCATCAAATTGAGAACTAAATTACCTAATTTACAGTAGTATATCTATATCTATATCTATATTAAAGATGTAAAGATCTTAAAAAAAAAAATTTGTACTATTACTGTTTCTTTGCTTTGAATGGTCGTCTTAATATTGATAGTTTTATGATCTTTTCCACTAGCTGCAGGAGTCCCAACAAAGAGTCAAACTGCCTTTTTTCTCAAAATAGAAAAGAAAAAACTAACTTATTTTTGAAAAATAAATGAGGGCAACTGTTAAATTTGCTAACTAAACATCCAATTCAATTAGGAACAATTGAATTTATATAAACTTCACCATATGCTTCTACCTCTTTCGCTCAACAGTAGTTCATACGTTTTTGAAAGTAACATTTCAAATACGCAGTTAATTCTTAATTTCTTTTGAACTTTTGAATTTGAACAAATTTCTTAATTTTTTCACGTGATTTTATTTTTCTTAATGTCATCGTGATTATTATTTTTATTGATTGTTTTTTTGATTTGGAGCGTTGGAGACTAGAAAAAAATTCACACTAATTTTTATATATTGTTTTCTTATGATATCAAGTTGGACATGTGCTATATTTATGTTTGGTATTTAACTAACTAATTTTCCCGTCCTACTTTATGTGGCATTTTTTTTAATTTCGTTATTCAAACAAATTTATTTCTAATTATCAGTTTTTTCATGTACTATTTAAATATTTTAGACTGTCAATTACTGTGACTTATAATACTTCAAAATTTATTATTTGCATTATTCTCTCTCCGTTTCATATTAGTTATCCCCTATGAACTTTACACACCCATTAAGAAACTACTTTCTCCATCCCAAATTACTAATTCCAAATTGAGACACATTAATTAAGAAAAATAATTAATAACATGACAAGTTTACTATATTACCCCTATTAAATGATGTTTACATTTTAATTTGAAGAAAACGTAACTGATGCAAAGGATAAAATAAGAAAAAATAGTTTTATCTCTTCTTGATTAATGAAAAAGACAAGCAAAATGAGAAATCAAATTACGAAATTTGGGACGGAGGGAGTAATAAATAGAGATGCATTTTACATATTTACCCCTGTTTGTCTTTTAAAGTGCAACAATCAATGCAATTAGGGGTGTTCACGATTTGGTTTTTAACCAAACTGAATCGCGATCCAAACCAAACCGATTAAAAAAAATTGATATTTGGTTAGGTTTGATTTGATTTGGTTTTGAATTTTAAAAAATCAATACTAATTTGATTTGATTTGGTTTTACTCTAAAATAACCGATAAAATAATCAAACCGAATTGATATATATATATTATAATTATTAATATACTATTCATAAATTTAATATAAATATTTATTATATTTTATACTTTATTCATGATTTAACTTTAGTCGTAATATATTCAATCATATGTCTTCATCCCGTTGACAGTACCTTATGAGATTCTAAATGAATTTGACACTTTGAATGACAAATGATACTAATTACGAAAATAATATGTCGTTGTACACTGAAATTTATAGCTAAGATTCATTAGACTATAGACAATCACTAAATTTAACTTTCTTTTTTAATATTGTTGAGTAAGAAGTTTATGTTTTCACCTTTTGGGGGTTTATCATATCATTCTGTTAAATGTGGTTTTTAAATATTTTTTTAGAAGCATTCATATGATGTTGTTCATGGTTTGGCCAAAGTACAACACTCAGATGACATCTTAGTTTCAAAGTTGAGACACAATATTCGGTTGATCTCTCATATGTTAGATTTGATTTGTTTTTAAAATTTTCAACTTTTATCATTAGCTAAAATTATAAACAAAAAAAAAAAACCAAACCGATAAGAACCAAACTGACAGTTATTTTTTATTTGGTTTGGTTTGGTTTTAAAAATTTAAAAATTGACTAAGTTAGTTTGGTTATAATTTTGATCAATAACCGACCCATGAACACCCTTAAATGCAATGATTAAACATTGAAATTTTCCATATATTACTTCATCCCATACATTACGTCTAGAACAATGAGTATTTATAATTGAAACTAGCAAGAATCATTTAATTTTGATTTTGAGAATTGAGATAATCACAGTTTGGTTTTTAAACAAACTGAATCACGGTTCAAATCAAACCAACTAAAAAAATTGATATTTGGTTAGGTTTAGTTTGTTTTGATTTTGAATTTACAAAAATCGATACTAATTCAGTTTGATTTGATTTTACTCTAAAATAATCGATAAAATAACCAAGCCGAACCTATATATATATATATATATATATTATAATTATTTATATATTATTCATAAATTCAATATAAATATTTATTACATTTTATATTTTAATCATGATTTAACTTTAGTCGTAACACATTCAGTCATATGTCTTCATTCAGTTGACAGTACCTTATGAGATTCTAAATGAACTTGACACTTTGAATGACAAATGATACTAATTACGAAAATAATATGTTGTTGTGTACTAAAATTTACAACTAAGATTCATTAGATTATAGACAATCACTAATTTTAACTTTCTTTTTTAACCTTGTTGATCAAGAAGTTATGTATTCACCTTTTGGGGGTTTATCATATCATTCTGTTAAATGTAGTTTTTAAATATATTTTTAGAAGCATTCATATGGTGTTGTTCATGGTTTGGCCAAAGTACAACACTCAGATAACATCTTAGTTTCAAGGTTGAGACACAACACTCGGTTGATATCTCATATGTTAGATTTGATTTGTTTTTGAAATTTTTAACTTTTATCATTAGCTAAAATTATAAACCAAACTAAACCAGCAAGAATCAAACTGACGGTTATTTTTTTATTTGGTTTGATTTGGTTTTAAAAATTTTAAAACCGACTAAGTTGATTTGGTTATGGTTTTGACCAATAACTGACCCAAACCGACCCATAAACACCCCTAAATGCAATTATTAAACATTGAAATTTGCCACATATTACTTCATCCCATGCATTGAAATTTGCCACATATTACTTCATCCCATGCATTACCTCTAGAACATTGAGTATTTATAATTGAAACTAGCAAGAATCATTTAATTTTGGTTTTGAGAATTGAGACAATTTATACATCATTCAATAATTTTAAAAATTGTGAATGTATTTAATATTTCTATCAAGAGTAAAATGAGAAACATATTTATAAAATGTTCTTAATTTTAGAACTTGGACAAATAAATTGAAACAAAAAATATTTTTTTAAAAAAGGTCAACTAATACGAAACGGAGAGAATAAAATTTAAATATATTAAGTATTTGAAAAAATTCTTTTGACTACAAAAATTTGGCCCAAATTTGACCACAATAGTAAAAAGACTTGTTCACATTAAACTACTCCTTTCGTTTAAAAAAGAATGACCTAGTTTGACTTGACACGAAGTTTAAGAAAATAAAGAAGTCTTTTGAATCCTATGGTCTTATAAATTAAAGATATGTGAAATGTACCAAAATGTCCTTCAATCCTGTGGTATTAAATATGTCACGTGGAAATTTAGAATTAAAAAGTTGCTAAAAAGGGAAACGGATCATTCCTTTTTAAACGGACTAAAATAGAAAGTAGATCATTCTTTTTGAAATTGAGGGTAATTATTTTTTAAACATTTTTACCCCTTACATCCTAAATCTAAAATTCTATTTATTACTTTATTTATTACCATTTTCCAATATATTAAAAACTATCTCAATACATAAAAATGAATAAATTATCATGCTTTGAAATTATAATGGAGGTCTTATTTTTCTCACAACATCACTCCTAGAGGATGATCGTGACATAGGTGCATTTTAGGAGTCTTTTTGCTTGTTAGTTGTTTAGGAGTTTTGTTGCTTGTTTGTGTTGGTTAAAGTGATTAGTGACATTCACATTACTTATCAAAAGTTAAAGGTTTCCAATGCGATGATTATTGAACACATACATACATAATAAATTAATTAAAATGCTCGAAATGAATGATCAAACTTGATAAAGAAATAGTCTACTATAAATAACGATATAAAATTAATTATATTTTCATGTGGACAAAAATCAGTGCGGCCAAAGTAAATTTAAATTTAACTTTATATATATATATATATATATATATATATATATATATATATATATATATATATATATATATATATATATATTATATTTATTTAATTATGTATTTTTATTGGCTATGTCATTTTTTATTTTATTTTCATCTTTATTAAAATTTCATGATAATGAAATTGTCATCATCACATTGTTTCGCCTCTTCTATTCTATATAGATAAATAGGCAAATATTGATATAGATCATAAAATTTATTAATATCTAAATAATTCTTAGTTTTTCTTTTAGCTGAAATAGAATTCTTAGTTTAAACAAATTATTCAAACTTTCAACAAAAAAAATAATCTTTTTTTGATGATTTCAATTATTCCATTTTATTATTTATAACATAATTTTTCTCATGATAATTAAATGATTTTTTTCATTTTAAACCTTTTTTTTTATCTATATTTAGCAATAGGGTGGGAAGAATTTAATATGATATTTAAAAATCTGCATAAATATTTTCTTAGTTCAACTATATAAAAGCCCTAGTATTTAAAACTTCAATATAATTAAAATGTTACTTTATGTTAATCTTACACTTAAATTATATATAAATGATAAGAAAACTACATAAAGGAAAGAATAAAAAATATTTAAGAGTTTTAAAATTATAGTTTTGCATATTTAAATATTTTTAAATATAAATTAAAAATATTTTAATAATGACATAAAAATGTAAAACACTTTAGAAGTGGTAGACATTGACAAGTTATAAGAATCACAAAAAGCATATAGTTCGTAAGTGTCGACGTACTCTAGTTAATAACAACCCAAGAGAGTCATATGTTGATATTGTAGTGTTGTGCCACTATATTACACCAATTTGATAACTTGAAAATTAGTAATTATACTCTCTTCGTTCGCTTTTAGTTATCACTTATTTCTTAGTAATGAATTTCTATTTTTACTTGTTATTTTTAACATATCAAGAAAACATAATTTTTAAAACATAATTTTTAATTTCTATTTTATTCTTAGCATTAATTATTTTATCTTCAAATTAATTTCAAGACACAATAGTAAACATTATTTAATAGGGATGTTATGATAAAAGAGCGTCTTTAATATTTTTTTAATGATCTGTAAGTCAAATTATGACAAGTAATAGCAGACGATGGAAGGATTTGTATTAATAAATATGACCTCTCAATAAATTGTTAAAATACATATCTAAATAGGTTTCTTAAAAAAATAATTTGAAACTATTTTAATAATAATAGTAGTAAAAATTCAAGATTCTTTATACACGATAGACATTGACACATTATATTGAAGAAATAAAATGAATATTTAAATACTTAAGTGATGACTCTAGTCAATAATAACCTAAGTAAGTACTAACACATTAATGGTGTAGTTTTGCGCCGCTATATTAAGCCGATATGCTAATTTATGATTCACTACCTAATTTATTATTAATATGACCCTCTATCAAGTAATTTTATTATTTATTATGTTTGAATAAATTTAAGTTATATATTTAAATAAGTTTTTAAATATAATTTGAAAATATTTTAACAAAGACAAAAGATAAAACTCAAAGCACTTTAGATATGATATATATCAACACATTATAGAAATTATATTTATAAGTGTCGAGCTTAATTAATTATACTAAATATTTCTATATTATGACTTTCTCTTATCTGGCTTCTAAATATAATGTGGCTTCCCTCAAATAAAGGGTAGGAGTAGTGTCTGATATATCTTGTATTGATAATGATCAGCTGACAACAAGGGACCAGGTCTTTGGTTCTTCATGAAAACATACGGCTGTCACATGTCTACGCAGTTTTGTCTGTAAGTGTAACAAACTGCGCAGGTAAGTTGTGTACCAATCAAGACACCTATCCTAATCAAAATTCTACCCTAATTATTATCCTGCTATAAACAGAAAAGAATGTTTCTTAATTCAATAGTTTTTGCAATTTGGCTATTCAAGAAGAAAAATAACGAAAACTCAATATTGTTTAAGTTCCAAGTTTCTATGTGTTGAAAGAGTAATTGTTCTTGAGTCAAGTCTTGGTATATAATTGAATTACACGTCTTATAAGAGTATTACTTTTCTTATGTCTTTAGAGTGCTTAGGTAGAGTTACCTGAGTTGATATTGGTTAGAGTTAATTAATATTAAGAAAAGATCTTTATAGAGTTGTCAAGGAGAGTTTGTAACAGAGTTGTTAAAAATTAGTGGAGCTTAGAGTTGAGTTCCAAAGGAGTCTGTAATCATTAGTTTGATTATAGTGGATTCTTGAGTTCTTGTGAGGGCAAGCTGTGATTTTTTCCTCCCTTGAGCAAGTTTTTTTCTTTCTTGCAAAGTTTTACTTCCTTATTACTTTACTACTTTATTGTTTGTGTCTGACTTTAAGGTACCTGATCCTTTATAAGGTGGTGCACCCCCTGTTTCATCAAACGCACTAAAAGGTTCATACATAAAGTGAGTTATTGATCATGGATGATCCACCTAATCTGGAAGAAGGACAATCTACCACTAGACAACCCTGCTTTATTGGGCAGTACTATGGGTGATGGAAAAGCAGGATAAATGACTTTATTACAACTGAGGACAGTGAATTGATGGATGTAATACTTGATGGTCCTCATATGTCAGTTATAGAGGTCAAAGAAGAAGACATAACAAGGATGATTGTCAAAACCATGAGAGAGTTTGATGATGAAGATCAAAAGAAAGTTGAGAAGAATTACAAGAAAAAGAAATTGCTTGTCTGTAGCATAGAAGTCGATGAATATAACAAGATTTCTACTTGTGAAAATGCTAAGAAAATTCAGGATTGCTTGAGCACTGCTCATGAAGGAACCATTGATATGAAGGATTCAAAAGTTGATATGCTAACTACTCAATATGAAACCTTCACCATGAAAGAAGGAGAAACTATCCAAGAGATACATACCAGATTCACTTCAATCACCAATGAGTTGCACTACTTAGGAGAAGTTATTTCTTTATATAAATAGGTGAGAAAAAATCTGGGAGTTCTTTTGAAATTCTAGAAAAGAAAAGTTGATGCTATCATTGAGGTAAGAAACCTGAAAACTCTCACAATGGATGAACTTATTGGTAATCTGAAGACTTATGAACTCAAGAAGCAGAAAAGGAAGCAAAAAGAGAAAACTCACTGGAATTGAATTCAAGTGAGGAGGACACTGATTTTGCCTATATAGCAAAAAGAATTGTTAGAGCAATGAATAAAAGTAGTAAGTTTGAAAAAAGAGGAAGTAGCAACAAAAAGGGAGATACAATTGAAGTTTGCCACAAATGTGGAAAACCTGGGCATTTCATGAAAGATTGCCCAATGCACAAACTAGATTATGAAGAATATCTAAAGTATGAAGGTGACAAAGGAAAGAATAAGGATCAGGTCCCCAAAAAGTCAAGAAGAAACGTTGCAGCTGATTATGCAGTGAAACAAACTTAGATGTATGGGGGGATTCCTCTAGTGAATTTGACAACGATGAAAACATTAAAGATATTTCTATGCTGGAAGTGGAGGATGAGAATGTCATCTTTGAATCCTTGTTTTCTCTTATGGAAAACACTGAAGATTAATAAGAAAATGAGGTAATTATTTATAAAAAAATTAGATAACTACTCGAAAAATAAAAAAAGCTTGCAAATGTGCTGATTAATTCTGTGTGTGAGCTGACTGTTGAAAAAAGTATGTTCGAAGAGAAAGTAAAAAATCAAGAGCTTGAATCAATTACCTTAACTCTCCAGATATCTGAAATAGAAGAACAGTTCACTAAGTTGAAATCTAAAAATCTGAGTTTAATGAATCAACTGAAGAAAGTGGATAATCCTGATGGTAAAAGGAAGAAAGAAGCCTCAAGTCTTTAAATTGATCTCGAATAAAACTTGAGGTATTCTCAAAAGAATCTCATGATTTCACTCAATAATAATGAGAAACTATAAATGGATCTAGTCCGTATAAGAGAAGAATTCAATAAATCACTAAAATAGACCACATCCTCACAATCCTTACTAATTTAACTGGTCAGGGTGTCAATAATGGTAAAGGCCTTAGATATCATAATAAATCTCAATCATTTGGGTCTCAAGGGAAAGATGTTCATGGTATTATAAACAAGGTCCACAAACCTCTATGCACCCATTGTGGAAGAGATAATCACTTGAAGGAAAACTGTAAATATTGGTTTGGTGCTATAATAAGCAATGTTAAATACATCCAGCAAGAAAATTGTTGCCCTAAGGGTTCCATACCCTTGAAAAATATGAAGATGAACTATCTACCTAGATGGGCCAAAAAAGATTTGATCACACCTTTATCTTACTTTTGGGAACTCAAACTCAAGCAATTTCCCAAATCTAATAAATAATTTTGATTGCATATAGGAGAAAGGGAATGAAATCAGAACTGGTTTATAGATAGTGGATGCTCAAAGCACATGAGTGGGAGGACTGAATGCTTTCTCTCTCTCAAGATATTTCAAGGTGAAGGTGTCCCTTTTGGAAATGATAAAAAGATGTTTATACATGGTGTGGGAAGGATTAGAAAATTACCTAATCAAGCAATAAAAGATGTGTACTATGTGAATGGCCTCAAGTACAGTCTTTTAAGTATTTCTCAAATCTGTGAAAAAGGTAATGAGGTGAAGTTCTCATCTGATGGATGTACTGTGTTAAGCTTGAAGTTTGCGAGAGTTTTTCTCAAAGCCAAAAGGTTCAAAAATATATATATAGCTAATTTAGAGTCTATCGTTGATGGATAATTAACTTGGTTAAGTGTTTAAATTAAAGATGTTGATCTATGGCACAGAAGGATAGGACATGTAAGTTCCTCTTTGCTGAATAAGTTGATTTCAAAGGACCTGGTCTGTGGCATGCCAAAGCTGAAATTTTTAGACAATAAAGATTCTGTGCTGAATATGGAATCAGTCATAACTTCTCTGCTCCTAGGACTCCTCAGCAAAATAGAGTTTTTGAAAAAAAAAAAGAACTCTCATAGAAATTACAACGACATGTTGATTGACAATAGGCTTGTAAAAATCTTTTCGGCTGAAGTTGTTAATACCGCCTGTTATGTAACAAATAGGTGTTTTCTTAGATCTCTCCTAAACAAGACCCCATATGATCTTGCATTCAATAGAAAGCCTAAGATTGACTACTTCAAACCTTTTGTGTGCAAGTGTTTTGTGCTAAATAATGGGAAGAATGAATTAGGAAAGTTTGACTCCAAAAGTGATGAAGCAACATTAGTGGTCTACTCCTCAACAAGCAAAGCATACAGAGTTTTCAATAAAAGAACTCTGTGTGTTAAAGAAAGTATACATGTGGTCTTTAATGAGTTGGGAAAGCTAGTAAATCTAGGTGATAATGAAGATTCTAATATTGAAGAAATTATTCCTATTCAAAAGGATAATATTGTTGAAGATGATGATCAAGGGCTAAATGATAAAGTTAGTAATGATGAAGGTGATGGTGATCCAGGATCTCAGTTACAGATCCCTGCTCCAATTGAAGAACATCAAGAAAGGTCCAGTCAAACTCTCCAAACACCTAGTCCGAGTGGAACTGTAAGACCCCATAAAAATCCCATGTCAAATTCAGCTCATAAAGCTCTATGAGAGATTCCAACAGTTAGAAATTTGTTTGCTAAGTGTTCAAGTTCAACACTTACTCTCATTTTAGACCTCCTAACTTTGGAGATTTATTTGATGACATTCCCGAGCTCCATTTTTAGATTTTCAAGTTGCATTTTGATGGGGAAAGTACCTAGTACGTATTGGACACATTCCGAGCACATTTCAGTGGCTAACTCACTGGTTTGAAATGCTCCCTCATTCCAGGCACATTTCAGGTCAAATATTTCAGTCAACTTCAAACTATCATAAATTCCTGCATATAATGAAATGTGAGATCTGCTAAATATCCATAGAAAGATCTTTGAATCTTCTTTCCAATGCAATTGGTTTCATCCCATTTGGGAATCTAAATAAAAAGTTATGATCAATTTACTTCAGCCTATCAGACAGCCAATTAGGGACAGATTTGACCTTAATTGTTCCTTAGGGGTTTTTGGGTCATCTTCCACCCCTATATATACCCCAAACATGGGATTAAGGCTTATTTGCAGCAAAATATACCCCTCTTCTCAAAATCCTCTCAAGAACTCAAGCTAGGGTTTCAATTTGAAGACCCAAATCTCATCAATTAAAGAACATAACTCCTCATTTATCTTCTACATCAAAATAAGGGTTTTACTCAAGATCATAACCTTTAGCAAGAACCAAATCCTTCTTCAAGAATATATGATATTCAAGTTTTTCAAACTCAAGCGCCAATTTATTTTCTCTCAAAGGAACAAGAACCCTAGTCAAGGAATCAAGAACATATCTAAGAATTTCTTCAAGAATCTTTCACCTATAAGGTATGCGTAGTGTTCATCCACGAATTCTTTTCATCCATAGAAGTCCAAGAACCATGCTTTAAATACTATATTGTGATTGTCGTGTTGAGATATGATCATGTATATGTTGATGGTTGTTTTTTATGCTTCAAGATGTTAATTTAGGGTGATTCTCATGAAGTATGTGTGCTTGTAGTTAAAACCCATGAAATTGGGTGGTTTAAGATGACTAAATTATTAAGAACACCTATGCCATAACGTATGCATGCAAGGTGTTCGATAAATTGCCTAGAATAGGCATAATCATGTTTTCATGATTTAAGAGTGCTCAACTAATAAGTCCTTACTCCATGTTTTATGATTTCACGTGAATTCCATGTTGTGTGAATAAAGTTCGAATCTTTACATGTTGTTCATGATACCATAATATTTTGTGGATTCAATTGATGGAATTAAGTTGAATTATGGTGTTATGGTGTATAAAATTGATCATTAGGCCTATGCCCTAAATAGTGCATGCAAAGTGTTTGTTAAAATGCCTAAGAGAAGAAGAATTGAGCATTTTGACCTATTTGTGATCTAAATGATGATTCCATGCCATATCCAAGTGCTTAAGTTAACTCCCATGTTAAAGCTATGCCTACCATGTGTTTAATAATGTGCCTCAACGAATAAATGATAATCAATTACCTAATCTTCATGCTCCAAGATTTTGCCATATCTTTTAAGTTATGCCATGTCTACTTGACCAAGATGATTTCTATGTTATTAATGTGCTATGAATATGTTGTTGGCTTGTCATGATATTAGAATTGACCATGATGTTACATTTATGAAAAGGTTATGAAAACCACATGATTTATGAATTCCCAGTAGATGCTATATTATGAATTGTTAATGTTGGTCAAGTACTCTTGTATGTCAAGTCATATCAGTTTTCTTCCATCGAGTCCTGGGGGTATTTGTACCCAAAAAATATAGTTGTGTGCCTAAAGCTATGTCATGTTTTCATGATACTCTCATTCAAGCCATGTTCAATAGACTTCAGTCAGCTAACAGAACTCAATAGCATTTAGTCAGTTAACAGAATTCAGTAGTGTTCCACTAGTCATCGGAACTCAATAAACTCAGTCTATGTTTAGTTCAGTTAAATAGAACAATCAGTAATAGTTCAGTTACTTCTAGTATGAACTAGGAAATCAGTTCAGTATAATCAGTTCAGTGTTATTCAGTTGGGAGTAGGATTCAGCACCGAGCGAACCCAAGGATGGGAACTCACCTGCCAATAGAGGGTGTAATTCTTAGAAGCAGTCCTTGCATTCCAAAACTATGTAGCCAGCATAGGTTGAGACCTGTAACCTGTCAGATGAGGGTTTCCACCGTTCTCATTCGAGTACCTACCAGATGAGGGTCACTCACAGCTTGTCTTTACTAGTGGCGCGGTTTGACACCCTTCCAATCAGGGCAGATATTGGAACCCAGCTTAGATATTATAGCGTATTTGGGGCATGTCGGTTAGATAACTACTTTCCACAGTTTTAGTATCAGTCTCAGTAAAAGAACTCAGATAGTTCTTCAGGATATTAGGACTATCAGATACTGTCAACTCAGATATAGTACAGAACTCAGCTAGTTTCATCAGATTTAGGACTGTCAGATACAATTATTTATGCTATCAGTTATTAGAACTCATGTTATTAGATATATTAGTTATCAGAATTCAGTTATCATTCATGATATGTTATCAGTGAATACATGTCATCAATATTCATACTCAGTAGTCATGTTATCATGAGCTCAGTTTTAGGACTGTTATATATGGTCAATCAAATCAGTTCTTCATAATTAGAACTATCAAAAATAATCATTCCTCTATATGTAATATAGTATCAGTCTCCCACTATTCAGTAATACAGTATCAATTCCTCAGTAATTAGTGAATTACATATTAATATCATTAAACTCAGTCATTCAGTATCTCAATATCAGTAAACTCAGTCATTCAGTATCTCAGCATCAGTAAACTCATGTTGTCAGTATTCAGACTCAGTAGTCAATATCTCCACGAGTTTAGTTGCAGTTACGTATGTATGTATGTATGTATGTATGTATGTATGTATGTATGTATGTATTCTTACGTTTATATCAGTTAGCATTGTTCATGCATAGAAAATCCTTTGCTTTTAGCCTACCTCACTCGTATACTCAGTACATTCAGTCGTACTAACGCATTCATGCTATGATGTTTTATTTGACGTCATAGGTACAGAGGCACGACTTTCAGAGCAGCAGTAGCATTGCAGATTTCAGCAATCAGTGCTCCTCTTCATTTGAGGACAATATTATTATTACTTTATTACAGTATTTCAGATTAGTTTTTCAGTTCATGGAGTTAGTTGGAGACATGTTCCTTCAACTCTTTATTCAGTTCAGTTACAGACTTTCGGACTAGATGTCAGATTAGATGTTCAGACTTCAGTATTTATATTTTTTTGGTATTGTTATACCATGTTTTTCAGATATGTATCAGTATTGAACCTTATGGCCTTACAGTTCATGTTTCCGCATATTTTATAAGATATTATGCAGTTTACAGGTACAAATATCAGTCATGGGTTAGCTTGTGCTCCTTTGGGGTTATGAGCACCGTGTAGCATTTTGGTTTAGAAAATTGGGGCGTTACAAACTTAGTATCAGATCCTAAGGTTCAACAGTGTCCTAGAAAGTCTGAAAGTTGCATCAAGTAGAGTCTTGTATATGGGGGTGTTGTGCACCACACTTATATGCAAGAGGCTATGAGATATTTTAGGAGCATTTCCCTTCTTTCATGTCTCAAGATCATGCTATAGCAAGTTTCTCTAAGGAACCCATGTAGATTTACATCAGGCTTCCCTCATGTCAACATTACCTTACTTTCAAGGTAACAGAAACAGTGAAACTCAAGTCCTAAAGATAGGGCTTTCTCATACAGTCCCTGGAGACAGTTATATGATTTGCCACATGCTCAGAACAATATCCCCTCAGTTCAGTCATGTTCCAAAGTTGTACAGATTTCATTTATGATCATGAGAACTCCTTTGTAAACTCAAATCCAATTTTTGATATGCTGTTAGATCCCTTCTCAGAATCCTATGACAGTATAGACCTAGAATTTTAAGTATGGACCCAAGAGTTTAGCAGTAGATGAGTTGGGATATTATTACCTAGTCTGATTAGATTATGTATTCATTGAGATAGTTGTACCAAGGTAAATCAGGAGGCTTGAACAGTGTAAGCTAAAATTTAAATTTATTTACTTGAAATTAAGCATGAAGGTGTAGATGTGATATTAGTAGTATATGAGGAAACAAAAGCAGCTGATGTGTTTACTAGGATGGGCAGGTGTCGAACAGAGTATAAGTATGTGATGATAGATCAAGTGACCAAGTCAGACTCTCAGATTCCAGTAGTAGTTCCAGTATGTATAGAAAAGCAGTAAGGGAAGACGATTCCCAACCCATCCTCTTCTCACTACAAAGATTTGTACTTCAGCTATCACAAAATCCACTGAGGTCTTACATATCAACTCTATGGTCACGAACCACGATCATGCACTTTTCCATAAATCATGTACGATTTTAGTTCCCAGTATAAAGAATCTCAGTTTACCCCGCAGTACGAATCAAATTCCATGAACACGACTTATGTTCACACATTTTCCATAGAATCGTGTGCTCTTTCAATTTCCATCATAGAGATTCAGATTTAAATCACTTAGTGTCACGAATCATGTCTCACGAATACAAAAAACTCGAAACTTAGGTTTTGCAGCTCATAACTCATGTACACATATCATGCTTTACAGTATACTCAGCTTTCATGACTCATGCTATGCCCCTACAGATCAGATAAATTCATACCACGTCATGTATATCCTCAGTTCAAACCTTTTTGGTAAATCCATGCTCAGCTACCTCATGTTAGTCAGTCAGTCCCTTCTCATATGCATAATACTCTATGGTCTCACTCCAGCTATTCAAACTAAGTACAATTCAGTCTTGCATACCTAGTATTCAGTTACCAGTTATTCAGTTAATCAGATAAGTTAGTATATTTATGCACTCATAATTAGCTAAGTTCATTCATCATGTCTCAGTTTCAGATCCCAGCTATTAACTCACAATTTTGTTCATAAGTTCTTTGTACAACGCCTTAGTGTTCCTTAGTATCTCAGCTAAGTCAGTATTCTTCAAGGGACCTAGAGTCCCAAAGGGGATATACCCTATATCCCCCGACCTTATGTGATTTAAACATGCCACTTTCTTTTCTCTAGATAAATCTAACTGGAGGAAAGTTTACTTATAAGATGACCCTCTAGCTCTAAATTTCAGGCGTAATCTATGTTCTTAATGGCTCAGTTTAGCCCACGATACTCTGTCCATGTCACGTATTACAGACTCAGTTCAACTCATGTATCATGTTCCAGTCTAAGTTATGTTCTCATGTTTTTGCTCATGTATATTGAGTGATTAATCTCAGACTCATCGATATTTTCAGTTCAACGTAACAGTCTTTCTTGAGCTTACTCATTCTCATGTTTAGATTTCAGTACCAAACTTGGTACCATTACCATTGCTTGTTTAGCTGTATGTTCATGAGTCAGTTCAGTCATGCATCCACGCATTAGATACGTTTGGTCAGCTTATAAATACTTTCAGTCATGCATTCACGTATCACGTCAGTCATATAATCATGCATCAGATATGCATGGACTCAGCTTATCAGATATGAATTCTTATTTTGAGAAAACTTAGTTCATCAGAACACTCAGTCCTTCATTTATAAATCAGTTATGCATGCATCAGATATGCATGTTCAGCATGATATATTCAGTTTGTCAGTCATGTCAGCCATGAAATCATATTCAGTCGTTCAAGCTCAGTACTCACGCCAGTTGTCTTTTCTTCCCTTTCAGTCAGTCTTATTCGAGGACGAATGCTCTCAAAGAGGAAATATTGTAAGACCCTGTAAAAATCGTATGTCAAATTTAGCTCGTAAAGCTCCATGAGAGATTCCAACACTTAGAAATTTTTTTTGCTAAGTGTTCAAGTTCAACACTTACTCCCATTTTAGACCTCCTAACTTTGGAGATTTATTTGATGACTTTTTTGACCTTCTTTTTTAGATTTTCAAGTTGCGTTGCGGTGGGGAAAGTACCTAGTATGTATTGGAGACATTCCGGGCGCATTTTGGGCGCATTTTAGTGGCTAACTCACTGGTTTGAAATGCTTCTGCATTCCAAGTGCATTTCAGGTCAAAAATTTCAGTCAACTTCAAACTATCATAAATTTCTTCATATAATGAACTATGAGAGCTGCTATATATCAATAGAAAGATATTTGAGTTTTCTTTCCAATTCAATTGGTTTCATCCAATTTGGACATCTAAATAAAAAGTTATGATCAATTTACTTCAGCCTATCAGACAGTCAATTAGGGACAGATTTGACCTTAATTGTTCCTTAGGGGTATTTTGGTCATCTTACACCCCTATACCCCAAACACGGGATTAAGGCTTATTTTTTGAAAATATACTCCTCTTCTCAAAATTCTCTCAAGAACTCAAGCTAGGGTTTTAATTTAAAGACCCAAATCCCATCAATTGAAGAACATAACTCCTCATTTTTCTTTAACATCAAAAGAAGGGTTTCTCTCAAGATCATAACCTTTAATAAGAATCAAATCCTTCTTCAAGAATATATGATATTCAAGTTTTTCAAACTCAAGAGTCAATTTATTTTCTCTCAAAGGAACAAGAACCCTAGTCAAGGAATCAAGAAAATGTCTAAGAATTTCTTCAAGAATCTTTCACCTATAAGGTATGCGTAGTGTTCATCCACGGATTTCTTTCATACATAGAAGTCCAAGAACCATGCTTTAAATACTATATTATGATTGTCTTATTGAGATATGATCATGTATATCTTGATGGTTGTTGTTTATGCTTCAAGATGTTAATTTAGGGTGATTCTCATGAAGTATGTGTGCTTGTAGTTAAAACCCATGAAATTGGGTGGTTTAAGATGACTAAATTATTAAGAATAGCTATGCCATAAAGTGTGCATGCAAGGTGTTCGACAAAATGCCTAGAATAGGCATAATAATATTTTTATGATTTAAGAGTGCTCAACTAACAAGTCCTTACTCCATGTTTTATGATTTCACGTGAATTCCATGTTGTGTGAATAAAGTTCGAATCTTTACATATTGTTCATGATACCATGATATTTTGTGGATTCAATTGCTGGAATTGAGTTGAATTATGGTGTTATGGTGTATAAAATTGATCATTAGGCCTATGCCCTAAATAGTGCATGCAAAGTGTTTGTTAAAATGCCTAAGTGAAGAAGAATTGAGCACTTTGACCTATTTGTGATCTAAATGATGATTCCATGCCATCCATGTGCTTAAGTTAACTCCTATGCTAAATCTATGCCTACCATGTGTTTGATAATGTGCCTCAACTAATAAATGATGATCAATTACCTAGTCTTCATGCTCTAAGATTTTGCCATGTCTCTGAAGTTATGCCATGTTTACTTGATCAAGATTATTTCTATATTATTAATGTGCTATGAATATGTTGTTGGCTTGTTCTGTTATTAGAATTGACCATGATGTTAGATATATGAAAAGGTTATGAAAACCATATGATTTATGAATTCCCCGAAGATGCTATATTATGAATTGTTAATGTTGGTCAAGTACTCTTGTATGTCAAGTCATGTCAGTTTCCTTCCATCGAGTCCTGGGGGTATTTGTACCCAAAAAATATAGCTGTGTGCCTAGAGCCATGTTATGTTTTCATGATACTCTCATTCAAGCCATGTTCAGTAAACTGTCAGCTAACAGAACTCAGTAGCATTTAGTCAGTTAACAGAATTCAGTAGTGTTTCGCTAGTCATTGGAACTCAATAAACTCAGTCCATGTTCAGTTCAGTTAAATAAAACAATCAGTAACAGTTCAGTTAATTCTAGTATGACTAGGAAATTAGTTCTGTATAATCAGTTCAGTGTCATTCAGTTGGGAGTAGGATTCGGCATCGAGCGAACCCAAAGATGGGAACTCACCTGCTAGTAAAGGGTGAGATTCTTAGAAGTAGTCCTTGCATTCCAGAACTATGTAGCCAGAATAGGTTGAGACATCAATACCTGTCAGTTGAGGGTAGATGAGGTGGCTTAACCTGTCAGATGAGGGTTTCCACTATTCTCATTAGAGTACCTGCCAGATGAGGATCACTCACAGCTTGTCCTTACCAGTGGCGCGGTATTAACATCCTTCCAATCAGGGCAAAGATTGGACCCCAGATTAGCTATTATAGCGTATTTGGGGCATATCGGTTAAATAACTACTTTCCATAGTTTCAGTATCAGTCTCAGTAAAAGAACTCAGATAGATCTTCAGGATATCAGGACTGTCAGATACAGTAAACTCAGATACAGTACATAACTCAGCTAGTTCCATCAGATTTAGGATTGTCAGATACAGTTATTCATGCTATCATTTATCAGAACTTATGTTATCAGATATATCATTATCAAAATTCAGTTATCATTCATGATATGTTATCAGTAAATACATATTATCAGTATTCATACTCAGTAGTCATGTTATCACGAGCTCAGTTTCAGAACTGTTATATATGATCAATCAAATTAGTTCTTCATAATTAGAATTATCAAAAACAGTCATTCCTTTATCAGTAATATAGTATCAGTCTCCCAGTATTCAATAATACAGTATCAGTTTCTCACTTATTAGTGAATTACATATCAATATCAGTAAACTCAGTCATTTAGTATCTCAATATCAATAAACTCAGTCATTCAGTATCTCAGCATCAGTAAACTCATGTTTTAATATTCAGACTCAGTAGTTAGTATCACCACGAGTTTTGTTGCAGTTACGTATGTATGTATGTATTCTCACGTTTATATCAGTCAGCATTGTTCATGCATATAAAACCTTTTACATTTAGCCTACCTTACTCCTATACTCAATACATTCAGTCGTACTGACGCATTCGTGCTATGGTTTTTTATTTGACGCCATAGGTATAGAGGCACGAGTTTCAGAGTAGCAGTAGCATTACAGATTTCAGCAGTCAGTGCTTCTCTTCATTTGAGGACAATATTATTATTACTTTATTGCAGTATTTCAGTTTAGTTTTTTAGTTCATGGAGTTAGGTGGAGACATGTTCCTTCAACTCCTTATTCAGTTCAGTTAGAGGCTTTCGGACTAGATGTCATATTAGATGTTCAGACTTCAGTATTTATGTTTTTTTTTTGGTATTGTTATACCATGTTTTTCAGATATGTATCAGTATTGAACCTTATGGCCTTACAGTTCATATTTTTGCATAATTTATGAGATATTATACAGTTTACAGGTACAAATATCAGTCATGGATTAGCTTGTGGTCTTTCGAGGTCATAAGCACCGTGTAGCATTTCGGTTTAGAAAATTGAGGCATTACAGAAACTTATATCAGAAGGTCAAAATGGAGGCACAAATCTTCTCACCCACTTGAAAATCTAGCTACACCATTGGAATTTGAAGTCTAAATAAGAGCTCAAGCCAGAAGTTTCATGGCATTCTCAGCATTTTTGTCCCAAACTGATCCTAAAAATATAAGAGAAGCTCTTAAAGATACTGACTAGAATAATGCAATACAGGAGGAGCTTCAGCAATTTGAAAGAAGTAAAGTATGGAACATGGTCCCCAAACTTACCGGCATAATAATTATTGGGACTAAATAGGTGTATAAAAACAAGCAGGATGACCATTGATCTATCAACAAAAATAAAGCAAAGTTGGTTGTTCAAGGTCATAACTAGGAGAAATAAATTTACTATGATGAAACATTTGCCCCGGTAGCAAGGATAGAGTCTATCAAAATTCTTATTGTATTTGCTGCCTACATGGGATTCAAAGTCTTCCAAATGGATATTAAAAGTGCCTTTCTGAATAAAAACTTAAAGGAAGAAGTCTCTGTCAATCAACCTCCAAGTTTTAAAAATGCATATTTTCCTGATCATATGCTTAAATTGGCCAAGGCTCTTTATGGTTTGAAGCAAACACCTAGGACTTGGTATGAAGAGACTTTCAAGGTTTCTTTTGGAAAATGACATTAAAAGAGGGAAAATTGACAATACTCTCTTTTTAAAGTCCAGAGGTAGCAACTTACTAATTGTCCAGATATATGTTGATGACATAATATTTGGAGCTACTTCTGAGTCACTATGTGAAGAGTTTGCAAAGATAATGGGGAGTGAATTTGAAATAAGCATGATGGGTGAGTTGAGTTTCTTTCTAGGCTTGTAGATCAAGCAAACTTCTCAAGGGACTGTGATTTGTCAAGAAAAGTACATCATGAAGCTACTGAAGAATACAATATGAAAGATGCCAAGCCAATTGAAACTCCAATTAGAACCAATTCAAAGATGGATAATGATGGCCTATTCCTTTAGTTAATGAGACCATGTATATAGGGATTATTGAATCCTTACTATATCTACTGCTAGCAGGACAGATATTGTATTCAGTGTGAGAATATGTATGAGATTTCAGGCTTTCCCAAAGGATTGTCATTTGAAAGTTGCAAAAAAAATTCTCAGGTATCTGAAAAGGATAGGGGACCTGGTCCTGTACTATCCATCTGAAGACAGTTTTGATCTGATAGGATATGTTGATGCTAATTATGCTGGATATTTGGTGGATAGAAAAAGCACCTCAGGAATGGCTCATTTTCTAGGCTCTTCCTTAATCTCATGGGGTTCTAAAAAACAGAATTCAGTTGTTTTATCTACTGCTGAAGCTGAGTATGTGGCTACAGCTTCTTGTTGTGCTCAATTATTTTGGATCAAATAGCAACTAAAGGATTTCAGGATTGTCTCATACACTATCCTTCTGATGTGTCACAATACAAGTGCTTTTAACATGACTAAGAATCTATTGTAGCATAAGAGGACCAAACATATTTATGTAAGGCATCATTTTCTGAGAGATATTAAGAAGGGAGCTATTTTCATAATGTTTTGCAAGACTGAAGATCAGATAGCAGACATCTTTACTAAGTCAATTTACAAGAAATAATTTGTGAAAAACAGGTTGAGGCTGGGGTTGATCAAAATAACCTAACCTACTAGATGGATCATATTTTTTCCACAAAATGGCCATAATTAGGAGACATGTATCCTTGAAAAGGTATGTGTTTGTTGGTCTAACTTAGTACCATACCTTTTCAGGTATACACGCATGGGAATAACTTTGGAAGAGAACAGTTACGACAGACACAAATTTACGGACCCACTCAAGAAAGAGAGAGACCTGGTCCCATCTATCAAGTTATTATCGTGAATGTGCATTTTTTTGTTCTATCAGAAAAAGTCGTGTCTTCTCTTTCTGTGTCAGACAATTGTCTTATCTTAAATATAAAAATGAGTCACCCCAAAATTGGAATCAATCTTATCTTAATCTTTCAAAAGTTCATCCTTATGCGTATTTGTTCTTCTAATTCCTTTTCAAGATTTGTGGTCTATTTCTTTCAAAGGAGCACCTTATCTTAAATAGTCATGTCCTCAGACTTTAGTGTAGATAAAAATTGACTCTCAAATCTTCTTCAGAGCTCCAAGCCTGCTTCATCCTTCACATCCCTATCAGGACAACATATAACTAAACCTGTCTTCACAACTACCTCCCTGGATGAACCTTAAATGAATGAAATCCCTAAGAAAATAAAGCCTTTTTATGAGCTTGCTTCAAACTTAGAGGACAGTAAAAAGGCTGATCTTCTTTCTGAAATCGTATTATCTAGAAATCTTTTTTTCTTCAAAGAATCAACCAAGTTAAGTCATCCTATCCCTTCAAAGCCAGACGATTTCTTTACTCAACTAGTTGATGAAGATTTATTCTAGAAAAAACATAATCTTTTCGGAAGTATAATGACTAGTGAACATTGGGTTGCTAAAAATCTCATTTTGCTATAAAAAAAACCCAAAAGGGAGCCTGTTTGGTCCTAAGGAACAAGATGTCAGTATGAAACAAGAAGTTCTGGAGTGAAATCTAAAAGACTTACTAAGAAGTAATAAACTTCAAAGGGACCTGGTCCCAAAAAGAGGATAATGGCTGAAAGGGAATCTATCAATACTTCTAATAGCAGAAAATAAGAGAAAGAAAGAAAGCTCATGCCAAAGGAAGTTAGAAACAGGTACTTGAGAAATCAAAAATTATTGACTGGGAGGGTTTTTGACTCAAGTATTTTAACAAAACCAGACATGATGGAATTAGTTGAGCTTGTTAAATATCAAAGATGGCTCCATCTTATAGAAGCGCCTATTTCCACTGTCTTTGATGAGGTAGTCAGGGAATTCTACTCCACATTGGACTTTTCTGAAGACAGACTGAAGATGACTGTTGTGGTTCAAGGAAAGAAGCTAAATCTTGATGCCATACTACTTGGGAGAATTCTAGATGCTCTTATCAATGGTGTAAGGATTGTCTCAAAACACAACTCTTAATAGCGTTTATGGCGAATGTATCAAAGGTTAATGAAAAATCTGTAGCTGCAGTAAATAGAAAATTAATCAAAAGAGAGTTGCAATTAATCTTTGATTTTGTTAACAAAGTGATTCTGCCTAGATCATAAATGAAGAACATTGCTTCAACTGTTGATTTGTATGTGATGGAGTGTCTTAGCAATTTTGAGTCGATCAGTTTGCCTGCTTTAATAATGGAGCACATACATAAAGTTGTTCATGAGAAGAATGAAAGACATGCATACCTTATGAATATTGGTTGAATAGAGTGTTTGATTATTTTAAAATTGCCTGTGAAAATGGAACTCCTAGAACTGTGATACGGTCTCAAAAATCTGATCAAAATTGAGTGTGTGAAAAAAAAATCAGGAACCATTTCTCAAGAAGAGCTTAACAAAGAAATAAAGGAATTAAAGATCAACACAGCTGATAAGGATACAGAGATTAGCAAATTGCATATGACAAAAGTGTCTCTACAGAGCTTAGACCTGAGAATGTTGAACTAAAGAAGAGAGTTTCAATCTAACAGAAGAAGTTCTTAGCTTAAATGCAGAGATAAGGCTGCTAACCAAGGAATTATTATACTGCCATGTTGCAGAAAATAATAAGATGGCTCTACTTCTCCAAACCCTCTTCCCAAGTCCTTCTATCAAGACCCAAACTAGGGCCTGGCCGTGATGAATATTCCGAACCATGAAGGCCCGGAAAGCACTTCTCTATCTGTTAATCATGCACAATATTCATATAATAAAGAAGATGTAGAAACATAATTTGCTATGGAAACATGGTCAACTCTGAATTCAACATAATTATGGAAACTATAAATCAAATGCATCTAAATAACATCTGGCTCAATTGCAAAATCTCTACTACATGAAATCTGACAACTATCTGAAACTGGGACAAGGCCCCCAGTAGACCAAAACTGACATAAGTGAATAATCTGAGAAGACAGACCTTCTGGAATAGAGAAGGCTCACCACTGCACAATTTGATCAGCTATATGAATTATGTACTGCTTATCTGGATCCCTAAACTGAGTCTCAGAACCTGAGAGGTAGAGGGGAGAGGGTCAATAAGATGTACTGGTATGCAGAGCATATCCAAAATAATCATTTATAAATCAACATTTATGAGAGCAATTTAAAACAGTTCATAAGTATATCATGTAGTAGGAATTCACATGGGCATTTTAAAGACTCTGCAAAAATCATCTCAGCTCTGAGAAATCTGTGTTACTTCTGCGCTAGATAGTATACCCTACAACTCTGAAAAATTCCATGGACTATATGAAAACTGTCATTAACTCAGCAGCGAAGCCCCCAACCCAAGTGTGCCACAAAGGTCGGAGTCTCTGAATCTACTACGCCACATGAATATTGCCAGCGTACAATAATAATCTACCCGTATCAGCAAATACGATTTTAGGATAAGAGTTTCTTGAACTCGCGCCTTCTTTGGGTAACTACCTAACCCTCTTTAAGCCCCTTTTTTAAAACTTTATCAAAACATACAGTCTCTGAAAACATGCTCTAAAATCAAAATCTGTTATGACATAAATACATATGGTATCGTCATACCATTGACTTGCAAGTCACATCTCTGAGCCATTATTAGTCTATAGTAAATCTCTGTATTCAAAACACAAGTTTCGAGACCAGCATTTAAATAATTCAATTCAATGAATCTTTTTTTTAAACCTCATGTAAACACATGCATTCTTTCTCATACACACAAGAACATATTGATATCAAGAAACACCCTTTCAACAATTCCAAATCATGGTCAAAGGCCAGGATATTGCAAAAATATCTTTCAAATGACAAAACCATAATCTTTAATTCAATACAAGAGAGGGAGTTCATAATTTATGCTCTCAGCAATCTTAAATCTCAAATTCATACATATACATATATATGTAAATCAATTTAAGGGAAAAGACCACAAGGCCAAAGCAATAGTCGCATTAAAACTTTCAAAATGCATAATCAATAATATAGTTTTCAAAACCCCCATAAATTACATGTATCAAAACCTTTAAATCATACTTTAACAATTTCAAGCCCATGTAGTTTTTAGGATAAACCCCACATACCTCGATTATGAAAAATAAGGGATGATCCTTTAAGCCTATGGCTTGAGGATTCCAAATCTTTTGTCAAGTTTGAAAACCCACGGTTGAATCTTGAGTTTCTTGGAGGAGAAGTATATGAACTAGGGTTTTTGTTTTGAGGAAATCTTGAGAATGTCATATATTTTGCTTGTAGGGGTCTTAATCTACAGTTTGGACGATTTAAGAGGCTTGAAAAAAGTCCAAATTATCCTTTTTAACTTCTGAACGCAGCTGGAAAAAATTAAACTGGGAACCCGATTTTATGGGCCACCGCGACGCGCCACTATCGCGGTAGCTCACTGGAAATTGACGAATAGGAATTTGGGATCCTTTGCGATGCGCCACTATCGCGTGGTCCCACTGGAATTTGACAATTTCTAATTAAACCCTCTCCGCAACGCGCTAAACACCAGAATGACGATGTTTTACGACTAGTACATAAAATAGTCATAACTTCTTCACCGAGTGTCCGATTGGAACGAATCTTATATCGACCGAAATCTTATTCAGTCATCTACAAAATAAAAAGTTGAAATCTAAGGGATTCCATAGGGAAATAAGTATAAATCATTTTAGAAGCCAATGCTTGATATTTTAGGGACAAAATTTAGCTAAGAAAAACTTTGGGGCGTTACATTATCCCCCCTGGGAACATTCGTTCCCGAATGTTGACGTGGGATATAGACAAGTATAATTTCAAGAATACTAAGGCATAGAAAGAATAAGTCAAGGATTGTACCTTCCATTTCGTCATTCATTGGATTAAAAAGGTTTGGGTATCTAGCTCACATGTCAACTTCTGATTCCCAAGTCGCTTCTTCAATTTTTTGGTTTCTCCACAACACTTTAACTGAGGCTATCTCTTTGTTCCTCAATCGTCTAACTTAGCGATCCAAAATCTCTACAGGCTCTTCTTCATAGGATAAGGAGTCTGTCACTTTGATCTCTTCGATAGGCAATACTAAAGAATGGTCTCCAATACACTTCTTCAACATAGATATATGAAATACCGGATGAACTAAACCCAAACTAACTGGCAATTCTAGATCATACACAACTCCACCTATCCTTCTCACAATCTGATATGGTCCTATATAGTGAGGATTCATCTTACCTTTCTTCCCAAATTGCATGACTCTCTTCATGGGAGAAACCCTGAGAAACACCCAATCTCCAACCTCAAACTCTAGATCTCTTCTCCTAACATCGACGTAAATGGTTTTCCTACTGCTGTTGCAATTGAAAAAAGAGCCTCCTTTACAAAGAAATTGGGTGGCATCTCCGGCATAGATATCCATGCAATACCTATAGTCGTTTCAATATCCGGTTCAAACCAAAGGTCCGATTTAAGGGTTCTCATCTGCCAATAGATCTCTTTAGCCTTTATATAATATGCTGCAGTAGATATTAGATTAACATAATCCTTCTTTATGCTTAATCTAGTAAGTATATGACGTGAATCCAATATACCAATGTTACCATCTCCCTTAATATTGCATTGAACAGGAATACACTTTCATAATTCAACTATATCAAGTTTACTATATGAAAATTTACCAATTACTGCATATTGTAAATTTTCTTGCATGATAAGGGTCTTCACTTTCGAATTTTTCCATATAACACTAGACTCCCCTTCAATAATCATTACTGGTTTTGGAGGGATTCGTTCATTCACACTGTTGCATTCTTTTGGTTTCAACATATTAGCATATGAAACCTTTTAATTAGTCACTTTATCATTCACCTTACTAGTAGTATCTCCAACTTTGATTACCGGTGGGTTAGACCCACCGAAAGTGGTGGCCATGTCGGTCGATTTTCCTTAGAGTTTAGGGTTTTTTAGAGAGAGGATTTTTTTTTGAATTACTTAAAACTATAAGTAATTCACCTTCGAAATTTTGTTTGACAAAAAAGTACCTCCTATATTGTTTTGGTTAGATCGATATTGTTGTATGGGGTGGATGTTGGCCTGTTAAGAAGGCACACATCCAGAAGATGAAGGTGACGAAGAAGAGAATGCTTTGATGGATGTGTGGGTATACTAGGAAAGATAGAATTAGAAATGAGATTATTCGAGATAAGCTGGGAGTGGCTTCGGTGGAAGCCAAGATGAGGGAAGTGAGGTTGAGGTAGTTTGGTCATATGATGAGGAGAGGCACGAATGTCCCAGTGCGGAGGTGTAAGAGGTTGGCTAGGGATGGATTCAAGCGAGCTTGAGGTAGACCGGAGAAAAATTGAAAGGAGATGATTAGACATGACATGGAGCAGCTCCAGCTTATAAAGGATATGACCCTAGATAGAAGTTATAAAGGAGGTGGACTAGGGTAGAGAGTTAGTATGAGTTTAAGGTGTTGTATCTTTTGTTACATTACTTGGTGTATCTTGTTTACAGTATTATTGGATGTGTTTATTTATATTGTATCTTGCCCATTCACTATTCCTTGTATAAATTGTTTTATTTTGAGTCGGGGGTCTATCGGAAACCTCTCTATCTCATATCTGAGATAGTGGTATGAACTGCTTAACACTTACCCTTTCCAGACCCCACTTGGTGGGAATATACTGAGTATGTTGTTGTTGTTGCAGCAGCACATTGTGGGTGCCCATTATATAAATTTCTAGATAAGCATGAAATCAAATAAGCAGCTTGCAAATAGCTTAAACAAACATACAACCAGTTCAACCATGCAGCTCACAAGCAGCTCCCAAAATACCCTTGCAATAATTCCTTCAAGCTTGTAGGAGAGGAACCACCACCTAATGGTGCTTTTACGAAAGTATGGTCACCAATGACTAATACCTTCTCGAGACTATCGAACCTGGAATCTACTTTCCATCGCTCTTTTTAGGTTGGCATAATATAGAGTGTGTCAAGAAAGAATACATACCTATCATTTTTGGAAGGTTTGGAACCTTTACTCAACATAGAGTCCCCGGTGGATTTCTTTCTCAACTAATAAATATTTAGAATCTTGGGTTACTAATTAGTGGAATACTAGGCAATCCGAATTTTTCTTGAATACTATTAAAGAAAAGAGTCTTCTAGCCTATAAGTACGTCGCTTATATTGCTCTCCCACAACCCCATTTTCACGATTTAGGCTGCTCCCATTTCGCTCGTCGACGGGAATCATTTTTGCTTTCTTTTCCTTTAGCTAATAAGATGTTTCAGTTTGCCAAGTTGTCTCTTACCTGCCAATGGATTCAACACCCGAGCATATTTCCTCCGATATTCTTGAGGCTCAATTCCAAACGGAACTAAAAATAGAGAAAACCCTTCATTCAGACAAAGTGCAAGACGAGTCTCTTTTTGAGAAAATGCACCAAATTAGGGGGAAATCCTTCTATCTGTTTGGGAAGCCATAAAATAGAACCATCTGATCTAATTCGTTCTCAATAGCCACGAGATGATCATCTTAGGGTGTCCTTTTGTCGACAGATGCTCTTATTACACATTGTCTCTGAAGGATGAGAACCAACTATGCAACATCTACATCGAGAATTCAAGCATTGTATACGTTATCATAAAGAGATCCGTCGTTCCTAACCCTGCTTCACCTTAATTGTTACTCGAACAAGTAAAAGTTCTTAGTCCGAGTGGGGATAGAATTTCTCTTTTGCATGTCCATGGAGTTTTGAAAAATCCAAACATCTAAGAGAGATAGAGAGGTAGCCGGACAACTTGTAAGCAGCTTTTGAAAAGTTCTGCAGCTGCTTGGTGATGAGCCCCACAACTTTTTGCTTCTGTAAATATTAAGTCAATTCAGTTCATTTGAATATTAATTTGAAGTGAAATAAAATCTCTCTTCCCCACCTTCTTTGGTTATATTTCTTATTACCTTATTATGTTATTGTTATTATTATACAACACACTCTTTGTGTTTGTGCTCTCTCTCGGGATAGTACATTACGACTACGAAATAAATATATCAAAAGATAGTCATGCGCATTGAACTGCAGAATCTGTAGATTGTGGTCTGAAGTTTCAGTTAATCTCAAAGGTGTTAAAATGATAATGTTTTGAATAGATTGTAAAAATATACTATAAGACATGGACACTTTCCAACCCTAAAAACACCTTCGCTTTTAAGAGTTCATGCCTATAATTATGCTATCCATATTCCGTCAATATTTTAACCATGAGCTGTTTTTATTACCCCTGAACTATAACATCTCCTATCTAAAACCTCCTGTAAAGCAAGTGTAATGGAGCCACCTCACTATTACTTAATAATTGTCATCTGAATTATTAAGATTCGGAACTAAAAAACAAATACACAATTATAATTGTGACCTCAATGATTAAGATTCAGACCTTGGGTTATTTGAATACATATGAGATGTGAAACTAGTTTGAGCAACGGCCAGAAATGTAAAGATCAGAGTTACTACACAGGCAAGGTCTTTTATTTTTTCTTTTGGTGGTGGGGGCACAACCGCCCAGGCAATGTCTCTTCATCATACTGATTGGTTCAATTGACAATCTCTATTCCTGTAAAAGGTTCTCCTGCATGGAGTTGAAGTGCAACGTCTCCAACAACCTGTAATTTAACAATATTACCGTACAGTATTACACGTTCCATTTCAACAAGATGTCCTAATGAACAAACGAGCCTAAAATATTCCGGTATCAGGCAGCACTACACCTCTCCATATGCTTTTCAGCCTACGGAAGTAGCATGTCCCCAAGAAACTAATGGATGCCAAAGGACTCTTTAAATATAGCTTTGGTTATTCAACGAAATTGAGTGAACTTGAGAAATCTAGTGATTTCGCTTTTTGTTAGAAAGATGTACATATGGGGTTGACAATGATATCTCTTTGCAGACATGTTTATACTATGTTGTGATTTATTTATACCACAAAACCTCATCTAACAGAAAACACTGGCACTTCATAAACTACTTAACTTTCAGGAGATATGAAAACAAAAAACAAAGGAGATCAGAGAAGGGCATAAAGAAAATACTGACATTTCAAACGTGGGACAAAATAAAGATGAGCCAAAGGTTTTTTTTAGTATGCGAACATTTTATACCACCTATAATTTCACAATGATCAAATGAAATTGGCACGAAATGAAAAAGCATTTTTTAAAAAATCAAAAGGGATTCATATCCTGATACCTCAATTTAGAACTTACCTTGCCCATGTATCTATAGGATAATTCTGTAACACCAGCAACATGGGGTGTGATTATAACATCTGGAAATTTAAGGATAGCATCATCAGGATCAAATGGTTCAGTCCAAGCCACATCAATTCCTAAACCGCCTAAATGTCCCGATTTGAGATGAGTTAAAACAGCATCATAGTCCAAGAGACCACCTCGAGAGATATTAATCAGAATGGCACCCTGCAGCAAATGAGAGCATCCAAAGTTACCATAATTTAACTAAATATTGATTTTTGCTTCCTTGCAGACACCACTTCACTAACAGCTCCTGAGGAACACTTTCATTCTTGCGAATGAGATCCTAGGGGGAACTTTTTCTCTTTTTCCTTTTTGGTAAAACCTTTTCTTCATATACATTGAAATGAAAAAGAACTACTTGAATAAATCAGTAAACTGGATAGATTGTTAATGGTTTCTATGGTTCTTAGGTTGCCAGGTTCAAGAATATATGCAGCTTCTCCTGATCAAATAAAATAGAAGTCAGAGGCTTGTGGACTGCAAGCAGAAAAATACTTAACCATGATAGTCAAACCTCAAGCAGAACTATAGTAACATATAAAATAGAAGTCAGAGGCTTGTGGACTGCAAGCAGAAAAATACTTAACCATGATAGTCAAACCTCAAGCAGAACTATAGTAACATACATTGTGATGGCCTATCAGGATTGAACTATAGTAACATACATTGTGATGGCCTATCAGGATTTTGACTGCAAAAAGAAGCATCTTTCTCAAATGCATTGATCAATGACGCAGTTGATGACAGAGTACATTACGTTAATTTATAAAAGTTTCCATCTTTCCTTTTCTTCCCCTTTCATTATGCTGGCCTAAGACGCATCTCATGGAGTTCTCCATGACCGAGAGGTCTCAAAACTAAGAAGAAATCCTTTAACAAGGAGAACTCATTCAAACAGTCCAGCTTTCTAAAATTGAAGTATACAATCCAATTTTAGATGGAACATGCCTGATTAATATGATAAGAAAGTGAAATGCCCAAATATTGGCAATGCATCTCACTTAAGATACGCCTATTTGTGAATGTCTCATCAGCAATTCTGTCCTAGGGTTGCAAGTACACACCAAAGATACACCTATTTGTGAATGTCTCATCGGCAACTCTGTCCTAGGGTTGCAAATACACACCAAACACTTGTGAGCTCTAAAGAACAAATTCTAGAATCTGAAATGTAATTATTATGGAAATATAAGTATGTGCTGGTGCATAACCATGTATTAGCAAAACACACAAACACACATATACCGACAACAATTAATCAAAGCCACTGGCTGGCATTGTACAAGGGGAATAATGGGATACATGCCCAGACAAATGAACACCTATGAAAGGAGAAAAAGGGATGCTGGTACATTTTCTACCAAACCCAAAACCTGGCAGATTCTACCTAGGGGTAGAAAATTTGATGTATTATAGTGTAACCCTCCCAACCTGCCTAGTTATCAATAGGTTGGGTTGGAGATATACAATTCATGGCTATTGAATGCGCAACTGCACCCGGCCAAAAGACGGGCTGCTGAACAGTTCCCAAATCAAGTTGTTAAGTTCCCCAAAATTTACCCATGAAACATGCCGTTATACAATTCATGGCTAATGAATTCCCAACTGAACCCGGAAAAAAGATGGGCTGCTGAACAGTTCCCAAATCATGTTGTCAAGTTCCCCAATGTGAGTAATAATGGAGAAAAAAAAAATTATTCCTATTCCTATTCATATTCTAACACTACTCCTCCTCAAGCTGGTGCATTCAAGTCATATGTACCAAGCTTGTTACAAATATGATTACGAGGACTGGTGAGGGACTTGGTGAAGATATCTGCAAGTTGATCACTTGACTTTACAAATTTTGTAACAATATCTCCCGAGAGTATTTTTTTCTCTGACAAAGTGATGATCAATCTCTATGTGCTTGGTCCTCTCATGAAACACTGGATTAGATGCAATATAAAGGGCTGCTTGATTATCACATACAAGTTCCATCTTACCAATTTCTCCAAATTTTAGTTCTCTCAGTAATTATTTGATCCAAACCAGCTCGCAAGTTGCTGTAGCCATTGCTCGATATTCTGCTTCGGCACTATATCGAGCAACCACTCTATTTCTTACTCTTTCAGGACACCAAATTACCTCCTAATAAAACACAATATTCAGATGTAGAACGTCTATCAGAGGGGGTGATCCTGCCCAATCAGCATCTGTATATCCAACGATATGTTCATGACCTCAATCCTCGAAGAGTAGTCCTTTACCTGGAGTTAACTTTATATATCGCAAAATTCGAACAACTGCATCCCAACAACTATCACAGGGGGCAGTCATAAACTGAATTACAACACTCACCGGAAAAGAAATGTCAGGTCTAGTCACTATGAGATAATTCAACTTTCCAACCAACCGCCTATACCTTTAAGGATCACTGAGTGGCTCCCCCTGTCCTGGCAGAAGTTTAGCATTTGGATCCATAGGAGTGTCAATGGGTCGACATTCCATCATTCTTGTCTCCTCAAGAATGTCTAAAGCATACTTGTGTTAAGAAATAACAGTACCTGATTTGGACTGAGTAACCTCAATACCTAGAAAGTATTTCAGTCTGCCAAGGTCTTTAGTCTGGAAATGCTGAAAGAGATGTTGCTTCAAGTTAGTGATACCATCTTGATCATTGCCAGTGATAACAATATCGTCAACATAAACCACTAAATAAATCTTCAGAATGGCAATAAAACATTGAATGATCAGCTCTCCACTACGAATCATGCCCAACTCCTGAATCACTGTGCTAAACTTTCCGAACTAGGATTGAGGGGACTGTTTCAAACCATAGAGTGACTTGCGCAATCGACATACAAGACTACTAGACTCCCCTGAGCAACAAAACCAGGTGGTTGCTCCAGATAGACTTCTTCCTCAAGATCACCATGCAGAAAAACATTCTTAATGTCCAACTGATAAAGAGGCCAATGACGAACGACAATCATAAAGAAAAAGACGAATTGATGTTATTTTAGCCACAGGAGAGAAAGTGTCACTATAATCAAGCCCAAAAATCTATGTATATCCTTTGGCAACAAGGCGAGCTTTCAGCCGATCAACCTGACCATCTGAACCAACTTTGACTGTATAAATCCAATGGCACCCAACAGTAGATTTACCTACAAGAATGGAAACAAGCTCCCAAGTACTACTAGTATGTAAAGCAAACATCTCATCAATCATAGTTGGTTCAGATGGTCAGGTTGATGGTTGAGATGGTCAGGAAGGGAAACAAGCTCCCAAGTACTACTAGTATGTAAGCAGACATCTCATCAATCATAGCTTGTTTCCATCCTGAATAGGAAAGTGCTTCACCTATAGTCTTAGGAATGGAAATAGAGGACAAAGATGATACAAAAGCATAATGGGGTGATGAAAAGCGATGATAACTCAAGAATAATGTCGGTTAGTATTACGAGTGAATCATATACCTTTTTGAAGTGTAACTGATTGGCTAGAAATGCAAGGCAAGGCTGCGTACAATACGCTTTATACACTTTTATACACATAGTATTACGTGTGATACACTTTTATACAAGGTATATGCACAAGAAGGTTGCTTATATGGAGTTGGTGGGGAGCAAACATGAGGAGAACAAGAGCACAAAAAAGAAAAAGGCATAAGCGGCTAAGACGGACGCAAAGTTAGTGGTTACAACGGCTAAAACGACATTATTTGAGCGCCTGTATGGAGAACTACACGCCAAAGGCGAGGATAAGAAGTTGTATAGGCTAGCCAAGGCGAGAGAGAGGAGCGTCCGTAATCTTTACTAAGTGAAGTGCATCAAAGATGAAAATGACGGAGTATTAGTGGAAGAGACATATTAGATGAAGATGACATACTTTCATAAAATCTTGAATGAAGAGGGCAACACAAATATAGTGATGGCCTTTTTTATTTGTCGTGGTGATTCAAGGTCTATCGAAAACAACTTCTCTATCTTCACAAGGTAGGGATATGGTTGCGTACAATCACCCTCCCAGATACCACTTGTGAGATTATACTAAGTATGTTGTTATTGTTGTGTATACATTTTGATACACAATTATAAACATTCATACAAGGCAGATACATGTTTATATAGGTGTATAAATATTGTATAAAGGTGTAGAAACGTTGTTGCAAAAACGTTTGGTATCCGGGTGTAAACTAACGATGTGGCTACATGAGTGCCAAGTGCTGTGTTGGGTGGTTTATTTTTGACAATTTTCTAAAAAAGATAAATGTCTTTTTTTAAGATTTATATCGTTGCTTCTTAATGTCAAAAAAAGGGTAGCCTAGTGCACTAAAGCTCCCGCTATGCGCACGATCCGGGGAAGGATCCCACCGCAAGAGCGTATTGTACGCAGCCTTGCCTTGCATTTCTACCAGAGGTTGTTTCCAACGCTTGAACCCGTGACCTCCTGGTTACATGACAGCAACTTTACCAGTTACTCTAAGGCTTCTCTTCTGATTCTTAATGTCAATTTGCAATAGATGCAAAAATCTCTTGAAGTGCTTTTAAATATTTTGTGATAAGAAAAAAAAATTACCTTTAAAATTTTCTTCATTTTTCAAGAAGATAACTTAATCATTTACTTCACTCTTTTAAAGAAGATAGATCAAATTTTGTTTAGAAGGAAGGAATTTATATGCTTTATGACATGGTATTCGTGTAATCCTAAAACTAAGAAGAAATAACAAAAAGATCAAAATTAACTAATCATATTATACTAAAAGAGGAAAGCTCCACTCTTCAAAGTTGGATTACCATTTTACCTTACACTAAATCAAAATTTAAGTAAATATGTAATTAATTAAATACTTATTAATTAAATGTTCTCACAATCTTTTCACCTCCTAGCTTTATTACAAACTAAAGAGTCAAAGTGGCCAAATTCTCTGTAAGAAGCAAAGTGGTCAGTTTATAACATATGATTAATACATAAGAAAACTGATGAAGAAATTAGATGGCAAAGCCAATTTATTGCGAGTTGAATTTTTTCTTTAACGTATTCCTTTCAACATGCATTTCGTTTGCACTAATGATAAAAACTTTCCACATTTCTAATGAAATATAAACAATGCAAAGATTATAGTGGTTATGTAGCTTAATGAAATCCTAAATAAATGCTAAATAATTGCTAGTGTTGCCAAACCTTTTGTTTTCCGTCATTTAGTATCAATTTAACTCTAATGATGGATTATTAAATTTGCTCATTAAACAGCTTATATAAATAGATATCACGAATGTTCCTAACCTTCACAATTGGATGACACCAACTCACCAGGTATGTAACAAATTATCCTTGGTCTATCGGTTATACTTTCATTTTGTTTGCTCATTTTTTTCTCAAACCATTAACTAATAAAGCGAAGCTTTTCCATATTATACGTCAATTTTATGCAGAGATCACATTTGTTATTTGTTATGCAAAAGGAAAAAACTATTTTGTGAATTTAATACAGTGAATATAAATGTAGCAGTGATATGATTATTCTGACATGAAATTGTGCTTCAAGTTCTTAGTTGAATCATGAATGAGTCAATCCCTTTCAGTTCTGTGACAAAATTGACAGAAATATAATCACTTATACTGTCTACATAATATTATAAATTCTACTTAGATAGTAGACTTAAATTTATGGTTTGTTATTATGCCTGAATAAAGTTAGAAAAGATAGAAGTACACTAGGGAGAAAAGAGCAAGTTTAGGAATTACAAGCTTTTCTTTGTTCCTCATTTGCTGCTTTTAATTTTCTCCTCTTTTCAAGTTAAATCGCCTTCCTTTATTTTCTGAGAATTAGTATTAAGTTTATAAGTGGGCTTGAAAGAATTCACTGGGTTCTTACAATTGTGAGAGTAAAGAGTAGACCGAAAATAAACACAATCTGAATAGTGATTATCTTTTGATTTCACAAATATATTGATCACGATTCTATGAAAGATTGTGAAATGAATCAGGACAAAGCTAACCCTTTTAGTAGAATGATGATAGAAAACTAAAGTTATTCCTTAACTAAATGTGCCAAATTTGGGCCTTTATGCCATTTTCCCTCTCAGTACTAAATCATACTGTAAATATCTCGCAAATGTTGTTATAATTGATGATATAATTGTATCAAGGATATGCAATTATTCTTATCTGCTATATATTTTATTTTCTAATTTATGTACTAAGAAAATGTAATTATGTACTATTTAAAATTTTGATTGGGATACACGTGCAACACACGTGCCTAGAAACTAGTAAGAAAGAAAAGAGACCGCCAACCTGACATTTGAAAGAATATGGGCTTTAGTCTATTTACATAGAAGAATATCATGATATTTTATTTACCCAAAAAATATAAAAGCTTAGTCAAGTTGCACAGGTTGAGTTACAACCATTGTTTACCCATCTTGACCCCGCCCATTATAACCCAGGTAAATATTTTGGATGGGTCAATAACACGCCTATTCATTTATTCAACCCATTTAAACCCACTCAAGATTAGCCTGACCAGCCCCACGGAGGAATAGAATATAATACAGCTAACTTCTTCCTGACACCCCTAGTTTCTGGAAAGAGATGTCCACTTTAAGCAAAATTAGCAATTAGAAAAGGAACGCGAGAAGACAAACCTTTCTCATGACAGATATAAAATCATTGTTCACGATGCCAGCCTGCAAGTGAGCAGCATATTGTTAGGTCTAAGCTTGCAAAATATATTGATCGAAAGCACATGATTTCCTGACAACACAGTAAGAAAGAGGAGTCTTACAGTTTCACTGTTCATGGCTAAGCAACATACAACAATATCAGCTTTTCTTGCGAACTTCAAGATATCAGCATGGCTTCCCCTCTCATCAACCAGGTCAGCATAGCAGTCATTCTCAACAGACGGTGCTGGAAACATACATATGCGGTTCCTATCAATATTTTTAGAAATAAATGTAATCCACAAGGTTTACTTACCCTCAGATTTGCTTGAGTCATGTGCAAGCCTGCCCCAACTCCGTTTGGTAGCAAGTATTTTCACATCAAATGGACGTAGACGCTTCGCCAAATGTATCCCGATATTTCCAAACCCCAGGATAAACACCTATATCATAATGCAGAAAATGTCTTCTTTTTTTTGAAAAGGGTAACTTAATGTAGAAAATGTATTAAGACATAACAAAAGTGCAACTCTTGCACTCCAGACCTAGTAATCAACAACATTCAAGCTCGCGACAATGTCATTGAACTCTTTTCATTTTTGATATACAGAGAAAATGAAGCCAGTTTCTCCATCTATTAGAATTTTTCCACTTGACGTAGCAAATTTGAATGTGCACTATGTGTTTATTCCCATAAAAAGAGTGAAGGTGAAGTTGGAATTAGACAGGATAATGGTGCCTACTGCCTAATGCAAGCAATTCAGATATATAGTTCACACTCTTCCCGAGAAAATGACATGATAGATGAAGACGTAACCCATAAAATCAAAATATAATGATCGAAATGGAGGCGCATTACGAGAGTGACATGTTAAAGGAAGATACCCAAAATAAAGGGCAGCCCGGTGCACTAGCGCTCCCGCTATGCATAGGGTCCAGGGAAGGGCCCGACCACAAGGGTCTATTGTACGCAGCCTTACCTTGCAAAGTGAAATGCAAGTTCTAAATCATTGGGTAGTATATAGGACTAAATGTTGAGCCCTCTAAAGCCCGACATATCTATAAGATGTGTTTCATGAAAATACAGATACTAAAAATAAATATGTGATCACACAAGATTGGACAAGAATAGAAATGAGTACTGCCAATAAGTGTGCAAATAACAATCAGAAGATAAAATAAGAGAAGGTTGCCCGAGATGATTCAGCTATGTACTTTGCAAACCTTCAATGTGTTGACTCCGCGTGGGTGAAACTATAATGATTGAAGATGTTACAAGTAGATTAGGTAGACCTAAAGTTACATGGGAGGTAGTTTCTCAAAATGAACTACAATCTCTCGGAATACATGTGGAATCAACTAAGAAGAGATCAGAATGGAAGTAAGGAATTTATGCAGATGATATCGACAAGTCATAATTAAGACTTGCTGTTTCTGCACTCACATAGGTTTAGTACTTAACAAGCATATTTGTGATCCAATTAAAAAGTTGTATGTCAGCATAGTGATGAGTCTGAGATTTAGAGAATCTCTAGTTGTAAATTCCCTAATTTGCCTTATAAGAGAAATTATTTAGCATTGCAATGAAATGGGTCCAATAAAACAGAAAAAATATACGAGGATGCATATAGCTAACTGTAGTTGCTCTGAATTGAGGTAGAATTGATTTTAGATGATATGTGGCAGCAAGTCTAATAACAATTACAAATGCAGAAAAATTGATGTGGTTCCCCCCTTTTTATAAGGGAAAGGTTCAAATTTGCGATTTGTCTTAAATATGTCCTCCATTTACCTATTGGCTGATAGGAGCCCCCACCCTTATCTTTTCTTTCAAATATGTCTCTCCCACTAATGATTTTTCACCGTAGATCTAATTTGGTTGACATGGTAGAAGCCAAATCAAAGCATATTTGGATCTTTCAATTGTTCAGGGCTCAGACAAATTTGGACCACCACCACCACCAAAAAATACACAAGACCCATTTTTACCATCTTCTTAGACAAAAGGTTTTTACAAATGACCATGCTTGAAATGCACACAACTAAAAGCTAAATCAATGTAAGTCTATTTTGCAAGAACAAGCAGCAAATCAACACAATCAAACTAAACTTTGTTTTCCCATCTCTCTAAAATGAGTATTTCAAGTACTAATCAATTACTTATACGACAAGTGAAATTAACAGAAAAGGTTTTCTTATCACAATTTCAAATAGAACTAATCAGTGTTTTATTATCTAAAAACCATTTGAAAATGGAAAAAGGAAAAGATAGAACCCAGTATTCGATACTCTTTACAAGCTTGGCTTGTAGTTGTACTTGACCCGCCACATAATTCTCAAATGACATATGACAGTAACCTGAATTTCCCTAACATTTCTGTCTTTCTTTCTTTTTTGAATTCTTTTATTGCAATATTGCCTGCATTTGAAACTTCTTAAACGTCACATTTTTCCAAAATCCACCTGTTTTAGTCCTTTGATTTAAAATATTGACCTAATCAATGGATTGTACCAACATCGAATTTTTAGAAAATGTTCACCACATTAATCATTTAAATAAGATAGAATAAGCTAATAGACACTTATACTTGCACCGATTTGTCATCCGGGTCCCTCAACTCCCCAAAGTTTCATCCAAACACCTGAACTAGTCCAAAACTTACATTTCAAACCCCTCTGACCCTACATGTCTCTTAACCACGCTGATAAAAATATCCACATAGGATATAACATGTGACCACATTTTTAATTTAAGAACTATTTTTAAAAAAATCCATTTTTCTTCCTCAAGAGAAATCCCTCCTCCCCCCCTCCCCCGCCACCCCAACTATTTCTCATTTCTTTCTCTTCCATCCATCACCATCGTAGATGACTGTCCACCTCCACCAACTTCTTCCATGAGTGGTCTCGGTATGACCATAAGTTTCTCAAACCACTACATAGATGAAATTGGTATAAACCAATGAGCACACCAAGAATCAAAAGCTAAAATTGATACTGGACTGAAGATCCAACATGTATTAGAGGGGAGATTATTGACTATTATCAGAAACTGTATATGGAAACAGAGAATTGGGGACCTGTCTACAACTTTGTAAATTGTGCAACTATAACAAAGCAGGAGAAGGATACTCTAGATTCTAGCTTTGAAAAGCAGGAGGTTCTGAGTTGTCTGAAGTCGTGTGCAAAAGACAAAGCCCCAGGTCCCGATGGTTGTACTATGGATTTCATTCTCAACTGTTGGGAGATAATGAAACAAGACATCATGGCTTCATTCCATAATTTTCATGAACAAGAGATTTTTGAAAAGAGCTTTAATGCAACATTTATAGCTCTAATTCCAAAAAAGAAGGGAACAAAGGAATTGACAGATTTCAGACCTAGCTGTTTGAATGTTTGATGGATAGTATCTATAAATTGTTCTCAACGGTGCTGATTGAGAGACTAAAAACAGTGATGGCAAAGCTAGTGGACTCGCATCAAATGACTTCTATTAAAGGGAGGCAAATTACGGATGTTTGTTTTGGTGGCAAATGAAGTTGTTGACTCAAGAATCAAACAGAACAGACCTGGTAGTCTATACAAACTGATATAGAAAAGGCATATGATCATGTCAATTGGGAGATCCTTTTAGATATATTGCAGAGGATGGGTTTCGGATGCAAGTGGATTAGCTGGATCAGAAATTGCATTGCTACTGTATGTATTTCAGTCCTAATCAATGGATCAGCTGCTGGTTTCTTCAAAGCTGAAAGGGGGCTAAGACAAGGTGACCCCTTGTCCCCTTTTCTGTTTTGGCAATCGAAGAACTAAACAATATGGTGGAGATTGCAAAGAACACTCGCTGGATTAAGGGCTTTGAAACAGACAGGAGGGATAACAGTATTATGGAGATAACACATCTGCAGTTCTGTGATGCAAATGTGGACCAATTAAAGTATCTGAGGGTGATCTTGGTTCTATTTGAATGTGTGTCTGATCTTCATATCAATTGGAGGAAGAGCTCTTTGTTCCCAATACATGAAGTCACAAATATGGAGTCATTAGCTTCAATTCTGGGAAGTGGAGACTTTGCCAACTGTATGTCTTGGCATGCCTTTAGGGGCAAAATTGAAGTCCAAGGAAATTTGGAATGATGTCATAGAGAAGTGTGAAAAGAAACTATCCAGGTGGAAGGCCCAACACCTATCACTGGGAGGTAAAGTCGCACATTAATTCTGTGCAGATGCTCTACCCTCTTACATGACGACTTTATTTCCAATTCCAGCGAGTATCATCAAACGACAAGACACCAGTAGATGATCTTCTCTGTGACAAGGTAATAAGGAGAAGAAAGGTTACTATTTACTTAAAGGGAAGGCCCTTACAGTGAGCGAAAAGAAGGGGGGATTGAGAATGAGAGATTTGAAATTTCAAAATATGCACTTAAAAATGAAATGGCTATGGAGATGCACAAAAGAAGACCAAATGTTGTGGGGAAGGGTCATCAAAGCAAAATAAGAAGAAGATATGTGGATGACAAAGGAGATCAACAACCCTTATAGGGTCAAGCTTATGGAAATCTATCAGAGCTCTTTGGCCATTGTTTAAGAAAAAACAACAGCAACAACAATAAACCCAAAGTATTCCCACACAGTGGGGTCTGGGGAGGGTAAGATGTACGCAGTCCATACCACTACCTCCGGAGAGGTAGCAAGGCTGCTTCCGATAGTTATTTAAGAATAAACATTGCATTAGAATTGTAGATTGGAAAAAAACTGATTTTTGTAAGGATATATGCTTGGGATTGAGAGTCTACGAGAGAAATTTCCTGACATATACAACCTAGCACTCCACCAACACATTACAGTAGCAGAGTGGGTAAATCAGGGATGGGACATTCTCCTCGGAAGGATGCCTAATGATTGGGAATTGGGTAGGGTGATTTCTTTTTACAATTCACCGGGAACTTGTGGTGTTTTACTGGAAGGGTGGATTGATACAAGCATAAGGAGCACCAAGAGTACAAGGTATTATCTAAGGGCCAAGGCTTCGGAATTAGCAAGCAATTGAAGACTTTTTGGAGTATTTTGAAGCCTTGGTCAAGAGAAGGAAGGAGGGGAACTTATACACTCAAGAGGCGCCTCAAGTGAAGGGCATTGAAGACATTTTGCACTCCAAAATAACACTCAAGAGGCGCCCCAATTCCCTCTCTCATTAAGGGTATTTTTGTCCATTGAATGTAATAGTATAAATAGACCATTTTACCTCTCTTTTTATTAGACTTTTGATGACATTGAATATTACTCTTAACATGTAGTTTTTAGTCTCTAGTTTGTAGCTTGAATCCAAAACTTGGACCTTAATACATTTGGAAATGGATTTTCACTTGTATTGGGTTATTTGGCAAGAAAGGTGTGCTTGAGGAAGTGTGAGTCCTTTGGGTCACCTAAGAGAGTGGTTTGAACTTTCATTTGTGAGGTGTGGTTGGAGATTTGATACATCTCCTTTCGTTAATCATCTAGTAGAAGTAAGGATCGCTCTACTATCTTTACATTCATGCAATTCTTCTCTTTCATCTCCTTTCCAAGTGTTATTTTCTCTTTGTATGTTTGCTGTTTTTTAAATCTTAATATCCATTTCGTGTGTTTGATAGTCTTTAGGCTATCATTTGGTATCAAAGCCTTGTTTAGGGTTGTTCCAACATCCCTAAATCTTGGTTTTAGTGTTCTTATTAAGAAATCTCAACAAAAATCCGAAAATACAAAAAAAAAGTGTTGTCTTGTGTGTTTGTTGTAGATCCGAAATTTCCAAGTTAGATCTACAAGTTTTTATTGTGTTTTGTTGGTTTCTTGTACTAGATCCTTGCTCTCTAGTACCTAGGGAGTCTAGATCTACTTTTAGAGTGAAGTTTGGTTGAGTTTGAGCTAAAAGATCCACCATGTGTTATGGATATTTCTGCACACTTTGATTTTATTTTAGATATTGGTTTTGGCCATGGTTGGGGGCATGTCTCAATCGAACTTTATTACTCTTTTGGTTAGAGGCTTTGTGGTACTGCATGGGTTGGAATGGGTGGGATCGATATTGGTGTCGTCTTGGCATTGGAATAAGCTGGTGGGCTGACATCATTGAACATAATTTCTCATTGTTCCATCATATTTTATTTTAGGATTAATTATATTATGTTTTGGAACTTATTTGGTTATGGCCTGATTTATGGCCTTTGAAATGGTTTGGTACGGTTGGGCAGTTGGTATGGGATGGTTGGACTCAGTTGGGCCGATCACGGTTGTGCTCCTATCCCAGAGTCTTCATGTGAGTCGTTACACTATATTGTTATATGCTCAAAATTCAGTCAACTCAGGGAAGGCGATAGAAGGTTGGGTTAGATAACGAGGGTGGTCTCCGGTCCCGGTCGGACTTGGGACGCCCATTACGACAAGGACCCCGATCAGGTCGTGTCAAGATACTAGAGACCATCTTTTGTACCTTAGATAGACTCAGATGTCCCAAACGTTTGTGAATTACGTCTGGAGGGTCTATAATGGAGCATGCTGTGAAGGAATTTGAAAAGGCAAGATGATAAAGGCCTTGTGATTCATGTCCTGTGCCAATCATCTATCTCATACTGCGTTCCTGCATTAGAAAAGAGTCATAAAAAAAAGTTATGCTACAATGAAGGGCACGTGGCAAACGACTAACAGATGAAAGATTAAAAGGACTACAACAGAGTCTAGAGTGAAAGAAGATAAGGGTTTGGCTTGTCCAACTCCTTTTGGTTTTGTTCGGATCCTATTGGCTAAAGTAATAGCAGAAAGAGATTGTGAATAAACAATATCAAACAAGAGAAATTTGTTATAAAAAATATGACCAGAAGCACCTAAGTCCACAATCCATGATCCAAGAGTACTAGACTGTGAAAGACAAGCAAAAGGATTACCAGCAACATAAGCATCAGCCTGGGCAGCCGAGGCTACTTGTGGAGATGTCTGCCTACTTGCTCGATGCTGAAGGAACTCATCATATTCAGTTTGGGCAATATGAGCATTATTGGATGGTCGATTAGGCTGTGGAGAATCTCCCATAAAGGAGTTATTACCTATCTTGCTCGGACTCTTCAAAAATGTCAATGCGTGCTTGTCGGATTCTTCAAAAGTAGTGTAGTTTTAGAGAATCTGACACTGGTGCGGCATCAAAGTAAAGAGTCCCGCAACTTAGGTTATTACAGTTCTTAAAGAACGTACATTTAAGTATATGATTTTATTTTGGATCTGACACACTCTCTCTCCAACATTTCACCTTTAACGTTCCAATCTTAACGTTCACTTCGTCGGACCGACAGATTCCGGCGCAGCCGCGCCGGCAACAGTTAAGGGGTACTATCTCTCCCCCCAGTTTCTCTCTCCCGCCAGTTCTCCCTATCTTCCCCTTTTCCCTCCCCTTTTTGTCAGTCTCGTCACTACTATCGCCGGCAGGGTTAGGGTTCCCGCCGGCTCGACTTCGGCGTCGGTGTAGGTGTGCATCTAGCGGTCAAGCAGGTTGGTACGACAATAGTCGTGTCCCAGATTCCGGCAATACACAGTCGACGATCCGGCGACACTCCGACAGCGAACCAACCGCTTTTTCAGGCGACCTTAATCTGGCAACCAGCTATCAACATCAAAATTGACGAAACCAGTAGCCCGCAGGCATACCAGTGACATCAAAACTTTGATTTTAGTCTCTTCATACAGCTTGGCTTATTTATATTATTTTGGTTCTTGCTTCTTCTTACTGGTTTCCTTTTCCGTTTCTTGCTTCCTGTTCGTGTGATTAAAGTGGTGATTGGATACTTAGCCTATTGGTGGTTTTTGTTGTATTATTGTTGTTATTGTTATTGTTGTGCTGTACTGGCTACTACGACGATTAGTGTACTTTGTGAAGGCCTTCGCCTTCTGTTTTCGTACTGTGGCTTTGTCCGTTTGTTTGCTGGTGAGGGGCTTTAATTTGGTTTTTGAGTAGTAGCTGGAGGGGTTGAGGGTGGATTAGGGTCATGTCCGAAGGGGTTGGGGGTGAAGGCTGTTTTGGGAGAGGGTGAGGAGGGGAAGGGTAGGTGTGGGGTATAGATCGGGTGTTAGGGCAGGTTTGGTGAGGGATTTTAGAGGTAGGCGAGAGGCGAGAGTAGATAGGTTGAGGGTATGGTCTTGGAACATTGGGATCCTTCAGGGTAAGTTCGTAGAGCTGGTGAAGATTCTTAAAGAGGTGGAGGATTAATATTGTGTGTGGTCAGGTGACTAGGTGGGTAGGATCCAAGGCTAAGAATGTAGATGGGTACAAGCTGTGGTACTCAGGGAGTGAGGGGCGTCGGAATGTAGTGGGCATCTTAGTGGATGAGGAGCTGAAAGGTCAGGTGGTGAAGGTTAAGAGGGTCAGCGTAGCGCTGATAAAGATTAAGTTGGTCATAGGGGGTTCTATACTGCATGTGTGCAGTGTGTATGTGCCACAGGTGGGCTTGGAAGAGGAGGTGAGAGCGAGATTTTGGGAGGTTTGGAACGAGGTGGTGAGAAGCGTGCCTAGCTCGGAGAAGATTGTCATAGCAGGGGACTTCAATGGCCACATTGGGGTATTACCGGGAGGCTACGCTGATGTGCATGGAGGTTTTAGTTTCGGTGATAGGAATGGTGAGAGAGCTGCTCTGTTGGATTTTGCGAGGGCTTTTGGGCTGGTGGTAGTGAATTCGAGTTTTTCGAAAAAGGAGGATCACCTGATTACCTTTCGAAGCACGATAGCTAAGACTTAAATTGACTTTCTACTGCTTAGGAAGAGGGACAGGGCATTATGTAAGGACTGTAAACTCATTTCAAGTGAGCATCTTTCAACCCAACACAGGCTTCTAGTGATGGGACTTGTCTATCAAGAAGTGCAAGAAGAGAAGATCCGGGGAGGTTCGTCCTAGAATTAAGTGGGGTAGCTTGACGCCCGTTAGTGTACTGGAGATAGGGAAAAGGTGGGGGTTTGGGGTTGTGGAAGTGCAGGGGGACGTGGATGTTATGTGGGAAAGGGCGGCCAACTATATCACGGAGACTGCTAGAGAAGTGTTGGGGGTCTCGAAGGGTCGGGCAGGACGTCATAAGGGAGACTGGTGGTGGAATGAAGATGTGAAGAAGAAAGTGGAGATTAAGAAGGAGGCGTATGTTAAGTTGATTGAGAGTAAAGATGAAGAGGAGAAGCGGGTGAATAGGGAGGTTTACAAAGTAGCAAGGAAGGAGGTTAAGTTAGCAGTTACGGCGGCTAAGTCGGCAACGTTCGAGAGCTTGTATGCGGGGTTAGAGGAAAAAGGCGGGGAAAACAGGTTGTATAGGCTTGCTAAGGCTAGGGAGCGGAAGGGTCGTGACCTCGACCAAGTAAAGTGCATTAAGGGGGAGGATAGTAGTGTTTTAGTGGAGGATGTTCACATTAAAAGGAGATGGCAGGAGTACTTTCATAGCCTTTTGAACGAGGAGGCGGACAGAGGCATTGAGCTAGGGGAGCAGGAGCACTCGGAGAAGAGCCGTGATTTCAGTTACTGTAGGCATTTTAAGGTTGAGGTTCAAGAGATTATTCGTAGGATGTGGAGAGGTAGGGCGACAGGGCCAGACAAGATTCCGGTGGATTTTTGGAAGTATGCTAGTGGGGCAGGTTTGAGATGGTTGACTGATTTGTTTAACGGCATTTTCAAGTCTGCGAGAATGCCTGAGGCTTGGAGATGGAGTACGATAATTCCGTTATATAAAGACAAGGGTGACATCTAGAGTTGCAACAACTATAGGGGTATTAAGTTGTTGAGTCACACTATGAAGTTTTGGGAGAGAGTGGTTGAGCGGAGGCTGAGGAGGGTCGTGTCCGTTTCGGAGAATCAGTTTGGATTTATGCCTGGTCGTTCGACGACAGAGGCAATCCACCTAGAGAGGAGATTGGTGGAGCAGTATAGAGAAAGGAAGAGGGATTTACACATGGTGTTTATCGAACTAGAAAAGGCGTATGATAGAGTCCCAGGGAGGTTCTTTGGAGATGCTTGGAGGTGAGAAGGGTTCCGGTGGCGTACATCAGAGCTATTAAGGACATGTACGATGGAGGGAAGACCCGGGTGAGGACAACGGGAGGAGACTCTGAGCAGTTTTCGGTCGAGATAAGGTTGCATCAGGGATCGACTCTTAGTCCGTTCCTTTTTGCGCTGGTGATGGACATGTTGACGCGGAGTATTCAAGGCGAGGTGCCTTGGTGTATGCTATTTGCGAATGATGTAGTGCTGATTGATGAGGCGCGGGGGGTGTGAATGACAAATTGGAGGTATGGAGGCAAACCCTTAAGTCTAAGGGGTTCAGGTTGAGTAGGTCAAAGACGGAATATTTGGAATGCAAGTTTAGTTACTTGAGGCAGGAAGACGAAGTGGTGGTGAGGTTGGACTCCCAGGACGTTTGTAAGAGGGACATTTTTAAGTATCTTGGGTCTACGATTCAGGGGAATAGTGAGATTGACGAGGATGTCTGTAAGCGTATTGGAGCAGGATGGATGAAGTGGAGGCTCGCCTCGGGGGTGTTGTGTGATAAGAAGGTGCCCCCTTAAGCTTAAAGGCAAATTCTATAGAGTGGCAGTCCGTCCGGCCATGTTGTATGGAGCAGAGTGTTGGTGAGTCAAGCGCCCCCACATCTAAAAATTGAAGGTGGCGGAAATGAGAATGTTGCGTTGGATGTGTGGGCTTACTATAGGGGACAGAGTAAGGAATGAGATTATCCGGGAGAAGGTGAGAGTGGCTTCGGTGGAGGAAAAAATGCGGGAAGGAAGGTTGAGATGGTTTGGGCATGTGATGGGGAGAGGCGTGGATGCCCCAGTTCGTAGGTGTGAGAGGCTAGCTTTGGATGGCTTCAGGAGGGGTAGAGGTAGGCCGAAGAAATACTGGAGGGAGGTGACTAGACATGACATGGAGCAGCTTCAGCTGACTGAGGACATGACCCTAGATAGGAAGGTGTGGATGGCGCGGATAAGGGTAGAAGGCTAGTTTGAGTGGGGGTTGTAGCATGCAGTTAGGAGCGATCTTGTGTAGTCGGGGAAGTAACCCTAGGACTGTACATAGGTAGGTGCCTTTTTTCTTATGTCTTAGTTCCTATTTGTCTTATTTCGTGTCGCCAGTATTTTCTCATATTTCGTATTTCTACGATTACTATTTTTATCATTTCTTATTCCTGATTTTCTTTTATGTCACCCATCCCCCTATTTACTATTCGTTATCTTGAGTCGGGGGTCTATCGAAAACAGCCTCTCTATTTCTTCGGAGCTAGCGGTATAGACTGTGTACATCTTACCCTCCCCAGACCCCACTTTGTGGGAATACACTGGGTTTGTTGTTGTTGTTGTTGATTAGGCTGTGGAGATCTTACTTGCTCAATTCCAAAGGAACTCATTATATTCCTTTACAGCAATAGGATCAAAACTGGGTGGTGGACCATGCAAACTATGACATGTCCAATTTTATGACAAGAACTACACTTCGATCAAGATTTTCCAGAATGACCTCCTCGCCGATTTTCCATAGGCTAATATGTTCATATTTCTTTGGTTTGAGATGCAAGAATAAAGGAGTCAACAGTAGGTGATGAAATTACTTTGTGAATGGGAGGCGCGGCAAGACGAAGCAGACGAGAATAACTCATCAATTATAGGAACCGTAGGACTAGCTAAAATCTGATCAGGTACAGCATCATGGTCAGTAGAAATTCCAGCAAGTGTACAAACTAAAAACAACATCTGTCTGTGCTCTTGTTGTTTTTCCACATCTGCAGTGACAGGCATCAATGTATCAAATTCTTCCATGACTGCTGCTTCTACTTGTCCCAGGTAAGTAGACATATTATATTCTTGTTTTTACAAGTTGGTCATTCAAGCTATCACATCATAAAAACGAGATATGTCATTAATGTATAAAGCACGAGCCTTTTCCCAAACTAAATAATATGTCTGAAATGGAAGAAACAAGGGCATCAACTTGGAATCAATAGATCGTCATAAGAGACTACATAATTGAGCGTCAACTTTCTCCTATTGTTCTTTAGGTTTCGCATCTTCTGCGCTAATTTTGCCTTTTCATCTACCCACACTAGCCTTGTTCTTTAAGTGATCTTGGACACCTTGACCTTTGCACCACAACTCAACCGAGAAAGCCCGGGCTAAACAATTTGAACTTTCCATTAATGGTTCGGAAGTGATCATAGGACTTGAACTTCCGATTCCAGTAGTTTTGGGGCAAAAAACATCATACCCAAAAGACATCTTGCAAACTTCAACTTAAAAACACCAAGAAACAGAATATGGATGTTCAAAACTCTCAGGAAAAAAAATACGAAGTCCCCGGAATTAGGGTTCCGACAGTTGGAATCTGCAAATACTTACCGGAATCTAGAAAAAAGTAATTGGCCGGAATCGGAATAGATCGAGACCCCAACAAAAAAAGAACCACTCAAAAATTCTATCGGAGAAGAGCTCACGTGCCAGCGTGTGATAGATCTCGCCGATTTCTGGCAACCGCGTGGGAGCGCGTGGATGGTGATTTTCTGGTGATTTGGGTCGGGTTTTTTTTTTGTCTAAGCTTTCCGATCCTCTAGGTGGTGGTGTATTTTTCACACAACCCATAAAATTAAAAAAAATGACAAATCAAAATCAATCACCGGAATTGACGTATGGTGACTAAGTTTTCTTTTCTGAAGTTTCTCACCAATGCTCTGATACCATGTGAGAATTAATGGAGAGAAAATATTATTGAATTGCGTGTACATAATTACATCGAGACCCTATTTATAGACACTATAGTACAATCCTTTTCCAAGTAGGATTTTTATATGTTATTCCTATTTCTACTCATATTCTAACAGAAGCAAATTTGGAAATCCAAAATACCATTAAAGGTTTCATGTTTTGTTTGGCTTCTGGCGAGAGAAACAACCCTCACAAAGGATAGGATTTTTATATGTTATTCCTATTTCTTCTCATATTCTAACAGAAGCAAATTTGGAAATCCAAAATACCATTAAAGGTTTCATGTTTTGTTTGGCTTCTGGCAAGAGAAACAACCCTCACAAAGGATAACCTTTTGAAAAGATATATGTAACTATATCTATGAAAAAATAACTATTGTCGATGGTTCATTTAGTTGGAAAAGGAGACATACCATTGGAAAATTCCTTTATACTTAAAAATGTCCTTCATATCCCAAAGTTATATGTAAATCTTATTTTTGTCCAAAAAGTCGCTAAGGATTCCAAATGCCAAGTAACTTTCTTCCGTTCATATTCTTTATTTCAGGAACAGAACACGAAGGAGATGATAGGGTGTGCTACTGATAAAGGTGGTCTTTATTGTCTAGATTTCCACAATGATGAAGATACAACTAAGAATTCCTTATCTAGCTCATTCTTGTCTGAATCAGTTATGTCCAACAAAGAGACGGTTAGATCATTTGTCCTTCTATGTAATCAAAAAGATGTTTCCATCTTTGTTTAAAGATTTGATTGTTGAGCCTTTTCATTGTGATGATTGTGAAATTGCAAAACACTTTTTTCTCTTATTCATAGTGAAGTGATATTTGGGGACCTTCTCCCATTCCTAATATTTCTGGTGCTAGATGGCTTGTGTCATCCATTAATGATTGTACAAGAGTAACATGGATCTATTTGTTAAAGCAAAAACCAGATGTCGCCAAATTCTTCCTACTTTTCTAAATCTGATCAAAACCCACTTTGATGTGTCAATTAAAAGATTTTGATCTAATAATGCTAAGGACTACTTCAATCAAAACCTCTCTGTTTTGTTTTCTTCCAAGAGGGAATTGTTCATGAATCTTCATGTGTCACTCCTCAACAAAATTGAATAGCGGAGAGAAGAAATGGTTTGTTACTTAACATTACTATATCACTATTGTTTCATAAAAAGGTTCCAAAACAGTATTGGGGAGAAGCTGTCCTAACTCCTGCACATTTTAGTAACAAAATACGATCAAGAATTCTGAACTTTAAAAGTCCCCTTGATACTCTCAGGAATTTCTTCCCGAATTTTGAAATTTCCAATAAATTGGTTCCTAGAATCTTCGACAGTGTTGCTTATGTTCATATTCATTCGCATAATAGAGGCAAATTAGATCCACGTGCTCTTAAGTGTGTTTTCATAGGATATTCTCCTACTCAAAAAGGCTACAAATGTCATCAACCATCATCAAAGAAATTCTTTGTTTCAGCTGATGTCACATTTGATGAGAGTGAATCATTTTTTAATCATTCTTACAATCATGGGGACTCATTGAATAGAGAGGGGACCTCTAGACTTTAACACTATTTGATTTGTCTATTTCTAGTCATGTCAAATCCTTGTCTGGATCACCATTTCTTCGGTCACCCGAGTCTCTAAATTCGAATGAACCCATCAAGTCTCCTAATCTGGATATAGATAATGGAATTCTAGAAAATAAACTAGAAGAAAGAGGCTAATTGATCAAACTACTCAAAGGCAATCATCTCCTCAGGTTACTGCTCCTACTACCCATCCCAAACCTGTTGAACCATCAGAAATACCAAACCAAACTGATCATGAAGAACATAACCAACCCAATGACCTTAACCTTACCATTGCATACAGAAAAGGAACCAAAACTTACACACAATACCCTTTGAGCCTTTATGTGACATATCAAAACCTATCCCCAAGTCATAAAGCTTTTCTCTATAACCTCCACACAATTCCTATCCACAGAAATTTGTATGAAGCATTATGACACAAAGAGTGGGAGAAAGCTATGAAGGTAGAAATGTAAGTGTTGGAGAAAAACAAAACTTGGAAAATTGTAGAATTACCAAAAGGGAAAAAGTTGGTGAGGGTGCAGATGGGTGTTTACTGTGAAATATAAGTCAGATGGGTCCATAGAAAGATTTAAAGCACGATTGGTAGCAAAAGGTTTACTCAGACCTATGGAATTAATTATTTGGAGACTTCTACCCTAGTGGTAAAAATGAATACAATAAGAATCTTATTATCAATGGCTACAATTTTTAATTGGAACCTACAACAATTTGATGTGAAAAATGTGTTTTTATATAGAGACTTAAATGAGATCTATATGGAGGTACCTCCCGGTTTATGTGGATGACACTATAGTAAATATGTGATGATTCAAAGGAGGTACAAAATCTAAAGAAGTGTTTACTCGAGAAATTTGACATCAAAGAGCTTAGAGCTGGGGAAATTAAAGTATTTTCTGGGAATCTGATACAAATCAAACCATGAACGAACGAAAATGGCACAAAACAATCCACAATGCAAGAAGAAACCGAGGACCCAAAGGAGAATAAGTCTCGGCAGCAACAACAACAACAAGAGAACAAGATAACAAGGTGTATATTACACCAAAACAGCCACACAAGATGAATAACAAGATGATAACAACAACAACACTTAAAAACAGCAACAACACAGCGGCTTTGAGATCACAAGAAACAAACAACAAATGGTTTCACTAAAACAAAAGGATAGGTAGTGTGACTAGATTATTACAAGTTCTAAGAACTAAGGTGTGTATCAAACACCAAAACCCTTAACACAAGTAATAACAACACCGACACTCTTACGTGGACACAAAAGGGACGTCAATCTCCCCAAGCACCTACGTTTCCAAGCCAATGAACATAACACAAGTGAATACACACTTTTGTTGTCCTAGTTTCGGGTTTGGCCTCAAGAGAAGAGAGGACTTGTCTTTCAATGTTATACAACTTATAATATCATCAAAAAACTAATGAACTAACCCTAAAATGTTCTACTTATAGCTATTACAAAATAAAATGTGAAATGTCCAAAAAGACCCCTTAGTGAAGGGGAACAAATAGGCACCCATCAAGTGTAGACTTGGGGCCGATTTTGGTGTCTTAGGTCCTCCTTTCTCACTTCAACAATGCCTTAGCTCGGGTGGACTCTTGACACACTTGTACACCTCCATCTTCGTGGTCGTGCCCGTATTATCTCCCCTTCTTGAAAAAGGATTCAACCTCGAACCCATACCTTTCAAAATCAAAGAGAAGACAAACAAACACACATCCTCATGGCATGAGCGTTAGAGTTAGCAAAATAAATAAATAGCATCATCATGCCACGGTGGTACACACTTGAAGTACAACCAAGAATCCTTTGTGTTAATTATGAAAAGCTTTGGTACAACATCACCAAGGAAGTGGCCAGGATAGACATCAAGAAATAAGGAACAAAAATCGAGACTACTCCTTCCACACTCTAAAATGGCACCGAGACCAAATGGTAGAAGTAGCCAAGGACACAAACCGAGGCTACCCTTTCCTCCCACTAGAGTGTCTTCCTCACAATCACACACAAAACATTTTCACAAGAACAATCACAATTAGGGTTCCCAAGCAATTCAAGTTCACCTTCACCCGATTGTTCCTTTTCTCGGTTTCTTTGAGCAAAGCCATCAATAAGGCCTTCATCATACATCATGCTCAAAGAATCATATCCAACCCCACGATCAACTCGATCAACACCAAAAGTATCACAAAATGAAGACTCATGCACTTCTACACTAGGCAAAACCACAACTATATCCATTTGGCTAATACTAGCCACATTACAACATTCTACGTTTATAGGAACGTAGGAGATAGCATTTTTACCTTGTAGCTCACATGAGCTACGGCCTTCACCTTGGTGCGGATCATGGCAGCCCACTTCAACCTTTGGGAAACTCTCATCACAAAGTGCTTGGACAAGGGGAATTGGATTTGGTGGGATAAGTGTGGGTATCAATTGGCGTAGCATTTCAAGGTGTCGTTTGACATTTTCACAATTGTCATTGAAGCTATCAAACGTGGCATTGAAATTATTATGGCACCTAAGACAAGACAACAACAAACTAGTTAGCTCAAAATAGCCTCACCACACTCGCACTCCTTGATTACCTCACACGTAGCTTCACAAGTGTTGTAAGTCGGCTAAAGAACCCGTGAGGAGTTGAGGGTTGAGTCTATTCTTGTCCGGAATAGATTTTAGTTTGAAACTCAAACAAATCTTGTAGGACTTGAGTTAAGAACTAACAACGATTCAAAACGTCAAAAAGGCACACAAATGACGCAAACACGAACAAACGGACTCAAAACTAACTTATAATCTAGTAGATGAGTACTAGCTAGTCAATTAGTATTAGAATCAACAAACGAAACTAAGGAACAAGAAAAGAAATTAAGAAATCTGAAATTTGAGCTCAAATTCGATGCGTGAACAATAAATAGGTGACATGGCAGTACACTATTGGTTGCGGTTTTGTCAAATTTTTTATTTTCTAGGTTCAAGTCTTGACCAATTTACAATTTGGAATTGATGGAATTTGTTTAAGGAAGGGAAATATAGTCTTGGAGCCCTTTTTCAAATTCAAAAACAAGACTTGACCTTCTTTGTACTTTCTCCTTGAAACATGGTCCTTAAATCATAGTGGTTGAAAAGTGATTAACAAGTCTTTGAGTGGTTGTAAGTCTTTCAAGACTAACAAGTACTTACACCTTTTACCTTCACCTTTCTGGATCTAACATTCACTTTATGTTTTAACAATATATGAAGGAGGTGAAGAACTTCAAGAACAACAACAACCACACCAAGAACAGCAACAACAATCTCCAAGAACAACAACAATTTCACATGGCCAACTCCCAAATCCACAACAACAATGTTCAACCACTACACGGCCAAGTTGAGGTTCACAACAACAACATCAAAATGCAAACTCAAACTTAGCTATAGACTCAATGGTATTAGTGAAGGATAAAACTAACACTAGAAACACTCAGAACAAAAATCTTGACCAAGAACACAATTTCGGTCAAGACACAAAAATGGACAGATTTGCTTCTTTTTGGATTTTTAGGTTTTTAACACTTTTTTTTTAATTTTCAAGCAAGCAAGCCCAAGATTGATCTTGTGGGAATAAAATCAGTCATGCTCTGATACCAAATGATACAAATCAAACCATGGAACGCACGAAAATGGCACAAAACAATCCACAATGCAAGAAAACGAGGACCCAAAGGAAAGCAAGTCTCGGCAGCAGCAACAACAACAACAAGAGAACAAGATAACAAAGTGTATATTACACCAAAACAGCCACACAAGATGAAGAACAAGATGATAACAACAACACAACAACATTGAGATCACAAGAAACAAACAACAAACGGTTTCACTAAAACAAAGGGATAGGTAGTGTGACAGATTATTACAAGTTCTAAGACAAAACCCTAAACACAAGTAATAACAACACCGACACTCTTACGTGGACACAAGAGGGACGGCAATCTCCCCAAGCACCTACGTTTCCAAGCCAATGAACACAACACAAGTGAATCCACACTTTTGTTGTCCTAGTTTCGGATTTGGCCACAAGAGAAGAGAGAACTTGTCTTTCAATGTTATACAACATACAATATCATAAAAAATCTAATGAACTAACCCTAAAATGTTCTATTTATAGCTATTACAAAATAAGATGTGAAATGTCCAAAAAGACCCCTTAGTGAAGGTGAACAAATAGGCGCCCATCAAGTGTAGACTTAGGGCCGATATTGGTGTCTAAGGTCCCCCTTTCTCGTTTCAACAATGCCTTAGCTCGGGTGGACTCTTGACACACTCGTACACCTCCATCTTCGTGGTCGTGCCCGTATCAGAATCGAAGTGGCACACTCAAAACACTCAAAACAAGGAATCTTTATTTCCCAACAGAAGTATGTGTTTGATTTGCTAAAAGAAACAGGAATGTTAGGGTGTAAATCAGTGATGACAACAACTGAATATAATCATAGATTGTGCAATGCTCCAAAAGATTCTGCGGTAGATAAAGGTTTGTATCAAAGGCTTGTAGGGAAATTGATCTAATTATCCCATACAAGGCCGGACATTGCTTTTGTTGTAAGTGTTGTTAGCCAATTTATGCATGATCCTAGAGAAACACATCTTCAAGTTGTCAACAGAATTCTACAATATCTTAAAGGAACTCCAGGAAAGGAATATTATTCAAAAGAGGAGGAGACAAAGATTTAGAGGCTTATATTAATGCAAACTATGCTAGTTCGTGGATCAAAGGCCATGTTCTGGATATTGTGCTTTCTTAGGAGGAAATCTAGTGACTCGGAGGAGTAAAAAGAAATGTAGTAGCCAAATCAAGTACAGAATTAGATCCATGGCTATGGGAGTTTGTGAGATGCAATGGTTAAAGATAATCCTCAATGATTTGAAGATAAGTTGGGAAGGACCTGTGAAACTATATTGTGACAATAAATCAGCAATAAGTATAGCTCATAATCTTGTACAGCATGATCACATTAAATATATTGAGCTGGATAGACATTTCATTAAGGAGAAATTAGATAGTGGACTCATTTGTACGCCATTTGTATCTATAAAAGATCAGGTGGACGATGTTTTAACAAAAGGACTGTCAAACAATGTCTTTCAAGATCTAATAAGCAAGCTAGGAATGGAAGATATCCATTCACCCGCTTGAGGGGAATATTGGCCATCATATCAAAATTTGATCCTCTAAGATCTTAGGATAATTGTTGTAATCTAGAATATCCTATCTATGATTCTCTCTCTTTATGTAAAATATATGATTTGGTACAATCCCAGATTTCATCGAATTTAGATGATTCTACTCAACAATCTCCTATGTATATAAAGCCATGTATATGACATAGAAATGTATGAATGAAATTATTCAATTATCTTATTCCACAGTTTTGTGCCAGTACAGCAGCAATTATTGTAAACAATTTAAAATTTTAGCATCCTCACTTCAGAATACTACACAAATGCAGCACCATTTACCTTAATAATTAAGGTATCTGCCAAGTGAACATGTTCGATGAAGCATTTGTAGCTCAGCCAACAAATTAGTTGATCCTAACTACTGTATCTTTCTATTTAATTTACAAGTTCTGAGCACGTCATATCTTGCAGCAATATAAGAAAAAAACAACCAGTGTCAGATGAAAAAGCGAACAACAATAAATCTTTAGCACTCCAAAATGAGATAACAGATAAATAGGGGGAAACAAAAAGTTAAACTCACTGTTTTCCCTTGCAGATTGTCACCAATTGGCTCCCCAAGCTTTTTCTGCTCCACAGAAATTTTCAATTGATGCTGCAACATTTGGGGGATGCCAGGTTAAAAGGAAAACAAAGTTGTTCACATGAGAACAAAAGATACTCTGCGGTACTTCTATACATTCAGGCTTCAGCTATATGTGTGTACTATCACTTCTACAACCAGAAAGATAAAGTAGCAAGCAGAATTAAGTATTCACACCCCTCTCTTTCCAGTCCAAATTACTTCAGATTTCGTTGAGATTCTAGGCTCTCTTATCCACTCCAGTGAAGTCATTCTCATTAGAAATGTAAACAAGTTTCAAGCAGACAGGTATTAAAGAACAGACCACAAACCAAGTTGCAGTACTTATTCTTACAAAATAGTGATATATATTCTTAATCTATCAACTTTACAAAGAAAGAAAGTACAATCTGTTCTCCGTGTAATTCTCAAAGAGTTCAGCAGAAGTAAACCCTTTAATTATAAGCTTAGTGTCAACCAACTTGCTTACGAAGGAGGCCCAAGATGAGATATATGGCCATTTCAGCACATGAAGCAGCATTTCCAGTTGCACCACCTGGAATTCTGGCAACCTTAATGCCATGCTTTGTGGCAGCATTAATGTCAACACCTTTATACAACAACATTATAAAGTATTTAGGCAATTATAAAAATTTAAAACAACTAATTAGCAGTGGAAGAAATAATATCAAGATAAAAGACAACAAAACAAAACAAAAGACCATAGACAAACTGAAAAAGAAAATCAATTTGACCTTCTAGCCCAACTCCAAATTGCATTATGAGCTTCATGCTCTTTGCATGGGAGAGGACATCAGAGTTCATCCGGAAGTTTTTAACCACACAAATTTCATAGTCACCAATCACAGCAGCCACACTTTCAAGTGGAACGTCATCAACCTACAAAGGAAGAATATATCACCATGCATGATTCGCTTATCAATTGCAATTAGGACCCTTCTAGGAAGATATTAGATAGGACCCAGGTTGGCCCACTTGCATTAAGATTGACGGGCTTCAATGTGAATTAAGAAGTTGTTTATGATGGAAGAAGAGCCCAAGAATAAGTCCAAGAATTATGGAGAAGCATGGGCTAAGTGCTACACATATTTCATGATTCAAGTCCAAGGCCAAACGAAGAAGATTTGGTTCATATGGATTTTGATTAAATTCGGAAACTTTTGCTTTCCTAGTTTAAAGATTTCCTAGTTTAAAGTTTCCTATTTTAAAAATTTCCTAGTTTAAAGTTTCCTAGGCTTATTTAGTTACATAAAAGTAGAATTCGGATCTCATGCTATTTGGGATATGTTTTTGCCCATACATAGGGATGGATTTTGTTTTTCAATCAGACAACATTATAATTATTTGAGAGTTTCTCTTCTTCACACCTTTGTGTGTGGTTACTTGGAATTTATCTAGCAACCTTATAAGAACGATTCTTCAGGAGGAAAGATTAATTCTTAATTAATATCTTTGATTTCTATTAAAGTTAATTAAAGAACGTGATTAGTCTTATAGTAATTGTTATATTTAGTTTCTTCGAAATAGGCGTCTAGATCACTTTTGATCTTAGTTCTTGAATTGAGTCTACCAGTATCATAACTTGTCTTAATCCGCTAATTTTGAATATTAAGATCAATTAGAGTTCTTAGCACTTATTTTGAAATTTGGGGGTTTTATTCTCGAATTTCACATGTCTTTCAATTCTTGTTTTTAATCTTAGTAATTTCCCTTCCACATTGTTTTCTTGTTTATTCAAGTAACTCAATTCTTATCATGGTATCAAAGTGGTTCTATCAAGGTTCGTTCTTGATAATCTTGGGAGTATAAGAAAAAATCAATTCTTTTTATTTTTATTTTTTGTTAAACTTGGAATTTTAAAAAATATATATATTTGTATTCTTAAGCTACATAGCCAAATTTAAAAAAAAAAAAAAAAGGAAAAAAGGGCAAGAAAACGAAATTAAAAAAAAAGGTTTCGCTTGCAAATTAAGAAACTCAAAATTTGTTGTCTTTCTTATTTTTCAGAAGAAGAATTAAAACCAAGAAGAGGGGAAATTTAGGGGTTTTCTTTTTCTGCATGAATTGATCTTTTCTTCTCTCACCAAACCCAATCAATCTGAGAGTTGGTAAATTTTTCTCCCTACATCTTACTTCTAAAGGGATTGCTACTAGTAGAGTTAATATATAAATCCTAAAAAAATCAGTCAAAGGTTGTAATATAAGTGGAAAAAGGCAAGAGAGGTGAGATCAATAGAGGGAAAAAACCAAATTGAGAAATTATTTTTCCTTTTGGAGATGTCTCAAACAAGAAAGGATTATGATGTTGGGACACAAAACGACATAGTCAAGGTACTTAGAAGGATTTCTGCTCGACTCGATGCATTAGATGTCACCCAAAATCCACCTAACTCGATGAATATAACTGATTTGAGGAGTAGTATTTTTCATACAAGGTGTGGGCTTATTGGGTAATATTTGCTCTATAATTATTGATTTTGCAAGTGGTGCTAATGTAATAAGTTCATACGTGGTGGAGAAGTTGGAACTTACATGCATCAAACACACTACTCCTTATAAGCGACAATGGTTGGAATGGTTTTGGTGAACTTAAGGCGAGTAAGCAATGCGCGGTTTCTTTCTCGAACTATCAACATAAACAAAAGATAAAATCAAAGAAGGAGAATGACACCAATTCTTTAAGTGACAAAGGTATATTCATGTATATTTAAATTAATTTTAAAAAGTTCGTTTAGCAAGATCAAGAAGACTAAAGCTGAGTTCTTCCACCTCTTTGGTAAGACCAGATGTTGACTAAATAGCAGAATCTTCTTCTTCTTGTTTTGTGGATGATGACTACTGAAGAATGACAAAGGGAGTTTTATTGGGAGATCCCAGAAGCTCTACTCCAGAGTACACTTCAATGTCCGGTCGATGTTGTCAATTCGGTGACTGCTACATTGGCTTCTTTTGCAATGCAAGCACTAGGCCATATTGGACTTTGCATCCCATTGCCTCTCCTGCTGATAGACTTCAGTTCCCATATTGGTTGTCTTGCATGAAAAGTAAAGCAAAGTGCTTGCTGGTAAGGATGTGAAAGCAGTTCAGAGAATTGTTATTTCTTTGGGACACTTGTGTGTCAAGGAATTATCCTCTTCACACGTAAATATTACTCTTGACCTGATTTTCAGTTAAGCCAGTCAACGGCAGAAGATGTTTAGTTTGCTGCTGGGGAGGCATTGTCATTTCTATGAGGTGGTGTTCCTGTTACTGCTAACATGATTCTTAAGAGTAATTACACTTTCCATGAGTTCCAACTTTTTGATGGGAGATGTGTCTTCTACAGGTTCTAGCTGGGTGGAATCTGAAGCCAATGAAAAAGGCCATGGTACAGTTAGAGATACAATCACTAGAAAGCTTTTTGACAATCTATTATACAGTAGCCGGAAACAAGAGTGCTGTGCTGGCACTGTCTGGCTTTGTCGCTGACAATGTATTGTCGTCAGCACCAGGCTATCCAGAAACTGCTTCCTGGCATCCAGGAAGCATTCTATCACCTTCTAGCTGAGCAGAACGAGCTTACCCAGGAGTTGGCATCTTAGGGACTTAGTGTTTGAGTATGAGCATGGTGATGCTTCTATGAAGAAAAATTTAGTAAATGCTCTTGTTGGTACTCTTACTGGCTCTTGGAAGAGGAAAAGAGCTGTTAAGCTTGTAGAAGATTCTGAATTGTTTCAAGATGGTACAATTGGTGAAAGTTCGAGTGGAGGGAAACTAAGTACTTATAAGGAGCTTTGCAACTTGGCAAACGAGATAGGGCAGCTGATTTATAAGTTCATGGACTTAGCCAATTATCAGGCATCTTTGAATTCTAAAAGAGGGGTGGCCTTTGGATTCTCCAAGATAGCCAAGCATGCCGGGGATGCTCTGCAACCTCACTTGCACGCTCTTGTTCCAAGACTCCTTCGTTATCAGTGCGATCCTGATAAGAATGTCCAAGATGCGATGACACATATTTGAAGATCACTGATTCCTGATTCAAAAAAGACAATTGACGAACATTTTGATCTTATTATGGATGAATTTTTAACTCAAAGCGGATCCCGATTTTGGCGATCACGAGAGGCTTCTTGTCTAGCGCTTCAGATGTAATCCAAGGACGCAAATTTGATCAGGTTGAGAAGCACTTAAAAAGAATATGACTACTGCTTACCGTGGGATGGATGACATAAAGGAGTCTGTACGAAATTCAGGTGACAGATTATGCCGGGCTATAACTGCTCTAACACTGAGATTATGTGATGTGTCTCTCACACACGTCTCAGAGGCAACAACGACAATGGAATTCTGTTGCCGTTACTGCTATCTGAAGGCATAATGAGTAAAGTTGAAAGCATTCGCAAGGCATCCATTGGAGTGGTTACAAAACTCACTAAGGGTGCAGCTATTGCACTTCGGCCACATCTACCTGACCTAGTCTGCTGCATGCTTGAAAGCTTATCAAGCCTGGAAGACCAAGGTTCAAATTGTGTTGAGTTGCATGCAGCAAATGTTGGTATACAAACCGAAAAGCTTGAGAATCTCTGTATATCAATAGCAAAGGGCTCTCCAATGTGGGAAACCCTTGATCGTTGCATTGATGTTATTGATTCCCAGTCGGTGGAGTTATTAGTACCTCGTGTCGCGCAGTTAGTTCGAGTTAGTGTTGATTAAATAACAGGGTTGGTGTTGCAAATTTTATTAGCTTGTTAGCGCAGAAAGTTGGTGTAAATATCAAACCTTTTACAACCATGCTGCTGATACTTCTGTTTCAACCTGTTTAGGAGGAAAAGAGAAACGTTCATTTGCAAATGCTTGTGCCACAATTTTGAAGTATGCAACCCCTTCTCAAGCCCATTGAAGACAACATTATAAATATTTGAGAGTTTCTCTTCTTCACACCTTTGTGTGTGGTTAAAAACGATTATTTAGGAGGTAAGATCAATTCTTAATTTGATATCTTTAGTTTCTATTAAAGTTAATTAAAGAAGGTGTTATACTAATTGTTTTTAGATTCTTAGAAATAGGAATCTAGATCACTTTTGATCTAAGTTCTTGAATTGACTCTATTACTATCATAACTAGTCTTAATTCGTTACTCTTGAATATTAAGATCAATTAGGATTCTTAGCACTTACCTTGAAATTTGAGAATTTTATTCTCGAATTTCACATATCTTTCAATTCCTATCTTTAATCTTAGTATCTTCGCATCCACATTGTTTTCTAGTTTATTCAAGTATTCCGATGCATATCTTTATCAAAGCTTACGTCGATACTTATCAAGTGTAACTGATGATTCTTGACTACATCATAAAAGTGTTCAATTTGATACATAGTATATGGAGTTTACGGCGTCTTTGGCAAGTCCATTGAAGTACTTATTGATAGGTGGAGAGGCATATATCATTCCCTAAGTCGTCTATTCATGAATTTTGTTGTCCTCATACAAGGAAGAGAGTTTTCTATTGGGATGATGATGTCCACATGTTTTACAAAGGTGATTTTATACATGCAAGGATTAATTAGGTTAAATGGACACATGATCACTATCTTGTTTTGTTCCTACCCTTGTTGCTTTCAAGTAATGAATGTTGTTTACTGTTGTATGTCTTCTTGATTTTGCAAGATTTAAATTCAAGGACGAATTATTTCCAAGAAGAGGGGAATGATAGCATCCAGGCTGGTCCACTTGCATTAAGATTAATGGGCTTCAATGTGAATCAAGATGCCTAAGATGGAAGAAGAGCCCAAGAATGATTCCAAGAATTATGGAGAAGCGTGGGCTAAGTGCTACACATATTTCATTATTCTAAGTCCAATCCCAAACAAAGAAGTTTAGGCCCATATGGGCTTTGATTAAATTTGAAAACTTTTCCTTTCCTAGTTTAGGAAGGTCTGGAGGACGCGAATTAGGGTAGAGGACTAGAGCCAGTTTGGGTCGCTACAGTAGGGAATTACTTGCTGGGGGTAGTAGCCTGGTATGCTTCCGTGTTCCTTGTTCCTTGTTTTAGAACGAATCTGGGTTCTTTCCTCTGTTTTCTTTCTGTTTTCTGTTTTCCTTTTCTTTTACTTATGACTGCCGCATTTATGCCGTATTTATGTTATGCATGTTATGTTATGTAATCTTATAATCTGTTCGGTGCTCTACTTTGTATTGTGTGGTATCGTGTGCCTTGAGCCGAGGGACTATCGGAAACAGCCTTTCTACCTCTTTAGAGGTAGAGGTATGGACTGCGTACATCTTACCCCCCAGACCCCACCAGGTGGGAATACACTGGGTTTGTTGTTGTTGTTGTTGTTGTTGTTCCTTTCCTAGTTTAAAAGTTACCTAGTTTAAAGTTTCCTAGTTTAAAAGTTTTCTAGTTTAAAGTTTTCTGTATTTATTTATTATCATAAAAGTAGAATTTTGGATCCCATGCTATTTGGGATATGTTTTTTCCCTATACATATGGATGGATTTTGTTATTTTCAATCAGACAACATTATAATTATTTGAGAGTTTCTATACTTTACACCTTTGTGTGTGGTTACTTGGGATTCATCAAGCAACCTTATAAGAACGATTCTTTCGGAGGTAAGATTAAGGATTAATCCATAATTTGATATATTTGATTTCTATTAAAGTTAATTAAAGAAGATGATTAGTCTTATACTAATTGTTGTCTTTAGTTTCTTTGAAAAAAAGGTCTAGCTCACTTGTGATCTAAATCCTTGAATTGACTCCATTAGTATCGTAACTAGTGTTAATTTGCTAATTTTGAATATTAAGATCAATTAGGGCTTTTAGCACTTATCTTGAAATTTGAGAATTTTATTCTCGAATTTCACATATCTTTCAATTCTCGTCTTTAATCTTAGTATTTTCACTTCCACATTGTTTTCTTGTTTATTCAAGTAACTGATTTGTATCAATATAGTAAGGAGGTATTAATATATACCGCTCAAAGAGTTGTAGAGAAGATTTAAAGAGCTTTAGCTTTTAAATGGAGATAATACCCTATTACCCTCCTGAACTATACCCAAAACGGCAGAGATACACCTCAACTTAAAGGTGGTTCTATTACCCCCTGAACTAATTAAAAGTGTAATTTTGACACCCTTAGTGCCTGCGTGGCACAACACACTGAAGTGTCCACGTAGGCACTAAGGATGTCAAAATTACACTTTTAATTAATTCAGGGGTATAGTTCAGGGAATAGGGTATTTTCTCTTTTAAATGAGTTAATTTTTAGTTGTAAGTTAGGGAAAAATAACTGCAAAACAAATATTAAATGGTAAAGAAGCTTAAGAAGTTACATTTAAAAATTGCAACTTTTTTTTTGGAGGGGGGGAGGGGGGACAATAAACTATGAATATTACATATACCAACAAATGAGGATTACAAACTAAGAGCATCTAATATCTCTGCCACCTTCTACGAAGGGGACAGTGGACACCAGATCTCAGCATAGCATCGAACCAAACAATAAAAAACAAACAACCTCCAACTATTGCAAATCAAGTATACAATCTATGAATCAGACTCTGACATCTCCTAACCTTCCTACAGTTGGGTACCATAGTTAGTCTTTCCTTCAATTCCCTTTGTATTTGTGTAACTACAAACTCACTATTTACATTTATGTGCCTGAACAGCTTCCAGTTTCTGGCCTGCCAAGTGGAGTATATTAGAACTCCACATAAAGCTGCTACAATTTCCTCCTTGAGTTGTCTCCAGCTTCTACCTCTGATCCATTGGCCATTGCAAGCTCTGTCTAGCCTCTTTCCTTAGTATATTGATCCCAGCCCATAATAATAGTGCATTCCTCACAGCAGAGACCGATCTACAATCAACAAATAAGTGTTGGATAGTTTCAGCTTCAGCAGTATCACATAAACAACACTCATCAGTGTCAACATATATATGCAGCTTCTGTAACCTCTCCTTGGTTAGCAACCTATCATGGTATGCAAGCAACATAATCACTCTTTGCTTAGAAAGCATTTCTGAACACCACAGTAGGTCTACCTCCCTTGATCGATTAGAATGCCTAACATAGCAATGTAGCTACTGGAAACTGAATATATATCACTATCTGTCAGTCTATATGTTCCTCTTGTATACCATTGTATCATCCCATTCTTTAAGGAATTCAGCATCTTCCAATACCAACTGTGGCGTTGTGGTGGAATCTGACCCCATGTTTCTCTATTATTTTTCATATACACCCCATGGACCACAATTTCACCCATAGTACACCTTTCTTTACTGCCAGTTGTCACAGCAGTTCCCCAACATAAGCAGTATTCAAGATCTTGCATCCTTTAATGTTTAGTCCCCCAAATCTTAGGACCACAAATAGTATCCCAGGCCACTTTCCTCTTACCTCCACATGTCCCCCATAAAAATCTCTACATCTGTCAATCACCTTCAATACACTTTGGGGCAGTATAAATCTGCTCCCCAAAAGTTGTATATGGAAAACAACACTGAAGTAATGATTTGTACTCTTCCTGCACATGTTAATTTCCTTGCATATCCTGTGTCTTTATCCTGTTAGTGATCTTCTCTACCAGTTGATGACACTCTACCTTAGATGTAGCCCAAGGTATCTATCTAATAGGCAGTGTACCTATTGAGAACCCTATGCTTTCCAATACTATGTCTAGTGAGACCATCAATGCCAGCCATTAAGACATTTGACTTGTCCATATTGGCCACAAGTCCAGTTACTTCATTGAAGTATGAAAGCACTTCGATGATCCTCTTCACTGAATCCAGATTTCCTTCGCAGAACACTATCAAATCATCAGCAATAATCAAGTGAGTAAGCCTAGCCTTACATAGGGTGGAACTGGAAGTCTGTCACTTCTCATACTTCTTAGGCTTCTACTCAACTATTCAATCACTAGTACAAAGAGCAGTGGTGACATTAGATCACCTTGTCTCAGACACTTCCTTCCCTCAAAACAGCCATTTCCCTCTCCCTTCACCTTGATAGTGAACTTAGTGGAAGTAACACAGACCATAACTAGTTTCACAAAGGGTTCTGGGAAGCCATACAATTTCAGAACTTCCTCTAAAAGATCCCAGATGACCATGTCATATGCCTTCCTCAAGACTATCTTCATAAGGCATCTAGGGGTAGTCTTTCTATTATAATATCTAAGTAAGCCATGACAAATCAGAACATTATGAGTTAAAGATACCCTCTACAAATGCTACCTGGCTATCAGCCACCACCAAGTTTAGAGCTTGTATCAGTCTCATACAAACAAGCTTAGAAATTAGCAGCTCTTAGTATACTTAGTAAGTAACAAACTGACCTCTAAACAATAGCATTTCTCTGCTTTTATTTTTTTAGTTTGATATTAATTGAGAAGTAATTTTATTAGTACAGCGCTCTAGATGTATTATATAGTATATACAGCTGTTACTCTATTTGATAAGTGTATGTACAGTCATTTACTAATCATCCCAAAAATGAAGCCCATAATCTACGCAAACTGAAATATGCTTGTCACCTATAAATTACAAATGAAATAAAAAGGAAATCCCAACCTTGAACAAATGAAATTTTCAATTCTTTCTAAGGTTCTACAATCATTTCTCTCCAATCTGTCCAAATATAAAACAGCTGAGTTGTCTTTCATATGTAAATTCTCGCCTCCATGCTTCTAAATAATCTTGTTTTAGACCCTTTATCTTTCCCAGTTGTCCTGCGTAGGCAGTTCAAGCGAAAAACATAGAGAGTTTTGTTTTTCATGGAAATGACCTAGTTTTGTATATAACAACTACTTCCATTTGTGGCTCAAGTTCCTTTATTTGCTGTCAAAATTTTTCAACCATATCAAAATAATTGTCTGCATCTTCAATGAGTAATATGAAAATAGCATTTACTTTTTCTTTAGAGGATACTCTTAATGCAAATTATAATACAAAACCATACATGGACCTCAGTTTTACTCTTCTCCATCAACTTTTCGTTTTCTATTTCTGTACCTACAAGATAAAGGTAATATACATTTTATATACACATATTTTATGTCTCTTTTGAATGCTGGAAGTCAAATAAATAAATTCAACTTTGACAAGAGAATGCAATAACTACCCAAAAAATAAGGACTTACTCTTCACGTACTGTGACTTTTCAAATCACCATCAAACTTCTATCCATCTAGAGAGAGCAATATCAAATTTTCTTTAGAAATGTAAGAAATTAGGTAACCCAAAAAAGTCATAAACCATGTGGAAGCTTCATTTATGCAGTTAATTTTTGAATCTGATAGATTTTCTGTGAGAAAAACAGTAAATACTGGAACAAATGCTGATTTTTATGCTAATTACACTGAAATTACAACCAGAATTCTAAAACAGCCACTAAGAAACTGCTCATACCTTAAAATACAACCTAAGACATGAATGAAATTCAGTTATAGAATACATAATATTAAGATTATACAAATTCATGCATTCCTAGACATTCGAGAGGCTAGAACTCTCCCAACTCTCCCAGAAGATTCCTTTTTCCTTTTTCTTTTCTCTGAATATTTCTCCCTGACCGTCCTGCCTTTTTCTACAGAAAAAACACACAACACATGTGTAACTGTCTCATGACAGTCACTAAGTTTTCCAATTTCTTATTTTGGACTCCTAGAATAAGTTTTAATAACTTGAGGTACATCATTACCCTCCCCTATACGAGTCACCTTCTCCTTAAGGTGAAAGTTAGGAAATTGCAGATTGATGATTGCATATTCCTCCCAAGTGTTCTCAAATTCTGGTAGGGAATGGTAGGGAATGCAGATTGATGATTGCATATTCCTCCCAAGTGTTCTCAAATTCTGGTAGGGTCTTCCACTTGATTAACACTTCCCACCTACCATTGATTAGCTTCCTGGTCTGCCTCACTGCTTCAGGTTCAACTTGAAGCTCCAAATCTTGGGTAAGAAATGGAGGTAGGTTTTGAGCAGGAGTAGTTGGGAGCAAGCATTTTCTCAACTTCTCAACTGTGAAACATGAAACACTGAATGAATGCGAGTTCCAACTGGAAACTCCAACCGATAAGCTATGGGACAAAGCTTTTCTAGAATCTTAAAAGAGCCATAAAAACGGGGATTGAGTTTTTCATTTATCTTCTTAGCCAAAGAACGTTGTTTGTAGGGCCGAAGTTTGAGATATACAATCTCACCAATCTCAAAAATCACTTCTCTACGATGCCGATCAGCTTGATTCTTCATTCTTTGTTGTGCTTGTAGTAGATGTTCTTTGAGTTTAGTCAAGATCGGATTCCTAGTGCGCACCTGCTCATTTACTTCTTCCATCACTGAAGTAATGTCATCCAAGTGAAAAATTGATGGTGGATCCCTTCCGTACAATGCCTTAAAGGGTGTCATACCTGCAGATCTATTAAAGGATGTATTAAACAAATATTCTGCCCAAGATAACCAGTGGAACCATTGTTTAGGATTTTCTCCTGCCATACAACGGAGATATATCTCCAAAACTCCTATTCACAACTTCCATTTGCCCATCGGTTTCAGATGATATGAAGAGCTATAGCATAAGGTAGTACCTGTTATTTGGAATAGCTCTCTCCAAAGTTGGCTTATGATACACCATCATGATCAGACACAATAGATTAAGAAATCCATGCTAACCACCTCCTTAATGGAAACAACAGCCATATCTTTAGCATTAAAAGAGTGTGAAAGCGGAATAAAATGTGCATACTTAGTAAGATAATCCACCACAACCAATATAGTATCAAACTTATGGGCTTTAGGAAGACCAGTAATGAAGTCCATAGTTGCATCTTCCCTCACATGATGAGGTAGAGGCAAAGGTTGAAGTAACCCTGCAGGACTCTAAGTTTGAGACTTGTTCTTTTTGACAAATTTCACACCTGGAAACGAAGTTTTGCACATCCCTCTTCATACCTTCCCAACAGATGCCTCTTATATGTGCGAAGATACCCCGATTTGCCTCCTATAGGAGAAGAATGAAACTCTTTCTATAGACCAGGTATTCGAGATGATCCTTTTGGCAAATCCAAGCGTTTTGAATAGTAGACATCCATTCTTCAAGTTGTATTTGCCATCTGTTCGCTGTCCTGAAATTAACTTCTGCAAAATAGAAGTCATTTTGGTGTCTCGTTGTACTTCTTAGTCCCATTCTTCCTTGTATTCAAATTTCCAAATTGAAAATGCATATAATTTTGCAGATTCCCCGCGTCTTGACAACGCATCAGCCACTCTATTTTCAGCACCTGGTTTGTACTTGATCTCAAACTTATAACCCACGAGTTTGGAGACCCATTTCTGTTGATTCTCATCCATGACTCTCTGTTCCACCAAAAATTTAAGGGCTATTTGATCTGTTCTGATGATGAAATGATGGCCCATCAAGCAATGATTCCATCTTTGACAGCTCACACAATAGCCATTAACTCCCGTTCATATACCGAACATTGTCTTGCTCTAGGAGAAAGCATTCGACTGAAATAAGCAATAGGTTTACCATTTTGCATTAAAATTGCACCAACACCAAATCCCCAAGCATTAATTTCAATTACAAAAGGCTAAGAAAAATTCGGCGTCGCTAAAACGGGCACTTGAGTCATAGCCAACTTCAACGCCTCAAATGATTGTTGGGCTCGTTCTCCCATAAAAAGGCATCCTTTTTAAGTAAATCAGTCAAAGGGGCAGTAATTTTACCATAGTCTTTGACAAATTTTCTATAATATCTGGTGAGCCCCAAAAATCCTCCTAAAGACTTGATATCTCTAGGAACAGGCCAAGATATCATACTCTCAATCTTGGAGGGATCAGCTTGCACTCCTTCCTCCTTCAAAGGAAATAATATGGCCTAGGTATTCAAGTTTAAGCTGACCAAACATGCATTTTTTTTTGTTGATTACCAGTTGATTCTCTTTGAGAATCACCAAAACAACCTACAGTTGCCCAAGATGTGAAACATAGTCCCTACTATAAATCAAAATATCATCAAAGAATACTAAAACAACTTTTGCAAATAATCGCAGGAAATATCATTCAACAGTGATTGAAAAGTTGAGAGTGCATTGGTCAAACCAAATGGCGTGACCATAAACTCATACTATCCCTCAGGGGCACGGAAGGTTGTTTTTTCTCCATCTCCAACTTGAATGCAAATTTGATGATAATCCGACTTAAGTTCCAACTTTGTAAATATGGCGGCCACCCAGCTTATCCAGTAACTCATCAATGCATGGCATTGGAAATTTATCAAGGATTGTGATATCATTAAGAGCTCGATAATCCACGCAAAATCGCCAACTTCCATCCTTCTTAACCAGTAATACTGGACTAGAATATGGACTAGAACTAGCCTTAATGATTCCAGCAGTCAACATCTCTTTGACCAAACGCTCGATCTCCGCTTTTTGAGAATGAAAATCTCGATATGGACGAATGTTCGACGATTGTGCTCCATATTGAAAAGTAATAGCATGATCCCAAAAACGACGAAGTGGTAGGCCCAAGGCTTGCTCACCTACTTTTGAATAATCAGATAATAACTTTTCAATCTCCTTTGATGTTAAAGCTTCTTCATCTTCAATTCTTATTACCTAATTTAACTCGACCAAAATTCCCTGGCTCCTTTCTTTAGTAAATTGGTCATGGCTTCGAGTGATACTATTGTCCGAACCATAGCTAGATCCCGTCAAAGCAACACTGATCTTCCTACATCTTTGAATTACATAGTAAGAAGATTCTAATTTACACTCACCTCACCTAATGTCACTAACCATTCCATCCCTAAAACCAAATCAATTCCCTTCAATTTGAATAGAAAATACTACTGGTTGATTTGGATTCCTTGCACATCTATCCTTACCTCTTTGCATACTTCACTCTTGCTAACTTGTTGACCATTACCAATTATTACTTCAAATCTTTTGGTTTCTTTAATAGGTAATTGGAAGTGATGATCAAGGGTGGAAGATATAAAGTTATGGGTGGCCCCACTATCGACCAAAACAATTACGTTGCGCCATGAATCTTCCCTACGAATTACATTGTTCTACATTCAGTAAGTCCCATAGCTGAATTCATATTCATCACCATTGAGTACCCCTCGTTTCCTCTTCAACTAAATCTTCTAATGTAGGCTCAAAGAATTCTTCTGTATCAAGAATCATCTTGATCTATGTTGGGTGTCTCTGAAACAATCAATAAGTTAAGCTACCTATTTTTACAATGATGATTGGGGCCAAATTTTTCATCACAAACATAACCCTAGCTGTCTTTTTCGAGCAAATTCTGAGTCAGACTACCTTCTAAATTGTCCCTCAGATTTTTTGCTACTGAAGAGTTGACGCTAGTCAACTTTGCGGCAGGATGCAATTGTGAATCAGTGTTATGACTTGTTGTTCCGCCTCTTGGTCCCGTGTTTCCTAGTGTTCCGCCTCTTGAGTCCCGTGTTTCAAGAATGTTTGCAACTCGATGGTGATTGGTTCTAAATCCAACTGGTTTATTGCTTGAACTTCCTCTGTTTGGTTCAAATTTAAAACCGTGAATTTGTTGCAACACAAAATTTCAACCCTCCACCTTTTGAGCCATCTCCATTATCTCCCTCAATGTTTGGGCCGTAAAAACATCACTTCTGCTCAAATTTCCTCTTTCAGACCATTCAGAAACGCTCCTGATAACATTCCATCAGACACCTCATTCATAGATGCTGACACCTTTTCAAATTCTTCACGAAACGCAATGATTGTGGTAAACTGCTTCAACCCCATTAAGACAGCATATTGGTTGATCATTTGAGAATGACAAAATTGGTTCAACAACTTTCTTTTGAAGTCTTCCCAGGTTAACATTTGTTGCCGAGATTTCGTTCAATAATACCAATTTAAGGCTTTTCCTTCCAAACAACACCTGCTGCCTGTAATCTTTCCGCTTCAGAAATTTCATTCACTGCGAAATATCGTTCCACTCTGAAAATCCATCCTAAAGGATCCTCTCATTCGAAAACTGGTAATTGTAGTTTTTAAAATTTCTTCCCATCTTGACATTGCTTCCCTCCTCTTGGTTTCCAATGGATCTAATTTGAGAATGGGATGCTTCTGCTATCACAGTTCGCACTTGTGCTTCAATTCTTGCAAGAGACTCTCATTTCTTGAAACCATCCTTCCAATTTTCTGACATTTTCTCTTACCCTTGTCAAATTTGTCTCCACCTATTCGACTCGTCCCTCCATTTTACTCACCATACCCGAACGTTACTGCTCTTATACCAAAAATTGATAAGACTTTCTGCAAGAAAAATAGTAAATACTGGACAAATGCTGATTTTTATACTAACTACACTGAAATTACAACTAGAATTCTAAAACAGCCACTAGGAAACTGCTAATACCTTAAAATACAACCTAAGGCCTGAATGAAATTCAGTTATGGAATACATAATACTAAGATTATACAAATTCATGCATTCCTAGACATTCGAGAAGCTAGAACTCTCCCAGAAGATTCCTTTTTCTTTTCTCCTTTTTCTTTTCTCTGAATATCTCTCCCTCAGCATCCTGCCTTTTTCTACAGAAAAAAACACCCAATACATGTGTAATTGTCTCATAACAGTTACTAAATTTTCCAATTGCTTATTTTGGCCTTCTAGAATACGTTTTTATAACTTGAGGGACATCAGAATCATTCATCAAGATTTCTCTGTTGCATTACGAAATTCAGCACTATTACATAAACAAGTTCTTTAATCATCCTGTTTTCCCTACAGATACCTCAAGAACAGAACATATATGATTGAACAACTTTAAAATGGAGCCAATATTAAGTCTGGTGAAAAGAAAACATAAATAAAAGAAAGAAAGTAACACCTGAACAAATGGATAGCATTGCAAATATTCTCTGGTATAATTGTGAGAAGCGGGAAAGTGAGGCCCACAAAAAAGAACACGAGTAACGTGACTGCTACTATTATCACCCATTTTCCGAACCTTTGGGGATGCGTTTGGACCTAATGAATAGGAAAATACAAATATAGGTATCAGTATATATCCTTAGTACATCTAGAGAGAGTATTATACACATTGTTTGAGAAAACACATTATCATCTTGGTCCTTGCTGCTTATTGTAAGAACCTCCCTGTACAAGAACTGGATGGAGGAAAGGATATAAAGCATGTACTGTTCCTGATGATATACAAGGCAATGGAGACGAGATTTTTTTCAATGAACAAATGACTTAACAGAAATGAAGAATTTAGACAAAAGTGCCCTTTAGACCACTAGGGAATTAGATAGCAAGCCATGAATAAATCATTGGCTCCGAAACATGGTTTTCGCACCCGTTTCCCAACGAACCAGCTCACTGGTAAAACGCACCGTGGGAAACACATATTCTCACTGAAACACTAGGAAAGCTTCCTAAACTATTTTTTCTTTCCCACTAATTCAATCAAAATATATGTATAGCCACTGAACAATTTTCAGTGGGAATTTTCAATGGAAAATAGTTATTCTTTTAGTAGTGAGTTGAACAAAAATTTATTTAAAAAGGAAAATAAAGAGAGATTTAGAATATTGTGGAAATAGGGATATACCAGGTTGAGATAGAGAAGAGAAGCAATGGCGGCGTCGATGTTGCAGCTCAAGAGAAGTGTTTCCCAGTGTTTTTGTATCACAAACCCAGGTTTTGCAGACCTTTAATGCGGAGGCGGTCTTACGGTACATCAATCAATTTAGATTACTGAGGTTTTGTCAAACTAGCAGATAAGCAATCGGCTAAGTGCGTGCTAAGTAAGTTGAGGGACAAGTTCTTTTGCATTTTTTTTGACATTTTTTTATTTGGAGACTCTTCAACAAGGCTAAGGGTCAAATACAATTAAAAATTAATTTAAATTATTAGAAATAAATAAATTTAAAATATTTTAATATTTTTTTAATAACCTAAAATTTCTTAATCTTTTCAAAATTTAAGATAGTCTACAACTATTTTGAATAAAAACACAAAAGTAAAGTCAGCTTTTCAAAAATCACAACTTCCCTTCTCTCTCCTCTCAAACGTCTCGTCTCTCTCAAAAAAATTATCACACAATAACTGTTATATCATCGACAATAGATTGACGCAACAGCATTTTTCGGCGACTTTCAACCTCCGATAATAATAGCTCCGAGTTCTTCATCATTTTTTTCGACTTTCAACCATTAATTTCTCTCTCTTTACATGTAAAGACTTTTTCTTTGTTTTTCGGAAAAAAATTGAGTTTTTTAGTTATGAAAATAAGAATTTGAGTTAAATGCTCTTTTAGTATAGATTAACAATTTTAATATTATTACTTAAAAACGAAATTAAAATTCAAAAAATTTTAATGTTTAGTATTTGTTCTTTTAGTATGGTGATTGATGTAAGTATGGTATCTTTTCTGAGTGAAATATAATATTTTATTGTTATTACAGTTTTTGTTCTCAAACATTGTTATGAAAATAGTGAACTTTTAATTTTAATTTTTTCCGAAGACATCTAGTGTGACCAAATCCAACAACTGTTGATTTTGTTGCTTTAAGTGAACGCCTACTTAAACAACTATTGATTTGTTAGTGTTTGTTATGTTTTTGGAGTTTGTTGTTGTTTGTGTTTCTTAGTGTTGTTGGGTGTGTGTTGGTGGTGTTGGTGGTGTTGGATTTATAAATATTGTTAAATGTTCCTAGTGTTGGTGTATTAATAAATATTGATTTTGTTTGTGTTGTAGTATTTGTAAATGTTGGTAAATGCTGTTGGTGTTGATGTATTAGTAAATGTTGTTGGTATTGGTGGTGTTGATTTATTTGTGTTGGTGGTGGTGCTAATATATTGGTAAATGTTGTTGTTGTTGTATTGCTAAATATTGCTATTGGTGTATTGATAAATTGTGGTATTGTTGTAGGTGTTCTTGATGATATATGTATGTATTTATGTGGTAAAAATATTGTTAATATTGATAGATCTTGCTACTGGTTTGATTTGTTAAACAAATGACTCATCTGTTGCAAAAGATGGTTTATCTATTGGAAAAAGCATTACAATTATTCCAATAGATAACTCATTTGTTGCAATGGGTGTGTCATCTATTGGATGAAATCATAGCAGTTATTCCAATAAATGATTGTCAAGACTATTTTGTTTTCGTCCAATAAATGGATAATCTGTTGCAATAGAAGGGTCATCTGTTTTTAGAAATCAATACAAACTGGGTACACTATTTTGTTTTCATCTAACATATTACCCATCTATTGTAACAAACGAGTGATCTGTTGGAAGAGAAAAAATAATTTCAATACTATTTGATTTCTTCCAACAGATGGCTCATTTGTTGCAACAAATTACCCATATGTTGAAAGAAATCAAAATAATATTGAAACTGTTTTTAGTTTTTCAACATATCACTCATCTGTTGTAACAGATAGATAATCTGTTGTATGAAATCGACACAGTATACCTTGATATTCTGATTTCTTTCAACATATGACCCATCTGTTGCAACTGATTGTTCGAAGAAATCAAAACAGTATTGAAACTATTTTTATTTCTTTCAACAGGTCACTCATCTATTATAACAAATGACTCATCTATTGGAAATATTATTTTATTGTGTTGACTTGTTAGATCTATTGCTATCCTTTTTTTAATGATGCATAAATCAATTATAATCTTTTTTATTTTCCTCTTATTGGTATATAAAATGGCTCCAAAAAAAGTGAATCAATTCTAAAGAAAGGAAAAAGTAAAATAGCTAGGCTATATTCACCACTAGATGAGTTTGTTGAACAAGCAATAGAAGAAGAAGTCTCTTCTCAATTAGTTCTAGATATATAAAAAGAGAAGAAAAAAGTGAATGAGAATGAATTAGAACGAAATGACGAATCTAGAGATTTAAATAAAAATAAACGAAAAGATGAGGAAAGTAGTGGAGATAGGGAAAGTGAGGGACATGAGAAAGATGAAAAGGACAATAATGAAAATGAAAAGGAAGTAGATATAGATAAATAAGGGAATGGAGAAGATGATGAAGTAGAAGGAGGTGATAAAAATAATGAAAAAGAGGAAGACGATGGAGAAGAAGAGAAAGATGCAAGTGATGAAAATGAACACGAGGAAGAGAAAAGCTTCACAAGAGAACTTGAATTTAGATAAGGAAAAAAAGTCAACATAATTTAAATGTTAATATTGATGCTAATACCCCTTCCACTGAAGAGTTTGTCAAAATCTTCTGTATTGATAATTTTTCTGTGAGAATGCAGTGTGATGGTGTTACAAATTTAACTGGTGATTGTATGGTAAAGTCCGCCATGAAAAAATCTTTTGACACCTTTAGAAAAAGATCTTAATTTTTCGAAGGAAAATAATGTTCTTTTTCAAATGAACATGGTGCATGATCTTCTCAAACATAGATTTATGTATGAGAATAAAGATAAGATGGATGAGGTATAGCTAAATTAATGTTGCATGCCACTTTGTTTTAGTTGGAAGGACTTTGTCATAGTAACTAGACTAAAATGTTATCCTCCTTCTCAACCAATACCTATTGTAACACAAAAAAGTACCCTGCACATAAAAAATAACAACAAAGAAAAAAGCTAAGACTATAAATAAAATAAAAGGCAAGTTAAGTGATGTGATGACTTGGTATACTTTGTTGGTCTAAGCTTCAAAAACACAAATTTAATTGAAGAGTTGAAAGGTAATAGACTTTTAATGAAGCACAAATAATCGTTCTGCTTGATTTGGTTTGTATATAATATTCTTAGGGGCGAGAGACGTTAACAACAACATATCACTTGATTTAATAAAGCTCTTTGAGAATCTAGAGGAATTTAACAACTATCCTTGGGGTAATGAAAGTTATAAAATGATTGTTCAATATTTGTTGACTCCATTAATGTCAAAGATAATCAATTTATATGGCTTTTTATGGTAAATATTTCTTTTTTTTATGTCTCATTTATTTTTTTTTATTGAATAATGCTTTTGATTTGTTGGCATAATTGTTATAGGCTTGGGCATTGAAGTCATTTCTCATTTCAGACAACAAGTAAACAGCTACCAAGAAAGTTTCATGTCCAAGAATCATGATATGATTGTCGGCCAAAAATGATTAAAAAAAGTAGATTTTTTTAATCTTTTCATTCCCTCCCTCCCTCCACCCCCATTGGAGGAAGTAGTAATTCTAATTTTGATCAAATTTTTGTGATCAAATTTTTGTTTTAATTAATGATTAATTTAAATGATTTAATCAACATTCTAACATATGTATTGATTTATTTTAGATAGTGCATCCATGGCTTGTCCGACTACACGAAAGTTAAAGATGTCATTTAGTGTTATTTTACGATCTGTGAAAATTTTATCAGATCCTAAGTTAATTGATAGAATAAAAACGAATTGGTTGGAGCAATGTAAGACCCCAAAAAGTTCTCTTGTAGTCTGAGCCTTAGAGCATGTCAAGTGAAGTGTAATTCCGGCCTTAAAAGATCAAGAAGTGACTTCTAAAGTGGGAAATATTTTAAACCATGTAGAATTTCCCTAATATCGACTTTTTGTTATGTAGAGAATTAAATAAGCTTTCCGTCGATACCAAATTCGCCCAAATCCGACACTTGGGCGAAGAGTTAGAGCCATTTTAGTGAGACAATATGCCACCTGGCACTCTAGCGCATCGCGAAGCCAACCAAAATGGCAATTGTCAAACTCCAGTGAGCCTCTGCGATTCCACCGCATCGCGGTGTCTTTGCAGTTCGCAACTAAGGTGGCAACATGATTTCCACTGCATCGCGCCAAGGTTCAGTTTTTCAATTATCCAATTTCCAATAAACTGGCGCGATTATGGCGCGTTGCGCCAGCACGCAAAATTGGGATTTTTCTAGTTCCGGATTTTAATTCCAAGGGCAGAAAGGGTCTTTTACCAACCTCTATATATACTCTTTAACACGAGTTCAGCATATTTACACCAAATATTATTGGTTTCTCTCAATCTTCTTTAAGAACAAGACCTAGAGTTTCTAATCCAAGACCCAAATCATCAAGGTTTCACCGTGAATCTTTCAAGAATTACATAGCAAGGTATGTTAGATGTTGATTCTTGGGTTCCTTCTACCCAAGAAGTTCAAGATTCTTTTTTCTAAATTCAAAGATATTATATTTATGAGTTTTCTTGATTCATGTGAATTGAAATTGAAGTTCATGTTATTATTGAGTTAAATTTATGTTTCGTTTATAAAATCTTAAGAGTTGATCCTAGTATGTGATATTCATGTGATGTTCATAATAAACCCTCTTCAAGTTGCATGTTAAGTGATGTGTTTATGTCAATTGAGTGTAGAAATTGTTGAATAACCAAAGCATGCTCCCCATATGTTTGATAAAATGCTTATGTGAAGGAATTAGAGCCATTATAGCATGCTGACTAGAAATCCCCAATTGTGTGCAAAATCATGCATGCCAAGTGTTTGTTGAAAAACCTTAATGAATGAATTGTGACATATTAGCATGAAATCCACTAATTATATGCTCTTCAATGCATGTTAAATGTTTGTTGCAAGACCTTGTTGAATGGAGTATGAGCCAATAACATGTCTCCCTATACTATCACATGTTTATGATTTCCAAGTGCTTGAAGAGATTCTTTAATGATTGTAATGGTGAATGAATGTCCATGGTCATGATTATTCAAGAATGTTTAAGTTTTACTTTTATGTTATCGAGTCCTGGGTATTTATACCCGACAATTTAGCTACAAGTTTAGAGCCCATGTTAGTTTTCACGGTAATCTTAATCAAGCCACGATTCTTAGAACTCAGTACTCTCGGACAGTTACAGAACTTAAGAAATCTGAGTAATCTAAGTATTATTAGCATTCCCGCTTCAGTTCAGTACTCAACTCAGATCTAAGTAGTATTCAATAATTTAGTTTCAGACCTCAGTAGCATTCAAGTAATCAGTTCAAAACTTATTATCGTTTAGTCAGATAACGAGATTCAGAAGTATTCCGTTAGTCTTTGGAATCAAGTGAACTCAACTTAACTCAGTTACTCAGTATGATCAGTAACAGATTCAACTCAGTCTAGTACAGTTTAAGAAAAAGAGTCAATTCAGAGTCTTTCAGTTGGGAGTAGGACTTAGCACCGAGCGAACCTAGGGATGGGGACTCACCCTTTAGAGAGGACTGAGATCCCTAGGAGCAATCCCTAAGTTCCAGAACTACGTAGCCAACATAGGTATGAGATATCACCCGCTAGATAGGACTGGTATACTTAGGGATCACCTATTAGTATATTATATATATATAGGACCGATCCCAGGGGGTCACCTATTAGATAGGACTGACTCCCAAGAGAGGTCTTTACCCGTGGCACGGTACTGACACCCTTCTAACTGGGGTTACAGGTTGGAGCCCAATTAGCTAGAAGGGGCATATCGGTTAAATGACTACTTCCCACAGTCTCAGTTTCAGAATCAGTCTCAGTAAAGGAACTCAGTTCAGTAGTACAGAGTAAGGACTGTTAGATACAGTCAATCATTATGATTATCAACAGACTCAGAGATCACCCGCTAGATAGGACTAGTCTCAGAGTTAATCAGCTTTAGTATTATCAGATTCAGAGATCACCCGCTAGATAGGATTGATCTCAGATTAAGTCAAATTATATTCATTATCAGTATATACAGAGATCACCGCTAGATAGGACTAATCTCAGATTCAGCTAAGTACTCTCATTATCAGTAGATACAGGGATCACCCCCTAGATAGGACGAATCTCAAATTTCAGTCGAGCATTCCCATTATCATTAGATTTAGAGATCACCCGCTAAATAGGACTGATCTCAACTTCAGTACTCAGTTATCGATATCAGAAGATTCAGTTATTTAGTATCTCAGTATTAGTAGTGAGTTCAGATGTCAGTAAAGCAGTATCCGAGTATCAGTATTCAGAGTCATGATGATTTTAATTATGGTTTGTGCATTTATGCATATGTCCTCATTCAGTACTCTCATGTTATTCAGTTAAGCTATGTTCATCTATAAGCCTTTGCATTTAGCCTTACCTCATGTAGCATACCATTACATTCAAAGTACTGATGCATACTTTTCTATTGCGCAATGGTGTCTTATACCATAGGTTCAGAAGCGCGAGATCCAGAGCACCCTTAGCAGTCCAAACTCAATCAGTAACAGTAGACATAGTAGTGAGTCCTCTTCATTTGAGGATGATCCTTATTTTATTATGGCATTAGATTTAGTTTATTTTCTATAACGAAGTTAGTTGGGGACATGTCCCATCAGCTCCACAGTTCAGACAGTTAGAGGCTTTTCGGACAGATGTATTAGTATTCAGTTTTCAGTATTGATTATTTTAGATGTTTTGAACCTTATGGCAAGTTTTTTGCTAGTTTTCTACATTATTCAGTATTTTTATACAGTTATTGCAGCAGGTACCAAATAAGGGTTAGCTTGTGGTCCTTCGGAATTATGAGCACCGTGTGGCATTTCAGTTCTAGAAAAATGGGGCGTTACAAGCAACAAGCATCGAAAGAAATGTCACGACCCAAAATCGATAGGTCATGATGGCACTTGTTGTGGCCAACCTCGACAAGTAAGTCTATTACACAAATCGATACACGAAGGATAAAAAGATAGAAATAACCCCAAGTAAGGCTTCTAGAATAAAGCCGAACCATACAAGTGTGAAAAGAAACATAACGATGCAGTCATAACTCCCAAATCAGGTGTCAACAGTATAAGAACGTATTTAGTACAACTCGAATCCAAGAAAATACATAAGATATCAAATACAAGAGAAACTCTGACTCTAAAATAAAAATAAAGACATAGTCTATAAATAAATGTTGCAGAAGACATTCGAATGTCTGAAACTCATCAACTACCTTGAAAGCTCTGATAAAAGCCTGAGTCAAGCAATGTGGGACGCACCCGAGCCTGAATCTTCACCATAAGGGTATAGTAGGACTGAGTACAATCTACTTGTACTCAGTAAGTATCATAGGCCAATCGAACAAAGTAGAAAAAAAGTATACAAAATACACACTAAGAGCATATCACCTGCAATTAGAAAATGTCCCACAACTGTAGCTCACACCGCTTGCACTAATATTTCTAATTTATCATAAATGCAACAACAATACAACAAGTATAACACAAGTATACATTATATCATATGCAAGTATAAAGTAGAAAAGAACATGTATATACAAATGGTCAAGTATAAGTAAAAGGATATAGAGCAAGTAGACATATAATAAGTCAATACGTAAATTCAATCAAAACATCAACACAGTAAAACAAATGCAATGTATAAGATGATGATGTTGCTGCTGATGATAATGTGGTGATGGTGATGATGATGCATGAGGTTGGCACACAACCTTAAGTTTCACACACAACCTTGAGTTTGACAAACAACCTTGAGGTTGACACACAGTCATCGAGTCTTCTCCGACATAATCCTTCGAAGAAGGTCTATAATATCCAATTTCGATACCAATATTTGCTTTTTCTAGTATTTCCAATATTTCTAAGATTGCTAGTATTTCTAGTATTTCCAGAGAACATACATAACATAAGACACAAATTAAGTACACATACATGACAATACGTATATATAAAACAATAAAACAAACAAGAGAAATGATCCATATGATGACATGCGAATGATGATACAATGTTCGCAATCATTCAAAATAAGTATTTCCACAACCAATCCACATGATGTATTTCCAAAACCAACCGCAATGTTACAATTCTACAATCATGTGAGACAACATCCACTTATTATTTCCACTCTCCATGAATTTTTCACATAATTCATATGTACATAAAGTATGAATATATCGCAATATGCCAAATGCATCGCAATATGCCAAATGCATCACAATAGGCATTTCCAACAACACAATACAATTATTCACATGTATCTCAGACTATCAACATCACATAAGACCTCGTCGGTCACATATATCACATGATATCTTAGATTTACCATTTATATCACATTCAGGCCTCACATAGACACAACATATATATAACCATTTTTTCATGATTACTTCCCACCCTTAACATTGCATTTTGGTATGCAAATTAAATATACAGCCCAATCTGAAGAGTTAAGCCATAACCTACCTCGAATGCTGAAATTGGTCCGCTACATTTCGAACCTATGACCTTACTTTTCATGAATGATCTCAAAATCAACTAAAACCAAGAAATATAGAATCTACGCATCAAAACAAAGCCAAAGATACCCATAATTCCTACTTTTGGTTTAAGGTCAAAACAAACCCCTGGAATGTGATTTAAAAAAAGAAGGACAAAATTAAAACTTTATTACAAAATGTGTTTTCCATACCTTTAGGAATTTATTGTTAAAAACCCAAATTAAATTGAGTTAAAAATGAGGTTCAAATAAAAAAAATTGTTTTTAGTCTTTAATGGGTAAAACCTTTGAAATCCATTCTAAAATCAAGAATTGAAGTTATTTTGAAGATGAAATTGAGGAAAAATAAGTAATTATAGGATTAAGAACATTATTCAAGTAAAAAAGAGTGAAATTTGGGGATAAATCAAGTAATAAGATTTTTGAACAATAATAAAGAAATTCACTAAGAAAAGGGTGAATTCCTACCTTAAATCCGTAAGAGAATTGATAAATAGATGTTAATCTATTTTCCCAAACAAGCTTCACTTTTAAGCTCTCATACTATTTTAGGGTTTAGCTCTCAAGAGGCAAGATGAAAAATGAGCAAAAATCGGGTAAAAAGGGGCTATTTATACTTGTACCAGGTTGTCAGGTAAATAAGGCATAAATTGGGCTCCTTACACGAGTTTTACCGTTTGTTGTCCAGGTTGCACTAGTAACCTAATGCACCAGATTTTCTGAGTCTAAAAACGGACTTCGATGGGGTGATCGGGATTTATTTGAAATTCAATATATGTAAACGAACTATGTAACCACACTAAATTCGACGCTCTGGACTCAATAACGATATTTGATTTAAAAAAACCATAGTTTTCATAGAGTTGACCCCCAAAACCCGAAATTAGAATTTTCCAAATCGAGGGTCGAAATAAGATTTAAAAGCCGTAAAACCCAAGAAAATATGTTACTACCCTAAAATCGACGTTCCAGATCTGTCGCAATCCATTCAGTGATCCATTGGACAGATCAAAAGATAACCACATAAGTCCATAATAAGGCTCTTAAAGCCTCCAAAAACCACAATATCGCACAAAAGACACCAAAATGCATCGGAAGTCATGCCAATCATCCCTACAATCCAATAATACCACAATATAACTATGAGGAGGGATAAAATAGTCAAATCACACAGAAACACATATTTCATAAAAAATTTAGGTCGTTACATCATCCACCACTAAAAATCTCGTTCGTTCTCGAACTAAGGCAAAGAAATACCTGAATCAATGGAAAGTTGGGGGTAAAAACTACGCATATCAGACTCTACCTCCCAATTAGCCTCATCTATAGGTCGATGTTGCCACTGAACCTTAACTATAGGTATAACTCTAGAGAACAACCATCTAACATCCCTAGCCAAAATGGAGATTGGCTCATCAACAAAAGAAAACCACTCATCTAACTGAACCGACTCCCAACGGATGACATGAGACTCAGTAGAAATATAACAGCAAAGCATAAAAACATAAAAAACTGGATGAACAACCCATAAATTTGGGGGCAAAGCTGACTCATAGGCCAAATCACCAATAATCCAACGAATCTCAAATAGACCAATATGCTTGGGGGATAATCTTGCCCCTCCTCCCAAACTTCATCACACCCTTCATGGGTGAAACTCAAAGGAAAACACGTTCACCAACATCAAATCTCAAGGTACGAAGTCTATGTTCCGCATAACACTTCTGCCTACTCTGAGTCGCTCGAAGTCTACTCAAATGAACCAAACTCTATCCAAAGACTAGCGAAGTAAGTCCGTACCTCAAGGTCTAACCTTAGAAATATCAAACCAACCTACTGGTGAGCGACAATGCCTATTATGCAATGCCTCAAAAGGAGCTAGGTCGATACTAGAATGATAGCTGTTATTATAATTAAACTTTGCTAATGCGAAATGCTGCTCCCATTAGACACCAAAATCCATCACACATACACAGAGCATATCCTCTAAAACTTGGATAGTCCACTCAGACTTACCATTAGTCTGGGTTTGAAATGCTATACTAAAGTCGACTCGTGTGCCCAACTAATCCTAAAAGGTCTTCCAAAAGTGAGAAGTAAACATAGAACCTCGATTTGAATTAATAAACACAGGAGAACCATGTAGTCGCACAATCTCTCAAACATAGATATGAGCCAACTTCTCGGTGCTGAAGGAAACTTGAACTGGAATGAAATGGGCCAACTTGAACAATCGATCCACAATGACCTTCACACTATCCGATCAATGAGAAGTACGAGGCAACCCAGTTATGAAGTTCACAGTGATCCATTCCCACTTCCACTCAAGAATAGGTAACCTTCAAAGTAAACAGCTAGTTATAGCTGATAACAATGAAAACGAGCTATAAAGTCTGCTACATCCTTCCTCACACCACCCGACAAGTAATGTTGACTCAAATCACAATATATCTTAGTCACACTAGGATGGATAGAATATCTGGAACAGTGGGCCTCCTCCAAAATCAATCTAATCCGATCACCCACTCTCGACACACAAACTCAACCACTAATCCTTAAAATACTATCCGAATCAAGTGAGGTTTCCTTAGACTCTCCACTAAACACCTTATCTCGAATCAACCTCAAACCCACATCACCAAACTGATGAGCTCGAATCTACTCCATCAAGGAAGACCTAGCCTCCACAAATGCCAAAACCCACCAGGTGTCGAAATATCAAGCCTAACCATCTATTAGCTAAAGACTGAACCCTCAAGGCCAAAGGCCTCTCCTGGGTCAAAAGATGCGCCAAGTTACCAATGCTAGTCGACTTTTGGACCAAGGCATCCATAACTATATTAGCCTTGCCTGGATGATGGAGAATAATCAAGTCATAGTCCTTAAGTAACTTAAGCCAACGACGCTGCCTCATATTAAGATATCGCTAACTGAAGAAGCACTGAGGGCTATGATGATCCGAGAAAATCTCACAATGGACTCCATATAAGTAGTGCTTCCACAACTTCAAAGCAAAAACAATCGCACATAACTCCAATCAAAGTTAGGATAATATTCCTCTCATGGGGCTTTAATCAATGAGAAGCATACACAATCACCTTACCCTCCTGTATCAACACAATAGCTAACCCACTGCCTAAAGTATCATAAAAGATGGTAAAACCCACGCCCTTCTTGGGCAAAGTCAAATAGGAGTTGATGTCAACAAATGCTTGAGCTTTTGAAAGCTCACCTCACAAGCATCGAACTACTAAAAAAAATCTTCTTCTAAGTTAACTTGGTCACCGAAGTTGCAATATATGAGAAATCCTCAACAAAATGCTGATAATAACCGGCTAAACCAATAAAACTCTGAGTCTCGGTAGGCGAAGTAGGTCTAGCTCAATCATAAATCACTGGAAACTTGGCTGGATCAACTATAATACTATCCTTAGTCACCACGTGACCCGAGAAAGAAACAAACTCCAACCAAAACTCACACTTAGAAAACTTAGCATATAACTTCCTATCCCCCAATCTATGAAGCACAATCCAAAAATGCTCCTCATGCTCAACCTTACTCTTGTAATAAACCAAGATATTATCAATAAATACAACCTTCAGTTTGGCACACGATCTTGAGTTTGACACTCAACCTTGAGGTCGACATATAGTCATCGAGTCTTCTCCAACATAATCCTTCAGTGAAGCTCCATGATATCCAATATCTGATATTAATATACAGTATTTCTAGTGTTTTTAGTATGTCCAGTATTTTTTAGTATTTCCAAGTTTCCAAATCATAATAACATAAGACACAAATCAAGTACACATACATGACAACAAATTTATATAAAACAATAAAACAAACTAGAGAAATGATGTGTCTGATGACATGAGAATGATGATGTAATGACCATTCAAAATAAGTATTTCCATAATCAATTTACATGATGTATTCCATAACCAACTAGAATGTTATAATTACACAACCACATGAGCCAATATCCACTCATTATTTCAACTATCCATGAATTTTCTACATAACCCGTATGCCCACAAAGTATGAACATATAACAATATGTCAAAGGCACAACAATAGGCATTTCTAACAACACAATACAGTTATTCACATATATTTCAAGCTATCAATATCACATAAGACCCCGTTCTGTCACATATATCACATGATATCTCAAATTCAATAATTACATCACATTCAGGCTCCCACACGGGCACAACATATAGATAGCTATTTTTTCATGATTAGTTCCCACCCTTAACATTTATTTTGGTATACAACTTAACCACTCAGCTAAGTCTAAAGAGTTAAGCCATGACCTACCCAGAATGTTTAAACTAATCTGCTATACTTTGAACTGGCGACTTTACTTCTCACAAAAGATACCGACATCAATTGAAACCAAGAAATATAGAATCTATGCGTCAAAATAGATCCAATGGTACCCATATTGCCTACTTTTGGTTTGGGGTCAAAACAGACCCCCGAAATAAGTTTCTAAAAAAGAAGGACAAAATTAGAACTTTATTACAAAAATATGTTTCTCGTATGTTTAGAAATCTATAGCTAAAAACCCAAGTCAAATCGAGTTAAAAATGAGGTTCAAATAAAAAAACATTTTTAGTCTTTACCGGTAAAACCTTTGAAATCTATTTTAAATCAAGAATCAAAGTTGTTGCATAAAATAAAGGAAAAACAAGTAATTATAGTATTAGGAACATTATTCAAGTAAAAAGGAGTGAAATTTGGGGCTAAATCAAGTAATAATTTTTTTTTGCAGGGTAGAGGGTGGGGTTCGAATAATAATCAAGAAATTCACTAAGAAAAGGGTGAATTCTTACCTTAAATTTGTAACAGAATCAAGAAATAGATGTTAATATAGCTTCCCAAGCACCCATAAGCTTCACTTTTGAGCTCTCATCCCCTTTTAGGGTTTAGCCTTCAATAGGCAAGATGAAAAATGAGTAAAAATCGGGTAAAAGGGGGCTATTTCTACTTTTACCAGGTTGCCAGGTAAATAAGGCATAATTGGGTTCCTCAAATGAGTCTAAAATAGACTTCAACGGGGTGCCTGGGATTTGTTCGAAATTTGATATATGCAAACAAACTATATAACCATACTATATTCAACGCTCTGGACTAAATGGCGATATCAATTTTTTTTTAAAAAACTGTTGTTTTCATAGAGTTGACCCCCAGAACTCAAACTTATAATTTTCCAAACCGAGGGTCGAAATGGGATTTAAAAGTCATAATGCCAACCAAATATGTTATCACCCTAAACTTGATGTTTCAGATCTGTGGTGTAATTCGTTCAACCATCCATCGTACGGATCAAAAGATAACCACATAAGTCCATAATAAGGCTCTCAAAGCCTCCAAAAATCACAATATCGCACAAAAAGTACCAAAATACATTGGAAACCATGCCAATCATCTCCACACCCAGAAATACCATAATGTAACTAGGGGGAGAGGTAAAATAGTCAAATCACATAGAAACATATATTTCACATAATTCATCAAATTTTTAAGTCGTCACAAGAAAATCACTTGGGGAGGGTAAGCTTATTCTTGGTGATATTGTTGTTGATGGTGGTTCTGTTGGTATTGTTAATGGTGTACTGGTGGTATTGGTGGTGGTGATAGTACTACTGTTGGTGAGGTGATGGTGATTGTGTTGCTATTGGTTGTAGTAGTGGTGATGGCGCTGTTGTTGGGGTTGGTGGTCTTGATAAGCTGGTTGAAGCTCCTCTTGCAGTTTTTGAAACAAAAAATGAACAAGATTATGGTCATACTACTTTTGCTGATTTTGGTGGTAGATACACTTTTTACGATCCAATTTTTGAGTCATGATGGCACCTACCAATTCCCACCAATAGGTAAGCCAATACCATAACCCAAAGCTGACCCAATGGGTTAATCCGGTAAAGAAGGCCCAACATAAGCAAAAATTTCAAGAACATCAATTATAAATATAAGGTTTCTAGATTGAATAAATAGACAAAGATACCAAACCCAAAATCCGGTAGAGTTAGTACAAGAGCAAATAATAGAATAATACAACTCCAAGTCTAGAATAGTTAATACATCTGTCTCAAATACTAAAAATTGAATAGAAGAGATAAAAGGAAATCGGGTGACTCAAACTCCAAGAACTCACCTTATCTCCAGAAATTAATCTCCACATGAACCACGATCAACGACTGTAGCTAATACTCAAATCTGCACTAAAAAGGTACAAATATTGTATGAGTACCAAAACAACGGTACTCAATAGGCATCATCAACCGACTGAGCTAAATCATGATATAAGAATGATAAAATACAAGATAATCATAAATAAGTCAAGGTACAAAATCAAACCTGAATCATCTCCATCATCATTGTATATAATAAGTAAGAAATTTGGTATAACAGTATAACATAAGGCATCAACACATGCCAATATCACTGTATATAACAAGCATGAAATATTAAAATCACAATATAACAAAAGGCATCAGCGCATGCCATTATCATCGTATATCACAAGTGTTAAATATCGAAATAACCATATAACATACAAAATCAACGCATGCAAATATCATCATGCATAAGAAATAAATTATTCAGAATCATAAAGCAACATAAGTGCAATTACAAGCAAACACAAGTACAAAGTTAGCGCCCATACACCAACTAGTGCATAAATTAAAGAACTCATCACGGTGCCCCACACTACCAGAGAGCACACACAAGAGAAATATAAAGGAAACAAATCAACAGTATATCCAAACTTCTTCATTATCCATAGTTTTCCTTAATTTTCACCGAACGACCATCTGCCATCATACATAATCATCATCAATAATCATAATTGAATAACATACACCAGTATACTCATAATTATAACCATACCATTATATAGGCATCTATCTCGTCAATACACCTTATTCACTCATTATTAACTAGCTAACACTTAATACTAAACCAATTACTCACTAGTTATCATATAACCCCTAATTATTTTCTATCAATTATTCATCATATAATCACTATTCAAGGGTTAACAATTAGCCATTATTCACTAACTAGACAATATCAAGCATCTAGTAAAGAGTTATCACTAAACCATATTCAATAATTAACCAACATTCATTTCTAGCCATCATAATCTCACTAGTCATCATTCATTATACGACCACTAATCACAACTTATTCACTATTCCCTCATCAACTAACATCTTTTTTTAATTAGTGTTATTAATACACAAATCCTCGTTTAACAACTAATCAACATCATATAGTCAGTCATCAATAACAACTAATTATCATCATCACTAAGTCATTAATCCACAAATCCTCGTTTAACAACTAATCAACATTATAAACTCAGTCATTAGTAACAACTAATTATCACTATCACTAAGTTCATTTTCACTAACTACCATAATAAGTTAATCATCCCTAGTAATAACTATCAATGCCACTAGTCCTCTTTACCACAAAGGTTTACAAATCCATTAGTCACTATTAGCCACTTAAGTAATATCCACCACTAAGCATCTTTCATCTTTAAATCATCAACTATACCACTTAATACCTTAATGTAACGACCCCATTTTTTGAATCGGAATGCTACACAATGCTCATGATCCCGAAGGACCACAAGTTAATCCATGATTGATATCTGTACCTGTAAACTGCATAATGTCTCATGAAATGCAAAATACATAATACTGTAAGGCTGTAAGGTTCAAACTAAATAAAACATACTAAGTTAAAACATCTGAAATTGGGTATAAACTACCTAAAACAACTGAAATAAACTGAAGTCTGAACATAATAGTCTAAAAAGCCTCTAAACTGTCTGAATAAGGAGTTGAAGGAACATGTTTCCAACTAACTCCAACTACTGAAATAAACTAAAAACTGAAATCATCATGTCCTCAAAAGATGAGGACTTACTTCTAACTCTGACTGCTGAGACTAGAATCTACTGCTGATCTGGAGCTCGTACCTCTGAACCTATGGCGTAAAATAAAATACCATAGCGCAAATACATCAGTACATCTAAATGTACTGAGTATACGAGTTAGGTAGGATAAATGCAAAGGGTTATATGCATGAACAATGCTAACTAATATGGACGTGAGAATACATACATGCATAAATAACTATTACTAAACTCATGATGATATTGACTACTGAATTTGAATGCTGACGATATGAATTTACTATTACTGAGGTACTGAATAGACTATTGACTATTTCTGACAGTTCGAATTATGAAGAACTGGTTTGAATGACTGTGTCTAGCAGTCCCGAGACTGAATACTAGTAACATGAGCTATGACAACTGATATAACTGATATAACTATAATTATTAGACTAACCAATATAATCGATATTGAGATACTGTATTTGACAGTCTAAGTACTGATGGAATTATTTGAGTTCCATTCTACATGGAGTAACTAAATCTGAGATCAGTCCTATCTAGTGGGTGATCATGAGTATACTGATAATAAGGATGATTTGACTTAATCTGAGATCAGTTCTATATAGAGAGTGATCTTTAAATCTAATGATTCTGATACTGATTAATCATAGTTGAGATCAGTCCTAGCTAATGGGTGATCTTGGAGTCTATTTACAATAATAAGTATTGACTGTATCTAATAGTACTAAATCTGTACTACTAAGCTTAGTTGACTGTGTTTGACAACCCTAATTCTGTAACTAAAACTGTGGGATGTATTCATCTAACCGATATATCCCAAGCTAAGTTGACTGGGGTCCAATCTCTGCCTTGACTAAAAAGGTGTCAGTACCGTGCCACCAGTAAAGACATCTACTGTGGAGTCAGTCCTAATCTAGCGGTTAACTCCTAGGATCAGTCCTATACATATAAATGTGCTAACAAGTGACCCCTGAGCATGTCAGTCTTATCTAATGGGTGACATATCATACCAACACTGGCAATATAGTTCTGGAACTTAGGAATTGCTTCTAGGGATCTCAGTCCTATTCTAGTGGGTGAGTCCCTATCCCTAGGCTCACTCGGTGCTGAATTCTACTCTAATATGAAATACACTGAACTGAATAACTGGGCTGAACTAAATAACTTAACTGAATTAATTTGTTGAACTGATACTAGTGGTATTATTTAGCAGAGCTAAACTGAGTTTACTGAATTTCAATGACTAACAAAATATATTGAGTTCCGGGGACCAATTGAGAGTACTGAAGTTATTGAGATTGATTATGAATACTGAAGGTACAGACTGAGTACTGAGATCACTGAGATTACTGAACCACTGAGACTACTGAGATTTCTGAGTTTTCCTGAGTCACATGACTGACTGAATTCTATAGATCATGGCTTAACTAAGAGTATCATGATAACATGACATTACTCTAGGCACACAACTATATTTTTCGGGTATGAATACCCCCAGGACTCGATGGAAGGAAACTGACACACATGACTAACTTGAGTACGTGACCAACATCAACAACCCATAATATCATAACTTGGGGAATTCCATAAAGTGCATGGATATTATACATTTTGTACATAAGTAGGATTTTCAAGTAAGCATGGCGTAATCTCATAAGACTAGTTCATGAACATCCCAACAAAGGCACAATATCAATATGAAAATCATTGGAATATAGGGGTATATCATGAATCCTTCACTTAGTCACAATTTAGCTATAATGCATGATTTCTAGTCTCTTAGGTATTTTATCAAACACCTTACATGCACAACTTAGGCATAGGTATAAATCATACAATTACTCATCATAAATAATCAAACTTACATGTTTTCAACTCATATGATGTCATAGATTCATAATAATACATAAATATTCTATCTTGGCATCATTCCACACATAAACATGATCAACAATCTTTTCATAACATGAAAACCATAATATATAGTTTTAGAAAAGGGTTCTTGAACTTCATGGACGAAAGGAGTAGATGAATGGACATATGCATACCTTAGAAAGGAAACCTTGATGATTTGCTAGAGATTTATTACATTAGGAAACTTAATTCTTCATTATCTTGGAAAAAGGCTTGAATCTTGCTTTTGAGAGATGAGTTTGATGGAAACCCTAATCTTGGGGTTGAGAGTGTAAGAGAGGGTTTTTAAGATGCTTAACTGAAGAAAAAAGGGAAAAATTATGCCTCTTTAGGGTTAGAAGTTGTGGAAGATGAAGGAAATGACCAAAATACCCTTGCAAAAATGCCCTTGAATTGCTGGAAAAATATACTTGACGCCATCCGTGATAGGCCGTCAGGTCCGTGATAGGCCATCATGAATGATAGTCACAAAAGGGGTCCAAATTCTAGATTTTCTGCCCAGGGCTGACGACATCATCAGAAATGTCATCAGAATGTGACGACGTCATCAAAAAGGTCATCAGAAACGTGATACCCAGTCAGAAACGTGGTCACCATTTTTCAGCTTGACATGCAGGAATAAAATAAGTATAACTTTTTGCTCTGATATTGGATTTAGGCAAAATTGGTATCGTTGGAAAGCTAGTTCATCATATACAAAGAGTTATGGTCGATTGAAGTTGACACAAGTTTTGACGCTCACTAAAACTTGAACGATAGGAAACCTTTCAACTTGTACTTGAGTTAGGGGACCTCTATGATCTAAATTTATGCTCAAATAGATTCCCACACTACATAATTGATTAACACACTAAATTTATATAGGAATTGAGGCTTTTGAAACATCCACACTTAGGAATGACAGATTTTCATTCTAGTTCAAAATGTGGGGTATTACACTAACTTATTAGAAGACTATAACCGATATCTCTATTACCAACATTTTACCCAAATACACAAGAGCAAAAGTAACATATAATTTTCATACATAGCGATTGTCGGGTTCAATTTGGTAGATGTACATATAGGCACATCAATAATCATCCTCTGGCCTTGTCGAGCATTGTCATAACATCATAGTATCATTCAGACTTGTCGAGTATCAATGGAACTTTATAATATCCTTCGGCCAGACCGGGTATCATCATATCATCATAACATCATTCAGCCGCATCGAGTATCAACACATCATCATAATATCCTCTGGCCTTGCCAGGTATCAACATATCATCATAATATCCTCCAGCCTTGTCGAGTATCAACAAATCATCATAATATCCCCCAACCTTGTTGGGTATTAACATATCATCATAATATCCTCTGATCTTTCCTGGTATTAACATATCATTGTAATATCCTTCGGGGGCACATCATATCATCAATATATCCTTCGGCCTTATCGGGCATCATCATATCATCAATATATCCTCCAGCCTTGTTAGACATCATCAGATTGTCAATATATCAATAGTAAAGAATGAGCTCAACAAGGTCTAAAGTAAATGACAAGCCCCACGAGGGCTAAAGGAAATTACAAGTAAAGTAAATGACAACCCCTATGAGGGCTAAAGTAAATGACTAGCCCTACGGAGGCTAAAGTAAAAGAGAAGTAATGAGAATCATACCTTCATATCTCATCAATTATCATCAAGGACAATTTATCTATAAATATATGAATATATATAGCATGAATATTAGAAAGCATTAATGGGTTCAACATGGTTAATAGTGTAGTTTCTCATGTAGTCAATAAATATACCTTCTAGAGATCTTAGTATCATGACTCATAATATTAGCAACAAGAGGGATTTTTAGCAAAAACACTAGTTTGGTTACTAGACAAAAACATAAAATGGGTTAATATCATATCCTAAGTCCTGAAATAGTAGTCTAGTCAATGGTTTACATAATAACATAGTCTTGGGCTTAATTAATAGCATAATCCATAGCCACACACCACATTAACTCTAATTTGGTCAACAATCATATACATCACTTCTAATGCAATCACCATAATTCATAATCTTGGGATTTAGACCATAGCCACAAGCGATATCATGAACAATGGCCCATTTGTAGCGTATTCGTTGGCTCACTATTGGCCTAAAGATAATTTATCATTGGTATGGACAATGGCTAAAGCATGATATAATATATAGCTTATTTATAACGTGGTTAATAACATCATATATGGCTTAGGCCATATTATAGTTAACATCATTTATGGCTTAGGCCATATTATAGTTAAGGGCTTATTTAATAGCACATTCATTAGCCCAAACAATAGTTAATCATAACAAAATAATTAATAACTTGAAATAAACTTTAGCCAATAAGGTATCCAAAGCATAATCTCTCAGGAATTATTCTCAATGCCATTTCACATAGCCAATAAGTACCAAGAATCATCAATATTTCCATAAAGGGGCTCTCTCTAATCAATTACTAAGCGTAATGGTTAAGGGAACTAATGATAAGTCTTGCCTTAAGGTGGGTCTACAAGACCACATCTAAATCCCTGAATGTATTCTAAATCAATTTCTACCCCCGATTAGGCTATGGTATCTAAATCAACTCTTAGATATAAAGCAAGCCATCATAAGCCTAAGGTAGATATTCTACTCAAGCACTTTTGCTAAGTCCGATGGAACTAAGGCAACCTTCACTAGTATTTCATTAGTATTAGCAGCTAAGGCCAACTTGCTCTAAGTATGAGAAACTAGAGCAATCTACCTAATATTGAGTATTTAAGGAATTCTCATGCTAAACATGAGTAATAAAGTCTATTCCACCTAAGTCAAAGAAAAACAATTTAAGATTTTCAATTCTCAAATTCGCATAGCCTAAATGGTCCAATTAACCCAAGTATTGTATTTCATCAACCCAATACTTAAAACCTACACCAATCTAATAGATATTATAATTTTATCAAAACATAGCTCAATCTAATAAGGGTTAAGCCTAGCCTACATCAAATTCAAAGATTGCTCAACATTCTGCTAAACCTTCACTTTTCCCTTTCGTAAAGCTTTTTCAAGAAGCCAAGCTATCAAAAACACATTCTATACATCATTACGAGAATGTCAATACCCATATTGCACTATTGTACTCCGGATCCAAAGACAACAATAAAACCCCTAAGTGGGTCCCACATATGAACAACACATTTTTGAGATCAACCCAATGTTCATACACCATTATGGAATCATAACCCTCAAGAAACCAATAAAAACTAAGCCTATTTGGTCTAAAATCAAGCCCTTCAGCTAATAGGGGTTTTGGTAAAAAATTAAAGAAGTTCAAGCATAAAAATGAAGGATTCATACCTCTAATCATTTTTAATCACAAAAACATATGTTAAATAAGCCTCCAACTTATACCCAGGACTAAATTTGAAGTTAACATAGGATTTCTAGGTCTCTCGGAGAAGTGAAAATGGCCAAATTCACGACCAAGGGGCCTATTTATAGCCCCTCCAAGCATGGAGGTACCGTGATCGCCCTTACTTGGGTCGTGATCGCCATGCTCCAGTGCCAGTAATGTCCAAAACTAACTTTTGACCCTCGAAACTCTTTCAAACTCTAATTCTTGCAAATGAACTATGTAACCCACTAAATTTGATGTTTCGAACACTTTGGTGAAGTCGAATTTTTTGTCCAAGGTCATTTTGACCAACTATGGGTCCCATACCCATATCTTTCAATTTTTTAACTTTCCAACAAATAGGTCAAAATGGGCTTGGGTGTAATGGGACCTGAACAAAGGGTCTAGATAGCCTAAAATTAATATTTTGGAGCTATAGGCATAGTTGGAGTTTGCATCTGAGATCATTTTACTAAGGTTTTAGTTTGGTGGCTATTTGGATTCAACAAAGACTTCTAAATAGAGAATTGGCTATAAAACCCTAACGAACTATTTGATAACCAAAATATTAGTTCCAAGAAGTCATAAATAACTTGGGGCTGCTATGGAAAAGAACTAATGGAAAAAATAAGTGAAAATATATAAAATGACCTGGAGGGTCATTACAACACCACTACAAAGGAACTTTTATCCCAAAAAATTAAGAACGAGGGTATACTTAGCATCTTGAACAAGTGAGGATATTGGGTCTGTATATCGCTCTCAATCTCCCAAGTGGCCTATTCCACTTGGCAGTGCCTTAACTAAACCTTGACAACTTGAATTCCTCTGGGCACAATCGTCTCACATCACTAGCCGAAGTGAGCACAGGTTTCTCAACAAAGGTCAAATGATCATCCAACTAAAATGAGTCCCATCTAAGCATATGAGAAGGATCAGGACTAAATTTTTGCAAAATAGAGACATGGAACATTGGATGAACAACAACAAAATTCAGAGATAAAGAAACTCATAAGTTAGCTTACCAACTGTATAGAGAATCTCAAAGGGTGCAATATATCTCAAACTGAGCTTACTCTTCTTTCCAAACCTTGTCACATCCATCATAGGCGATACATAAAATAATTCATGATTATCAACTCAAATCTCAAGGAATGAAGCCTACAATCTGCATAGGCCTTCTACCTAGTCTGAGCCGCTCTCAGTCTATCTTGAATAACATTGGCTCTATTCAATGACCCCTAAAGCATATCCGACCATAGAGATCTAACCTTAAAAGTCTCAACCTATCTAATTAAAGAACGATATCTTTTACCATACAAAACCTCAAATTAATCTCAGAAAACACGGCTATACCCTGAAGTTGAGAATTTATCTCCTTAAGCTCGACATGAGCCATACCATAAGGTGCCATAGAAATAGGTCGGGTGCCAGGCTCAAGGTCAATAGAAAACTCAATCTCAAAGGTAGGTCGGTAGAGAACACATAAAAAACTCACAAATAGTAAGAACTGAGTCAAGCGATGGACTTGCAACACTAGTATCACAAATATAAGCAAGATAATATTTGTAACTTCTAGAGATAAGTCTCCTAGCATGAACATAAGATATAATCCTTGTTGGCTCACGACAAACTACTCTCTACTACACGAATATTGGGTATATCGAGCATGACTAAGGTAATAGTCTGGGTAAAATAGTCCATGATTAATCATTTATGGGATAATTAGTCTATTCCTAAAATCACATCAGAATATACTATATCTATAAAAATAAGTTCAACATTAGTATTAATATCTCTAATCATCACAACACATGATTTGAATACCTGATCCACTACTAAAAAATCACCTACGAAAGTAGCCGTGTAATGGCACAGATAACTAATTAATAGATATCTCAAACCGTGGTGAATAATAAGAAGATATATATAAGAATAAGTGGATCTGAGATCTAATAAACCAAGGGCCACCTGGAAACACAATAAAATCATACTACAACATCCAAAATCTAAGCCTCTGGTCTAATAAGTACTACATACTACTGATCACGTCCTCCACCTAGTTGGGTACCTACCCGACCTCCCATCGTGACTGTTAGAGAACCCATTCGAGTACCCTGGAAATAACCCCTGCAGCTATGAGAACCACATCTAGATGAGCGGTGAACTACTTTAATAGGGACACTCTGAGCTGAAGCAATAATTGCCTTATAAAGAGAACACTTTTGAGAATAGTGACCACAACCCCCACAACTATAACATGTTTTATAAGAGAAACTAGAAATAATAGATTTGGCTGACCCAGAATGACCACCATGTCTAGATTGACAAGAAAATAAACCCCTCAAAGATGGACCACTGCCCTTATTAGAGTGAATAATAGCACTAGACTGACCTCTGGTAGTAGTCTAAAGAGCTTCCTGAACTGGATGACTAGGTTGACTCTGAGATAGAAAAGTTAGATGTAGAGGATACCCAATATGAGAACTGCCACCTCTAAGTCAAAAATCACTATGGCTCTCATAAATTTGCTATAAAATCTAAGCCTCTTATCACGACCCTCATGGTCCATCTCCTTCATTACACTAGCATAATCCAAAACCTCAGTATAAAACCTACTTGCAGCGGCCAAACTATGAGTGTAACGCCCCGTAAAAGTCATGCATGTATTAGACTGTAATTTTTGAGCTTTAGACTTAAGTTTTAGTGGATGTTGTAATTTGTGTCAGCTTCCATCGACTATAACTCTCTGTATATGTCGAATTAGAGAACCTACTATGTGTCAAATAATAGGTCTTCAAGTTAACTTTCTATCGATACCAATTTTGCTAAAATTCGACACTCGAGCAAGAAGTTATGGCTCTTCAAAGTAGAGTGCGTCGCCTAACCAAGTCAGCTCACTTTCTGCCTGTCAGGACTAACTATTCGGGGGAAGATTATGCTAAGCTGTTCATTGCATAAATTGTCCGTTTGCATGGAGCGCCTGTCTCTATCATATCTGACCGAGGTACGCTGTTTTCTTCTCAGTTTTAGAGATCGTTTCAGAAAGGTTTGGGTATCCAGGTGAACTTAAGTACAGCATTCCACCCTCAGAATGATGGGCAAGCTGAACGCACCATCCAGACCCTGGAGGATATGTTGAGGGCCTGTGTGATTGACTTTAAAGGTTGTTGTGTTGATCACTTGCCACTGATAGAGTTTGCCTATAACAACAGTTTCCATTCTAGCATTAAGATGGCACCTTTTGAGGCATTGTATGGTAGGAGATATAGGTCTCCAATAGGCTGGTATGAAGTAGGTGAGATGCAGATGTATGGGCCTGATCTTGTTCATCAGGCAATGGAGGATGTGAAACTCATTAGGGAATGACTTAAGACAACTCAGAATCATTAGAAATCCTATGCCAATGTCAGAAGGAGAGAGTTAGAGTTTGAGATTGGAGATTGGGTTTTCCATAAAGTCTATCCCATGAAGGGAGTTATGCGTTTCGGGAAGAGGGGTAAGCTAAGTCCTCGCTATATAGGCCCGTATCAGATTGTAAGAAGAATAGGTGGAGTTGCGTATGAATTAGAATTGCCTACAAGTTTGGGTTCTATTCATCCAATATTCCACATATCCATGTTGAAGAAGTGCATCGGAGATCAATCTTTGGTGGTGCCCATTGATGAGATCAAGGTGAGCGATTCCTTGTCTTACGAGGAAGAGCCCGTGGAAATCCTAGATCGATAAGTGAGAAAATTGAGGAGTAAAGTGATAGTCTCAGTGAAAGTGTTATGGCAAAATCAAAAAGTTAAAGAAGCAACTTGGGAGTCGGAGCATGACATGAAAGTGAGATACCCAAGCCTATTTGAACCAGCAAATAACGAATTGAAAGGTACAATTCTTGCTTTATGTTTCCTTCTATGAATGAATCTATTTGAAATCGTGCGTAACTATTTCCGCGTCATCATTCAGGGATGAATGATCCCAAGGGGGGATAATGTAACGCCCCGTAAAAGTCATGCATGTATTAGACTGTAATTTCTGAGCTTTAGACTTAAGTTTTAGTCGATGTTGTAATTTGTGTCAGCTTCCATCGACCATAACTCTCTGTATATGTTGAATTAGAGAACCTACTATGTGTTAAATGATAGGTCTTCGAGTTAACTTTCCAACGATACCAATTTTGCTAAAATCCGACACTCGAGCAAGAAGTTATGGCTCTTCAAAGTAGAGTGCGTTGCCTAACCAATCGCACATAGCCACTGGAATGGATGTGCGATACACATGGCGGCGCATACCTTAATCTATGTGATGCAAAGGGCGGCGCCTATCTTAATCTATGCAATACAAAGGGCGGCGCCTATCTTAATCTATGCGATGCAAAGTGCGACGCACACTTATGGTTTCAGGTGACGAAAACACTCCGTTTTGAGTTATTTTAAGTGCAATTTAGTCCTTACAAAACCCAAAATCATCCTTACCCACTCCTAAACGGATTTGGACCTATTAACAACATTGAAGCCTCCTATAAAATCCCAAAATCTAATCCTTCAAGAACTTAAGAGGAGAAGCAACTAGGGTTTGAGAAAATAAGCTTGAAGGTCCGATTATTCCGAAACTTCTTCGTGAAACAAATTACAGATTCGGAATCCTCTTGACGTAGGCTTCGATAGACACCCAAAATTCATGGAGAAAAAGGTACGCGGGGTTTTCCTACAATCTCATGGGCATAGAAATCATGTTTTAAGAATCGGGTTTTCAAATTCATGTACATACTCATGTTTGAGAAGCTTTAATGATATTGTTTTGGCCTTTTGGCTTTCCCCCAAAGTGATTAAAAATTTTATGTATACGTATATATGTGTTTGTCCTGAAATATGAATTGAGAGCATGATTTTTATGAAACCCCTCTCTTAATGTAAAGTTTTTCATGTTCTGCGTAATATAAATTGTTTTGAAATACATCTTGAAAAGAAAAGGAAATCATGATATGAAGTGCTTTGACTCTTGCTATGTTTGGAATATGATTTTGAACACGAAAGAGAGGGTTATGAATGTTGAATATGCATGTAATGAAAGAACGCATGGTCTTGCCAAAATGCACATGACCACCATATGTTTGATGAAAGTTTTACATGGATTTGACTTGAGTTTCGAAACATGACATCTTTAATACAAACTACATGCTTCGGTGGTCTGAAACTATATTTTTATGAAAGATCGTGCTAAATGCATTATGGCTCAGAAATAGGACTTGCAATGTCTTGGTATGACGATACCAATTTAGACTAATGTCATATCAGACTCAGACTAACAGACATTTCAGACTTTCATGATTTTAGACATTCAGAATATTGCATGTACAGAAATGGTTAAAAATGGGCATACAGTGATGTTAGGTGATCCCCCAAAGAGGGCTTGAGTTCAAGCGACTCATTGCCTAAAACCGTGGTTTGCCGACCCGGGTATACTATTATAAAGGGGACGACCCGGTTTATACCTACTCCGTAGGTGTCGGGGAGGGGGGAACCACCTGGCCTCACCTACGGCACACTTGGGTTGGGGGCTTCCCCGCCGAGTCAATGACGGATTCTATACAGCCCGTGGAATATTAGACTTGTAGGGGTATACCACCTAACTCAGAAGTAAAACACAGATCATGATTTGAAATGAACAGACAGGTTGCATATTTTCAGAAAGTGCCCATGTATTTTTCAGAAACAGTTTTATACATGATGTCTTGACGAAAAATTGCTTTCACTTAATATATATATATATATATATATATGTATGTTCCATTATACTATTTTGGATTGCTTTGCGTGCCAGTACTTTTGTGCTGACCCCTCCTCCTTCCAGGTTTTGAGGCACAGTCTAGGGGTCCAGCTACTCAGTAAACATTTTTGGATTTGCAGACATGATTTACAGTGGTGAGCCTTCTATCATTCGGAAGGCCTAATTATGTCAGACATTATCTTGTTTATTATGTTTTTGGTTTACTGGGGGCCTTGTCCCAGTTTCTTTTCAGACAGATGTTTATGTTCTTAGTAGAGATTTCGCAGATTGATGTCAGATATTATTATTTAGAAATGTTGCAGAACTTGACCATGTTTTCCGTACTCAGATTTAATTTCGCGTTTTATTATGATTACGAATGTTGTGCATGATAACCTGATAGAGAATGGGTGTTCCGGGCCTTCATGGTTCGGGATGCTCGTCACGGCTAGGGCCAAGGCTCGGGTCGTGACAAACTTGGTATCAGAGCACGGTTCATGGTCCCAGGGTGTCTGCGAAATCGCATCAGGTAGAGTCTTATTTATGGGTGTGTAGCGCGCTACACTTATAAACAGGAGGCTACTAGGCATTCAGGAATATTTCCCTTCTTTGTGATTTAGTTCGTGCTTCAGAGTCTAAAACGTCCCCTAATCAATGATCTCTTGTATTTCAGAAACACGACTATGCCTTTCCGTCGCAACATCGATCAGAGTGCTTAGGCAGATGTGGTCCGTCCCACCCATGAGATGCGGACCCATAATAGAGCTTCCACGCCAGTCCCTACTCCAGGAGTCCCTTCAGTCCCAACCAGTCCACCTCGGTCTCCACGGACTAATGTCAACCGTCCACCAATTGCTCAGAGAGATATCTCAAATGCAGAGTTCAGACGGTCTATCCATATGCTGACATAGCTGGTAGCTAACCAAGCTCAACAATCGAAAAATGTTGGGTCTGCACCTATTACATCTAAGGCTACTAGAGTCGAGCAATTCATGAAGATGAATCCACCTAAGTTCACTGGTACAAAGGTGGAGGAAGATCCACAGGAGTTTGTGGATGAGATGGAGAAGATCTTTAAGGTAATGCATGTAGATGAGATTGAAGGAGTGGAATTGGCAACTTATCAACTTAAGGATGTTGCAAATCAGTGGTATGCAGATTGGGAAGATGCAAAAGGTGAGAGTGCTGAGCCTACAGTTTGGGGTGAGTTTGTAGAAGCTTTCCTTGACAGATTCTTTCCTCTGGAGTTGAGGGAGGCCAAAGCAGAAGAGTTCATGAATCTGAAGCAGGGCAGTATGAGTGTACAGGAGTACACTTTGAAGTTTAATCAACTAGCCTGCTATGCACCAGAATTAACTAGTAATATGAGAGCCCGGATGAGGAAATTTGCATCCGGCCTTGCTGATAACCTGATACTTGAGTGCCAGGGGGCAATGTTGAATAGGGAGTTAGACCTTGCTAGGCTGGCAGTCCACATGCAGCAGGTGGAAGAGAAGAAGAGAAAGATTGCTAAATCTAGAGAGAAGAACAGACAGGCTAAGAGAGTCAAATCTGCGGACCAGCACCAGAGTCAACCGCAGAGTGGTAACTGGGGAAATAGGTGGTCAAAGAAAATGTGGTTTTGTAATAATACACAGTCAGTAGCCAGCGCCCCAGCGCCCAGACCCCCTACAGACAGACAGACTTAGAGCTTTCAGACTTCTCATGGATCTAGGGCACCAGATATTCGGTCGCAGGGTAGTGTGGCTCAGCAGCATCGCACTTACCCGCGATGTGGAAATTGTGGTAGGAATCATCCGAGGAAATGTCAGTTGGGCGCACTTTTGTGTTATTCATGTGGTCAGTCAGGCCACTTTCAGAGGGACTGTCCATCTTCTAGGAGGAGTGCTGGTGGTGCGAAGTTTCAGGGCAATTCCACAGCGCCACCCCCATCCCAGAAGGGCGCCACACCAGCTGTCGGGAACAGTCGTAATCGGTTATCTGCCTTGACCAACCGCCAGGAGACAGAATCTTCCCCAGATATTGTTATCGGTACGTTGCAAATCTTTTCCCGTGGTGTCTGTGTGTTACTTGATCCCGGATCTACCTTATCCTATGTGACCCCTTATGTGGCTGTTGGTTTCGGGTTTGAGCCCAGTGTGATTTCTGAACCCTTTTCTGTTTCTACCCCGGTGGGGGATTCTGTTGTTGCTAGAAGGGTATATAGGGGTTGTGTGGTGACTGTTGGTAGTCGGGATACGGTGGCAGACCTTATAGAGTTTGACATGGTTGCATTTGATGCTATCTTAGAGATGGATTGTCTCCATTCATGCTATGCCATATTGGATTGTAGGACCCGTAGAGTTACCTTTTCTTTCCCGAATGAACCAATGATAGAATGGGAGGGAAATTCCTTAGCACCCAAAGGGCACTTTATATCTTACCTCAGAGCTCGAAAACTCATTTCTAAGGGTTGCTTGTATCACCTTATTCGAGTCAAGGACTCTAAAGTTGAAAATTCTCCTCTTCAATCTGTCCCTGCGATGAATGAATTTCCAGAAGTCTTTCCCAAAGATCTCCCAGGGATACCCCCTGATAGGGTGATAGAGTTTGGTATTGATGTGTTGCCAGATACCCGTCCCATTTCCATTCCGCTATGTAGAATGGCTCTCGCAGAGCTAAAAGAGTTGAAAGAGCAGCTAGCAGACCTCCTAGATAAGGGATTTATACACCCCAGTGTATCTCCTTGGGGTGCACCTGTACTTTTCGTGCGTAAGAAAGACGGTTCCCTTCGTATGTGCATAGATTACCGTCAGTTGAATAAGGTCACAATTAAAAACAAATATCCTCTTCCTAGGATTGATGATCTTTTTGACCAGCTTCAGGGTGCTAGATAATTTTCAAAAATAGACCTTCGTTCGGGCTATCATCAGTTGAAAGTTAGGGAGTCAGACATTCCCAGAACAGCTTTCCAAACCCGATATGGTCACTATGAGTTTCTTGTCATGTCCTTCGGGTTAACTAATGCCCCTGCAGCCTTCATGGATCTTATGAACAGAGTTTTCCATCAGTTTCTTGACTCGTTTGTCATTGTATTTATTGATGATATTCTGATTTATTCTAAGAGTAAGGAGGATCATGCCGATCACCTCCGAATCATTCTTCAGACCCTTAAGGATCATCGGTTGTATGCCAAATTTTCCAAGTGTGAGTTCTGGCTAGATGCTATTGCCTTCTTAGGGCATATTGTGTCCCGTGACGGGATTAGAGTGGACCCCCAGAAAGTTAAGGCAGTGAGAAGATGGCCCAAACCCACGACTCCAACCGATATTCGGAGCTTCTTGGGTTTGGCAGGCTATTACAGAAGATTCGTAGAGGGTTTTTCGTCCATAGCGGCTCCACTCACTAAACTGACTCAGAAAAAGGTAAATTTTGTGTGGTCTGATTTATGTGAAAATAGTTTTGAGAAGTTGAAAGACAGACTGACCGCTGCACCTGTTTTGACTCTTCCCAAGGGTGTTGATGGTTTTGTGGTTTACTGTGATGCATCTCGTGTGGGACTTGGCTGCATTTTGATGCAACACGGAAAGGTGGTAGCTTATGCATCTAGATAGTTAAAGGTGCACGAGCGGAACTACCCTACTCATGATTTGGAGTTAGCGGCTGTGGTGTTTGCCCTTAAGATTTGGCGGCACTACTTGTACGGTGTTCATGTTGATATCTTCACTAATCACAAGAGTCTGCAGTATGTTTTCTCGCAGAAAGAATTGAATCTTAGGCAGAGGCGGTGGTTGGAACTTCTGAAAGACTATGATATGAGCCTGCATTACCATCCAAGCAAGGCAAATGTTGTAGCCGATGCCCTCAGCAGGTTGTCTATGGGTAGCCTTTCTCATGTAGAAGAAGAAAAGAAAGAGATGGTGAAGGATATTAACCGCCTTGCGAATCTGGGAGTGCGACTGTTAGATTCCGAAGACGGAGGGGTGATTGTTCATGAGTTAGCTAAGTCATCCCTTTGTGCTAAAGTGAAGGAGAAGCAGGTTGAAGATCCCATCCTGATGCAAATCAAGAAAGATGTGGGTCAACAGAAGGTGATGTCTTTTGAAATTGGTGGTGATGGCATTCTGAGGTTTCAGGGTAGACTATGTGTTCCGAATGTCGACGGGCTTCGAAAAAGAATTCTTGATGAAGCTCACACCTCGAGGTATGTTGTTCATCTCGATTCTACGAAGATGTACCATGATTTGAAATCTATGTATTGGTGGAATAATATGAAGCGAGATGTGGCTAACTTTGTTTCTAAGTGCTTGAATTGCCAACAAGTAAAAGTAGAACATTTGAGGCCAGGAGGTACTTCCCAAGAAATAGCGTTGCCCTTGTGGAAGTGGGAAATGATCAATATGGACTTTATTACAGGACTTTCGAAGTCCCTAAATCAGTAGGACTCTATATGGGTGATTGTCGATAGGCTGACCAAGTCAGCTCACTTTCTGCCTGTCAGGACTAACTATTCGGGGGAAGATTATGCTAAGCTGTTCATTGCAGAAATTGTCCGTTTGCATGGAGTGCCTGTCTCCCTCATATCCGACCGAGGTACGCAGTTTTTTTCTCAGTTTTGGAGATCGTTTCAGAAAGGTTTGGGTACCCAGGTGAACTTAAGTACAACATTCCACCCTCAGAATGATGGGCAAGCTGAACGCACCATCCAGACCCTGGAGGATATGTTGAGGGCCTGTGTGATTGACTTTAAAGGTTGTTGGGTTGATCACTTGCCACTGATAGAGTTTGCCTATAACAACAGTTTCCACTCTAGCATTACGATGGAACCTTTTGAGGCATTGTATGGTAGGAGATGTAGGTCTCCAATAAGCTGGTATGAAGTAGGTGAGATGCAGATGTATGGGCCTGATCTTGTTCATCAGGCAATGGAGGATGTGAAACTCATTAGGGAATGACTTAAGACAGCTCAGAGTAATCAGAAATCCTTTGCCGATGTCAGAAGGAGAGAGTTAGAGTTTGAGATTGGAGATTGGGTTTTCCTTAAAGTCTCTCCCATGAAGGGAGTTATGCGTTTCGGGAAGAGGGGTAAGCTAAGTCCTCGCTATATAGGCTCGTATCAGATTGTAAGAAGAATAGGTGGAGTTGCGTATGAATTAGAATTGCCTACAAGTTTGGCTTCTATTCATCCAATATTCCACATATCCATGTTGAAGAAGTGCATCGGAGATCACTCTTTGGTGGTGCCCATTGATGAGATCAAGGTGACCGATTCCTTGTCTTATGAGGAAGAGCCCGTGGAAATCCTAGATCGATAAGTGAGAAAATTGAGGAGTAAAGAGATAGTCTCAGTGAAAGTGTTATGGCGAAATCAGAAAGTTAAAAAAGCAACTTGGGAGTCGGAGCATGACATGAAAGTGAGATACCCAAGCCTATTTGAACCAGCAAATAACGAATTGAAAGGTACAATTCTTGCTTTATGTTTCCTTCTATGTATGAATCTGTTTGAAATCGTGCGTGACTATTTCCGCGTCATCATTCAGGGATGAATGATCCCAAGGGGGGATAATGTAACGCCCCGTAAAAGTCATGCATGTATTAGACTGTAATTTCTGAGCTTTAGACTTAAGTTTTAGTAGACGTTGTAATTTGTGTCAGCTTCCATCGACCATAACTCTCTGTATATGTCGAATTAGAGAACCTACTATGTGTTAAATGATAGGTCTTCGAGTTAACTTTCCAACGATACCAATTTTGCTAAAATCCGACACTCGAGCAAGAAGTTATGGCTCTTCAAAGTAGAGTGCGTCGCCTAACCAATCGCGCATAGCCACTGGAATGGATGTGCGATACACATGGCGGCGCATACCTTAATCTATACGATGCAAAGGGCGGCGCCTATCTTAATCTATGCAATACAAAGGGCGGCGCCTATCTTAATCTATGCGATGCAAAGTGCGGCGCACACTTATGGTTTCAGGTGACGAAAACACTCCGTTTTGAGTTATTTTAAGTGGAATTTAGTCCTTACAAAACCCAAAATCATCCTTACCCACTCCTAAATGGATTTGGACCTATTGACAACATTGAAGCCTCCTATAAAATCCCAAAATCTAATCCTTCAAAAACTTAAGAGGAGAAGCAACTAGGGTTTGAGAAAGTAAGCTTGAAGGTCCGATTATTCCGAAACTTCTTCGTGAAACAAATTACAGATTTGGAATCCTCTTGACGTAGGCTTCGATAGACACCCAAAATTCATGGAGAAAAAGGTACGCGGGGTTTTCCTAAAATCTCATGGGCATAGAAATCATGTTTTAAGAATCGGGTTTTCAAATTCATGTACATACTCATGTTTTAGATGCTTTAATGATATTGTTTTGGCCTCTTGGCTTTCCCCCAAAGTGATTGAAAATTTTATGTATACGTATATATGCGTTTGTCCTGAAATATGAATTGAGAGCATGATTTTTATGAAACCCCTCTCTTAATGTAAAGTTTTTCATGTTCTGCGTAATATAAATTGTTTTGAAATACATCTTGAAAAGAAAAGGAAATCATGATATGAAGTGCTTTGACTCTTGCTATGTTTGGAATATGATTTTGAACACGAAAGAGAGGGTTGTGAATGTTGAATATGCATGTAATGAAAGAACGCATGGTCTTGCCAAAATGCACATGACCACCATATGTTTGATGAAAGTTTTGCATGGATTAGACTTGAGTTTCGGAACATGACATCTTTAATACAAACTACATGCTTCGGTGGTCTGAAACTATATTTTTATGATAGATCGTGCTAAATACATTATGGCTCAGAAATAGGACTTGCAATGTCTTGGTATGACGATAGCAATTTACACTAATGTCATATCAGACTCAGACTAACAGACATTTCAGACTTTCATGATTTTAGACATTCAGAATGTTGCATGTACAGAAAAGGTTAAAAATGGGCATACAGAGATGTTAGGTGGTCCCCCGAAGAGGGCTTGAGTTCAAGCGACTCATTGCCTAAAACCGTGGTTTGCCGACCCGGGTATACTATTATGCGCTGAGTTAAATGTCCTGTGGCGTATCAGACTCAGACACTCCAACCCTTGCAGCACACTTGAGTTGGGGGCTTCCCCGCCGAGTCAATGACGGATTCCATACAACCCGTGGAATATCAGACTTGTAGGGTAATACCACCTAACTCAGAACTAAAACACAGATCATGATTTGAAATGAACAGACAGGTTGCATGTTTTCAGAAAGTGCCTATGTATTTTTCAGAAACAGTTTTATACATGATGTCTTGATGAAAAATTGCTTTCACTTAATATATATATATATATATATATATATGTATGTTCCATTATACTATTTTGGATTGCTTCGCGTGCCAGTACTTTTGTGCTGACCCCTCCTCCTTCCAGGTTTTGAGGCACAGTCTAGGGGTCCAGCTACTCAGTTAACATTTTTGGATTTGCAGACTTGATTTACAGTGGTGAGCCTTCTATCATTCGGAAGGCCTAATTATGTCAGACATTATCTTGTTTATTATGTTTTTGGTTTACTGGGGGCCTTGTCCCAGTTTCTTTTCAGACAGATTTTTTTGTTCTTAGTAGAGATTTCGCAGACTGATGTCTGATAGTATTATTCAGAAATATTGCAGAACGTGACCATGTTTTTTGTACTCAGTTTTAATTTCGCGTTTTATTATGATTACGAATGTTGTGCATGATAACCTGATAGAGAATGGGTGTTCCGGGCCTTCATGGTTCGGGATGCTCGTCACGGCTAGGGCCTAGGCTCGGGTCGTGAGAATGAGTCTAGTTAGCTTTTCATATGTTGATTCATACTCAAAATTCATAATAAAAGTAGTAGGATGAGCAACTAATGGATGAGAAGCTACCGACTGAGCTACTACTGGTTCAGGAGAATCCTCAACTCTGGGACCTAAAATTATAGGCTGTGCCCCTACCCCTATACCACTTTATTTTGAAGAATGCACTTTATCAGATTACACTCTACCAATTAAACCCAACAATTGAAACCAATGTGATAACATCCAAACAATACCTCATCTCAGATAATGATGCAGTCGCTGTCAAAATATAGTACCCCAACAAACATTGGAATCAAATCCCAAGGGAACACATAGAATTGTGCATCTCAGAAGTTGTAGTCCGCAGGCAAAACAATAAAAGTAAATATGGGGTTTCTGTGTAGTAATCTCGAGCAAGTAACTATACTAACTTTGGTTTTAATCAGTCGTAGGTGAACTCTAGGATTATGTTCCCCCTGGATTCTTAACTCTATAGGCTTGTCATGCTTTATTGAACCAACCCGATACTTTGCATGAAGAATCGATAAGTTATGTACCTTCTACAGTCTTTTGGATGAGTAGAAGCATTTCACCTTTTACTTTTTGAGTCTCAGGATATCTCCTCGCTAACACTTATCTTGATCCCTATTAACTATTACCTTTTGAGTCTCTAGTTATTAGATAAAATCTAACGATCTGAATAAGACAGAACCTAGAAGCATGGATAGGCAGTTAAATTCCAAATTACTAATGTTTTTATCTTTTTTTAGTCACTATTCCTCTTTTGGAGTAAGAAAAAATATCTAGGTGGGATCCTAACATATGCGCCCATTAAGAACACTATTATAATAAAGATAAAGAAATGCATGCATGAGTATCAGTTCAGATCGAAAGCACTTCTCCTACTTCATCAATCCGCCAGGGTTTTCACAACCCTAACTATGAGTTTTAACCACTCATGCTTGTGAAGATATCAATAACATTCATGATTGAAAGCATAGATGAAATCACAAGGATAAGAAGTAATAAAATTCAAAACCATAACTTAATTAATAAGCCAAAGTCAATACAAGAGAATCCCAAGATCAAAATTAAATCTTGGAATCAAAATATGTTGGTGAGTATCAAAAGTGCGTAACTCCTACCAAAAAACACATAAAGGGTATTTATAGTACATGATGAAAACTTAAAACAAAAGTCTGAACGAAATTGGATAAAATAGGTTTGGTGGCCACATGTGGTCTATACCTGCGCTCTAGCCTTGGGCCTAGGTAGTACCTGTGATCCTGACCCTGGGCATAGGTACAGGGCATAAGTTACTGATGAAAAAATCCTGCAAGTTTAGCTCTCGGGTCTTTGTACTTATTGCACTTTCTTTTCCTACTTGAGGTTTGTAGCTCCTACATGCAGTCTATGGGTTGACGTAGTAAGTTCCGTGATACAAGCCTAAAGTTCTTATGGATTGCAAAGATTTCTCAAAGGACCAAGTTTTGGAATTGCTAGTGGTTGGAGCATTTTGAAGCCTTGTTCAAGAGAATAAAAGGAGAAGAACTTATGCACTCAAGAGGAACATTAATTGAATGGCAAGATGGACTTTGCACACTCTAATTTAACACTCAAGAGACGCCTCCTTTAAGCTCTCATTAAGGGCATTCTAGTCTTTTGTTATGTAATAATATAAATAAATATTTTAGATTTTATTCTCATTAGCTTTGATGAATATTGAAATAATACTCTTTAGTTTCTAACTTAGTCTTCTAGTTTTAGCATAGAAACCAAAATTTGGAGTGTTGAATGCAATTGGAAAGTTTTTCACTTGTATTGAACATTTGGCAAGAAAGGTGGAATTGAGGGAGTGTGAATTCCTTTGGTTCATCTAAGAGTGAGGTTTGATCTTACATTTGTGAGGTTTGTTTGAAGGTTTGATACACATTCTAGTTCTAATTATTGGTGGAAGTGAGGGTCTCTCTACTATCTTTACTTATGCATCTCTTCTTCATCTCTTTCTTCTAAGTGTGTTGTTTCCCCTTTTGTGTGGTTGCTGATTTTTGTTATCTTAGTGTCCATTTTCATTTTTTTGGATAGTCTTTAGCCTATAATTTGGTATCATAGACTTGCTTAGGGTTGTTCCCACAACTCTAATCCTTGGTTTTTGTTTCCTTATTATGCAAATCTCAACAAAAAAGAGTCAAAATCTGAAAAACTCAAAAAAAATGGTGTTGTATTGCTGTTTGTACTGTATCCGTGTGTTGAAAGTTAGATATACTAAATTTTATTGTGTTTTGTTGGTTTCAAGTTCTATATACTTGATCCCTAGAACCTAAGGAGTCTAGATCTACTCTTGGAACAAGATTTGGGCGATTTTGAGCTCGATTCACCATGGATATGGCCTCTTGAAGCTTTAAAGGTAATAGATCCGTGTGGTGTTGTAGTGTTGGACATTGGTTGTTGCTTATTTTGTAATATTTGAGTTTGTCTTGGCTTAAGGAACCTATATCTATAAAGAAAATTGAAGGTTAGGGTTTATTTGAGTGAAGATCAAACGTTGGTCAACCCTTAAATATTCATCTTGTTCTTCTATGTTCATCCTATCTTGTTGAAGAAGAATGTTCAAGAAAGGTGTTTGATCCAAAAAAGGAGAGGAAAAAGAGTGTACTTGATGTTTGTGAAAGAATACTCCATGGCATATTCATTGTCATCCAAAAGAATGAAGAAAACAAAGGAGACAACCAAGTACCAGGGGTGGGGGGTGGGCAATCTTTTGAATTCAAATTAGATCTTCAAAAGAGCTCCTAACTTGTTGTTTTTCCCTCCCAAAGCATTTTTCTCTTCTTTCCTTAGGTGTAGGCCGAAACTGAAAAATTTGGGGATTGAAAATTTTGAAAACCACATCCAATCAAAGATTGCCACATCATCAAGTGTAATCGGCCAAATTTAGTTCCTAAGTAGATTTCCTAGTTTCTAATTTTTGATTGTAATTTATTGTATGTTAAATTCTATCACTAATTAACAAACTAGTAAGTACCTACTAGGTTGGTAATTAGTCTAGAGTTCATTTATTTTGTGTCTTCAATTTTTGTGTGCCTTTTCTCATTTTTAATTCATAGTAGTTTGTTGGTTCAAGTCCGTGCTTCATTTTATTTGAGTCTTATCAAACAAAAATCGATTCTATACCAAGGAATATTCACCACTCAATTCACTTGCCAAGTATTTCTAAGTTTTCAACACTTGTAAGACCAAGTATGAGGCAAGATCCGAGTGTGAGTGTAGTGAGGCTTTTGAACTAACGTGTATATTCGTTTTGTAGGATTTCCTCCTTTCTATTTTTTTGATTTTGTTAGGTACAATTGATATGGAATTCGAGGGTACCGCATCCTAACCCTTGGGTAATGATGTTTTGAGAGCCTTGATGGCTCGGTCTGATTCACTATCCTGAGAATTGAAGGGTGGTTTGGATAATGTGCAAGGTGAGATTGGTTCTTTGATGGGTGAGCTTGGTTCCTTGAAGGGTGAGGTGACCACCATTAGTAGGAGACTTGATTGGGTTGAAAGTAGAAGGAACTCATAACCTTCTACTCCTAATCCCTACCATGCATCTTCAAGTGTTCAAGCCAACAACTCCTCCATGACCATGGCACCCAAAACTCTCCACCAAATGCTATACCCTCCAAGAGTTCCACAAAACCATCCCCTAAACCATGCCCAAACCTCTCCTAACCAAAAACTACAAAGGCCAATACATCCCCAAATAAACCAAGTCCAACAAGAAGGACTTGGAACTCAAACTCCACCACCGAATCCGAACCTACAAGTGCCAAATCCCTTTGACCAAAGACCAACTTCTCCACATAACCAAATACCTCCACAAAATGCTACTTACCAAATTCTAAATCCCTTGGAGCAAAGACCTTTCCCTCCACTACATCCAATGCCATAAGTTCAAGTAACAAATAATCAAAGACCAAACCCACCTCCCCAAAGATCCCAAATCCGAAACCCACATATCTAAATTGAATATTATGGTAGAGGGGAGAAAGAAGGTTATGATGTTCACCATGATGACTATTGGTTTGAGGATGAACTAAGAGCAAGACATAATCAAATAGGGCATTATGGTAGATTCCTAGGGCAAGAGGCAAGGCATGGCTATGTTGATCATCAAAGAACCTGAGACATTGGTATAAACTCAATCAAAGTTGGCATTCCAATCTTCAAGGGTGAAAGTGATCTTGAGGTGTACTTAGCTTGGGAATCTTCTTGTGAAAAGTTGTTCCAAGTGAATGACTTAACCGAGGAGAAGAAAAGTTATTATGCCATTACACACTTTGAAGGCTATGCAAACATATGGTGGGATTACACTAAGAGATTTGGCAATATGTTGATTGGTGGCCAACCACCTCCTTGGGAGGAGTAAAAAAGACTTATGAGATATATATATATTTCGAAACACTATAGACACGAGATTCTTTCCAACCTCTACAACTCAAGGCAAGGAAGTAAGAGTGTCATGACCTATTATGATGATTTCCGACAACTCATATTGAAACTTGATCATAGAGGTGAAGAAGTCCATCATGACATCATCGATTCAAGGTGGGGTTGAACAAAGACATATCTTCTCATATGACTCTTCATAAGTTTGAAACCGTGGTTGAATTATTCGAAGCGGCTATGGAAATTGAGAAAAAGAACAAGGAAAAATACAAACCAAAGGCTCCCTAGACCTTCTCGGACTGGTCCAAAGAAAACGTCATAGTGTCGGCATCCATGTCTTCTCCTCAAGTCATGACCATGGCTACCTAACACCATTCTCTAAAGCTTGAAGGTAAACCAATTTATACTTCTCATTCTAAGGGTTTACAATGTTTCAAGTGTCAATGGTGGGGTCATAGGACAAGTGAGTGTCCTAACCGGTGTAATGTGATCTAAAAAGAGGGGAAGCTGTACTATCTTTGTGAAGAAGTTGAGTTGGAAACCAAGGAGAATGATGAAAATTCTCAAGATGGAGAGTGTAGAACCCAAGACCCAAGGTGAGGGTAGTGAATAAGAAGTGTTGCCTTGTGAAGGAAAATGTGATGTCCCTAGTTATGTATTGAGAAGGACTTTGTTTAGTAAGGTCTTGGATAATCAAAGAGATAACCTTTTTCATACCAAGTTCCTTATTAAAGGAAGTATAATCTCAATGATCATAGATAGTGGAAGTTGTGTGAATATTTTTAGTGTCACCTTGGTTGAAAACTTGAAACTATCCATTATCCCTCACCTGAATCCCTACAAGCCTCAATGGTTAAATAAGTGTGGTGAATTGAAGGTCAAATGACAATGTGTGATTAGATTCAAGGTAGGGAATTATCATGATGAAGTATTGTGTGATGTAATCCCTATGCAAGCATGTTGCATATTTTTGGGAAGGCCTTGGAAATTTGATAGGTACACTACACATGATGGAAAGCCTAATAGGTACACATTTGAGTATGATGGCCAAAAGTTTACTCTTATAGCTCCTCCACCATCTAGTGTGAATAAAATCCAAGATAAAACCAAGAAGTTGGATGAGAAAAGAAAGAAGCAAAAGGGAGGGAAGGCTTTGAATTATGATCTTGGAAAGGGAAAAACAAATTTAATTGTGGGAATTGCCCACAAATTTGCCTTGTTACTTCCTAACCTAAAAGCTAGCTATTTTGCCTAACTTTGATTCTTCTTATGTGCAGGTACAATATGAAATGATAACCAAGAAGGATAAAAAAGGAGTTCCACATGAAAGTATAAGAAATGAACTAGAGACTTCCTTGACCGAGAGCTCTAACAATGTGGACTGCCCAAGCCTTACTCGAGGTGACTTTGCTACTCTCAACACTTTATTGAACTTAAAATATTGTGATTTAGTGTTATGTGAAGTGTTTTTGGGTTTTAAAGTGCATACCTCTTTCCCTAGTAACTCTTTTGTTGTGAATAATGATCAACTTTCTCTTAAAACTAGTTCTCTACTTGAACATAAGAAGGGAATGTTTGAGAATTTCCAAGTTGGTGATGATGCTTGTAATGATGATCTTGATATTAAACATGGTAATTTGAACTTGTGTAATGAAATCTATAATATTAGTCTTGTTCATAGTGGCCTTTTGTATGTCAATGTTGTGTGTAATACCTTGAATGATTGTGAGCAAATTAGTCTAATAAAAGGAGTGGGTCATATCGGCTTAGACCTTTGTCTTCTACTTCCATTTGATCCTGGAGTTACTTTGGGGTGTGGGTGGAGTAACTTCTGGTCATGTATGAATACCAAGTGATCTTGGAGTTCCAAGTTTTTCATGACAAATACCATTTGATCCTGGAGTTCCAAGTTTTTCATGACAAATACCAAGGCTGTATGGGTGTATGTCAAAAGTGAACAACCTTGGATTATCCATATAACTTGTGGTACTAATTCTAACCCTCTTCCCTTGAGGAATATGTTCTTGTTTTCCCTCTCTTTGATTTTGCAAGGTGTGAATTTGAGGAAAAATTCCTTTCAAGATAGAGAGGATGATACAAGCCTAAAGTGCTTATGGATTGCAAGGACTTCTCAAAGGACCAAGTTTCTGAATTGGTTAGTGTTTGGAGCATTTTGAAGCCTTGTTAAAGAAAAGAAAAGGAGGAGAACTTATGCACTCAAGAGGTTCCTCAATTTAAGGGCAATATAAACTTTGCACACTCCAATTTAACACTCAAAAGGCGCCTCCTTTATGCTCTCATTATGGGCATTCTAGTCTTTTGTTATATAATAATATAAATAGATATTTTATCTTCTATTATCATTATCTTTGATGAATATTGAAATAATACTCTTTATTTTGTAACTTTGTCTTCTAGTTTTAGCATGGAAACCGAAATTTGGAGTATTGAATGTAATTGGAAAGTTTTTCAATTTGGCTAGAAAGGTGGAATTGAGGGAGTTTGAATTCCTTTGGTTCACCTACAAGTGAGTTTTGATATTACATTGGTGAGGTGTGTTTGAAGGTTTGATACACCTTCTAGTGCTAATCATTGGTCGAAGCGAGGGTCTCTCTACTATCTTTACTTTATGCATCTCTTCTTCATCTCTTTTCTTCTAAGTGTGTTGTTTCCCCTTTGTGTGGTTGCTGATTTTTGTTATCTTAGTGTCTATTTTCATTTTTTATAGTCTTTAGCCTATCATTTGGAAAGTGTCCCAAACATCCATAATTGCTCCAAAAGTATCTAAATACTTTTTTCACCTTTTTCATGAACTTATCACCCAAAACATGATTTCCTGCAAAACATACCCAACATGCATCATATCTAATAAAATAACCACAGAAACCTATATATTTTCCTCGTTTTAAGCATCAAAAGTGCCATAGATCTATAGCACTTTAACATCCTCAATTTAGAATGTTTGCATGTCCTCAGGCAACAAAACACACAAAAACAAAAATGATGCTTAACTAGGAGAATCTAAGCTATTCAAGGCAGTCAGTCAACACTTAAGGCTCAGATTACAACATCCCTCTCCAATCTTATTTTTAAAAACCAACTGTGTATGAACATGAAGCATAACAATATGACATAATATTATCAAGGTATGGCAATTACATTAGTAATAGGCAACCACTCATATATACAAGTTAACTACTCGAAATAAGAAAATAGCTAGCAATATGACTCAAGTGTCCTCACAACAAGGATGTCCCACTTACTAATATGAAATAATTCATGTCATTGTAGGGACAGTCAAGAGACACTCGCACTCATAAGAGAAGTTCCAATGAATGCATGTCAAATACTATAGTTTTGCCTTTATTTTCTTTACCTTAGCCTTTAGATAGTCAAGTTAGGATCAGTATAGGACTTTTCTCGGTTTGTTATGTAGTCTTGGGAGATGGTATTGGACATATCAAGTGACTAAGCCTCCTTGCCACTACACTAACCTTGGGGTCTCACTTACTAACCAATTTTATTTTTTATTCCACCCTTATTTCTCCTTTTTTATTTCTTTTTGCACATTTAGGTTGGGTGTTGTCTTTTATTCTTTCTTTTTCACAATTTTTCTTTCCTTTTTCTACCATACCATCCTTACTAACTTTTTTCTCTTATTTTACCCTTTTTTTATACCCATTTTACACTATGGACCCCTTTGATAGCCACCCTTAACTTAGACATTTTTTCTAAAGTTAAGGTACACAATGTCCAAGGAGGACTAGGGCTAAAACATATTTTCTATAATATAAATAGGAAGATGAATAGTAAAACAAGAAAAATAAGCTTACAAGGCTCAAAATAGGGATAAATGAATATAATTCACACATGAAAGGTCATTTAGTCTAAAAGAGGACTAAAATCCAAGACGACCTATGATCCTTTCCTAACCAACTATCCTTCAACCTAGAGAGGACTAACCAGACAAGTTTTGAATTCAACACATAAAGGGAACTAGGAGGTATCTCACACACAGAGCATAGAGTTAATACTACCAACTACTACCTATTTGGTTCGTTCAATTGTTAGTAAGTCATTATTATGTCCCTAATTCTAATTCCATAACGAGATCCACAATATTCACACATATATACATTCACAGTTCTAAACCATATTTTTTTGAAGGGGCATAGAAAATCAGTCATAACATGACTACTGCCCTAAATACATAAAATCTCCTAATTACACAAAATAAAACATAATATAAAATAAAATATAATACGATACAAAATTAACCTAGACATGTCAGTTCTACAACCATACCTCAGTCGACAGGAAAAGAAGCATGACAATAAAAATCCACGGCGGTATGGTATGACCACCCCAATGAAAAATTTTGTACTATCCTCAATGTGCTAAAAAAAGTAATATAGAGGGAAGTGAGAACATATAATACCCTAGGTCTTTGGCTCTTAGAAAATTTCTTAGATTTTAGGTTCAAGGACAGGATATGACTAGGAGAATCGACTCATAAACTGGGATATGAGTGGTATGGGTTAGTCGTATGCTGACTAGTATTGGTTGGTGGGTTGGATTTGGTTTTTAGAATGGATACTAGGGGTGGTACGAGTTGTATCAGTGGATACAGGTTGTTTGGTTACTTTATTTAATCTTAGACTTGGTAACTTAAGTTGGATCTGAGTATGAGTGGCTCAGTAAGAGCTGTAAGACAGGGTACCAGTCATACCATGGACTCGTATGGTGGTCAGTGTTCAGTCCTCTTGGGATTCTATTTTTCCAGGGGTACGGATCATGGGTACTAGTATACTTGGATACGACATGGTTTGGGGTGAGTCGTACCTTGGATAGTATTGGGTCCAAGGGAGATGTCCTTGGGTATAAGTGGTGGGTACCACTCGTAGTAGAGGGTACAACTGGTATGGATAGTCATATCCCTTTGGCGGGATTTTGGTGCAGTTTAAGTGAGGGTAATCTTAACATTTCCCCACTTAACCTAATAAGGACCCACGACTTTTAACTCACTTGGGAGCTTATTTGCCCCACTATTCTATTCAATAACACTTATAAAAACACTCTCGAATCCTTTCTAAAGGTCTTAGGCAAAAAAAGCTAGGGTTTAATTTTAAGGATTAATTTGGGGCTTGTGTTAGTGATTTCTCTTCATTATCTTCTTGGTTTAAGACATGTTCTCTTTTCTCATTGTTATTTTTAACTAAAGGCATGGTTTTATACAATGTTGTCATGCTTTGATTATTGTATGTATTTTGGTTTTCAAATATAGGGTGGTTATAAATGTTTGGTTATGGTTTTCCTATGTTTTAATTATGCTTTAATGGTGGTTTTAGATAATTTGTTGCATGGGAATGGTTATTTGATAATTGGCTTTGGTTTTGGAAATACGATGCCCCTAATGTGTTTGATAAAATACCTATGAGAATGTTTTCACTACATCATTGGATTTTTAATGGAACGTTTGCATGGTTTAAACTTGGTAATTGAACCATAATTAGTTAAATGGTCTGGAATGGTCAAAATGGAATGGTTTTGGGTTTAACAATTATTTTTGTGGCATAAAATGGAATCCCCCAAGTAATCATAATAATGGAATGCTTGTGGGGTAGATAAGACTCCCCCAAGTTAATTGGATAATGTTATCTATTTGTACATGGGAACCCCTTGATCTTAAAAAGGTTTAGCTAGGGAAAATACTTGCAAGTTTTAGTCGGTATGATGATGCCACTATGTATAGCCTTGGTTGATAATGATGGTTTGGTTGGTTAGAAATGGTTTTAATTAGAAAATAAAGGTGGGGTATGATCGCTAATCGTGAAGCTGAGAGTCCAATGGATGAACACTAGAAACTCATATTTGCTGACATAAGGGGTAGGTCATGGAGACCTTATATGATACTATAAGGTACATGGGAATCCTCTAAGTACACTGTACATATGTATAATAAAGGGTGAGGGTACTTGGGAATCCCCTTCTCTTATGGTATTTCTGGTTCCTGCAGCTTCATATATCGGGGCCTATTAGGGTAATTACAATAGGCCCATATAGTTTGTGGGCGGTTAAGGACGGTTAAGCTATACATACCCAGGTTAATGGTTTCAAATACATGCTAAACCCAGTTTTTTCCTAGCATAGTTATATATTTATACATGTACGGTTTGTATGCATATGGATGGTTTACTTGATTTTATTAAATGGCATTACTTTATTCTTATCCTGAGTTTATGCTAGCGTTCACCCGCTAACCCATCTTTGGGTGACTGTATCCCCATGCGAAGTAGGAACTGACTGTTCTACTCCTCTCACTTAATGATTGGACTTTGGGATCAGCTATTGAATTGAAGTGCTGAGCTTCTATATTTTTGGAAGGCTCCATTTCATGGATGTTATTTCATACTTTAGCTTATGTATGGATATTGGTTTTGGCTATAGTTGGGGTATGTCCCAACTGAATTTTGGTATTCTTTGGTTAGAGACTTTTGTGGAACTACTATGGGTTGGAATAGGTGGGATCGATATTTGTGTTAGCCTTAGTATAGGTATTGGTATTTGTGCTGGCACCGGTTGACTATATTATTGGTTGTTGCATCCTTTTTTTAGGATTATATATAATTATTATAGAGCTAATATGGTTATGGTTTAGATTATGGTTTGGTTGGTAATGGCCATCAATTGGGTATTGGATGGTTGGACTCATTTAGGTGGTCACGGATATAGACCTATCCCAGAGTCTTGGATTATGCAATAATGCTATCTCATTATATGTTTGGAATACATTCGACTCAGGCTATGCGTAGGTTAGTTGGGTTGGGTAACAGGGGGAGTCCCCAGTCTTGGTCAGACTTGGGATGCCTATTACGACAAGGCCCCCAGTTGGGTTATGTCAGAATATACCTGGGACGCACTATGCGCCTGAATCAAGAGGTGAGGGTGGTCGTAGTGCACTACTAAATGATGCACCCCCTGCTATAGATGGACTCCTCTACCTATCGATGAATGCAAACTTCATCGAATCATGCTTGGCAACGACTTTGTCATATGGTAAATCAGGGTCCTATAAGTCGTCTATGTTACCTCTCTTGGCCCTGACTGTTGGGACCTCCTCATCACCCCCCGCGAAGAAAAAAAACTATCTCGGCAGATATGGAGGTAACATTTGGACCACTAGGGTATAACTATAGGAATGACTGCAACATGGCTTTTTGTGAGAGAGCGTACCTCTTCTCATAAAATATCAAACTCCTCCCTTATCTAATCTAGATCCAACGCATCTGTCTTTTATGAATTGGACTGTAACCCGCCTCTCAAACTCATCAAGCTGTGTCTAGAGGTTGGTACATAGATTAGATTGTGAAACACTCCGTGTGGCCTCCCATCAAGCCTGTACCTACTTAAATCTAGTCCTAACCCCTAATCTCATCTACTCATAAAGGGTAGTCATTTCAGTTTCAACAACCCTCACTTTAGCATCGGTGACCCTCTGGTTATCCACTAAGCTCTATAAAAACTCGCTAGATATCATACCTAAAGCAGGAGTTGTAGTGGATAGGCGAGTAGGCTCTAAAGGTACACCCATCGGCTCTTAAGTCGAAGCCGAGGCTGAAGAAGAAGTAGATGGTGTCCTCTTGCCCTGCGTACTAGAGTCTGGAGCCTCTCTCTGCTCTCCTAATATCAATACCAACACCCACATCACTATGATGTGCCTCATCAGGCTTCATGAAAATTGATGGGCCCTTTTTCTAGGCCTGTGGTACTGCTACCTGCTGTCTCGATCTCCTAGAAGAACCTGGATGGGCCAGATCCCTCACAGTCCTAATCTGCATAGTAGCTATTGCAAGTAACCTCTTGTCTAAACTTAGTATCTCAGGCACACCAGCCTTATCGCATAACCTCTGAATCATGTAAGGGAATGGCAGGTTAGTCAACTCCCTAAAGGCTCTGTCATGGAATCATACCTGAGAACGACAACAAAATCAATAGCATAACCTGCCATCATTCAATCAACCAATGCAACTCCCTCTAATGTTAACTTATTATCCTAAGCAATGGGTATCATTCAATATCTAATCAGCAACCACCAAAACTTGGCCTCAAATATTAATAGGCCCTTCTTGATCAGAATATGCCTCTCAATCCATGGGGCTGCATCACCCAAAAGTGAAATATAACTGGCTATCTACTTAGATATTTCAACCTTTTCCCATCGGTGCTCAACCTTCTGCATGATATGTCGACCATGTGCGACCCTTAGTCTAGTCGCACTCAGTTGTAGATGCAGTAGTAGTGTAATCTGGGCTGAAGATAACTTTATAGATAGTCTCTTTCAAAACGTCAACTCTGACCCCTCTAACCAGCGTGTGCTAAAGCTATCACTACCTAGAAAATCTCACAAGTCCTAGATGTCTGCGCATACAAAGGACTATGATTGCTCTGTAGGATGCATAAAATTCTCGTACCATAGCCGGACTGTAAGAACTAAGTGGTCTAGTTCTTAACTCTAGCTGATATCTATCAAATGTCGTCCGCAATTGTGGTACTCGATCTAGCCCTTATAGGTCAATTCGTGCTCCTAAAAAATACACTTTATAGGCCTGCCTACCTTCCGAATACGACTGTCAATAGTAAATATCTCCCGTATCCCTTCTACACACCACCTCAGATATCGCTCCTTGAGAGGTGCATCCGAGGCATGTACGGAAGTGGGACTCTGCCCCTGCTGTACTGATTGATCATGGGTAGACTGATCTGTAACCTCCTCAGACTAAGGTACATCTATCTGCTATACATGAGTAGCGGTACCATCCTCAGACTGGGGCACCGCTGATGCCTCCTTTTGTTCAACCTTCTCAGATAAATCCTGAGACCCCTCCTCAGAATGGAAATCCTGAGCAAAAACTTGTAGAGTAGACTCAGACCCTGTCCCCTCCACCTTCTCATCATTTTTAGGTGGAAGAGTGTGTGGTGGTGACATCCTGGATAGACTTCATCCTCGGCCGGGATGTAGTTGACTGAGTAGCCTGGCAAGTCTGTCCTTTCGTGACTCTGTGTCTCACCTTAATTGTAGCATCTTTATGTCATTGCCTCGGGTACTCCTCCACTGAACCACTAGGCTTGGGAGACTCTGCCCATCTCCTCGAAGTAGCGACCTTTATATTTTTCACTGCCATAGGTTCTATATATACCTGAAAAACCAGTTGTTAGTTTCTAACAAAAGTGAGGGATAGCAAAAGTTAAAAAAAAAACTCAAAATTTGAAAAGTTTGAATTTTTTCTCAGTTTTCACACCCCTATAACCTATTTGAAATCCCAATAAGTCCACCGTGTATAGACCTATTATAAATCACAGCTTTCAAAGCAAATAAACATGCTCAACCAGTGGTATTACATTTATTCATTCATGTTCAATTTCCGATTGGGGCCTAACTTTAGATTTTTCTTCAAAACAAGGCCCTACATTAAGATTTTAGACTACTTCAAGGCTCCTACATACAAGCATGATAGATTCTATATATTTTCCAACGGAATACACATATCAAAATTTTCAAACAATAGATAGATCAATATATAACCATTAAGAACCGCGAAAGTTACCTCTTTTTATAAATAACCGGAAGTGAATAATAAAGAAATCAAGCAAACAAAAGTTGAAACTTGTTTTTAGCATGTTGGAACAAGTTGGTATCTCAAATAAGTGTAAATTTATCCTTTACCTAAGTGTGGGATTAGTTTGTATTTTAAGAGAAAAGTTTGAATTCAAAGAGAAAAGTGATGTTTTGAGGATTATAATGAGGTTGAAGTTTTTTAAATATAGGTGGGGGTTGTTTCAGGTCATATATAAGTGTTGGTGGGCCCAAAATTTAAATTAAAAATTAGGCCAATAAACAGCCTACCCGTGATAGCTAACTGCGGCCTGCACCAGCGATCAGGCTGTGGACGCAAGTGCCACCTACGACTAGTGGGTTCTGGGCGTATGTGCTAGGCCAAAAATTTTGGCCTGCTTTCCTTCAGTCTGGAATTTGCATTTTGATATTTTTCCAACTTGTTATTCTCCCGCAACCTAATTTTGAGGTCCCAAATGTAAAATTAGATGCCAATGTCCACAACTTTACGCATTTTTTTATCCTTAAAATTTTAACTTTTCAGCTTATTACTCAACTTATTGTGTGGGACTTGTGACCATAATGGGTTGATCACATAGCCCCCTTACCTGGAAATTGATGAATTTGTATCAATTTTTACAGTATTCCAGGTAAGTCCAAGAGATAAAAACCTACAAAATGAAAAACAATAAAAATCGTGAACACTAAAAATAGTGGGTTGCCTCCCACTCAACTCTTGATTTAATGTCGTGACACGACATGACTATGTTAGTTACTCAAACTTCATCAACAAACCTATGGGTTACCTCCCATATAGGGATTGATTTAATATCGCGGCATGCCACGTGTATCTTGACTACTCAAATTTCATCTAGATACCCATAAGAATATCCTTCAGGGTCATCAATACAATCAATAAATGGAACTACCCTTTGTCGATTGGCTGATTTATTGACTTTTGAATATTAAATGTATCTTCTTCATCATTGACTCAAAATTTTAGCTCACTTTTCTCCATGTCAACCATAGCTTTGGCTGTGGCCATAAACGGTCTTCCCAATATAATGGGCATCTCGGTGTCAACCTCACAGTCCAGGATAACATAGTCAGCTAAAAAGATGAAGTTATCCACCCTCACAATCACAACAAAAGAGATCCCCACAGGCCTTTTCACTGTGCAATCAACCATCTACAGTCTCATCAAAGTCGGTTTCGGAGGGTTCAAGCCCAATTGCTTGAATATGAATAGCGACGTCAATTAATACTGGTTCCTAAATCACACAAGGCTCTGGAAAATTGAGATGATCCAATAGTGCATGGTATAGTGAATGCATCGAGATCACCCGTTTCAGTGCTAAAGACCTAGTCATGACTGCACTGCAGTAGTGCATACCATCAATATTGTCAAATGTCACTCCTTTTTTTATTGTGACTAGTTGCTTCCTGAACTTGGTGTATCCAGGCATCTACTCCAACGCCTTAAGAAGAGGTATGTTCAAGCTCAATTCTTTCATCATATTAATGAATTAATTGAACTTACCTTTCTCTTTCTTTTTCTTTAATATCTGAGGAAAATGTGGGGTGGTCTTGAAATCTGTCTAATTTCTAGCTCAATGATCGGACCATTACCTTTGTCTTTAGCAGTTTTATCTTTATCACCTGTTACCTTCACAGAAGTAACAGTAGCTGTCTCATTATTAGTAGCTTCTGTAGCAGGTCGTGAGGGATCCATAGTAGTAATACCACTCCTTGTGGTAATAACAAGTACGTAACCATCATATTTTGGATTTGGTATCATGTTGCTCGAATGGGTACCTAGATGCCTTTGGTTTAGAGGTGTTGATTTACCCAAACTGGTGCTTTAACTGCTTGATAGCGGTGGCATGTGACTCGACCTTTTGGGTCAATCCTAAAAATTCAGCCTTAATCTCCTTAAGGATGATCTCTTGATTTTCCTAAACTTTCACCAGCTTAGCCAACATCTCTTTTATTCTGGATTCTATATCTCGTCTTCCAGGTGGAATGTACCTATCTCCCTTCTCTTTGTAGTTATCCTTCTTTCTCTAGTCACTATCTCTTTCTCTGCTATGGCCTTTGTATCTTTCATAGTAGTTTTGAACTTTGTTCCCTTGCCATTGGACTTAGAAACCCGCTAACTAACAATCCAGATAATTTTCTTCCTCCTAAATTCTTACTCATAAGCTTTGGAAGCTGACCCCGGTGCTGTTACTGCATACACCTTCTTGAATGTCGCTGCTGCAAGCTACTTTTTCAGTACCCCAAGATCAGTTCTCAGCAACACAATATCTTGCGCTAATGTGTCATCAACTACTTTCTAGTCGCAGGAGGCATTAATAGCTTAAGTGTTAGATCCCCTCCCAGCCTCTCAAGTTTGCCACCTTTGGTTAGTGAGTGAGATCTATTCTAGCATCTTTGAAGCTGCCTTCCAGCGTTGTCTCATAAAAGCTTCTTTGGATATGCTGCCTTACAACCGATGACTGGGCACCAAACTCAGCTTCTTCTTGAACCTAAATCATGCCTCATATTTTGATTCTGACTACAGCTGCCTAAAATTATAAATCTTGTCTTTAAGATGCAACATCCTAGATAGAGGGAAGAATCTGTTCAAGAATTGCTCACGTAACTTGTTCCATTTAGTGATAGATCCTCTTGGCAGTTTCCCTAAGCATAATGATGCTTCTCCTATAAGTGCGAATGGGAACAACCTCAATCTGAGTGCTTCCTAATTCACCCTCAGATTTGTATACAAACAGGAAATATCGATGAAATTGACAAGGTGCAAGTTTGTATCATCTGTAGATAGACTCGCAAATACGCCCTTCCGATTTAAGAGTTGGATCATTGCACTCATGATGTCAAATTTGATGCCTAGGGGTAAACAAGAGAAACTATGACTCCAGTCTCTGCCGGCTCAACATATCCTAAATCTTATTCATTATCTATATTTTGTTGCACATACTGATATGCTGGGATTACTTGAACACGATACCTCTAGCTTTGTTCTGGTTTCCATCGAGTGTTTCTCGGTGGTTTGCTGGTTGTCTCTACTCAGCTAACTCTGCCTCCTAAGCTACCTGATGAGCTTCTTTCATTGCCATCCTATAAGATTTAGCTTGATCTAATAACTCACCAGTCTAACGATCAATATATTGTATACTCATTTTGGGGGGAGGGGAGGTACAACATCACGAACCCCTTAAGAAGGTTCATCTCTTTTCTGCTTAGACATCCTACGAGGTGTTTGTAGGATCTTCTCTGTATTCAGATTCAGAGGGATTAAGGGATTGCTTGTGCTCCGCGTGCTAGGCATACACCGGTGAATGTCCAACTTTCAACAAAAACAAAAATAAAATCCTAAAAACTGCAACAACTTCAAATGACAAATCAACACTGTGTTCCCCAGCAATGCCAATAGAATTTTGATGACGTCCAAATAACACCTCCTCTTAGATGATGTTACAGTAAATGTCAAAATGTAGTAACCCAACTAAGGTTGGGTTCTATTCCCAAGGGAACACATGGAATTGTGGATCTCAAAAGTTGTAGTCCGCAGGCATAACAAGAAAAGTAAATGGGGAGTTTTTGTGTCGTAATCTCGAGCAAGTAAATATACTAACATTGGTTGTAATTAGTTGTAGGTGAACACTAGGATTGTTTTCCATTGGCTTCTCAGCACTATACTAACATTGGTTGTAATTAGTTGTAGGTAATATCGAGCAAGTAACTATACTAATATTAGTTGAACCAACTCGATACTTTGTCTGCAGAATCGATAAGTTATGTACCTTCTGCAGTCTTTTGAACGAGCAAAAGGATTTCACCCTTTACCTTTTGAGTCTCAGGATATCTCCTTACTAACCATTATCTTGATACTAGTTAACTATTACTTTTTGATTATCTAGTTATTAGGTGTAATCTAACCATCTTAACAAGATAGAACTTAAAAGTGTGGATCAATAGTTAAGCTCCAAATTACTGTTGTCTTTACCTTTTACTATTCACTACTACTCTTTTGGAGTAAGCAACAATATCTAGGTGGGATCCTAACATGTGCACCCATTAAGAAAACTAGTATAACGAAGATAAAGCAATGCATGCATGGGTATCGGTTTAGAACAAAAGCACTTCCCGTACTTCTTCAATCCGCCTGGATTTCCACAACCCTAGCTATGGGTTTTAGCCGCTCATGCTCGTGAAAAAATCAATAACATTTATGATCGAAAGCATAGATGAAATCACAATGATAAGAAGTAATAAAACCCAAAACCTTAACTAAATTAATGAACCAAAGTCAATATAAGAGAATCCCAAGATCAAAATTAAATTTTGGAATCAAAATTGTTTGTGAGAATAAAAAATATGTAACTCCTACTAGAAAACACATAAAGGGGATTTATAGTACATGAAGAAACTCTAAAACCAAAACCCAAACAAAATAAAAGAAAATAGGGTCGGTGGCCACATGTGGTCTATACCTGCGCTCTAGCCCTGGGCGCAGGTAGTACCTGTAGTCCTAACCTAGGGCGCAGGTATAGGGTGCAGGTTGCGGATTAAAAATCCTGCAAGTTCCGCTCTTGGGATTTTTGAATTCTCACACTTGCTTTGCTTACTTGCGGTCTGTGTGTCCTATATGCTGTCTTTGGGTTGACTTAGTAAGTGCCGAGAGTTATCTTTTCAGCTCTTCTTCGATTTTCAAACATGCTTTGATCACGATCAAGTTGAAAAGTATCCCGAACTTCCATAATTGCACCAAAAGTAGCCAAAAACAACTCTTCACCCTTTTTCATGAACTTATCATCCAAAAACATGATTTCTTGCAAAATATACCCAAAATGCATCATATATAGCAAAATAACCTCAGAAACCTGCATTTTCTTAGCATATCACAATGCATCTCCGAGCAATAAAGAAGGAACAAAACCTGGTGGAGCCTGCGCTGATCCCTGGACCGCGGCTGGCTGTGGTGGGAGAATCTCGTTCTTGTGTGCAAGATTAGGGTCTAGGGAAGGTGGATTATCCTAGCCTCTATCCAGTAACACATCTCTCGGTTGTTCAAGACCTCTATTTTGTCTACAACCAACGACAGAATCCCTAGGCCCAATATTGAGGCCCTTATCGTGTGTAGCGGTAGCATGTGTCCTGGCCATTCTATGAAAGAGTAAAGTTAAAGGAATGTTCTATAAACCAACTCAGACTTTTATCATGATATAAGTAAAAGAAGTGAAGAACTCCTAAGAATGTCCCATAGCTTCCTGGAGATAAGAAACGGACATCAATGATCCAATCCATATGATTTTGCTAGACAATTGCTCTTGTGCCAACAATTCCGGTGAAACCTAAGCTCTGATACTAATTTGTCAAGACTCAATTTATGATTCATGATAGTACTTACCAGTTCCCACCAGTAGGTAAGCTAACACCATAACCTGGAGCTAACACAATGGGTTAATCTGGTAAAAAAGGTCCAATATAGGCAAATTTTCAAGAACATCAATTATAAACATAAGGGTTCTAGATTGTATAAATAGTCAAACAAGATACCAATCCCAAAGAATTATAGAGTTAGTACAAGAGCAACTAATAGTATGATATAACTCCAAGTCTAAATAGTCAATAATCTGTCTCGAATACTAAAGATTGAATACAAGAGATAGAAGTAAATTAGGTGACACAAACTCCAAGAGCTCACCCTATCTCCAAAAATAATCTCCACATGAGCCATGATCAACTACGACAGCTAACACTCAAATCTGCACCAGAAAGGTACAAAAGTATAGTATGAGCACCAAAACAATGGGTACTCAGTAGGCATCAATGACCGATTGAGCTAATTAATGATATAAGACTGATAAAATGCAAAATTATCATAAATATGTCAAAGTATAGAATCAAACCTGAATCCTCTCCATCATCACTGTATATAATAAATAAGCAATTTAGAATAACAGTATAACATAAGGCATCAACACATGGCAATATCACTATATATAACAAGCATGGAATATCAAAACCACAAATAACAAGAGGGTCAACATATACCATTATCATCGTACATCACAAGTTTTAAATATCAGAACAACCATATAACATAAGGCATCAATGGATGCCAATATCATCGTGCATAAGAAATAAATGATTCTGAATCATAAAGAAACACAAGTGCAATCATAAGCAAACACAAGTACAAAGTTAGCACCCATACACCAATTAGTGCATAAAGTAAAGAACTCATCACGGGGTCCCACACCACCGGAGAGCACACGCAAGAGAAATACAAAGGAAACTAATCAACAATATATCTAAAATTCCTCATTATCCATAGTTTTCCTCAATTTTCATTGAATGGCCATTTGCCATCATACATAATCATCATCAATAATCATAATTGCATAACATATACCAATATACTCATAACTATAACCATACCATCACATAGGCATCTATCTCGTTAATACACATTTTCCACTCATTATTAACTAGCCAAAGCTTAATACTAAACCAATTACTCACTAGTTATCATATAACCCCTAATTATTTTCTATCGATTATTCATCATATAATCACTATTCAAGGGTCAACAATTTTCCATTATTCACTGACTAGACAATATCAAGCATCTAGCAAAGATTCATCACTAGACCATATTCGACAAATAACTAATATTCATTTCTAGCCATCATAATACCACTAGTCACCATTCATCATACGACCACTAATCACAACTTATTCACTATTCCCTTATCAACTAGCATATTTTCTTAATTAGCGTCATTAATTCGTAAATCCTTATTTAGCAACTAATCAACATCATAAACTTAGTCATCAATAGCAACTAATTATCATAATTGCTGAGTCCATTATCACTAATCAGCATAATAAGTTAATCATCCCTATTATTAGCAATTAATGCCACTAGTCCACTTCATTATTAAGTTTCATGAATCCACTAGTCACTATTGCCACTTAAGTAATACCCACCACTAAGCATCTTTCATCCTTAAATAATCCATTATACCACTTAATACCTTAACTCATTAGAAGACTATAACCAACATCTCTATTACCAATATTTTACCCAACTACACAAGAGCATAAATAACATATAATTGCCGCACATAGGGCTAGTCAATTTTAATTCGGTAGATGTATATATAGGAATATCATCCTCCGACCTTTTCTAGAATTATCATAACATCATCGTATTCTCCAACCTTGGTGGGTATTAATGTAATATCACAATATTCTCCGGCCTTATTGGTTATCATCATATCATCACAATGTCATCCGGCCGCACCGGGCATCAATGTATCATCATAATATTCTCTAACCTTGTTGGGTACCAACATATCATTATAATATCTTTCGACCTTGCCAGGTATCAACATATCATCATAATATTCTCTAGACTTATTGAACATCATCATATTATTAATATATTCTCCAGCCTTGCTGAGCATCATCTTATCTTTAATATATCCTCTGGACTTGCCGAGTATCATCATATTATCAAATTTTTAATAATAAAGAATGAGCCCCACAAGGGCTAAAGTAAATGACAAGCCTGACGAGGGCTAAAGTAAATGACAAGCCCGACGAGGGCTAAAGTGAATGGCAAGACCTATGAGAGATAAAGTAAAATAGAAGTAAGGAAAAAAATACCTTCATATCTCATCATTCGTCGTTAAGGACTATATATCTAGAAATATGTGAATGTATATATCATGAATATTACAAAACATTAAGGGGTTCAACATAGTTAGTAGCATAGCTTCTTATGTAGTCAATAAGTACACATTCTAGAGCCCTTAGTATCATGACTCACAATATTAGCAACAAGAGGGCTTTCTAGCAAAAGCATTAGTTTGGTTACTAGACAAAATCATAAAATGGGTAAAATCATAGCCCAAGTCCTAAAATAGTAGTCTAGTCAATGGTCCACATGGTAACATAGTATTAGGCTTAATTAATAGCATAATCCATAGCCACACATCACATTACCGATAATTTGGTCAATAATAATATACATTACTTCTTATCCAATCACCATAATTCATAATCTAGGCATTTAGACCATGGGCATAACCATAAGTGATTCATAAACAAAAGCCCATTAGTAGAGTATTTGTTGGCCTACTATTGGTCTAAAGATAAATTATCAATAGTATGAACAATGGATAAAGCATGACATAATATATAGCTTATTCATAGCGTGATTAATAACATTTTTTACGTCTTAGGACATATTATAGTTAAGGGCTCATTTAATAGCACATCCATTAGCCTAAACAATTGTTAATCATAACAACATAATTAATAGCTTGACATAAACTTTATCTAATAAGGCATAATCTTTTGGGCATTATTCTCAATGCCATTCTGCATAACCAACAAGTACCAAGAATCGTCAATTTCCACTAAGGAGCATCAATTACTAAGCGTAAGTTTTTAAGGGAACTAATTATAAGTCTTGACTTAATGTGGGTTAACAAGCCTACATCTAAATGACCGAATGTATTCTATGTCTATTTCTACCCCGGACTAGGCTATGGTATCTAAATCAACTCTTAGATGTAAAGAAATCCACTATAAGCCCTAAGGTAGATATTATACTTAAGCACTTTTACTAAGTCCAATGGAACTAAGGCAACCTTCACTAGTATTAGCAACTAATGCCAATTTACTGTAAGTATGAGAAATTAGAGTAATTTACCTAATATTGAGTATTCAAAGGTATTCTCATGCTAAACATGAGTAACAAAATCAATTCCACCTTAGTCAAAGGTAAAAAAGTCAAGCTTTTAAATTCTAAGATTCACATAGCCTAAATGGTCCAACTAACCCAAGTGTTGAATTTCATCAATTTAATACTTAAAACCTATTCAATTCTAACAAGATATCACAATTTATCAAAACATAACTCACTCTAAAATGGAGTAATCCTAGCCTACCTCAAATCCAAAGAATCCTCAACAATCCACTAAACCTGAGCTTTTTTCTTTTGATGTCACAACCCAAAATAGGGCCTGGACGTTGATCTACTATAGAAATATAGAACTTTCAATGCTTAAAACAAGGAAAATATGCAAGTTTCTAAGGCCTTTTTATTAGATATATTCTTTTTTGGGTGTGTTTTGCAGAAAACTATGATTTGGATGATAAGTTTTCTTGAAAATAGTGAAAAAGGTGATTTTGGCTACTTTTGGATTGATTATGGATGATTGGGATGTTTTCCATATTTATCATGATCAAAGCATGTTTGAGAATTGAAGAAGAGCTGGAAAACAAACTCCAAAGGCCTACTAAGTCGACCCACTGACCATAGGTTGGACCTACAGACCACGGGTACACAAAGCGGGTACCAGAAATCCAAAATCCAGAGAGATTACTTGTAATAAAATTCCCATATGATACCTGCGGTTGGTAACTACGCTCGAAGAAGACCGCAGGTACAACTCACGGCCAAGACTAAATCGCAGGTACAGGAAGCGCGTATCCACCAACTTTGTTTTCTTCTATTTTGTTCGGTCTTAGTTTTTAGGTTTTTATCTTGTACTATAAATACCCTTTATGTACTTTTTAGTAGAGGTTCAACACTTTTAACACTTTGAAACATATTTTGATTTCAAGATCTATCTTTGATCTTGGGATTTCATTGTATTGATTTTGCTTGATTATTCAGTTTACGTTTGTGGGTTTTTTTCATCTTATCACTATGATTTCATCCTTGCTTTATAATATAAACGTTATTGATTTCTTCACAAGTATGAGAGGCTAAAACTTATAGCTAGGGTTGTGGAGACCTTGAAAAATTGACGAAGTAGGTGAAGCGCGATTGTTGATAGGAAACCCATGGCATGCATTAGTTTATCTTCATTATAATAGTAGTATTAGCGGTTGAAAATGTTAGGATACCACCTAGATATTAATACTTCCTCTAGTAAAAGGGGTGGTAACTAGGAAAGGATAAAAACAACAGTAATTTGGGGAGTTAATAGTCGATCCATTACAGCACAACGGTATATGTGAATGATTATTCGCCTTCATCTAATAACTTGAGACTCAAAAGGTGATAGTTAACTAGGGCCAGGGTAAGGATTAGTAACATGACACTCTAAGACACAATAGGTAAAGGGTGAAATCTTCTTACTCATTCAAAAGACTGTAGGAGGTACATAACTTATCAGTTTTGCATGCAAGGTATTGAGTTGGTTTAACAACCTATGATAGACCTATAGAGTTGAGATTCTAGGGGGAACACAATCTTAGTGTTCACCCATAACTAATTTCAACCAGAGTTAGTATTGTTACTTGCTCAAGATTACTACAAACAAATCCCCTAATTTACTTTCCAGTACTGCCTGTAGACTACACTGCTAATAAGTGCAAACCATCTATTCCTTTGTGATTTGACCCCAACCTTAGTTGGGTTACTATATCTTGAAAATAATCGTACCATCATCTAAAATGAGATGTTTCTTGGATATCACTAAGAAATTGGCACCGTTGTTAGGGAACACGATGTTGATTTGTGGATTGAAGTTGTCTCTATTTTCAGGTTTTTCTTTTTTATTCTTAGTTGGGCACATGCCGGTGTATGAATTGCACATGGACTAGAGGCATTCCCATACTCTCACTAATTTTAGAAAGGTCCTACAACAACATAGTTGGATGTTAGAAGCAATGAGGGACAATCTTATTGAAATGGAGTTTAGGATGATATTGTGAGACAGACAGCAGACCGCCAAGTAGCACTCGGTGGAAATTAGACCAGAAAAATATTTGGGATGTCAGTTTGTTCAACCATATATCTATGATGAAGAATATTTGGGATACGATGAGTCGGCTGATACAAGAGCCATTATTCCTTCTGCCTTATCTCTGATTGTGAAGTTCAATATCTCCAGCACGATAATTTAACTCTTATACTTGAAGGGTATGTTTTCAGGGTTTCTAAAAAATAACACAAATATGCACTTGGAAAATTTTGTTGGGATATACACTTCATATACAATTCCAATGATAGATTAGGAGACACAAAGATTAAGACTATTTCCGTTCTCGCTTATCGGATAAACATTATTATGGCTCAGGGAAATGCCAAAAAAGCTATTAATACATGGAAGGAGCTAAGTAGAAAGTTCTTGAATAGGTTCTTTTCTCCATCTAGGGTATTGCATCTCAAGGATGAGATTTACAATTTTAGGTGGCTGAACTCAGATTCTTGGTATGATGCATAGTTTTGATTCAAGTAGAGACTAAGTATGGTACCCAACTATCAGATATTATGGATAAGCTTATCAAAGATATTCTATAGAGCCCCGACTACTAATTTCATTTTGATGGAAAACACTATTTTTAGAGAAGCCTTTATGAGATTACGATAAAAGATAGCTGCGAGCATTATGGATCACATCTCATTAACTAACCAAGGGTGGAAAACTTGAGAGGTTGAGATAGGTTCTGATATGTATGACATTGGAGCTTCCAGTACACACAGAGTAGCTGAGGATGCTGTAGCCCAGAAGATTTCATTATTATAGACGAAAATTAGTGAGTTGGTTAAGTAATTTGCAACTATCAATTCTTCTAAAGTGCATGAAGTTGGGATATATAAGGAGGTAAAGTATGTGGATCATTAGTTTATGGGTTTCCAAGACCAAGGATAAAGGAATAAAGGTTGGAACAATCATGATGAGAAGGATGAATATATTCCATCTAGCATACGAGAAATAGAGTCTAGAATAGAAGAAATATTGACCATGTTGATGAGGGGACAAGAGAATCAAGTAGCTTGATGAAATGAACTTAATGCTTACATTTCAGGACTATCCCAAAAGGTAGAATCACATTAAACCACTATCAAGCAGTTGGAGCAGCAGTATGGGCAAATCTCTATCACTTTAGCGGAGAGACAGTCAGAAGCAGTACCTGATGATAATGTCCAGAGCCCTCAAACACTTTTTCACTGTGTGACCATTAATACTTGGGATGACTCCTCACCTAAGGAGAACTATTTACCTTCTACTCATGAGCCCAGGAAGAAGAAAGTAGATATGGATAAGCCATCTGAGATAGAGTTTGAGAAGTTGAGTTGTACTTATGATAATTTTGATAGTGATGGTGATAATGAATGGATTGGCGAAGAGCTCCAAAACATAGTTAATGAATTTAGCTCAATCTTTCACACTACTTCAATTGAAAAGAAAAAAGGATCCAGGCATAGTGAACATCCCATATTTTATTAGGACTTATGAGATTAATCAGGCCCTATGTGATTTGAGAGAATGAATAAATGTCATACCACTAGTAATGTACAAGGTACTAGGATTAGGAGGTTTCAATCCTACTTTTACAAGGATTTTAATGGATGACTCATCTATAAAGAAGCCACTGGGTATTATGCATGACATAGAGATAAAAATTTCATCATTCATCTATCCGACCGATTTTATGATTCTAGATTATGAAGTGGTTACCTATTCTCCAAACATATTGGGTAGACCCATCCTAGCTATAGGTAGAGTATTGATTAACATGGACTTTAAAGAGATCACTTCTAAGTGGAACGATGAGCAAATTGTGTTTAATATATGCATGACAGTCCAAAAATAAGATGATATAAGAGTTGTGGCAGTGATAGATATTGTGGATGATAACATGATCATAATTGATGTGATTATTGAGAAAAAATTGGGGGTAGAAGCCTTACTCATAGTAATCATGAACTTTAAGGGCGATAAACCTTAGGATGATGGAATAACTGAATATGATGAGATGGTTCATGCCTTACATGGCATAGTCTCTTATAAGTATCCCTCCAAGAAGATCGATCTTGACTTGAAGAATAGAAACACACCTCTTGTGAGACCATCGATTAAAGAACCGCTGGTACTAGATTTGAAGATCCTCCTTCCTCACTTGTAGTATGCATTTTTGGGGGGACAAAAATACCTTACTAGTGATCATCGTAGCAAATTTGGTAGAAGAACAGGTGGAGGCTTTGATGTAGGTATTAAAAAAGTTTAAGAAAGCTATTGCATGGACCATTGCTAACATTTTGGGGATTCCACTAGGTATATGCTCACATAAGGTATAACTTGAGCCAGACAACATTCCCAGTATTGAGTATCTTAGATGAATAAAACCTCCCATGCAAGAAGTAGTAAAGAAGGAGATAATTAAATGGTTAGACTCTAGGGTGGTTTTCCCTATTACAAACAGTAGATAGGTTAGCCTAGTTCAATGTGTACCAAAGAAAGAGGGAATAAAGTGGTCCCAAATGAAATAAATGAGTTAGTACCAATGAGGCCAGTGGCTGGATGGAGAGTATGCATGGATTACATGAGGCTGAACAAGTGGACACAAAAAGACCACTTTTTGATCCGTTCATGGATCAGATGCTGGACATACTTGCTGTCAGGGGTTAGAATTATTTTCTTGATGGGTACTCAGGAAACAATCAAATCATTATTGCTACAGAGGACCAATAAAAGACTACCTTTACTTATTTCTATAGGACCTTTGCATTCAAGAGGATACAGTTCGATCTTTGCAATGCACCTGGCACTTTTTAGAGATATATAATGTCTATATTCTCTGACATGGTGGAAGATACTATCGAGGTATTCATGGATGACTTTTTAGTGGTCAGAGAGTTTTTTAATGATTGCCTGGCCCATCTAGCCAATGCACTATAGAGATGTGAAGAATGCAATTTAGTGATAAATTGGGGAAAATATCACTTCATGGTGAAATAAGGTATAGTGCTAGGTCAAATTTTTTTCTAAACATAGCATTGAGGTGGACAAAGCAAACATGAAGGTGATTGGTAAATTGCCATCACCAATATCAGTTAAAAGTATACGAAGCGTTTTGGGTTATACGTATTTTATAGAAGGTTTATCAAGGACTTCTCAAAAGTTGCAACTATTCTGTGCAAACTTTAGTGAAGGAGGTGAAGTTTGTGTTTGATGATGAGTATCTCAAGGCTTTCATATGGCTAAAGAAGCAGTTAATTTTGGGACCAATTATGATATCACCAGACTGGTGTGTACCTTTTGAGGTAATGTATGATGCGAGTGAAGTGGCCTTGGGTTCTGTACTTTTCTAAAGAAAAGTGAAAATCTTGAATCCCATCTATTATGCAGGCAAAGCCTTAAACCCTGTGGAGAAAAATTACACTATTATAGAGCAGGAGCTACTTGCAATAGTTTTTGCTTTTGAGAAATTTAGGCCCTACTTGATTGGGACCAAGGTGATAGTTCACACTGACCATGCAACATTGAGGTACTTAACGATGAAAAAAAATGCTAAACCTCAATTTATTTATTGGGCACTCTTGCTGAAAGAGTTTTATTTTGTGGCCAAGGATCGAAAAGAGAAATAAAATCAAGTCGCGGACAACTTATCCATACTTGAGGATGAGAAGATCCAAAAATTAGGGGATGATCTTATGATATATGATTATTTTCTAAATGAGCATGTACTAGCAGCATCTCATAATCTGATTCCTCGGTTTGCTGATTTTGCTAATTACTTAGCTAGTGATCTCATTCTAGAATATTTATCCTTCTAGCAATGATGGAGATTTATGCATAAGGTAAGGAAATTCTTTTGGGACGAGCCATATATGGTCAGTGTTTATGCCTATGAAGTAATTCGGAGATGTATACAGAGGTGGAGATGATAAGAATTCTAGAAGCTTTTCATTCATCACTAGTTGGGGTTTATTATAGTGGTACACAGACGACCCATAAGATTCTACAATTTGGGTTCTATTGGCCTACAATCTATAAGGATGCTTATGATTTTGCCCTGTCCTGTGACCGATGCCAGTGTCAAGATAATATTTCTCGATTTCATAAACTCCCCATGACACATATCTTGGAGTTAGAGCTATTGATATGTGGGGATTAATTTTATGTATCCATATGTGAGATCTTATGGCATGAGGTATATTCTGGTAGCAGTTGACTATGTATCAAAATGGGTGGAGGAAGTTTCACTTTTGGACAACGAAGGCATAAGTGTTACTATTTTTTTAAAGAGAAACTTCTTCTCCATATTTGGCACCCCACGGGCAATTGTTAGCGATGGTGGTTCTCACTTCTAAAATCAGTTGTTCAAGGCCCTTCTTGATAGATATGGTGTAAGTCATAATGTTGAAACACCCTACCATCCATAAACTAGCGGGCAAGTGGAAGTCTCCAACAGAGAAATAAAGTCTATATTGGCAAAAATTGTGAATTCCAACTAGATTGATTGGTCTAGGAAGCTAGATAATGCATTATGGGCATACCAGATAGCTTATAAAACTCTCATAGGTTCCTATCCATATAAACATTTTGATGGCAAAGCATATTACTTACCGGTTAAGCTGGAGCATAAAGCACTTTGGGCATTGAAAAGGCTGAATTTTGAATGGTGTGATGCAACAAATTTGAGGATGAGCAAGGTAAATGAGTTGGATGAATTCCGTCTCCGTGCTTATTAGAGATTGTCCATATACAAGAAGAGAATAAAGTTGTACCATGACAAGAATATAGTGAAGAGAATGTTCAAACCCAGTGATTTGTTCTTGCTATACAATTAAAGATATGTTTGTTTCCTACTAAAATAATGTCAAGATTGACCAGACCATTCACTATGGTTAAGGTATTCCCATATGATTCTATTGAGGTAAAGCGTGATGGTGATGTCCCATTTAAAGTAAATGGGCAACTTGTGAAACATTACATGGGAAACTTGGTAAAATTTAGAGTTTGTGAAGAGATTGACCTTGATGAAGAGTTGAGTCATGCTGCAACAGTAAATTAGGTTCTTCTTGGGAGGAAACCAAGGGTATGGTGTTTTTTATATTCATATTATGTGATTGACATTGGATCTTCGCACCTACAGTATCACAGGTATATTTCTAACTCTTTCATATTAGTTTGATGCTTTGGGGACAATGCATGATTTTTAGTTGGGGGTGGGGACTGCTTGTGGGTCTTGATGTCCTCTTGGGGTTTTTGTCGCCATGCCTTTTTTCCCTGGAGTTTTATTCCTAGTAGAGTCGGCATGTTTAGGCATATTGGGTTTTGTTTCATGATGTTTTATGTAATTAGGAGATTTTGAGTATTTAGGACAGTAGTAAGATTTTGACTGATTTTTGATATCCCTCTAAAAATTTATGTTTTAGACTATGTGGATGTATATATGTGTGAACTCTGTGGATCTTGTTATGACATTAGTATTAGGGACTTGATAACCATTTGCTAGCAATTGCATGAACTGAATAGGTAGTGGTTGGTGATATTGACTTAATACTATGTGAGTTTGAGATGCTACCTAGTTCCCTTTTGTATTTCAAATTCAGAACTTGCCTATTTAGTCTTGCCTAGGTTGAAGGATAGTTGGTTAGGAAAGTACATAGGCATTTTTGATTTTAGTCCACTTTTAGCCTAAATGACCTTCCATGTGCGAATTGTATCCCTTGATCCCAGTGCTGAGCCTTATAGCCTATTTTTTTGTTACACCTTTCACCTTCACATTTGTGTTATAATTTACTTATTTTGGACCTGTTCCTCCTTGGACAATATGAAATTCAACACAGGAAAAAAGCCTAAGTTTAGGGTAGTTATCATAGGGGTGCGCAGTATAAAATGGGTATGAAGAAAAGTAAAATAGGAGAAAAAGAATGTAAGGCTGAGTGTGGTAAAAAGAAAAGAAAAAATAAGATGAAAAGAGAAAGAAAAAGAGAAGAATTGTGAAAAAGTAAAAAAAGAATAAAAGACCCGACCCAACCTGAATGTGCAATAAAATAATAAAATGGAGAAATAAGGCTGGAATAGAAGGATATTGTCTAATAAGTGAGATCCTAAAGTTAATGTAGTGCTAAGGAATCTTAGTCACTTTAAATGACCATATATATCATACCAACCACCAAGCCTACATTACAACCCGAGAAAATCCTATAGTGATCCTGACTTAACTATTTGAATGCCAAGGTAAAGAAAATAAGGGCAAGCCTATGGTATTTAACATGCATTGACTGGAACTTCTTTGTTGAGTGTGAGTGTATCTTGACCGTCCCTGCATTGACATGCATGCTTTCTTATGAGTAAGTGGGACATTCTTGTTATGATGTCACTTGAGTCATGTTTCTAGCTATCCACTTGTTTCGGGTAGTGTAATTTGTACGTATGAGTGGTTGTCTGCTGCTAATGTAGTTGCCATACCTTGATTAGTTTTTGTCATATTATTGTGCTTCATATTATTATACAGTTAGTTTTGAAAAGAGATATAAGAGGGGATGTTGTGAATTGAACTAAATATGATGACCGATTGCCTTGAATCTCTTAGATTCTCCTAGTTAAGCGTTGTTTTTGTTATATTGTGTTTTTGTTGCCTGAGAACATGCAAATGTTCTAACTTGGGGGTGTTTATGTGCTATAGAATTATAACATTTTTGATGCTTAAAATGAGGAAAATGTGCAAGTTTATGAGGCCTTTTTATTAGATATGATCTGTTTTGGGTATGTTTTGCAGAAAACTATGATTTGGATGATAAGTTGGTGAAAATGGTGAAAAAGGTGATTTTGGCTACTTTTAGAGCAATTATGGATGAGTGGGATGTTTTCCAGCATGATCGTGATCAAAGCATGTTCAAGAATCGAAGAAGAGCTAAAAATCGACTCTCGGCACTTACTAAGTTGACCCACAGACCGCATGTAGGACCTACAGACTGCAGGTACACAAAGCAGGTACTAAAAGTCTAAAATTCCGAGAGCTGAATTACAGGAAAATTCCTATCTGGTACATGCAGTTGGTACCTACACCCAGAGCAGACCGCATGTAAAAAACGCGGTTAGGACCAAACCGCAGGTGCAGGAAGTGGGCAGCCACCGACCTTATTTTTTCCTATTTCGCTCGGGCTTAGTTTTTAGGGTTTTCTCTTGTAATATAAATACCCTTTATGTACTTTTTAGTAGAGGTTCGACAATTTTAACACTTTGAAACATATTTTGATTTCAAGATCCATCTATGATCTTGGGATTTCTTCGTATTGACTTTGCTTGATTGTTCAGTTTACGGTTGTGCGTTTTCTTTTTTCTTATCATTGTGACTTCATATTTTATTTCCACATGAATGCTATTTATTTCTTCACAAGTATGAGAGGCTAAAATCCAAGCTAGGGTTGTGGAAACCCTGACAAATTGACGAAGTAAGCGAAGTGCGATTGTTGATAGGAACCAATACACATGGCATGCATTGCTTTATCTTTATTATAATAGTTGTCTTAGAGGTTGAAAATGTTAGTATCCTACCTAGATATTACTTCTTTCTCTAACAAAAGGGGTAGTAACTAGGAAAAGATAAAAACAACAGTAATTTAGGGAGTTAATAGTTGATCCATTATAACACAATGGTATATGTAAAGGATTATTAGCCTTCATCTGATAACTTGAGACTCAAAAGGTGGTAGTTATGTGGGACCAGGGTAAGGGGTAGTAATGCGACACTCTGAGACTCAATAGGTAAAGGGTGAAATCCTCCTACTCGTCCAAAAGACTGTAGGAGGTACATAACTTATCGATTATGGATGCAAGGTATTGTGTTGGTTCAACAACGCACGATAAACCTATGGAGTTGAGATGCCAGGGGAACACAATCCTAGTGTTCACCCATACTGATTTCAACCAGTGTTAATATTTTTACTTCCTCGAGATTACCATAAATCCCCCATTTACTTTCCAATACTGTCTGTAGACTACAACTACTGATAACTGCAAACCACATATTCTTTTAGGATTCAACCCTAACTTTAGTTGGGTTACTATATCTTGACATCAACCGTACCATTATCTAAAAAAAGGTGTTGCTTGGACATCATCATTCATGACGAGTATCCTAAGTCCCACGTGGATCAGAGATCACCCCTTACCTAACCTAGTCAAAACAACAACCTCAAGTGTCAGATGAATTTTGAACACATAATAAGATAGTGCATAGATATGACTAATATAACTTCATGAAATGTCTTAACCAATCACCAATAACTGGACTACTGTCCGCCACTGAACCAATCCATTAAAACAATACACCCAAGTACCCAGTAATCCAACAAAGCCTCTTTAAACCAAAATCTATAAAATGTCGGGACATGCCCCCGATAGTAGCCAAAACAAAGTCCGAACAATGTCTAAGACATAAGTAATAAAGACCATGAAATGAAGCCTTCTGAAGTATGGAAGCTCACCACTTCAATGTCAACTCACGAACTAACTCGAATACCTGATCACTGGAAAAGAAAAGTAGAAAAAGTTCTACTGCCTGTGTTGCATGGGGATACAATAATCAGTGATGGTTAGTGGTTAGAGCACTAGCATGTAACTTAGGGATAGAGAAACAAAATAATGCCATAATTCAAAACCAAGTCAAATCATCATATGAAATTACATGTATATATGTATATCTATCGTGTGGGGATAGGGAACAAGGCTTAACAAGAACTTTGAAAAATATTAACCTGGGTTGTGTAGCATAACCATTATACAAAAAGGCATCCACGGGATATACGGGCCCAACTCCCCCTAGCAGGAAGGGCCCCTGTACGTGTAGCCACACGAATAAAAGAACATCTATATCCGTTTATGCCTTTATGAGGGACTCAAACTTCCCGACATAATCAAGGCGACTTAAGAACCATGTATACAATTTGGGGGACTCGAACCTCCCACTAATATATCCATTTGGTGGACTCGAACCTCCCGGTCATATAGGTACCCACACCGATAAATGCGGTTTCTAGTATTAGTCCTTCGGACTCCACTTTCATGGCCTTGCTACACACCCCGCTTTAAATCCCAATTGAAACATTCATTACACATATACAACCATTTATCTAATTACTTACCAAAGGTAACCCATTGGTATCGTTATACCAACCTCACTTGCAAGCATGCAACATGCCATGAAAGTTATCAATCAACTTTGGGGCTCGAACCTATTGTCTAAACAAAGACATCAATTCAATTCAACTTTTAGGGACTTAAACCCAGTGAGTAATTCAAACCAATTTATGGCCAACAAGGCTACTATAAAACCATTTACCAACCATTTATAGTATTGGGCCAATGCCTTAATTCAAAACACAATTCAATATGTGACAAGATCATTCTCATTGGCAATTTCACAGACAGGTTGAGGGCATACCATAATCAAATCATTATTTAAGAAAAAAACTATCAAGTTAGGGTTAACCACGACCAGGTAGTCTAAATAAAAATTCCCAAGAACTCACATATGTAAAACCATTATTAAAACATGTATACACACATTTTAAATCATGAGAAGTCAATGATCAACAATATGCAACCAAACCCTCAACCTTGGTTTTCAAAACCACCATTAATGATTCGTGAACAAAGCCTTAAACATATGCTTTTAGTGAACTAATAATGAAGAAAGATTTACATGCCTGAGTTATGAAGATTCACAGAGAGAATTTGATCTTTAAGCCTTGAGGTGACCTTCTTGAAGAAACACTAGTCCAATCTTTCTTAAGAAGTTTTTGAGAGAGTTTTGAGAGTGTTTTAATCTTGCTAAGTATAGATGAATGCCCAATACATGTTACAAGATATGGGGTATTAAGGGCTTGGGGTGGGAAATTTCCAAAATACCATTAGCTTAAAAGCTATGGAAAACCTGTAGGTGGGTAAGAGTTGACCCTCAACTAGTCACCACATCATACGATTGGTACTAACTAGTCGTCACTAGAACAGAAGGTTGGACACCACATTATATCCAACTTATGACTCACTTTCCCAAATAGTCAATAGACCATACGAGTGGTAAGATCTAGTCGTATCCAAGGTAGGCCATCAAGGTCTAGACACTGGACAACATACGATTGGACCCTACCCTCTCGTCATATCATAATATGACTCATATGGAGTCTTTTGTAGCGAGGACAGAACTTTGCCAACAATCACACTGACCAATATACGACTTATTATGTGTTGTATGATGAACATAAAGTTCAAAACTTCAAGAAATTTGCAAGGGCCAATGTTCAGGGTGTTTCAGTCTCCCCCCTTTAGGATCATTCGTCCTCAAATGATGGGACAAGGTAAAATAATCATGAGGACTCCACACGCCTCTATTCTTTCCTTTAACCAAGTTAGAAAACTAAGAATTTAAGAAAAACATATTCTTGAAGAATGAATTTTTGGATTCGAAATAGGAACAGATACTTGGACTTCATGTCCTTCCCTGCTTCACAATTAGCTTCTTCGAACTTTGGGTTCTGCCTTATAACCTTTACTGAAGACATATCTTTTGTTCGCAACTGATAAACTTGCTGATCCAAGATCCTCACCGGGATATCCTTATAGGAAAAAGAATTCATAATACATGTTCTCGTATGGAACAACTATTGAAGGATCACCCGCGCATTTACGTAACTTGGACACATGGAATTTTGGATGAATGGAACTCATGCTACGGGAATCTCCAACTCATAAGTAACATTAAAAACCCTCCTCAAAACCATGTATGGCCAACATACCGGGGACTGGGCTTTCCCTTCTTTCCAACCTGCATTACTCCTTTCATAGGAGACACCTTCAAGAACACCCAATCTCCAACCTCAAACTCCAAGTCCCTTCGCCTCATGTTTGCATAGGACTTTTGGCGTTCTTGAGCCTATCCCAAATTACTTTCACCTTCTCCATAGCTTGGTGAACTAAATCTGGGTCAAATATCTCTGCTTCACCAACCTCAAACCACCCAATAGGAGATCTACAACTCCTACTATACAATGCCTCAAATGGGGCCATACCAATGCTAGAATGGTAACTGTTGTTCTAGGCAAATTCAATTAGAGGCAAATGGTCGAAAAAAATACCACAAAAGTCAATCACGTAGGCTCGTAGCATATCTTCCAAAGTCTGAATAGTCCTTTCATCTTATCCATCCAACTACGGGTGAAAATCTGTACTAAGACTCACTTTAGTCCCCAAACCACGCTGAAAAGAGAGCCAGAAATACAATAAGAACTGAGCACCACAATATGAAATAATCGAGACAACGCATCATACAACTTTACAATTTCCTAAAGGAACAACTTCGCATAATTCTTGGTAGAATAAGTAGTCCTTACTGGAAAAAAGTGAGCGTACTTTATCATCTTATCCACGATGACCCAAATGGATTCACACTAACTCTGCGACCGCAGAAGGTCGGGAACAAAATCCGTATTAATTACCTGTCATTTCCACACTGGTAGTTTAATTTATTGAATTAAGCCAGGGGGCCTCATGTGCTCCACCTTCACTTGTTAACACACCAGACACTTAGCCAGAAAGTCGGCTATATCGAATTTCATATTATTCCACCAATACATATTCTTGAGATCATGATACATCTTTTTTTAACCGGGATGAATTGTATACCAAGATTCTTGGGCCTCAGATATAATCCTACCTAGCAGTCCATCCATGTCAGGGACACACAACCTCCCTTGGTACCTCAAGATACCATCACCACTGATATTGAAGGCTATCACCTTCTGCTTACCCACATCATCCTTTATCTTCATCAAAAAAGGATTTAATACCCGCTTCTCCTTTATTTCCAAACCAAGAGATGGTTGCACCACCTATTGAATAAACACACTACTATCCTCAGAGTCCAAGAGAAAAACTTCAAGGTTAGCTAAATGGTGAATATCCTTCACCAATTTTCGCTTATCCTTATCCATATGTGACAAGCTAACCATGGATAACCTGCTAAGAGCATCAACATCCACATTAGCTTAACCTGGATGGTAGTAAAGACTTATATCATAGTCCTTCAGTAGATCAAGCCGCCTTCTTTGCCTCAGATTAAGCTCTTTCTGAATGAACACATACTGCAGGCTCTTATGACAAAAAAAGATATCAACAAGGACCCCATAAAAATAGGGATGGAAAATTTTAAACGTAAACACCATGGATAACAATTCTAAGTCATGAATCGGATAGTTATTCTCATATACCTTTAACTATCTAGAAGCATACATAAACATTTTACCATACTGCATCAACACACAACCTAAACCAACCCAGTATACATCACAATAGATGACAAAACCCTCAGTACCATCAGGTAGAGTCAAGACTGGAGCTGAAGTCAACTTATCTTTTAACTTTTCAAAGCTACCCTCGCAAGCATATGATTGCAAGAACTTTATCTTTTTCTGAGTCAACTTGGTCAATGGAGCCATAATAGAATAAAAGCTCTCTACAAACCTCCTATAGTAACCAACTAAACCCAAGAAGCTTCGAATATCGATTGGAGTCATGGGTCTAGGCAACTTCTTAACCACAACAACCTTTTGAGGATCCACCATGATCCACTCACCGGACATAACATGACCCAAATAAGTTATGATAATTCAACCAGAATTCATATTTAGAGAACTTAGCAAATAACTGCTGATCTTTCAATGCTTGCAACACAAGGCAGAGGTGATCGGGATGATCCTTCTTACTCTTAAAGTACACTAAGATGTCATCAATAAAGACACTCAAGAACAAATCTAGAAACTGGTGAAAGACCTTATTCATCAAATCCATGAATGCCACAGGGGTATTGGTTAAGCCAAACAACATCAATAAGAACTCAAAATGCCCATACCGGGTATGAAAACTTCTCTTAGGGATATACACCTCCCTAATCTTTAATTGATAATATCCGGATCAAAGATCGATCTTAGAGAAGAAATTGGCACCTTAAAGTTTATCAAAGAGATCATCAATTCTTAGAAGGGGATACTTATTATTTACCGTTACCTTGTTCAACTGTCTATATCAATACACATTTGAAGGGACCTATCTTTCTTACGCACGAACAATATCGGTGTACCCCATGGGGACATACTAGGATGAATGAAACCTCAGTCTAAGAGATCTTTAAACTACTCCTTGAGTTCCTTCAACTCAATTAAAGCCATTTTATATAGGGGAATAGAAATTAGACTAGTGTCCAAAACAAGATCAATACCAAAATCAATCTCCTTATCGGGAGGGACACCAGAAAGGTCATCAGGGAAGACTTCAGGAAACCTATTTACTATAAGAACAGAATATAAGGTAGGACCCTCCAAGTTAGAATCCTTAACCCAGACCAGATGATAGACACAACCTTTGGGAATTAACTTCCAAGCTCTAAAATATGATATGAACCTTCCTTTAGGCACTAGGGAACTCCCCTCCCTTTGAACAGTTGTCTCACTAGGGAACTTAAACATGACCTCACGGGTTCGACAATCTAAATAAGCACAGCACGAGGGTAACCAGTCCAATCCCAAAATAGCATCAAAGTCAACTATGTCTAACTCGATCAAGTCTACTAGAGTTTTTTTTTACCAATAGATACCCACAACACCTATTGACTCTTCTAACAACCATAGAGTCTCCTAGCTGGGTAGAAATAGAAAAATGGTATAAAAGACACTCAGGATGAAACCAAAATGCATAGCCATAAATGGGGTCACATAAGAGAGAGTGGACCCTGGATCAAGTAAATAGTACACATCATAGAAAAAGAGTTTTAATATACCAACAACAACATCTAGAGAGACCTCAAACTCTTGATGAGTAGTAATAGAATAAAGATGGTTCCAACCCATGCTGGAGTTAGAAGTACCCCCTTTTGGTGCAGAAGCATATGAAGAGGCAATAAGAACATTGTTTTTCCCAAAAGCAACTCTAGAGGGCCATTCTTGCTAGATATGCCTAATCTAACATACCTAAAGCATCGATTCCTTCCTTTCTCATACTAACTATGATGGTACTGACCATAAAATCTATATGAAGGCTAAGAGGGTACTAATTGGGCCCTACTAGCTTGAGATTAGGAGCCCTGTTCCCTAGAAGCATCACCACCCTGAATATGCTAGTCACCAGATGACTTTGGGTAGGGAGCACTAGCCATCGAATAGGATTTAGGACTCCTCTAGCTCTTTTTTTAGACCACTTCCCACTCTGTTGTTGGCGTCCACCTCTTAACATTGAAATATCTTACTCTACCTCTCACTAATCTCAGCCTACTTCTTTTTCTCCTTTTCGACTTGCTGCATATACACAATCAATCTGGAGATCTCCATGTCCTTGTGCAACAAGTCAGCCTTACTCTCAAGAATCATTGCACAAGATAATCCCAAAGCAAACTTTATCATACGATCCCTCATAGTAGATACCAACTCAGTAGTATTCCAGGACAACTGATGAAATTTTAAGGCATACTCCTTAACTGTCATTCTTTCTTGCTTTAAATTAATAAATTCCTCCACTTTTGCCTCCCTCAACTCTTAAGAAAAGAAGAAATCCAAAAATATACTAGAGAAATCATCCCTCAAGGTAGAACTAACATCCTCGCCTCTCATCTATTCCCACTCTTTATACCACTGGTATGTCCCATCCTTCTATTGATAGGCAGTAAACTCTACACCTTCAACCTTCTAAGCATGAATAACCTAGAAGATCTTCTTTATCTCATCAATGAAACTTTGAGGATCCTTTTTAACCCTTATACTAGTAAACATTGCAGGATGAAATCTCATAAATTAGCCAACTCTAGTGGCCTCAGGTGAACCCATAGCAATACCAGCAGAACATGACTGTTGTCACTGAGATATCACCAACTGAGTCAGTAGGTTAATAGAGTAATAGAACTCGGTGTTAGTAATATCCCTGGGAGGCGGCTGGGTAGGAATGTCACCCTAAAGAGTAGGATTAATAGGGATAGACAAGACTCTGTGAGGATAGTCAGATATAGCAACCCTTGATCGGGTCTGGAACCCAGGGTTGGATGAGCTCCATCCATATTGTCCTTAGATAGGACAAAAAAGTTCACACAAACATCAGATCTTATTAGAGGCATGATATAGAAGACGAGCAAATAGAAATCAAAAAGATCCAAGATCTTAGACTTTATAGCTCAAAATTAAGACAACAAGAAAGGAAAATATTCCTAAATGTCTCAAAACCTCTATCTTATAAGTATAGCATGCTATATACCTATAAAAGAGATTGTACTTGACACGACTTTGTGGACATCCAATTGACCATGCACCTAGGCTCTGATACCAATTTTTTCATGACCCAAACCAGGGCCTAGCCATGACGGGTATCCCAAGTCACACGTGGACGAAAGATGTCATGACTCGAGGCTACCTCCTAATCGCAACGACCGTGCTTACGGTCACAAGTGACCACAAGCTAACACATAAGTTGGTACCTACTGTGAGCACTAAACAATATAATGATAATAGATAAGCAGGAAAAATAATTCATAAGGCCATAAGGTTTTAAATACAGAAAATACAACTAAATTCACAAGTCTAAAAACATTTTTCAAGATTGATAAAGCTGATAAAACTAATTAACTGTCTGAATGTCTGAAAGCCTCTAAACTGACTAAAGAGTTGAAGAGACAAGCCCCAACTAACTCCAACTAACTAACAAAAAAATGGCAGAAATATTGAATAAATATAATAGGTCCTCGATAAATAAAGACTTACCATTACTTCTGCTGCTGAAGCACTGATTTGTCTAAGCACGGTCAGGAAACTGAGCGTCTGATCCTATGATATAAGATATCATAGTACAAAAAAGAGTATGCAATCAGTACTTTGAATGTACTGGTATACGAGATAAGGTTAGGCTAAAATGTATGGGTTAACAGTGAATGAAGTAATGACTGATTGAATAGTATGAGATAACTGAGTAAGCATGCATGAAAACTAAAATACTAAGAATGAAAGAACAAACATATAATATTTCTAAAATAATCTGTAAACTGAATTACAGAAATTTAGTAACTGAATAACTGGAAGTCTGTACGCTATGGTTGAGCAAACCTGAACTAAATTCTATACTGAATACTGAACTGAGACTATAGGAGGTATCATCTAACCGACATGCCCCAATCTGAGTTAAGTGAGGTCCAAACATTTACTCTAGTTGGAAGGGTGTTAGTACCACACCATAGGTACAAATAATGGTTATGTGGATCCACTAAAATGGTGACCAAAAGGACTAAGGATTAACCCTATACTAGCAGGGAACTCATAAGATAGGTATCAAACTAATGCTAGCAGGAAGACATCTCAAACCTATACTAGCTACGTAGTTCTGTAACCTAAGGATTGCTTCTCAGGGTCAAACCCTAAACTGGCTAGAGTTCCACCATCCCTAGGTTCGCTCGGTGCTGAATCCTACACCCATCAGAACAACACTGTTTGATGGACTAAAGTAAGCTTAATTGAACAAACAACTGATCATAATAACTAACTGAATGATAATGCTTATGGTATATTTGAAATCATTCTGAAGATACTTAAATTATGTAAATAGATAAGTATTGGGTGTTCATGACCCTCCAGCACTAAATGGAAATAACAATACGGAGACATACAAGCTTTTAAACCATAGTGGGGAATCATTGTTCAAAGTCTTAGGCATTTTATCAAACATATAGGAGTCATGAACTTAAGCATGGGAATTAGTTAATCACATGGTGATTACATAGTTATAATACTAAAACCTTGAGTCAAGTTTTTAAATGACAAGAGTTCAATATTCAAAACATGCAAGGGCTCATTCCATAGAAAACACAAGTAATCAATTTTTGAAATCAAATTATCAAGAAGTTTATGGGCATAATTCAACTTAATCATGTAAGATTCATCATTTTAAACATAAAAAGGGATTCTTGGACTCGCAATGCGATGAGGGCTCCATTGCTGTTACGACCGTGATGCGTCCCTATTGCAACGAGCTGCTGGAATCGTGATCCAAACATGACCCAATCCTCATCCAAAAAATTTGAATCTTTCTCCAGACATGCTTCTTACACCCCTGAACATGAATTAACTCAAAAACCAACACTTCAGGGTTGGGAATACCAATTTAAAAATCCTCAAAGTTAAGTGGCCTTAAAAATAACTAAGTCCCCAACACTTAAGTAAAATTTTTAGTCTTTAAGCCTTTTATGCATGGAACTAGGAGATGAACTAAGTTTAGAATAATATGGGATATTACAATATCTCCCCTTTGGGATCATTCATCCTCAAATGAGACTGATTAGGTGGAAAGTTCTAAACTAAAGCAACTGAGATCGCTTACTGAACATGCATAACCGAAAACATGATTACAAGACTGAGTCTGAAACATAATACATGAATTGGATATCATAAACTGAACTGATTCCTTAAATATATATAATGACAAGAGAATGGTTATAAGGTTAAGACAGAAATAAGAGAGTCAATGAGTAACCATTGCCTAGGGCTGGATTTGGTTTAGTGAAGAAAAATTGAGAGCTTTAGGACATGAAAACTCAGGGTATTACAAAATCTCCCCCTTGGGATTATTCGTCCCCTGAATGATACTAACTTCGCTGAAATACTAAGGAAAGACTGAGATAAGGCATGACACACTTATGAACTGAATTATGATTGAATGTCTGAATCTGAATCATGATGCATGAACTGAACGAAATTCATAATTTTCATGTATGCAAACAAACTATCTCTTAGAATGGCGATATTCGTGAAGCTTCTAATAGTAAGACTAGATCGCAAGATGGAAAAACTATAGGAACTTGACTGTCTGACTGCTAAACTAAATTGTTGGCTATACAGACTGAATTATACTGAAAGCTTATAATCAACTAGAGTATTTATTCAACATTCTTTCTAAGAAGTTATAATAACAATAGGAAGCAAAGAACTTGGGAATGGTCTAAATAAGATATATGAGTAAGGACTCTTAACATGGCTATAACTCTGTAAAATGGAACATAGGCCTATGATACATAAACTGGAATTCCTATACCTTAGACAATGCAATTTCTACTCTCAAGCTTAGACATAATCCTCAAATACTCCCTCAACTATACATTTCTCTTTAATTCCGCACTTCACTTGAAGCTACTGAAGATATTTGCATAGGCACTGATAACTCTATCTACTAAAGTCTGAGTTGAACTAAATTCTCTCGCTATGTTCAAGCCTACTCGAATTTATAAAGTGCACCCACAACACTGTAATACTAGTCAAAATCATAAATTCAATACATCCTACGTTTTCATAACTTTTCATCTTAAGAATAATTCTTCTTACTACTTCAACAACTAAATTCAACCTCTTACTAGGAATACACTACGCACAATGAACCCATCTACTTATATACACCAATATGACGTTCAAGCCTATCATTATAACTACACATGAACTTCTAGACAATGAACCCATCAAAGTATCTTTTCTATACTTTCTAATACTTCTATCATTAGCAACTTCAATGCACTATTATTAAGAAAATCACACACAAAATTTCAAATATCCATGACATGTATCAAAAAAACTTGGACTCAATCTTACTCCACACTTATAACCTTAGATCAAACAAGCATACAACAATCTTTCCCCAACATAAAATATTTAATCTCTCTTATCTAAACAACTGTTCATCACCACTACCATTTATAAGGAGAGGTCACTGAAAGGTTAGAGCATGAGGACCTGAAGCATGAAAAAAATACAATGCATAACTTGGATGCTTAATTGAGGCCTGAGAAATAGAGTATCCACAACCTGGATTCATTACAGAGATAAAATTTGAGGATATACATGCCATAATCTAAATTTCATTGATCATTAAGAGAGTAGCATGAGTACTGGAACTTAACATACTATAAAGCATAAGTACATGAGTCATGAGCTGCGTGACCTGAGTTTGGAGTTCATAAATTTCATGGAATATGATTCGTACAGCTGAGCAAACTAGAACTCCTTATACTAAGAACTAGAAGCATACATGATTCTATGAAAGGTGCGTAGATATGAGTTATGATTATGGAGATGAAATGTAAGGCATGAATAGATATCGTGATAACTAAAAAACCAAACTTTGCACTAAGATAAGGATGGGTTAGGAATTATCCTCCCTTACCGCTATTCTATAATACACTAGAATCACTAATAGAATTTGAGAGCCTAACTTAGTTACTTATTCTATCATCTTTGCCTTAGCTATAAGCCATCCCTCCAAGTCTGTGGGACCCTTTTACTTAACTCTGAACTAAACTACAACCATCCAAGATTCAAACTTAGATCCTAACACGTAACATGGATATTCCCAAACTTCTAATGAACTATACTATCTTCCTTCATATCTCCTAATATCATATCTCTAAATCATACCCATATCATTATACTTAATTTTGAATCAATAAATATAAATTCTTGCATACACTATTTCAAGCCTTCTTGTTCACCTATCATACAACTAACCCCATGGATACAAAATCTACTAAATTTAGATAAAACTATCCCCACTTTACTATTATAAACTTCTGGGTTCATGCTTCTAACTCTAGATCATATACTGTTATAGGATTCTGAGAAGGGATCTGAAAGCACATCCCTTAGATATCATCTCTCTTGCTCTAAGATATGAAATAATCTGATCCCTAAGCCCTGAGATACTACCCCTCTAATCAGTAACTAGTTCATTAGGAAATTGAAAACGAACGATTCTATTTCTACAGTCAACTAAGGAATAACATGAGTGGACCTAATCCATATCTAGAATGATATCAAAATTAGTCATCTCTAACTCCATAATATCTATTAAAGTGATTTTCTGAGATACTATAATCGGACAATTTTAATATACCCATCTGGCTGTAATAGACTTACCCACTGGGGTAGATATTGAGAAAGGCTCTGCTAATATTTTTGGATTGATACCAAAATTAACAGCTATATAAGGGGTTACAAAAGAAAGTGAGGCTCTAAGATCTAGTAAAATATATACGTGAAGATGAAAAACCTGCAATGTAATCATAACCATATCATGAGAACTTTCCTGATCGTGCAGAGACTAGAGTGAACACAATCTATTCTGGCGTTAACCACTGGTGGCATCGAAAGTGGTGCCTTACTGAGTCGGGCGACCTGCTGGAGCTGATGACAGATTAGACTGGCTCTGCTGACTAGCCCTTGGGCAATCCCTGACCCTGTGGACTAGCTTGCTACATCCAAAACACACACCACTACCAACCCTATATATACCCTGATAATTCCTACCACACCTCCTGTAGAGTAGATTAGTACAACCACTGTTCATGCTACCCTGGTACCTAGAGCCAAGCGCTCTATCCTGATTGTCATTCCTGAACTTTGGCACTGGTGCACTAGATGAAGAATGAGTTGGGGCTAAAAATTCTAAACAAAACTGATAACGATATTACTACCTTCTGACCTTGGATGGGAAAAATTAAAGCTACCTATTCTGGCCCTCTTATTCTCTCCCTCTTTCTTCTTAAGCTTTTATTCCTTAATCTACTGAGAATGAACCACAAGCCTAGATAGGTCCATTTCCTTAATCAATATATCAGTACTATACTCCTTCATTACACTATTAGCTATACCAGAAACAAAATTACTCATTTTAGACCTATTATCAGCCACTATCGAAAGAGCATACCTCACTAACTAAGTAAACTTAACCGAGTATTTCTTCACACTCATATTACCCTACTTGAAATTAATAAACTCCAACACCTTATCTTCCCTCAACTCTAAAGGAAAGAACCTATCTAAAAAGGCTATGGAAAATTCCCCCACTCTACAGCCCCTACCTCAGTACCCCTATCGTCCTTCTACTACTTATACCACGTATGAGGTACATCCTGCAACTAGTAGCAACCAACTCTCACTCAAAGTGAAACCCATGATATCAATCACCTTTTGAACCATATCAAGAAATTCCTATGGATCATCGTCAAACTTTGATCCCAAAAACAAAGGAGGATTCATTCGGGTGAAATCCCAAATCCTAGCTGCAGATGTATTTGCCACAGAATTAGCTGGGGCAATATCCTGCTGGTTGTTCTGAGCAGCAACTGAATGAGCTAAGGTCATAAATAAAACTCTAAACGCAACATAAGAGATGTGCTCATTCAGGAGATCTTCCTAAATAGGCGGAGGTGAGAGATGATTTCCATTTCTTCTTATGTTGTTTTTTTGGGAGGTATTATTTGTAAATGGAAGAAAGAATGAGTTAGAAAGAGAGTTTTAAATTGAGCTTATTTTTATTTGCACGACATAAATACTGAAAGAAGAAAAACTTTTCCTGAAACGTCTTATAGCCTCTTGTCCATAAGTGTGGCATGCTTTACACCCATGTATAAAACACTGCTCAACGAGGCTTTTAAACTCCCTATGATACTGTAAAACCTTAGGATTTGATACCAAGTTTTTTCACGACCTAAGGCTACCCCCTAGTCATGACGATAGTGATTACAGTCATAGTGACCACAAGCTAACCTATGAGCTAGTACATGTGTGAGCACTGAACAATATAATGATAATAGACATGCACAGAAAATAACTATTAAGGCCATAAGGTTTTAAATATTAAAAATACAACTGAATTCACAAGTCTAAAAACATCTGTCAAGACTGATAAAGCTGATAAAACTAACTGACTATCTGAATGTTTGAAATCCTCTAAACTGACTGAGGAGTTGATGGGACAGTCCCCAACTAACTCTAACTAACTAATTAAAAAGGAATGCAAAAATACTAAATAAACACAATAGGTCCTCAATAGATAAGGACTCACCACTGTTGTTGTTGCTGAAGCACTGGATTATCTAAGTATGGTTGAAAAACTGAGTGTTTGATCCTATGATATAAGACATCATAGCGCAAGAAGAGTATGCTCTTAATACTTTGAATGTACTAGTATATGAGATGAGGTTAGGCTAAAATGCAGGGGTTAACAATGCATAAAGTAATGACTAATTGAATAGCGTGTGATAACTGAGATAACATACATGAAAACTGAAATACTGAGAATGAAAAACCAAGAATATAATTTTTTTTTGAAATAATCTGTAAACTGAATTACTAAAATCTGGTAACTGAATAACTGGAAGTCAGTATGCTATGGTCGAGTAAACTTGAACTGAATTCCATACTAATACTAAGCTGAGACTATATGAGGTATCAATTGAGTTAAGTGGGGTCCAACCTGTAACCTCAGTTGGAAGGACGTCAGTACCGTGCCACGGGTACTAACAATGTCTATGTAGATCCACTAAACTGGTTTCCCAAAGGACTAAGGAGTAATCCTATACTAGCAGGGAACTCATGAGATAAGTGTCAAACCTAAGCTGGAAGGAAGATATCTCAAACCTACACTGGCTACGTAGTTCTATAACTCAAGGATTGATACTCAAGGTAAAACCCTAAACTGGCTAGAGTGCCCCCATCCCTGGCTTTGCTCGGGGCTAAATCCTACTCCCAACTGAATGACACTTTTTGATAGACTAAACTAAGCTTAGCTAAACAAACAATTGATCATAATAACTGACTGAATGATAATGCTCATGGTATATTTGAAATCATTTTGAAGATACTTAAATTATGTAAACAGCTAAGTATCAGGTGTTCATAACCCTCCACCACTAAATGGAAATAACAATATGGTTAAATAAAAGCTTTGAAACTATAGTAGGGAATCATTGTTCAAAATCAAACCTTAGGCATTTCATCAAAAACATAGGAGTCATGAACTTAAGGATGGGAATGATTAAATCATGCAGTGATAACATTGTTATAATTCTGAAACCATGAATTAAGTTTTTAAATGAGAAGAGTTCAATATTCAAAACATGCAAGGGCTCATTCCATCGAAAACACATGTAATCAATACTTAAAATCAAATTATCAAGATGTTGATGGGTATAATTCAACTTAATCATGTAAGATTCATAATTTAAAACATAAAAAGGGATTCTTGGACTCCATGGGTGAAAGGTCCCATGGATGAACATCACACATACCTTAAACCCTTAAGCTTGAAAGAGAAACACCAATCTTAATACTTTCTTAAATGTTCTTGGATTAGGGAACTTAAATTCTTGGTTTACTTGGGGAGAAAGTAATAGAATTTGATGTTCTAGAGTGGTGAATAAGGTTTCTTTGAGAGGAGAGTTGAAGAAGATGGGAAAATAATGCCCTAACTGACTTCATAATTCGTAATTTGATGACTTGGATTGAGGGGAAAAGATACAATTACCCCTCAAAAATATAAATTCATAATTGGAATGCATTTTAAAGGGGCTCCACGATGTGATGAGGGCTCCATCTCTTTTAAGATCGTGACACAAACCTATTGCGATGAGCTGTTGGAATCGTTATCCAAACATGAACCAATCCTTGTTCAAAAAATCCAAAACTTCCTTGAGATATGGTTTTTACACCCATGAACATGAATTAACTCAAAAACCAACACCTCGAGGTCGGGAATACCAATTTAAAAATCCTCAAAGCTAAGAGGTCTTAAAAATAACCAAGCCCCCAACACTTTCTGAAATTTTTAGAATTTAAGCCTCTTATGCATGCAACAAGGAGCTGAATTGAGCTAAATAATATGGGCTATTACAGAAGATCACCCCATTCACCTAACCTAGTCAACACAACAACCTTAAGTATTGGATGAATTCCAAACATACAACAAGATAGTGAATAGATATGTATAATATTACTTCATGAAATGTCTAAGCTAATCACCGGTAATCGAAAAATTGTCTGCCACTAAACCAATCCACCAAGACAACACACCCAAGTCTACAGTAGTCCAGTAAAGCCTCTATAAACCAAAATCAATAAAATGTAGGGACATGCCCTCGATAATAGAAAAAATAATGTTTAAGACACAAGTAATAAAAACCATGAAATAAAGCCTTACAAAGTATGGAATATCACCACTTTAATGTCAACTCATGAACAAAATCGAACACCTGATCACCATGCAGAAAAAGTAAAAAATGTTTCAGTGCCTATATCATGTGGGGATACAGTGTCCAGAGATGGTTAGAGGTTGGAGTGCTAGTATGTAACTTATGGATAGAGGAACAAAAAAATGCCATCATTAAAAAACAAGTCAAATCATCATATGCAATTACATGTATACATATATATATATATATCGTGCATGGATAGGGAACAAGGCTTAGCATGAACTTTAAAAAACATTAAATTGGGCCGTGTAGCATAATCGTCATACAACAAGGCACCCACAGTCTTGTTAGTCCTAACTCTCCCCTAGTTGGAAGGGCCTTAGTACATGTAGCCATACGAACTAGAGAATATCCAAATCCTTATATGCCTTTATGGGGGACTCAAACCTCCTGATATAATTAAGGTGAATTAATCACCAATGTATACAATATAGGGGACTCGAACTTCCCATTAATATATCCATTTGGGGGACTTAAACCACCCGGTCTTATAGACATCCACATCGGCTAGCGTGATTTCCAGTGTTAGTTCTTCAAACTCTACCTTCACGGCCTGACTACACATCCTTGTTTAAAGACTAATTAGAATATTCATTACACATATATAACCATTAATCCAATTACTTACCAAAGGTATCCCATTGGTATCGTCATACCAACCCTACTTGCAAACGTATAATATGCCACAGCTATTATCAATTAACTTTGGGAATCGAACCCATTGTCTAAACAAAGACATCAATTCAATTCAACCTTTAGGGACATGAACCCATTTAGTAATTCAAACTAATTTAGGTCCAACAAGGCTCTCATAAAACCATTTACCAACTAGTGCTTTAATTGAAAATATAATTCAATATGTGACAAGATCATTCTCATTAGAAATTTCATAAATAAGTTGAGGGCATACAATTATCAAAACATTATTTAAGAAAACAACCATCAAGTTAGGGTTAACCATTACCCCTTAGTACAAATCACAATTCACAAGAACCCACATGTACAAAACCAATATAAAAATATGCATAAACCCAATTTAAATCATGAGAAGTCAATGTTCAATAATATGTAAACAAACCCTCAACCTTGGTTTTCAAAACCACCATTAATGATTCATTAACAAAGATTTAAACATATGCTTTTAGTGAACTAACAATGAAGAAAGAATCACATTCCTGAGTTACGAAGATTCACAAAGAGAATTCAATCTTTAAGCCTCTAGGTGACCACCTTGAAGAAACCCTAGCCCAATCTTTATTGAGAAGTTTTTGAGAGATTTTTGAGAGTGTTTTAATTATGCTAAGTGTAGAATAAATGCCCAATAGTTGTTATAGGATGTGGGGTCTTACGGGCTTAGGGTGGGAAATATCTAAAATGCCCTCAGATTAAAAGCTGTGGAAAATTCGCAGGTGGGTACGAGTTGACCTTCCAACTCGTCACCATATCATATGATTGGTACCATCCAGCCATCACCAAAACAGAAGATTGGACACCACATTCCTTCCAACTTACAACTCCCTTGCCTAACTCGTAACTAGACCAGACAACTGGTAAGATCTAGTCGTATCCAAGGCAGAACATCAAGGACCTAGACATAGGACAATATACGATTAGACCCTACCCTCTCGTTATATCACCATATAGCTCATACAGAGTCTCTTGTAGCCAGGAAAAAACTTGGCATCATACTAACCAACATATGACTAGGGTTGCTAGACCCGTCACTACACCATACAACTTATGGTGTGAGTCATATGATGAACATAAAGTTCAAAACTTCAAGAAATTTGCAAGGGCCAAAGTTCAGGGCATTTCATTCAAGAAGCTTCTTCAAGGAGCCAAGCTATCAAAAACACATTCTATACATCATTACAAGAATATCGATACCCGTATTGTACTATTTTGCTTTGGGTCCAAAACAATACCAAAACCCCCCAAATGGGTCCCATATACAAAAAACACATTTCTAAGATCAACCCAATATTCATACACCACTAGGGAATCATAGCCCTCAATAACCAAGTAAAAATCAAGCGTATTTGGGCTAAAATCAAGCCCTTCAACGTAAAAGGTTTTTGGTAAAAAATAGAAGAAATTCAAGCATAAAAATGAAGGATTCATACCTTTAATCCATTGTTAATCATGAAGAATATGTTAAATAAGACTCCAACAGACACCTAAGACTAAATTTGAAGTTGACATATCATTCTAGGGTTTTTAGGTCTAAAAGAGAAGTGAAAATGCCCAAATTTATGACCAAGGGGCCTATTTATAGCCCTTCCAGGTATGGAGGTACCTTATAACCCTTACTTAGGACATGATTTACATGGAGAGATCACCATCATGGGGCCACAATCGCCATGCTCTGGTGCTAACAAAGTTCAATACATGTTTTTGACCCTCAGAACTCATTTTGACTTTGATTTTTACAAATGAAATATGTAACCCCACTAAATTTGACATTTCATCCAAGGACGTTTAGATAAATTGTGTCCCCACACCCATATCTTCTATTTTTTAAAACTTTTAACCAATATGTCAAAATTTGAATTGGGTGCAATGGGACCTAAACCAAGGGTCTACCTAGCCTAAAATCAATATTCCGGAGCTGTAGGAGTAGTCAAAATTCATATCTAAGATTATTTTACTAAATTTTTGCTCGGTGGAAATTTAGAACTAGGGAATACTTCTGAATGAGGAATTAGCTCTACAACCTAAATGAACTACTCAATAACTAAACTATTAGTTACAAAATGTCTTTCATGTCTTGGGGTAAATATGGACAATATCCAATGGAAAATTAAGCGGAAATATGAAAAATAACCTTGAGGGTTATTATAATACCCCTTTAAGTGGACACACTACAAATATTTCATATAGAATGGGTAGACAATCATTTGGAGGTGTTGTCTCTCCTCACTTATGTTTAGTATGCAAATGCCAAAAATACAAGCAAAAACATGATGGAATGATTAATGTTCAAATTGCATTAACTATTGTTATAGAGAAATTGACTTCTAAGAGGAGTGTCATTCAATCAAAGAGTATTTTATATCCATTTACTCCATTAGAGGTTATGAGGACAAAAAAAGCCAATTTTTAAGGTATTATTAAATATCAAACAAAAAAATTATAACTTTTCTTTCTTGCACCATTGAGCAATGTACAAAGGCCATAAGAGAGCATCATAAGCTGAAGAAGGTGAATATTTACAATATTATGAGTGCCTAAAAGAAGGCTAAGCTGAACAAAGTGATGAAATTGAAAAAGACCCTAAAAGTCTACTTCATGCATAAATTTGGTGCAAAAGATTTTAAAAACATGAATAGTATGGATGTTTGGTGGGTGAAAGTGTAAGTTTACTACCCATAAATGGAAATTAATTTTTAAGGATTTAGAACTTGTAAATATTTCTCATCTTTTGCAATAGATTACATATTTGTTACAATAGATAGGATAATAGTTGCAAAAGATTACCCATCTGCTATATAACTTATGTAGCTGGGTAATATGCTAACAAATACAAAGATAAATGCAACAAATGTATTATTTTTTTAAAATGGATTACATATCTGTTACAACAGATGGGTCATCTCTTGCAATAGATTACCGATCTGCTGCATATTCTTTACTTTTATTATACACATTAATGTAAATTTTTGTTTGTTTTCGTATGTTGATAAAATTCTTTATCTGATGTGTGAGAGGCATGTTAGATACTTTGAGTACTATGATATAAAAAATAGAATCATGAATCTAAAATATTACAGTAATTTCATATTGAGATACAATGAGCTAATCGAGGAAGCGACAAGTAGAGGTAGAAAGCCTCTTAATCAATTACTTGTTAAATTTAATAGGATAATGATATACTCTATTACTGTAGAGGTAAAAGACCCTATCCAGGTACCTTACCCTGGATAGGTGCTTAGAGGATTTTAGTTGTGATGAACCTTGACAAAATACACTTTATGACTCTTGATATAATTATCCAGGAGGGAGTGATGAATATTTATGATGGAAATATTTCAGTCTTTGAAGAAGGGTCTTTCTTATGTTTCATGAAATGACTATTGGAGTTATTTTCAAAGTTTTTGAATTAAACTAACACGTTTGATCACTTGCTAAGAAAAAATGCTCAATAAAAGATGGGATTTTAATGGAAGAATTTTAAATCTTGCCAAAAATAAAACTGGCAGTGCTTGTGTGTCATATTTACTTGCCTTCATAGACCATTTTATAGCCGAGGCTAATTTGAAAACCCGGACACTTTAATGTGTGTCAGTTATATTAAAATGATGTAAGTTGTATGGGTTTCTAGTACAGTATGCAAGAGTTTAGACCCTAATTAAATAATTTGTAATTTGTGATGAATTTTACTTATATGTAATTACGGGTTCTAACAAGTCGTTGTTGAATTATTTTATGTAATTTTTGAAGGCTTGGATTTATTTTTTGTTATGAATTTTATTTTAATTGATGACCAATTATTTTGTCATGGATTCTATTTTATCCTTCATTTTGAAAAATGTTAGATTATTGCTAAAAATGAATTACTAAGTTCAAGTATTGCAATTGGTGCATTATTTGTTGCAATAGTTGTCTTATCTGTTGAAAACAATCAAACAAATATAAATATCTATTGCAATAAATGACTAACCTATTGCAACAAATGACTCATTTGTTGAAAAAATTAAACAGATATAGACATTTGTGCAATGCACAAGATGACTAACCTGTAGGAAATAATAAAATAGATATAGACATCTATTTCAATGCAATAAATGGCTCATCTATTGAAAATAATCAAATAGATATAGACATCTGTTGTAATATATAACTCATGTGTAGAAAATAATCAAACAAATATAGACATCTGTTGCAACAAATGATTATCATTGCAATAGATGACCCATTTGTTGAAATTATCAAATAGATATAGGCATCTATTGCAAAGGATGACTAGTCATCTGTTGGAAATTATTAAACAGATATAGATATCTATTGCAACAAATTACTAACTGGTTACAACAGATGATTCATTTGTTGAAAATTATCAAATAGATATAGATATTTGTTGCAATATATTACTAACCTATTGCAATAGATGATCTATCTCTTGGAAATTATCAAACATATATAGATATATATTGTAACATGTTAAACACTTAGTAGACCATGTAATTAATATATAATTCATTGAGATTGTACTTAAACTTATAAATTGAAAGGTTATCATAGCTAAACAATTGTTTATTACTAACAATGGTTTAATATGAAGCATTTAACTTCAAATTAGTTAGTTGATCATTCTATTTAGAACAAATACACTTAGTTGATCACGTAATTACTATGTAATTCATTGTGAATGTAATTGCACTTATAAATTGAAAGTTATTTATAGTTAAATCAATTTGTTTATTACTAATTATGATTTAATATGAAATATTTCACATCACATTAGTCAAATAGATATACATATCTGTTGCAAAAAAAATCCTAACCTATTGCAATAATTGACTTATCTGTTGGAAATTATCAAACAAATATAGACATCTATTGCAATAGATGGTCATCTATTGGAAGAAATCAAAATATGTCTTGCTAGAGGTTTGGTTTCTTTCAACAGACGACTCATTTGTTACAACAACTGGGCCATCTGTTGGAAAAAATTAATACATGTCTTGTTAGTGGTTTGATTTCTTCCTATCGATGACTCATTTGTTGTATTAGATAGATCATCTGTTGAAAATATTTTTGTACTATGTTGTATTTTTAAAATTTCTTGTTACCTTTTTTCAATGATGCATAACTAATTGAAATATTTTTTAGTTTTCCTCTTGTTAAATAATTGTTGGATAATAAATAAAATATATTTTATATAATATAATAACATACATCACCAAGTAAATGAGTTAAATTCATCAAGTTCATAATTATACCAACAACAAGATTCTTGGAGTATTTTGATCTGGCATGTAGTTCTTTTATAGCCAATCGACTATATATGGAGCACTTATTTTTCTTGTTGGAAAAATTCCCCAACTCCACGGCTTCTCTTCAGTCGCCTTCTTCCTGATTTGCTTGGGTCGACATATGAAGGAGGTATTTCTCTCTCCATATTCATGTGGAGATTACAGATAGAGAAACACCTCCTTCATATGTTGACCCAAGCAAATTGGAAGAAGATGAATGAAGAGAAGGTGTTGAGTTAGGGAATTATTTCCAACAAAAAAATAAGCTCTCCATATGTAAGATGATTGGCTAAAAAGATCTACATGCTCGAATTGAAATGCTCCAAATTATTATAATAGTAAATAGTCTTATTGTTGGTCTAATTATGAACTTAATGACTTTAACTCATTTACTGGGTGATGTGTATTATTTATTATATAAAATATATTTTATTTGTGATCCAACAATTGTTGAACAAGAGGAAAACAAAAAATATTACAATTTATTTGTGCATCATTGAAAAGGGTAACAAGAAATTTAATAAATACAACAGCTATTGCAACTGGTTAGGCATTTGCTACAATAGATATCTATATCTATTTGACTAATTTGATGTGAATTGTTTTATATTAAACCATCATTACTAATAAACAAATTGATTTAACTATAATTAGCTTTCAACTTATAAGTTCAATTACATTCACAATAAATTACATAGTAATTACATAATCAACTAAGTGTATTTGTTCTAAATAAAGTGATGAATTGACTAATTTAATGTGAAATGCTTCACATTAAACCATGATTATTAATAAATAAATTGATTTAACTATATTTATAAGTTTAATTACAATCTCAATGAATTACATAGTAATTACATGGTCAACTAAGTGTATAACCTATTGCAACAGATGTCTATATCTGTTTGATAATTTCTAATAGATAGGTCATCTATTGCAATAGTTTAGTAATCTGCTACAACAAATGTCTATATATGTTTGATAGTTTTCAATATACTGAATTTATCTATTGCAACAGGTTAGAAATCTGTTGCAATAGATATCTATATCCGTTTGATAATTACTAACAAATGACTAGTCATCTGTTGCAACAAATGCCTATATCTATTTGATAATTTCCAATAAATGGGTCTCTTGTTGCAGTAAATTAGTCATCTATTGCAATAGATATCTGTATTTATTTGATTATTTCCTACACACGAGTCAGCTATTACATTAAATATGTACATCTGTTTGATTATTTTCAAATAGATGAGTCATCTATTGCATTACAGTAAATGCATATACCTATTTTGTTATTTATAACTGGTGAGTCATCTTTTCCATTGCAACAGATGTCTATATTTATTTGATTATTTTTAGCAGATGAGTCATCTATTGCAACAGGTTAGTCATTTGCTGCAATAAGTATTTGTATTTGTTTGGTTATTTTCAACAAATGAGTCAACTATTGTAATAAATAATGTATCTGTTGCAATATTTGAAATTAGTAATCCATTTTTAGCAATAATCTAACATTTTTCAAATCTAATGACAAAATAGAATTCATGAAAAAATAACTGACCATCAACTAAAATAAAATTCAATACAAAAAATAAATCTAAGCCATCTTAAATTGCATAAAATACTTCAGAAAAAACATGATATATAAAATTTGTTATGTTGTCAGAACCCATAATTACATATAAATAAAAGTATCACAAAATTACACATTATTTAACTAGGGCTCTAAACTCTTGCATACTACACCAGCAACACATACAACTTGCATTATTTTAGTAGAACTATCATATTAAAGTCTCCAGAGTTGTCAAATTGGTCCCAGTTATCAAATGCTCTATGTAGGTAAGTTAATATGACATGCAATCACTACCCATTTCATTTTTTGCAAGATTTATATCTTCTATTAAAATCCCATCGTTCATTGAACATTTTTTCTTGGTAAGTGATCAAACATGTCATTTTGCTTCAACAACTTGGGAAACAACTCCATTAGACATTCTATGAGACACAAGAAAGACCCTTCTTCAAAGACTGGAATATTTTCATAATACACATTCATGACTCCCTCTTCGATGGTTATCTTAAAAGTCACAAAGTGTACCTAAAATCCTTCTAGCACCTGATAAGGTACCTGGGTAGGGTCTCTTACCTCTACAATAATTGAGCATATCATTATCCCATTTAAATTTAGCATGTCATTGATCAAGTGACTTTCCTCATCTGCTTGTTGCTTTCTTGGTCAGCTCATTGTATCTTAATAGAAAGTTACTATAAAGTTTAGATTCAGGATTCTATCTTTTATATCATAGTACTCAAAGTATTTGACATGACTCACACATAAGATAAAGAATTTTATCAACATACTAAAACAAAATAGAATCTACATAAATATGTATAATAAAAGTAAAGAATATGCAAAAGATGGGTAATTTATTACAACAGATGACCCATCTATTGCAACAAATGAGACATATTGCATTTATATCTGTACTTGTTAACAGATTACCCATTTGTTACAATAAATACATTTGTTGCACTTATCTCTGTACTTATCAATAAATTGCTTCTCCTAATTAGAGTTATACAACAAATTGGTAATCTGTTGTTGTAACAAATATTTAATCTATTGCAATAGATAGGGTATTTGTTGCACTTATCTCTGTACTTGTTAATAGATTATCCAGGTGCTACAGTTATGCAGTAGATGGATAATCTTTTGCAATTATTATTCTATCTGTTGTAATAAATATATAATCTATTGCAAAAGATAAGAAATATTTACAAGTTTTAAATCTCTAAAAATTAACTTAGATTTAAGGTTAGAAAAATTACATTTCCACCCACCAAACATCTATACTAGTCATGTTTTTGAAATCTTTTGCACCAAATTTATGCATGGAGTAGACTTTTGGAGCCTTTTTTGATTTCTTCACTTTGTTCAGCTTAGCCTTGTTTTGGGCACTCGCAATCTTCTAAACAGCCTGTTCAGCTGACCTCAGAGGATTCCTGTCACCCGGCACAACATGTTTATTCTCGGCGGCGATTACAGTCTCTTTCCCAGGGTCAGGCTACTCCAGAAGATCAGCAGTCTAGCCCAGTTGCTTCCCTTCCAGTCGCTTCCTAAAATTATGCACCTTCTTTAGCTCATGATGCTTTCCTGTGGCCCTTGTACATTGATCAATAATGCAAGAAAGAGAAGTTACAATTTTTCTTTGTTTGATATTTCATAATACCTTAAAATTACATTCTTTCTCCTCGTTACCTCTAATAGAGTGAATGGATCTAAAATACTCTTCGATTAAATGACATCCCTCTTAGAAGTCAATTTCTTTAAGACAATAGCCAATGCATTAATAACATTAATCACTCTGTCATATGTTTGCTTGCACTCTTGACATTTGCAAGCTAAACATAAGCTAGGAGAGATAACACCTCCAAATAATTATCTACCCATTCTGTGTGAAAATTTATAGTGTGTCCACTTAAAGTGGTATATATATACTGATGTGCTATAGAAATATAACACTTCCGACTCTTAAAATGAGGAAAATAAACAAGTTTCTTAGATTATTTTATTAGATATGATGTGTTTTGGGTATGTTTTGTAGGAAACTAGGTATGAGATGCTAAGTTCATGAAAAAAAGATGAAAAATGGAGTTGGATACTTACTTGATCATGTGTTAACTTTTTGAGGACTTACCGGATGTACGTGACCAAAGCATGCGCTGAAATTTGAAGATTGGAAGCTTGGTTGCAAGTATTGGAAGGCCTGACACTTACCTATGACTACATGTGGTCCATATAAGACTACGGTAAGTACCAAAAGTGAAGATACAAAGGGTGAAAAAGATAAAAATGAACTTTTGGCACTTACCTATGTTAACATGCAAACTGCATATAGCACATGTGGACCGCATGTGGGTAAGGTACGTGCCAAAAGTGCAAAATCCAGAAAGGAAAAGCTGTAGGAATTTTTTCTGACACTTTTAGGTGTCTATATGCACCCAGCCTCAGGTTGCATGTGGTACATGCTCCCAAGAAATGTGTAAGACCCTACAAAATTCTCTCATAGTCTGAGCCTTAGAGAGTGTTTAGTGAAGTGTTAATCCGACCCTAAAAGGTTTAGAAGTGCCTTCCCAAGTGAGAAGTAGTTTGAACCGTATAAAATTTCCCTAATATCAAATTTTTGTCATATAGAGAATTGAATAAGATTTTTGTCGATACCAAAATCTCCCAAATCTAACACTCGAGCGAAGAGTACGAGCCATTTTAGTGAGACAGTGTGCTACCTGGCACTTTAGTGCATCACGAAGCCAGCCAAAATGGAAATCGTCAAAATCTAGTTGGCCTCCATGATTATGGAATGTCTCACCAAGGCTTAATTTTAGAGTTGTCAATTTCCAGTGCACCAACGCGATTCCACCGCGTCGCGGTGCTTTTCCAGTTCACAACCAAGGTGGCAACATAATTTCCACCGAGTCGTGCCACCAACCTATTTCCCAATTGTCCAGTTTCCAGTGAGCTGGTATGATTCCACCGCATCAATCTAGCATGTGAAATCAAGATTATTAGATTCCATTTTTAAATTTCAAGGACCAATTGGTAATTTCCTAAAGCCCCAAACCTATCTATATAAGGGATCCATACCCTAAATAACGCAAAATACTTCTTTATTCATCAATTTTTTCCCAAAATCAAAATATTTTATCGCTCAAGAAACCAAGATCAAGAACTAGGGATTCTAATCTAAGACCCAAGTCATCAAGATTCCTCCGTAAATCTTCCGAGAATCATATAACAAGGTATGTAGATGTTGATTCTTGGGTCCCTTTCATCCAAGAAGCTCAAGAAACCTTTTCTAAATTTCAAAGATCTTATGTTTATGAGTTTTCATGATTCATGTTAATTGAAATTGGAGCTCATGCTATTATTGAGTTTCTAATTTATGTTTTGTTTATGAGGTTTCAAGCTTTGACCCTAGTATGTGATATTCATGATAAACCCTCTTCAAGTTGCTTGTTAAGTGATGTGTTCATGTCAATTAAGTGTAGAAATTGTTGAACAAGCAAATCATGCTCCCCATATGTTTGATAAAATGCTTATGTGAAGGAATTAGAGCTATTATAGTATGTTGACTAGAAATCCCCAATTGTGTGCAAGTCTATGCATGCCAAGTATTTGTTGAAAGCCTTACAGAATGAATTGTGACATGTTAGCATGAAATCCCCCAATTATGTGTTCTTTAATGCATATTAAGTGTTTAATGTAAGACCTTGTTGAATGGAGTATGAGCCAATATCATGTCTCCCAATAATATCACATGTTTATGATTTCTAAATGCTTGAAGAGATGATTTAGTAATTATGAAGGTGAATGAATGTCCATGGTCTTGATAATTCAAGAATGGTTGTTCTTTACATTTATGTTATCGAGTCCTAGGGTATTTATACCCAACAATTTAGCTGCAGTGTAGAGCCTATGTCATTTTTCACGATAATCTCTATCAAGCCACTCTTCTCAGAACTCATTAGTTATAGAGCTCTGTACTCTCAGACAGATACAAAACTTAAGAAATCTCAGTAATCTCCATAATCTCAGTATCGTTAGTAATCTAGCCTCAATTTTATACTCAGCTAAGATCTAGTAGTATTCAAGTGTTCATTTTATTCCTTAGTAGTAATCGAGTAATCTAATTAAAGATCTGTATCATTCAGCCATATAACAAGATTTAGTTGTATTTTGTCAGATATAGAACCAAGTAAATTCAGCATAAATCAGTCATATCATTTGAGAAATATGATCAGTAATAGATTTAGCTCAGTTTAAGTTTAGTTAAGAATCAGTTCAGAGTTTTTCAGTTGGGAGTAGGAGTTAGCACCGAGCGAGTGCAGGGATGGCAACTCCCCATTAAAGAGTTAGAGTCGTTAGGATCAATCTCTGAACTCCAAAACTGCATAGCCAGCATAGCATGAAGGAGTCACCCATTAGAAAAGGCTTGTCACCCACTAGATAGGCTTGACTATTATATTGCCTTAGGCTTGTCTTCCTGTTAGGGTTACCCGTTAGAGAGGCTTGACCACAGAGGTCTTTACCCGTGGCATGGTATTGACACCCTTCCAACTGGGGTTACAGGTTGGACCCCACCAGTTTAGATTCGAGGCATCTTGGTTAAGTGAGAACTCCCACAGTTATAGTTTCAGTATCAATCTTCAGAAAAGAACTCAGAAATCAGGACTGTCAAATATAGTCATCTATCTCAGTGAGAAACTTAGATAGTTCCATTATTTCATGGGCCACCCACTAGATAGGAATAGTCCCACATAAAGTCATTTAGTATCAGTGTTACTAGATCCAGATATCACCTGCTAGATAGGCTTAATCTCAGATTTAGTTGAGCATTCTTATTATCAGATCCAGAGATCACCAGCTAGATAGTCTTGATCTCAGTCTCAGATTCAGTTGATTAATCTCATTATCAGATCCAGAGATCACCATCTATATAGCCTTAATATTAGTCTCAGATTCAGTTGAGTAATCTCATTTTCAGATCCAGGGATCACCCATCAGATAGGCTTGATCTCATTCTCATATTTAGTGATTATTCTTATTATAAAATTTAGAGACATCCCACTAGATAGGTTTGATCTCATATATAATATTTTCTTATCATTGATAGTAGATTTCATAATCTTTTGTTAGAGAGGTTTGATCTTCGATACAGTTAGTTGAGAGTAGAAAACTCAAAATTCAGTCATTGATATGAGTAGATTCAGTTAATAACTTTCAGTATCATCATTTTTTGAGATCACTCGCTAGATAAGACTGATACCAACTCCAGTTCTCTGTTATCAATATCAGGAGATTCAGTTGTTCAGTATCTCAGTGTTAGTAGTGAGTTTAGATGATAGTAAGGTGGTATCCGAGTTTTAATATTTTGAGTCACGATGATTTCAGTTATGATTTTTGCATTCATATATGTGTTCTCATTCAGTACTCTCACGATTATTCATTTAAGTAATTGTTAATGCATAAGATGTTGTATTTAGCCTTACCTCATCTTCACACTTGGTATATTCCCGTACTAACGCAATTGCGCTATGGTGTTTTATTTGACACCATAGGTTCAGAGGCATGAGATCCAGAGTACCCTTAGCAGCTCAATCCCAGTCAGCAGTAGTAGACATAGCAGTGAGTCCTCTTCAGTCAAGGATGATCCTTATTTTTATTATTATCATATCAGACTTAGTTTATTTTTAGTAGATGGAGTTAGTTGAGGACATGTCCCATCAACTCCACAGGTCAAATAGTTTTGAGGCTTTTTGGACAAATGTATTAGTATTCAGTTTTTAATTTTGAGTATTTTTAGATGTTTTGAACCTTTTGGCCAGTTTCCATATTTATTATCTATCTTATGCAGTTTTCAGGTATAGATATCAGTAGAGGGTTAGCTTGTGGTCCTTTGGGATCATGATCACCATATGATGTTCTGATTCCAGAAAATTGGGTCGTTACAAACTTGGTATCAGAGCCTAAGATTCAATAGTGTCCTAGGGAGTCTAAAGAGTCGTATGTAATAGAGTCTTGTACATGGGTGCGTTGCACGCCACATTTATGTACAAGAGGCTATAAGATGTTTTTTGGAGTAGTTTCCCTTCTTTCAGTATTTATGTCGTGCGAGTGAGCATGAGCTCAAGTTGATCCTCAGTCTAATCCACCTCTTTCTTTCATTTACAAAGGATCCCTCATCGCAGAGATAATACCCGTTGATGACCATCCATCTCAGCCTATAGATCCTGAGAATGAGAATGTGTCATATACAGAGTTTCGGGTAGCTTTTCAGGCGCTAGCCCAAGCTGTGACTAATGTTTAGGGTAACCATCAGGCTGTGTCCCTACCTTAGCAAGATGGGGGTTCAGCCGCAACCAGAATTAGAGATTTTATAAGGATGAGCCTGCCAAAATTATTTGGGTTAGTAGCAGGTGAGGACACACAACTTTATCTAGAGGAGGTGAGAAAGATCACCCAGATTATGCATGTTTCTAATGAGGAGAGTATAGAGTTAGCATCCTATAGGCTAAAAGATATTTCTCATGATTGGGTAGTGATATGGGAAAAGAGTAGAGGGGAGGGTGCAACTCTCGTGACTTGGTAGGAGTTTTAGGATGCCTTTCTAGATAAGTTTTTCCTGCTAGAGATGAGAGAGTCTAAGGTAGAAGAGTTCATGAATCTAAGGTAAGGCTCCATGACAGTGAAAGAGTATTGTCTTAAGTTCAACCAGTTATCTAAGTATGCTCCCGACTTGATAGCTGACCGTAGAGCTAGTATGAGTAAGTTTGTGACTGTGTATCCAGGTTAGTGGTGAAATAGTGTAGGGCCGCTATGATCAATAGAGATATGGACCTTTCTAGGCTGATGATGCATGTGCAGTAGATTGAGGCAGATAAGATGAAAGAAAGAGAGAGAGAGAGTGAGTAAGAGAGCCAGAATAGATAGTCATGGTTTTTCTCAGGCAGGGTTCCAGGGTGGTAGCCGTCCCCAGCATAGCCAGATAGTTTCAGTCCCAGATCCATCCTCATCCAGTGTACCCATACCAGAGTTCGGGGCTGTCAGTCATGATGGGGCGCTAGACCCCAAAGCCCAAAGTAGTGCTAGTGGTATTCATACCTATCCGTTTTGTGGAGAGTATGGAAAGAGCCACCTAGGTTTGTGTAGAGCCTATAGTGAGGTGCACTTTGGGTGTGGTAATCCAGGCCACAAAATACAAGAATATAAAGTGTTAGCTCAGAGGGGTAGAGAATTTCAACAGCAGAGTGCCCCTTTCGGTGCCAATAGTGGTCAGCATCAGAACAAACTTTATGTACTTCAGACCCACCATGATCAGGAAAGGTTCCCCGATATAGATTCGGGTATGTTATGAGTCCTTCATATTTATGATATGCATTGTTAGATACTTTGCTCCTATTTTGAGCTTATATGTCAACATGAGTCATGCATTAGTTTCAGATCTCAGTCGGCCAATCATGATCTAGTTCATAGGTGCCCCGTGCATCGCCCCAGTGTTTCAGCGAAGTGTGTAGAGGGACATAGAGTCCCAAGGCGGAGATTCCCCATGATATTGCGAAGATTTCATGTCCTTAGACTCATTCGATTACATGTTTAGACTCTCCTTGTGAAGTTAACATCAGTTATCATACATAGCCAGTCATGCTTTCAAGAGTCAATTCAGTCAGACATTCATGCATTAAATATGCATGTTCAGTAAAAAGAGTCCAGCTTTTCAATGTGTTTAGTTATGCATTCATGAGATCAACTCATTTGTGAGTCCATGCATCAGATATGCATGTCTATTATGAGAATTCATCTTATGAGTAGCTTCAGTCGAGTGTCCCATGCATCAGATATGCATGTTTCATATGAGAACTTAGAACATCAGTAGTTCCAGTTGCATAGTCATGTTTTAGATGTTCTCGTTCCTTAAGTGAGCTCAGTCAATCAGTATTTTTAGTCTATCAAGTGACATTCGAGGATGAATGTTTTCAAGGGGAATATATTGTAAGAACCCACAAAATTCTCTCATAGACTGAGCCTTAAAGCGTGTTCTGTGAAGTATTAATCTGGCCCTAAAAGATTGAGAAGTGCCTTCCCAAGTGAGAAGTATTTTGAACCATATAGAATTTCCCTAATATCAAATATTTATCATGTAGAGAATTGAATAAGCTTTCCTTCGATACCAAATTTGCCCAAATTTGACACTCGGGCGAAGAGTTAGAGCCATTTTAGTGAGACAGTGTGCCACCTGACACTTTAGCTCATTGCGGAGCCAGCCAAAATGGCAATCGTCAAAATCCAGTGATCCTCCATGATTATGGCACTTCGCTCCAAGGCTTAATTTTAGAGTTGTCAATTTTCAGTGCACCAACGTGATTCCACCGCATCGCAGTGCTTTTCTAGTTTGGAACCAAGGTGGCAACGCAATTTCCACCGTGTCGCGCAACCGATCAGTTTCCCAGTTGTCCAATTTCAAGTGAGCTGGAGCGATTCCACCGCATCACTCCAGCATGTGAAATCAGGATTTTCAGATTCTATTTTTAAATTTCAAGGACCAATTGGTAATTTCCTAAAGCCCCAAACCAGTCTATGTAAGGGATCCATACCCTAAATAACAAAAATACTTCTTTATTCATCAATTTTTCCCCAAAATCAAAATATTTTCGCTCTCAAGAAACCAAGAACAAGAACTAGGGTTTCTGATCCAAGACCCAATTCATCAAGATTCCTCTATAAATCTTGCGAGAATTATATAACAAGGTATATAGATGTTGATTCTTGGGTCCCTCTCATCCAAGAAGCTCAAGAACCCTTTTATAAATTTCAAAGATCTTATGTTTATGATTTTTCATGATTCATGTGAATTGAAATTGGATTTAATGCTATTATTGAGTTTCTAATTAATGTTTTGTTTATGAGGTTTCAAGCTTTGACCCTAGTATGTGATATTCATGTGATGTTCATGATAAACCTTCTTCAAGTTGCTTGTTAAGTGATGTGTTCATGTTGATTAAGTGCAGAAATTGTTAAACAAGCAAAGCATGCTCCCCATATGTTTGATAAAATGCTTATGTGAAGGAATTAGGGCCATTATAGCATGTTGACTAGAAATACTCAATTGTGAGCAAGCCTATGCATGCCAAGTGTTTGTTGAAAAGTCTTAGAGAATGAATTGTGATATGTTAGCATAAAATCCCCCAATTATGTGTTCTTTAATGCATGTTAAGTGTTTGATGAAAGACCTTATTGAATAGAGTATGAGCCTATAACGCCCCAAGATCCCATCCTGAGAGGACATGGTGCTTAAGGCCACACGTGGCCTCAAGATAACCCTCTAATCTGGTTATCACTTCTAGAACTCACTTTGACAATAGTTATGCTAAAATAAGAGATAATGACATATCATGAACATACTGAAATAAGATAAGAAACTAGTCTGTACAACAAAAATATTGAAATTCTGTACATACTGACACTTTACTTTAGTCTGACCAAGCCTCTACTATATAAGAACGAGGATCCATTAGGATTGATCCCCAACTGAATCGTACTGAACTTAAAAGAAGTAATCATCTTCTAGTAAAATCAAAAGTTAGGGGTATAGGTCCTCAAACCATGAGGACTCACCAACTGTAGGAATGTAGATGGAGGTACTCGAAAATCACTGTCGCCGCTAAGACTGAGCACCTGAACCTATATCACGAGGGAGTATGGAACACAAAAGAGTATGTGAATCAGTACTTGGGAATGTACTGAGTATGTGGGGGTGTAGGCAATATTTCAAATAATATCATAATTGTATAAGAAAATTATGCATGCCGACACTAATGACTCTCTTCGCTTGAATTACCTGAAACATAGTTTCCATATATCATCAATAATAACACACGCTTCTTAATTCTCATAAACCATTGGACTCAACTCAAACTCTTTGACTCATGACTTAGAGTGACTTGGTAACTTATGAAACTTGGACTATTATGGACTTGGGAGTTTCTTATAACCGACGTAAGCTATGTGAGCTTACATGGAGTCCAACGTCTTGCCCATGTTGGGGAGAGCTGTTCTATCCTTGCCATCGGAGTAGAACCTTAACTTTAGTGATCACTGTCTTGGCCTTTGGCCCTTAATCTTTATCCTATGGTGGCACATAGTTTTGGGGAAGTAGGATGAGCTAAACCCACACTTCCCGCTCGGTGCTAAATACTACTCCCAGACTTAAGCTCAGAACGTGTTAGGAAATCCACCTTAATCAACTCAAGGGTATACCATAGAGACCAAATTATAAATATTTCTCATCTTTAAATCAAAACAATTGTGGATTCCTAAATCGACTCAAACTCAAACAACCTTTATCAACATCAAGTGTACTTGCTTATTAACTCATATCAAATGTCAAAAACTTTAAGAAAACATCAAAGAACTCATTCTTGACTCTCAAGCTCATATATATATATATGTATATATATATATATTCAATAATCAAACTTTTCATAGAAAATCTTAAACCATGACACTTATCTCAAATCATTCGGAAATCATCAATTCGTAATAACAATATTCAACTCATGGCATAAGTTCTCAATTTAAGAAATAAAATGTTGAAATAATCTTGTGTATTAAACTTGAACAACTCAAATCTCATAAATCATTAATAAAGTAATTTGGGTGTAAACACACTTGCAAATTCATGAAATTCAATAGTAGAAATTAAATCTTTGGGCACAAGAATGAAAAAAGTGTTCTTGTTCAAACCCCACATACCTTAATCTTTGAAATTGGATGAACTTTAGTGCTTGAAACTCTATCTTCACTTGTAATAAATAATTCTTAAAGCCCACACTATGAGGAACTTGGTTCTTGAAGAAATCTTGAAGATTTATGGATGATTTTTGGAAGATTAATATTCTTGACTGAAACCCTAGATATATTTCTTAAGAGAATTGGAAGAGAAAATGGAGAAAATAGGGTTTGGATGAGGATTCTCATATTTATAGAGGCTTCCAAAAGATTGGAAAATACCAAAATACCCTTGAAAAAATGTTCCTTAATTGCTGAAAAAAATAGCTGGCAACATTCGTGACAAGTCGTCAGACTGGTGATAAGTCATCACGAAATGTAGTCACAAAAGGGTGAAATTTATGATTTTCTTGTTAAGGTTGACAACATTGGTGATAATTCGTCACACTCGTGACAACAAATCACAAAATATCATAACTGGGGGTGGAAATCTGCCTAAGGCTGATGAAATTGGTGATAAGTCATCACGCTTGTGATAACTTATCAAGAATGTCGTCACTCAGTTTTCCAGCCTGACATGCTGGAGTAAAATGAGCATAACTCTTTGCTCTAATACTAGATTTTGGCAAAATTTGTATTGTTGGAAAGCTAATTCGATTATATATCTTTTGGTAGGTGATGAGCTAAATAATTTGTATTATAATGAGAGATATACTCATTTGAAATTAAATATGGCAATATCCTTCCCAAGAATTCAATCGGTAAGAAATGTTTTGATTCCCCTAATCGCTAGGACATCTTTGAGTCTTTAATACGCATCACCATTGATCAGAAAACAACCAAAACACTATAATTTATTTCTCATGAGCTTGAGTCATGGTTGCACTATTGGTTAGAATCTCGGTGTATTATAATATCTTCTCCTTGGAAACATTCATCCTCAAATGTTTCCAGATAGGCCAAGAACAAGTGAAAAAAATGAGGACGTATAGATGAAAGGAATCACTCAAACGGCTTACTTCACTTTATACCTTCGGATACCATACAAAATGCATGAATTCGTGATGGAAGTAGACACACAGCTAAATCTTTAATAAGAAAAGGGCAGAATTATGAAAGAATAGTACCTTCTGCTCGCGCCGAAGTCACAGAAAAGAGGTGAGGGTACTTGGCTCGCATATCTACTTCTGCTTCCCAAGTAGCACCCTCGACAGATTGATTTAGCCACAGAACCTTGACCAAGGGAACTTTCTTATTTCTTAGTGTACGAACTTGATAATCTAGGATTTCAATCGAAACTTCATCATTCGAAAGGCTATCCTAAACATCAAAGCTTTCTGACAGATAAAAAACAATAGAGTCGCCAATGTGCTTCTTAAGCATAGATACATGAAAGACAGGATGGACAACTAACAACTCAGTAGGCAATTCAATCTTATAAACTGCTTTCCCAACACGATGTAAAACTCTATAAGGGCCCACGTATTGGGGACTAAGCTTTCTTTCTTACCAAATCATTTCACCCTTTCATGGGTGAAATCTTTAGATAGACCAAATCATCAACTTTAAATTCAAGAGCTCTTTTTCTCACATCCGCATATGACTTTTGACGACTTTGGGCTATCTTTAACCGTTACTTTCTCCATAGTCTCAAACATAGCATCAGGTCCAATCACAGAGACTTTCCTCTCTTCAAACCAACCTATGGGCGACCTATATCTCCTCCCATACAATGCTTCAAATGGAGCCATTCCAATTCTAGCATGAAAAATATTGTTATAAGCGAATTCAATCAATGGAAAATGTTCATCCCAACTTCTTTTGAAATCAAGAACGCATGCCCTCAACATATCCTCCAAGGTCTGGATGGTCCTCTCAGCCTAACCATCGGTGTGCAGATGAAAAGTGAGCTAAGATGAACTTGGGTACCGAGACCCTTCTGAAAAGCCCTCCAAAAATGAAAAGTAAATTGAGTACCTCTGTCAGAGATAATAGACAAAGGAACTCCATGCAACCAGACTAATTCTCGAATATGCAGCTTAGCATAGTCCTCAGTGGTGAAAGATGTATGCACTAGCAAGAAATGCGTGGACTTAGTCAACCTATCTACAACGACACAAATCAAATCATGATGATGTCGAGAAGGAGGTAAACCAGTCACAAAATCCACATTTACTTCCTCCCACTTCCAAGTAGGAATACTGAATTCTTGCATTATTCCACCGGGTCTTTGGTGCTCTATCTTAACTTGTTGGCAAGTTGTACACTTCTCTACGAACTTTGCTATATCCTTTTTCAAACCATTCCACCAATAGATTTCCCGCAAATCGTGGTACATCTTGGTAGCACCAGGATGAATAGAATATTGTGCGCTATGCGCTTCAGCCATAATTCTCTGCCTCAAATCATCAACATCAGGCATACATAATCTATTCTGAAATTTCAATACACCATCTCCCCCTTGGTATAAAACCTTCACCTTTTGGTCTTTAACTGACTCTCTCAGTTTGACCAAACAAGAATCCATATCTTGCTTCTCCTTTACTTTCGAAACTAGAGAAGGCTCGAAACTACTCTGGACCCAAACATTACCCTCAGTTGAATCAAGCAATCTAACTCCCAACCTAGCCAGACAATGCACTTCACAATCTAACTCCTTCTTATCTTCCTCGACATATGCTGCACTACCCATGGATGACTTGCTAAGGGCATCTGTCACTACATTGGCTTTCCTGGGTGATACAACATACTCATATCATAGTTCTTTGGCAATTATAATTATTGCCTCTATCGAAGATTCAACTCTTTTAGAGTAAACACATACTACAAACACTTGTGATCCGTAAAAACATCAACATGAACACTGTACAAATAATGTCTCTAGATTTTTAAGACAAAAACCACTGCAGCTAACTCATAGTCATGGGTCGGGTAATTCTTCTCATGCGTCTTCAAATGCCTCAAGGCATTGGCTAAACCTTACCCTTATGCAACATGCAACCCAAGCCAACTCTAGAAGCATCACAGTACACCACAAAATTATCTATACCATTAGGAAGGGTCAATACATGGGCCGAAGTGAGTCGAGTCTTCAAATCCTGAAAACTCTTTTGCAAGAATCAAACCACAAGAATTTAAAAAGGAGTTTCGATAGAAGAGGAACCCTTAAATAATTACGGTAGTAACTACCTAAAACCAAGAAACCCCTAATATCCACTGGGGAAATAGGTCTAGGCCAATTCTTCACAACTTCTATCTTTTGAGGATCAACTCCAATACCTTCAGAAGAAACAATATGACCTAGAAAAACAACTGAACTTAGCTAAAATTTGCACTTGCCAAATTTGGCAAATAGTTGATGATCTCTAAGGGTTTGCAAGACTACTCGAAGATGATTTGTATGGTTTTTCTCACTTCTAGAGTATACCAGAATATCATGTATGAACACAATAACAAACATATCCAGGTACTGTCTGAACACTCGATTCATGAGGTCCATAAAAGTTGCTGGGGCATTTGTTAGCCCAAAGGACATGACCTGGAACTCAAAATGATCATAACGGGTGCAAAAAACTATCTTTGGAATATAATACTCCCTAAATTTAAGATGGTGATAACCTGATCTCAAGTCCATTTTTAATAAATAGCTGGCACCTTGCAGCTAATCAAACAGGTCATCAATTCTAGGAAGAGAGTACTTATTCTTGACTGTGACCTTGTTAAGCTAATGATAGTTGATGCACACCCGCAATGAACCATCTTTTTTCACACGAATAGAATGGGTGCACCCCAAGGAGATACACTAGGCCTTATGAAACCCTTATCTAGAAGATCTTTGAGTTGCTCTTTCAACTCCATAAGTTCTGTGGGGGCCATACGATACGGATGAATAGAAATAGGCTGTGTATCGAAAAGAAGATCAATCCCAAATTCTATATCTCTATCGGGAGGTACCCCTGGGAGATCTTCTAAAAAACATTGAGAAACTCATTAACAATGCTGATTGACTGAACAGTCGGAGTTTCGGACTTAGTATCTTTAACTAAAACCAAATGATAGATGCATCCCTTGGATATCAATTTCCTAGCTTTAAGATAGGATATGAAATAACTCTTGGGAGATGCAGAATTTCTGGACCACTCAAAGGCTGGCTCATTGGGAAACCACAACTTGACTACACGGGTACGATAGTCTATAGACGCATAACAAGAGTGAAGCCAATCCATACCAAGAATAATGTCAAAATCAACCATGTCTAACTTAATCAAGTCTGGGAATAAGACTTTGTGAAGAACAATGATAGGACACTTTTTATATACTTATTTAGCAATAACAGATTCACCTATTGGGGTAGAAACTAGAATAGACATAGGAACCTTTTCAGCATTGATCTCAAAATTCACAGCCACCAATGGAGTCACATAAGAAAAACTTGACCCAGAGTCTATCAACACATACACATCAAAATAAAATACACGGAGTGTACCAATAGTAACATATAGGGAATCCTCCTGCTCTTGGTGGGTGGTAAAGCATAAAACTAATTTTGGCGTAGACCACTTGCAATACTCGATAAGGCACCCTGAGGAGGAGTTGGACGAGCTAAAAGGGCTGGGGTACTAGTAGCCTGACTCTGGAGATAAACATCATGGCTTCCCTGTCTAGCATATGGGTAATATCTGTGTCTGTGGCCCAACTTACCATAACCAAAACAACTTTTCTATTCAGCCAAACACTCTCTGAGATACGTCCTGCGATATTTAGGACATGGGGGATAGTTAGGTCTCTTACTTATATTGTCCTAGGACCTAGACATAGTAAGCCTATTACCCTGCTCCCGCATGATTATGATGTGAGGGAACTAGCTAATGAAGGTGCTCACATGAATGAACGACTCTAAAATTGAGGGTGGATCCCTCTAAAAAATCTAGTCTGACCATGCCCCTGCTACTCTGATCTAGCTCTCTTATTTCCTTTTATTCTCTCTCTTTTCTTTACCTTGTTCATTTCAATCCGCTGAGCATATATTATTAATTTAGAAAGATCCATTTCCCTATTGAGCATAACGGATCTACACTCTTTCACAACGTAACTCAATATGCTAGTCATAAACTTACTCATACTGGTCCTGGAATCAACCATCATACCGGGAGTATACTTAGACAACTGGTTAAATTTAAGACAATACTTCTTAACTATCATGGGGCCTTGTCTCAAGTTCATAAATTCTTCTAGTTTCAATTCCCTCATCTCCGGGGGAAAGAATCTATCCAAGAAGGTGTCCTGGAATAGTTGCCAAGTCATGGAAGCAGCATTCTCCCTTCTATTTTTCCTCTACACCTCTACCCAATCATAAGAAATATCTTTCAAGTGATAGGAAGCTAGATCCATACTTTGTTCCTCTGTTACATGCATAATTTGGGTAATCTTTTTCACCTCATCAAGATACATCTGTGGGTCCTCACCTGCCCTTGACCCATAAAACTCATGCGGATTCATCCGCATAAAATCACGAACTTGAGCTACTGCTAAATTACTTTCTTACAGAGATGGAATGGTGACCTGAGCATGGGCATGAGCATTGACGATAAACGCTTGGGCTAGCGCCTGAAAAGATGCCTGGAATTCATCATGGGACACCATCTCACCTAAAGGATCAATGGGTTGAGGTCGTTTATTGTTTCTGCAAGCTCTACAAGGAGGCATTTTCTTTCATAAGAGAGAACAAATTAACAACAGAGAGAAATAGTCATAGGCCCAATAGACTTTTGAAAGAAAGAAATGACTTTTCCTAAAACATCCCATAGCCTCTTTCTAATAGATGTGACGCGCCACACACCGATGATCAAGACTCTACATAACGTGGCTTGATATATCCCTAGGACTCTTCAACCTTAGGCTCTTTGATACCAAGCTTGTAATGCCCCAAGATCCCATCCTGAGATGTCACACGGTTCTTAAGGACATACGCGGCCTCAAGCTAACCCTTTAAGCCGTCCATCACATTTAGAACTCACTTTGACAATAGTCATGCTAAAATAAGAGAGAATGACATATCATGAACATACTAGAATAAGATAAGAAACTAGCATGTACAACCAAAATACTAAAATTATGTATATACTAACACTTTACTTTAGTCTGACCAAGCCTCTACTATATAAGACTGAGGAGCCATTGGGATAGATCCCCAACCGACTCGTACTGAACTGAAAAGAAGTAATCATCTGCAAGTAAAATCAAAATTTAGGGACATAGGTCCTCGAACCTGAGGACTCACCAACTGCAGGAATATAGATGAAGGTACTCAAAAATCACTGTCACCGCTGAGACTGAGCACCTGAACCTATATCACGAGGGAGTATAGAACAAAGAAGAGTATGTGAATCAGTACTGGGGAATATACTGAGTATCTGGGGTTGCAGGCAATATTTTAAATAATATCATAATTGTAGAAGAAAATCATGCATGCTGACCCTAATTACTCTTTTCGCTTAAATTACCTGAAACATAGTTTCCATAAATCATCAATAATAACACATGATTCTTAAATCTCATAAAACATTGGACTCAAATCAAACTCTTTGACTCATGACTTAAAGTGACTTAGTAACTCATGAAACTTGGACTATTATAGACTTGGGAGTTTCTTATAACCAACATAAGACATGTGAGCTTACATGGAGTCCAACATCTTACCCATGTTGGGGAGAGCTGTTCTATCCTTGCCATCAGAGTAGAACCTTAACTTTAGTGATCACTGTCTTGGCCTTTTGCCCTTAATCTTAATCCTATGGTGGCACATAGTTTTGGGGAAGTAGGATGTGCTAAACCCACACTTCCCGCTCGGTGCTAAATACTACTCCTAGACTTAAGCTCAGAACGCGTTAGGAAATCCACCTTAATCAACTCAAGGGTCTACCATAGAGACCAAATCATAAATATTTCTCATCTTTAAATCAAAAAAATTGTGGATTCCTAACTCGACTCAAACTCAACCAATCTTTCTCAACATCAAGTGTACTGGCGTAAAATGGGCATAACTCTTTGCTCCGATATCGAATTTTAGCAAAATTGGTATGGTTGGAAAGCCAATTCGATTATCTATCTTTTATTAGGTTATGAGATCAATAATTCGTAGTATAACAAGAGATATGCTTATTTGAAATTAAATATGGCAATATCCTTCCTAAGAATTCAATTGGTAAGGAATGTTTAGATTCACCTAATCTCTAGGAAATCTTTGAGGACTTAATACACATCACCAATGATTAGAAAACAACCAAAAAACTATAATTTATTTCTCATGATCTTGAGCCATGGTTTCACTATTAGTTAGAATCTCGGGGTATTACAGAGCCAATAGCATATCTCCCTATACTATCACATGTTTATGATTTCTAAATGATTGAAGAGATGCTTTAGTAATTGTGAAGGTGAATAAATGTCCATGGTCTTGATAATTCAAGAATAGTTTGCTTTACTTTTATGTTATCGAGTCCTGCGGGTATTTATACCCGACAATTTAGCTGCAGTCTAGAGCCCATGTAATTTTCACGATAATCTCAGTCAAACCACCATTCTCAAAACTCAGTGAGTTATAGAACTCTATACTCTTAGGCAGATAGAAAACTTAAGAAATCTCAGTAATCTCCATAATCTCAGTATCGCTGTAATCTAGCCTCAGTTCTATTCTCAGGTAAGATCTAGTAGTATTCAAGTGTTCAGTTTAGACCTCAGTAGTAATCGAGTAATATATTTAAAGCTCTATATCATTCAGTTATATAACAAGATTCAGTAGTATTCTGTCAGATACGAAACCATGTGAATTCAGCATAACTCAGTCAGATCATTTGAGAAATATGATTAGTAACAGATTCAACCCAGTTTAAGTTCAGTTTAGAATCAGTTTAGAGTCTTTTAGTTGGGAGTAGTTGCTAGCACCGAGAGAGTGCAGGGATGGCGGCTCCCCATTAGAGAGGCAAAGTCATTAGGTACAATCACTAAAATCCAGAACTGTGTAGCCAGCGCAGGATACAGGAGTCACCCGTTAGAAAATACTTGCCACCTACTAGATAGGCTTGACTATTATACTTCCTTAGGTTGACTTCCTCGAGGGTCACCCGTTAGAGAGGCTTGACCAGAGAGGTCTTTACCCGTGTCACGGTATTGACCCTTCCAACTGGGGTTGTAGGTTGGACCCTAGCAGTTCCAATTCAAGGTATGTCGGTTAAGTGAGAACTCCCATAGTTACAGTTTCAGTATCAATCTTCAGAAAAGAACTCAAAAATCAAGACTGTCATATGCAATCATCTATTTTAGTAAGGAACTAAGATAGTTCTATTGATTCATGGGCCACCTGCTAGATAAGCATGGTACCATATAAAGTTATTCAGTATCAGTGTTATCAGATCCTGAGATCACACGCTACATAGGCTTGATCTCACATTCAGTTGAATATTCTTGTTATCAGATCCAGAGATCACCCGCTAGATAGGCTTGATCTTAGTTTGAGATTCAGTTGAGTAATCTCATTATCAAATCCAGAGATCATCCACTAGATAAAATTAATCTCAGTCTCAGATTCAGTTGAGTAATCTCATTATCAGATCCAGGGATCACCCGTCAGATAGGCTTGATCTCATTCTTAGATTCAGTGATTATTCTCATTATTAGATTCAGAGATCTCCCACTATATAGGTTTGATCTCAGATATAATCTTTTTTTTTTATCATTGATAGTAGATTCCAGAATCATCCATTAGAAAGGTTTGATCTCCGGTGCAGTCAGTCGAGAGTAGAAAGCTTAGAATTTAGTCATTGATATAAGTAGATTTAGTTAATCAGTTTCAGTATCATTATTTTTTGAGATCACTCACTAGTTAAGACTGATCTCAACTCTAGTACTCTATTATCAATATCAGGAGATTTAGTTGTTTAGTATCTCAGTATTAGTAGTGAGTTCAGATGACTATAAGGCGGTATTTGAGTTTTAGTATTTTGAGTCACGATGATTTCAGTTATGATTTGTGCATTCATGCATGTGTTCTCATTCAGTACTCTCATGATTATTTAGTTAATTAATTGTTCATGTATAAGCCCTTGTATTTAGCATTACATTATCTTCATACTCGGTACATTCCCGTACTGATGTAATTGCGCTATGGTGTTTTATTTGACACCATAGGTTCAGAGGCATGAGATCCAGAGTGCAGCTTAGTCCCAGTCAGCAGCAGTAGACATAGCAGTGAGTCCTTTTCAGCTGAGGATGATCCTTATTTTTATTATTATCGTACTAGACTTAGTTTATTTTTAGTAGATAGAGTTAGTTGGGGACATGTCCCATAAACTCAACAGTTTAAATACTTTTGAGGTTTTTCAGACAGATATATCAGTTTGGAGGCAGAGACACTGACTATCAGTGAGTGTCTAAAGTATTGCAGTAGAAAATTCATAAAGTAGATTATTCTGGAAAGTGACTTTTGGATCATGGTGTAGATTTTGAATTCACATTGGGAAGTCCCATAGAGAGTAGAAATGGTGTTTAAATCCATCAAGGATTTGGTGGAAATAATGTCAGTTAGAGTGATACATTACCTTAGGAAAGGTAATACTTTAGCGTATTTTCTGGCTTATATTGTGTTTACTTGTGCAGGTAATTTTCAATGCAACAATGAGGAGCAATTACTAAGTCAAGGTAGATCTATTTTTTCACTAGAAAAGCTGGCATTCCTAATATTAGAAGAATGGTATAGGAGGATACAAATCACTAATATGACCAACAAATTTCAATCATTGGTTCATAATAAGTAGATGAGAAGCAACAAAGGCAGAAATAAGATTAAAAAAAGAAACAACATGCAAATAATTTTACAGGTAAGGATAAGAGGAAGAAAGAGCCTGATAGCAGTGACATAACATACTTTAACTGGGACATTACAATGGAAAGGAAAATCCAGCCTAGAATCAAATAAAAATTGAGGTGTAAATAGATTATGAAGTATATAAATCTGGGATTGACACTGGAAATGATTAAATCTACTATTAGAAATGAGTTCTTTTGAATGCAACACCTATATCCAATGAGATATTGAGATGTCAAAGGTCAATGTATTCAAACAGTGGGTAAATCGGATCTAAACATTCAATCCCTTAATATATATATAAGAATAATCTATAGCACTAAACAACATAATACTCCTATTTTTCTTTGAAACTAATCGATAGTAAGATGGTGGTATTGGCTACTTTTGAAGCTCAATCCATTAACTAAAGATTAAATGGGAGGGAGGATAAGAACTTAACTTCAACAAATCAGAAGAAGATGATGGATCCATGGTCAAGAGTATAGGAGCTGAAGTTGCTTGAAAGTCGGTGGTGCCCGATAGACTCAGATGAAGACGATGACACTAGTTTCCTAATTTGACCTATAATTTCCCTTTGTGTGATTTGGATTTTTTTTAATTTAGGTTTGATGGACCCGGGTTGGATCAATATGGTCTGATCATGTATCACACTTGGTATTTTGTTTATAAAATAGGCTAAAAACCCAAATTTATCTTAAAAATATAGATGAGCCAAAGCATAATTCTCAAAACTTAGGTATATGAAATTTATTTGTTAGTCCTTAATAAAAAAGTAGTCACTCACACTTGATAATTAAGACTTGAGTTACCTACACTCAATTTTAATTTTTTTTTTGTCACTCTTAATTCAATATCCCTGGAAATTAGGTACAAATAGGTGCAAATTTGTAAATTATAATTGCCCAAGTACGAGGTACTTGGTGCTGGTACTTTAGTGGATCTTTCTAGTTTTAAAGTTATGATTTATTTGGTTAAACTTCTAAAATTAGTTTATCTTATTTTGAAAAGTGTTTGTTTGTTTAGAAGTACTCAAAAAGGTACTTTTGGGAAGAAGAAGTTTCTATTTGGGCAATAAAGTTAGAAGGAAAAATGGTCAAATTCATCCCCCTACTTTGAAAAAATTGGTTACATACACTATTCGTCATACTTTGAGGTCAAATTTACCCTCGATGTTATATTGTGGGGGAAAATTTACCCATTTACTTTGAAAATTTGGCTAAATATACCCTTCATCATACTTTGGGGCCAAATTTACCTCCGATGTCATACTTTAGGGTCAATTTTACCCTCGTTGCTAGGAAACTTTTCACATGTACCTTTTTTTTAACAGAAAAACTCAAATCAATGTTAAATAACCTATTTTTTTTTAAAAATAAAATACACTCTAATTTGTTCGATCTGACTACAAAATACACAAATTAATATGACTTCCCCTCAATTCTATTGGTCAAATATTTTCAATGAATAAATATACTTCTCTTTTAACATACATCAATGGTAGATTGTTTATAAATAAACAAAAAGTAAAATGAAATGGGATAAAACATAATCATGGAACTAGAGAAAATATCTATTACAAACTCTGCTCCTGTTTCAGTTATGTTCAAATTTTAAAATTTGGTGTGCAATTCTATGTGTATCTAGATTCTAGAATCAATGTATAATTTTCTTGAGCAAATTACATGATAAAAACTTTTTGTAGATCCAAATTGAATATAAAGACATACGAATGAAGAGAAATCACGATTGACACATAAAGAGACATCCAAATTGTATATTTGTTTGTGTTTGCACTGATGCAAATCTATTTTTAGGAGCTATGCACTGATAAATATCCTATGGCTTAATCTCATTGGGAAATTTTAATCAACAGAATTTAGGAGGGTATATTTTTTGTCTTTTTGTGGCTCAAAATGGGTCGGGTGAGTTAGATTAGAGTGTGCTTTATTTCTAAAAAAAGTGAGGTACTTAACATTGATTTGAACTTTTCTATTAAAGGAAGGATACATGTGAAAATTTTCTTAACAACGAGGATATTTGACCTCAAAGTATGACATCGAGGGTAAATTTGGCCCCAAAGTATGAGAAATGATATATTTAGCCAATTTTTCAAAGTAAAAAACAACAAACCCAGTGTATTCCCACATAGTGGGGCCTTGGGAGGGTAAGATGTACGCAATCCATACCACTACCTCTGAAGAAGTAGAAAGGCTATTTTCGATAGACCCTTGGCTCAAGACAAGGAATAATAATCAAATCCATAATAAAGCATGGAATTAGATTTGTTTCCGAAGTATGATAAATAATATATTTAGATAATTTTCCAAAGTAGAGGGGTAAATTTGATCCTTTTCTCAATTTAGAAAGCACTTTCGAGCAATAATTTGTATTTGGTCAAGTTTTTAAAAGTATTTTTAAATGTATTTTTCTCAAAAGTGCATTTGTCTTATTTTGAAAAAGTGTTTTCTTTAGAAGTGCTCAAAAAGGTACTTTTGTGAAGGAGTTTCTGTTTGGGCAATAAATTTAGAAAGCACTTTTGAGCAGTAATTAATATTTGGTCTAGTTTTTATAAGTGTTTTCAAATGTTTTTCCTCAAAAGTGCTTTTAAAGCGAAGCTACTTTTTAGCTTATGAAAAATATTTTCCCTACTCTCTCAAGACACTTATTTTCTTTCAAAAGTTTGGCCAAACACTTCATTTTTTTAAAATAAACACTTTTGAGAAAAATACTTGGAGAAAATAAGTTTGGTTTAAAAGGCTAATTAGTTGGTTTGGATTGATTATAGATCAAAACTAAAACCAAATAAATATAATTATTTTTTAAATTATTCAAAATCAAACCAAAGAAAATACTATAATATATACTTATCGGTTTGATAGTTATCAGCTTAGATTTGGTTTAGTCTGTTGTTCGGTTATTAACCATACACGAAAATAAAAGAAATATTCATTCGAAAAGGCAAAAGTCTTTTTTAAATGTGGGATAAATAACTATTTATTAAAAACCAATATTTAAAGGTAAAATAGTCAACAATTCATTCAAGAAGAAAAAAGAATCCTAAGATTACTACATAAAAGAGCTAATTTCCTATATTGTCACTCAAGTATTAAGAAGATCCCACTAAAGTCACTTCTGAATTTTCCTTCCCTATATTTTCATTCAAGTATTGAAAAAATCCCGTTAAAGTTACTTTTAAATTTTTCTTCCCTTATGTGGCAGAGGCGGACCCACATGTATAGGTGAGGGTGCACGTGCACCCGTTAACGTTGAAAAAATTTATGTGAATATATGTATATATACTTTGGGAAATTGAGATATAGTTAATAGTGCACTCATTAAAATAACAAAGGTACACCTTGGTGCACTGGTTGAAGCTAGTCCTTCTCGCCCACATAACCAGGGATCGAACGTAAGTTCTCACAACATTTTTTAAAGATTATTACTAAAATTAAACATCAAAATTTGTTCTGCTAGGATGGGGTTCGAACCCACAACCACCTTGTATGGTGAACACACCTTGACCATTGACCATTAAGCTACCACAATTAATTGTTAAAAAAAAAATTAAAAGTCAACATAATACTAATAAAGCTACTCATATTTATTCTATATATTTATTTTGTAAGTAGTAGTCATGCCATTAGCGACCAATTAAATATGATAATATCCCTTAATTGACACTGAAAATTCAGCTAATGTCTGCATTAAGATAATATTAATGCACCACAGTATTATCAAAAGTAAAAAGTGCAAAAAAACTTCAAGGTCCATTGTGTTTAAGCATAAAATACAAATAAAGCGTGAGATGTAATGAAATAAAGTATAGAGAAAAAAAATAATATAAATATATGTCTAGTCCAAGACTAATAATATAACCATGAATGACAAATATATGAAAAAGAAACTGACTTTTTTTTTTTGATAAAGTGAAATATCAATTATTTAATATTCATCTCTTCAGAAAAGTCTCATTGACAACGAAAAACATGTCTTAGAAATTAGAACCTAAAGTGCATATTAAGCCAGACGAGCGCTCAATACATTTTGAGTCTTTCTTCTGAGCTTATGTGTGCCTTTGACAATACTGGTGCACCCACAGACTTCAAATTCTGAGTTTGCCTCTGTTGTGTGGTTAGTCAAATATTGAGAAAACCCTACTAAAGTCATTTCTAAACTTGTCTTCTTATATGGCCATTCAAGTATTGAGAAGATCTCACTAAAATCATTTTGTATTATTTTTTATATAGTCATCCAAGTATATATTGTTCTCTCAGTGAATTTCTTAGTCTCTTTTTTATGAGAGAGATCCCATAATAACTTACAGATATAAACTCTATTTTATGACTCAAACTCAATAATCTTTAGTCCTCCCACTGACCTAGGAAGGCATAGTGTTTCCCAAGCTACAAGAGATTTTCTTGAACTTTTAGTGTAACTTGTCCATAAGAAGATTCTACAAGCAGTTGCGACCATGCTAATGACCTTTTTTGGTAACAAAAATCTTGAGCCTAGTGGGTTTGCATCTCAAAGAGGACACTTTTAATCAGTTGAAGTCTTCCACTATATGATAATAACTTGGATGACCAACATCTAGTCCTAGCCACTATCTTCTCTACAAGTGGTAAGCATTGTTGAATGTTAAGCTTTCTAGAAGACAATGAAACCTCCAAATACTTAAAGGGTAGTTCTCCCAACGTGAGCTTCATTTCTCTTAATATCTGATGCTTGAAGAAATCCTGGATCCCTGCCATAAAGAAAGAACTCTTTGCCAAATTCGCTTATAAGCTTGATACTGCTGAGAAGTAATCAAAAGCTTTTAAGAGTAATTGGATGGCCAGACTATCTTCTTTACAACATAAGAGACGATCATCAGCAAAGCAAATATGTGTTAATTAAACTTTGGAGAATCTTGGAAGATAATTAAGATCTGGAAATTTCCTTAGTTGCTTGGGATCTCTATTTAGGTACTCCATGACTAAGATAAACAATGGGACATTGGGTCCCCTTGTCTGAGTCCCTTTTTTGTTGGAAAGATTTCAGTAAGACCTCCATTGATTGAGAGGGAATAGTTGAAAGTAGTTACAGAATTCATCACCCAAGTCACCACCTTAATTGGGAAGCTAAACACTATTAAGATCATTCTAATGAACTCCCATTCTACAGTCATATGCCTTCCTAATATCAATCTTCATAAAACTTCTAGAGGAGACATGTTCTAGCCATAGCTTTTACAAGTTTATGAGCTACTACAACATTGTCAAGTATGCTTCCACCCTCTATGTATGTTGATTGAGCAGGCCCTACCAGGTAATCCACCATAGGCTTCAATTTTGATGTAGTACTTTTGGCTATCAATTTATAGAAGGTAGTACAACAAGAAATAGTTATTTATTTAACGACTCCTGTCAACTAATTATATATTTATTAAAAAGCATGATTTATTTTGTAATAGTTATTATTCAAGTATCTAATAGATGAATTGCTTGATTTTTAGGGATATAAAAATTCACTCTCAAGATTAACAAGAATATTTATTTTTAATATTCAAATGTACCAGAAATTATTCTCATTAGGATAATAAGACCATTTCAAAATGATTTAGGGCATAAATTAGCATATACTTCAAAATAAATTGCTAGATTCAATATTTTATATTCAAAATTAGTGTAGGTTTTATACTGCATTGCATGAAAAAGAGAAAATACATCAAATTCCCCCTCAACTTGTATCCAAAACTTACTTTAGACCCTAAGCTAATCGAGAGATTATTTACCCCCTTAACAACTTTAAAGTGAATTAATTTCAACCCTTACGACTGACGAATACAACGAGAAAGAGTGCAATGTTTTCAAGTACAAGGTCTTGAAGATTGAGAAAGTGAATTACATGGTTTCAGTATACGAACAGTAGTTCATGACCGTTAAAAGTCTTAAATCTCACCCTTTCTACACCTATCAAAACTTTTTTCATCCACGTTGCATTAAGGATCCCTGATCGTGTTGAGGAAATATTTTCCTGCAATACAAAAGGTGTGGAGCTAGATTTTAGTATCATCAAAAAGTGGAAATTCTATAGGGAGAGGAGTGAATGAGTGTCACATGAGGAAAGGAAAAGTCCCTCGAAAGCTTGAATCTCGTTTAATCCATAAACACGTGCAATCCTATCTCTAACTGATAGGAGACCCAAATTTGGACTGTTTACTTTTAATAAATGATCTGTGTATGTTAACATTGCAGATATGTAGTTACAAGTGTTTCAAGTGTAAGAAGTGGTCTTTCAACAAGAACATAATCACTCTCTGCATATTCTCTTCTTCAAATTCCATCTTTATTTTTGCGGCCAACTTTAAATTGAATTCTTGCATTTTTTTCCTTTAACGGTTTTAAATCAACAATTGGTATCGTGGCAAAAAACAACGTGTGATTTTTATTTTTTTAAAAAAGGGCCCACTTTTTATTTAATTATTATATATATATATATATATAAAATCAAGAAAATAAATTAAGAAAATCCAACTTCATCTTCTTCCTAACACACCCTTACCCCACCCCAAACCCATCCCATTTTTTTATCTTCTTCGAACCCCCACACCCGTTTCTTTGTGTATTGGTGTGTTTCTTTCTTAGCATTTTTACTTGTGGAAGATTATTTTTTTGATTTGAATTCATTGAGGTCTTTAATGGTGGTGTTTCTTTAGTTATTTTATTCTTTGAAAAAGAAGAGCTGATTTTGGATAGATCTGAGGAGGTTTTTTTTAACTATAGGGGAAGTGATTTTCGTTGTATTTGAGTATTTGATGGAAATGGAATTGAGATTTTTCAATTGGGATTTTATTGCAAGTTTCTATTCCCAATTTTGGAAGAGCTTGGAAGTAAAGTGAAGATTAGTTTTCTTCTTCCCAATTTTGTCAAAAGTAAAAAGCAGAGAAGGCAAATGCTATTATTGCTTTTATTTTTTCATATCGGATTGTGCAATTTTATTTGTGTTTTGGATTTGAAATTTTATGTATTGATTTATTTTTGAGATCATGTATTTTTATTTATTCTGTTGTTCTATTTTCTCAAGTTGCAAATCTAAGAAAGGTAGAAGAAAAAGGAAGAGAAAGGGGGGTGCAGGGGGCTGATAAAGAAGAAGAAGGGGGGGGGGTTAAGTATGTGTGTGGGATTACTTTAAAAAAATTATAATATCTTATGTGGCAATGACATGGCACTGATGTGGCACTGACTTGGCATGACATGACGCGTCTATAGTGTACTCTCCGTTGTGAGAGTGGGATTTTGATTTTGAGGTTGAAATTGATTCACTTTAACGTTGTTAAGGGGGTAAATAATTGCCCGATTAGTTTAGGATCTAAAGTAAGTTTTGGATACAATTTGAGGGGGAATTTGATGTATTTTCTCCATGAAAAATAAGAAACTAATATGACATGGCATGCCAACAAAGAAATCTATTGAGGGAAATAAGATTCTTTTTAGAATATAAAATTATAGTTGGATGACTTTGTAGAAAAAAGAAATTCAAAATAATTGTAGTAAGATCTTCTCAATATTTGAATGATCATGTAGGAAAGGAAAATTCAAAAATAACTTTAGTGGGATATTTTCAATACTTGGATCACCATCTAAAGGAAGAAAATTCTAAAGTGCCTTGAATGAGATCTTTTTATTACTTGAGTGACAATATAGGGAAGAAAAATTCAAAAGTGACTGTAGCAGGATGTTCTCAATACTTGTGTAACAATATAGAAAACTACCTCCTACATAAAATAGTAACATGACGTAAATCTAATACAAGATATTCAAATTATAAATAAATTTGAAGTAGTTTTCAAAAGCCTACTCTTAATGTAGAAGCAATGAACCCATTTTATCTACAATGAAAGCTCTTTTTCAAAGCTATTGCTTACAACTACTTTATAACAGTTGTATTATTATACAATTCCATGTTGATAATGTTTATGTTGACACTCAATTTTAACCTCCCGATATTCCTCCTAGTCTGCTATTTTTACCAAAATTATTAGTTTTGAATACAAATATTTCTTTACTTATAATTTTGGTATCAAATAAGTATTGGTGTTTCGCATTCATGATTTTGAAGTATGTAATAAATTTTATCAGTTAATTTTTTTAAATAAAATATTTTATATAATTTTATCAATATTTATTAAATTATTTCCACAAATATGCATACTTGATGTACCGTCTCATGATGGTACATTTTGCATCTTCAAGGAAGGATAATTTGCATATTTTCTAGCAACCATTAGTGTTTTTAACATGTTTTGTGCTTGTTTTATGGAATAAAAAACAAAGGCAAGAAATCTTAGGACTTTAAATTAAAAATTCCTACGACGTGGAAACTGACGGGTCGTCGATCCCTTGATGGACAATCACACCAAACGTCACCAAGAAGTAGAAGGATCTAAAAGCTGGAATCGGGTGACGGTCCAACTGATGGACCATCGAGGCTCTGAAGGACCATTACCCTGGCTATCCCAACTATAAGAACCCACTGAAACCATGAGGAAAGCGATGAGTGGGACCGACAGACCGTCCAAACAGTGATGGAACATCACTGAAGCCGTCGAGATTAATACAAATCAAATCGATTCTAGAATTTAGGGATGGCTTAACCAATGAACCATATCCCTCTTGAAGAACCGTCAATTGAGTCGTCAACCATGATATGGCAACCAAGTTTTGATATTTAAATTTCAACTTTATTGGAGCCTATAAATACCTTAGGGTTAGACTAGGCATCCTTTGACCTGGTGTTGAATTTTCTAAAGCAAGCATTGCTGATAAGCAAGTGTCGAAATGGGAAAAATATTGATCTTGGTTTGAATTTGGATCTTGAAATATCGTATTTCTTCATTGTAAGTTTTAACCTTTAATTTATAAAATTCAGCTTTTTAATCTATTTTCTAATCACGAGTGGCTAAACTCCATAACTAGGGTTATTAGATTCTTGGTGGAATTTCACTTCTAGGTTATGGGTTATTGAGTTTATATTAAATTTATGATTATATCACTTTTCTTTTAAGTTTAATAAGTTCTCTTGGTTGTAAACTTGAGAACATGCCCTAAAACTTGACTTGATTGAATAAAGAAGTTAATGTTGGAAAAAGAGATTAGTGACAAACATTTAGAATTTTTAAACTTTAAATATAGATTAACGCCTTAACCAGTTTAATTTCTTGGGATGTATATTGAATTACAATCTCATCACTTTAAGTTTGAGAAAAATTAAAGTGAAAATTATCTTTGAAGGTTAGGAAATACTTGGATGGAAAATTGATCTTAATTTCCCAATAAACACATGTATGCATATGAACTCACCTACCCTAAATTCTAAAAGTGACTAAACTCCTAGGTGAACATATTCCTAGTTTGCTCTTTATTAAGTATTAATACATTACGAAGAAGACATCTGTAATTAAAAAAATTGAAGATACTCCATTGATATTATAACAAAGCCCATATTCCATGGAAACTTATGATTAAAAGTCGATTAATCTGCATACAACTTAATTATCACCTTATTCCATGTGGGATTCGACCCCAACCTTTATTGGGTTATATATTTGACAACGAATACATGCACTCTTTTAAGGGAGTTATAGTTTAGGTATATCAAATTTTGAAGCTGTTGTTGGAGAATATGGTTGTCAATTATGTTTATTTGCATTAACTGACTCTTAATCTAGTTTCTTAATTTTACTTTTATTTGTTGTTTTTGTATTTGAAAGCTATTGATTGTGTATGCCATGAACTCATTGGTCAGGAGAGCCTCTATTACCTTTTAATATTCAACTTTTGAGAACTTTAAGAAGGAATATGGAAGCATGGAAATAGGCAGAAAGATTAGATGAACTAGTTGTTGCCTAATTGAACCAACAGAATTTAGATGCACCCAGTCATGTATGAAATGAAGATAATGAGGACTTGAGATATGATGAGTTGGTTGAACCGTTGAACAGGTGATGGGCTAACAATATTTCACCAACCAATTGAAATCATCAAACACGAGGTAGATAACGCCAACATCTTGTGAATCAATTTGCCTTGGATGATGATGACGTTGATTTGGACGGTACTGGTGCTACTAAATAAATTGTGCTACCCCTATTGGCCCCTGGAATAAAGTTCAATATTACTATAATAATGATATAATTACTCAATTTGAAAGAGTTGTTTAGTGCACTACCCCATGATGGTCTGATTATGTACTTGGTAAACTTTATCAATATTTAAAAGTCTTTTGACTATCCTAGAGTTAGGCAGAATGTTATCCATCTAAGGTTTTTTTGTATTGTATTTTTTTGGTGAGAAAACTTTGTGACTAACTGAGCTATCTCCCGATCTATAATCTGGAGGCAACTGAAAAGAGGTCTCCTAGAAAGGTTCTTTCTGCCTTCCAAAATGTTACAACTAAAGGATGAGATCAAAAATTTAAGGAAACTATCTGATGAGGCCCCTCATACAACATAGATGAGATTCCATAAGAAGTTGATCCAATGCCCAAATCACAAGTTGACTTGTGACCACTTGATGGATACATTCTACATGACATTGAATTCCAACACATAGCCAATCATGGATAATGCAACGGGTGTTGCTTTCATGAATTGTACCTTTACCGAGGTAACTGAGATCTTAAATAGGTTGAAAAACACAAGTACAGCTTGGTTACCAGATATTTGAGGAATCAAGACACATTTATTCAGTTGGGATATCGAAAGATCAATGCTAAAGAGAAAAACACAAATAAGACATAGCTCATATGAAGACACAAATAGACTTTCTCACTAAACATTTGTTATTGGGTAATATTGAGAAGGTCAAGGCAATGGGGTCTCGTACTAAAACTTCCAAATCTGATTTTGAAGAAGATGCAAACTACTTAAATAATCAGGGGGTTTTTAGGTTGGTTTCTAAAGAAAAACCAAAGTTGGAACTATTAAAAGGAGAATTATTATGACAAGGCTGGTTATAGAGACCGTGATCAAGGAAATTGAAAATCAAAGGAGATCAAAGTAGATTGTACGTGCCTCTTAGGAGCCGTGATAAAATTGCTAATGATTTAAGAAAGATATTTATGGAAGCCACGATGTCTAAATTGTTAAAGGGGTGGAGTCAACGGATGTAGGTGTCAAGGAGATGAGAAGTGATCTATCAACTATGAGCTAGTTGGTGGATTCCTATTCCACCTCTATCAAGTATTTGAAATAACAAATGAATTAATTATAGATAACTTTTTATCAAAGAAAATATGGAATGCTACTGAGTGATATCGTGAAGAACCCAAGGAATGATGGTACATGTATGTCTATTACCATAAAGAGTGATAAAATATTATTGGAATCGTATCTGGTATATCATTCACATGTATATGATGTTGTGTCTAATAATGAGGTTATAATTAATGATGGTGTGATAAAAAGTAAGTTGAGTCTGAGAAACTAGAGGAGTTCAGAGAGAAAATATCTATTATAGAGTAACCGTCTAATTTGAAGTTTGATAATAAATTGACCTAAAAAAAAGAGAAGAAGGTGGAAAAATATCTAACCAAAATTACTAGGACACCTCCTCTATTTCCACATAAAATAAAGAAGAAGGAAGGATATAGCAAGTTCAGTAAGTTCATGGCTATATTAAAGTAGCTATCAATGAACGTTCCATTGATTGAGGCTTTAGAGAAAATTCCAGGGTATGCAAAGTTCATGAAGTATCTAGTTATGAAAACAGAATAGTAAGCTATGATCTAGTAGATAACCTTTATCATTGTAGTGACATTGCCATGAGATCACCGATTCAAAGGAAATATGACCCAAGAGCGTTCACTATACCATGTACTATTGGTGGCTTTAGCTTTGCTGAAGAACTTTGTGATCTTAGAGCAAGTATCAACCTAATGTAGCTAGTGATTATTCAGCAGTTGGATTTGGGAACTCTTAAATCAACATTTATGCGATTGTTGATAGAAGACCATTCAATTAAGGGACCGGTTGGTATTCCTTATGATGTGTTAATGAAGATGGATAATTTCATAGTACTTGTGGAATTTGTAATTCTTGATTGTAAAGTCGATTTTGAAGTGCCCATAATTTTAGGTAGACCATTCCTAGCCACTGGGAGAGTGTTAGTGGATATGGAGCAAAATAAGCTTAAATTCTGGATTGATAATAAAGAAGAAAATTTTTATGTCTGTTAGTTGATGAAGCAACCCAAGGAGATAAATGTGGTTTCAGTTATTAATATTGTTGACGAAGATGATTTAGTGGTGCTCGTTGAAGAGAGATTTGTTGTAAGACTTTGACAGTGTTACTGATGAACTTTAATAGTAATGGAATAGAGGTGTATGATGAAATAGTGTGTGCTTTGACCATAATGGGTTCATAGTCATATGCTCTAAAGAAATTAGATTTGGACCTTAAAAATAGGCCAACACCGCCCACAAAACCATCTGTTAAAGAACCACCTATATTGGAATTAAAAGAGTTGTTGGGTCATCTTCAACATACATTATTAGGAGAGAGTAATACATTGCTGGTAATTATTGTAGTTGATTTGATTATGTACCAGGTTGAAGCCCTTGTTTCAGTATCAATAAGGTATAAGATAACTATAGGGTGGATAATTGCAGATATAATTGGTACTCCACTAGGCATATGCTCTTATAAAATTTAGCTGGAGAAAGATTTTACACCCATTATTGAACATCAATGGAGGCTTAACCCACCTATGAAAGAGGTAGTATAGAAAAAGATAATTAAGTGGCTTGATGTAGGAGTGGTGTACCTGATGTCAGATAGAAAATATGTAAATCATGTCCAATGTGTATCAAAGTAAAGGGGGATGACTATGGTAGCCAATGAAGAGAATAATATTGATCCCCCTTAGGCCAGTTACAGGGTGGAGAGTGTGTATGGTTATAAAAAGTTGTACTCTTGGACACTCCAAGATCATTTTACAATGCCCTTCATGGATCATATATTGGATAGAATAGCTGGAAGAGGATGGTATTACTTTTTGAATGGTTACTCAGGGTACAACCAAATCTTTGTTGTAGTCGAGGATCAAGAAAAATCTATGTTTAAATGCCCATATGGAAGTTTTGTATTCAAATAAATGTCTTTTGGGTTATGTAATGCTCCATCTATGTTTCAAAGATATATGTGTCAATTTTCCCTATTATGGTTGAAGACACTTTGGAAGTGTTCATGGGTGATGTCTTGGTGGTAGGAGATTTATTTGAGGCCTACTTGATGAATTTTAGTAACGTGTTGTAGTATTGTGAGGAGTTTAATCTAGTGCTCAATTAGGAGAAGTGTCACTTCATGGTAAAGAAGGGCATAATGTTAGGCCATAAGATCTCAACAAATTAGATTGAAGTAGACAGAGTTAAAATTGTGGTGCTAAAAAGTTACCTTTGCCTATGTCGGTGAAGTAAGTGTGAAGTTTCTTAGGACATGCGGGATTCTACAAGAGGTTCATCAAGGACTTCTCCAAAATTGCCAACCCGTTATGTAAATTATTGGAAAAGGACTTGAAATTGGAGTGGAATTTTGAGTGTCTGAAAGCATCCAATGACTTAAATAGAAATTAGTTGAATCACCCATCATGGTTACACTCGATTGGTCCAAACTCTTTGAGTTGTTCCACCTAATATACTATGTAAGTAAGGCATTGAATAAAGCTCATAAGAATTATATTGTCAGGGAGCAGGAGCTTCTTTCTGTGGTGTATTCTTTTGAGAAGCTTAGAGAATACTTGTTAGGAACCAAGGTGGTGGTGCACACTGACCACTCAGTACTGTGGTACTTGATGACAAAGAAAGATGTCAAACCTTAGTTGAAGATAGGTGTTTTTACATCAATAATTTGATTTTGAAGTCAAGGATAGAAAAAAATTTTGAGAACCAATTAGCTGATCACTTCAGATTGGAGAATGAAGGGAGCAAAGTATAGGACTTGGAGATTAATGACTATTCACAGATGAAAAAGTACTCATTGTACCCTTGAATTTATTCCTTGGAATGTGAACTTCACAAATTATATTGTGAGTGACATTATTCCAGAAGCCTAAACTTTCAGCAATGAAAGAGATTCCTTCATGACTTGACAGGTACTTTTGGGATGAGCCTTATTTGTTCTCTTTATGTGTGGATAATATTATCTGTAATATATGTTCTAGAGGTAGATATGTTGGATATATTGTAGGCTTATCACTCTTCCTCTGTTGGACGACACCATGTGGGTGACCCCACAACTCTAATGATTCTACAGAGTGGGTACTTCTGGCCTACTATGTATAAGGATGCTTATTAGTTCTCCAGAGCCTGTAATCAATGCCAGCGACAAGGATTAGTCTCTAAGCATCAAGAAATGCCTTTGTCAACCATGCTAGAGGTAGAGCTATTTGATCAGTGAGGCATTGAATTTATGGGCCCATTTATGAGTTCTTATGGATGCAAATTCTTATTGCTATGGACTATGTGTCCAAGTGCGTAGAAGCAGTGGCATTAGTTGATAATGAAGAACAGATTCTGGTGTTGTTCATGAAAAAGAACATATTCTCAATCTTTGGAATTCCACTGATAATTATAAGTAATGGAGGCTCTTAGTTCTATAATAAGGTGTTTAAGGTTGTATTGGAAAAATATGGTGTAAAGAAATACAAGGTTGCTACTCTTTATCACCCTCAGAAGAGCAGGCAAGTAGAAGTGTCAACCATGGAAATTAAAATGATTTTGGCCAAGTCTATGAATACGATTGGTCACAAAAGCTTGATAATGATCTTTGGTTTACCGCACCACCTTTAAGACTCTAATTGGTATGTCACCATAACAATTGGTGTTTGGTAAGGCCTTCTCTCTACCGATGAGAATTAGAACATAAAGCATTGTGGGTGTTAAAGCAATTAAACTTGAGTTGGAAAAAAGCAGCGATTTGAGATTGGATCAATTGAAAAAGATAAATGAGTTTTGTCTTCAGGCATATGAAAGATCTAACCTCTATAAAGAATTGATAAAGTTATATCGTGACCACAATATTGAAAAAAAGAGTTCCAAATAGGGGACTTAGTCTTGCTGATTAATTCAAGGGTTAAGTTATTTCTAAGAAAGCTGAAGTCAAAATAGTTCAGCACATTCAAAGTGACTCAAGTTTTTGTGTCTGGAGCGGTAGAGCTTGAAAATAGGGATGGTAAGCTATTTAAAGTTAACGGACAATGTATCAAAAATTATGTTGGCAAACAAGAAGAAGTAAAGCTGATAACATTGATATGTCTTGATGAAGTCTGAGTAATCAAGGTAATCGAGTCGTACTGTGACATTAAATCAGGCGCTAGTGAAAGGCAACCCATAATGTTGTTGTAATATGATATAGTTAGATTTTAATAGATTAGTCTATGTAATCTGTATGCTAAGAGAGCAGGATGGAAAAATATAAGAGAATGGGAACTATTTATTAGTGACGAGTGGACTGATGGAATGTCGCATTATTGATGGATCGTCAACCCTAGATCATCAAGAAAAGAGAGAAAAACCTATATTTTGGATAAGAGGTAATAGGCATAGCAACAGATCATCGGTATGCAATGAACTGTCATTGCAACCATCCCACCTGAGTTGAAATTTGGTCGATAATAAATAAGCATCAACTATAGGTGTGATTGACCGTCACTTAAGTGATGGCCCATCAAATGAAATGTCGTAAGAATAATGGCTTAACAGCATTTTGGTAAGCTGTAATGACCTAAGTGATGGGCTATCGAAACATCGATGAGTCGTCAATACACCAATGGACCATCACTTGAACTGTCATAGGTAAGTTGGTAAATTAATTAAATTGGGCTGGCCCATGTGGTGGACCATCCAAAAATTATTTTAAACTTAGGCCCATGACCTGATCCAAAACCATCCATGTATGAATGTGAGATAACTTCCCATGTTTATACATGACTTTTACACTTCACTATCACAAATGTTTAAAAACCCCATATTCATTCACTTTAAATAATATCCATCCCTCACTAACCATTCTTTTCATATTCTACCACTATTTATACCTTCCTAAGAACCCCAACTCATTCCATTACTAAAAATCTACTCATTCAACTTTGAAGTTATTTTCTTCTCTTCTTTTATGTGTGTACTATGATATTCAATCAGTCCAAAATGTTAATTGGCGAAGTGCATTCACACCCAGGTATGATTCTCTAGTCTTAAACCTTTAGCGGCAGTTGATTAAGTGGTATTGGTAGGAAAACAAGAATTCTATTAATTGAGTATGCGTTTTGTGTTCATATTGTCATTTTGAAATGAATAATTGTGTTGGTGATACTGTGGTGGAGCTAATGTTGGAGTGAATTCTGATTATACCCACTCTTGAGCAAACCTTGATGGTGTTATAAGGTAAACTTATCATACTATTGAGTGCAAAAACATAGGCCCATCACGTGTTCAACAAAATGCCTCAAAGGCATTTTTGAAGCGCTGGTAGTTATAACAGGGAGTTTGATGGACCATCTCAATAGTGACTAACTATTGGAACATCCCTCACTTAACTAGCTGGATGGTTAAACACCGAATAAGGGGTGATGGATTGGTCGACGGATTGTTGCTAGGGAGATAGACCTCGCTTGAATTATCACCCAAATCTAAAAGTTCATGAAGCATACTAGATAATGCTAATGGTTTACCTGGTGAATCATCATCCTAGGGATGACCCGTTAAGGGAATTATCGTAAGTTGGTCAAGTTTTTTGTTAAATCTACGATAGAATGCCCAATGATTCGTCAGTAGAGAGATGGACTGTCGGCCCATCCATCGTGCTTAGATAGTGTCTGAACTGCTATTCTGATTTCTATTTTTCATTTTTAACCTTGTATTGGTCTATCTCCTATATCAGGTATAATGACACAAAAATTACCTTTAAGGAAAGGTGGGGGTAGAACTAGGCCAACTCGAGATGCTACAACTTCAAGACTCAGGGATGAACCTAAGGGTATTACTGATGCCTCAACCTACAATACAAGCCAGAGTGAGAATATATGGTTACCTGCCTCCTAAGTTGATGAGGAGAAGGATTCATCAAGTGTGGAGGTCAGTAGTGAAGACAAGATCAATGGAAGCTCTAGCTCAAGCCCAAATAGAGAAAGTGAATAGAAAGATGCAAACAACCTTGAAAAGGCTCCTGGAGAGGATGCGGGTGACATGGTTCATAGTAAGGACCCTAAATTTTATGAGGCCATTAGGTGGAAATTTAATGGAGAAAATAAACATTACCTTGATGTCCTCCAACGTACACAAAATAGAAGGATGAAAAGTCCGAGTGTGGAAAAATATTAGATTATCCCTATTAAATTACCAGATTACCTAGATATTGAGCGGTTATTTAATGTATATGAGGTTGGTGGATTGAGAATACCTCCAGGTTCCTACTATCCTACCATTATTCAGGAATTCTTTGCTAACTATTTAGTAGTACTTGAGAAGGAATGCCTAAAGGGAAAAAGAATGGTTGAAATGTACAATCGAATTCGAATATCAGTGAGAAGAGTAACCATGGATATTTATAAGCATACTATCAATCGAATCCTTTTTGGTCAGCTTTACACCGTTCCTACATCACCCCGAAACTTGAGCATCAAATGACTAGCATATCCATTAGAGGTGGTTAGCAATAGTATTGATAGATAACAAGGACCCATAATAGATAAGAAATAAATAGAGGATTACAAAACTTCAAGCTTTAAATTTAAGTTTTGGTGGGATATAGTTAGACTAAGGCTAATGCCGTCTAGGGGTAACACAAAATTGGATCCATAACGAGCTGTATTGGTGGAGAGTTTGCTTGAGGGGTTGAAAATAAATTTTGGCCAAATTACTATTGATGAGATATCTGTCTAGGAACATAAAAATCTAGTTCTCTCCCAATTTCATGTCTAGTTATGAAATTATGTAGGCTAGCAAAAGTGCCAGTCACTCTTAGGGTTGATAATAAGAGTAGAGCTTCAAAGGTATAGGATATTGAGAAGACTAGAGATAAAACAAAATTTAAGATGAGGGTGCATTGGCCACAATCTCTTAGCCCTCAGTTTTAGGCTACTCCCAAAGCATCTAAAATCCCTTCAGGTGTGTTATTTTTCTTTCTACTATTACTCTACAGGGCACTTTTGCAGCACCAGGGTTGATGTCTATATCTCTCACATCTGAAACTGTAGATACAATATCTATGTTGATAATCTATTTGGAGTATAGGTTGACCCCAAAGAAATTGTGAAAATGGTTAAAGCTTAGAAGGAGTTTGAATGGTAGTTAAATGTATGGGCAAATGAGTTTAAGATGATCGTGTATAGAGTTGTAGAAGAGGCTTTGAAGCCATAAAAAAACTTGTATGCACGAATGAATAAGATGAAGGAAAGGGTGAGCAATAGTCTGAGAAAAATATCAGTTTCAGATCTATCTAGGTTTACTGCATAATTGAAGCAAATACATATAATATAGATGAATTTAAAAGTTAACTTTTTTTAGGTATTTTTACTTCGAGGATTGTAGAAGTGGAATAAGAGAATGATACTATTGATTTGGTGGTCTAGCTGCTAAAATACAAAGGCAAGATTGTGAGTGAAAGTAGTGAAAGGAAGAAATCAGGAAAGGGGAGGCATCAAGACGAGCCTGCTAAAGAAAGAGCATTACAAAAAGCATTGAAATGATTAAAAAAGGATGAAGAAGCAGGGAAGAAAAGAATTATGGATTATTTTGTTGGTGTATCCATTAGCTCAGCATATGAAGGTTGATATAAACCATTATGTTACCATTACTTGTCCTAATGTTTGAAGATTTTGGTATTTTGAGCACCCCGACTACCGTGGGGTCACTACGATTATTACTGATGCCAGTGAGGCCTTCCATGATTTACCAGACTCCTAAGCATAAGGGATTTTCAAGTATTCCATCCCTTGTACTTTATTATATATGCATTGAGGATAATACATTGTGTTTTAGTAGGGGGTGGGTACTTGTACTTGTTAGGGAGCCTATGTCCATGGAGTTTTTGTTGACTGTGTTTTCTCCATTGTGTGCTATCTAGGAGAACCGATATGTCTAGGATTTTTATTTTTGTATTTCTGTTTTTATTTATGTCTTGTGATTGTACATATCATGTTTGTGGAAGGAAAATGACTGAATGAAAGAGTTGTTAGTTGGAATATTGTGAAATAAGGACCCTCAAAGATTTTAATCATGTATATAGTTTTTAATAATTAACTATTGTAGATCTACACATGGCATTAAAATCTCTAGGTAAAGTAAAGCATGCTTAAGCTAAGCATAAGTTTGTAAATGAGTGGCATGAGTATCATTTCACTAGAATGTGTATGTGAGGATTTTGTGTAAATTGTTACTTTATTTATGCAATAAGAACTTGCTTGGTTCATTTTGTTAGGTGATGGTTTAATAAGATAGGATCACATGCCATGTTTCAAATGAGTCCACTTAGACTTAAAAGCCTAACCAAATATGTAGTTATTTATATGTATAAATCAACTTGATCCATTTTTGTGTTGATAACCTTTTTATTTAACAACATTAACCTTTCCTTCTCATTGCTAATCACTATGGTGGTCCCGATCCCTCCTTGGAAATCCTGCACTTTAACTCAATTAAATTGCCTAGTTGGGGGTGGATACTATAGAGAGATTTAATGAGTGAAGAATGTTTTGAAGAGAACTTAGTGTTAGACCTTTATTTTGTCCCTGGTCCCTCATTAGATATTATGAACCTCAACTCAAGGCAATAGGCTAAGTTTAAGGTGGCTATTGCTAAAGGATTTAATGAGAGTGATTTGAATTAGAAGTGTTAGGTGAGTGATTTGAATTATAAGTGTTAGATGTTTTCACAAATATGTTATATCTAATATACAAAAATGGTGTGGCTGTTGCGATAAGAAGAGGGAGGCTTGAAGTGAAAATTTAAATGAATAAGTAGTACGAAGGGCTAAGTCACTCTAGTACTTATAGAATGATAAGGGCAAACTTATGTTTTTGTGTATGAATTATTTGAAATTTGTTGTGAGAGTAAGAGAGATTTTAATGACAGTCCTTGAGTTAAATAGATATTTATGAAAAAGACTTCTTTAAGGTGAGTGCATATGAATGATACTTGTGATTGCTGATTCTTGGATTAGTGTCTTATGTGTATGTATGTGACATATCTAGAGTGTAATGCCAAGCATAGATCCCTATGAGTTAGAGCTGTAGAACTAGTGTACATGTATAAGTGTGAGTCCTTGCTATTTCTGACAGTTCATCATTTTTCTTGATTTGGATGCATCCATGATATTGTATTAAGTTGCTTGAGGAAAAACAATCATCCTAAGTTGATGGTGTTGATGTACCAGCTCATGAAAGTACATTTAGCATCTTCAAGAAAGGATAATTGCATGTTTTCCAGTAGCTATTAATGTTTCTAACGTGTTATTTGCCTGTTTTCAAGAATCAAATGTAAAGGGAAAAAATGTCAGAACTTTAAACTAAAGAGGTCTGCGACATGGAAACTAACAGTCCATCGACCCTTTGATAGACCATCACACCAAACTCCACCAAGAAGCTGAATGGTTGAAAAGCTGGAACCGTGTGGTGGTCCAATCGAGAGACCATCGAGGCTCTAATAGACCGTCACCCTATCTATCCCAATCAAATAGAACCCATTGAAACCATGAGGCATGGGGCAATGGACCATCCAACCAGCGATGGATTATTGCTGAAGTTGACGAGATCATTATAGATTAGATCAATTCTGGAAATTGGCAATGGTTCATTCGACAAACCATCGCTCTCTTAACAAACTATCGATCGAGTTGTCAACCATGACGCGTCAACCCAGTTTTGAAATTTAAATCCCAACTTTGTTAGAGCCTATAAATACCTAACTTAGGGTTAGAATAGGCATCTTTTGACTTGGTGTTGAATTTTGTAACATAAGCATTGCTGAGAAATAAGTGTGGAGCTAGGAAACACAATGCTTTTGGTTTGAATTTGGATTTTAAAATCTCATATTTCTTCTTTGTAAGTTTTAACCTTCAATTATGAAATTAAACTTTTTCATCTATTTTCTGATCATAAGTGGCTAAAACTACATAAATAAAGTTAAAGGATCCTTGTGGAATTTCACTTCTAGGTTATGGGTTGTTGAGTTTATATTAAATTTGTGATTACACTTTTCTCTTTAGATTAATAAGTTCTCCTGGTTGCAAATTTGATAACATGCCCTAAAAGTTGACTTGCTTGAATAAAGAAGTTAATGTTGGGTAAAGAGATTAGTGATAAACATTTAGAATTTCAAACTCTAAATATAGATTAATGTCTTAACCATATTAATTTCTTGGGGTGTATATTGAATTAATATTTCATCACTTTAAGTTCGAGAAAAATTTAAGGTGAAAATTACCTTTGAAGGTTGGGAAAAACTTGGATGGAAAATTAATCTCAATTTCCCTATAATCACATGTATGTGTATGAACTTACTTACCCTAGATTCTGAAAGTAACTGAACACCAAGGTGAACAAAATCCTAGTTTGCTCTTTCTTGATTGTTCACACATTACAAAGAAGACATCTGTAATTAAACAGACTGAAGTTACTCAATTGATATTATAACAAAACCCCTATTCCATGAAAATTTATGATTAAAAGTCGATTAATCGACATACAACTTAATTAGCACCTTATTCCCTATGGGATTTAACCCCAACCTTTGTTGTGTTATATATTTGACAGTGACCGCTTACACTCATGTAAAGGAGTTGTAGTTTGGGCATATCAATACTTATAATTTACAAACATCTAATCTATTATTATTATTATTATTATTATTATTGTTATAATAATAATAATAATAATTTATTATTATAGAAGCATTGCTTAAAATTTGTACCTAATTTATTTTAAATCATTGCAGTTAATTTTATATAATATTTTACGTAACATTAATCTTATATACATAATTTATTTTTATAAATAACGATTTTATGACGTTTTACTATTTTATCATTATTATTATTGAGTCATTGTTATATTTATTAAATAACCTCCCAATTCAACTTAATTTAGCCAATTTATTTAATTCTAGCCATTTTGTATGCAAGTAATGCCCGTTTTAGCCTACTTTGATTCCTGTTTTACACAATTTATTTGCAATTTATTTTCCATTAAACCTCAATTCAAGTGAACAAATTTCAATGCATGACCCGACACAATTGCTTTTAATCGTCATCCATCTTACATATTCAACGGCTCAGATTATAATCCTAGTTTCTTTCCTTTTTATTACTATCTGACCATTTGATGATGATAAATGATTTGATTTTGAGAAAAAAATTATATTTTTCATATTTGTTTTCTTTATTAACACAGGGCAGCTTTGGTATTAAGTTACTTATGGTAGATGTTGATTTGTTTACACCTAAATTATATTGAGGATATTATTTGGCTGATTAGTGTATGGTTCAAGTTGAAATTGTGTGACAACATTCTTTTTCATTTATTTTTGATAAATTTCATAGTTCTATGATCTCCTACTTATTCTCCTATCCTTTTTTGGTCTGGATAGATTTTTAGTTGTCTATTTATGGTAACTTGACAAGATTCTTCCTCGTTATTGATTTATCCAAGTTAATTGCATCTCTGAATTATTTTCTCTCCTTTAATAACTATCTCCTTTTAACTATGTAAAGAATTCCTCTTCTCATTATTTAGACAGAGCTTGACTCCTACTCTTACTTACAGACTTTGGCTCTTCACTCTTAAACACCTAAAAAGCACTACTATTTTCTATACTTGATACATTTTAAGCTTTAATTCTATATAGGCTGCTCATACATAAAATACTAAACTATCATCTCTCTTGTATTCTAGAAGTGTCGACTTTGCTTGTTGTTTTTGGTTATTCTCATCTAGTATATTGCTAAACTTTGGCACTTCTCACTTATATTGCTAAAATGTATGATCTCTTAAGATAATGTATTTGGTGTTGCTTTAATATTCCTACTTAAATATTAAATGCTTACTACTATATTCTTTCTATTTTTTTGTATCGCATGCCAATATTTTATTACAATTACTTGTGATTTACTGATATATTTATGCTACCCTCCTTTGTCTTTTAGATATAAAAAGATACTTCCTTCTCTTTTTGTAATTAGGCCTCTCTCTACTTCAGTGTTGTCTGAGTGTGAATCTAAAAAACTGCTACACATCTCATACCTCTTTTGGCATGAGCCTGCCTGGGATTCTTGAGATCAACAACACCAAGGGTTGGTTATGAGATACCAAAGGTATCAATTCTGGGGAGAAATTTGTGTCTTAGTTTTGTGTTCAATGGGTTGAAGGCTAGAATTTAGACGAGACAAAGAGTTGACAGGGATTCGGGAGTAGTTAAGGGTTGTCTAACTCAGCCCTTTTCCACTTTTGGTCTGTAATAAGTGTTTTACAAACTCTATGGCTATATTATAAAGAATATGGGGACTACTTATAGAGGAACGGGTGGGGGGTGAGGTGGGAGAGTTGGGGATTATGTGACTTGAGTGCTTTGATAACAATTACGTTATCACCCAGGTACCACGTTCTAGGATTATTAATTAAATCCCTACATGTTGATTATTTCTCAATTAGAAATCATGTTTTAGGAGTATGATTTAACTTTCAACCTATTAAAATGACTTTCAAGCATGTCCTTTAAATTTCAGTACTTTAATCAATTTTTTGTATATTTTTATTAATTTTCTGTACATTTTAATAAATTTTCTACACATTTTTATTAATTTTTCCGCCCATGTTAATCAATTTTCTGCATACTTTATCAATTATCTGCATATATTAATAAATTTTCTACATATTTTCATTAATTCTATGCATATTTCAATTAACAAGTATTAGCACCCGCACGATGCGCAGTAAATATTAAATGTAATTAATCAAAAAAAATTATTATCTTACTTGTTTTGTATAATAAAAACTTTATTCTACACAATTGATATATTTAAGATTAATAAATTTATGCAATATTAAAATTAACTATTAATATACTATACTTAATATCATTAATAACATAAAACTTGAATATTTCTTTCTGAACGTTAGTAGCCTCATGTGAATATATTAATTTATAATATAATTATTTGAGCACATTTGATAATATTGTGATTTGTATTGATTTATAATATATAAAACAAAAAATAAATCATATCATTATAAAAGAAAAAGTATATTTGACATAAATATTAGTAGTTAAATAACTTACTTCTAAATGTTGTTAGAAAAATAAAGAACTAATGAATGGTAGCTTTAGAGTTATACACATGAATTGTTTCATTATAAAATCAAATTTGAAACTTTGAATGTGATAACAAATAAATTAATGTCATAACAATTGGATAAGACAACAGATGAGAGCTCAAACCATAAATGAGACCCATAATCCAGTACCAAAAAATAAAAATAGAGATATTACATGCTTACTTTGAAAAAATAAAGATATTGTATATATTTGTTTAATAATACAGAAAAAATAATTTCTGTCTTCTTTTCTCCTCATCACAGATATGTACTACTTTAAAATCATTCTATAACTATCTATAGAAAAAATAAAAATATTTGTATAAATAATTTACTTTATACATCAAGAAAAAATATTTCAATAATAAGTCATATTTAATTGCAAATACAAACAAATGAAGAACTGAATAGAACTTATTTCTTTGTCAATCCTAACTTGATACGAGAAGAAAATACGAAAACGGAAACAACATGAAATCAAAGAAACACACTAGATACGAAATCACACAAAATAAGAAAACAAGGAAATGGAAGGATAAATTAAAATATAGATAGATTGACATAAGTCGATAATGAGAGGACAACCAAGGGTATACTAAACCCTAGACCTTTTTATCAATTATCGATAACACCAACCTTTTAGTAGGACATAATGAAAACGGATTCCCGAGGACCCACGTTTCTCATGAATCAATGAAATTTCCAACAAGTTTTCATAAAACACCCTCAAGTGTCAACTCAATTCATCATTCATCAACTCACTACAAAATGAAAAAAAAAACTAGCCATTTACAGCCATAGACTATTTATTACACAATGGGCCCAAAAGTGACCCTAAAAGCTATGGGGCCCAAAAGTGACCCAAGACCCCAAACAATGCAAAGGGCGCCCATACTCTCTCAAGGCCCATGCTATCATCGAAATGCGGTGTTGTTCAATACTTCTTTGGATGACATCTTCAAGTATAACTTCTCTCGCATTCCAAGCTATCATCCACACGTGATATGGTTCTCATGAGATCTTAACAAGGGTACTCCAAATATGTATTAGTATCCTTAAAATGGGCATGGCTTGAAATCCCTTATGTTGGCCTCGAATTATATGCTCAAAGGCGTTGATGCCAATTTGGATTGTATCATCCTTCCCTTCTTGAAGAGGATTCAACCTCGAATCCAAATCTTTTGATGATTTTCCATCACACTTCTAAAGTTTGGAAACCTTTGATAATAACTCTATGTGATCTTAAAGCATATGTTCGTGAGGCACTCTCCTTGTCTTCTTCTTTGAAGGTGATGTTTCATGATCATGCACAAGAGGAGAAATGATACTAGGAAAAATGATAGTACCTTGGTTAGTGAGTGAAAAAGGCTCAATGTTTGAATCATCTTTGTCACATTGGATTAGAAGTGGCTTTTGGTTCTTGGGGTAGTTTGACACTTGATTTTGGAGAGATTGGGGAAGGGTTTGGTGCATGACCCAACTCTGGGCCTTCTCGTAATAGGCATCCCAAGTCCAAATAGGACCAGGGACCGCCCCCTGTTACCCAACCCAACTATATATATCCATCCTTAGATGGACTAAATTTCAAACATATAACAAGATAGCATAAATTCTTTTATGAAGACTCTGGGATAGGGTCATAACCATGACCAACCTAATCGAGTTCGCCCATACCAAATTAACCGCTCAACCATACCACCCAAACCATAGGCCATAAACCAAGCCATAACCAACAGAATACCAAAACATAATATAATTAATCCCAAAATGTAATATGATGGGACAGTTAGAAATTTTGTGATGTGGTGTAAGCCTACAAGTCTATTCCAATGCCAAGGCCGACACCAATACTGATCCAGTCTATTCCAACCCCTAGAAGTACCACAAATCCTCTATCCAAAAGAGCAAATAAATCTGTTTGGGACATGCCCCCAACCATATCCTAAACCAATATCCAAAACAAAGTAAAAATGTCTAAAAATATCCATAACATAAAATGATGCCTTTCGAAAGGATGAAAGATTACCAATTCAGTCTAAATGTTGTCCCTGAGTCAATCACTATGTAGGAGGAGTCGAACGGTCAGTTCCTGCATAACGTGGGTATATAGCCACCTGTAGGCGGGTTAGCGAGTGACCACTAGCATGAAACTAAGGATAAGGATAAAATAATGCCAGTTATAAAACTAATTAAAACCATCCATAATTCATACAACCATACATATATAAGTGTCGAAAAAGGGGATCCGGGCTTAGCATGCATTTAAAACCTTTACCTGGGTTGTGCATCTTGGCCCCTTCTAAATCACCCATAGGCTATATGGGTTTAGATCCCGCTGCTAAAAGAGACCCAGTACGTGTAGCCGCATGACCAGGGAAGTATCCCATGGGATGACTAGTACATCCCCCAATAGTGTGACATCATGAACACGTTCCACTAAGACCAATCCTCATATCAGAACTATGAGTTTCAGTTTTTCCCCATGAGATCGCCACCTTCCATGACTTTTCTACATACCCCTCCATTAATACCCAATTAAAACCGTTTCCAAATGACCAACCAATTCATTTACCATTTTATTAGAAAAAGCCAATGTTAGTGGTATCATCATACCACCCCTTACTTGCAAGTAATATCCATAGCCAAACTATTTAAGTTAAGGGGACTTTCGAGTGCCCTTCCATATACCATACTAAACCACTTGGGAGAATTTCATGTTTCCAACAAGCATAACCATTTAGACTTTAGCCTTTTCAAACTATTTAAACTACACATAATTCCTTTACCACTTTTAAAACATGTAATTATTCCATTAAAAGAAGTCAATGCAATTAACATATTTTTATAAGTATTTTGTCAAATACATTAGGGGCATAATATAACCAAAACCAATTACAAAGACCATTAAACCATTACCATACAATCCAATTGTCCAAATCCACCATTAATGCATATAAATGCATAGTTAAAACCATAAGAAACTGTAACCAAGTATTTAATATCAAAAACCCAAAATAATAGCTGAAAACCATAATCATGAAATAGTAAAACCATGAAATCTATCATATAAACCATGCCTTTAGTTGAAATTATAACGAGGGAAGAGAATTTATGACTTATATCGAAGAATTGATGGAAAGAAATCACCAAGACAATCCCCAAAACAATCTTTTAGTTGAAACCCTAGCTTTCTTTCCCCAAAAACACTTGAGAGAATTATTGAGTATATTATAATAGTTTCTAAGTATTAATTAATATAATAGTAGGATAAATAACCTCCTAAGTGTATTAGAAGTTGTGAGTCCTAATAAAGGTAAGTAGGAAAATTTCCAGAATATTCCCACTTAGGTTGCACAAAATCTCATCACAGGGATACGACTGACCTATACAAGTTGTATCCTCCTAATATGATTGGTACCCACCACTCATATCCAAGTCTCAACCCTTGGATCAAACACTATCCAGTATAAGACTTATCCAACCAAGACGTAACCACAACATACAATCCGTATCTATAACCCATATCCTTGGAAGAATAAAATGCCATGAGGATCAAACACTGCCCAATATACGAGTCCCTGGTATGACTTGTACCAAGCCCTATGACTCATACCCCTAAGTCGTACCCATTTTTGTAACTAAAACCATCAACTAACACTAGTCAGCATATGGCAGGACAATACCGCTTGTACCCCAACATACATCTCATACCCATGAGTCGTATTGGGTTCGAAGAACTAAAATTCTAGAAAATTTTCTAAGGATCAAAACCCAGGATATTTCATTTGGGGTATTTATTGGTGGGATTGTAGTGGTCGGGATGCATATGATGGAGTTGGAGGAGTAGTATTTGAAGGATTATGGTTTCATTCCACACTCACCATTTTTTCGTCTAGATTCATTATTTTCCCTTCCACTATGGTCAACTTCTCAGTCATGCTTTTAAATCTTGCCGCAAACCCATGAGGGCTTCTCAAAGAGTATCGAATCAAGATCGACTTAGGATAGGTTGAAACTCAACTTTTAGGGCCATGGTAATGGATGACTCAACGAAGAAATAAGAACTTGAATTCAAGAATCAAAATAAGAAATGAACAATTTAAAATAACAAAATGAATAAGAAATATAATGCCCAAAGACTTGAATTCAAGAGTTAAACTAAGATAACAAAAGATAAATGAAGTAAAAGACACAAGAAATTAAGACACTAAGAAGAACAAATCAAAAATGATGTTTATGAATGAAGAAAATGAAGCTAGAATTCAAACCTTGAGCAACGGGGCAATTAGGGCATTGAGATGTGCTTAAGATCTTTAATTGATGTTGGAGAAGTGTTGATATGTATTTGGGAACTTGAATTGGAGTTATTGGGGCTGATATGAATAAAAATTCAAGAGTTTGGGGATCTTCAATTGATTTTTCAAGCTCAAGAAGCTTTGAATATTTTTGTGGTCCCTTCCTTTGTACTCTCCTTTGTCTTCTTTCTTTAGAATATTCCCTTTTGATGCCTTTTTATTATTTTCTCTCTTTGGAGGAATGGAAATAAACAAGTACAACACCTTCTCTCACCTCCTTTTGGATCAAACATTCACTTTTTGAATGCTTTTCTTCAACAATATATAAAGATTATGAAGAACTCTAAGAACATTCAAAATTGGCCCTCAAACAAATGACCTCGGAATTCAATGAAATTCGGAATCCAAGCTCACTTCAACATTACAAACACCACCAACATATTTTCAACCCTAAAATCCCAACAACAAAAGCCGAAATTGACTTCAAGTTTCTTCAAACTCAAGCTCCAACAATGGTAGGTTAGGCAAGTCATCTTGGATTAAGCTTAACTTTTGGATTTCAACTCAAATAGTATTAGAGAACAAGAATCTAACACCAAAAACATAAGAAAAAACACAAAATAAAAAATCTCAAAATTTGACCAGGGGTAAAACGGAAATAAAATATTTTTTTATTGTTTTACAATTTTTCAACACAACGAGACCCAAGATTGACTTTGTGGGAATGAAATCTATAGTGTTTTAAAGCTTTTTGAGCTTAGATCCGTGTGGGTTTTGAAGTTGGACATTGGTTTGTTGATGATTTTTAGTTATTTGAGTTCACCTTGGCCTAATGAACCTAGATCTACAAAAAAAATCAGCTTTGGAGTTCATTTGGTTAGGGGTCAAACTTTGGTCAACTCTTAAATATTCATCTTGTTCTTCCATGTTCATCAAGTTTTGCTAAGAAAGAATATTCAAAGAGTGTGTTTGATCCAAAAAATGAGAATAAAGAGAGTGTACTTGGTTTTTGTGAAAGAATATTCCTTGGTATATTCATTTTCATCCAAAGAAAGAAGAGACAAATGAATAATCAAAGTACAAAATCAAGTACAAGGGGGGGGGGGGGGGGAGAGATTGTTTTTGAATTCATTTGAATATCCAAAAAGGCTTTCAAACCTTCATTTTTCCCTCTCAAATGAAATTCTTCTTCACCAAAGGGGTTCTAGGTTAAGACTTGAGAATTAGGGTTGAAATAATTTGAAAACTCAACATCCAATCACAAGCTGCCACATCATCACTAGCTAATCGGCCAAATTGAGTTCTTAGGTAGATTTCTTAGTTTCAAATTATTGTTTTTAGTTTCAATTTTATTTTTCTTTCACTAATTAGCTAACTAGTAAGTACCTACAAGTTTTGTAATTAGATTAGAGTCCGATTATTTCGTGTCGTCAATTTTTGTGTGCTTTTCTCATTTTTAATTTGTAGTAATTTATTGGTTTAAGTTTGTGCATCATTTTATTTGAGTCATATAAAAACAAAATTGATTCCTAACCAAAGAATATTCACCACTCATTCACTTTCTAAGTATTGCCAAGTTTTCAACACTTGTGAGACCAAGTGTGAGGTTAGATCCGAGTGTGAGTGTGGTGAGGCCTTTTTGAACTAACTTTCTTGATCATTTTGTAGGTTGTTTTTCTCGCTGTTTTTTTTTTGTGATTTTTAGGTACATTTGCCATGGAATCAGAAAGTACTACTTCCCAACCTTTGGGAAATAAAGCTATTAGAGTTTTGATGGCTCGGTTGGATCCCTTTACCCGAAAAATGGAGGATAATAATGATACTTTGAGGAGAGGTATGAATGGTAATATGGATGCAATGAGGAGTGACATGATTAGAATTAAATCAAGGGTTGATAGACTATGTCCACCAAAATCTCCACAAAATTCAAACCACCAAGTTCTGAACTCACTTGACTAAAGACTACCTTCACAAGTCCAAACACCTCAAGTCCAATGACCCAATACTTTACAAAATCCAATGACTACTCTCCACGAGTTAGAAAAAAAAGAGAGTGAGGCCAAGCCTCAATATAGAGAGAAAATGAATGGTGAGGTACAAGAAGAATGTGAAGAAAGAAGTAAAAAGGAAAGGGAAACCATGGGTAGTGAGGTTGGAAGGGGAAAAAAATGCTTGATTGTGGATCTTGTCCACAAAGGACCCTTGTTATTCACTAACCCAAATTCTATCACTTTTCCTAGCATTGATTCTTCTCATGTCCACCTTCAAGACCATAGAAGTCCCGAGGAGAATCCTAAGGAAGTTCCCTTCACGACTTTAGCCGAAAGTCCCAATTTTGGGATAAGTGATGAAGAAGTTAGTCCAAAGGGAAATCTTGACATAATCCCTTGTAATGTAGAGCATGAAGGCTGCTATAATGCAAACCCAAGTGGCAAACACACTTTCCATGATCTATAAGGTAACAAATCAATCTTCTACACTCTTATAAACTTGAATTATTGTGATGTGGATAGTAGTGGACAAAGTGGTGTAGTTTTAGATTTTATTAGTGAAGAAGTGTGTGAATCTTCCTTTTGTGATACTCTTGGTATTGTTGGGTTGTATAAGGACCAAAATATTGTTGTGAGTATTCAAGCACTAGTTGATCCTTTAGATGACAAAATTAATTCTTTTTGTAAGAATGATTTATGTCGATCTAGTGCTAGCACTTATAACTTGAGTAAGGTTCCATTACCAAGGGACAAGAGTATTCACACACTAGTGGGATGCCCTAGTACAAACCAAGGTAACTTGGGTACATTCTACACTCCCTTGAGTTTAAAAAATTGTGATGTGATTTCGGGTACATCTAGTGTAGAAGTACATGCTTCCTTATTTGATAATGCTTTGGGTAAGTGTGATACCCTAGTAAATGGAATGAGTATCCTCGGTTTATTCCCTTGTCCACTTGACCCATTTGATCCCGGTGTACTAGTGGGGCAGGGAAGGGATTGTTTTGGCTTGAGCTTATTGTCCCTTGATGTTTTACATAGACCTATCCTTTGTGATGCACATACTAAATGTTTCATGATCAAAATAAGGGATTTCTGGTTGTATTTTAAAAGTGTACCCCCTCGGCATGATGTCTTTTCACTTAATTTCTTTCTATATTACCTTTATACCTATGATGATAACCATGCTAATTTTGAATTTGTATTGTGTAAAGGTATGATGTTTGGTGGATGGTTTCCTTGTTTGAATGATAGTGATATATGGGTGAGGTTGACCTTGAGATTAATAGCGGCACCATATTTAATGAGGTCCTTTGTAGAGGTAATGAAATAAATATATCTTATGGTTCCTAAACCAAAGGTAGTCTTACCCTTTGGGTATAGTAAAACCATTATGACCATTGTAGTTTCCTTATCTCTTGATATTTGCCTAAACAACCTCCTTTATGCCATTCATGATAAGCTTTTTATGTCACACACAAAGGACCCGTGGTTGTATTTCAAATGTGAACAAGCTTGGCATGTTGAAATATGTGATGATTTTGGGTTGCACTCTTCTCTCTTTGATGCATATATTAGTCATGTCCTTTGTGTTGCTTATAGTAAGTGTTTCATGATTATTAAAAAGTATTGTTGGCTATATTCTAAGAGTGTGCTCCCTTGGTATGTTCATATAATCTGGCACTAATGCTAACCCTTCTACCAAGGGGATTGTGTGCTTGTTTTTCTTCTCTTTTTGGTTTTGCAAGATCTAAATTTGAGGATAAATTCCTTCAAGATGGAGAGGATGATACAAGAATGAGGTGCACAAAATTGTACATGGCGTCAAAGGTTCAAACTTTGGAATTGGCAAGTGTTTGGAGCATTTTAAAGCCTTGTCAAGTTGAAGGAGGAGAAGGGAACCATAACACTCAAGAAGCGCCTCACTTGATGGAAAAAGTAAACTTTCCATACTATGATTTGACACTTAAGAGGCACCCCATTTTAGGGATATTGTTGTCTTTTAAGACTCCCTTTTTACACTCCAAAGGAGCACCCTGCATTAAGGGTATTTTGTCCTTGTTTGTAGTAAGTATAAATAGGCACCTTAGCTCTTATTTTTCCTTAGATTTTGGACATAATGAATTGAGTGAATTTTCATATTGTAATATTAGTGTTAGCTTGTAGTATTCTCCTTCTCCTTAAGAGATAGAAACTATAACTTGAAGGTTCTATGCAAGTGAGGTGGATTTTTCAATTGTGTGAGCATTTGGCAAGAAAGGTGGGTTTTGAGGAGTGTGAATTCCCTTGGTCCACCTAAGAGGAAGGTTTGAGCTTCTATTGGTGAGGTGTGATTGATGGTTTGATACACCATCTTTTGTTAATCACTTGATAGAAATAAAGTTCTTCTTCCTATCTATCCTTTAATTTCAAGCATTCTTCTTCTTCATCCCCTTTCTTTGTGTTGTTTTCACTTTGTTTGTTTGCTGGTTTTTGCATTCTTAGTGTCAATTTCGTTTTTCCTAGTGTTTTCTTGTATCAACAACTTAGAGAAGAAATATGTGTTGAAGATACATACCTTCCACATGAATCCCAGGAGAAGAAAACAAATACGGATACTTGGACTTCATGTCCTCTTCTGCTTCCCAAGTAGCTCATTCCACCTCATGGTTCTGCCATAGAACCATAACTGAAGCCACATCCTTGGTCCATAATTGATGAACTTGCCTATCTAATATCTCAACCGAGAATTCTTCATAAGACTAAGAATTTAAAATACCTAATCCTTACAAAGGAACAACCAAAGAAGGATCACCATGCACTTTCTCAACATAGAAACATGACAGACCGTATGAACAAAACTTAAGCTATAGATTGCAACTCTAGCTCACAAGCAACATTACCAACTCTCCACAAAATCACATAAGGGCCAATAAATCGGGGACTGAGTTTCCCCTTTTTTCCAAACCACACTACTCCCTTCATGGGAGACACCTTGAGGAACACCCTATCCCCGACCTCAAACTCCAAGACTCTACCCTGACATCCACGTAGGACTTTTAACGAATTTGGGCAGCTTTAAGCCTATCCTGAATCACCTTGGCCTTCTTCATTGCTTGATAAACAAAATACGAGCCAAACATGTTCGCCTCCCCAAACGCAAACCAACCAATAGGAAATCTAAACCTCCTACCGTACCACGCCTCGAAAGGAGCCATACAAATACTCGAATGATACATATTGTTGTAAGCAACTCCACCAAAGTTAAACACTCAACAATATTGACACCATAGTCAATTAAATAGGCCCAAAGCATATCCTCTAATGTCTGAATAGTTCTCTTTTCTTGCCCATCCAATTATTAATGAAAAGCAGTACTTAGACTAATCTTAGTCCCCAACCCTTTCTAGAAAGATCTCCAGAAGTAAGACGTAAACTGCGTACCTCAATAAAAAATAATCAAAACAGGCACCTCATGTAGCATCACAATCTCCTAAAGATACAACCTCATATAATCCTCCATTGAAAATGTAGTCTGCACTGGAAAGAAGAGAGCCGATGTCACGATCCGAGTTGGGCCCTGGCCGTAACGAGCATCCCAAACCATAGAGGCTCGGGTGCCCTTCTACATCTGGTAACTATGCACAATACTCATAAAATAAAGAAAGGATATGGAATGTAAGTCATTACGAAATCATGGTCATGTTTTGAGTTAAGAATATCAATGCAAAAGAAAATCCATCAACATCTAAATAACACCTGTTTCTATCTGCAAAATCTTTATTACATAAAAAATTATTAAACTGCCTAAAAATAGGACAAGGTCCCCAGTGGACCTAAACCAAAGTAAATAAAAAGTATCTAAAAATAAATAGGCCTTCCAGAATAGAGAAGGCTTACCAACTGCACACCTTACTTCTGTCTGAAAACTCTATGGCTTAACAAGAACTCTAGACTGAGCCTCAGACCCTGAAATATAGAGGGTCAATATAGTTGTACAGGTACACAGACTAATCCAAAATAATGAATTTATACATATATAATATAGGTGAGAGCAAGTCATAAAACATAATGCATGAAATAGTTTAAAATACATGGGCCATCACAGATGATTTTAAAACAATCTTGTCAATGCAATTTTAAACTTTGTATTACTTCTGAGTAGGTGGTACACCCTACATATCTGAAAGTTTCCCATGGGAAATATGGGATCCACCATTAACTCGACGGCCAAGCCCCCAACCCAAGTTTGCCACAAGGGTTGAAGTATCTGAATCTGATATGCCCCAAGGCACTAGGCCAGTGTATAATCCCTCTTGGGGAAAGAATAAACCCGTATCCACAAAGCATGATCTCACACAATGAATTGTATGACCCATGCCTACTTTAAGTAACCACCTTACTCTCTCAGTACCTACTTTGAACCTATTCTAAACATGCATCTGTCTGAATTCAAAATCTAAAATCTGAAATGACATCTGTATTCTGTGCTGAGTTTACCATGGCCTTATCTGATTTGGTATTGTCATACCAAGACTTGCAAGTCATGCTTCTGACCATAATTACCATATTAAAATCTCTTATTTCTAAACATAAAGCTTGGACTACCATACTTCAAACAATTCAAAAGATTCACACTTCAAACATTTATCAAATCGTGTAAAAATCAATCTTTTAGCATTTCAATAAATATGTGGTGGTTATGAAACTTGTGACAAAACTTGCAATATTCTTAATAAATATCTTTAAACTTTAACACCAAGTAAAACACCCCCTATTTAATTTAAAACCATAATCAAGTCATAAATAATAATCAAGACATTTATATTATGCTACCAAAAATGCATTTCGAATAAATCATAACTTACGAAAACAAGAAGGCTTGTAGACAAGAGAGGGATTTCTAATGGTTCATGCTCTCAATTCATCATTTAAACTCATCAAACACCTACACATATATATACCTATACATGATTTTAAATCAAATTTTTGGGAAAGGCCTCAAGATCAAAATAATAATATCATTAAAGATTTCATATTGTAAAGTTGTAGACATAAATACCCAAATCCTTCACAAATTCATGATCTCACAATGTTAAATGTTATTGAAACAATTTTTTCATGCCCATGTAGTTTTTGGTAAACCCCACGTACCTTAGAACACTTAAGAGGAAGGATGGAATCTGAATCTCGCTTAAGTTCTTAAAATTCTTGACTTCAAAGATGAACTCTTGATCTTAGAGAAAGAGACTAGGGTTTTTAATTTGAGAGATTGTAAGAGGTTTTTGATGTAATTTGCCCTAAAAATGATTTAATTTCGTGTTAAGACAGAGTTTAGATGAGGAAAATTGACTAATATACCCCTCCTAACCCAAAATTTAAAAAGAAATCGCAAACTGGGCTCCGACGCATTAGACGATACGACACATAGATATTGCATTGGTCTACTACTTCATCGATGCAGTCATCAATGCGGTATGTCAACATCATGTCGAGCCACTGTTTCCAACATCCAAAAACATCCCTAACATTGTTCGATAAAATACAAAACTTTACCGAGACATCCTCCTTACTCCTTTGAACATGAATCAACTTACAAATCCATATCTCAAGGTCGGAAAAATTGACTTAAAGATCACACAAGTTTAGGTGCTTAAAATATGACTAAGTCCTTTTGACACTAGGAAATTTAGGAAATTTTTAGATGATCAACCCCTTAAACATGCTACAGAATGAGGTATTAAATCGAGGATATCACGGGGTGTTACAACCGACTTAGTCATCCTATCCATAATGACCTAAATTAAATCATACTAATTCTTAGACCGAGCAAGAACAGTAACAAAATCCATATTGATCACTTCCTACTTCTATTTGGGCAAATGAATTTCTTGATACAACTCTTCTAGCCTCATGTACGCAACCTTAACCTATTGGCATACCATACACTTGGCCATAAAATCTGTCACATCTCTCTTTATGTCATTCCACTAATATATCTTCTTGAGATCATGGTACATCTTTGTCGAATCGGGATAAACAACCTAACGCGACTCATGCGCCTCATCCAAAACCCTTTGCCGCAAACCGCCGACATAAGGAACACACAACGTCCCTTGGTACCATAAATTACCATCACCACTTATCTCAAATACCACTACCTTTTGCCCACCAGCGTCACTCTTAATTTTCATCTACATGATCCAACACTTGATTTTCCTTAATCTCTGCACTATGAGACGATCAAACCACTTCTTGTACCATCACACTAACATATATGGAGTCCAAAAGACGAATTTCAAGATTAGACAAGAGGTGAATATCCTTCACCAAGTCCCACTTTCCTTCCTCTATATAAGCCAAACTTCCCATAGACTTGCTAAGAGCATCAACAACCATATTAGCCTTACCTCGGTGGTAGTGACGACTCATATCATAGTACTTGAGAAGCTTATGCCATCTCCTCTGCTTGAGATTAAGCTCTTTCTGGGTGAACACATATTGAAGACTCTTGTGATCAGAAAAGATATCTATGTAAACACCATACAAATAATTCTGCCATATTTTCAAAGCAAACACAACCGCCAACAACTCCAAATCATGAGTAGGATAATTTCTCTCATGTACCTTTAATTGCCTGGAAGTATAGGCAATTGCCTTCCCATTCTGCCTCAACACACAACTAAGACCTACCTAAGATACATCATAATAAACTGCGAACCCATTATTGCCCTCCAAAAAATTCAGGATTGAAGCCGAAGTCAACTTATCCTTCAACTTTTCAAATCTCCCTTCACAAGCATTCGACCAAGATAACTTAACCTTATTCTGAGTCAACTTAATCAAAGGAGCACCTATCGAAGAAAATCTTTCCACAAACTACCTATAATACTCAGCTAAACCCAAGAAGCTTTGGATATCGGATGGAGTTATGGTCCTAGGCCACCTCTTCACCGCAACAACCTTTTTTGGATCCACCATGATCCCTTCACTAGAAATAATATAACCCAAGAAAGTCACAACATTCAACCAAAATTCATACTTAGAGAACTTGGCACACAACTGTTGTTTCTTTAAGGTCTACAACACCATACGTAGGTGATTAGCATGATCCATCTCGCTCTTCGAATAAACCAGAATGTCATCAATAAACACAATGAAAAAGAGATCAAAATACTTCTTGAACACCCTATTCATCAAGTTTATAAATACTGCCAGAGCATTAGTCAACCCAAAAGACATCACCAGGAACTCAAAATGCCTATACTGAGTACGAAAAGCCATCTAAGAGATATACACCTCCTTAATCTTAAGATGATGGTACCCAAAACAAAGATCTATCTTAGAGAAGAACTAGGAACCTTGCAAATGGTCAAACAAGTCATCTATTTTAAGAAGAGAGTACTTGTTCTTGACCATCACCTTGTTTAACTGCCTGTAGTCAATGCATATCCGAAAAGAACCATCCTTCTTGCACACAAACAACACCAGTGCACCCCATAAGAAATACTAGGATGGATAAATCCCTTGTCCAAAAGATCCTTAAGTTGCTCCTTGAGTTCCCTCAACTCACCCGGAGCATTTCTATAAAGAGGAATAAAAATTGGACGAGTGTCCAAAAATAAATCAATACCAAACTTTATTTCCCTATCCGAAGGAACACTAGGAAGATCATCGAAAAGACCTTCAGAAACTCATTTACCACAGGGACTAAAGATAAAGAAGGACCTTCCGATCTAGAATCCTTAACCCCGACCAAGTGATAGAGACAACCCTTGGAGATTAAGCTCCAATCTCTAAGATAAAAAGTAAACCTCCCATAAGAGCTAAAGAAACACCCTCCCATTATATAACTGATTTGCTAAGGAACCTAAAGATAACCCTACAGGGACGATAATCAAAAGATGCATAATAAGAATGCAACCAATCCATTCCTAGAATTACAACAAAATCTACCATATCCAACTCAAAAAGATCCACTAAGGTCTTCTTGCCACCAACAGATACTACACACACCCTATAGACTCTCATAAAAATAACCTAGTTACCTATCAAAGTAGCGATAGAAAAAGGATTCGAAATAACTTTCAGATTGAAACCAAAAGATACAACCACATAAGGCATAATATATAAGAGAGTAAACCCTAGATCAAGCAAATAATATACGTCAAGAGATAAAATTTGTAATGTACCAGAAATGACATTATGTGATGCCTCAGATTCCTATCGAGATGCTAAATCATACAACCTGCTCCAACCAACACTAAAACTAGGAGCAGTAATCGAAGCAGATGCAATACCACTAGGAACAGGAGTAGAAGATTAAGCCATCAGATCTTATTTTTCTGCTTAACAACCTTATTAACTTGACAATCCCTGAGCTGATAGACTGTCTGTCCTTACTTAAAGAATTTATACCTCCATTCCTCATAATAACCGCGATGGGGTCAACCAAAGAATTAACAAAGAGGACACAATGAAACTGACTGACCTCTACTCGCCTCAGATTAGGCAACCTGTGCCTTAGAATATTCACCATATTGATGATGCCTGTGTCCTAAATAGTAAGGATCACTAGTAAAAAAAGAGCAAGAACTCCCCCACTTCTTTTTCTACCACTTTCCACCATCTCTACCACCTTGAGATTGAGTACCTCCCTGAATAAAAAAATTGCTCCTCTTTCTTTGCATATCCCCAAACTCTACCTGCCTCCTCTTCTCATCCTTAACCTATTGCATATGAAAATTCAACCTCGAGATATCCATATCTTTAATCAGCAAGGCAGTCTTGCTCTCTAGAATCAAATCTCTATTCAACTCAAAAGAAAACTTCCTCATTCTCGACCTCATATCAACCACCAAGTCTGGAGCATACGTTGATAGCTGATGGGATTTCAAAGCATATTCCTTTACTAGAATTTTAGCTTTCCTTAACTCTTTAGGAAAGAACCAATCTAGAAAGGCATTAGAAAAGGCATCCCACAACTCTTTCTCATCCGTATCACCTCTATTCCTATCCCACTTCTTATACTACTAATTAGTAACATCATTGAGCGAAAAAACTAGAAGTTCAAATCCTTCTACATTAATAGCCTGCATTACTCAAAAGATTTTTTCCATCTCATCCAAGAAGCCCAGTAGACAGGTAAGTGAGTGACCTATAGTATAAAACTTAAGATAAGGATAAAATAATGTTAGTTATAAAACTAAGTAAAATCATCTATAATGCATACAACCATACATATATAAGCATTGGGAAAGGGGATCCAAGTTTAGCATGCATTTAAAACCTTTACCTAGGATGTATAGCTTAGATGTCCTAAACCACCCACGACCTATATGGTTTTATCTCCCCTTGATGAAAGAGACCCAGTGCGTGTAGTTGTATGGCCAGGGAAGTATCCCAAGGGATGACTAGTACATCCCCCAATAGTTTGAGATTATGCAAACCATCTACTAAGACCAATCCTTATATCAAAAAATATAAGTTTCCAATTTTGGCCCCCACGGAATGCCACTATAATACCCTAAACTTTCTTTAAGTCAAATTAAGTCTCTAGAAGATTTAGTGATGACTTCCTAAATGATTAATATTTAAATTAGATATAATTTCCCCAATTTTGACTTTTTATCATGTGGAAAATTGAATTAACTTTCTAACGATACCAATTTTGTCCAAATCCAGTATTGGAGTAAAACGTTATGGATGTTTTACAAGAACTATCGAAACTGCCCAGAAGCAACGGTCAAGCTGATAGACCATCCAGATAGAGATGGAACATTGCCCAAGCCATCATTACTAAGGTAGTGAACCTATCTTCTAGCCATGTGCGACGGTCAGGACTGACGGACCATCGCCCAAACCATATCCACTTTCGATCAACGCTTTTAAGCCATTTTTAAAAGGATATTTGGGTCTTTTTCCAGCTGTTTTAACCACTAATTATACTAAACTAGAGCTCATAATTTCATTATTTATACATAATACCAAATTAGGGTTTCTCTTAAATATCAATCTCCAATAATAAGCAACCCTAGTTGTTTAATCCCAATTTAAGAATTCAAACTTTCCTCCACCAATCTTTAAGAAATCATCAACCCAGATATGTAAAGTGTTAACTCATGGGTTTCTCTCACCCATAAAGCTCAAGAATCCTATTTCAAACTCATGAATTGTGATTTTTATATGGTGAGTTGATTTTAATTATGTTGATGTGGTTGTATGAATCCCAAGTTGGAGTCTTTATGTACTTTTCATGAAATTATACTAGTATGTGGGTTGAAAACTTTTAAATTGATTTGATTAATGTAACCATGATGTATGAACTAGTTTATATGCCTAAGTCTAAGGTTGTGCATGCAATATGTTTGATAAAATGCCCAAGAGAATAAGAATCATGCTTTAGGACTCAATTATGACCAAATTGATGAACCCATGCTTTACCCTTATATTCAAAATGACTTCCATGTTATTGTTATGCATTGAAATTGTTTGATGGATTGTTCATGAGATTAGCCCTTTGAAATTATGACATGTTTATATGCATTCCTAGTCATGTACCAAACCATGATAATCAAGTGCCTCATGAAATTTCCCAATGATTGTATTATGGATTATTAATTATGGTCGTGAGTTCAAGAAGTGTCATGTCTTGTCAGTTTTATACAATCGAGCCCTGGGGGTACTTGTACCTAAAAATTTAGCTATGTCTAGATCCAATGTCATTTTTTAAGATACTCTCAGTCAAGCCATGATCAGTAGAATTCAGTTAGTCCTAGTACTCAGGAAAACTCAGTAACTCAGTCAGTTATTAGATCTCAATAATTTTCTATTAGTCAACAGAACTTAGAAAACTCACTCCAGTTAGTTTAGTATAATTAATTTAGTGTCTAATCAGATGGGAGGAGGATCTAACATTGAGTGATTCCAAGTATGGGAACTCACCTGCGAGTAGAGGGTATGATTCTTAAAAGAAATCCTTGTGCTCCAGAACTACGTAGCTAGTGTAGGTTGAGACATCTAAACTGTTAGATAAGGGTTGATGAGGTGAATTAACCTATTATATGAGGTTCCCACCATTCTCCTTAGTGTACCTATTAGATGAGGGATTACTCACAACTTGTCCTTACTAGTGGTGCTATATGACACCCTTCTAATTGGGGATATAGATTGGACCCCAACTCAATTATATTATCTTATTTGGGGCATGTCGATTAGATGAATACTTCCCACAGTTACAGTCTCAGTCTCAGTCTCAGTAATAAAACTCAGATAGTTTTACAAAATTCAGGACTGTTAGATACAGTCACCCAATTCAGTACGGAACTCAGCTAGTTCCACGAGAAAGAAGACTGTCAGGCACAATCATTCAGATAATAGTATATCAGTTATAAAAACTTATGTTATAAGTATTTAGATTTAGTAATGTCATGATCTCAGTTATAGTTCATGTATTCATGCATGTATTCTCACGTTCATGTTATTAATTTAGTTGTTATTGTTCATGCATATGAACTCCTTGCATTCAGCCTACCTCACTTGTATACCAGTATATTCAATTGTACTGATGCATTTGTGCTATGGTGTTTTTATACCATAGGTTTAGAAGCACGAGCTCTAGAGCATCCTTAGGAGATCAGATATTCAGCAGCCAGACTAGCAGTGAGTCCTCATCATTCGAGGATAGTGTAATTATTTTTATTACTTTATTATTTTAGTAGTCCAGAGTTAGTTTGGGATATGTACGATCAACTCCATAATTGTTAGAAAGTTTAGAGTCTTCCAGACTGTAGCATGTTCATACAATTATTTCAATTTTATTTTGGTATTGATATACCATATTTTTAGATATTATGTTTTATCAAATATTTGAACCTTATGGACTTTTAGACTTTTTCTGTATTTATATAGTATATTATGCAGTGGTCAGTTATAGATATCAGTCATGGGTTAGCTTGTGGTCCTTCGAGGTCATGAGCACTGTGTAGCATTCTGGGTACCAGATTTGGGGCACTACAAACTTGCTATCAGAGTCTAAGGTTCAATAGTGTTCTAGGAAGTCTAAAAGCCACATCTAGTAGGTTCTTGTGCATGGGTATGTTATGTGCCACATTTATGTACATGAGGCTATAAGATATTTTAGGAACAGTTTCCCTTCTTTCAGTATTCATGTTGTGCCAGTGAGCATGAGCTCAAATTTAACCCTAAGTCTAATCTATTTCTCCCTTTCATTTATAGAACATGCCTCCCAGAAGAAAAAATGGAAATCAGTCAGCCCCTCAGTTTTCCAAGAAGATCCCTTGCACAAATATGTTTCTTATGCAGAGTTCAGAGTTGTATTCACTACTCTTACTAATTTAGTTGCCGCTAGAATGAATTGTAATCTATCGTTCCAGCTAACCTAGTGGCCAATTTAGCTGCATAGGATTTGAAACTTCACCCGAATGAATCCTTCTTCCTTTTTTTGGGTCTAAGTCAAATGAGGACCCTCATGAATTCCTTGATCAGGTTAAGAAGGTTACATATATTATGGGGGGTTCTATTTGTGAGAGTGATGAACTAGCTACATATCAGTTGAAGGACGTGGCTTAAACATGGTTCAAGCAATGAAAAGGCAGAGAGTGTCGCTGATGCAAGGCCTATTGAGTGGGCGGATTTTGCCACATCATTTATAGATAGATATTTTCCCCTTGAGTTGAGAGAATATAAGGTGTTAGATTTTATCTACCTAAGGCATGGAAACATGATAGTGAAAGATTATTTTCTTAAGTTTACTCAATTAGTTAGATATGCTTCTCATGTAGTGGCAGACAACTGGGCTAAGATGAGTAAGTTTGTTTCAGGGGTGAATGATAGTGTGGTCAATGAGTATAGATCTGCAATGTTGATTAGTGAGATAGACATAGCCAGGCTTATTATCCATGCTCAACAGATTGTAGAGCAGAAGATTAAGATCAGAGAGAAGAAGAATAAGAAAGCAAGGATAGGTAATTTCAACTTTACTCAGCCAAGTTAGAGGGTGGATGTCGTTCTCAGTTCCATCCAAAGTCATCCATTCAAGCTCCTTCCTCAGCCAGTGCTCTAGTGCTAAAATTCAGAGACAGTAATAGGATAGGGTGCCAGGCTCTAAGTCTTTGGGCAGTGTTAGCAGTTCCAGAACCTATCCTCTTTTTCAGACATATGGCAAACACAATCAGGGTACTTGTAGAGATGGTAGTGATGTTTTCTTTGGATGTGGCTAGCCAAGCCACACAGTCAGAGATTGTCCCCAGTCAGGTTCTTAGGGTCAGTGTAATTGCCCTCCAGCTCAGTTCGGTCACCCGAATCAGCAGGGTGACTCTTCTAGTGCTACCAGTGGGAAACATCTAAATAGACCCTATGTTCTTCAGTCCATATAGCATCAAGAAAATTCTCCTGATGTGGTTACAGGTATGTTATAGATCTTTCATGTCTATGTTTATACTTTGCTAAATTTAGGAGCTTCTTTGTCTTTTGTTACTCCCTATATAGCAGTTCATTTTGGAGTTAGTCCCTAAATTCTAGTAGACCCCTTATCAGTCTCTACCCAGTGGGTAAAACAATCATATCCTGATGGGTATACAAGAACTATCTAGTTATGGTATCTCAGAAAGTCACTTCAGCAGACTTAGTTGAATTAGAGATGACTGATTTTGATGTCATTCTCGGCATGAATTGGCTTCATTCCTATTATGCCACAGTCGACTGCAGAAATAAAGTTGTCCAATTTTATTTCCCAAATAAACCCATCCTAGAGTGGAATGGTAGTACTTCAGTTTTTAGAGGTCAGCTTGTTTCCTACCTTAAGGCATAGAAAATGATATTTAAGGGATGTGTCTATCATCTTGTTTGAGTTAAAGACTCTAGTTTCGAAATTCCCAGTCTCGAATCAGTCCTAGTAGTGAATGAATATTCTGATATCTTTCCTGAAGATCTTCCTGGAATTTCTGCCGTAAGGGAAATAGACTTCAGCATAGACCTTCATCCAGATACTTATCCCATATCTATTCCTTCATACAGAATGGAACCAACAGTACTTAGAGAATTGAAAAATCATTTGAAGGATCTCCTAGATAAGGGTTTCATCAGACCCAGTGTGTCCCTGTAGGATGCACTAGTCTTATTTATGCATAAGAAAGGCGGTTCTCTCAAGATGTGTATAGACTACTATCAGCTTAATAAAGTCACCATCAAGAACAAGTATCCACTTCCCAAAATCAATGACTTGTTCGATAAACTTAAGGGTGCCAACTATTTTTCTAAGATAGACCTCAAATCAGGCTATCATTAGCTTAGGGTCAGAGAATGTGATATTCTGAAAATAGTTTTCCGTACTCGGTATGGTCACTTTGAATTTTTAGTCATGTCCTTTTGTCTTACCAATGCCCCAGCACCCTTCGTAGAAATGATGAACCATGTGTTCAAGCAGTACTTAGACATGTTTATCATAGTCTTTATAGATGACAGTCTTGTCTATTCACGCAGTGAGTATGATCATGCAGACCATCTCAGAATAGTATTAAAGACTCATAGAAATCATCAGTTTTTCACCAAATTGAGTAAGTGCAATTTTGGATAAGGTCATTAGCATTCCTTGGTCATACGTGTCCGGTGATAGCATTAAAGTTGATCCTCAAAAGACTGAATCATGGAGAAACTGGCCCAAAACTATCTCTCTATCAGATATCAGGAGTTTCTTGGGTTTGGTTGGCTATTACGGTCGATTTGTTGAAGGAATTTTGTCTATTGCATCCCCTATGTTTAGATTGACTCAGAAGAAGGTTCAGTTTTAGTGGTCAGATTTATGCAAAAAGAGTTTTCAGGAGTTGAAGACTCGACTGACCTCATCTTTAGTTTTTACTTTTCCAGATGGTTCATATGGATTCGTAGTATACTGTGATGCATTCAGAGTAGGTTTGGGTTGTGTCCTCATGCAGCATGGTAAGGTCATATCCTACGCCTCCAGACATCTTAAACCCCATGAGAAGAATTATCCAACTCATGATCTTGAGTTAGTAGCCGTAGTTCTTTCCTTAAAGATTGGAAGCATTACTTGTACGGTGTTTATGTAGATGTATTCATAGATCACAAGAGCCTTCAATACGTATTCTCTTAAAAAGGTCTTAAACTCCACCAGAGAAGGTGGTTAGAGATCTTGAAAGATTACAACATGAGTGTTCTTTATCATTCGGGCAAGGCCATTGTAGTAGCCGATGCTCATAGTAGATTGTCTTTGGGTAGTATTGCTCATGTTGAGGATAGTAAGAAGAAGTTAGCTCAGGAAGTCCATCATCTTACCCGACTAGGTGTCCGCTTACTCGATTCAGTAGAAGGTAGTATATGGGTTTAGAACATTTTAGGATCATCTCTAGTGTCTGAGGTAAAATAATAGCAAGATAGAGATCCCAGTCTTGTTAAGTTGAAAGAGTCGGTCAGAGATCAAAAGGTAGAGGTTTTCTCCTAAGGGAGAGATAATGTTCTCCATTGTCAGGGTTATCTATGTGTTCCAGGTGTAGATGACTTGAGGCAATGAATTCTTATAGAAGCACATGATGAGTGCTACTCTATTTATCCAGGGGCATCTAAGATATACCGCAACTTGTGGGAGAACTATTGGTGGAGTAAGACGAAGAGACATATTATAGAGTTTGTAGCTAAGTACTCTACATGTCAGTGAGTTAAAATAGAGCAACAAAAGCCTAGTGGGTCTATACAGGAATTTAGTATTCCTACTTGGAAGTGGGAAGAAGTGAACATGGACTTTGTGATGGGTTTAGCTCATACTCGTTGTCAACATGATTCAGTTTGGGTCATTGTAGATAGGATGGCCAAATCATCTCATTTCCTTCTAGTCCATACCTCTTATTAAACTGAGGATAACGCCAGACTCTATATGAGGGAGTTGGTCAGATTGCACGGTGTTTCATTATCTATTGTTTTAGATAGAGGTACCCAGTTAACCTCTCACTTCTGGAAAGCATTCCAAAAAGGTATTGGTACCCAAGTTTACCTCAGTACAGCCTTTCATCCTCAAATAGATGGTCAAGCAGAAAGGACCATTTAGACCTTTGAAGATATGCTAAGGGCGTGTGCAATTGATTTCAAGGGGAGTTAGGATGACCACTTGCCTTTGATTGAGTTTGCATACAACAACAGTTATCATTCCAGTATTCAGATTGCTCTATTCGAAGCTATCTACGGTAGGAGGTGCAGATCTCCAATAGGTTGGTTTGAAGTGGGTGAGACCATAGCATTAGGGCCTGACTTGGTATTTGACACCTTAGAGAAAGTTCAATTGATCACAGAACATATCAAGATAGCTCAGAGCCGACAAAAATTTTATGCAGATATGCGCAAAAAGGATCTCGAGTTCAAGATTAGTGATTATGTGTACTTGAAAATCTCTCCCATGAAAGGAGTGAAGTGGTTCGGTAAGAAGGGAAAGCTCAGTCCCCGATATATCGGTCCCTTCAAAATTCTCAGTCATTTTAGCAAGGTATCTTATGAGCTCAAATTACCTTCAGATCTAGTCTCAGTTCATTCAGTGTTCCATGTCTCCTTGCTAAATAAATGCATGGGTAACCCAATAGTTGTAGTTCCGGTAGAGGTCTTAGACATTCAGAACAACCTTTCTTTCAAAGAGATCCCAGTCAAAATTCTTAACTACTAGACTGAGGAATAAAGAAGTCCCTCTAGTCAAAGTTCTTTGGCAGAATCAGTCCGTTAAGGGAACTACTTGGGATGCAGAAACAGACATGCGGACCAAGTATCCTCACCTCTTCTCCGCAAACTCAGACTCATCCTAATGTAATAGTTTTCCTTAAGCTTATTCAGTTTCATGTTCAGATTTCAGTTATAAACTTGGTATCAAATACCGTTGCGTATCGAGTCATATGTTCATGTATCATGTCAGTCACATATTCATGCATCAGATATACATTCTTATTATGAGAAACTCAACTTTTCAGTAATTTCAGTCATGCATTATGAAGAATATCCATCATATATCTATGCATCAAACATATATATTCAGTATAAGATTTCAGTATATCAGAAGTTCCAGTGATATAGACATGTTCAAATGTTCACATCCCTTAAGTAAGATCAGTCTATCAGCTTTCCCAGTCTAGTCAGTCCCATTCGAGGATGAATGTTCCCAAGGGTGAGATATCGTAATAACCCAAACTTTTTTTACTTAAATCTAGTCTCCAAAAAAGTTAGTGATGATTTCCTAAATTATTAAGGTTTAAATAAGATAAAATTTCCCCAATTTTGATTTTTTATCACGTGAAAATTTAATTAGCTTACCAACGATACCAATTTCATCCAAATTTGGTATCGGAGTAAGAAGTTAGGAACATTTTATAGAGAGCTATAAAAACTTCCCAGAAGCATTGGTCAGGACGATAGACCATCGAGATAGTGATGGACTATTGTCGAAACCATCGCCACTTCTGATCAACAATTTTAAGCCATTTTTAAAAGGATATTTGGGTCTTTTTCCACCCATTTTAACCCCTAATTATACCAGATCAGAGCTTATAAATTCATTATTCATCCACAACAACAAATTAGAGTTTCTCTCAAAGATCAATCCCCAAGAACAAGAAACCCTAGGTGTTTAATCCCAAGTCAAGAATTCACTCTTTCCTCCACCAATCTTCAAAAAAATATCCACCCAGGTATTTAAAGTGTTGACTCATGGGTTTATTTTACCCACAAAGCTAAAGAACCCTATTTTAAACTCATGAATTGTTATTTTCATGTGGTGAGTTGATTTTAATTATGTTGATGTAGTTGTATGAATCCCAAGTTGGAGTCTTTATGTACTTTTAATGAAATTATGCTAGTATGTGGGTTGGAAACTTTTAAATTGAGTTGATTAAAGTAACCATGATGTATGAACTATGTATATTCCTAAGTTTAAGGTTGTGCATGCAATGTGTTTGATAGAATGCCCAAGAGAATAAGAATCATACTTTAGGACTCAATTATGACCAAATTGATGAATCCATGCTTTACCTTTACCTTTAAAATGACTTCCATGTTATTGTTATGCATTAAAATTATTTGATGGATTGTTCATGAAATTAGCCCTATGAAATTATGACATGTTTATATGCATTCCTATTCATGTACCGAACCATGATAATCAAGCGCCTCATGAAATTCCCAAATAATTGTATTATGGATTGTTGATTATGGTCATGAGTCCAGGAAGTGTCATTTCTTGTCAGTTTCATGCTATTGAGTGTTGGGGGTACTTATACCCAAAAATTTAGCTTTGTGCCTAGAGCTAATGTTAGTTTTCAAGATACTATTAGTCAAGCCATGTTCAGTAGAATTCATGCAGTATTAGGACTCAGGAAAACTCAGTAATCTCATTAATCCCAGTCAGTTATCAGATCTCAGTATATTTCACCAGTCAATGAAGCTCAGTGGACTTAGTCCAGTCAGTTCAGCATAATTAATTTAGTGTCTAATCAGATGGGAGTAGGATTCAACACCGAGTGAGCCCAAGGATAGGAACTCACCCATGAGTAGAAAGTGTGATTCTTAGAAGCAATCCTTGTGCTCCAGAACTATGTAGCTAGTGTAGATTGAGACATCTAACTTGTTAGATGAGGGTTGATGAGGTAATTTAACCTATTAGATGAGGGTCCCACTATTCTCCTTAGAGTACCTATTAGATAAAGGATTGCTCACAGCTTGTCCTTACCTGTGGCGCGATATTGACACCCTTCTAATTGGGGTTACAGATTGGACCCCAACTTAATTATATTATCTTATTTGGGGCATGCAGATTAGATCACTACTTCCCACAGTTATAGTCTCAGTATCAGCCTTTGTAATAGCACTCAGATAGTTCTACAGAATTTAGAACTGTTAGATATAGCCACCCAATTCAGTATGAAACTCAGCTAGTTCGATCAGAAATAGACTGTCAGACATAGTCATTCAGATAATAGTATATAAGTTATACGAAACTTAGGTTATCAATATTCAGATTCAGTGATGTCATTTATGTTATTCAATCAATTATTATTGTTTATGCATATAAACCCCTTGCATTCAACCTACCTCACTTGCATACCAGTATATTCAATCGTACTGACATATTTGCGCTATGGTGTTTTTATACCAAAGGTTCAAAGGCACAAGCTCTAGATCATTCTTAGTAGATCAGACATTCAGCAGCCAGACTAGCAGTGAGTCCTTATTATTCGAGGATAGCATGATTATTTTATTACTTTTTTATTTCAGTATCCCGAAGTTAGTTGGGGATATGTCCAATTAACTCCATAGTTTTTAGACAATTTAGAGGCTTCCAGACTATAGCATATTCAGACAGTTATTTCTATTTTGCTTTGATATTGATACCATATTTCCAGATGTTATGTTTTATTAGATTTTGAACCTTATGGCCTTTCAGCATTTTTCTGCCTTTATACAGTATATTATGCAGTTCCCAGTTACGGATATCAGTCATGGGTTAGCTTGTGGTCCTTCGGGGTTATGAGAACCGTGTAGTGTTTCGGGTACCAGGTTTGGGGTGTTACAACCACTTTTCACAACTTTGTTAGATACCCCACCGTTAATGCCTAATTAAAACTGTTTCCAATTGACCAACCAATCCATTTACCATTTTATTAACCAAGGCCAATATTAATGGTATCGTTATACCACCCTTTTTTTGCAAGTAATATCCATAGCCAAATATTTAGGTCAAGGGGACTTTCGAGTGCCTTCAATATACCATATCAAACCACTTGGGAGATTACCATCTTCCCCAAAAGCATAACCATTTAGGATTTAGCCTTTTCAAACCATTTAAACCACACATAATTCCTTTACCAAGTTTAAAAATCTAATAGTTCCATTAAAAGAAGTCAATGCAATAAACATATCTTTATAAGCATTTTGTTAAATACATTGGGGGCATAATATAACCAAAACCAATTCCAAAGATCCTTAAACCATTACCATACAATCCAATTGTCCAAATCCACCATTAATGCATATAAAAGCATAATTAAAACCATAACAAACCATAACCAAGCATTTACTATCAAAACCCCAAAGTAATTGTTGAAAACCATAATCATGAAATAGTAAAACCATGAAATCAATCATATAAACCATGCCTTTAGTTGAAATTCAATGAGGGAAGAGAATCATGCCTTATACCAAAGAATTGATGAAAATAAATCACCAAGACAAGCCCCAAAGTAATCCTTTAGTTGAAACCTTAGCTCTCCTACCCCAAAAGCTCTTGACAGAACTATAAAATGTTTTGGAATAGTTTCTAAGTATTAATAAATAGAATAGTAGGGTAAATAACCTCCTAAGTATATTAGAAGTTGTGTGATCCTAATTAGGTTAATAAGGGAAATATCTAGAATGCCCTCACTTAATTTGCACAAAATCCCATCACAGGGATACAACTGACCTATATGAGTCATATCCTCCCAATACGATCGGTACCTACCACTCATATCCAAGCCTCAACCCTTGGATCAAACACTATCCAATATACTACTCATCTGACCAAGTCATAACCACAACATATGATTGGTATCCATAACCCGTATCCCTAACAAAATAAAATACTAGGAGGATCAAATACTGCCCACCACATGAGTCCCTAGTATGACTAGTACCAAGCCCTACGACCCATACCCCTAAGTCGTACCCATTCCAGTGATTACAAATATCCCACCAACTAACACTATCCATCATATAGCAGGACCAATGTAACACCCTGAGAGTACACCCTGGATACCACACGGTGCCTACATTCTCGAAGGACCACAAGCTAACCCATGCTGGTACCTACTGTGAGTACTAACTAAAACAATACTAAATTAATAGACTGAAAGCGTCTATCTAAAAATAATACTGTAAGACTGTCAATAACAACTGATAACTGAATAACTAACTGAAAGTGACCGAAATCCTCTAATTGACTAACTGTGGAGTTGATAGGACAAGTTCCCAGCTAACTCTGACTGACTGCTAAACTAAACTGAAATAAACACAAATGGTCCTCGCAACATATGAACTTACCACTACTAGTGTTGTGGATGTGCTAGGGAGGTCTAGGTGCGGTTATGAACATGAGTGCCCAAACCTATGATATAAGATATCATAGCACAAGAAACGAGGATACAATTAGTACTTTGAATGTACTGGTATGATAAATGAGGTTAGGCTGACGTGCATGGTTTATATGCATGAGTGATACTGACTGAACATGTAGTATGAGATAATTGAAGTATAGTATGCGAGAAATGCTGTAAAATCTGAGAATGCATGACCAATCATATGACAAGATACTGGAATAGTCTATAAATTGAAATACTGAAAATACTGATGCTAAACAACTAATAATAGTATGCCATGGTCAAGAAAATTTGAAAACTGAACTCTAAAATAAATACTGGAGTAAGACTATGGGAGATATTATCTAACTGACATACCCCAAAAAGGTAAATTAAGGTCCAATCTATATCACTAGTTGGAAGGGTTTCAGTACCTTTCCACAGGTACTAACATTGGTTGTATAGAGCTAATAAAGTGTTGTCCCAAAGGACTAAGGTTTACCCTCAATGGATAAGGCCCTAATGAGATATATGTCAACCCTCAACTGGTAGGTTAATATTTTAGCCTACGCTGGCTACGTAGATCTGGAATGTAGGGACTTCTACTAAAGGTCACACCCTCAGCTGGTAGGTGTGCCCCCATCCCTAGGTTCGCTCGGTGCTAAATCCTATTCCCAACTGAATTGACTCTAATTACTGGACTAATATGAACTAACTGAGATGATGCACTGACTGCACTAATAATACTCTAAGTTTTTAACCTAAGTAAACAAATAAGTTTTCAGGTATTCATAACCCCTAGGATTCGATAGTAATATCAATAAGATCACATGGGAGAATTTGAAACCATAATACTACTTTGAGAACTTCATAAATAGTCATCGTTCAAAATTAATCTATGAGACATTTAATCAAACACATGGGGGTCATGAGTTAAAGCATGAAATTATTTAAATACATAGGATAGTAACATAACTTTTTCACTAAAATAATGGGTTAGGGATTTCAACATACAATTTTCATTCTTCAATATGTCAAGAACTAACTCCAATGAAAAACACATGTAAACATGGCATAAAGTCAAAATTCACCGAAGTTCATGGATAAGATGCATAAATACATGTTAATATCATAATTGAACTTGAAAATTGGGTTCTTGAACTCCATGGATGAAAAGGGTCCATGAATCAACATCTAACATACCTTAATTGAAGAATTTGTAAAGGTTCTTAGTGGATTTCTTGAGAATTGAACTTAAATGTTGAAGGGGATAGGGTTTGTCCTTTAGAGGAATTGCTTTTTATTTTTGGTGAAATATGAATTATGAGGCAAAGATGTTGTTTTAAGACCTAAATCCCGTGTTAAAGTGAGGGGGAAAGACAAAATTACCCTTATGTAATTAAAATCTGGAACTGGAATGTCGATTAAGGCTTCACCATGATACGGTGATTCCCTCATCTCTATACTCACCATGATGCTGTACAATTATGGTGAGTCACTAGAAATGACCAATGTTGATTTTCCCTTCCCCGCGATGCGGTGGCTCCTTTACCGCTATATTCACTGCGACATGGTCTAATCGCGGTAAGCTGCTACCTGGAAAATTCAAACGTGGTCTAAACCTTATCCAAAAATCCCACAACTTACCCAAGACATTCTACTTACACCCTTGAACAAAAATCAACTCAAAAACTATCGTCTTGGAGCCGAAAAGGTCAACTTAAAAATCCTCAAAGTTAAAAAAAGTCAAAAGTGACTAAGTCCGTCAACACGTAGTATTATCTTTAGGTTCTAAGTGTCTTAAGCAAGTACTAGGGATGATATGAACTAGAAACGTATAGGGTACTACAATATCTCCCCCTTGGTAACATTTATCCTCGAATAGACTAATTAAGCCGAGGATACTGAGGGACTGATATTACATGCTGATTATGTAAAGCTGAAAACGTAATTACATGACAAGTCTGAACATGGTGACTGACTGAACTAATTTATGAATGCATGAAATAACATAAACATGATTTTATGGCTGGAACTGAGAATGAAAAAGAAGAATTCCTAGAAAAACTATTGCCTTGAGCTGAATCTGAGTTCGTGGAGAAAAGGTGAGGGTATTTGGTACGCATGTCTGCTTCTGCTTTCCAAGTATCTCCCTCAATGAACTGATTCCTCGAAAGAACTTTTACCAAAGGAACTCATTTATTACATAGTCTGCGAATCTAGAAATCTAAGATTTCAACTGGGAGTTCTTTGTAAGAAAGTTTGTTCTGAATGTCTAAGCTATCTAAAGGAACACCGACTGCTGGATCACCAATATACTTCTTTAATAAATAAACATGGAACACTGGAGGCACTAATGCTAAATTTGTAGTCAACTCAAGCTTATACGCTACTTTGCCAAAATGACTCAAGATCCTAAAAGGGTCTATATATCGGGCACTGAGCTTCTTTTTTTTTCCAAATCTCTTTCCTCTCTTCATAGGAGAGATTTTAAAATATATAAAATTACCAATCTCAAATTCTAGATCCTTTCTCCTTACATAAACATCAAATTTTTGTCTGCTCTGGGTTGTCTTAAGCCTCTCCCCGATCAACTGAATTTTTCCAAAGCATCAAATACTAAATCTGGTCTTATCAACACAGTCTTACCTCCTCAAATGAACCAATAAAAGATCTATATATTCTACCATAGAGAGCCTCAAATAGAGCAATATGGATACTAGAATAGTAGTTCTTGTTTTAAGTGAACTCAATCAATGGAAAATGATCATCCCAACTACCCTTAAAGTCGATAACACAAGCTCTCAACATATCCACTAAGGTTTGAATGGTCCTCTCCGCCTGACTATCTGTCTGAGGGTAAAAGGATGTACTGAGATGAAATTGGGTACCAAGACCCTTCTGAAAAGATGTAGTACCCCGTACTAATCCTAGTTTGTTTCATCTCTTAGTTGCATACTTAAAGGGTTTAATCCTTGAAATTTTTCACTAAGTGTTGAGGACTTAGCTATTTTTAAGACCTTCTAACTTTGAGTAATTTTAAGTTGACTTTTTGGGCTTTGAGATGATGGTATTTGAGTTAATTCATAGTTAGGGGTGTAAGAAGCATATCTCAGGTAAGTTTTGGATTTTTCAAACAAGGTTTGGACCTTGTTTTGGATTTCCAAAATAACAGCTCACCGCGATTCTACTGCATCGCGGTAGCTATAGCAATGGATGCCTTGGTGCATCACGGTGGAGTGTAGATCGGCAATTATCAATTTCTAGAAACTCACTGCGATTGCATCGTATTGTAGTGAGGGATTAGCCGCATCGCGGTGAAGCCTTAAACGGTATTGTAGTTGTGAATTTAATCCCCAAAAGGGTAATTGAGTCATTTGCCCTTACCTCTATTCATAAAAATAGAAGATTTAACCCTATTCTAAGAACATTACACTCATTCCTCACAAAATATCCCATCAAGAAAACCCTAAATCTTTAACGTTAACTTCAAGAAATCCAAAATTTCATCATTCTTTCTTAAAGATATCCAAGAATTCAAGTTTCTAGGTTCAAGAACTTTAAGAAGAAGCTTCAAGAACATTTTTAGGAATTCAAAGTTCAAGCTTCTACACTCAATTAATTTAAAAAGGTATGTTAGATGTTCATCTATGGGTCCCTTTCATCCACAGAATCCAAGAACCCATTTTTAAAGTTCAAAGTTATAATTTTTACATGTTATATGAATTTCATTCATGAAGATTTATCAATTTCAATTTTATATCATGGTCACAAGTGATTTTCATTGAATTTTCCATTATTATATTTGAATAGTGATATTCACATGCTAAACCCACAAATTATGTTTTAGTATTGAGATTTGGTTATTTTCACATGACTTGACTATCCCCATGTTGTAGACTCATGTCCCCCAAGTGTTTGATAAAATGCCTAAATGATTTGGGTTTTGAACAATGACTACTTATTACATATTTACAATGAAATTACATGTTTACGATGAATTACCTTTATGAAAACCTTATGAATTTTGATCATATATTATGTTTTCAAGGGTTTTGATAGAAAGAGTCGTTACACATTTGAAAGTTGAAGTATGTTTATCTATATATTGGAAATTTGATTTCAAGTTATGGTTTCAATTGTTTTCAAGTGAAATTCATAATAGCTTGTTTTAAATATTGTGGTTTCCATACCATGTTCATGAAAATTTAGAATAAATCCTCAGTTTATGATTTTGTCATGTGATCATGCTATCTCATCATACTTAAAAGTATTCCCATTTTTAAATTCATGTCTCCAATGTGTTTGATGAAATGCTTAATAGAGGGATTTTTGAATAATGACTGCTTATAATGTCCTCAAATACTTAGTATGATCTTGTTATTATTACTATCAAGTCCTGGGGGTTATGAGTACCTGAAACTGAGCTGTTTACTTAGTCTGAGTATTTTATAAATGGTTTCATAAATGTATGAGCATTATCAGTTTAGTCATTTATCATGTCAACAAACTTAGACAAGTTCAATAATTGAAGTCAGTTCCTTCTTCAGTTAAACTTAGTTTAGTCTCATAATTAGTGTCAGTTTAGTTGGGAGTAGGATTCAGCACCGAGCAAACCCAAGAAAGGGGGCATTCTTATCAGTATAGGGTTTAACCCTTAGTACCAATCCCTGAGTTATAGAACTATATAGCCACCGTAGGTTTGAGATATCTTCCTGCTAGTTTAGGGTTGACACATATCTCATGTGTCTTCCTGTTAGGTTTGGGTTGACAAGATGTCTTTCTGCTAGTTTAGGGTTGACACAACTATTGTTAGTATCCGTGGCACGGTATTAACACCCTTCCAATTGGGGTCACAAGTTGGACCCCGATCAGCTCAGCTTTGGGGCATGTAGGTTAGATAATACCTCCTATAGTTTCAGTATTCAGTATAGAATCCAGTTCTGTTTTGCTTGACCATAGCATACAGTTTAGCAGTATTTAGTTACAAGATTTCAGCATTTTAGTTTACAAACTATTTCATAATCATGTTATATGCTTGGTCATTCATTCTAAAATTTTACAGCATTCACGTATTCATATCATTTATTCAGTTACCTCATGGTAATCATTCAGTAAGTTATTACTCATGCACATACCCTATGCATAACAACCTTACCTCATCTAGCATACCAATATATTCAAAGTACTAATTGCACACTCATTTCTTGCGCTGTGATGTCTCATATTATATATTTGGGCGCTCAAGTTCCCGGCCAAACTTAGATATTCCAACGCATCAGCAGCAGTAGCCGTGGTGAGTCCTCATCCTTCAGGGATGAGTTTATATTAGATTTAGTTATGTTAGAAGTTCAATTATCTAGTTAGTCAGAGTTAGTTGGGGGTGTTTGTCCCATCAATTTCACAGTCAGTCAGTTTTAGAAGCTTTTAGACATTTCAGTCAGTCAGTTAGTTTGCCATTATTTTTATTAGTTTTCAGACTGTTGTTTTCCGATAAATGATTTCATATTTATGACTCAATTTTTTTTTATTATTTACAACCTTATGGTGAATTTAGCTATTCCGCACATGTTATTTTATTATTATTATTTAGTGGTCGTAGTAGGTACCAACTCATGGGTTAGCTTATGGTCACTTGTGATCGTCAACACCTACGGCATCCAGGGTGTACTTTTGGGGTATTACAAACTTGGTATCAAAGTGGAAGGTTTTAAAGTTTCCTAGGGAGTCTGAAAGACACGATGAGTAGAGTCTTGTGCATGAGTGTGAAGCGCTCCATACTTATGGACAAAAGACTACAAGACGTTTTAGGAAACGTTTTGCTTCTTTCATGTCTCAGATCATGCTATAGAAAGGTTCTCTAAGAAACTTATGTAGATTCTCATCAAGATCCACTCATGTCAACTCTACCTTTCTTTCAATGTAACAGGAATAGTGAAGCTCAAAGTCTTGCAGATAGGGCTTCCTTAGACAGTCCCCACAGATAGTTGTGGGATTTCCTACAACCTCAAAAGTATCCCATCAGTTCCCTTATGTTCTACACTTTGAAGTGTTCATCTATGTACATGATAACTCCCACACCTTTGGAGGTACGGACTGATTCTCATTTCTCCTTCCATTAGTATTTTGAGGAGGCATGTTCTGTAAATAGAAAGGAAATTAGATTAGAAAGATATTTTAAATTGAGCTCATACTCCATCGCACGACATGAACACTGAAAGAAAGGAAACGTTTCCTAAAATATCTTGTAGCTTCTTTCCCATAAGTGTGGCACGCTTTACACCCATGCACAAGACTCTACTCAATGAGGCTTTCAGACTCTCTACGACAATTTAAAATCATAGGATCTGATACCAAGTTTTTGACACCCCGAGAGTACACCCTGGATGCCACACAATGCCTACAACGCCAAAGGACTACAAGCTAACCCATGCTGGTACCTGTTGTTACCACTGAATAAAATAATGGAGAACATCCACGGAATTTAACTAAAAATGCCATAAGGTTTTAAATACAAAAATAATAATGAATCAAAATACTAAAAACATCTCTCTAGAAATAATGTCAAAATACTAAAAACATCTGTCTAGAAATAATATCAAAATACTAAAAACATCTGTCTAGAAATAATACTGTAAGGCTATCAATAACAACTGATAACTGAATAACTAACAAAAAAGTTTGAAATCTTCTAACTGACTGACTGTGGAGTTGATTGGACAAGTGCCCAATTAACTCTGATTGATTACTGAACTGAACTAAAATAAACACAAATAGTCATCAGAGCATGAGGACTCACCACTGTTACTGTTACGGATGCACTGGGGAGGTCTAGGTGCGGTCAGGAACCAAAGTGTTCGAACCTATTATATGAGACATCACAGTGCAAGAAACGAGTATACAGTCAGTACTTTGAATGTACTAGTATACTAATTGAGGTTAGGTTGATGTGCATGGTTTATATGCATGAATGATACTAACTGAACACATACCATGAGATAACTAATGTATACTATATGAGAAATGCTGTAAAATCTGAGAATGCATGACCAAGCATGTGACATGATACTAGAATAGTCTATAAACTGAAATACTAAAATACTAATGTTGAAAAACTAATAAATGTATACCATGGTCATGCAAGTCTAAAATTGAACTCTGAACTAAATACTAGACTGAGACTATAGGAGCTATCATCTAACCGACATGCGCCGATAAGGTAAATTGGGGTCCAACCTGTAATCCCATTTAGAAGGGTGTCAGTATCATGCCACGGGTACTAACACTAGCTATGTGGATCCACTAAAGTGTTATCCCGAAGGACTAAGGGTCACCCTCAACTAGCAGGTCCCTAATGAGATATGTGTTAACCCTCAACTGGCAGGTTAATGTTTCAACCTACACTGGCTACGTATTTTTAGAACACAGGGACTGCTACTAAAGGTCACACCCTCAACTATAAAGTGAGCCCCTATCCCTGGGTTTGCTTGGTGCTAAATGCTACTTCCAACTGAATTGGCTTGAATTACTGGACTAAACTGAGCTAACTGACATGATGCACTGACTGAACTGATAATACTCTAATATATTAAAAACCCTTTTAAAATTATTTAAACTAAGTAAACAACTAAGTTTTTGGGTATTCATAACCCCCAAGAATCAATGGTAATATCAATTAAATCATTTGAAACCACAATATAACTTGGAGAACTTCATATATAGTTATTATTCAAAATTCATCTATGAGATATTTCATAAAACACATGGGGGTCATGAGTTAAAGCATGAAATTATTTTATTACTTAGGATAGTAACATAACTTATTTAGTAAAATCACGGGTTAGGGATTTCAACATGCAATTTTCATTGTTCAACATGCCAAGCACTAACTCCAATGAAAAACACATCTAAACATGGCATAAAGTCAAAATTCATGAAAGTTCATGGATAAGATTCATAAGTACATGTTAATATCATAATTGAACTTGAAAATTGGGTTCTTGAACTCTATGGATGAAAAGGGTCCACGAATCAACATCTAACATACCTTAATTGAAGCATTTGTGAAGGTTATTCGTGTATTTCTTAAGTATTGAACTTAAATGTTGAAGGGGATAGGGCTTTTTATTTAGAGGAATTGCTTCTAATTTTGTGTGAAATATGAACTATGAAGCAAATATGTTGTTTTCGAACCAAAATCTCGTGTTAAAGTAAGGGGAAAAGGCGAAACTACCCTCCTGCATTTAAAATCCAAAACTCAAATATTGATTAAGGATTTACCATGATGCAGTGATACCCTCATCACTATACTCACCACGATATGGTGCAATCATGGTGAGTCACTGGAATGACCATTGCTGATTTGCCTTCACCGCGACGCGGTGTCTTCTTCACTGCTATACTCACCACGATATGGTCTATCATGGTGAGTTGCTGCCTAGAAAATTCAAATGTGTCCCAAACCTTATCCAAAAATCCCAAAAACTATCCGAGACATACTACTTACACCCCTGAACATGAATCAACTCAAAAACCATTGGCTCAGATCCCGGAAGGTCAACTTCAAAATCCTCAAAGTTAAAGGGAGTTAAAAGTGACTAAGTCCCTCAACACTTAGTCTTATTTTCAGGTTCTAAGTGTCTTAAGCAAGTACTAAGGGCTGAGATGAACTAGAAACATACAGGGTATTACACCATACCACTTGTACCCCAGCATACGGCTCGTACCCATGAGTCGAATTAGGTCTAGAGAAAGAAAAATTCCAGGAAATTTTCTAAGGGTCAAAACCCAGGATATTTCATTTGGGGTGTTTGTTGGTGGGATTGTAATGGTCGGGATACATGTGATTGGGTTGGAAGAGTAGGATTTGAAGAATTATGGTTTCCTTCAACACTCACCAATCTTTCATCTAGATTCATCATTTTCCCTTCCACGTTGATCAACTTCTCGTTCATGCTTGTTAAATCTTGCTGCAAACTCATGAGGGATTTCCAATAAGTATCAAATTGGGCTCGACTTAGGATAGGTTGAACCTCAACTTCCAGGACCATGGTAATGGACAACTCAACGAAGAAATAAGAGCTTGATTTAAAGAATCAAAATAAGAAAGGAACAAATCAAAACGATAAAACGAACAAGAAATATACACCTAAAGACTTGTATTCAAAAGTTAAACTAAGAAAACAAAAGATAAAAGAAGGAAAATACATAGGAAATCACGACACAAATAAGAACGAATCAAGAATGACGTTTAAGAATGAAGAAAATGAAACTAGAATTCAAACATTGAGCAACGGGGCAAGAATTCAAACATTGAGCAACGGGGCAATTAAGGTGTTGAGATTAGTTTAAGAGCTTTAATTGATATTGGAGAAGTGTTGATTTGTATTTGTGAACTTGAATTGGAGTTATTGGGGCTGGTATGGATGGAAATTCAAGAGTTTGGGGCTCTTCAATTGATTTTTCAAGCTCAAGAAGCTTTGAATTTTTTTGTGGTCCCCTTATTTGTACTTTCTTTGTCTTCTTCCTTTGAAATATTCGCTTTTGATGCCTTTTGATTCTTTTCTCTCTTTGGAGAAATGGAATATTCTTTGGAATAAACAACTACAACACCTTCTCTCACCTCCTTTTTGGATCACATATATGAATATTATGAAGAACGCCAAGAACATTCAAAATTTACCCTTAAGAAAATGACCTCGGAATTTGATGAAATTCGGAATCCAAGCTCACTTCAACATTTCAAACACCACCAACATGTTTTCAACCCCAAAATCTCACCAACAAAAGCCAAAATTGAGAACCCACCTTTAAGTTTCTTCAAACTCAAGCTCTAACAATAGTAGGCTACTCAAATCACCTCAGATTATGCTTATTTTTGGGATTTTGACTCAAATATTGTTAAAGAACAAGAATCTAACACTAAAAACACAAGAAAAACACACAATCAAAAACATCAAAAATTTGATGTAGGGGTAAAATAGGAATAAAATATACTTTTGTGGTTTTTTAATTTTTCAACACAACGAGACCCAAGATTGACTTCACGAAAATGAAATTAAACTCAGCTCTAATACCAAATGATACGAGAATAAAATATAAAAAAGGAAACAACACAAAATTAAAGAACACACTAAATACGAAATCACACAAAATAAGAAAACAAGAAATAGAATGATAAAGTAAAAGACAGATAGATTGACATAAGTTGATAACGAGATGACAACCAATGGTATAACCATAGACCCTCCTATCAATTACCGATAACACCAACCTCTTACGAGGACACTAACAAAAATGGATTCCTGAGCACCCACGTTTTTCATGAATCAATGAAACTCCCAACATGTTTCCATAAAAACACTCTAAAGTATCAACTTAATTCATCATTCATCAACTCACTACAAAATAAATGAATACTAGATATTTATAGTCATGTGCTATTTATTACACAATGGGCCCAAAAGTGAACCAAGACCCTAAATAATGCAAAGGGCACCCATACTCTCTCGAGACCCACCTATCATCCAAATATGGTATATCTCCACTCTCCTTTGGATAACATCTTCAAGTATAGCTTCTTCTGCATTAAAAGCTATCATCCACACGTAATATGGTTCTCGCGGGACTCCAAACATGTCTTAGCATCCTAGAGATGGCCATGACTTGAAATCCCTTGTGTTGGCTTCACATTATATGCTCAAAGGCGTTGATGCCAATTTAGCTTGTATCATAATCCGTAATTCATGAAGAGAAAAAACTTTTTTGGTTACCCTGACAATGCATTCTATAGTTATATTTCAATATATTGTATGTTTTGTAGAGTTATCTTGTTATAGAAACTTTTAATTATTATATTCTTTTTCCATGTATATGGGGCAATTACTAATTGATTAATTATTTCCTAGATATATTATATTCTTAGAACCTTTTGTTTGGTAAGAAAAAATTTCAAATCTCCTCCAACGCAATATTTTTCTACCCTTTACAATTATTTTACTTAGCTCTAAGCAATATATTTTGTACTTTCTTTCCTTGCGTGACAATGCTCATCTCAAAAAAATCTAAGAATATCATAAAATGTTGCATATTTTACTTTTCAAATACAAATAGCATATTTATTCTTTCTTTATATAAATCCTCTCGATAAATACAATTATTTTTTAATATAAATTATTGAAAAAATAAGAGTAAACATTAATTAATTTTCATGACAATAATGTGGCATAGCTTTGGGAAGCTTTTGGATTATATAATTTTAGTTGATTTTCAACACAACATGATAAATAGAAACGCTTACTTTAAAATATATCTTAAACTTTCAATTTTATATAAGTAAAATACTTTCTTGATTTACTTAATTGTAGTGAAACATACATATGTTTTTTAAAATATAACATTTATACTGTTTATCTTAGATGGTTTTATTTTGAGCTAGGGATCTATTGAAAATAGCCTCTCTATGTCACATTTGGTAAGAATATTTTAAGACACTATTTGGTAAGAATATACTGAGTATGTTGTTGTTGATAATGTTTATATTGTTTTAATTAATTGTGTACATATTTTGAGAAAACATTTTTTTCATAATATTTTTAATTTTGGAAAGATTCTGGATCTAAAATATTTTCAATATAAATTGATTGATTGATTGTTAACTAATTGTTTTTTCTCATTGATTTTTCTTGTAATACTTTTTTGACTTACTCTATTGCAATGAAATAATAAATATTTATTTTTAAACTATTATTTTTATTATTTTCATTATTTTTTTTTTACATATTTTAAGAAATGTCCCTTTTTTCATACCATTATTTTTGGAATGACTCTTTGGTCATAATAATTTTTCCTATATAAGTTTCTTGATTATAATTAAATATACTCTTGATTGATTTTTCTTGTAATATATCACAGATTTACTCAATTGTAATAAAATCACAAACACTTTTTTGATTTAAAATTACTATTTATTTTAGTGATAACTTTTAAATAAGTATCCTATTTTTTTGAAATTTACCTAAATGTAGTGAAATCATAAATATTTGTTTTTATAATTCTATTATTTATATTATTTAAATTAATTATTTACATATTTTAGAGAAGACATCTTTTTCATAATAATTTTTATTTTGGAAGTGACTTTTGGTCAAACTTAGTTATTTTTACCACAATACGTAATAAATATGAATGAATTAATAATAAACAAAATAGACTTTTGTTGTAAGATACTAGTTGTCAAGATGACATGCATAACCTCACGCTAGACTACAGACACACACACACACATATATACATACATATATATATAATATGTTACGACCCGAACTAAGGCCTGACCGTGATGGGTATCTCAAGTTCCACATAGATCGGAGATTTCCTCCTGCATCTAACCAAACTAAACATAACATCCCCAATTTCGGATGAATTCCGAACATATGCAAGATAGCATGCAACTAGCTTAAGGAAAGTCAAAACATGGCTATAACCAGTGACCAATGATCGGCCAAACAACCGACCAACATCACCTAATATCCACAGTGATCCAAAAAAATCCTTCTAAATAAAGAACCAAAACCAGTCAGGATATGTCAATAACTCTGACAGATGATAATGAGAATGAAAATAATAAGGTTAATAATAATGAAAGTAACTATCAACTTAAATCTAAGAATGAAAGATGGTGAAATTCCTAAGTCTTACAGGGGATGGTAGTTCACCACTTCACCACGATGCAACGAACTGAGCCGATCGACCTAACTCGACATAGGAAAAGTGGAAGTAGCTCAAATTCCTACATCGCATGGGGGTACAACGTCCGAGAACGGTTATTGGGGTGAATACTAGCATGTAACTCAAGGATAAGGATAACATAATACCATGATCAAGAGTTCAAAATCATTCAACACCAATGTACATAACTCACATGCATATCCATATATATATATATATATATATATATCACATCTAGAGATAGGGAACGAGGCTTAACATGCTCTTTAAAACTTTAGCCTGAATTGTGTAGCTCAACCGTCATAACATACGAAGGAACCCACGGGATATATAGGCCCAACTCTTCCCCAGCTGGTAGGGCTCTAGTGCATGTGGCTGCAAAAACTAGAAGGAATACATGTGCACTATAGGGGACTCAAACCTCCAGACATATTAAGGTGACACAAGCACTAATTCATGTAATAAAATAAGGGGAACTCAAACCTCCAAATCATATGATATAATAATAAGGGGGACTCGAACATCCCTATTATATAGACTCCCGCATCGACAACCACGGTTTACAATATTGGTCCTTCGGGACCTCCACTTTCATGACTCAGATACACAACCCCTATTAAAGCCCAATTAAAATAAGTATCACACGTTCCCAATCATTGAACCACATTACATATTAAGTCATATATTGTTGGTATCGTCATACCAACTACATTTTAAGGTAACAACAACATGCCAATAATTACATCACTTGGGGGAATTCACAACCCCTTTGGTTCAATTATACATCAGCTTAGGAAATTACGCAACCCCATAAGCTTTAATTCAAAATCATAATGCAACAATTCAAAGATAATTCAAATTCCCACGTCTTTCATCACTAAAAATCAATTTCACAATATGGGGTTGGGGTCATAACCACTTCAAAAGTCACAAGTTTGGAAAAATCGCAATTCCCTAGTTCATTCACCATACCCATTCACCAACAAGTTATAAATCATAATTAAAGTATAAATAATCATATGTAAATCATGAGAAAACATTGTTCCATAACAAGCATTCAAAACTCTCAACCCATGATTTCAAACCAACATAAATATCTCATGAAAATACTTTAAAACATATGCTTTTTACGAATTAATAATGAGGGAAGAGTAACAGCCTAAATACGAAGTTTTACGAAAAAAATTTAACCGTTGAGCCCATGAATGACCTACTTCTTAGAATCCCTTACGTACTCAAACACTTCAAAATCTCTCTCAAGTTCTCTCAAGTATGGCTACTTGAGAGAACTTGAGAGAGATTTTGAAGTGTTTGAGTACGTAATGGATGAAATATAACCCTTTTAAATTCTTTATGGATGTGGGTTTTTTAATAGGGTAAGGAAAGAATTTTCCAAAGTGCTCTCAATTTAAAAATTAAAATTTAGTCGCCAGTGACTACGGGTCACGATATAACTTAAAAGGATACATTATGACTCATACAAGGAGTTGTAGGCAAGATAGAACCACCAAGGCCCCATACTGGTCTAGCTATAATTTATACGACCGACTCGTAACCATACTTAACGACTCGTAACCACTTCTCGTACTCAAGAAAACAAATATTTTGAGATAACACACTGGACACCCTACATTGGGACAGAACGACTCTTCATGAGTCTTTACGACTCGTAGCTTCAAGTCATAATAAAGATAGTGTCTTGGGATAAACTTTTTGGATACTTTATGACTTGGTCTTTACGACCCGTAAGAAGTCATGATGACTAGTTAAGGGTCACACATACTCAGAGAAGAATACTAAGCCACTAGTTCTTATTAGGTTGCGACCGAGTTCCTACGACCCGTAATGACTCCCTAAAACCCATCAGGGGAGTCATAGTCAGGACATTGAAGATAAAATTTTAGAAAATTTTCAAGGATCAAAAACATGAGGCGTTACATAGTCCCTCCTTAGGTTCATTCATCCTTGAATAATAGTAAAAAGTATTTATTAGCATGATTTGACTCCGAACACAACCACACTTACATTAACAAAGATAACAAAAAGATGCAAGAAAATAACCATTTGCCTTAACAAAGTCAGAAAACAAAGATGTTAAGGAATAAATATACCTCCAGCATGATTATACGGAATGAGAAACAAGAACTGATACTTGAACTGCATGTCCTCCTCGGCTTCCCAAGAATCTTCCTCAACCTTTTGGTTCCTCTAAAGAACCTTTACCAAAGCCACATTTGTAGTCTATAACTGACAGATTTTTCAAACCAAAATCTCAATCAGGACCTCTTTGTAAGGCATGAAAATCAAAATATCCACCTTTTCCAAAGGAACAACCATTGAAAGATCACCCACACACTTCCTTAACATCGAAATATGAAAGACCGGGTGAATGGAGCTCAACCTGGAAGGCAAGTCCAATAAAAAATGTTTTATTGTAAAATACTAGTTCTCAAGATGCCACTTGGCATAACCTTATGTTAGACTACTCTCCTTTATTATATATATAAATATGAAATAAATATGAACTAATTAATAATCAACAAAATAGGTTTTTGTTGTAAAATTCTAGTTCTTAAGATGCCACTTGACATTAATTCATACTAGACTACTCTCTTTTATTATATATAGAGATATGAAATAAATATTAATTAGTTAACAATCAAAACAAATAGGTTTTTGTTGTAAAATGCTACTTCTTAAAAAGCCACTTGGCATAACCATGTGTTAGACTACTTTTCTTTATATATATATATATATATATGCACATATATATATATATGTATATGAAATAAATATGAATTAATTATTAATCAAAAAAATAGGCTTTATTATAAAATACTCATTCTTAAGATGCCACTTAACATAACTTAATGATAGACTACTCTCCTTTATTATATATAGATATGAAATAAATATGAATTAATTAACTATAAGGAATATAGTTTTTGGTTGTAAAATGCTAATTCTCAAGATGCCACTTGGCATAACCTCGTATTAGACTATTCTCCCTTATTACATATTTAGATATGAAATAAATATGAATTAATTAATAATCAACAAAAAAATATTTTTTTATTGTAAAAAACTAGTACTCAAGATGTTATTTGGCATAACCTCATGATAGACTACTCTGCTTTATTATATATATAGATATGAAATTAATATGAACTAATTAACAATAAAAAAATAGGTTTTTGTTGTAAAATACTAGTTCTCAAAATGCCACTTGGCATAACCTCATGTTAGACTACTCTCCTTTATTATATACACATACATGAAATAAATATGAATTAATTAATACTCAACAAAATAGTTTTTTATTGTAAAATGCTAGTTCTCAATATGCCACTTGACATAACCTTATGCTAGACTAATCTCCTTTATTATTTATATAGCTATAAAATAAATATGAATTAATTAATAATAAATAAAATAGGGTTTTTTTAAAATGGTAGTTCTCATGATGTCACTTGGCATAACCTAAGGTTAGACTACTCTCCTTTATTATTGTAACACCCCGATTAGCTGAACCAGAATGCTAAACGGTGGTTATAACCCCGAGGGACCACAAGCTAACCCATGACTGATATCTGTACCTGTATACTGCATATCATAATATAATAATGTGGAATACATGAAACTGAAAGGCCATAAGGTTCAACTGAATACAATCATGCGGGCAAAAATACCCAAAACAACTAAATCTAAAAGTAAATCCGAAAGCCTCTAAACTATCTGAATAAAGAGTTGTAGAAACATGTCTACAACTAACTCCGTAAAACTAAACTGAAGAATAAATAAATGAATCAAATCATATTGTCCTCAAAATAATGAGGACTCACTGTGTCTCTATGACTGGAATGCTACCGCTACTGCTGGACTGGAGCTCGTGTCTCGAAAACTATGGTGTAACATTAAAAGAAAGCACTATAGCGCAAATGCGTCAGTACAACTGGAGTACTGAGTATACGAGGAAGGTAGGTTGAACATAAACGGTTTCATGCATAAATAACACTGAGTGACTAATATGAACGTGGGAGTGCAGACACACATATATAGAAACTGGGACCATGAATACGTGTTAGCATGACCTGTAAGCTAATACATGGTTTACTGATAACTGTTATGACTGATACTGAAACTGATAATATGGACGACTGTATCTGACAGTCCTGTATATATACTAACATCTGAAGAACGCTTTGAGTTCTTTTACTGAGACTGATACTAAAACTGATAACATGGATGACTGTATCTAACAGTCCTGTATATACTGAAATCTAAAGAATGCTCTGAGTTCTTTTATTGAGACTAATACTAAAACTGTGGAAAGTAGTGTTTAACTGACATACCCCATGTATGCCATTATGGCTAAGCTGGGGTCCAATCTCTGCCCTAACTGGAGAGGTGTCAATATTGCACCACTGGTAAGGATAGCTATGAGTGACCCTTCTCTGACGGGTACTCATTGAGAATGGTGGAAACCCTAAACTAATAGGTTAAGCTACCTCATCAACCCTAATCTGACAGGTTAAGATGTCTCAACCTACGCTGGCTACGTAGTTCTGGAACACAAGGATTGCTACTAAGAATCACACCCTGAACTGGAGGGTGAGTTCCCATCCTTAGGGTCACTCGGTGCTAACCTCTACTCCCATATGGAGGGACTGGACAGGAATAACTAACTGTGCATGACTTAATCTTACTGGATTCGATTGACTGGCGGAATGTTACTGATATCTGACAACTGACTAAGATCATGAGGTTTTCCTGAGTTACATGACTGACTGAAGTCTATGGAATCATAGCTTGAGTTCGGATATCGTGAAACATAACATGGATCTAGGCACACAACTATAGTTTTTGGGTACAAGTACCCCCAGGACTCGATGGAAGGAAACTGACGCACATGACTGACTTGATCATAAGAGTAGAGTCCATAATTTATAATATCATAAGTAGGGATCTCATACTAAGCATGGTTATCAATAATGTATTGCATGGAAAGGATTTCATATCACATGGAAGTACTTGCACAATCTTAATATCATGTTCCTTGCATAATCATATTGGCAACACATACCAATAGCATGGAAGTTCATGTGGATTGTAAGGTTATCACGCATCTTGTTCATAAGTAGGATTTGCAAGTAAACATAGCATAATCTCATAAGAATAGTTCATGAGTTTCCAACAACATTTACAAGGAACATTAACAACATAGAAGTCATTGGAACGTAAGGTCATATAATGAATCCTTCACTTAGTCAAAATTTAGCTATATTGCATGATTTCTAGTTTCTTAGGAATTTTATCAAACACCTTACATGCACATCTTAATCATAGGTGAATTCATCAAATTTACATCATGAACAACCAAATTTACATGTTTTCAACTCATATGATATCATGAATTCACAAAAACATATAAAAATTCCATCTTGGGAATCACCCAATATCAACAACATGATCATCAACACCCAACAATATAAAAATCATACTTTATAATGAAAAATAGGAAAACAAACAAGCATCAACATGGGTATGATCATATCACCACAATCAACCAAGCTTTTGTATTTTAAAGATTGATTCTTGAACTCCACGGATGAAAGGAATCCGTGGATGAACACTACGCATACCTTAGAAGGAAGATTCTTGATGATTGACGAAGGAATTTCCTTGAAATAGGATCTTAAAGCTTAATTAAACAACCCTAGTTGTTTTTCTCCTTTAGTGCTCTTGGATGAATAGCTTTAAGATGAAAATAGATTTGCAGTATGTTTAGAAGATATATATTTCATAGGGTTAAGTTTAGGGATATGTAAGGAGTATTTAAAGACTTAATTACCTTTAAAATAACTTAAAATGGAGTGTTTTTGACACCTGGAATTGACTTAGGCGGCGCCCAAGTAATCTCCTATGCTTGGGTTGGGCGGAGCCTAACCAATCGCCTATGCTTGGGTTACGTGGTGCCTAACAGATCGCCTATGCTTACTGTCTCTCACAAAAATGGGCATAACTTTTTGCTCGGGCATTGGATTAAGGCAAAATTGGTATCGTTGGTAAGCTAATTTGATTCTCTACAATTTGGTGGGTCTAAATCAATGAAAATACCATATTAACATTGAGTTATGCTTGTTCAAACATGACCCTTGCAAAATCAAACACTAAAACTTGATGGATTCAAAAAGTCTTAGCTCATATTACCTTAAGTGACTCATATGAACATGCTTAATGGATCATAAGCTATCCTATCACTAGGATATTCATGGTAAGTCATGTACTCAAGTATGAATAACAGGATTAGAAATATGTAAGGTATTACAATATCTCTCCCTTGGGAACATTTGTCATCGAATGAGAATTTACTGAGAAGGGATACAAGACAATAGAACCTGAACTGAACATGAAGAACTAAAACTTGATCTCATAATTGACATGCTAAACATACTGAAATCGTGCATATCTGATGCACAAATAACTGATACATGAATGCATGACTGAGTATAAAATGGTTAATAGGTACTAAGTTTATACTTGAAACATGAACATGAAACTTAATAAGATTAAGAAGAACTATTACCTTGAGCTTGATCTGAATTAGCGTGGAGAGGTGAGGATACTTGGTATGCATATCTTCTTTTGCTTCCAAATTAGCTCCCTCATGAGACTGATTTCGCCAAAGAACATTAACTAGAGGGACTTCTTTGTTCCTCAATCTACGAGTCTAATAATCTAAGATTTTGACTGGAATCATTTCATAAGAGAGGATGTTCGGAATGTCGATGCTTTGAATAGGGAGAACAACTATTAGGTCACCTATGCACTTCTTTAGGAAATAGACATGGAAAACTAGATAGACTGAGGCTAGATCTGAAGGCAACTCAAGCTTATAAGCTACCTTGCCAAAGCGACAAAGAATTCTGAAGGGACCAACATACCAGGGACTGAGTTTCCCTTTTTTGCCGAACCTCTTCACTCCCTTCATGGGAGAGATCATAAGATAGACATAGTAATTGACCTCAAACTCAAGATCCTTTCTACGAACATCTACATAGGACTTCTGTCGGCTCTGAGCAGCCCAGAGTCTCTCTCTGTTCAACTAAAACTTAATCTTCTTATGTGTCAATCTGGATATAGGAAATACAATAGAAGAAAATCCCTCGATAAACTGTCTGTAATAGCCAGCCAAACCCAAGAAACTCTTAATATCTGATAGAGATAGAGGTCTGGGCCAGTTTCTCATTTCCTCGATTTTCTGAGGATCTACTCTAATTTCATCACCAAAAATAATATGGACAAGGAATGCTACTGATCTTAGCCAAAATTCGCACTTGCTGAACTTAGCGAATAACTGATGATCCTTGAGAGTCTAAAAACAATCCTGAGATGGTTTGTATGATCACGCTCTATACGAGAATAGACCAGAATATCATCTATAAAGACTATGACAAACATGTCCAAGTACTGCTTGAACACACGGTTCATCAAATCCATAAAATCTGTAGGGTCATTGGTAAGACCAAATGACATGACTAATAATTCCAAGTGACCATACCGAGTACGGAAAGCTGTCTTTGAAATGTCACATTCTCTAACTCTGAGCTGATGATAGCCTGATCTGAGGTATATCTTGGAGAAGTAACTAGCACCATGAAGTTGGTCGAATAGATCATCAATCCTGGGAAGATGATATCGGTTCTTGACCGTGACCTTGTTGAGTTGATGATAATCAATACATATCCTGAGAGAACCATCTTTCTTGCGCACGAATAATACTGGCACACCCCATGAGGAAACGCTGGGTCTGATGAATCCTTTATCTAAGAGATCCTTCAACTGATCTTACAGTTCCTTGAGTTCTATTAGTGCCATTCTATATAGAAGAATAGAAATAGGTTGAGTATTTGGAAGAAGGTCTATACCAAAGTCTATTTCCCTTTCGGAAGGAATGCCTGGGAGATCTTCGAGAAAGGTATCTGAGTATTCATGAACAATAGGGACTAATTTGAGATGGGGATATTCAGAACTAGAATCATTAACATGCACGAGACGATGCACACACCCCTTAGAAATCATTTTCCTTTCCCAAATGTAGGAAATAAGTTGACCCCTAAATGCTGAAATGCTACCCTTCCACTCTAGGACGGGCTCATTCGAGAACTAAAACTGAACTTCCTATTTCTGCAGTCGACTGTGGCATAGCAGGAATGAAGCCAATCCATGTCGAGAATGACATCAAAATCCGTCATCTCTAACTACACTAATCTACTGACGTGGATTTCTAAGATATCATAACCGGGCAGTTCCTGTATACCCATCGGGCTATGATGGTTTTACCTACTGGGGAAGAGACTAAGAAGGGCTCTGTTAGGACTTCAGGACTGATTCCAAAATCACTTGTTATGTATAGAGTAACAAAAGACAAAGATGCACCTGGGTCTAGAAAAGCATAAACATGAACATGGAAAATCTATAATGTACCAATAATGACATTAGGAGAATTTTCCTGATCTTGCCGGGACTGAAGAGCATAGAGCCTATTTGGACGTTGCCCACTGGTAGCACTGGAAGTGGCACCCTGCTGGTTTGGGTGACTAGACTGAGCTGTAGAATAATTTTGCTGACCCTGAAGACTTGACTACAGACACTCTCTAATCCTGTGGCCTGGCTTGCCACAACTAAAATAGATATCACTACCGACTCTGCAAATGCCCATTTGGTTCTTACCACAAGTCTGACAAAGGGGATTTGTTCGGGCCCTGCTAACACTGCCCTGAGATTTAGAGCCTAGTGCTTTGTCTCTATTGCCATATCTAAACTTTGGCACTGGAGCATTAGCATAGGAAGGAGCTGGAACGGATGACTTGGAGCAAAACTGTGAACGGTTTCCTCCATCTGACTTGGGGTGAGCAAATTTGAAATTACCTAACCTTTCTCTCTTGTTTTGCCTCTCCTTAGTCTAAAATTCTTCTCTTCTACTTACTCGGCATGGTTCATGAGTCTTGCTAAGGTTATATCATCGATCAGCATCGTAGACCTACACTCATTTACCATGCTATCGTTGAAACCTGACAACCACATGAGGAGCATACTTGGCTAGCTGAGTAAATCTGAAAGAATACTCCCTAAAAGTCATATTCCCCTGCCTGAGGTTGATGAACTCAATAACTTTGGCTTCCCTAATCTCTTAGGGAAAGAATCCGTCTAAGAATGCTGTGACAAATTCCTCCCACTCGATAGGGCTTGTATCATCTAACCTCTTAGACTTCCACTGTTTGTACCAATCATAAGCAACATCATAGGCAAATAACTTATCACTCTCTATAGAAGTAACACCCATGATATCAATGACCTTCTGGACTTGTTCAATGAACTCCTAAGGGTCCTCATCAGACTTAGACCCATGGAAAGATGGAGGGTTTATCCGGGTGAAGTTTCGAACCCTAGCTGCTTTGGGATTGGCCACTAGATTGGATGGAATATTTGGTGGTTGTTCATTCTGTGCAACCATGGACTGAGCAAGTGTGGTAAATGTGGCTCTGAACTCCACATGGGAAACATGTTTGCCCAAAGGATCTTTGGGCTGAGGAGCTGGCTGGTTTCTTCTCTTTGGGGCCATGGTCTGGAATAAGATAAGAATGGATTAGACTGAGATTTTAACTTGTGATTATGCTTACTAGCATGACATGAATAATGAAGAAAGGGGACTATTCCTAAAATATCTTAAAGCTTACCTCACTTAAATGTGGCGCGCAATACACCCATGTACAAGACTATACTAGATGCTGCTTTCAGACTTTCTAGGAATCTATTGAACCTTAGGCTCTGATACCAAGTTTGTAACACCTCGATTTACAAAACCGGAATACTGCACGGTGCTCATGACCTCGAAGTACCACAAGCTAACCCATGACTGATATCTATGCCTGTATACTGCAAATCATAATATAATAATGTGGAATACATGGAACTGTAAGGCTATAAAGTTCAACTAAATATAATTATGTGGGCGAAAATACCCAAAACAACTAAATTTGAACATAAATCTAAAAGTAAATCCGAAAGCCTCTAAACTATCTGAATAAGGAGTTGAAGGAACATGTCTACAAATAACTCCGTAAAACTGAACTGAAGAATAAATAAATGAATCAAATCATACTATCCTCAAATCAATAAGGACTCAGTGTGTCTCTGCGATTGGAATGCTATCGCTACTGCTGGGCTAGAGCTTGTGTCTCGAAACCTATGGTGTAACATTAAAAGAAAGAACCATAGCGTAAATACGTCAGTACAACTGGAGTACTGAGTATATGAGGAAGGTAGGATGCACTTAAAGGGTTTCATGCATGAACATCACTGACTGACTATAAACATGGGAGTGCAAACACGCATATATAGAAACTGGAACCATGAATACGTGATAGCATGACCTGTAAGCTAATACATGGTTTACTGATAACTGTCATGAATGATACTAAAACTAATAACATGGACGACTGTATCTGACAGTCCTGTGTATATACTAAAATCTGAAGAATGCTTTGAGTTCTTTTATTGATACTGATACTGAAACTACTAACATGGATGACTATATCTGAAAGTCCTGTATATACTGAAATACGAAGAATGCTATAAGTTCTTTTACTAAGACTGATACTAAAACTGTGGGAAGTAGTGTTTAACCAACATGCCCCATGTATGTCGTTATGGCTAAGCTGGGGACCAATTCTGCCCCAACTAGAGGGGTGTTAATATCGCGCCACTGGTAAGGACAGCTGTGAGTCACCCTTATCTGTCGGGTACTCAATGAGAATGGTGGGAACCCTAAACTGACGAGTTAAGCCACCTCATCAACCTTAATTTGATGGGTTAAGATGTCTCAACCTATGCTGGCTACATAGTTCTGGAGCACAAGGATTGCTACTAAGAATCACACCCTGAATTGGCAGGTGAGTTCCCATCCTTGGGTTCATCGGTGCTAACCTCTACTCCTATCTGGAGGGACTGGACATGAATAACTGACTGTGCATGACTTAATCTTACTGGATTCCATTGACTGGCAGAATGTTACTGATATCTGACAACTGACTAAGATCATGAGGTTTTCCTGAGTCATATGACTAACTGAAGTCAATGGAATCATAGCTTGAGTTCATATATCATGAAACATGACATGGATCTAGGCACACAGATATAGTTTTTGGGTACAAGTACCCCCAGGACTCGATAGAAGGAAACTGACGCACATGACTGACTTGATCATAAGAGTAGAGTCCATAATTTATAATATCATAAGTAGGGATCTCATACTAAGCATGGTTATCAACAATGTATTGCATGGAAAGGATTTCATATCACATGAAAGTACTTGCACAATCTTAATATCATGTTCCTTGCATAATCATATTGGTAACACATACCAATAGCATGGAAGTTCATATGGATTGCATGGTTATCATACATCTTGTTGATAAGTAGGATTTGCAAGTAAACATAGCATAATCTCATAAGAATAGTTCATGAGTATTCCAACAACATTTAAAAGGCAAATTAACAACATAGAGGTCATTGGAACGTAAGGGCATATCATGAATCCTTCACTTATTCACAATTTAGCTATATTGTATGATTTCTAGTTCCTTAGACATTTTATCACACACCTTACATGCACATCTTAAGCATAGGTGAATTCATCAATTATACATCATGAACAACCAAATTTATATGTTTTCAACTCATATGATATCATGAATTCACAAAAACATATAAAAATTCCATCTTGGGAATCACCCAACAATATAGAAATTATACTTTATAATGAAAGAGAGGAAAACAAAAAAGCATCAACATGGGTATGATCATATCACCACAATCAACCAAGCTTTTGCATTTTAAAGATTGATTCTTGAACTCCACGGATGAAAGAAATCCATGAATGAACACTACGCATACCTTAGAAGGAAGATTCTTGATGTTAGACGGAGGAATTTCTTTTAAATCGGATCTTCAAGCTTAATTATGAACCCTAGTTGTTTTTCTCCTTTAGTGCTCTTGGATGATGAGCTTTGAGATGAATATAGGATTGAAGTATGTTTTGAAGATATATATTTTGTAGGGTTAAGTTTAGGGACATGTAAAGAGTATTTAAAGACATAATTACCTTTAAAATAACTCAAAACAGAGTGTTTTGGACACCTGGAATTGACTTAGGCGGCGCCCAAGTGATTTCCTATGCTTGAGTTGGGCGGCACCTAACCAATCACCTAAGCTTGGGTTAGGCGGCGTCCAAGTGATTTCCTATGCTTGGGTTGGGTGGCGCCTAACCAATCGCCTAATCTTTGGTTAGGCGGCGCCTAACCGATCGCCTAGGCTTACTGTCTCTCATAAAAATGGGCATAACTTTTTGCTCGGTTATTGGATTAAGGCAAAATTGGTATCGTTGGTAAGCTAATTTGATTCTCTACAATTTGGTGGGTATAAATCAGCCAAAGTACCACATTAATTCGAGTTATACTCATTCAAAGATGACCCTTGTAAAATCAAACACTAAAACTTGATGGATTTAAAAACTCTTAGCTTGTATTACCTTAAGTGACTCATATGAACATGCTTAATGGATCATAAGCTATTCTATCACTAGGATATTCATGGTAAGTCATGTACTCAAGTATGAATCACAGGATTAGAAACATGTGGGGTATTACAATTATATATATAATATGAAATAAATATGAATTAATTAATAATCAAAAAAATAGGTTTTGATTGTAAAATTCTAGTTCAAGATGAAAATTGGCATAAACTCATGCTAGACTACTCTCGTTTATTATAGACATAAATATGAAAAAATATTAATTAAGTAATAGTCAACAAAATTGATTTTGGTTGTATAATCCTAGTTTCAAGATGCAACTTGACATAACCTCATGTTATACTAACATCCTATATATATATATATATATATATATATATATACACACATATGATGTTTTAACCACTGGACGAAAGGGACCAAAAAGTCATTCTTAATATACCTCAACTCTGAGAATACAAGCGGGTCATTTTCTTTCTATACGCAATTCAAGATTTCATTTGTATTCACGTTGGTGATTTCTAATGTGAATTCGGTGGGTCATCCCCCTTTCTTTGGGTTCCCCCACCAAACCAGTGACACACCAACTACATAACTTCTCTTTCTTTGATCGTAAAGCCCCCTGATCCCTTTATTTGTCTTTCATCCCCCCTCAATAAGACCCTGCTCTTTCTAATTCTGCTGGATTTATGTTCTTAATTTCTTGGTATGGATATTGAAAAAAATTGATTGAAAATTTAGCATGGGCTCATGAACGAAGACATTTGGCCAATTTGATTCGCTGTAGATATAAACCAATGGCCCTTTTGACAGTACAAGAAATATTAGTTGGATTAGCTCACTTTTCTGTAGGTTGTATATTCACTTATGTGGATCTTGATTTCCTTTACATCATTCAAATTTTGTTAATTAATATATGTATCTGCGATAATCTCATTTATTTTAACGGAGAGGGGGTCCAACTTCTTTTATTTCAACATAAAAACAATGAAATTGAACTACATATGGTAGAAAACTAAGTGAATCAAATATTTTATTGATGATTAACACGGTTCACATGTTGGTTCATACAATGCATCGCCCACTCTTATATTTGTAATGATTTGTCTTGAATTCAATTAAATATTGATGGAAAAGAACCATAACTATGTAACCCTATTTCTAATAGATTGACCCCATACAAGCGTATCCAAATTATAAGAAAGCCTATAGAAGCTACAATTGCAGAATTTGCACCCTGCAAATTTCTATGTGTTCAAGTATGTAACTAAATTGTAAATACGATCTATGTAATAAATGCTCAAGTTTCTTTTGGGTCCCAATTCCAATATGACCCCCATGCTTCATTAGCCTATAACTCTCCCAAAAGGATTCCTATGCTTTAAAAAGTGTGACGGTCAACTCAGTTAGAGCGGAATATGAATTAACTAATAATTAACAAAAAAAGTTTTTATTGTAAAATGTACTCCCTCCATCCCATTTTATGTGTCGCCATTTTTTTTGATCCGGCTCCAAAAGAATATATCTTTCCTTATTTGGTAATTATTTAATGGCATCATTCCATTTTATCCTTAGTGGGTCCGACTTTATAAGAGAAGATAATTAAAATGCAACTTCAAGAGGGACAATTTTATAAACTTTACAAAGTCATCATTTATTTCTTAAACTCCGTGCTAGGTTAAATGACAACATATAAAATGGGACGGAGGGAGCAGTTCTCAAGATGTCATTTGGCATAACCTTATGCTAGACTACTTTCCTTATGTGTGTGTGTGTGTGTATGAATTAATTAATAAGCAACAAAATAGGTTTTTATTGTAACATGATAGTTCTCAAGATGTCACTTGGCATAACCTCATGCTAGACTACTCTCCTTTATTTTATATATAGATATGATATAAATATGAATTAATTAATAATCAACAAAATAGGTTTTTACTATAAAGTTCTAGTTCTCAAGATGTCACTTGGGATAACCTCATGTTAGACTACTCTCCTTTATTATATATAGATTTTCTGCATATTTTTATTAATTTTTTGCACATGTTAATGAATTTTCTGCACACTTTAATCAATTTCCTGCATATTTGAACTAATTTCATACATATTTATATTAGTTTCCGACTTATTTATATTAATATCCTGCATACTTAAATTAATTTCCAGCATTTTTAAATTAATTTCCTGAATATTTAGATTAACACCAGCATGTTTAAACTAATTTTCAGTATGTTTAGTTAGTATCTACGTCTAGACACCATACATACAAGTTATGCTATTTTTTTATCATACCTTATAATGGCCATCCAGTAGATATTATGCCTGTAAGTTTAATTATATAAAAATGACTTATTTTTTTTCAGTATGCTTATCACTTAGTTAACTTTAATTAATTAAGAGTCGATATGTGCTACTTGTTAAGTTTCATTTGTTTTGTATGACGCTAATTCGATAGCCTAAGGTTTTACTTATGTCTAGATCTTTATCTAAAATAAACCATTCAATGCCTTTTGGACATTTAGTTGGGACAAGTAGGAATTTTAGGGAAAGTTAGTTTTAACATTTTCTTTAGTGCGCTTCTAGGCTTAATAACAACTTAATAACCAAACTACGTCGGTTGATAGAGGGAAATGATTGAAGTTGATCTAAGCAGAATATGAGAATGCCATCTAAGACATTGTCATTCGTTAATAAGTCAGGCATTGATCTGAATAGGATAAAATCAACCCTTTGTTCAAATCTTCTGAATCAGTCTTTTTTTGAGTATTTTAATTCTTTGGGATAGTTTTGGTAAATTCTTTGACGATATCATTTTTTCATTTCTCTCTCCTCTCTTATCTAGTATCTTTATTTATATTTTTCTTTTCATGAATGCTTTATTGATGAATAAGATCTTTTCTCTAATCCTTTATCACTTAGGCCTATATTAGTTAGATAAATAATTATTTTTCCATTCTTAAATACTTAGTTAATATTAAGTTGATAAAAAAATAATTGACTTTTGTTTATCACGTAGAACTCCCCCACATAACATACGGATTCAGTTGGCATGCATATTTGTAGACATCTAGAGGTGCCTAACACCTTTGTTTCGAGGTAACCTGAATCCTCACCCGATTTTTGATGACATAGACAAAATAATAATAAAATAAGTTTGTAATTAGTTTAGAATGGTTCCCTAACACACCATAATTCGTTAGGTGATGACTCTTCTCTTTTAAAATAACCAAAAAGTTGTCACATTGAATCTCACCTTTTTGAGAAAATGGGGCATATTAATTTAGAACTTTTACTGCTTTGAATTGACAAATTTTTTCCCCTGAAACTAGTGGTTTCTTTGATACCAGGCCCAAACCAGTCCAAAAGAATTACCTACATACAACCTTAATCATTTTTATGATTTTCTTGGAAAGAAAAAAAGTTTGTGCCCAATACAGTTTCATACCAAAAAATGATTGCTTTGATACATTGCGCGTGACTAATATAAGGCAATAATTGTAATGACCCTCTAGGTCATTTTCTATATTTTCTCCTATTTCTGTTGTTTAGAGCTTTCCAATAGTTTCCCCAAGTCATTTATAACTTGATGGAACTGACAGTTTAGTTACTGGTAGTTCATTTGTTATTTAGAGCCAATTCTTGATTTTGAAGCATTCGCTGGTTCAAATTGGCTACCAAGCAAAAATTCAGTAAAATAACCTCATATACAAATTCTGACCCTTCTAATATTTTTGGAACATGGATTTTATGTTAGGCGGACCCTTAGTTTGGGTCTCGAGGCTCCCAAACTCATTTAAGGCTACTGGTTGAAAGTTAAAAAAAATAACCAGTCGGTATGGGATCTGCTTTTCATTGAAACGATCTTGAATTCAAATTTTAACTACGCCATTGAGTTATAAATGTCAAATTTGGTAGAGTAGCATAGTCCATTTGTGTATACAAAATTTTGGATGAATCCCAAGGGGTTAGTAGTGATTTAAAATTTCATTAACTCTCAGCTGGTGCTGGTGCATTGCTTCAACGAAGACTTTGATTGCTTAATAAATCTTCCAAATCTCCAACAAGTATCGCTTAAGTGAAAACTTTTGTCGCTTAAGAGGATAGCTTGATAGCGTAGGCACTGTTGTGTAAGAGACACTTATATCATGTACGTAATATTAGCCCAGGAAGCCAGATATTACGTGGATAATGCACAAGCATTACAAAGTGACCCAAATTTTTTTTAAGTGATACCCGTGTATCTGGGAAGGGTATAAATACCCACTTAGCCTGATTTCTCACGATTTTCATCCGTTCTCTAGAATCTTAAATCCTACATAGTGGGAGTTCTTGGGAGAATCAATTGTGGGTTATTGTGGAGTTTTAATATCATTAATTTACACGATATTTCATTAAATTTGCAAAAATCCCTAAAAGCTAAATCATGGCGATTTATTTTGGCTTTTCTTTAGTGCCCAAATAGGTTAGGTTTACCTTCTTCATAGATTTTGCTTTCTCATAGTATGGTTATCATATTATGCTAGATATAAGGGGGGATTTAGGTGTTCGAGGTATAAATAAGAATATTTGGATTAGTTGAACCATTTAGGCTATCTTAAAATAGTAAATTTGGAGTAATTAGCTTCGTTACTCATGTCTTAGGTGAATTTGGGTTTGTGGTTTAGTTTTAGAATTGGAATGCATTTGTTGCTTAAGTTAGGTGAGATTGTTTTAGTCACTCATGTTAGGGTGGAGTTGGTCTTAGTTGCTTAAGTTAGGGTAAATTACCTTAGTTGTTATTATTTTAGGTGGGATTTACTAGTTGTTCATGTTTGGGAAGGATTACTTTCATAGGGCTATTTATGACTTATTCAAGATCTATAAACGAACTTAGATACATTATCCTAGTTCGAGTAGAATTCGTCTAAACAAAATTCTGGGATTAGAAGTGGATCCCTCTGGCCCACCTTAGGCCAAGGCTTGTGATAAATTTATAAATTTATTTGAGCATATTATACCCTTATTAATGTTCAGTTTAGGACTTTAGGAGAGTGAATATATTTACTGAGTATGTTAGTTAGATATTGAAGAATTAATGCTAATTTCGAGTATCACTAATAATATTGTGTATATACATGATTAAGAATATGATTTATTGATATGACTAATGATGTGGCTTATATATGTATAATTACTGATATGACTTCTAGATATGATTAATGATATGGCCAATCAACATGCTTAATGACTTGTTGTCGATGTGATTAATGATATGACTTATAGATATGATTAATGGCTTATAAATATGATTAGTGGCTCATAGCTATGATATAACCTATCGACATGCTTAATGATATAGTTTTCGTTGTGATTAATGATATGTATTATAGATATGATTAATGGCTCATAAATATAATATGGCCTATCTACATTCTTAATGATATGGTTGTCGATGTTATTAATGATATGGCTTATAGACACGATTAATGGCTTATATATATATGATTAATGGCTGATAGATATGGTATGTCCTATTGACATGCTTAATGATATAGTTGTTGATGTGATTAATGGTATGGATTATAGACATGATTAATGGCTTATATATAATTAATGGCTCAACAATATGATATGGCCTATCGATATGCTTAATAATATAGTTGTCGATGTGACTAATGATATTACTTATAGACATGATTAATAGCTTATAGATATGATTAATGGCTAATAGATATGGTATGGCCTATCGACATGCTTAATGATGTAGTTATCATTGTGATTGATGATATGGATTATAGACAAAATTAATGGCCTATAGATTTAATTAATCGCTCATAGATATGATATGGCCCATCAACATGCGTAATGATATAGTTGTTGATGTGGTTAACGATATGGATTATCAATATGATTAAGGTCTTATAAATATAATAAATGGCCAATGGATATGATATGACTTATATAAATGATAAATAGACATGATTGGTGGCTTATAGATACAATTATTTAAAAAATTTATGATTATGACTAATGCCATAGCTTATAGGCTTGATTATTGACATGACTTAATAGATGTGGTATTGGTATAGTCTATTAGGTTAGTTTATCTGTATGACTTATTGATATGATTCGTTGATAAGGTGTATAAATATGACTCCCGGTTTGAATCGTGCAATTAATAATGATCTTGATAATACGAGTTTTGGTTTAGTCTGGGAAAATGCTTATAATGCTGATGATACTAATTAGTTTCAATTCAAGTCTGACATTAGGAATTATGTATAAAATGATATAGTTCAGATAGATTCTTTGTCATGGAATAATAATTTGGTGGTTTACAACTATTTGGTTGCTTCGTTTTCTTGATTGTACCCTACAGGCTTATGGAGGCCTACATTGGGTTATTTACTTTCCATACTTATTGGCTTATGAGGGCCAATAATGGTATGATCTTTATGTTGTTATCTCATATGCATTCATTTATGTACCTGGGCGAATAATGGTATGATCTTTATGATATTATCTCATATGCATTCATTTATTTACGTACAATGGCATCGGAGCTCATTTTCGATTTTCCTCCTTTTACCTTGACTTAGCTTATTCTATCTTGTATTTTATCGTATTTATATCATGATTCAAATTAGTCGATTGATGATGCCTACTGAGTACCCATGGTTTTGATACTCATACTACACTTCTATACCTTTTTGGTGCAGATCAAAGTACTAGTTGCCGCCACTAATTCGACGTTTGTGTGGGGTTGATTTCAGAGTTAGGTGAGCTCTTGGAGTCGGAGTTACACTTTTTCCTTCTATTAATCTATGTGTAGTGTTTACACTTTGATTCAAATTGTATTTGACTATTTAATACTCATAGTTCATTTGTAGTAGCTCTTGTACTGACATTACTGAGTCTTGGGATGGTTATTGATTTTCTTTCAATCTATTTGACCTTTATGACCGTATTATTGCTATTTAAGTCTTTAATTGTTAAGTTTTGGCTTTTAGGTCATTTTCACTAAGTTAGCCCATTGCATATAGCTTCGATATATGGTTTGGCTTACCTACTAAGGGATAAAGTAGGTGTTATCATGACTCATAAATTGAGTCATGTCAAATTGGTATCAGAGCCTAGGTTTTACCGATATCATTAGTATAAGAGCAAATGTCTTGTAGAGTGCCGCATATCAAAATGATGACGTTTGTTTCTTATCTATAGAAGGATATAGGACATTCTTAAGAGATCTTTACTTCTTTTACTTATTTCATTCTAAGAGTCTGAGTTGGTTTCTAAGCATTTATTTGGTTTCACTCTTTTGTAGATGGCTAGGACACATGCTATTTCTATATGAGACGAGGGTCTCGAAATTGAGCCTAGGGATCTTGACTTTATTCATGGATGACCTAGAGGTCGTAGACAACCTTGAGATGTGTCCCCAGCTAGGAGATATGATAGGGTCCTTTCCCAGATCCTATTCCTACTCCTGAGCTGAATATTCTACTACCCCAGCCAGTGGTGGGCCAGGGACATGCCCAGGCATCACCGGGGTTTATTTGTCCTTCAGTGTTCAGGGATGATTTGGTTTAACTTTTAGGATTGGTTGGTAGTGCACTACCTGATGGTTCTTATTCTACAGAGTTGAGTGGTATTAAAGCGGTGGTGGAACTTATAGCTGCAACTCCTAGAGTTGAAGTCCTTCCAGCATCAGTAGTTGCTCAGCTAGTAGTTTCCCAATCTGCTATTTCTGCTGAGGAGCATAATATGTTAGGTAGATTCTTGAGATTGGCTATGCTAGGTTTTCTGGTGCACCGAGTAAAGATGTGTATGAGTTCTTGATTCTTATGAGGATAGGCTCCGTAATTTAGCCTAGTTGAGACTCGTGGTATAGATTACACTACTTTTCAATTGGACTTAGTATCTCGACAATGATGGAGAGTTCATCTTGGTTCTAGTCTATCCGGATCTACCCATTTAATATGAACCCAGTTCTTTGAGATCATCTTGGAAAGTACATGCCTTGCAGTCTCAGGGATCATTTGAGAGATTTGTTCTCAAGGTTGGAGTAATGCTCTAAGACTATTGTGGAGTATGAGACTCGATTTCACGAGTTGGCTAGGCATGCTATATCTATTCTGGATACTGAGTATAATAGGGTTTGTTGCTTTGTTTGAGGATTGAGACCTCTTCTTCGCATGTCTACACTGAGTTTGGTTGCTCTAGTTAGGTTTTTTTATGAGGTTTTTGATCATGCTCAGCTTGTGGAGCAGATGCATCACGAGGCCCATGGGGGCAGCGACAAGATGACGCAATATTAGGGTAAGTTCAGTAGGAGACGTAGTAGCTCCTGGCCTAGAAGTAGTGGTTTTTAGGGTGGTACCCTCTGCATCAGTTGTATCAACATCAGGGTCAGTTTAGTAAACCTGTTCAGGCTGCATTTTAGATTACAGATGGAGGCCAATCTGGCTCCAGTACGCATCCTGGCCAGGGTCGTGGTTGGACTTTGAGTGGTTTGTCTTCTGGCTAATCTATTTGTGGTGGTTCTTCAGGGTTAGCCAGATTTCTAGTTTTGGGTTTGTGCTTAGGACTTGTTATGGTTGTAGAGCTTTTGGTTATTTCTCAAGAGAGTGCCCCAACCGTGGACAATTATTTCTTCAGCTCAGAGTGTTCCACCTATTAGGGTAGTTTATCCCCTACTAGAGGTGGTATGCATGGTCGTAGGGTTGGTCCCCAAGAGGTCGGTTAGGAGCCTAGCCAGGTGCGGGGTGTGGTCAGTTGTGTTGACATCTAATTTTTGCCTTCCAGGACGAAATTTAATTATGAGTTTCTTTGATTTTAAATTAAATTACAACATTTATTTTATATGGGTTAAAAAACTTTCCAAAATATTTATCTACATAATTTTGTCATTATAAGTTCCTCAAACTAATTTATTTGAAAAATATTTGTTTGATTTTATTTAACCAAGAAACTTGGGATTAAATTGGGTATTAATTTATGTCAAATTACATTTTAATTTTGTCTAACTTATTAAATTTTGCCATGATTGAAATCAGATGGACTATAATGATAATGCAATGGACCAATTGATTTTCAATTTGATCAAATATTAAATAAGATGGCTAAATCCTAATCTAGTAGGGGTTATTGTTGAAATAACCCCCAAAACCTCCTAATTTACCCAACCTCCCTTTCCCATTTCCTAAAATTGGGCCGACTAACAACAATACTCGCCCAACCTATCCAGCCCACTCCTTAAAACCAACCTGTCGGCCTAATTCTTCTCATCCCTTTTCCTTTACCCAACACAGCAGCGATATCAACCTACAACAATATAACAACAGAAGCCAAAACGAATATCAACAATAGCAATTTCATTAAACAACCACAGCAATTTCAAAGCAAGCAACCCAACACCCACAACGAGAAATGACAACATACAAGAACTTTAAATTACGAACCCACCTGACCCATCCAGCTCAGCACAACAATGTTGTACTCAATCATTGTAATTTTTCCAATTTGAAATTTAAATCCGTACGCATTGTACGATTTTTGGCCACCTCAAATCTTATCTCCAATTTGAAGTCCCAAACACACCCCTGCGTTTTCACTCCCACATCTTCAAAATCAGTTTTCCAATTCCAAATTTTTTCCTATAAATACTACTTCGATTTCATGTGGGAGAGGGTTTTTTTAGAATGAAAAAGGGCTAAAATTCTCTACTTGATTAGGATTGGACCTCTGCCCCCAACTTGGAGTTATGAGAATTTGGTTTCGTATTTCATTTTTCCTTATCATTTTTCAAATCGGAAGTAAGTTGGTGAGGTCGTCATCAACTCGTCGTCCCGTTTCACTACCTGGAAAAAGGTAAAAACATTTTTTCCTTTTAAATCCCCTTATTATCTTTTTTTTCTTCATGTAAGTAGTGTGATGGTGGGATTATGATACAGATCAAACTATGAGTGATGAGAAAAAACATAAGCACTAAAGAAGTAATAAAATTGACAAACTGAAAGTAAAAGGATAAAAAGGATAGATGATAGGAAAATAGACACAAGAAGATAACAAAACGACAACCGAAGGGTATATCGAATCCAAAGACCTCCCTTATTGATTACCTATGAGCACCTAACTCTTATGTTGACAAAAAAGGGGGCCTATATCCCATAAACCACCCTTTGTAAACAAGGTTCAACATTGGCTTTTCCAAGCAGTCAATACTCCCAATGGAGTTTTCATGATTTCATCATCATTATTAAACAAAACTAACTAAAAAAATCCCAGCTACCAAGTATCTATAGTTTGGCTAAGTATTACATAATTAGGGTCCAAAATTGACCCAAATGTAAGAAAATGCCCATCAGGGGCTGTTTTGACCCGCTCTTGAAATGCTAGAGCTGATAAAGAATGGATCCAAAGTGCCTTGGGATATTGACCCTTCCAAGGGGATTTTAAGCCCAATTTTAGTCTCCTTCTACCTCTTCAAAGTCCTTTGACCCTACTTAATAGTAATCTTCATCCATGTGGCATCTTTTAATAGCACTAAGGAGTCATCAAGAACCTCGAGCATTATACGTATCTCAGCCAAAGGTTTGAGGCAATTTGCTTTTGTATCATCCTCCTATTTTTGAAAAAATTTTGACCTCGAATCCAAACCATGTAAAACTAAAGAAAAGACAAACAAATACAACATCCTCATCAAATGAGGGTTAAGGTTAGCTCAAATAATCATAGCATCATGCTAAGGTTTTACACACTTAAGATATAACCAAGGATCCTTTGTTATAAATATTAGAAAATAACTGAAAAATGCACAAAAGAGTTGGCTATGGGAATCACCAAGAGCTAAGGAAACCACAAAGATCATAATGGTAACACTAAATCTAAAAGATAAGGATACCTTCACCTTAGGAGCCATAAGACACAATTTCTTCATCACCTCCGTAAGAGACCACATAAAGGATGGGGCCTCAATTGGTTTTAAAGTTCACAAGATCCATATATTATTGTCTTTCAAACAAGTAGACCAACTAATAAGTTCCCTGCCTCTATATAAAGCAAATCCAAGACTTTCATGGATATCATATAAACAAAGAGGTAGTATAGAAAGAAATAAAGTTTAAGAGCATCATCCAATGTGTTATTATCTACAAGAAGGCCATTTTCCTCAAAAGATATAGCACATAATGCACACAAGGATGGAATCAAAACATTTAAGAACATATGACCTTTTTCTTTCAAACAACTTACCTTAAGAAAGATGTCACCAATTGTCCACAATTCACAAAGAAGGGGACCACAAACATGGAATCCATCCAAAGTGCTTTCAAGAGGATAATCTCTCCTTGACCAATAATTAGTGAAACCATGGTCAAGATAGGAAAAACACAATATTGAATTCTCTTGGATCTTTTCTTCACTTCTCTTCTTTAATGAATGCCTATATTTGTTGGAAATTCCTCTCATGCATAACTAGGGTCTATCAAGTGGGTTGTAAATCCCGAAGAAAGAACTTCAATCACAAAGAAGGATTCCAAAATCCTCATCTAAACTTTGCTTGTCAACTATGCCAAGCATCAAGTTGGGTGTGTGGAAAGCACCACATTCAAATTTGTCACCAGGATCAAGTAGATAGAGTGGCCATATACATGGGTATAGACAACACTTTCTTCCCCTAAACACATTACCTAAATTAAAATATATACTCTCCATACTAGCATAAGCATCATCAAAAGCAAATGGAGAGTAGAGAAAGGTATCACTCAAGTTAACTTCAATAATGTTTCCTCATGTATATACTCACTATTAGATTCAATATCATCACCATGATTATTCTCAACAATAGCAGCACAAAAAGTAGAAGAAGAAACAATTTTCAAACAATTGGTACTTTTTTATTCAAGGGAATAATCCTCAAGTATACACATATCACCACTAACATCAAAGGAGTCATTAATCAAGACATCACAAAAATCAAATAGTTCATCCTCATATGTACAAAAGATCACAACCACAAGCATTTTCAAAGGAACAATCACTAATTGGGTTTCTTAAATATTTAAGCAAATCAAAGTTATCATCACCCAATTGATCATTCATTTTCAAAACCTCACATTTGTTTTTCTTAAGAGTACTCTCATTATCTATGAAGAGATTTCCATCCTTAGGATGAATATAGTCACACCATAGTGGATTGTATATAGGTTATAGCCCTCAAGATGAGCTAAACCATTAATATTATTTACACCACTAGGTTTACTAGGACTGATTGTACCATTTTTGAACACGATATTATACTTAAAGAGAGAAGGATAAATCCATGAAAGAGGATTAGAACTTGTAAGTTAACTCTTAATAACACAACTATCAAGTTCTGAAGAAGTTTCAAACACATAACTATCCCTATGAGAAAGAAAAAAAATAGGATATTCTTTAAAGGACATGCTTAGGGTCACTCCTATTTACTTGAACAAAACTTCAACATCATCACTCACTTGAGGTTCATTAGTCACATCACAATCATTCTCAAGTGGTGTACTAGTTTCACCTATAAGTTGGTCAATACAATTTTCATAAGACAATGTACCATCATTCATCACATTGGCTTCAACACTAGGTTGACTCAAATTGATCTTACTAAAAGAGTTAATGAGGTCATCAATATGATCAACTAGTGTTTCTACACTCTCAATGGGTACATTATCAACAAAAGGCAAAGAATTATGAGACTCACATATAGAGTAGCTACTCATACTTATTATGATACTAGCCACACAATCATCATTCACATGTACAAAAATGTAAGAGTTAGCTACTTTACCTTGAATTTATTAAGAATATTCTTCTTTTCCTTGGTATGAAGGTTCTTCATAAGCTGAAGTTGGGTGTATTTATGCATTATAGCATCACTATTCTAGCCTTTTTAACCTTGTTTTAAGGATGTGTGCTACATGGGTTGATAATGATATGAATGTGTATGAAAGTGTTAAAGCATGTGTTTACAATGTTCAATGTGAAGTCCAAACAAGTTTGCACCTAAAACATTTATTTAGAAGTTCAACCCAAAACACTAGAGTTACTAGCTTGAGCTAGGTGCTTGTCTAGTTGATCCCATTGAATTCTAGTGTGTTTAATAAGTTCCTGATATAAGAAAAATCATGAAGATGGATACTTTTTAGTATTTTTGAATGCAACAGAGAGAGTGTACGAGTTGAAGTGTAAAAAAGGCTCTAAAGTTGCCCCTCTATTGCACTCCACGGGCTCCATTTTGTTAATTTTAACACTAAGGGGTACTTTTGTCATTTTGTCTCTTATTGTAATAAGTCTATAACTATAACATGATAGGGTTTTATCTCATTGGTTGTTGAATGTTGATGATAGAACACATCTCCTGAGAGAGAGAGCCTCCCTAGGCCAAAACTAGGACATAAGCAAGTGTGGATTCACTTGTTAATGTGTATTGCTTGGAAACGATGGTGCTTGAGTGGTGGAATCCCTCTCGTGTCTTCGTAAAAGTGTGGTGTTGCTATCGTAAGTTCTAGGGGTCCTTAGATTTAGTATATCTTTGGTTTCTTGGGTGTTATCATAGTGTATGTCTCACTATCTATCTCTACATTTCGTGTGTTAGTTAGTGTTGTTTAGGGAAACCGTTGGTTATTGTTGTTCATGTATCTTTTAACCGTTTGTTGTTGTTATTATCCTTATCATATTTTTGTATATCTTTTTGTGTTCATCACGTTTTAGTTGCTGTTTTGGTGTATAAATACACCTTGTTTCCTTGTATTCTTGTGTTGTAGTTGTTTGACCGAAACTAGCTCTCAAAGGGGTCCTCGGATTCCTATTGATTTGTGAACTATTTTGAGCCTTTTCTTGTGTTCCTTGGTCTTCTTGTATCATTTCGATACTTTTGAGTATTTTGAATGCAACAGACATAGTGTACGAGGTAAAGTATAAAAAGGGCTCCAAAGTCACCCCTCTAGTGCACTCTATGGGCTCCATTTTGTTTATTTTAACACTAAGGGGCACTTTTGTCATTTTGTCTCTTATTTTAATTAGTCTATATATAGTAAATATTAGGGTTTTAGCTCATTGGTTGTTGAATGTTGATGATAGAACACATCTCTTGAGAGAGAGAGACTCCTTAGGCTGAAACTAGGACATAAGCAAGCGTGGATTCACTTGTGAATGTGTATTGCTTGGAAACGATGGTGCTTGAGCGGTGGAATCCCTCTTGCATCTTCATAATAGTGTGGTGTTGTTATCGTGAGTTTTAGGGGTCCTTAGATTTAATATATCTTTGGGTTCTAGGGTCTTATTGTAGTGTATGTCTCACTATCTATCTCTATATTTCATGTGTTAGTTAGTGTTGTTTAGGGAAACCGTTGGTTATTGTTGTTCATGTATCTTGTAACCATTTGTTATTTTTATTATCCTTGTCATATTTTTGTGTATATTCTTTTGTTCATCACGTTTTAGTGGCTGTTTTGGTGTATAAATACACCTTGTTTCCTTGTATTCGTGTGTTGTAGTTGTTTGACCAAAACTAGCTCTCAAAGGGGCCCTCGGATTCCTCTTAATTTGTGAATTGTTTTGAGCCTTTTCTTGTGTTCCTTGGTATTCTTGTATCATTTGGTATCAAACCCTAGTTTGATTTTGTTCCTACGAAGTCAATCTTGGGTTTGCTACTTTGAAAATCAGAAAAAAATTGTTGAAAACTGAAAATTCCAGAAAAAAGAACAATTTGTCCGTGTTGTGTTATTGACTGAAATTTGTGTTCTTGTTGTGTCTTAGCCAAGAGTTTTACTTGTCTTTGTTGTCTCTAAGTGTTAGTTTTGTTCCTCACTAACAAATTGAGTCTATATCTTGATTTGAGCTTACGTTTGTTGTAGTTTTCACCTTGTCCTCGTGATGTTATTGTTGTTCTAAGCTTGGCTTTGTGTTGTTGTTGTGGATTTGGATTTGGCCGTTGGATGCTGTTGATTTTTCTTGAAGTTTGTTGTTGTTCTTGGGGAATGTTGTTGTATTTCTTGATGTTCTTCACAACCTTTATGTCTTGTTAAAATAAAGTGTTTATTTGATCCATAAAGGTGAAGAAAAAAGGGGGTGTGACATGTTAGTCTTGAAAGACACTACAACCACCAAAGACTTTATCAACCATTTTCCAACAACTTTCCTTAAAACAAGGGATCTTGTCTTGTGGGACTAGTAAAGTCAAATCTCGCCCTTTGAATTTGAAAAGTTGAAAGGTTACAAGACTTTACTTTCCTTCAAATATCAAGTCATCCATTACAAAAGATTATGTAAAGATTAAGACTTCAAGTGATGAACAAATTGTGTGGGCCGTGACCAATTATAAATTGCCACGTCACCATATATACTGTTCATGCAACAAATTTTGGCTCAAATTTTGATCTTCTAGTTTCAATTTGTTGTTCTTTAGTTTTGTTTGTTGATTCCAAAACTAATTTACAAACTAGTGAGCATTTACTAGATTGTAAATTAGTTTTTGAAAGTTGTTCTTTATGTCTACGTTACTTTGTATGTCTTTGTCCTTTTTTTTGAGTCATTGTAAACATTTGCTTCACCTCTCAACACCTCCCGGAGTACAAAAAATCTTACAATAATTGTGAAATTAAAGTGTGAGGAATCCAAGAAGCAAAGAAATAAAGGGAGAGTGTGTGGACCTTTCTTGTACAACTAATTTGTTTGTGTTTTGTAAGTAACTTCTTGGCTACAAGGAAAAACAATGTTCCTAGTGCCAACTTGGACGGGATGAAACTCAATTGAGCCGAATAAGATTGACGACAAATCTCAAGATGGAGAGAAAGCTGAGGTGCAAAATGAAGAGGTTTGCTGAGACTTGAAGTTGTTATGTCCTTGGTTTCTTCTTATTTTGTGGACTATTTTGAGAGCCATTTTCATTTGGTTTGTGACATGAATTTGAGGTCAAATTCCTCTCAAGATGGAGAGGATGATACAAGCATAATCATGAAGATGGACACTTTTGAGTATTTTGAATGCAACAGCCAGAGTGTACGATTGAAGTGTAAAAAGGGCTCCAAAGTCGCCCTTCTAGTGCACTCCATGGGCTCCATTTTGTTCATTTTAACACTAAGGGGCACTTTTGTTATTTTTTATCTTATTTTAATAAGTCTATAAATAGAACATGTTAGGGTTTTAGCTCATTGGTTGTTGAATGTTGATGATATAACACATCTCTTAAGAGTGAGAGAGCCTCCCTAGGCCGAAACTAGGACATGAGAAAGTGTGGATTCACTTGTGAATGTGTATTGCTTGGAAACAATGGTCTCTGAGTGGTGGAATCCCTCTCTTGTATTCGTAAGAGTGTGGTGTTGCTATCGTAAGTTTTAGGGGTCCTTAGATTTAATATATCTTTGGGTTCTTGGGTCTTATTGTAGTGTGTGTCTCACTATCAATCTCTACATTTCATGTGTTAGTTAGTGTTGTTTAGGGAAACCGTTGGTTATTGTTGTTCATGTATCTTGTAACCATTTGTTGTTGTTATTATCCTTATCATATTTTTGTCTATCTTCTTGTGTTCATCACGTTTTAGTGTCTGTTTTGATGTATAAATACACCTTGTTTCCTTGCATTCTTGTGTTGTAGTTGTTTGATAGAAACTAGATCGCAAGGGGGTCCTTGAATTCCTCTTAATGATACAAGAAGACCAAGGAACACAAGAAAATGCTCAAAACAGTTCACAAATCAAGAGGAATCCGAGGACCCCTTTGAGAGCTAGTTTCGGCCAAACAACTACAACACAAGAATACAAGGAAACAAGGTGTATTTATACACCAAAACAGCTACTAAAACGTGATGAACCCAAGAAGATAGAAAAAAATATGATAAGTATAATAACAACAAGAAACCGTTACAAGATACATGAACAACAATAACCAACGGTTTCCCTAAACAATACTAACACATGAAATGTAGAGATAGATAGTAAGACATACACTACAATAAGACCTAAGAACCCAAAGATATATTTAATCTAAGGAACCCTAGAACTTAAGATAGTAACAACATACTCTTACGAAGACACGAGAGGGATTCCACCGCTCAAGCACCTTCGTTTCCAAGAAATACACATTCATAAGTGAATGCACACTTGCTCATGTCCTAGTTTCAGCCTAGGGAGGCTCTCTCTCTCAAGAGATGTGTTCTATCATCAACATTCAACAACCAATGAGCTAAAGCCCTAACATGTTCTATTTATAGACTTATTACAATAAGAGACAAAATGATAAAATTACCCCTTAGTTATAATGAACAAAATGGAGCCCATGGAGTGCAATAGAGGGGCAACTTTGGAGCTCTTTTTACACTTCAACTCGTACACTCTGTCTGTTGCATTCAAAATACTCAAAAGTGTCCATCTTCATGATTGTGATTTTATCTTCCTCTCTATCTTGAGAGGAATTTGACCTCAAATTCATGGCAAAAACCAAATGAAAATGGCTCTCAAAGCAGTCCAAAAAATAAGAAGAAACCAAGGACATAACAACTTCAAGTCTCGGCAAACATCTTCATTTTGCACCTCAGCTTTCTCTCCATCTTGAGATTTGCCATCAATCTTATTCGGCTCACTTGAGTTTCATCCCCGACTAAGATAGCCCTAGGAACATCGTTATTCATTGTAGCCAATAAGTTACCTACAAAACACAAACAAATTAGTTGTACAAGAAAGGTCCTCACAATCTCCCTTTATTTCTTTGCCTCTCGGATTCCTCACACTTTAATTTCACAAGTGTCGTAAGCTTGCTTGTACTCCGGAAGGTGTTGAGAGGTGATCCAAATATTTATAATGACTCAACAAAAAAGACTAAGACATACAAAGGAGCATAGACACGAAGAACGGTTTTCAAAACTAATTTACAATCTAGTAAATGTTCATTAGTTTGTAAATTAGTATTGGAATCAATAAACGAAACTAAAGAACAACAAATTAAAACTAGAAGATCAAAATTTGAGCCAAAATTTGTTAAATGAACAGTATATATGGTGACGTGGAAATTTAAAATTGGTCATGGCCCACACAATTTGTTCATCACTTGAAGTCTTAATCTTTACATAATTATTTGTAATGGATGACTTGATATAGCAAGGAAAGTAAAGTCTTATAACCTTTCAACTTTTCAAACTCAAAGGGTGAGATTTGACTTTACTAGTGCCACAAGTCAAGGTCCCTTGTTTTAAGGAAAGTTGTTGGAAAATGGTTGATAAAGTCTTTGGTGGTTGTAGTGTCTTTCAAGACAAACAAGTCACACCCCCTTTTTCCTTACCTTTATGGATCAAATAAACACTTTATTTTAAAAAGACATAAAGGTTGTAAAGAACATCAAGAACTACAACAACATTCCACAAGAACAACAACAAACTTCAAGAACAACCAACAACATCTAACTTCCAAGTCCAAATCCACAACAACAACACAAGGAGAAGCTTGGAGCAATAATAACATCACAAGGCCAAGGTGAAAATTACAACAAATGTAAGCTCAAATCAAGATATAGACTCAATGAGTTAGTGAGGAACAAAAATGACACTTAGAGACAACAAAGACAAGTAAAAGTCTTGGCTAAGACACAACAAGAACACAGATTCCATCCAAGAACACAACACGGAAAAATTGCTCTTTTTTTCTGGAATTTTCAGTTTTCAACAATTGTTTTTTCTGATTTTCTAAGTAAAAAATGCAAGATTGACTTCGTAGGAATGAAATCAAACTCGGCTTTGATACCAAATGATGCAAGAAAACCAAGGAACACAATAAAAGGCTCAAAATAGTTCACAAATCAAGAGGAATCCGAGGACCCCTTTGAGAGCTAGTTTCGGTCAAACAACTACAACACGAGAATACAAGGAAACAAGGTGTATTTATACACCAAAACAGCCACTAAAATGTGGTGAACATAAGAAGATAGACAAAAATATGATAAGGATAATAACAACAAGAAACGGTTACAAAATACATGAACAGCAATAACCAACGGTTTCCCTAAACAACACTAACTAACACGCAAAATGTAGAGATAGATAGTGAGACATACACTACAATAAGACCCAAGAACCCAAGATATATTAAATCTAAGGACCTCTATAACTTAAGATAGCAACACCACACTCTTATGAAGATACGAGAGGGATTCCACCGCTCAAGCACCATCGTTTCCAAGCAATACATATTCACAAGTGAATCCACACTTGCTCATGTCCTAGTTTCAGCTTAGGGAGGCTCTCTCTCTCAAAAGATGTGTTCTATCATCAACATTCAACAACCAATGAGCTAAAACCCTAACATGTTCTATTTATAGACTTATTACAATAAGAGACAAAATGACAAAAGTGCCCCTTAGTATTAAAATGAACAAAATGGAGCCCATAGAGTGCAATAGAGGGGCGACTTTGGAGACCTTTTTACACTTCAATTCATATACTCTGTCTGTTGCATTCAAAATACTCAAAAGTGTCCATCTTCATGATTATGCTTGTATCAGTTTCTTATGGTTTAAATGTATGATTATGAGTGAAATAACTTGTAAGTAGTGAGAAAAGTTCATTTTGAGTGAGTGTACAGATGAAGCAATAAGTCAAAGATCAATGCGAACTAGCCTAGTTTAGCTCTTTTTTTTATTCATCGTTATGAATAGTTTGTTTTGTTTGTCTCCTAATTCATTTGGTGTGAGTTTGTAGGATTCTTTGGGATATGAATATGATGATATTTTGATGTTAAGAAGTCTTAAAATCCATAAGAAAGACACCATAAGACAAGGGACTAAGAGGGGAAACTTAATACTTAACCAATTCGGAGAGCAACTTCTAGAGTTTCTGGGTGATATTAAGGCGCCACCCCACCTGGAGCAGGGCTACGAGCAGGGTGAAACCTTTCTTGGAGCGGTGCTCTAGCCAAGAATCATCCGTACCTGGAGTAGGGATATATCCAGGGCGATGCCCTACCCATTCCCAGGCTCAATAACTAATAGTTTCCAACTCCAACATAAACTTGGCTTACTCCTATACTATAATACATGTTATATCACGTTATTACATATCTTTTGGACATATTTTGGAGATCAAGGGGATGATACAACTTCATAATTAGGATTTTATTATTTTAATTTAGTTCATTCATGTTTTTAGTCATTAATTAACAATTTGTGATTACCATTATGACTATGCGTGGCAAACGCCCTTTTCGGGGTTGAAGCCAAGAACATGAGTACTATAGTTTTACATTGAATTTTTTTAACTTTAATTATCATTATTGGTTGCTTGTTTATTATTTTTATAACTATTTTAAGGATTCAAGACCTTTAGAATTCATCAATTGTCTACCTTTGGATTCACTTGATTCACATGTATGATGATAACTTTAAGGAACTTAAGTGAACTATTACATCCCTGCTCAACAATGCAGTTGCAAGTTTCAAGTTAGGTAAAGGATTAAAGGTTGGGAAACTATAATCATGCAATTAACCGTACGAATCAAAAACCAAGATAAGCAAGCTAACAAATGAAATTCAATACATAGTATAATTTTTTAAAGTGCTTCAACCCTAGGTTTTATCCTATTGATTATTTCAAGGTCTTTATTTATGCATTGTTTACTTTAATTGCAAAAGTAGAAACTCTCTTTTTGGTTACACTTGGATCAATTGAATCTAAATTGTGAACTAAAATAGAATTATTGTTGAATCAAGTCTTTGTGGGATTGATACTTGGCTTCTTGAAGGCCACTTTACTACTTGATAAGACCACGTACACTTGCGTGTGTGCTTGGGCACTGCCATAAGCCTTGGAAGTCTATAAGATTTCCCTCATCGAATCTTCAAAGGGAATCTTCTCTTTTGGTTATTGTTCTCCTCTGCTTGCCATGTTGGTACCTACATACATTATAAAGCTTAGTATACCGTATTGGCATATGGGTATCCCTCATAAGCTCTTTCAAGGAACTCCACATTACACCAGATTTCCTTATGGATTTCCACCATAATGTTGTTGGGCCTTAAATATGTTAAGGGTAAATGTAACTCTTTTGACTTCGCTCATATCATAATCCATAAAGATCCTTTCAAATTCCCATTCCTAATTAAGATATTCTTTAGGATCCGACTATCATACAAAGATGGGGAGTGTAGAAAGATATTGACTCCTATTATACCCTCCATATCTACCTTGTTTTCTATTTCTATATGTTTGGACACTAGGATAAGAAGAGTAAGATACGGTAGCCCTAGGTTTTGGAGATGCACACTCTTTCATTCCTATGGAGGAACCTCTAGTAGAGTTAGTATAACAATTTATATTGATTCAACATCCTTATGTACATTCTCACCATGCTCCTTACAATATCAATAAATGAAAGGGTTATACCTTACACCACCTCTAGGCTCAGAGTGGGAAATGTAATAATTATCACATGCCCCATATTCCTCATAAGAACCTTCACAAGGTTCTTCATCATCTCTATACTCACCATAATAAATAGGGTCATCACTCATCTTATACTCTCCTTCAGAGTAGTGTCCCTCATTTTCATCCATATCTTCACAATGGATATATTCATAGCCCCCATAATCTCTATCTTTTTCATAGCCATAACTATATTCAACACAATCAGAGTCTCCTATGTCATAGTCACAATTGTTTGAGGCTATCAAAGTCATGCTTCATTATATTGCCTTGTAACTACAAAATGAACTAATAAGATTAGTATTAAATCTCCTCACCAATACTCATATGAATCACACCTTTGAGATCCTCATAATTAGGGTGTCAAATGTTGAAAGTTGCTTATACTTTGGTGGTCAAAAAAGTGTCAATATGTACTTATAGATGAGTGGATTCTTGTTTGAATGACTCAAAATAAAAATTACTTAAGGACTTGAATCAAGAAATCACAACGCATTGAATAAGAGAAAAGCATGATATAAATTAGACGATAAAAGAAATGGGACTCAAGAACTAATCAATCAACTTAGTAGATGAATTACTAGTTGTTGAGTATTTTAAGAATAAAAAGACAAGTTTAGTACTAAATAAAATTAAACTAAGGAATCAAACCTTGAAAAAATGGAATTTGAAAGCTTTAAATGTGTTTGGAGACTTGATTGGCCTTGGAGAAGTGTTGATCTATGATAGGGAACTACTTTAGAAAATGGGGTGCATCCCCAACACACCTTGTATGCAGCTGGATTTCCTCCTACTGGTTTGAAATGCGTTTGGGATGCTGCAATAGCTCCAACACTGGTCAAGGGAAGATGGGGCGCAGATCAATGCTCAGCCCTCTTGGAATGGCTTTTTTGCCCCTCTATTGGTCCCCCTTTATCCTTTTTTCTTGGAATATCCTTGCAATCTTTGTAGTTGATTTTGTAAAAACTCTTTTAAAACCTTTTTCCCCATATTTTTAGATCATACAAGCAATTTTCTAAAAAAATCAACTTGAAGATAACACGTTCTCCAAGAATACCAAGAACACCAATTTTTCCTAACTTCTCCGGAGCTCGAAATGAGTTGAAATATTGAATGTAGGCATTTTTCAACCTTATAAATTCATTACAAACATTATTTAGCTCAAATTATTCACCACTGTCTTTAGATTTTCAATCCATTTCAAATTTCATCAAACCAAGCTTCCAATGATAGTAGAAGGCTCAATTTCACTCAGATTTAGATCAAATTTGATTTATAGACTCGTATAGTTTTAGAAAACACAAATATAATAGTAGAAACACAAGAAAAAACAAAATCAAAAACTCAAAATTTGACTAAGAATAAAAATATAAATAGTGACTTTTTTATGATATTTGATTTTTCAAGACGATTAGACCTAAGATGACTTGTGTCTAATAAGAACCATATTCCTCATAAGAACTATCACAAGGATATTCATCATCTATATACTCACCATCATAACTAGGTTAATCATTTATATCATGTTCTTCTTTGTATTAGTATCCCTCATTTTCATCCATATCTTGATTGTGGCTATATACATAGCCTCCATAATCTCTGTTTTCTTCATAGCCATAACTATCTTCACCACAATCATAGTCTCCTATGTCATAATCACAATTTTTCTGAGGCTATTGAAGACATGCTTATTTATATCACTTTGTACCTACAAAATTAACAAACAATATTAGTAGTAAAGCTCCTCACCAACACTCGTATGAATCTAACTTTATGATCCTCACAATTAGAGCGCCGAATGTTGAAAGTTGCTTATACTCCAGTGGTTAATAAGGTGTCAATATATACTTTTAGTTGGAGTGGATCTTGTTTGAATGACTCAATATAAAAATTACTTAAGAACTTGAATCAAGAAATCACAACGCATTGAAAAAAAAGAAAAGCTTGAAAGAAATTGGACAATGAAAGAAATGGGACACAAGAACTAATCAATCAACTTAGAAGATGAATTACTTAGTTGTTAAGTAGTTTAAGAATCAAAATATGTGTTTAGGAATCAAGAAAATGAAGCTAAGGAATCAAAAATTGAGCCAAATGGAATAAAAAGCATTAAATGTGTTTGGAAGCTTGATTTTCCTTGAAGAAGTGTTGATCTGCATTGGGGACCTACTTCAGCGGGTGAGGCGTATCCCCAACACACCTTGGATACAACTGGATAGACCCCTACTAGTTTGATATGCATTTAGGATTTTGTAGTAGCTCCAACATAGATCAAGGGTAGATGGGGAGCAGATCAGCCGCCCAACCCTCTTGGAATGACAATTTTGCCCCTTTATTGATCCCCTTTATCCTCTTTTCTTAGAATATACTTGTAATCTTTGTAGATGAATACAAAAAAACACTTTTAACACCTTTTTCTTTCTTATTTTTAGAACAAACAAGCAATTTTCTAAAAAATTCAACTTGAAGATAGCACACTTCTCCAAGAACACTAGAAAAAAAACAATTTTTCCTAACTTCTTCCTCGAAGCTTAGAATGAGTTAAAAGTTTGAATGTAGACACTTTTCAACCTTATAAACTTATTATAAACATACTTTAGCTCAAATTATTCACCTGAAACACCTTGGGTTTTGAAACCTTAGAAAATTTCCTAGATTTTTGGTTTTTGGACAAGATACGATAAGGGGATATGGGTCGTATACTAGGTTATGGTTGGTAAGTATTAGTTGTACACTGAATTGTATTTTTTGGTGGGTTGTATTGGTTTCCTTAATGAGTACGACTTGGTTTGGTATGAGTCATATGGTGGTTAACGGGTCATATGGTTGGGTTTTCCTTCACTTAATCATAGACTTAGTAAACTAACTTCGGTCTGAGTATGAGTGGCTCACCATGGGTCGTGATATAGGGTATGAGTCATATTGTCCCACTCATATATTGGACAGTGTTAACTCTTCTTGGTATGGGTATGGGTTAAGGGTCTTAGTCGTACCCTTGGGTATGGTTTGTATTGTATGGTCGTATGTTGACTATTGTTCGGGTTTAAGGGGGTTTAGGGTACTAGTGATGGGTACCACTCATATTGGAGGGCATGATTGGTATGGTTGAGTCGTACCCATCTACAGGGATTTTATACAGTTAAATTACGTGTTATCTAGACATTTTCCCTTTTAATGTGTTAGGACCCCACCACCTATATCACACTTGGGAGGTCATTTGCCCTATTATTCTAATCTAAAACATTTAAAAACACTCTTTAATTCCCTCTAAAGCTATTGGGTAAAGAAAGGCTAGGGTTAAATTTAGAGGAGTAATTTGAGGCTTGTTTGGATGATTTCTCTCTGTCATCTTCATAATATAAGGACAGATACTTCTCCCTCACTATTAGTTACAACCAAATTCATGATTTATATAATATCTTCATGGAATGATTACTATATGGTTTTGGGGTTTTCAAATATATATCGGGGTTTTGGTATTAAATGCTTGCTTATGGTTTTCCCAAGCTTTAATTATGTATTTGCAAGGTTTAATAGTGCTTTGGACAATTGGTTGCAAAGGAATGGTTAATTGATAATTGGAATTGGTTTTGGAAACATTATGCCCCCAAAATGTTTGATATAATGCCTATGATAATGCTTTTACTATATTATTGAAATTTTAGTGGAACTATTACACTTATGGTTTAGTAACGTTACCTTAAATGGCATAAAAGGTTTAAATAGTTTAGAATGGTTAGATGGTAAGGTATGGTGGTCATGGATATGGTTAATTAAACATCCTTATGAGTTATAAGAGAGTCCTCTAAGTAAACATGTTAATGAACAACTTATAGGGTACATGGGATTCCCCCAATCAAACTTAATAATGGAACGCTTGTGGGGTACATGGGAATCCTCTAAGTTAACTTGATAAGATAATCTATGGATACATGGGTATTCCTTTACATAAAAAGGTTGGATTAGGACATTGTTGCAAGTTATAGTCGGTATGATGATACCACTACTTATAGTCTTGGTTAATGATAATGGAATAATGGTTTCATTGGTTGGAAATGGTTTTAATTAGGTCATAATGGCGGGGTGTGATAGCTAACTATGAAGCTATTTTCCTACATGAGGGGTTGGTCATAGCGGCCATATATGATACTAGGAGGTACATGGGAATCCTCTACACTATACATATGTATTATGGAGAGCGAAGGGTACTTGGGAATCCCCTACTCTTATGGTATCTCCGGTTCATACAAATACATGCATCAAGGCCTATTCAAAGGGTTACACTTGACCCATATATCCCGTGGGTGGATATAGGACAGTTAAGCTACACATACCCAAGTTAATGATTTTAAAGGCATGCTAAACCTGATTCCCTTTCTCGGCATGGTTATATAAGTATTTGTGGTTTGTATGCATATGGTTCTTTACTTGTTTTTTTTGGTAGTATTATTTTATCATTATCTTGAGTACTTTCTAGAGTTCACCCACTAAGCCATCCTCGAGTTTTTATTTCCCTACATGCTGCAGGGACCTTCCATTCAATTCCTTCTTCTTAGTGATCAGATTTCGGGATCAGCTTAGTTGGATCATCACTCTGTTTAAAATGGCATGTTATATTTTAAATGGGTAATTCAAATATGTCTGACCATCTCATCATTTAAAATGGAATGTTACATTTTAAATAGGTCGTCCGCCTTTCAATGAGACACATCGGACCATAACTCCATTCAAAGTGACATGTTACATTTTAAATGGGTTGTCCTTCTTTCCGTGAGACACGTCGGATCGTCATTCCATTCAAATTGGCATGTTATATTTAAATGGGTTGTCTGCCTTTCAATGATACACTTTGGACCATCACTCCATTCAAAGTGGCATGTTAGATTTTAAATGGGTCACCTGCCTTTCAATGAGGATGTTGGATAATCACTCCATTCAAAGTGGCATATTACATTTAAATGGGTCATCCTCCTTTCAATGAGACACATTGGATCGTCGCTCCGTTCAAAGTGGCATGTTACATTTTAAATGGGTCATCCGTATTTCAATGAGACATGTTGGACCAACACTTTTTTCAATGTGGCATGTTATACTTAAATGGGTCGTCTACCTTTCAATGAGATAAGTTGGACCGTTACTCCATTCAAAGTGTCATGTTACATATTAAATGGGTTGTCCGCCTTTCAATAATACACGTTGGACCATCACTACGTTAAAAGTGGCATGCTACATTTTAGATGGGTCATTTTTCTTTCAATGAAACACGTTGGACCATTACTCAATTCAAAGTGGGATGTTAACTTTCAAATAAGTCTCACACCTTTCAATGAGATAGTTGGACCATCACTTCATTTAAAATGACATATTACATTCAAAATAGGTCATTTACATTTCAATGAGACACATTCGACCATCACTCTGTTCAAAGTGGCATGTTACATTTTAAATGGGTCATCCTTCTTTCAATGAGACATGTTAGACCGTCACTCCATTCGAAGCAGCATGGTACATTTTAAATGGGTCATCCACCTTTCAATAAGAAATATTGGACCATCACTCCGTTCAAAGTGGTATGTTACATTTCAATGGGTCATCTACCTTTTAATGAGACACGTTGGACCATCACTCAATTCAAAGTGGTATGTTACATTTTAAATTGGTCGCTTGTCTTTCAATGAGACATGTTGGACCGTCATTCCATTCGAAGTAGCATATTATATTTAAATGGTCGTCCACCTTTCAGTGAGACATGTTGGACAGTCACTCCATTCAAAGTGGAATGTTTCATTTTAATGGGTTGTCCACCTTTCAATGAGACACATTGACCATCACTCCATTTAAAGTGGCATGTTACATTTTAAATGGGCCATTTGCCTTTCAATGAGACACATTGGACCGTCACTCCATTCAAAGTGGCATGTTACATTTTAAATGGGTCGTCCGCCTTTCAATAAGACACGTTATATTGTCACTCCATTCAAAATGGTATGTTACGCTCAAAATAGGTCATCCATATTTTAATGAGACTCGTTGGACCATAACTCAGTTTAAAGTGGCATGTTACATTTAAAATAGGCCATCCTCCTTTTAGTGAGACAAATTGGATCATCACTTTGTTCAAAAGGACATGTTACATATAAGTCATTCACCTTTTATAGGTACATGTTGGGTTGTCACCCAATTCAAAGTGGCACAATACTTTTAGAATAGGTTGTGCAAATTGGTTCATCAACTATCTCAGCATAGTATGTTTAAACAGGTTTGCACCAATTTATGTTTGTGCATGCTACATTTATAACTAACTATTTGCTTGATATATTATTGAGAGCATCCTAAAGGATGAAATTCTCAAATCAAAATCCTAGGTGTGGCGAACTTCAAAAAGGACATAGTACAACGTTAAAGTTTTTCTTAGCATCGAACTGACACATAGTTCGAAGAGGAATATCAAAACCTTTGGATGTTATATGAAGGAAGACTTCTACCTCCATCAAGCCACACCTCTTTGAGAAGGTATGTGGTATACTTTGGGATATTCTAGTTTCAGTTTCACTTTTAGGAATTTATAAAATCATATTGGATCTTCAAATTCAGGTGATAAGGCACTTAGAGTTTCCAAAATTATGTCTAGGTAAATTATTGCCTATGGATGTGAAGGATACAACAATCATAGTTAAGAGGTTACATTCCTCTTTTCCATAAGCTCAAATAACTTATCACTCATCCCAAGCAAAAAATCATCTAAAATAAAAGACTATCTTTTTTACCAACCGAGTCGAACTATAACAATTCTGATTTCGTAAATCATTAAGATATGTAGCCTAACTCTGTATTGAAAACTGGACTACATTTCAACCTCTCCCCAATCCTCTTATTCCTAGATTTTTGGTTTCTCCAATGTTTAAAAACCAAAATAGCTTGTGAATTCTGTAAAAATCATGCTTTAAGTCAAGATTTATGAACTACAAGTGGACTTAATTATCATGTAACCTGAGGTATGTAGGAAGCCCGATACCGATATCCATTCATAACTCCCTAAACACTCGTGCAAAAACCAACCCCTTTTGCAAAATGAATCTGTGGTCGGACAAAAATTAGGAAGGTCAAACTTTCTTTTCTCAGGGTTACTTGAATCCACCCTACTCAAAGAGAGGGGGCAGTTGATAAAACCTAATTTTTGTTCCAAAATATTTATTTACATAATTATGTCATTATAAGAAGCCATTATATGTTTTCATATCCATATATACGAGATCATATAATTTTGTTACTTGAATAATTATTTTCCCAAAAAAATCAAATTTTAATCAAGGGTTATCTTGAAAATTAATTCAAATGGGTAAAATCTTGACTCAAAACGAGTTTGTCCACAAAATGATTTATTTGAAAAATATTTATTTGATTTTATTTAACCAAGAAACTTGGGATTAAATTGGGTATTAATTTATGTAGAATTACATTTTAATTTAGTCAACTTATTAAATTTGGCCATGATTGAAATCAAATTGGCCACAATGACAATGCAATGGATCAATTGATTTTCAATTTGATCAAAAATTATATAAGATGGGTAAATCCTAATTTTATTGGAGTTATTGCTGAAATAACCCCAACACCCTCCTAGTTTACCCAACCCATTTCCTACTTCCTAAAATTGGACCGACTAACAACAACAACACCCCAACCTGTCCAACCCACTCTTTAAAATTGACACAACGACCCAACTCTCTCATCCATTTCCCTTTACCCAACATAGAAACGACTTCATCCTACACCAATATATCACCAGTAGCTAAAATGAATATAAATAATAGAAATTTCATCAAACAACAACAAAAATTTTAATCGACAGTGATCCATCACCCATAACAAAAAATAACAACACCCAATAATATTAAATTACAAAACTCGACCTGACCCATCAAACTCAGCACAACAACGTTACACTCAATCATTAGAATTTTTCAAATTTTAAATTTAAATCTATACAAATTTCACGATTTTCGGTCGCCTCAAATCTTATCTCGAATTTGAAATCCCTAAAAACCTTCTAAATTTTCACTACCAAATCATCGAAATCAGTTTTAATTACCAATTTTCCCTATAAATACTACTTCGATTTCACTGTGGGGGAGGGTTTTTCCAAATAAAAGAGGGATAAAATTATCTACTCAGTTAGGATTTGGACTTGTTTCCCCAACCTAGAGTTATGAAAATTTGGGTCCAAGTTTCATTTTGCTTGTTATTTTTCAAATTAGAAGCGAGTTGGTGAGGTTGTCGTCAACTCTTTATCCTATTTTGCTTCCTGGAAAAAGGTAAATACATGTTTTCTCTTTTAAATTCCCTTATTATCTCTGTTCTTCTTCATGAAAGTACCATAATGTTGGGATTATGTATTATACTTTTCAAAAGCCATACGTTTTGTGCTTAATTTCTTGAGTTGATATTTTATTTGTTTTGATTTGGCAACTCTTTATTTTTGGCATTATGATGTTTTCTTTCAGCATTAATCTATAGTTCTGTTTAGTTTAAATGATTGTTTTGTTTTAGTTTGGCTCACCATTTTTTTCTTCTAATCAAAATATTCATGTGTTGAAAGTCGAGGTCTTAAGGTGTGTTAAACAAACTCTTTGAATTTGTTTCTCTTTTAAATTAATCCTTCCAAATAATAAGTTTGAATCTTTGGGATTTACCTTAAATTTTAGTTCCTCCTGAAGTTTTTTGAGAAATTAAAAGGTATGGTTTGATTAGTTTTTAGTAAGTAATGGCCTAAGTTATTTACGAGTTCATTGTATTTTAAAACATAGTCTTTTGTTTTTATCATGTCATCTATTTAGTAAACATAGTCTTTTGTCTTTACCATGTCATCTATTTAGTTTCTATTAGCTGGTGAGATAAAGATTTTATTTTGGGAAAGTCATGAGGGATTCACATCCTCAAAAATTTTGTTCTATTTGATGATTAATAAGTTTTCTTTGCAATGGTCTTGAATATCAAATCTATTTTCTTTTATTTCCTTGTCAGCCCTCTAAGTATCAATATCTATTTTTCTTACTGATGTGGCAACGAGTTAGCACAACGACACATTATGCCTCGAGTCTTTAGTAGGACTCATTGTTACTGGGGAAAAATTTGAGTCCCTCACTTAAGTGGAAATGACTCGAACATAATAACTTGTTACGTTAGGTAATGACCCATTGCTTGAGTCGTTGTCACTGGCAATTTGATAGGCCCTTAGGAAATTTTTCATAACTTCTGGTCATAAAATTAGATTAAGGAGACACTTTGGAAAGATAATTTAATGGCCTATCGTTTGATGGGTCTACAGCTTAAAAACTTTGGGTTTTACAATATCTCCTCTTGGGGATCATTCCTCCTTAAATGAAACTAACTAAGCTGAAATACTAGGGAAAAGCTGAGATTTTGCACTAAACGCTTACAAACTAAACCATGAGTTGATATCTAAATTTGTGACTGATGCATGGACTTAACTAAAGTCATGAATACATGCTGTGACATGAAAATAGCTGGATGGCTGAGATAGAAATGAACGAATTAATTACTTAATTATGGGTAACTATTACCTTAAGTTAGGATTGAGTTCAAAGGGAAAAGGTGGGGTTACTTGTGTAACACCACATATTTTTGTGTATACGTTTTCTATTTATATGGAACTCAATATATCTTTGTAGTGTAGATGGAGTTCTAAATACTTCCCATGTGGTTCAAAGTGTGACCAAGTATATACAAATTTTAAATTAGATTAAAGAGTTAAGAACTAAAAATTGAGTATTTTGTTAAGGTGCTTTCTTGACTTAATTAAGCTAGTAGGTGGATCACTTACTTGAGATATTTGGACCAAGTTAACAGACCCAAGGTCATGGATCAGATTTAATTCTATGTTAAGGTACTCATTTGGGCCTAACTTAAGTAAAAGAGAAGGAAATAAAAAAAAGCCCAACACTCAAAGATACAAAGGCCCACTTTAGTTTAGCCCAACTATGAATTAAATAAGTATGTACATAACCTACTAAGACTTCCTTTGACCAACTTATTGGGACAAATACACTACCACCTACTTGAATTAATTTTGGCCCAAGTTAAAGGAAAGAAAAGAAGGAGAATGGGCAACAAAGGCCCAATAGTTTTGGATCCACAAAAGACCAATATATTGGGCAAGTATACATATCATTTACTTGAAAAAATATAGACCAAAAATAGTCAATAAGTCGTCAAAGATCAGCTTCTATATATGGATTGGAAATCAGCAATTTTTTCTCATTTCAACCTGGAACAAAAATTTCAGCTTTCTAGGTTTTTCTCTCTTGTTCTCTCTTGGCTATGAAGTAACCCTATAGTTCCACAAGGGTTCTTGCAATTTACATTCCTTCCAATCTAAAGTTATGTGAATAATTCATGAGCTTGTACTAATTAAATTATGTGTTCTTCAATATTAATTTCCTGACAGCCCTCTCTTTAAGTTTTGATAGTCAATTGTTCTTAGTTATTAATGGATTTCTCTTTTCTCTTTTGGTGTATGTGTGAAGGGATTAAACTATTGAATAAATAAACATTAAGGACTAAACCATCAAGGAAATAAAGGTATGAATGCCGTCCACTTTTGTTCTTTTTCCATATACATGTGTTGATGGAGGATTTCACATATTTTGTTGCTATTAAAGGATGATTGGAGTGTTGTTGCGGACGGTTTTGTGTGTTTGGGTTAGGGGCTGCCCTTTTTCTATTGGGAAAAGGTTTGATTAGTGTATATTGAACTATAGAATATGGATGTGGTGATTAACCACTGAGTTAATGATTATGAACGTCTATTGTTCAATTTGCTTTGTGTCTTGGTTGGGAGGTGTAATGAAGCCAAAGTTGTGTCGGGGGATTTTATATGAATATGTATGATATGTGGATGTAATTGGAGTATAATAGGGTTAAATTTACACCCTTTATTGATAAATTAAGGGCTTACTTCCAGGCCACTAGTTTGGTGAAGTTAAATAGCAAAAATAGGATGTTTGGTTGCTAATATTAGTGTGCCATATATTTCATTGTAGAAAAGTAATCCTAAAGGGAGGAGAGTCAAGTTAGTTTGGTATTGGAATTTTACAACCAGGTATGTAATACATACTCTATTTTGCACTCTTGTCATGAAAACGGACACTTGTTCCATCGAGCAAGCTTACACGATTATCCTACAACACGTGATACATAATAGCACTGTATGATATCCCATGTTAATAATGAACTTGATCCCACTCTCTAATGAGTTAAACACCTCAATACATGCTTGCTACAAATCCTACATGTCTATTTTCACTAGTAAATTTCAGAATTTCTCCGGTTACCCAAATATGAGACCCATGTGTTATTTTTAGCTCCTAAAAACTTCATTAGCGTGCCAAAAACTCCTTAATTCATTGTTATTGCATTGATTGACTATTTACATGTCTCTTATTGATAGATCATTGTTTCAAGGCACCATAATGTTATGACCACCGATGTAATAATCTCAAAGGCTAATTAAACTAAGTAATGGAAATCTGTAAAATGAGTGACAACTCAGGGGCATAATCCTAGCATGGGACGATCCCGATACTTTATATGTGGGTGGTAGTTTAGGGGTGTAATCCTATCATGGGTCGATCCCAATGTTTATTTACAGGTGGCATCTCAGGGGCATAAGCCTAGCATGGGCCGATCCTGATTTATTATTTACCACTGATCAGCTGGTCATTCATATCATATGGATTATAATGATAATGAAGTAAAAAGGTAAAACAAGGAAAGAAATGTAATGTACCTTGTTCCACAAGTAAATGTAAAGGTGGTCTCTAGCACTATTTTTACACTTGCTCCAAATTTTTATTGAACCTTTGTATCTTGTATTATTACTTTTTCGCCTTGTATACTCAGTACATATTTTTGTACTGACTCCCTTTATAGGGGGGCCTACATTTCATGCTACAGGAATAGGTGCTTCGGCAAACGCGCCTTATTAGTTGTAGTCCACGATATTCATTTGATATTGGTGAGCTCCAGTTTGCTTCGGGCTTTTCGAGTCGTTTCTATATATTTTTGGTATTGTATAAAAGTTAATAGTATGGCGGGGTTTTGTCCATACCTTGGATTAGTTCTATGTATCATCTAGAGGCTTTATGGACTAATGTAAAGTTAAGCATGGTAGCGTGTTATCTTATAGATGTTATGGCCCCAACGGCAAGTCTATTATGTATATGGTTTAAGGTCTTATCATTTATATTTTTATTTATAAAGGCATTATGTCTGTAGATGGCAAAATCTTTGCCTATTATAGTTGCATACATGTGAATTCTAAGGTTATGGGTTGGTTCTCTCGTGACTTCACGGCTACGAGTGCCTATCCGCCCCAATAAGATTTGAGGCGTGACAAAAGTGGTATCAGAGCGGGCTATCCTAGGGAGTCTACAAAGCCATGTCTATGTAGATTCTTGTTTATGGGTGTGTTGTGCACCACATCTATAAACAGCATGCTATGGGACATTTAGGGGTTGTCTCTTTTTCTTCTTATCTTAGATCATGCAATCAAGCCCATATTGTAGATGAATTTATATTTAACCTTTGAATCTAGTTGTTTCTCTTATATTAGTAAGGATGCCAGTTACAAGAAGGAGTAAGAATACAAGCGAGTAGACGTAGCTGTCGAAGTACGTACTAGCAAGTTACCACCTATACAAGCTAATCAAAGTGACGCTCAAGCTGAGTATGTATCAGAAACTTCCACTCTAGAAGAGCTAAGAAGGAGAAGAACCACATCCTTAGAACCACCTATTAATGCTACTGATCAAGATCTTAGAAATGTGGTACAACTTTTGGCTCATATAGTTGCTGGACATGCTCAAGGGCAAACCATTCTTACTACAGGTTCTAGTGATGTAGATAGGGCAGCTAGCCTTTGGACGCAAGACTTTCTTAAATTAGGTCCTCTCACCTTCACCGAATCAGATATTAATGAAGACCTACAAAACTTCATTGATCAAATCCAAAAGGCTCTAGATGTTATGCATATATCAGGTAAAGAGACAATTGAGTTAGCAGCATATAGATTCAAAAGGGAGGCTATATTTTGGTACGAAGATTGGAAATAATCTAGAGGTATCGATGCACCTTTACCTACTTGGAAAAAGTTCCACGAGGCATTTTTTGATCATTACCTTCCATTCGAGATTCGACAGGCCTGTACAGATCAGTTATTTCATCTTCTCCAGAGAAATATTAGTGTAAGGGAGTACAACCTCCGATTCAACTCCTTGTCTAGGTATTCTCCTAATATTGTAGCTACTATAGATGATAGAGTTCATCGATATGTGGATAGGTTGGATCCATATTTGGTTAGAGATTGTACTATTGCTGCTTTGAACAAAGACATGGACATAGCAAGGATACAAGCTTCTGAACAAAAAATGGAGGACCAGAGTCTAAGTAGAAGAACACTAGAATTGGAAAGAGGATATTCCAAGAGGGCCAGATCTATAGGGCAGTTTATGGCCTCAAAAGAAGATTTTAGGCCTCGGTTTTCCAATAGACCACCTAGACCATTATCTTTTTATTCTACAGCTAGTGCTCCACCACAGTTTCAAAGGTCCAAAGGTAATCAATTTGGGCAAAGACGCGAGAGTCAGAGTTCACGAATAGTGAGGTATCAAGGGCAAGTAATTATTAGCCAATTAAAACCTCCTCAATAGCCATACAAATAATGTGGAAAGCTTCATTTAGGTTTATGTCGGTTTGGGACAAATGCTTGCATTTGGTGTTGTATATCGTGGCATATGATGAAAGAATGCCCACAAAGGGGTATAGGTGGTATGGTACGACCTACTGGATAAGCCGTTGTATTATCATAACCAGTACATTCTTCAGATAGGAGTGCATAACCTATGGGTCGTGTTAGGGGTGATAAAGGAGCAACTAGTTCTAGTGGAGTTCAAAATCGTACTTATGCTCTAGCGGATCGACAAAATTTAGAGGCTTCTCCAGATGTCGTTATAGGTACATTATCTATCTTTTCACTTGATGTATATGCATTAATTGATACTAGTTCTACATTATCATATGTCACTCCATTGGTTGCTGAAAAGTTCCAAAAAATACCAAAATTACTAGCTAAGCCATTGGAAGTGTCTACGCCGGTTGGGGAATCTATTATAGCTAGAATATCAAAATTGTATTATAACTATTTTTGGTCACGATACGATGGCTGATCTTGTTGAGCTGGACATGGTAGATTTTGATGTTATAATGGGTATGGACTGGTTGGTGTCTTGTTATACCACAGTAGATTGCCGAACTAAAAGAATGTATTTCCCTTTTGTAAAGGAGACAATCCTTGAATGGAGAGGTAATATTGGTGCGTCAGGAGGTTAGTTTATTTCTTATTTTAATGCAAAAAGAATGATTTCCAAAGGTTACATATATCATCTAGTTAGAGTGAAGGATACAGATGCGGAGCCACCAACTCTTTAAACTATTTTGGGGGTAAATGAATTTCCTGATATATTTCTTAAAGTTCTTCCAGGTTTTCCTCCTGAATGACAAGTGGAGTTTGGTATTGATGTGATTCCAGGCACCCAACCAATCTCACTTCCTCCGTATAGAATGGCCCTGGCAAAATTACGATAATTGAAAGAGCAATTGAAAGACTTTCTAGAGAAAGGACTCATAAGGCCTAGTATGTCCCCCTGGGGCGCACCACAGTTATTTATGCATAAGAAAGATGGTTTATTGAGAATGTGTATTGACTATCGGCAACTGAATAAGGTGACTATTAAAAATAAATATCCCTTCCCAAGAATTGATGATTTATTTGATTGGTTACAAGGAGCAAAGTGCTTCTCAAAGATTAATTTGAGGTCAGGTTACCACCAAGTGAGGGTCAAAGAGAAGGATATACCCAAGACAGCTTTCCAAACACGGTACGGTCATTATGAGTTTCTAGTCATGTTATTTGGGCTAACAAATGCACCCACAAATTTTATGGATTTGATGAATAGGGTGTTTAAGCCATTCTTAGATGTGTTCGTTATAGTTTTTATAGATGATATTCTAGTTTATTCCAAATCAAAAGAGGACCATGACAATCACTTACGACAGGTGTTGCATATTTTCGTGATCGTAAGCTATATGCAAAGTTCTCTAAATGTGAGTGTTGGTTAAAATTGGTGGCATTATTGGGTCATATTGTATCTAGTGAAGGAATAAAGGATGATACTCAAAAGATAGAAGACGTGAAGAGTTGTCCAAGACCCACAACGCCTACGGAGATTCGTAGTTTTCTTGGGTTGAAAAGTTATTATAGAAGGTTTGTTAAAGGTTTTTCTTCAATTTCTGTACCTTTAACCAAGCTAACACACAAAGCATCCAAGTTTTAATGAAAGGATGCCCGAGAAAGGAGTTTCCAAGATCTGAAGAATAAGTTGACTTCTACACCTGTATTGGTAATTCCAGCAGGCACAAAAGGGTATGAGGTGTATTGTGATATTTCAAGAATTGTATTAGGATGTGTATTGATGCAGCATGGTAAAGTAATAGTATATGCCTCCACATGAGAAAAACTATCCTACCCATGATCTCGAGCTACCATCAGTTATATTTGCTTTAAATATATGGCGCCACTAGTTGTATGTTATTCATGTTGACATACATACTAACCATAAAAGTTTGAAATATATATTTAGCCAGAAGGATCTAAATTTGAGGCAGTGGAGGTCGCTTGAACTATTAAAAGACTACGATATTGATATCTTGTATCATCCAGGTAAAGCAAATGTGGTCGCTGATGTGCTAAGTTATAAGGATATGATGGCATCTATAGAAAGGAAAGGGATGGTTAAAGATCTCCACCAACTAGCTAATTTGGGGGTTCTTCTTCTTGAAACTCCAGATGAGGGGCTTATTGTACATAATGCAGCAGAATCTTCATTAGTAGCTAAAGTAAAAGAGAAGCAATATGTAGATCTAATTTTATTACAGCTTAAGGAGAATGTACAATGTGGTATGACTAAGGCATTTGAGCTTACGCAAGAATAAGTACTTTTGTGCAAAAATAGATTATGTGTGCCGATTGTAGATGGGCTAAGAAAGAGGATTATGATAAAGGCACATCGTTCAAGGTATTCCCTCCATCTAGGGTCAACTAAGATGTATCAAGATTTGAAAAAAATATATTGGTCGTGTGACATAAAGAAGATTGCAGATTTTGTAGCTGAATGTCCAAATTGTCAAAGCGTTAAAGTTGAGCACCAAAATTCTAGGGGTTATATGCAATACATAGATATTCCTATATGGAAGTGTGACATGATAAACATGGATTTCATCACTGGTTTTCCTAGTACATCTCAAAAGTTTGATTCCATATGGGTGATAGTTGATAGGCTTACCAAATCCTCACACTTCCTACCAGTTAAGACCACTTACACAGTTGAAGAGTATGCGAAATTGTATATTAAAGAGATAGTTTGGCTACGCGGAGTGCCAATCTCTATCATATCAGATCGAGGAGCCCAATTTATTGCAAATTTTTGGATGTCTTTTTAGAGGAATTTGGGAACACAAGTGAATCTGAGTACAAATTTTCACCCTCAAACAGATGGACAAGCAGAACATACCATAAAAATACTTGAAGATATGCTACGTGATTGTGTATTAGACTTTAAGGGTAGATGGGATGACCATTTTACTCTTACCAAGTTTTCCTTCACCAATAGCTATCATTCAAGTATCAAAATGGCACCATATGAAGCTTTGTATGGAAAAATGTGTAGATCACCAATAAGATGGTTTAAAGTGGGTGAAATTGCCTTATCGGGCCAGATCTTTTTTATCAAGCTATGGAAAAGGTTAAAGTAATTCAACAGCGGCTGAAAATAGCCTAAAGTCAACACAAGTCATATGAAGATATTAGAAGAAGAGGGCTAGAGTTTTCTATCGGTGATTGGGTATTCTTGAAGGTATCACCAATGAAAGGGGTGATGATATTAGGTAAGAAAGGGAAACTAAGTCCATATTATATAGGCCCATATAAGATTATTCAAAATTTTGGATAGGACACATATGAGTTAGAGCTACCCCAAGAGCTCTCAGCAGTACATCCGGTATTTTATGTCGCAATGATTCGAAAGTGCATCGGATATCCATCACATATCACTTCTCCTTAAGACGTACGAGTTACGGAAAATCTCACCTATGAGGAAATACCTATTTCCATTCTAGATCGACAAGTTAAGAAGATAAGGAATAAAGAAATAGCATCAGTAAAAGTACTTTGGAGAAACCAGCAAGTAGAAGAGATCACATGGGAAGCTGAGGAAGCAATGAAATCCAAATACCCTCATCTATTCAAATATTAAGAGAAAGTCCAAGGTGCTGAATTAGAGCAAAAACAAGTAAGTATTTTTATATATATATTTATAAGTACTGTGTGATGATAGGAATATTAATCTTAGGCTTGAAATTGTTTCAGTTGGACAATTATGCTAACATTCGAGGACGAATGTTCTAAAGGGGGAAAGATGTAACAACCTATAATTTTGTGTGTACTTGTTCTATTTATATGGAACTTTATATATATTTGTGGTGTAGATGGAGTTATAAATACTTTCCATGTGGTTTAATGTGACCAAATATATACAAAGTTTAAGTTAGATTAAAGAGTTAAGAACTAAAAATTGAGTATTTTGTTAAGGTACTTTCTTGACTTAATTAAGCTAGTAGGTGGATCACTTACTTGAGCTATTTGGACCAGGTTAATGGATCCATGGTTATGAACCAGATTTGATCCTATGTTACGGTGCTCATTTTGGCCTAAGTTAAGTAAAAGAGAAGCAAATAAAAAAAAGCCCAACACTCAAAGCTACAAAGGCTCATTTTAGTTTAGACCAACTATGAATTAAATAAGTATGTACATAACCTACTAATACATCCTTTGACCAACTTATTGGGACAAATACACTACCACCTACTTGAATTAATTTTGGCCCAAGTTAAAGGAAAGAAAAGAAGGAGAATGGGCAACAAAGGCCCAATAGTTTTGGATCCACAAAAGACCAATATATTGGGAAAGTATATATATAATTTATTTGACAAAATATAGACGAAAAATAGTCAATAAGTCGTCAAAGATCAGTTTCTATATATGGATTGAAAATCAGTAATTTTTTCTCATTTCAACCTGGAACAAAAATTTCAGCTTTCTAGGTTTTTCTCTCTTGTTCTCTCTTGGCTATGAAGTAACCCTATAGTTCTACAAGCGTTATTGGGATTTACATTCCTTCCAATATAAAGGTATGTGAATAATTCATGAGCTTGTACTAAGGAAACTATGTGTTCTTCAAGATTAATTTCCGGACAACCCTCTCTTTAAGTTTTGATAGTCAATTGTTCTTAGTTATTAAGGGATTTATCTTTTCTCTTTTGGTGTATGTGTGAAGGGATTAAGCTGTTTAATAAATACACATTAAGACTAAACTATCAATGAAATCAAGGTATGAATGCTGTCCACTTTTATCCTTATTCCATAAACATGTGTCGATGGAGGATTACACATATTTTGTTGCTATTAAAAGATGATTGGAGTGTTGTTGTGGAATGTTTTGTGTGTTTGGGTTAGGGGCTGCCCGGTTGATATTGGGAAAAGGTGTGATTACTTTATATTGAACTATAGAATATGGATGTGGGGATACACCACTGAATTAATGATTGTGAACGTCTATTGCTCATTTTGCTTTGTGTCTTGGTTGGGAGGTGTAATGAAGCCAAAGTTGTGTCGGGGGATATTATATGAATATGTATGGTATGTGGATGTAATTGGAGTATAATAGGGTTAAATTGACACCATTTATTGATAAATTAAGGGCTTACTTTCCGGCCATTAGTTTGGTGATGTTAAATAGCCAAAATATGATGTTTGGTTGCTAATATTAGTTTGCCATATATTTTATTGTAGAAAATAAATCTAAAAGGGCGGAGAGTTGAGTTGGTTTGGTATTGGATTTTTAGAACTAGGTATGTAAGGCATACTCTATTTTTCACTCTTGGCATGAAAACGAACACTTGTTCCATCGAGCAAGCTTCCAGATTATCCTATAACACGTGATACATAATAGCACCATGTGATATCCCATGTTACTAATGAACTTGATCCTACTCTCTAATGAGTTAAAACACCTCAATACATGCTTGCTACCAATCCTACATGTCTATTTTCACTAGTAAATTTCAGAATTTCTCCAGTTACCCAAATAAGATCCATGTGTTATTTTTAGCTCCTAAACACTTAATTGGCGTGCCAACAACTCCATACTTCATTGTTATTGCATTGATTGCCTATTTACATGTCTCTTATTAAAAGTTCATTGTTTCAAGGTACCATAATGTTATGACCACCGAAGTAACAATCTCGAAGGCTAATTAAACTAAGTAATGGAAATCTGTAAAACGGGTGGCAGCTCAGGGGCATAAGCCTAGCATGGGCTGATCCTAAAACTTTATATACGGGTGGAAGCTCAGGGGCATAACCCTAGCATGGGTCGATCCCAATGTTTATTTACAGGTGGAAGCTCTGGGGCATAAGCCTAGTATGAGCCGATCCTGATTTGTTATTTACCACTGATCAACTGGTCATTCGTATCATATAGATTACAAAGATAATGAAGTATGATGGTAAAACAAGGAAAGAAATGTAATGTACCCTTTTTCACAAGTAAATGTAAAGGTGGTCTCTAGCACTATTTTTACACCTGTTCCAGATTTTTATTAAACCTTTGTATCTTGTATTGTTACTTTTCTGCCTTCCATACTCAGTACATATTTTCATATTGGATCCAATTATGGGGGACCTATATTTCATGCTACAGGCATAGGTGCTTCGGTAAACATGCCTTCTTAGTAGGATCCCAGGATATCCATCTGCTATTGGTGAGATCCAATTTGCTTTGGGGATTTTCGAGTCAGTTCTATATATTTTTGGTATTGTATAAAAGTTAATAGTATGGCGGGAGTTTGTCCCGACCATAGCTAAGTTCTATGTATCATCTAGAGGCTTTGTATACCAATGTAAAGTTAAGCATGTTAGTTTGTTATCTTGTAGATGTTATGTCCCCAATGGCCAAGTCTATTATGTATATGGTTGTAGGGAATGCCATTTATATTGTTTTTTCATTAAGGCATTATATCCATAGATGGAAAAACCTTTTCCTATTATAGTTGCATACATGTGAATTCCAAGGTTATGGGTTGGTTCTCTTGGGCCTTCATGGCTACGGGTGCCGGTCCGCCCCAAAGGATTTGAGGCATGACAACTTGTTCATCATATCTTCCTCTACTTCCCAAGTATCTCTCTCCACTGACTGGTTTCTCCATAGAACTTTTACTAAGGCGACCTCAATATTCCTCATCCTATGAATCTGATGATCAAGGATCTCAGTTAGGACTTCTTTATAAGAGATATTATTACTGGATCATCAATGAACTTCTTTAATAAGGAAATATGAAACACTAGGTGCACTAATTCTAACTCTGTAGGCAATTCCAATTCATAGGCTACTTTTTGTACCTACTCAAAATCTTATTGGGACTAAGAGAGTGGGAACTGAGATTTTCTTTCTTACTAAACCTCTTTGCCCCTTTCATGGGTGAAATTTTCAAGTAAAAAAAATCACCGGCATCAAACTTAAGCTCCTTTCTCCTTATATCTGCATAGGATTTCTGACAGCTTTGGCCTATTTTTAGCCTCTCTCTAATCATCTAAACCTTCTCCATCACCTCATGCACTAAATATTTCCCTACCAAAGTAGCGTCACCAAATTCAAACCAATCAATGGGAGATCTACACTTTCTACCATAAAGAGCTTCAATTGGGGCTATATAAATACCTGAGTAATAGCTATTATTTAAGGCAAACTCAATCAAAGGCAAGTGATCATCCCAACTACTCTTGAAATCAATTACATAAGCTCTCAATATTTCCTTTAAAGTCTTTATGGTCCTCTCTTCATAAACATCTATCTTGGGGTCAAAAGCGGTGTTGAGATGAACTTAGGTACTAAAACCCTTTTGAAAAGTCTTCAAAAAATGAGAGGTATACTGGGTACCTCTTTTTGAGATAATGATCAGTGGGACTCCATGAAGTTTCACCAATTCTCTTAGACAGAGCCTAGCATAGTCTTCAGTTGTGTCTGAAGTATTAACTGGCAAAAAATGAGCTGACTTAGTGATTCGGTACACAATAATCCAAATGAAATTAGGTTGACAATGAGTTTGAGGCAACCCTGTGATGAAGTCCATATTCACCACTTACCCTTTGAATGGGGATACTAAATTCCTAAATCATACCATTAGGCCTCTGGTGGTCAACCTTAACATTCTTACATTATGGACACTTTACCACGAATCTTGTGATATAGCCAAATTACAACTCTCGGTAGAAAGTTTAAGCGGTAGCTGTCAAATATAGAACCTAACTACGTTAGGTTTCAAATCCCATAGGGAATATTGTGTTCATTAAGTGTTATGGTTGCTATTAGATTGTTGATTGAAGGTTCCAAAATAGATGGGGGTTTTGATTTATCAATTATACTTAAGTGCTTGTCACAGAGTGTAATCCAAATATCAATTGTATTACAAATAGTAATTCAATAAGAGTATTGAAACTAGGATTATGGTTACCAAGATGCATAAGAAGATAGTGTTGTGAACTATTTTGGATTCCCAATGAATAATTTTAATTGCAAGATTAATTGAATTCTATGACTCACTCATTAGTTTCTCAACCTAAAATGAGTAACTTATCCCTTAATTCTTTCAAACATAAGGAACATATTATTTATCCCACTATATTCTCACTTGAGTTGATCCGGTTAAGGCATTTACCCTTTATCAAAAGGTTAAAGTCTTTCGATTTGTGTAATCCCTTTATTTTCCAAACAAACACTTTTCTATTTGAACAAGTTTTGTTCTTGGGCCCACTTTTCAAGTTTACAACCAAGAAAAGTCATTAAAGTAAAGAAGGGTTTATCCAATATCAATTAATCTTGGGAATCTACTAGATTCATAACCTCCAATCAGCTATTCACATCAAGGATCCCAGAACCCTAGTTATGAGAGCTTAGCCACACATTTCCATTAAAGAAAGAGAAGAAATCATTGTGATATTCATAAAGTAATTTAGAATTCACTTTCAAAAGTCACAATTGTTGTTTTTCAATCTTTAGTTGAAAATATAATAATGAAATGTTGATCCCAAATTCTAGAATAAATCTCAGAGCTAAACTATGTAGCAATATGTTTCAAGTCCTTGGAAAACCCTAGTAAAAGATAAAAGATAACTAATAAAACCTAAACCTGGGTATTTATATGTTCCCCCATAAAAGAATTTAAAATTCAAAAAATTTAAAATTCGCGTCCAAAGTGACGACCAAAGTGGTGGTCCATCGCAAGATTGATGATCCACTATTTGGTCTGTCTTTGTTGATCCTAGATGGTCACTTTCTGGTTGAGACTGATAGTTCACATGGTGATCCATCGCAAGACTGAAGGTCCACCATCTTAACAGTCGTTGGTGGTGATGGAGAGTCAGGTTTTGGATAATCCTGAGGGCTGGAGTGGTGGTCCATCAAAAGATTGATGGTCCACTAAGTTGGCTGTCACTGAGCCTTTCAAAATGCCTGGTTCTATTTAGTGCTGAAGGCCAAAGTGGTGGTCCGTCGTAGGACTGACAGTCTACCACAAGGACCATCATTGGGTCTTCAGAGTTCATGGGTTCTTTCTCGATCTGACGGTTGAGTTGGTCGTCCATCGCAAAACTGACGATCCACTATTTTGACCATCATAAGTGTTTTTTTTCTAATTTTCTGAGTCTTTTCATTTAGTCAGCTCCTTACCTGAAACACAAAACCAGCATTAAATGGAACCTTCCCAAGAAAAAAGTGAAAAATATTTCATCAAAAGCCGAAACTTTAGCACCCTCAATTAAGATCATTGCTTGTCCTCAAGCAACGAAGCCTCAAATTGAAAATATGAACAATACAATGATGGGCATTTACCACTAAACCAATTCTCACACAACAATTCACTTGTCATCCAAATCATATGGTTTAACATGTTAGAGTCTATAAATGGCATTGTTTCAAATTAGATTCATCTGTACACAACATGGTTACAAGTATCTACAGATATCAACCAAATTAATTATGACTCAAGTTGCCCTTACAGTAAAGGAAATCCATAACTCAATATCTTTTGTGGATAAAAATTACGACCCTCTCACTAATCAAAGAAGTTGTAAGGATAGCACATGCACCCATAGGCTTGCCCTTATCATCCAATGTCCTCTTATAGTTGAGTTCAAAGATCAAAAATTTCTTTTCTAGGGTTATGAGGTATCACGATAGGTTCAGAGGGAATTTTGGGCAAAAGTGACTAAAAGCTATGCTTTAACTCTCTTTGCCTACAAATTCTTCTTACCAAGGCCAATGCTTTTCTAACTCACTTACCAATTTCTCATATATTCATGCTTTACTACAATAGACCCTATTTTTTTTATACCATCATCAACCACCCTCAACTTAGGCTGATGCCATAAGTAAAAGTGCACATTGTCTTAACTAGACCAGGGCCAAATGCTCTAATTCAAATTCTAGACCAACTTTCCATTAGGAATTTAACAGTCCAATAATAGCCACCCTCAACTTAGGTGTTTTGCCTAAGTTTAGGTACATATTTCCCATTCCTAGGCTAGGGTTAGAGCTAGGATTCAACAATTGAAAGTGAGTTGACTAGAATTCTTGGTGATGAAGAAAAATTAGCAAAGGCTCAAAGAAGGGTTAAAAAGTGGAAACTTATTTTTGGTGGGGTAAATTATTTTGGCTAAATAGACTAAAAGCACAAAGCGGTCTGCCATCACTTCCTATCCCATCAACTACAGAACAACATCAATTGAACCAGGCAAGTTCTAGGTACTATGCTATGTAAGAACTAATACAAATACTCGCACACATAGTGGAAATTGAGTCACAACCATTCTACTGTTCTTAAGATTTGCATCACTTATCATGTGTATTAATAGCGTAATGCCAATTACAGATTCACTCAGAGTTGATCACATATTCTAGGAGACAAAATTAAATAGTTAAATGAAAACAATCATAGTTAGACAACAATATCATTCATCATTCATATTCACAACAAGACACTACACAGAATATAACTTTTATTCCATGGACCAACTTTGGCAACTTAACAAGACCTAAAATAAAAAAAAATTGCAAAATTTGAAGTTAAACCTAAACATGCTTCTTCTTCTAGATAGCACATGGCAGGGGTCAAGAATGTTGGCAACACAACCCCCCATGGTACAAGTACCTCACCCCCACAAAAAAATACATGCATTCTCCTCAAAGCATTAAAATAAAGTACAAACGAATGAGTATACTTGTATTTGCCTCTCATTCATCTGAGGCATCTGTGAAGTGTGGTGAGGCTCCTGCATTCTTACTGGTGTAATGTTTTCCCTTATGGTGGTAAGGGCACTCAAAACCTCACCCTCCTGGATTGGAGGATTCATCTCTCGGACTGATGCTGAACTTTGACCCCTTGTTGGAGCAATACTAGTAGATACTTCTTTTATTTCATCTGCTTCTCTTTTCTTTCTCTTTTCTTCATCTTTTCTTGATTTATTTTGAGCTCTCTTCATATCATGCCTTTTCTATTGCTCCGGTGTTATTTCTGCTCTTTTTCTCCTCTTTTTTTTCTTTCCTTGTAGCTCGCTCATCCATTTGCTACTTTTATTTGTCCTTTATGGGCCTCCCCATTAGATCTATAATACCTTTATTATCATCACTCATCACTAATACGGGGTTAAAAATAGGCTGTTGTGATTGCCTTTCCTTCAACTCTACTATATCAGCTTTTGCTTGCTCGAATTTGGCCATGAGCTTGGCAAGATCAGGGAGGGATAGTGCATTTAGCCTTTTGTTGATGCAGTGCTCTATGCCGTCCATCCTTGCCTGAATAGTTTTGAATGGACTGATTGCCTCAGCTATAATTTCATCAACAAAAGGCTTAAATTTTGATGCCCATTTATCTGTCTCTAAAACCTCTTTTTGTAGTTTTACTAATTTTGCAAAATTCTACAATGCCAACCTGTAACGGGAAAGTCTGCTCCACCCATAGATTGTGCAGAATCCGACCATGTAGAAGTACCTGGAGGCATATATTCTGGTGGAACATAAGTGGTGATGGGCAATGGCATACCTGGGGGAATTTTTGTAGTATCAGGAGATGGTGTAGATTGAGTTTGTTAAGATGGAGGCTTGAAGACACGCATCTCAAACTTTGAGTCATATTTTGACTTCTCAATGTCTTGTATATGTATAGTCGGTATTTCATTATCAACTCTACAGATCAGGGGCACACCAGCTTGTTTGTATAACTCAGTGATTAAGTACGAGAACAACAATGCACTACTTGTTTTATGTTCGCTCACAAATATCTCATCCGTAATAATCTGGCCAAAGTCATCTTGGAGCCCTGAATACATCTCTGTGTTTTTCCAAGTTTCCCTCACCTTTTGTTGGCATCAGCTTTAAGCGAACAACAGCCCACCAGAACTTTGCCTTGAAGCTAATGGAATATTTTTCAATGCGCTTCTATGGATTAGTCAACCAAGAAGGGTTACCATTATCAGTCAATAATGAAGACACCCAAGGCCTTTAAGTAGTTCTCAACCTATACTCAGGTTGCATACTTCATAGACATATCAACAATGCACTGGAACAACAAAATAATTTAATTAGTGCTTTATAATAACACACTGTGGGTTGCCTCCCATTAGCGCCTGATTTATTATCATGGTATGACTCAGATATCTCAATTACTCAACTTCATCAAGATAGAAAACATTAATACTCCTTATCGAGTCCATTGGATCGATATACAATTTTACATATTGCCCATTTACCTTGAAGACACTTTCGTCTTCATTTTCAAGTTCCACTACCCCAGATGAGTAAAGTTGACTCACTTTAAATGGGTTAGACCATTTGGATTTGAGATTACCTGGAAATAGTTTGAGTATGGAGTTGAACAGAAGCACCAAGTCATTTCTATGGAAATCTCGCTTTTCAATCCTGTGGTTATGGTACTTCTTCATTCTTTCTTTGTATAGATCAGTCCGATCATAAGTTCTAAGACAGAATTCATCCATCTCATTTATCTGCCCCAGTCTCATATTTGCTACCTCATTCTAATTCAAGTTAAGCCATTTTAGTTCCTACAACGCTTTATGCTCTAGATCAATTGACAAATGGCCCTCCTTGCCTTAAAACAATTAGTATGGCAACATGCCAATAGGTGTCTTGAAAGTGATTCGATAAGCCCATAAGGCATCGCCCATATTCATACACCAATCCTTCCTGCTAGCATTTATAGTCTTGGCAAAGATAGCTTTGATTTCTCGATTAGAGATTTCTACCTGCCTACTGGTTTGTGGGTGGTATGATGTAGCCACTTTATTCTACTTAACTCCATATTTTTCCAAGGTAGCTTTGAATATTTTTTTTACAATAGTACGATCTTACATTGCTAATAATGGTACATGGTACCCTAAAAAGAGAAGATATTTTTCCTTAAGAATGCAATAACTCTCTTCCCTTCAGTATCTGCTAGAGCCACTGCCTCAACCAATTTTGACATATAGTCAATGGCTACTAATATGTACTTCATCCCAAATGATCTCACAAAGGGCCCATGAAATCAATGACCTGTACATCAAATAATTCTACCTCCATCATTTTAGACATTGGCATCTCATCGTGCTTTGCGATGGACCCTTGACTTTGACATTAGGCACACCTAAAGAGGGCCAATAGTAGCCACTCTGAAGTACTTTCCTTGTATCCCGGTCACTTGCATGGTGATCTCCATCTGGGGAAGAATGACTCGCTTCCAGTATACTCAACATATCTACTTCTGGGATGCATTATCTAATAATACCATCTGAATATCACCAAAAAGGATATAGATTATCCCATAAGTAATGGTTCATATCATAGAGAAACTTCTTCCTTTGATGAAAAGAAATATTCTCAGGGTTCACCTCGCTTACTACATAATTTGCGAAATCAGTATACCAAGGTATTTTCTCCATAACAACAACCAAGATTTCCTCATCCAAAAATGCATCATTGATCTCAAATTCATCTCTAGCTACTTGCTCCCCTTCCGATCTTTGACTTCAAAGTCAAACTCTTGAAGCCGTAACACCCTTCTAATCAACCTTGGCTTCACATCCTTTTTCGCTATCAAATATCTTAAGGTTGCGTGGTCAATGTGGACCACCACCTTGGTTCCTAGAAAATATGCCCAGAACTTCTCAAAGGCATAGATAATTGCAAAAAGTTCCTATTCTGTGATAGTGTAGTTCTTTTGATCTCCATTCAGTGCTTTGTTGGCATAGTAAATTGGATGAAACAATTTGTCCTTTTTTTGTCCCAGCACAGCTCCAAGGGAAACACCTCTTGCATCACACATGATCTCAAATGGTTTTGACCAATTCGGTTCAACAATGATAGGAGGATCAACCATCTTCCCTTTAAGGCATTTAAATACCTTCAAGCAATCATCATCAAAGAAGAATTTGACTTTTTTCTCCAAAAGTTTGCAAAGAGGGTTTGTAATATTTGAGAAGTCCTTTATAAACCTCCCATAGAAGCTAGTATGACCAAGGAAGGTTTGTACCCCCTTTACTGAAATAGGGGGTGGAAGCTTCTCTATAACCTCAACTTTAGCTCGATCAACTTCAGTCCCCTTTGCTGAAATTTTGTGTTCGAGAAAAATGCCCTTATTCACCATGAAGTGGAATTTCTCCCAATTAAGCACAATATTAAAATCCTCACACCGTTGCAAGGCCCTACTCATATTCAAAAAGCAGAGCTCAAAAAAAATCTCCAAAAATTGAGAAATCATCCATAAAAACCTCTAAGGTGTCTTCAACCATATCAGAGAATATCGACATCATGCATCGCTGAAAAGTGGCATGTGCATTACACAACCCGAAAGGCATCCTCTTAAACGCAAATGTGCCATATGGACATGTGAATATTGTCCTCTCCTGATCTTTAGGAGCAATAGAAATCTAGTTGTAACCAGAATACCCATCTAAGAAACAATACCAACCTCTTCCAACCAGCTGATCAAGCATCTAATCATAAAAGGCATGGGGAAATGGTCCTTCAGTGTCCACGAGTTGAGTTTTTTGTAATCTATACACACCCTCTACCCAGTAACAGGCCTGAGTGGGATCATCTAATTCTTCTCATTAGCCATAATAGTTATGCCCCCTTTCTTGGGCACGCACAGAATAGGACTTACCCACTTTCTATGTGAGATGGGATATACCACTCGTGCATCTAGCCATTTGATGATTTATTTCTTCACCACATCTTGCATAGGTGGGTTCAGATGATGCTAATTCTCAATAGTCGGGATACAATCCTTCTCTACCTAGATTTTATGTATGCATATAATAGGAGGAATACCAATAATGTTTGCAATCGTCCAACCAATGTCCTTCTTATATCTCATAAGAACAGAGATGAGGGCTTTCACCTATTTTTCACCTAAGTCAGCTGCAATGATAATAGGTAGTGTATTCCCGTTTCCTAGAAACATATACCTCAAATAACTGGGCAACTCTTTCAGCTCCAAAGTAGGTGGCTCTTCCATAGACGGCTTGGCTGGTGGACTTGGAGGATTTTTCAAGTCTAAATCTAGCTTCTTGGGTGCGTAAGAATAACATCCCATGTCTGTCAAGGTAGACATTGTCTCCTCATAATGTCTCAGCTTCTTACGGACCATCGCTTGAGCCGTCTCACTTAACCCTAGTTATGCGGGTTGGATCGAATCAATTTCAGTTCCTGAATATTTCATTCTTAACCAACCCCAATAGTTTTTAATGGATAATTTATAGTGATTAATTAAAGCTCCAACTGTTCAAGTGCTTGAGACTATTTATTTTCCATGCTTCAATGTACCTGAGTCTTTTTATTCTCTTCTAAAACTTCTTCTCTTCCCTTTCCCATCTATTTGAACTCCATTTCTCCTTTTATCTTTCCATCACAAGTAAAACAAAGTCTTTCTCAAAAGAAAAAGTCCATCTATTGTTCTGTGTTTAGTGTGCAAGTCAGAGTAGTGACCAAATACTGCATTACTTAGGTATGATCTCTTCATCACTCTCTATTTTATTCAACATAAGGAACAAATAAATTAGGTGAAGGGAATAATATTGAAATAATTCTCTCTTCTCTTGTTGATACTGTGTAAAGAGGCCTATTTTTTAGGAGCATCAGATTATGACAATAACACTGCATGAGTATACAGAATTCGAGCACCGATTCAATAAATATAAGTTGGCATGGATGAGTAGGCCACCCAGAACTTATCAACCAAATCTGGTGCATGGTTTTTTTGCAACTATTTGGCATTGCTATGGAAGGATTGTCCCCCAGGTGCATCAGTCAATGAACTGACTAATTTAGATACTAGTCTTGTGCATGGAGTCAACATAGATACCTCAGAGCATACATTTAATAGATTCTTGTTTGGGCATAAATATCAGATATCGGGTATAATACCAGATTTGGAGAATCAATTATTCACGACAACTAACCAAAGGCCTTGGATGGCTAGAATATTGACAAATAAAGGTGAGCCTTTGTGGTTACACAACCCCCTCAAAAAGATATCTAAGTCATCCCTAAGATTTAAGGCCAAGTTTCGGTAGGCTATTATGAGACTGAGGCTAATGCCAATAAGCGGTGATGACCACTTCAAAATCAATAGAGCTATGATTATTGCTGCATTAATTGAAGGGTTGACTGTGGATTTTAGCCATATTATTTTCCATGAATTATTTACCCATGCTTACAAAACTACCACTACACTGCTATTTCCATGTCTTATCCCAGATTTATGCAGAAAAGCAAATGCCCCTTTAACTAATGGAATTGATAATGAGGTTTGGGCAATGCATAAACAATATATTAAGAAGACAAGGGATTCCTCAAGGTTCAGTATAAGAGTCAACAGACCTACAACCCATTAGACTTAGTCGGCACTAATTCTTGAATCATCAAAGGTTCTTTTAGGTATGCCATTACCTCTTGCTATTTATGTGCCTCCTACCATATTTGGAGGTTTAGTTTCGATGTCTATGGGTGGACCACAGATTTCGCATTAGTCCTGCTCGAATATTCTAAATACAGGATGAATCAAGAGAACTTTGAAAAGTCAGTCCGAGCCCAGAAAAGATTTGAAAAGTAGTTTGCTATATAGGGGAAGATTTCAAACCCTTTGTTGAAAGAATTTTAGAGGTAGCAGTACGTCCTTTCAGGAATATTCAGCTAAGAAAGGATGATATCGAGGAGCGAATCAATAAGAAGCTAGATACCATATTCATTCCTGATTTTGACAAATTTATAGTGGAGTTTAGACAAGCTCAAGCAGATATAGCAGAGCTGAAAACGCAGCCATAACAGTCTATGTTTGATCCAGCCCAGATTGTAGGTGATGAGGATGAAGGTTTTGTTGACTTAATGAGTAGACCGATCAATGATAAGGATATGAAAGTAGTGGAGACAGATGAAAAAACTGAGAAAGCGACAAAGAGAGTAGCTAAAAAAAGAATACTTGAAGCCATGTCATTGGAAGAGAGAAAAGATTATGGGATGCAGAAAGCTCTTCAGAGGTCAAAGAGAATAAAGGAATAGCAGAAGAAGAGGCTTCAGGATGAAGCTGCTTGTGTTTCCACCAGTTCGGACCAAGCTAGGGGGCCAATTTTTGACCCTATTCACTGTGAGATTCTTCAAATTCTAGAGGATGTTGATGTGAGGACCCCTACCACCATAGGGGTCAATGTTGCTGAAGATAAGGCCAAAGTATCCTCAGTCCATTTGACTGATGCCTCATCTGACTGAGAGGTTGTGTAAGTATTTCCCTCTCTTTGTTCTTACTTTGCATACATTGCACACATTGCATCATTTTGGGGGAGGGGGTGATACTTTTTCCATGGGGTTTTTTTTGCTGATGTTCTTTTCCCTCATGTTTTATCTAGGAGAACCGGTACATCTAGATTGCATTTTTATTGTCATATGATGTTCTATAAATATCATCGAGTAATTATTTATATAAGTAATTTTCTATTTTGTTGGCATCATTGTGTATATATGGATGATAAATAATTGTGGCAAAGTATTTTAAAGTTTTGTAGAATTATTTCTTCTTACCAGACGTTAAAGTGTTGTGAAACCATTTGTGACTCTGAAATTGGAATTAAAATGTAAATTGAAGCAAAACATAGCTATGTGATATGAATCCCAAGAGATAGTAGGATAGGAATTAACTCAATGCCTGTGTATAGATATTTGCATAGTTCTGGCATAAGTGTTACCCCTAGAACTTGCCCGGTTCAGTAGATATTATCATGTGTTTGACCCAATAATATAGGATAGCAGGCCTTCTTGTTTTATTAGTCCACTTAGACAAAATAATGACCCACCAAAAACATTTTGTTTCCTTTGTAAGCCATGTTGAGCTTTATTAGTGTTTGTTCTGTCCAAATAAGGTTGATTCACTATGTAGAAGGTGTTTACACTTTGCTTTAGCCCTGGTCCAATTTTGAACATTGTGAACTTCAACTTAGGAAAATTACCTAAGTTGAGGGTAGCTACTGTTGGATTGTTAGCGGCCTAGGAGGGCGAGTTGAAGTTAATTTGATAGGTAACATCCAGCCCTGGTCTAGTTAGATATCTAAATAGATATTGTGTAGTCAACTAACTATATCAACATAAGTTGAGGGTGGATGATGCTGTTGTTCTTCTAAAAAAATTAGGATATGTCAAGGGCTTTGATGGATAATAAAGAATGTGAATGAGCGAAAGGAACTGTAATCCTGGTGAGTAGCTACCAAAAAGGGTAAAGAGTGTGATGTTTTGTGCTTTAAGTCATTTATCCAAATGATCAACCCACACCAAGCATAAAACCTTATTACAACTATTAGCAAGTCGTACTTGATCTTGACGAGTCAATTATGAGAGAACGTTAGATGATAAGGGCAAGCTTATGGGTGTGCACTATGTTTATAACCTCTTTTCTAAGAGTGGGAGTCTTTGTTTTATCCATGAATTGATTGTATAATGTGAGGTGGACTTCTTTCACTTTGAGGGCACGTTGAGTTATACTTGGTCTACTTATTTCTTTGGGGTGTTATATCAGTGGATGTGAATATATTGATTAGTAGTAAATGCCAGTAGTAGATCCATATGAGTTGAGATCAAATAGCCGAATGGGCAGTTGAATAATTGTATGACATTGTTGGTTTGACTATGAAATGCCCATCATGATGTTGTTCATATATGCATCTTGGTGTTGATTTTATTGAGGACAAGCAATTTCCTTTTGAGGGTGTTGATGTTTCGGCTTTTGATGGAATATTTTAGGCCTTTCTCTTAAGATAATTTTGTGTTTTCAAGCAACTATTGTTGTATTTAACATTGGAATTTAGTGTTTCTAGGACAAGAACTGAGCCTGGTGTATAACTTGGATAAACTAGGCAAAACAAGAGAAAAATAACAAGCGACAACTTAGGCGACAGACTGTCGGCCTAACTAGCACTCAGAAGCAGAAGGCAATGTCACTGGAACTCTCGTGACGGTCCAGGCGACAGATAGTCTATCTTTCAATGAATCATTGGCCTAACCATCGCCCAGAAGTAGAAGGAAGCATCACTTAAAGTCCCACTATGGTTCAGGCAATAGACCATTGACCCTACGACGAAACGTCAGCCCGACCCATCGCCAAGAAATAGAATGCAGTATCACTTGAGCTCCAGCAACGATCCAAGTGATGGACTGTCGCCTAAGCCACGAATCATCGCCCGACCCGTCAAGCATGATATGGCAATTCCGAGTTTAAATTTTTAAACTTCAATCTAGGAATCATATAAATACTAAGTATGAGGTTTTATTTTGGGACTTTTGAGAGGAGTATCATACTTTCTCCTCTATTGAGAGCATTGTAACACTTTTTTTTTGAGATTCAAAGCTAGAACTTGAGATCTGATTATTATTTTCGATTATTTCCATTAAATATTGAGAAGAACAATATTGTAACTTTTTTAAGTACTCTCTTGAAGCTATTTATGAACATCAATATGTCTTTAATATCTTATATGGGAATGAGTGGCTAAACTCCCATAACTAGGGTTGTGGAAGCCTTGATATAGAGAGTTGTTTGGGGTTGTGAATCTATTTGATTTCTAACGTCTATCTAAATTACATGAATCTCTCTTTATTATAATTACATGTCTTGGTTTCAAACTTGAGAAGTGAGCCCATAAGCACCACTTGTCTGATCAAGAAAGTGGATGTTGGGAAAAGAGGTGATCCACAAAAAATCCATAGATTTATCCTTTCGGTTAAGGGTTAATGCCCCAACGAGATCAACCCTCATGAGAACTCTATTGGATAATACATAAATCCTTAAAGTTCGAAAGAAGTAAAGGGTGAAATACCCATTAGGTTGAGAAAAAAGTGGATAATCCTTAAAATTTAATATTTCTTGCAATTGAAATTAGAAGTTAGAAATTGAACACAAATTCACAACCCCTACTGTTTGAACATCTTGGCGAGCATAAATTTAGTTACCTCATTCTTATTGAAATTGTACTTCCATCAACTCTCATTAGCTAGATCTCTGTATGATACAGGAATGAAAGAATATTATTAACACATTAAAACCCACCATTTATTCCAGAACCTTAGATCAACAATCCATTAAGAATTAGCTTACTTAGTTGTACAATATTCCCTGTGGGATTCGACCCCAACCTTTGTTGGGTTCTATTTTTTAGAATGACCTCTTACACTATCATAATAAAGTTGTAATATGGGCATATTAGCTGGGTATTTGGGAGGAGATCTATTCCAAAGTCAATTTCCCTCTCAGGAGGGACTTCATCCAGATCTTTAGGAAATACTTCTAGGAATTCATTCACAACTAGAACTGGATCAAGACCCAAAGTTTTGTACCTTAAGTCCTTAATTTGAACTAGATGACAGATGTACCCTTCTGAAATTATTTCCTCACCTTAAGGAAAGAACAAACTGACCTATGGGAACAGAGGTGCTACCCCTCTATTCCAAGACTGGTTTATTAGCAAACTAAAATTAGATAGTTCTATTTCTATAGCCAACTAAAGCATGACAAAAGTGGATCCAGTCCATGCCAATAATAACATCAAAATCAGTTATCTCTAACTCTATAACATCAATGGAAGTAACCTTTCTTAGATACTGTGATTGGGCAACTTTCATATATCTATCTGGCTATAATAGAACTACCAACTAGAGTAGAAATTAAAAAGTACTCTTCTAGAATTTTTGGACTGACTCCAAAGTCAACTTATATGTAGGGATTCACAAAGAAAAGTGTGGCAACAGGATTTAATAATTCATATACATGTAGGTGAAAAGCTTGTAATGTAATAGTAACCACACCAGGAGAACCTTCCTGTTCTATCAAATCTGTAGGGCATAAAGTCAATTCTTATGTTGTCCACTGGTTGCACTTCAAGTGTAACCGTACTGCATCGGGTGAACTACTAGAACTGACTAGGAGTTAGCCTGACCTTGGTGACAAAAATCCTTACCCCTTTAAGCCATGAGTATTCTCTCTAAACTTTAGCACTGGGGCACTAGCAGATGATGCGGTTGGGGATGAGCATTTTTGGCAGAACTGAGAATGATCCCCACCATCTGACCTCTACTAAGAGAAATTAAAACTCTTAGTCTTGGACCTCTTATTTTCATTTTTCATCTCCTTGGTCATCTCTTCCTCAATCTGCTAAGCATGAACCACCAATATAGAGAGCTCCGTCTCCTTCATCAACATAGCCATTTTGCACTTTTTGACTATATCCTTAGAAATATCAAACACAAACTTGCTCATACTAGCTTTAGAGTTAGCCACCATATTTGGTGCATACCTTGTCAACTGAGTAAAGTTGAGTGATTACTCTTTAACAATCATACTGCCCTTCTTTAAGTTGATAAAATCTTGTACTTTTACTTTCCTCAACTCAAGTGGGAAGAAGCTATCCAGAAAAGTGGTAACAAATTCATTCCACTCTATAGGCCCTGCATTAGAACCTCTATCCTTCTTCCACTGCTTAACCTAAATGTAAACTACTCCTTGAAATTTGTACCCAACCAAGTCTGCATTTTCACTCAAGATAACACCCGTGATCTCAGTCACCATCTTCACACTATCTAAAATCTCTTATGGATCCTTCTCAAGCTTGGACCCAAAGAACACCCGGGGATTTCTACAAGTGAAGCCTCGAATGCTAGTTGCTGCCATATTCATTACACGACTGACTAGGGAAATAACTTGCTGATTATTTAGAGCTGTCATAGATTAGGATAATGCTATGAAAGCAACCCTCAATTTTGAATAAGAAACCTGCTCATTCAGAGGATCTTTAGGAACAGACGATGGTGCCGGATGGTTCCTATTCTTCCTTTCGTTAGCCCTTCTAGGAGGCATTTTCTGTAAACATGTAGAGGATGAGTTAGGAAGAAACTTAATAGAGTTCACACTCTATCACATGACATAAATCATAAAAGAGGTGAGACTTTTCTAAAATATTTTATAGATCTCGCCTACAAGTGTGGCACACTTTACACCCATGAATAAGACTTTATTTAATGTAGATTCCAGACTCCCTAGGATACTTTAAACCTTGTGCTCTGATACAATGTTCATAACCCAGGAAAACCCCTTGTTGTAACATGGTGCTTAGAATCACAAGTGACCCCAAGCTAACCCATGGCCTACCTTAAGCTATAATTACCAAAGAAAAGTAACAGAATACTGAGTGGAAGGTAACTGATATAAAATGATACTAAATAGTGAATAGTAATAAAGTTAATGCTAATGTTGTTTGAAATACTCGATCAAACTAAAAACATGTCTAACTATCCGTCTGTATGAAATCCTCTAAATTACGAGGAGCTATTGGGACAGGTCTCGAACTAACTCTAACTAACTAAAATAATGTAAAATACTAAAAATAGGCAAATGATAAATATTCTACAATTGATGAGGACTTACCAAGGCTTCTAAGTAATGTTCGGGTACTGAGCATCTGAACCTATATTATGTGATAGTATAGAGCAAGGAAGTATGCAATCACTACTTTAAATGTACTAAGTATGTGAGATGGAATAGACTAATTGGTATATAAGCTAAACATAAATGCATGGATATGTAAACTAAATACAAGACCAAGTATAAACATGTGTTGGATAGAATGAATAACTGAATACTGAACACTTGGTCAACCAAGATTGAACTAAATATAAAATAAAACTAAATTAAGAACTATGGGAGCTAACAATAATCGATATACCACAATCTGAGCTAATCAAGGTCTAACCTATGACATGTTGGAAGGATGTCGGTACTTTGTTAATGGTACCAACACTGGCTAGTGTGGATCTATCAAATTGATGTCCCAAAGAACCAGGGTGTTATTTCTTTATTGGAAGGTGACCCCTTACAACCTATGGTAGAACCATAGTTCTGGAACTTAGGTACTTTTACTAAAGGTCTCGATCCTCAACTAACGAGTTAGCCTTCATCCCTGCATTCATTCGGTGCTAAGTACTACTTCCAATTGAATTGACCTTGATAATTGATAACTGCTTAACATGATTTGATAGCTGATATATGCTTAACATGGAAAAATTCTAAATTTAGCAACATTAATATGATCTGAATGGTTTATAACATAAAAACTAATATATGCATGACTATTTAAGTATTGGGTGTTCATAACCCACCATCTTTGACTAATATAACTAAATATGATAATATTTATGGACCATGATAAAGGGAATATAACAATTTAAAACAAACATATTCAACAACTTATCATGATAGGGAAATTCATGGTTTTAAAATGAGTAATCACTAATCTTAGGGAAAACACACTCATGATTTGCTTACACACACAAATCGAGGAAAGTAAGGAATCTCAAATTTTACCTGGAACCCAATTAAAGAGGAAAGGAATTTTTTTCTTTAAATTTAATAGTTCTTGGGAATCAATAGGTTGTATAGACTCGTTGATGAAATCCTACTTACCTAAAGTGAATTATTTGGGAATTGCTTTTATTTTGTGCTTAAACTTGGAGAAACCTAGTTTTCCTTGGAGAAGAAGAGAATCACTTTTCTTTTTTGCTAAATATAATTATTGTGGATTTTACATAGTGTTAGGGTAACTTCAATCCCTCAATAACTGACTTATCAGACTCATGACCTGAAGATTGCAGGTTTGAATCGTGTCCCCACCTAATCATAATCTTTCGAGTTCCTTTAGTCCCTACTACATCCATTACCAAATAGATTGACTTTGTGGGTTTCTTTTTTGTTCATCAAGTACAGACTATGAAATATAAGTCAGGATTTTTGCTCGCTGCTTTGTATTGGAGTGCCCAAATGGCATGGGTTTAGGATTAAATGATGGGGCAGGGAATTCACCAAAAAGCCCCTTTTAAAATAATGTAGATAGTTCTTGTTCTGTTATCATGCGTCACTTAATGACTAGTTATGAGTCATATCTGAGTCCTGACCTGAGGCCTTGAGGTCTTGTGTCCTTTTTGTTAAGGTAATGACTTTTTTTCCTAACAACTCATTAGGTCTGATCATGAGTCGTTAGGAATAGTTGTGATCTAAGACCCAAATTCTAGATATCTTACTAGAGCATGAATGGGTCCATACAATGACTTGTTATGCCTCATAACAAGTCATAAGCTTGACTTGTTATCACTGGGAAAAAATCTGAGACCCTCACTAGAGTGGTCAAGTAATGACTCATTGCCTGAGCTTGTTGTCACTAGCAATTTGACAAGCCTTTTGGAATTTTTCCATAACTTTTTCCCCCAATATGTGTTTAAGGTAAGCCTAGTGATGACTGGTGAATTTACCACTTATTTTCACTCATTAATCGTGCACACTACTATGATTTGAATATGTTATTAAGATAAATTTGTGACTTAATGCACTAATTTTCTTTTTTGATAAGTCGAGAATATGTGGATGTAAGCTAAAAAGGATCAAAAAAGTGAAGAGAAGTGCAGATGGAAGACCTGAAGAAGAAATTAATCTCAGTTATCGCGATTGCGGCTGAGGGCCACGATTGTGGAATGTCAAGAATGGTCAAGACGATGATCGTGATGGAATTACCATGAATGCAGAGTTGCAATTACAGCTCAGCACCAATAATCGTAGTACAATGTGAAATAACCTAGGGGCAAAATGTTATTATTGGAAGCCGAGCCCAAATTCTAAAATGCTCAAAACGCTTACACATGGGAGCATCTTGGAGGGATCCAACCCTTATTATTCATCTTAGTTTCTAGGGTTTTATGACTTAGAGCTTAGAGAAAAATTTGTTCTAATCTTAAGATAAGAAGACATTTGAGTTACTCCTAAGTGCAGACTTGGAAAATCCTATTAAGTATTCATTGGAATTTAAATTGTGGTTTCCATTCTCTTTATTTTTCATGAAATCCAATTGATGGAGATTTTGGTATATTTTTGTTTATTATCTTTATTAGTTTCTAGTTCTTTCTCTTAGGGTTATGTAACACCCCGCAAAAATTCCCTCATAGTTTGAGCCTTAGTGCATGTTGAGTAAAGTGTTATTCCGGCCTGAAAAGTTTGAGAGGTGTCTTCCCAAGTGTGAGATATTTTTAACCCAGTGGAATTTCCCTAAGTTCAACTTTTTATCATATGGGAAATTTGATAAGCTTTCCGTCGATATAAGATTCACCCAAATCCGATACCCGGCAAGAATTTATGGCTAATTTAAGTCTTATTCATAAAAAAACATCATTTAAGTAATTGGTGTATCGAGGAGAGGGTTTATTTGACAATTGGGAATTTTCAGTAGGACTTTGCAATAGTGGCATATCGTGGAGGAGCCTAATTTCCCAATAGTCAATTTCCAGTGGAACCTGGCAATAGTGCCATATTGCGGAGGTGTCCTAGGTCCCAACAGTGGGACAACACGATGGCTCCACATTACGGGGACTCCTAGTTTACTAATTGTCAAATTCCAGTGAGCTACCGCGATAAGTGGCACATTGTAGTGGCCTATGAAATCGAGTTCCAAGTTTAATTTTTTTCAGCTCCGTACAGATGTTAAAAGGGAAATTTGGACTTTTTCGAAGCCTATAAAACTGTGTAAACAACAAATCAAGGCCATTTACAAGCATTCTATGAAGTTTTTCTCAAGTTTTCTCTCAACAAAAATCCTAAGTATCAAAAACCTCTTCCAAGAATCTGAAGAATCTACCATGGATTTTCTAAATTGAGTCAAGATTCAAGGTTCCCAAGTCAAGAGCCTTAAAAAACCTCATTCAAGAGTAAGAATAGAGTTCCAAAAGTGAGAGTTCATCCAAATCTTCTAATTCAAGGTATGTAGAGTTTTGAAAAAGGGTAACCCTTTCACCCTTGAGGCCAAAAGGCTTATCTACATCATGAATTTCCTAAAATATATGAGGTTTTTACATGAATTTGAATTGGGGGTTTTCATCCATTATTATTGAATGCATTATCTAGATATTTCCCATGAATTAACAGTCAAATGGCATGATTTCTGCATATTTTATTGAGAATTTACAGCTAGGTATAAATTCGGTGATTTTACTCCTTGAGAAGCTAATATTTGCAATGTTGAGATATTGAAGCCTTTGACTATATTGAGATTTTGAGATAAATTGATGAAATTCCTATATTTCCACATGATTTATGAATCTATATGTTATATATTATGCTTTTGATGAGCTTCAACTTGAGATTGAACTATGGGTTAGTAAGCCCTATTTGAGACTTGTGAAACTATGAACTCTTGGGCTATAAGTACCTATGATTTGAGTATTTTGAGATGATTGAGAAATGAATTGACATAATGGTCCAAAAGATTTGAAATCCACTTCATCATATGAGATTATCGATTTGATTATTGGGTTTGTGGTAACCCATGAGATTATTCTAAAAGTGGATTTTTATGAGATGAGCACAGATAATCTAAAGGGAGTAGTACTTAGCACCGAGCGGGTAAGTTACTATGGTTTCTTACCCCAAAACTACGTGCTATCATAATTTGGACCTGAGGTCGAGTTTATGATGATTATGATTGGGCCTGAGGATGAATTTCATTTAGTGATCAGTAGACATAGGTTGTACTCCTTGGCAAGAGTATGACACTTCTCCCCAAAGTGGGGTCTCTTCCTTCGGAGGACAAAATGTTGGACTCCATGTAGCTTGCATGGTTTATGTTAGTTATGAGAACCTCCCTTGCCCTTTAAACTTGAGATAAGCTACTTCTTCTGAAAGTAAAGTATTTTCCCTTCTATGAGCTATTTTCCTAATAATGAGGTTCCAAAGTTGTTTCCTAGCTAAAATTATTCAATTGATATAAATTTTCTCTTTAAAAGAAAATATTTTCTCTTGATTTGGTATTTTCCCATGAAGCCTTGAGATGAGTTATTTTCACTAAACTATAGTAAATTCCTTTTTAGATTGAATGATTTCCCTAAAGCCAAAAATGAGATATTTTCCTAAAGTGAATAAAATGACTTCCAGCATGTTTCAAAGTTATATGATTCCGAATTCCAAGTATTTGAGTTCAAAAAGAGTTATAAGATCTTAAGCATTGATGAAGTTTTACCTTCCATGAGTCATATGAATGATTTGAAAGTATCATCTAAAGTTTCTTTATCCCTTGAGTATTAAGAATGAGAGGATATTTGTGATTTCAAGTTAAAGTATGATGACTCATAAGATTTCTGCTACACGCTTCATCCTACATAATTTATGAGCTTTACATTTTATACATGTTCAAACCATGTGAGTCATCCCATATTGCATGCATGACTTAATTAAAGAAGATTGACACTATTTTATACATATGCATTCGCCCCCACATACTTAGTACATCCTAAAGTACTGATTCACATACACATTTATGTGCTACATTGTCTCATAATATAGGTACAATATTGTAGTGCATGTTCTATTTCTAACCAGTTCGCAACTTTCAGTCATCAGGTGATGGGTTCTTTTGATTCAGGGCATGAGTCAGTGATATAATAGAAAAGTGTTGTATTTTCTCTTATTCACTCGTATTGAGTTGGGGTGGTTGGGGGTCATGACCCAGCTACCCATGGTTAGTACTATTAAAGGCTTCATAGATAGTTAGTAGAAGTTGATGTATTGAGTTTTAGTTTGATTTAAAAGTAGAGTTGTAACCTTGTGACTTCAGTTTTGTATTGAGTAAATTCCTAATAGAGTTATCTTCCACATTATTTCTCTAGATTTATGCATTTTATTCAATTATTTAGATTTTATGCCATGTGAAGGGTTAGCTTGGGGTCACTTGTGACCCTAGGCAACGTGTAGCATCCTAAGAGTTAATTTTGGATCATTATAAACTGAGTATCTGAGCACAAGGTTCAAGTGTCCTTGGGTGTCTATGAAGTCATGTCTAGTAGAGTATTGCGAAACAGTACCGAGACGTCTATACTTTTTATTGAGAGGCTACATGGAATTTAGGAAATGTCTCCATTCTTTTGAGTCTTAGATCATGCAATAGGTAGATTCCCTATGAGCTTACACGGATCCTCAACTTTCTCTATTCAGGCCATCTCCGCTTTATTTCTAAGGTATCAGAAATAGTCAAGCTTGAATCCTTACAGATAGTGGTGAATTTTAATTGAGTTAGAAAGTATCCCATCAGTGTTTTTGATTTTCGATGGTGAGGTGCATTATTCATGATTCATAAAAAGTTGGGCACTAAGCCCAAATCAGAGGTGCTTTCAGATTTCTCCTTAGAATCCATAATGTGAAGCGATGCTTTCTTACCCATGTATTAATCTTGAGATATCATGATTAGTAAGTTCCAGTTCCTTCCCCAATGGCGTTCTCAGATTGGCTAGTAAGAAGCTTTAGAAGACTCTCAAAGTAGCTTTATAAGAGCCTTCTTGTGTATCATGAGTTCTTCATGTTTAAAGTTATTGCCTCACTCTTATGAATCTTCCAAGTGAGACAGAATGATATGTGTATTCTTAGATCAATGAATATTGTGTATTAAGTTCCTATCTCTTTCAATATATAATCTCATTATCATTGTCTTTTCAAAAAGGAAATCAACTCTAGTGAAGCCGTGTGGGGCTTTTTTAATCCTCTAGAATAGTTTCTTTGTTATTCATCTCATTTTCTTATTCAAAACATAAAACAAAAGTCTAGTGAAGCTGTGTGAGGCCTATTTCAATTCACTAGCAACTTATTGTGCATCCTGTTGTTTTTGTGTTGATTAAAACTGGGGGTTTAGAGTTATGGTGACAAGAAAAGTGATGAGGGCCATTTATTGAATTTATGTGTATATATGTACAGCTGAAATTTGTTGCATGTTAGGCTAGCAATAAAGTTCTATGTCCTTGCTTGTTTAGGAAATATTATTTTCTTGAAGTATGAAAAGAGTTGTTGATGATGATTATTACATGGGAAAGTATAGATTATTAATGAAGTACTTAGTGGATGGGCGTTGTTAATTTAAGCATCCTTGAAATTTGTGAGGTGGAGGGTAGTCAAAACTTATAGGGCTATGAGTTAAGTTGGGGCTGTATAAATAGGTGGGTAGCAATAATGTGTTGAAGGAGGACGTGCTGATGAATTGGGAATAAGATGGGCCATGTGATTACAATCAAATATTATTGACTATGAAGTTCGAGTAGTCATGTGAATTGTCGGTTATCGTTGATGTTTTATTTCATAACTTCTGAGTGAGAATAGGACTTGACACTAAGTTTGAACAATTAATGGTCGTGAAAGTGGAGGCAATGAATTATTTGTTTAATGGTACTAGTTATAGGGAGGTGATCTAATAGTCTTAAATAGTGTGTGCAAGGGCCTAGGTTTGTTTTATCCATAATCAAGTTTGATGTTGTATGTTTGGTGTAGAGACACGTAAAAGGTGCTATAGGACTGCATTGTTTTTATGGGGATTATTACCTGTTGTCTGGGTAGTAGTGGCACTGAGTTGCTATGTTGGACTAGTGAGATAGTGGATGATGCTCATGATAGCTAAGTTAAGGAGTTATGTATAAAGGTATTATGCGTGATTTGATTCTCATGGCTTAGAAACATAAGTTATAGGCGATGTAGTGGTAGGCTATGGAAGAAGTGGTGTGGTCTGTCAAAGATTGGGAGATAATCGTTCTAAGCGTTAAGTAGTAAATGATGACTATTGGGGCTATAGAATGGTGATGTGTGTCTCAGGAAATGGTGTTATGAATTAGTGTTGCGCTTTAAGGAGTGAACTGGTTAATCGGGACATAGAGCAGTAGCAGCTGACTGAGAACATGACCCTGGAGAGGAAGATTTGCAGGAAGAGCATTAGGATAGAAAACTAAGGGTGTGGAGGAGTTGTAGTCAGTAATTAAGTGGACTTTGGCATCTTTGGCTTGGTAATTTGTTGTGGATGTCATACCTATGTTATTTTATGGTTTTCTTTTCTTTTGATGCTTTTGCATACTACCTTTTTATCTTGAGTTGAAGGTCTACCAGAAGTGGCCTCTCTACTTTTCTAAAGGTAGTGATGTGGACTGCGTCAATCTACCCTTCCCAGACCTCACTTATTTTGTAATATACTGGGTTTGTTGTTGTTGTTATTGTTATTGTATGCTTTGAAGTGTAGTCGTTCGGGTGAAGTTCTTTTGTTTATGTGCATTATTATAATCCTGACTCTAGAGCAAGGTGATGACTATTAGACAGAGTTTATGTGGTGGTTCACCGCCATGGAGTGATGGCTTAAGTCTAAGGGGGAGATGATAGAATCGATAATCGGGTCAAACTTTAAGACTCTAGCGGATGTACCAGTGAGCCATAGAATAGCTTCGAGAAAGATTGGTGCTTGACCCAATCTCATTTCAGTACTTTTAGTTGTCCCAATACCTGCTCATGTTTTATATTTCTGTTCCATGATCCTAATTTATGTTCATACATATGATAGAGAGTTATGTACTCTTCTAGCTCATAAAATGGGGAGTTCTGGTGCATTTGGCAATCGGGATCACATCCCATGAGTTTTCAACTCCAAATTTAAGTCATGCAAATCGTGACTTAAGTACTCAAGCAATGCTTTAAGTAATTCACGAAGTCCAGATTTATATCATGCATGTCCTTGGGTTAGACTGCTTTGATAAGTTCATGATTTTAAAGGCCGCAAACCTTTGTTTAGTGCCAAGTTAAGTACAATGTCCCTTCATGCTTCAGATCCACATGTTCTAACTTTTCAGTGACCTCTTCCTTAAGTCGTGATAGAGAGGATGAACAATTGTGCCAATAGAAGGGGGAAAATGTGTCATGTTGGGGAAGATAGTTGTATGTAGATGGTGTTTCTCGGGTCCCCTTTCATCCAAGAAATCCAAGGACCTTCTTTTTAAAACTCAAAGATTCTTATGTTTATGAGTTTCCATGATACATGTGGGTTGGAATTGATGTTCCTGCTATGATTGACTTGTGCTTTATGTTTGTTTACAAGGTTTTTAAGCTTTGACCGTACTATGTGAAATTCATGTTACGTCCATGATAAACCCTCTTCACGTTGCTTGTTAGATGATGTGTTCATGCCAATTGAGTGAAGAAATTGTTGAATAAGCAAAGCATACTCCCCATGTGTTTGATGAAATGCTTATGTGAAGGAATTAGAGCCATTATAACATGTTAACTCGAAGACCCCCAATTGTGTACAAACCCATGCATGCCAAGTGTTTGTTGAAAACCCTTAGTGAATGAATTGAGACATGATAGTATGGACTTCCCCAATTATGTGCTCTTTGATACATGCCAAGACTTTAATACGTTCTGAGTGATTGATGCAAAGCCTTGTTTAATGGAATGTAAGCCAAGAGGATGTATGCCTATATTATCGCATGTCTATGATTCCTAAATACTTTAAGTGATGCCTTAGTGATTGTGATGCTTAATATATGTTATGATTCCTAAACACTTGAAGCGATGCTTCAGTGATTGTGATGATGAATGAATGACCGTGGTCATAATTAGTCAAGAAAGGTTAAGTTTTACTTTTATGTTATTGAGTCCTGGGAGTATATGTATCCAATAATTTAGCTTTTGTCTAGAGCCCGTGCCAGTTTTTGCAATGATATTAGTCGAGCTATGATTCTAAGAACTTCGTGAGTTATATAACTCAGGACGCACAGGCAGTTATAGAACTTTAGTAATCTCAGTATCATTAGCACACTAGCCTCGGTTCTATACCCTGCTCAGATCTAGTAGTATACACATGTTCAGTGCAAACCTCAGTAGTATTCGAGTACTTTGTTTAGAGTTTAGTATTATTCAGTCAGATAACGGGACCAAGGGAATTCAGCTATTCATACAAGTAGACTTAGTTAATCAGCTTCAGTATTAGTGTTATCAGATTTTGAGATAACCCATCAGATAGGCTTGATCTCAAATACAATTAAGTATTCTTATTATTATTCTGATGTCACTCTCTAGATGGACTTGTTCTCAATCAAAGATTCAATTGAGTATTCTTGTTATCAGCTCCAGAGGTCACCCATTAGATAGGCTTGATCTCAGTTTTGGGTTCAGTTGATTTGCTTTTTTGGAAATTTTAGAGGTCCTCTGCTAAATAGGTCTGGTCTCAGACATAATCATTTCATATCATTGATAGTAGGCTAAGGGTTCATCCGTTAGGGAGGCTTCAGCCAAGATTTAGTCTATCGATGATTGGACGCTCTGAATTCAGCATGAGTTAACTCTTCGTTTTAAGACTAAGGCAAGTTAACCCAGATTCAGAATAAGGTAACACCCTTCCTTCATTCAGCTCCTCTCTAATCTGAGATTCAGTTACATAGCTATTCCTACGTGAATATATGTATTCTTTAAGTGTGTCGGGTTTAGAAAGGTATAGATTTAGTTTGACAAGTATTTCAGTTGTGCGTCCTCTGTTCTCTCAATTTTCCTAGCCTGACTAGTGACATTCGAGGACGAATATTCCCAAGGGGGTGATATTGTAACACCTCGCAAAAGTTTCTTTATAGTTTTATCCTTAGAGCATGTTGAGTAAAGTGTTATTCCGGCCTTAAAAGTTTGAGAAGTGTCTTCCCAAATGTGAGATATTTTGAACCATGTGGAATTTTCCTAATTTTGACTTTTCATCACATGGGAATTTGATAAGATTTCCATCGATATAAGATTCGCCCAAATCTGATACTCGGGTAAGAGGTTATGGCTAATTTAAGTCTTCGTCGTAAAACAACATCATTTAAGTCGTGGAGAGGGTTTAATTGACAATTGTAAATTTCTTGTGATTGTAAATTGGCAATAGTGGTGTATCGTAGAGGAGCCCAATTTCCCAATAGTCAATTTCTAGTGGAACCCTGCGATAGTGCCATGTCACGGAAGAGTCCCAGGACCCAACCAGTGGGACAACGCGATGGTTGTGCATCGCGGGGACTCCCAGTTTACTAATTGTCAAATTCCAGTGAGCCACCGTGATAAGTGGCGTGTCGCAGTGGCCCATGAAATCTGGTTCCCAGTTAACTTTTTACCAGCTTCATACAAATGTTAAAAAGGGCACTTTGGACTATCTCCAAGCCTATAAAACCGTGTAAACACCAAATCAAGGCCATTTACAAGCATTCTATGAAGTTTTTCTCAAGTTTTCTCTCAACAAAAACCCTAAGTATCAAAAACCTCTTCCAAGAATCTCAAGAATCCACCATGGATTTTCTAAATTGAGTCAAGATTCAAGGTTCCCAAGTCAAGGGCCTCAAGAACCCTCATTCAAGAGTAAGAATAGAGTTCCAAAAGCAAGAGTTCATCCAAAGCTTCTAATTCAAGGTATTTGGAGTTTTGAACAAGGGTAACCCTTTCACCCTTGTTCCCAAAAGGCTTATCTACATCATGAATTTCCTGAAATCTATGAGTTTTTTACATAAATTTGAATTATGGGTTTCATCCTTTATTATTGATTGCATTATCTTGATATTTCCCATGAATTAAGAGTCAAAGGGCACGATTTCTGCATGTTTTATTGAGAATTTACCTCTGGGTATAAACCCCATGATTTTACTCCTTGTGAAGCTAATATTTGCTGTGTTGAGATATTGAAGCATATAGTCATATTGAGATTTTGAGATAAATTGCTGAAATTCCTAGATTTTCACATGATTTATGAATTTATATGCTATATATTATATTCTTGATGAGCTTCAACATGAGATTGAGCTATGGATTAGTAAGCCCTATTTGAGACTTGTGAAATTATGACCTCTTGGGCTATAAGCACCCATGATTTGAGTATTTCAAAATGATTTGACCTAATGGTCCAAAATATTTGAAATCCACTTCATCATACTATATTATCGATTTGATTACTTGGTTCGTGGTAAACCATGAGTTTATTCTAAAAGTGGATTTTTATGAGATAAGTGCAGATAATCTAAAGGGAGTAGTACTTAGCACCAAGCGGGTAAGTCACTACGGTTTCTTATCCCAAAACTACATGCCGCCATAGGTTGGGCCTGAGGCCGAGTTTATGATGATTATGATTGGACGCGAGGCTGAGTTTTGTTTAGTGATCACTAGACCTAGGTTATACTTCTTGGCAAGAGTATGACGCTTCTCCCCAATGTGGGTCTCCTCCTTAGGAGGAAAAAATGTTGGAATCCATGTAGCTCGCATGGTTTATGTCATTTACGAGAAACCTCCCTTGCCCTTTAAACTTGAGATAAGCTATTTTCGTAATAATGAGGTTGCAAAGTTGTTTCCTAGTTAAAGTATTCCATTGATATAAACTAAAGTATTTTCCCTCATATGAATGATTTGAAAGTATTATGTAAAGTTTCTTTATCCCCTGAGTATTGAGAATTAGAGGAGATTTATGATTTTAAGTTAAAATATGATAACTCACGAGATTTGTGCTACACGCTTCATCCTATATGATTAATAAGCTTTACATTTTATGCTTGTTCAAGCCATGTGAGTCATCCCATATAGCATGCATGACTTGATTGAATAAGATGACACTGTTTTATACATATGCATTTACCCCCACATACTCAACACATCCTCAAAGTACTGATTCACATATACGTCTATGTGCTACGTTGTCTCATAATGTAGGTACAAGATTTTAGTGCAGTTATCAGGTGATAGGCCCTTTTGATTCAGAGCCACGAGTCAGTGATATAATAGAAAAGTGTTGTATTTTTCCTTGTCAGTCGTATTGAGTTGGGGTGGTTGGGAGTCATAACCCAGCTACCCATGGCTAGTACTAGTAGAGAGTTCATAGATAGTCAGTAGAAGTTGATGTATTAAGTTTTAGTTTAATGTAAAATTAGAGTTGTAACCTTGTGACTTCAGTTTTGTATTTAGCAAATTCATAATAGATTTATCTTCCACTTTATTCCTCTTGATTTATGCATTTTATTCAGTTATTTATGTGTTATACCAAGTGAAGGGTTAGCTTGAGGGTCACTTGTGACCCTAGGCACCATGTAGTGTCCTGAGGGTTGATTTCGAGTTGTTATAGGTTATGTTTGCATAGGGAGCAATTGTTTGTGGGTTGTGATTGTTAGCTTTAACTCTTATTTAATATTGTTTGGTATAAAAAATGTTTGATTATAAAATAGAATTTATTAGTAAAAACCTCAATCTGCCTAAACCCCACACCATCTTTGAAAGAAGGATGTGGGTAGTCTAGATCCTCTATAATCCTAGAAAGAGGGATGTGTATGACATGAGCATTTCTGAACAATAACATAAATAATAGTTATTCCCTTTTTATTGTTTTAGAAATAAGGATAAATTATAGAATTGCTATATCTCGGGAATATCCCCAAGATCCGTGCATAATTGATTATACTCTAATTATTCTTATCCAAAAGTTATTCTTTTAGAAACCAAAAAATAGTTATACCTTTAAAAATGTTCACCCCCAAATATTGGTATCCTAGGTTTTAATTTAGCAAACAACTTTCATTTTAAACTTACTCGATCACCATTCACATTATACCTCATGGATTTGACCCCAAATCTTTTTGGGTTTGTATTGACAATAACCGCCTTGCACTTAATTAGACATGTAAGTCGTGTGTTATCAAAAATAACTCTGATAACACTCACCTACACCATTCAAATTGGTAGAGGAAGGTCATTGCCAGTAGCTCAAATTATGTTGAGGTCGAATCCATGAGCAGAAAAATTAGATTTCTAATCCTATGGGTGTTAATAGTTACTAAAAATATACCCATAATGTAAAAAAAGTAAAATTCATGATTTAAAATAGGGGTTAATTTGGAACAAGGATTTATCACTATCTTCTCAAGTCAACAAATTGAGGTAACACTTGTGATTTAAATTCAATATGAGAAGGATCTTAGGATTATGTCTACCTAAGGGCAAGTTATGAATGAGCACATGATGATTTGGTGTGAATTCTAGTTATTAATAACTATTGAAGTTGTAGTGCTATCATGGCTAGTGCGATAACAAAAAAAGGAATGATCGGCGGCCTTTACAATTCTATGTAATATCGGGACATATAAATTTGAAAAATGTTTATGTGACCTTGATATAAGTATTAATCTCATTCCCTTTGAATTTTATCAAAATCTTGGCTTGAGCACCCCTAATCTAACATTGATGAGGCTTGTGATGGTGGACTAGTCTATCGAGAAACCGGTTGGTGTTTTTTTTATAGTGTTGGTGAAAGTGAATAGATTCATCCTTCCAGAGAATTTTGTGGTGCAAGATTGTGAAATGCACTAAGACGTACCTATCATCCTTGGTCGACCTTTCCTTGCCACCGGTAGAGCCATTATTGATTTGGAGCTCAGGGAAATAAGGTTTCGAGTTCATGATGGTGAAGTGTCCTTTTGGGTGAGAAAAATGAAGAAACAACCCATAGATCTTCAAGTGGCATCGGTTATAGAGGTTTAAGAAGGGAAAGTTAATGAGGGGTCCCTTAAGGATCCAAATTGAAAAAAGATGGAAGACATCATGCCACGATGAAATCTAATGCGCTATGTGGGAGGCAACCCACAAATTCCTCAAAAGTGGCTTGTATCCTTTGTTTTTAATTTTGTAGTATAGATTTTGATTTGGTCATTTGATTAATCCATGCATTTAGAGCACTATGGAGTGTGTTGAATAAGTTTTAAATGGGAAAAGTGTGCCAAAATTGTGTAATAATCTGAACAGAGAAAAATAGAGGTGCAGAAATGCCCTCAGTTACCGCAATAGTGGGCCTCTTATTGTGATGACTATCACTTGCATGTCCACGATCATGGTCATATTAGGTTAAAAACATCATTATACTACCATTTCGCTCACACTCCTATTAAAAATTCCTTTTTAAATAGTACCCACTCTTGGTCACATTTTGGACATCCAAAAACATCTTAGCATTCCCCTTTGCATCATCACTCCAATAAATGTTTTGAACTCATATTTCAAATGTTGATTAGGCCATAGAAATCCATGTATAAGGAAGTCCTAAAACTATGTTTATCATTACTGAATTGTTGTTGAATCATACGTGTGTGGTGATTAGCTGTTAGAAATAGTGTGCACACATGTGAGAAAGTCTTGAGTACCCAAATTGTGTTTGAAATTTAGTAAAACGTAGGATGCATAAGAAGTGCTCAATCAAATACCCAAATGAGTCAGTAATTAGTTTTTTTGCATTTTGGGGGCATGAACGAGTACTTAGAAACCATGTTCAATGTTCTTCATGATTAATTTCTAGTTTGGAGCACAATTTGGTTCAGAATTGGAATTTTGAATTGATGAAAAAACTAGCTGGGTATGGCCTAAGGTACCGCGATCATATTAATAGGATTGCGATCGTGTCTTAGTGGCCTGCGATTTGCATAATAGAGGTTGAATTTTAGCTCGGGCCAAAAATCTTGCATTTCCAATTTTTTTCCAAACAGTACCAAGTAACTATCCCATGGTCTTGATTGGATAGCATAACATAGTTTGCATAATAAAAATATTGATGATGAATGTTGTTATGTTGTTCTCATGGTTTTCAAGTTTACATCATGGGGGATTATAATCAAGTATGCTTAATGGACCTTGTATGCCACAATCTGTGCTATAGCGATCTTCCCAAAATTGAGCTTCTACTGAAGAGGGGCATATGTTTGAGAAGGTACCAAAAAAGATTCTAGCATTTCATTATAGCCTCATTTCTACTAGGTGGACATATTTTGCCTCGAATCTTTGCAGAGAAAATGAGCAGTGGGTACAAGAATTCTACGCTAATGTTAGCATGGTGTCTTTCTCAGACTCACTCATCAGAATCTAAGGAGGTACATTTTTGAGTTGAGCAGATTAATGACATTTTTGGGCTCCTAAATGCAGATATGGATCAGTTTGAGGAAAAAATGTGTGAGTTGGGTAGTTGGATAGATGAAAAGCTATGTCCTAGCAAGGAGGTTTCTTAGGTGGCAAACAAGAGAGGCATCCTAATAAATGATTTCACTGCTGAGGCTTGAATATGGATGAACATCATTTGCAGGCGGATCTTGATGATAGGCGTATTTACACGCCTAAAGTACTATAATTTACCCATATTTTACCTAAGTTTTGAGGACAAAATATATAATTCATGCACTTTTAGTCCTTTTTCCTGTAAGTGAGCTAACAAACGTGATTAGCAAGTTTTCAGGTATAAATGATGAATATTTCAGCATTTTATGGATAACTTGACGCCAAAGGAAGCTTCATGAAAGAAGGAAAGCAGAGTTTGGACGCCTAGGGACTAAAAGTGATGCATGGAAAACCTGTCACGGGCAAAAACAGCATTTCTAAAGACTTTGGGGATTAGCAGTAACTTATTAGGATTAGGATAAGGATGCAGTAACCTAGTAGGATTAGGATAAGTAATGTAGTAGCTTAGTAGGAATAGGATATGGGTGTTATAAATACCCTATTTTGCTGGAGATTTTTATTATTCCCATCTATCCATCCGCCATTCTCTTCTTATTTCCCCCTTCTATTCCTGCCCATTCTAATAAATTCTTATTCACTCATTAATTAATTCAAGTCTTTTTCATTCAACTTTTGCTCCTAATTCATGTTACACTTTCTGACAGAGAAAGCACTGCCCTTGTGACCAACGTGAGATCATGATGATGTTTATTGTGATCTCCGTTGCAATCATGAGTAGCTAAACTTCTCTGTTAGGGTTATGGAAGCATTATGAGATACTATCTATTGCTATGAGTTTGTGAATTCTCGACATGTATGTTTCTTATATCATTACTCTCTTCATCTTAGTTTAAATTCCTGTGGTTGCAAACATATAGAATACGCCAGTATAGCATTAACTTGTTCGAAAGAAAAGTTACATGTCTGGAAAAGAGATAATGTCAAGGTAATAGGGCACCAACCCCTGTTAAAAAGTTAGTGCCGTAACTGGATTAACCTCTTGGAGAATTTTTACCATTAGATACGCTTTAAGCTCGAAAGAGTTAAAGTGAAATAATCCTTGATGGTCGAAAGACGCCTGGATTTACCATAGAATACGATTCTATATAAGCGCATGCATGTCTGAATTTCGCATAACTCATAGCCAATAGATAAGTAAAACTCATAAGGTGGACATAACCCTAACTCTCAATTCTCATTGATTAAAACCTACCAAACATTCAGTTTTTACTTTGTTATTTTGTTTACATTATTGCACGCTTAAACTCCCCCCTTATTTCGCAGAACCTTTCATCAAAAGTCTAATAATAGTTGCTTACTTAGTGACCAAGTATTCCCTGTTGGATTCGACACCCAACCCAGTTGGGTTCTATATTTGATGACGACCGCTTACACTCTTACGAGAGATGTAGTTTGAGCGTTATCAAATATTGGCGCCGTTGCCGGGGAATACGGTTGTCAACTATGTTTGTGTTAGTTACTAGACCCTTTGGTCAAAGATTCCTGTACTTTACTTTTAGTTGTTGTTTTTGTTTTCTGCAGGTCTTTATTCAGTGCATGCGCCATACTCAAAGTTTTGGTCAACCGTTATTACCTTTCAATCCTGAACCACATCTATTGGCAGAATGGAGGCGCAGTAGGAAATTGAAAGAAGGGCTGCGCAACAGGAACAGGCTAGACTAGCTGCTCTGGCCGCCGCTCAAGTGCATCAATAGAATATTGATAAGCCCAGGCGAGCAACAAATCCTGACGATGAGGATCTAGGTGATGACGAGTTACTAAACCCTAGGCGTAATGCTGAGATGGCGATACCTTCCAACAGAAGAGATCGTCAAGCTAGGTTCAGGCCTGAATGCTGAGCCATGCAAATTCCGTTCGATGATTATGATGATGATCTCGATGGAGCTGGTGCCATAGGAGTCATTATTCCTCCGCCCTTGGCACCCGGAGTAAAGTTTAACATCACTAGCACCATGATTCAGTTATTGCAACTCAAGGGATTATTCGGTGGACTTGCAGGTGATGATCCTAATATGCATCTGGTCAACTTTATCTCTACATGCAAGTCATTCGACAATCCAGGCGTTGGACAGAATGCAATTTGGCTGCGCTTATTTCCATTGTCTCTATCTGGAGAGGTACCTCTATGGTTGAATGGGCTGACTCCTGATTCTATTACAAATTGGAGGCAATTGAAAGACGCTTTCCTAGAAAGATTCTTTCCGCCATCCAAAATAGCACAACTAAGAGATAAAATTAGCAACTTTCGGCAGCTTCCAACCAAAGCTCTCCACGAAACATGGGAGAGGTTCAAGACGAAGCTTATGAGGTGCCCAAACAAACACATGACCAATGTACACTTAATAGAGATACTATACAGATCCTTGAATTCAATAACTAAACCAGTGGTGATAATGCAGCTGGAGGATCATTTATGGACCTCACCTTTGTTCAGGCAAGCGATATGTTAGACCGAATGACAAAGCAAAGTAGAGCCTGGCACACCAGGGATTCTGAGGTAGAAAGCCCCACTTTATCTATTGGCATGACTGCAGAACAAAGGAGAAGAGAAGAAGAACGTGATCAATATATGGAACACATGAAAACACAAATGGATCTTCTTACAAAGCATCTATTATCAGGGAAGACCGAAAAAGTCAAAGCGGTTGTGTTGAAAGGAAGAGAAAAATCTGATTCTGAGGAAGAAACCAACTACTTGAACAATCACGGGGGTTTCCGAGGCAATGCCCAAGGAAACCAAGGTCGGAACTATTATGATAAATCTGTAAACAAGGACCGTGATCAAGGAAGTTTGAAGAACAAGACTGAAAAGAGTAGTCTGTATGTTCCCCCAGGAAGACGTGACGCCACTGCATCTGGATCCGGAAATATATCCATGGAAGATATGATGGCTAAACTGCTGAAAGGAGGGGAGGCAACCAGCGCGGGAGTAACGGAGGTAATCAATGATTTGTCCTCAATGAAGCAATTGGTTGACTCGCATTCCACTTCAATAAAACAGATAGAACAACAATTGAGCCAACTTTCAGCGGCACTCAATCAAAGAAAGACTGGCACTTTACCTAGCGACACTGTGCAAAATCCAAAGAACGACGGATCATGCATGGCTATTACTACCAGGAGTGGTAAGGTGCTGGAAAAGTCATCCCAAAGCAAGCAAGTGGCCGACGATATCGTAGGGAATGCAGAAGATGATGACACCATAGAAGCTGATGAAAACGTTCATGACATCACTCCTTGACGTCCACAGCCTGAAAAGATCACCGAACCAAAGCAAGATGAAAAGAAAGTCGTGGAGAAAACAATTCCCTTTCCACCACCTCCTTTTCCTCAAAGATTGAAGAAGAAAGCTGACGATACCAGGTTCAATAAGTTTATGACTATGTTGAAATAGCTGACTATTAATGTTCCTTTGGTGGAGGCGCTGGAACAGATGCCTGGGTACGCTAAATTAATGAAGGATATTTTGACAAAGAAGCGGGCATCAAGCTATGAGTTGACAGATCCTGTTCATCATTGCAGTGCAATTGCTACCTGATCACTAGTTCAGAAGAAAGCCGACCCCGGTGCCTTCACTATTCCTTGCACCGTTGGATCTTTGAATTTTGCCAAGGAATTATACGATCTAGGAGCCCAGCATCAATTTGATGCCATTATCTATTTACAGAAAGTTGGGGTTGGGTAATCCTATTCCAACCAATATGAGGCTCGTAATGGCAGATAGGTCGGTAAAATAATCTATTGGCATTTTATGCGATGTATTGGTGAAGGTTTCTTCATTCATCTTTCCAGTAGACTTCGTTATTTTGGATTGTGAAGAAGAATCAGAAGTTCCCATAATCTTGGGGCACCCTTTCCTTGCAACAGGAAGTGTGCTTATTGATTTAAGAGATAATGAGCTTTTATTTCGGATAAATGACGAAGTAGTTCGCTTTTATTCTCGGTAGCTGATGTTTATTTTGATGATGAGAAAGAATTACCTGAAGAGGAGCAACTTATTAATGATCCATTAGCGGTTGTGCTTATGAATGTTGATCATAAGGATGCTGAAAATTATGAAAAAACTATTTGTGCTCTAACAGGAAAAGGGTCGTATCCTCATGCTCCCAAAAAGCTAAACCTAGATCTCAAAAATTGGCCCTCACCACCAGCTAAACCATCGATTGAAGAGTCACCCATGTTAGAATTGAAGGAGCTACCTAGTCATTTAAAATATGCATTCTTGGGAGGCGGTAACACACTCCCAGTTATTGTGGCAGCAGATTTGGGAGAGCAGCAAGTTGCAGCTCTTATTGAAGTTCTACGGAAGTACATAAGAGCCATTGGTTGGACCATCGCTGATATTATTGGTATTCCCCCTGGGATTTGTACACACAAGATTCGGCTTGAAGAAAATTGCATACCCACTATTGAGCATCAAAGGCGTCTAAATCCACCTATGCAAGAGATGGTAAAGAAAGAAATTATTAAGTGGTTAGATGCAGGGGTTGTGTATCCAATCTCCGACAGTAAATGGGTAAGCCCGGTACCATGTGTTCCCAAGAAAGGAGGCATGACGGTAGTCGCGAATGAAAAGAATGATCTTATTCCACTCAGACCTATTACAGGATGGAGAGTATGTATGGACTACCGAAATCTGAATTCGTGGACGCTTAAAGATCACTTTCCAATGCTATTTATGGACCAAATGCTTGATCGACTGGCAGGGAAAGGATGGTGTTTTTCTTAGACGATTACTCCGGCTATAATCAAATTTGTATTGCTCCCGAAGATCAAGAGAAGACAACGTTTACATGCCCATATGGTACGTTTGCCTTCAAACTTATGCCGTTTGGGCTATGTAACGCACCAGCCACTTTTCAGCATTGTATGATGTCCATTTTTCTGATATGGTTGAAGACACTTTGGAGGTATTCATGGACGATTTTTCAGTTGTGGGTGAATCGTTTGAATCGTGCTTAGCGAATTTGAGTATGGCATTACAGAGTTGTGTTGAATCCAACTTAGTGCTGAACTGGGAGAAGTGCCACTTTATGGTTAAAGAAGGTATTGTTCTTGGGAACAAAATCTTTGAAAGAGGAATTGAGGTTGATCGAGCAAAGATTAAAGTTATCGAGAAGCTACCACCACCAATTTCCATAAAGAGAGTTCGTAGTTTCCTCAGTCACGCAGGCTTCTATCGGCGGTTTATCAAAGACTTCTCCAAAATTGCTAGTCTATTATGCAAACTTTTGGAGAAAGATGCAAAGTTTGACTTCAATGAAGATTGTTTGAAGGCATTCGAATGCCTCAAAGGGAAGCTAATGAAGCTCCTATCATTGCAGCACCAGATTGGTCCCTATCATTTGAAGTCATGTGTGATGCTAGAGGGGTAGCTTTAGGTGCTGTACTTGGCCAGAGAAGGGAAACGTTATTCCATCCAATCTACTATACGAGTAAGGTCCTGAACGAAGCCCAAAAGAACTATACTGTTACAGAACAAGAACTTCTAGCGGTTGTGTATGCCTTTGAAAAGTTCCGTGATTATTTGTTGGGAACCAAAGTGGTAGTTCATACAGACCATGCAGCCCTGAGATATTTGATGACAAAAAAAGATCTGAAACCAAGGCTAATTCGATGGGTATTGCTGCTGCAAGAATTTGATTTCGAGGTAAAAGATAGAAGAGGTTGAGAAAACCAAGTGGCTGATCATCTATCTAGACTCGAGAACGAGCATATAGCGCAGCCTGATCTCGATATTGATGATATATTCCCTGATGAAGAGATCTTAGCCTCAATAATGGAAGAGTTACCTTGGTATGCAGACTTTGCAAACTTTGTGGTGAGTAATGTGATGCCTGCAAATCTATCATTCCAGCAAAAGAGGAAGTTCATGCATGATGTGAGACACTATTTCTGGGATGAGCCATATTTGTTCAGACGATGCGTGGATGGTGTGATCAGACGATGCATATCTCATGTGGAGGTGCCTAGTATATTGGAAGCATGTCACACTTCCCAAGTCGGTGGACACCATGCAGGTGGTCGGACAGCAAGGAAGGTATTGCAAAGCGGCTATTATTGGCCTTCGATATTTAGAGATGCCTACGAATTTGTGACGAGATGTGACCAATGTCAAAGACAAGGCACGATTTCGAAGCACCATGAGATGCCTATGTAAAAAATTCTTGAAGTGCAGCTGTTTGATGTATGGGGTATCGATTTCATGGGCCCATTCGTAAATTCATTTGGGATAAAATACATCCTAGTTGCTGTCGACTATGTATCCAAATGAGTTGAAGCAGTAGTATTGACCGATAATGAACGAAATCATGTTTTAGCATTCTTAAAGCGAAATATCTTCTCTCGTTTTGGGGTACCACGTACCATCATAAGAAATGGAGGATCATATTTTTGCCACAAGATGTTCAAATCCGTGTTGGTGAAATATGGGGTCAAGAAACACAAGGTAGCCACACCTTATCACCCTCAAACTAATGGACAGGTAGAGGTTTCCAATCGAGAGATCAAGCAAATCCTTGCTAAAACTGTAAATGCTAATAGGAAAGATTGGTCTCGGAAGCTGGACGATCCACTATGGGCTTATAGGACTGCATTCAAAATGCCAATTGGCATGCCCCCGTACCAACTAGTTTATGGGAAGGCTTGCCACGTGCCCATTGAGCTCTAGCATAAAGCATTATGGGCGCTGAAGCGACTGAATTTGAATTGGGATGATGCTATGAATCTGAGATTGGAGCAACTGAATGAGATGGATGAATTTCGTCTTCATGCGTATGAACAATCAGATCTCTACAAGGAATGAATGAAAAAGTATGATGATCAGCGGATTGTTCAACGAAACTTTCAGAAGGATGATAAGGTACTACTTTTCAATTCAAGACTGAAGCTATTCCTAGGTAAGTTAAGATCCAAATGGTCTGGCCCGTACAAAGTTAACCAAGTCTACTCGTCTGGAGTAGTTGAGTTAGAAGACAATAATGGTGTTTTCTTTAAGGTTAATGGCCAACGAGTGAAACCCTACATTGGTCCTCTTGACTCGATAAAATGTATGGCCACCATCTATCTCGACGAAGTCTAAGTACTCGAGGTAACTATGTCGTGCCGCGACAATAAATCAAGCGCTAGATGGGAGGCAACCCATTGTTTGTTTTATCATTTTTTTTGCATTTTTTTTTACTAAATAAAAATCCAAAAAGAAGAGTCAAGCCATAACCAAAACTAAGTCGCTTGATGGAAGGCAACCCATCGTTCTAATCGTGTTTGTTGTTTTTGAGTAAATGTAGGTGCAAGAGGTGTAAAGGAGGAGATTAGTTTCAAATTTTGATTTGGGAGTATTTCATGTTGAAGGTGGTAAGTTAGGAATAAAGAAGAAAAAGGCTATGGGTTGGGCATTGCTTATGAAAATATAGGCAACGAACAAGGCAAGGCCTATGTAAATATAGGTCACGAACAAGGCAAGGCCTATGCTATGGCCTAAGCTCTCGGATTCTAGAGTGCCATAGCATAGGCGCCACCTATGCTCAACAATGCCATAGCATAGGCGCCGCCTATGCAAAAGCCTTTTGTCTCTGAATCTCATATGTCATGGCATAGGCACCGCCTATGCCTAACAATCCCATAGCATAGGCGCCGCCTATGTGCAACAATGCTTTGCAAAAGGCGCCGCCTATGCCAAGCATAGGCAAAGCATTAGGTGCCGCCTATGGTCACTTTTGATCTCCAAAACTGATTCCAAATGGGTCAAAACCCAACCTGATACGGTTAGGGCAGCCTCCACAGGTACACGGCCTTTCACACGAAGCCAAGCTCGGGAATTACAAAAACTCCAAGCTTTGTTCATGCAAATGGCCGTGTGTGAGTTGGTGATTGAACCAACCAAGGACCTAAACGTTTTTATGTGTGAAGAGAGGTCCTAATGTGTAATAAACTACTCTCCAAGGTTGGCACAAGAAGCAAGGGCGGATGGGTCATTTTACCCCTTTTGTTTGTAGTATAAATAGAACATGTTAGAGAGTTATCCCTTAGTTTTTGAATGCTGATTTTTGTAACCTAAAAACACTAAACCTTTCCTCTCTCTTCCACTCATAGAAGCCGCCACTATCATCTCACAAGTAGAGGGATACTTGTGTTGTCTCTTTGGCTAGAAACAAGGGTTTTGAGGTCGTTGAGTGCCTCTTGGTCCTCGTAAGAACTTGGTGTTTATATTCATTAGACTTAGGGTCCTCTCTTGATGTTAGGGTTCTTAGTTTCTTGAATGTTATATGTCAAGTTATCTATCTTTCTTTATCTTGTTGTTGTTGTTGATTTTGTTATCTTAAAGTCTAGTGAAGCCGTGTGGGGCTCTTTTCGATTCACTAGCATTGTTATCTATCTTGTTGTTCTTGTGTTGTGGGCTGAAAAACCGAAACTTAAACTTGTTGTTCTTATGTTGTTGGACTGAAATCCGAGCCTACTTGAAGCTCTTGGTGTTGTTGGTTTGATTTTGTATCATTTGGTATCAAAGCAAGACCGGTTGTGTTCCAACATAACCCATCTTGGGCTAGTTCACGGCTTAAACAAACTACCCCAAAAAGAAATTCTGAAAATCTGTCCATTAAAAGTTGAAACCAAGAATGATGTTGTATGTTTAGATCTAGGTGTTATTTTGCTTGTTTAGTGAGTTTCTAGTGTTGGTTTCTTTCTCACCAACACTAAAGTGTCTAGATCCAAAAGTTGAGCTTGAAAACTTGAACATTGTGTGGTGACTTGAAGTGGCCGAAAGTTGTATGTTGTTGATAACCAAAAACAAAAAAAAAATCGGTGGTTGTGTGATTATGTGCTAAAGAAGTTGATGAAGTTTGTTGAGGTGTTCATCTTTTGAACTTGTTCACCTTGTTCATCTTGTTGTGTGCTCAAGTGGTAAGACAAGCTATAAAGTTGTTGTGAAAGACTTGCACCCATCACCTTTTAGTCTTGTCAATCACTTTTCCCTAATTCAAGGAGCCTTGTTTTGTGGGATTAGTCAACCAAACCCCACTTTCTTGAGTTTGAAAAGGGTGAAATACTACAAGATTTTTATTTTTCCCACCAAAACACTTTGCAAACTATAACAAGTTGTGTGAATATTAACACAAAACAAAAAAAAAACAAAAAAAAGAGAGAAGAAGAACGTGTGGGACCATTGCATGTTGCCACGTCGCTATAAGCTCAACTTATGATATTCTTTGGTTGCTAATTGTTGATCCTTGGTTTCCCTTACTTGGTCCTAGAACTAATTAACAAACTAGTACCTTCCTACTAGGTTGTCAACTAGTTCCTTGAACCGTTTGTTCGTGTCAACGATTATTTGAGTGCTTTTATTCGTTTGAACGAATTGCTGATTTTTGACTCTAGTCCGGCAAGAATTCTTTGAGTCTTCAAACAAGAATCCATTCCGGATAAGAGCTTACTCATACCTTAAAAATCTCACGGTTACTAGCCAATTATACAACACTTGTGGAACACGAACTTGTGGTGAACTAAAGTGGATAATACCTTGACAATGGAAGGAACTACGTCTCATAATGCGGATACTAATGCCCTTGATTCTATGAGGGTCACTCTTGAGGCCGTTACCCGGACACTTGAAAGGTTGAATTCGGAATTTGGGGCCGTGAGAGGGGACTTGGCAGCAATAAGGGGGGAAGTGTCGACTATTAGTGGGAGATTAGAACAAGTGGAGAGTCAAAGGAACTCTCGTCCTTCTACTCCTCTACATGTATCTACCAATGGTCATGATAGGACCTCCTCCGCAACCATCACCCCCGAAACAGTCCATCAAATGCTAAATGCACCCCAAGCTCCACTAAATATCGCAAGCCAAACTACCTATTTTCCTCCAAACCGAGACTCCACTAGACCACTACATTTCCAAGCCCCTCCAATTCCACAAGGGGGATTTGGACGCCAAGTACCTCCACTAAATCCGAACCCTCCATTCCAAGCTCCATTAACCCAAAGACCGCAAATTCCAAATCCTCCGAATCAAAACGGCCAAGGCCGGCCAGCCCACTTTGAAGGATACGGTGGAGAGGAGTATGAAGGAGATGGAGCCTTTGATGATGCTTATATGAGGGAGGAGGAGTTAAGAGGGGGTCGAGGAGAACCTAGGAGATACCGGGGGTATGGAGATAGGGGAAACCGACACCAAGAGAGAGACGTAGGCATCAACACCATCAAGTTGAGCCTACCCATCTTTAAGGGTAAAAGTGACCCCGAGACCTACTTAACTTGGGAATCGGCTTGTGACAAAGTTTTCCAAGTTAATGACATCTCGGAAGAAAAGAAGAGTTGCTACGCTATAGTTCACCTCGAGGGCTATGCTAACACTTGGTGGGAGTATGTTAAACGATTTGGTAATGAATTGGTGGATGGGCAGCCACCACCTTGGTATCGGTTGAGGTATTTGATGAGACAACGATACCTTCCCAAGAGATATCGTCATGAGTTGCTCGCTAGATTATATAGTTTGCGGCAAGGAGGCAAGAGCGTGATGGCCTATTTTGACGAGTTCCAACAACTCTTGTTGAAACTTGATCATCGTGGGGAGCAAATCAGTCACGACATCATCCGGTTCAAGTGTGGGTTGAACAAAGAGATCGCCACTCATTTGACCCTTCACCGGTTTGAAACCATTGACGGTATATTCCAAGCGGCCCTAGAGATTTAAAGGGAACTTAAGGAGAGATCAGCCTTCAAGGCAAGGGTACAAACCCCCTCGGGTTGGCCCAAAAACAAGGACCAACCCGCCCCTACGAAGCTGCCCGAGTCCAAAACAGTCCCTAAGTTCCCTCCGAAACCGGAGGCTTACAAATATCCCAACCCAAAGGGGTTCCAATGCTTCAAGTGCCAAGGTTGGGGTCATAAGGCCAATGAATGTCCGAACCGGCGCAATGTGATCCTATGAGAAGGGAAAGTGTACTACCTTGGTGAGGAGGTGGTTTCCGAAAGGGGGGAGGATGAGGCCGAGCCTCAAGATGGAGAGGGAGCTGAAAATGGGCCGAATGATGATGAATTAGATGGTAGTGAAGATGTCTATCCACAAGAAGGGGAGTGTGTGGTTCCAAACTTTGTGGTTAGACGTGTCATGATTAGTAAGGCGATGGATGACCCGAGTCAAAGGGAAAATCTATTCCATACTAAGTGTCTTGTAAAGGGGAGCGTGTGCACCTTGGTGATTGATAGTGGTAGTTGTACAAATGTTGCGAGCCATGCTATGGTAAATTTCTTGAAGTTACCAACTACACTACACACTAGTCCTTACAAGCTACAATGGTTGAACGATTGTGGTGAATTAAAGGTCACAAGGCAATGTGTGATTCAGTTTAAGGTGGGAAACTACCACGATGAAGTGCTTTGTGACGTGATCCCAATGCAAGCATGTCACTTGTTGTTAGGTAGACCATGGCAATATGATAGGTCTACTAAACACGATGGGAGGTCCAACCGGTATACGCTTGAGAAGGATGGACGAAAGGTCACACTTCACCCTCTTTCACCCTCCCAAGTAAATGAGTGGCATCAAAACATGAGAGATTTAAAGGGAAAGGGGAAGGAATCCGGAAAGGGAGAAAAGGGGGGGATGCCGTAGGTGAGGAAGTGGGGACATCCGAGGCTGTCCCAACGACAAGGGAGATGGAAAACGTAGTGATGTTGGCTAGGAGGAAAGAACTCTTCGTGGACCATGATGAAAACAAGCCGATGTTACTTTTGGCCCATTGTTTTAATACTAACCCCACTAATTCTTCCATTTCCCCTTTGATTTCTTGTGTGTTGCAGGAGTATGAAGATGTATTTCCTCAAGAACTTCCGCAAGGATTGCCCCCACTTCGGGGAATTGAGCACCAAATTGATTTGGTGCCGGGTTCACAACTTCCAAACAAACCGGCCTATAGGAGCAATCCCATGGACACTAAGGAGCTTGAAAGACAAGTTGAGGAGCTTCTCAACAAGGGATACATCAAGGAAAGCATGAGCCCGTGTGCTGTTCCGGTGCTTTTGGTACCAAAGAAGGACGGAACTTGGCGCATGTGCGTCGATTGTAGAGCCATCAACAAAATCACGATAAGGTATCGTCATCCAATCCCTAGACTAGATGATATGTTAGATGAGCTCCACGGATCTTGTTTGTTTTCTAAAGTGGACCTTAGGAGCGGCTATCACCAAATTCGCATGCAACCCGGTGATGAGTGGAAGACCGCATTCAAGAGCAAATTCGGTCTATATGAGTGGCTGGTCATGCCCTTCGGCCTTACCAATGCTCCTAGCACATTTATGAGGCTAATGAATCATGTAATGAAGCCTTATATTGGAAAGTTTGTGGTGGTTTACTTTGATGATGTGTTGGTGTATAGTAAATCTATTGATGATCATGTAATGCATTTGAGATGTCTGTTTGATGTGCTTCGAAAGGAGAAGCTGTATGCCAACATGGAGAAGTGTTCTTTTGGTGTTGATAAAGTTATATTCTTGGGTTTTGTCGTGAGCTCAAGGGGTGTGGAAGTGGACGATTCCAAGATAGACTCTATTCGAAGTTGGCCGACCCCTAAAACTATTGGAGAAATCCGAAGTTTCCACGGGTTGGCAAGCTTTTATAGGAGGTTTGTCAAAGGATTTAGTTCCATAGCAGCCCCCTTGACCGAGGCAATTAGAAAGGACGGACCCTTTAAATGGGGTGATGAGCAGGCTAGGGCTTTTGAGGCCTTGAAAGCTACGCTCATCTCGGCGCCTTTATTGCAATTGCCCGATTTTGATAAGATGTTTGAAGTAGAGTGTGATGCTAGTAAGGTTGGCATCGGGGCTGTTTTGATGCAAGAAGGTAAGCCCGTTGCTTATTTCAGTGAAAAGCTCAAAGGGGCAACTCTTAATTACTCAACTTATGATTTGGAGTTGTACGCCCTTGTTAGAGCCTTGGGAAATTGGCAACATTATTTGTGGCCTAAGGAGTTTGTGATACGAACGGATCATGAGTCGTTGAAACACCTTAAGATCCAAGACAAGTTGAATAGGCGTCATGCTAAGTGGATTGAGTTCATCGAGACTTTCCCTTATGTAATTCATTACAAAAGGGGAAAGGAAAATGTTGTTGCCGATGCCTTGTCTCGGAAGCATGTGCTTGTTGCTACCTTGTCTTCGAAATTGATGGGTTTTGAGAGCTTGCGGTTGTTGTATCCCGAGGATCCTACCTTTGCTCCTATTTTTAGGGAATGCAAAGAGTGGGGAAGGGACCATTGGCTTAAGGAGAATGACCATTCATCCTACTCTCGGTTCGATGGGTATTTGTTCAAGGGGAGGAGGTTGTGTGTTCCTTCTAGTTCTTGGAGGGAATTATTTGTGAGGGAGGCCCATGACGGAGGCCTCATGGGTCACTTTGGGGTAGACAAGACCCTCAGAATCTTAGAGGAGAACTTCTATTGGCCCAAAATGCTCAAAGACGTCACTAAAATTTGTAGTCAATGCGTGGCCTGCCGGAGTGCGAAATCTCGTCTCCTACCTCAAGGATTATACACCCCACTCCCTACTCCCCTTAGGCCTTGGTTGGACATTTCAATGGATTTTGTTTTGGGGCTGCCAAGGACTAGAAAGGGCCGAGATAGCATTTTTGTTATTGTTGATAGATTCTCTAAAATGGCTCATTTTATTCCATGTGCTAAAACCGAGGATGCTCGTAGTGTAGCTTCATTATTTGTTGCACATGTTGTAAAGCTTCACGGGGTACCGAGGACTATTGTGAGCGATAGGGACTCCAAGTTCCTAAGTCTCTTTTGGAAGTCCATGTGGGGTAGGCTTGGAACAAAGTTACTTTTCTCCACGTCTTGTCGCCCACAAACCGATGGCCAAACGGAGGTAGTAAATAGAACCTTGGGGTCTATGCTACGTTCTATGGTTAAAGGTAAACTGACTTCATGGGAAGATCACCTACCCTTGGTGGAATTTGCATACAACCGGGTAATACATTCGAGCACGGGAATGACTCCCTTTGAATGTGTTTACGGCCTGAATCCCCTAACCCCTTTAGATCTCACTCCTTTGTCTAGTGATCTCATGACCAGCTTAGATGGAAATAAAAGAGCCGAGGCAATGAAGAAAATGCATGAGACGGTGCGGATCAAGCTTGAAAAGAAGAACCAAGAGATTGCAAAAAGGGTAAACAAAGGGAGAAGAAGGCTTGTGCTTGAACCCGGAGATTGGGTGTGGGTGCATCTTCGAAAGGATCGGTTTCCAGCTCAAAGGAAGTCCAAATTGCTGACAAGGGGTGATGGTCCTTTCCAAGTACTTGAGAGAATCAATGACAACGCCTACAAGATTGACCTTCCACCGGAATATCAAGTGCACAACACTTTCAACGTTGGTGATCTCTCCCTCGTGGATGCGGTTGAAGATGACCAAATGCTGAATTTGAGGTCAAATTCCTCTCAAGATGGAGAGGATGATACGGTTAGGGCAGCCTCCACAGGTACATGGCCTTTCACACGAAGCCAAGCTCGGGAATTACAAAAACTCCAAGCTTTGTTCATGCAAATGGCCGTGTGTGAGTTGGTGATTGAACCAACCAAGGACCTAAACGTTTTTATGTGTGAAGAGAGGTCCTAATGTGTAATAAACTACTCTCCAAGGTTGGCACAAGAAGCAAGGGTGGATGGGTCATTTTACCCCTTTTGTTTGTAGTATAAATAAAACATGTTAGAGAGTTATCCCTTAGTTTTTGAATGCTGATTTTTGTAACCTAAAAACACTAAACCTTTCCTCTCTCTTCCACTCATAGAAGCCGCCACTATCATCTCACAAGTAGAGGGATACTTGTGTTGTCTCTTTGGCTAGAAACAAGGGTTTTGAGGTCGTTGAGTGCCTCTTGGTCCTCGTAAGAACTTGGTGTTTATATTCATTAGACTTAGGGTCCTCTCTTGATGTTAGGGTTCTTAGTTTCTTGAATGTTATATGTCAAGTTATCTATCTTTCTTTATCTTGTTGTTGTTGTTGAATTTGTTATCTTAAAGTCTAGTGAAGCCGTGTGGGGCTCTTTTCGATTCACTAGCATTGTTATCTATCTTGTTGTTCTTGTGTTGTGGGCTGAAAAACCGAAACTTAAACTTGTTGTTCTTGTGTTGTTGGAATGAAATCCGAGCCTACTTAAAGCTCTTGGTGTTGTTGGTTTGATTTTGTATCACAACCCAAAGCTTGTCCTATAAATAGAACCTTAGTCTTAGAACAAAAATGCATTACAAACCATACCTAGGCGCCGCCTATCTCTCCAAATTCTCTCAAAAAAATTCCTTTTGCTCTTTCACTTTGCAAGAACATCTTCCAGGGCCATCAATTAAGTAAGTACTTCTTTGTTCTTCATTTATATTCCGTAAGTACTGCACTACTACGCCTATAATGAATTGTTAAATCTTGAAGTAGTATAAGTGATTTGGATGAGGTTGATTTGTTGTGATACAACAAAGTGAGTGAAAGAATACTTAAGGATGATCTTGACTTGTTTCCAACTTGTATTTGATTTTGATGCACTGTCATACTTTTGCGGAATTGACATAGTCAAGAAAAATGCATAATCTTGTAACTAGAAAGCTTACATGTTGGAATGACTTGTTCATCGAGATAAGAATCATGGTTGACTACAAACATACTATTTTGTGATTATTTCTAAATGCTATAACTTGATTCCATCTTTATGTAGTAGTCTTGCCCAAAAGATACATCAATCCAAACATGAAAGTATTGCCAAGATTTCATGAAATAGAATCAAAAAGGATAGTTAAGATGACAAGAAAAGTATGAATGCACTGATTATATTGTTGGAACATAACACCTAAAACGTATATCGATGAAGTCTGAGTAATCGACATCGTTCACTTCACTAGTTTGTGCCAACAAACTAAGTGTGGGGTGGTGCTACTACTGCTTGTTTGTTGATTGTATCCACTGAGATGAAGCTAACATGACTATTATTTTAATCTCAGGTACAATGGCACCAAAAGCAAGACAAGGAAAAGAAAAAGCAACCACTTCACAAAAAGGCCAGAAAAGGGGACGAAACGAGCAAGGAGAATCATCCTCGCTCCAAATACCTCGCCGCATGTTCAGAATAAAATGGGTCCTAGAGGAGGAAGGAAAGGAGTGGTATAGGAACAATAAAGAGAAAAAATATGTTCATGTAGAGTTGATACACAAGGAGAGCCTAGCAAAGAAAGAACCCCGTATGTTGGCTAAGATAATGGCGTTACATCTTGATTTCATATTTCGAGATATGGGAGAGTGCAATCTCGATTTAACAAGAGAATTCTATGCCAACTAGTCACCGAAAACTACAGGGAATAAAGTAAAGATTTGGGGACAAGTTCTGCAACTAAATGCGGAGTTCTTCAACTCGTTTCTGGGTTTGCCATCTATTGATCCATCAACACTCAAAGAGCTGTATAACAGACCTCCGTACAGGCAAATTAGACACACACTTTGCGGAACAAGATCTATGGCACGATGGAGCAGACACAAGGACACCGGCCGGCACAACACCTTCCCATATTCTTCCTTGAATAGGGAAGCTAGGATATGGTTGCAAATAGTCAACTCTTGCCTAATTCCAGGGACACAGTACACAAAGATAACATGAGATAGAGTGCGCTTGGTGTATGCGTTGATAACGAATGTCCCTATAAACATTGGGGCAATTATTCGATCTACAATGCGTAAGGCTAGACTGCACAAGAGGTCCCACTTCAGCTTTGGCAATCTGTTGACCGCAATATTGAGGAAGGAGGACATCGAAGAGGAACCGACTGATCATAAGCTTCCACACAACCCAAAGAAGGTTGACCTCACAAAGGTTAAAGATGTTGAATCCACGTATGGAGTCAACCTTACTACTATAGAACGATATGCTCGGGATGAAAGTTTCTTTCGCCATCTTTATGGCATGACTCGGTTTACAATGATGAGCAGAGGTCGTGTTACAACTGCTGCAGAGCTCCAACAGCTGGATTATGACTACCAAATGAATGAGCATGCAAGGGCGATGTGTGGAGTAGGTGTATATTTTGAGGATCCTCTTGATGATGATGTCCCAACCGATGATGATCGTAGGAGGCCAGATTCTGATGTGGAGGAGAATTCTAATGACGACGACTCCAATGATGATTCCGATGAAGAGGGAATGACCCCAGACATAGAAGAGGAGTTCGACTAATCCAAGTTCTTCGTATTTATTTTCCACTGAGGACAGTGTGTCCCATCTAAGTGTGGGGTGCTGGTATTTTCATGCTATACTTCTTTATCTACATTTGCATTTATTTATGTTTGTTTCTTTTGTTTTTTTAGTAGTTAAAATTTGTTTTTTAATTTTTTTTTACACTTTGCATAAAATTGTTCTAATAGGCAGCATGGTATTATAACAAGAGTCTGTGATAAAATCATTACTATTGAGACATTTAGGCTCTAAGTGTGACTCACTGAGTGATAATTGTGTGGTTTAATTCATTCATCTGTTTGGGTCAAGAGTCTATACTACTCTCAATAAAGTTGACTATGTGCCTTGTGTGTGTGAGATGATAGTATATTCTATGTTTGTGGCTGATGCTAAAACTTTCCTGGTATGTATGTAAAGCAAAATAAAGAGTGTAAGTCTAGGAGATGATTTAGGCATTTCTTTGGCCACCTATACTTGTTTACCTTCTTTTTACCTACCCGTGGACATTATCCTAGTTAAGCCCTTTTGAGCCTTTAGCCTATTTTCTTTGACAGCCTCATATGTAAGCCTAATCCATTTTTTTTCAAGACCATAATTTGATCCAAAGTCCTAAGTGCTTTAAAATTGTAAAGTCATATGACAAAATAAGAGGAAATCGGGTGAGAGTAGTGCCTTAAAGTGAATTGGTACTTGAATATGTTATGAAAAAGAATGGTTATCATAGAGGTATGTTATAAAAAAAAGGAGAAGAGAGAAAAATGAAAAGGAAAACAAAAAGTCAATTCTGTTCAAAATTGAATCACGAAAGAGGTGAGAAGGGGTGGTAGATTAAAAGAAAGTAGAAAGGTTGTTTGAAAGAAAGTGTAAATGGCATAATGTGATGTATTAAAGCGCTTAGGAACATAGTCACTATTTCTGGCCAAAATAGTCCTACCCGTCCCTTAGCCTACATTACAACCTATAAAAGACCTATTTGATCCTAAGCTTAGCATTCTGATATTAGTGGAGCATTACACTAAGGGCAAGCCTATGGTCATCAGTTGCAACATATGAATTCTTTGTGAGAGTGAGAGCAAGGAAAATTTTATACCCATGTTTCGAAAAATGCAATACTTGTGAGTGATTATGGGTAATATCTTATGTGAGACACACATGGTTGATGAGTTTTGGGTAGTTTGTATGATTCTTTGTGCGTTAACTTGTGGATACGAATTAACCATCATCACGAGTCTAGGTTGGAGGATGAATTGTTTCTAGTAGTGATCAGAAAACTACTCTTTGTTAATAATTGTCGTGCCTGTCTTGATGAATATTTTGTGTTATTACTGTGAAATCCCAAGTAGATGTTTAGAAGTAGATGATATTTTGTTCGAGGACGAACAAAGCTTTAAGTGTGCAGTGTTGATCATAGGCGTATTTACATGCCTAAAGTGCTATAATTCACCCATATTTTAGCTAAGTTTTGAGGACAAAATATATAATTCATGCACTTTTAGTCCCTTTTCCTGTAAGTGAGCTAACAAACATGATTAGCAAGTTTTCAGGTATAAATGATGAAGATTTCAGCATTTTATGGATAACTTGACGCCAAAGGAAGCTTCACGAAAGAAGGAAAGCAAAGCTTGGATGCCTAAGGACTAAAAGTGATGCATGGCAAACCTGTCCCGGGCAAAAACAGCATTTCCAAAGACTTTGGGGATCAGCAGTAACTTAGTAGGATTAGGATAATAATGCAGTAACTTATTAGGATTAGGATAAGTACGCAGTAGCCTAGTAGGAATAGGATATGGGTATTATAAATACCCTATTTTGCTGAAGTTTTAAGACATCTTTCAACATCTTTTCATCAATTACTTCTTATTATTCAACACTCAATTAATTCTTGTTACTTTCTCTTCATCTATTCGACTTTTTACAACAAGAGAAACGCTATTCCAAGGAATTCACGCCCCAAACACGACCAACACATACTTCACGCAACATTCTTATTTTGGTATGAAGATAATGACTATTGTGTTTTCCATTGCAATTATGAGTAGCTAAACTTCTCTGTTGGGGTTATGGAAGCCTTATGAGATACTATATATTGCTATGAGTTTGTGAATTCTTGACACGTATGTTGCTTATATCATTATTCTCTTTATCTTAATTTAAATTCTTGTGGTTGCAAACATATAGAATACGCCAGTATAGCATTAACTTGTTCGAAAGAAAAGTTACATGTCTGGAAAAGAGATAATGTCAAGGTAATAGGGCACCAACCCCTGTTAAAAAGTTAGTGTCGTAACTGGATTAACCTCTTAGAGATTTTGTACCGTTAGATATGTTTTAAGCTCGAAAGAGTTAAAGTGAAATAATCCTTGATGGTCGAAAGACGCCTGGATTTACGATAGAATACGAATCTCTATAAGCATATACATGTCTGAATTCCGCATAACTCATAGCTAATAGATACGTAAAACTCATAAGGTGGACATAACCCTAACTTCCAATTCTCATTGATTAAAAATCTACTAAACATTCTTTTTTTTTACTTTGCCATTTTTTGTTCTTACGTTAGTATTTTGATACTCTTAAATTCACACTACAATCGCCCCTTTTTACGAAACTTTCACCAAAAGTCTACTAGTCTTTGCTCACTTAGTGACCAGCTATTCCTTGTGGGATTCGACACCTAACCCAGTTGGGTTCTATATTTGACGACCACCGCTTACACTCTTACGAGAGCTGTAGTTTGAGAGTTATCAGATCTCTCCTTATATTCACATGACTGTAGTTAAATATTTATGCACCTACATGGATTCCTGAATACTAGATAACATTTCTTTGAATTCTGGTCATCTTGTAATATCTGATATAAGGTTCTTCATGAACCATGGTGGTACGAAACTCTTATTCCATTCTCGTGTTACTAAGTTGTATAGGAGAGTTGGGGTTGTGGAATACCCAGGAGACACTTAGGTGTGTCCTGGAACCCCTATTTATCCTCTTAATATTCGAGGTAAGGGTGCACCAGACAAGAGCAAAAAGAGGAAGATCAACTTGGGAAAGTTAACATGTGAGGAGCCAGAGTCTTATAGGACATACACTATAGGGTCGTTTTAGGGAAATAGGTATTTATTTGTGGTCCATTTGAGAGCTTGTATCAGGATTTCCCCAGGGGTTGGGAGAGACCTCTACCACCCGCCATTCGTATATGGCCTAATCTGATTATGAGAGGTATTTTAAGGACTAGAAAACAAAGGGTACCATGATTGATAGGCTCAAAAAGGACTACTCATCATTGGCAGAGTATCACAGAGAGATTCAGACAACCACTAGAAGATGAAGAAAAGGGAGAAGAAGCGACAAGTTCTTCAGCAAGATGTGGAAGGGTGTAAAAGGCCTGTGGAAGGTCCAAAAACCCTGAGACAGACTACCTTCTTCTACAGTAGAGAGAAATGGTTCTGATACTGATGAAAATGATGCAGAGTCCCTAAGCGAGAGCAACTCTTCATGCAGTTTCAGGGAGCACCCTTATCTATTTTCTATGCTTTATTGTTTATGCAATAAGGACACTACTAGATTTTTGGTTGGAGGTTCCTGTACCAATCTATTTAGATTTTTCTAGATGTTTTGATGATATTTTGATGACATTTTGGATGATTTTTATTTTTTGGGTTGTATTATTTGTGCACTCTGATGGTGCCCACATTTTCATTGATTAGTTATTTTGTTTATTTTTAGATTTGTACTTTATCTTAGTTTTTTATGATAACATCAGACAAGATTTTCCCTATGATAGATTGAGTGATGAAATTCTTAAGGGAAAATTGTTGTGATTGGGTTTGGGTTTGAGCCATGGATGTAGAGAAAGTCTAAGTACCCATAGCATCAGGGCTATTAATGTAAGGGAGGTCTGAGTAGCGGTATCATTTTAGATTTAGGATTGCACTTATACCGATGGAGAAGTCTGAGTAGCTATATGGTTTTCTCGTGTGAAAGCCAAAATATTTGACGAAGTCTTGGGTTGGTGCCATAATTAGAAAATTGTACATGGTGAAAATGCAAAGAAAATTGTACATAGAACTCATCACCTGTTGGCTAGGAATTACAACTGTCTGATCATGATTTGCAGGCTACAAATCGTACCTACATTATGAAATAATGTAGCCACACAAACATATATATGGATCAGTACTTTTAGAATGTATTGAGTAAGGGGGGTGAATGCAATAAGTAAAACTTGTTTCATACATAATCTTAAAACATGCATGACTAGGTGTAAGTAGACTCACCAAGAAATAAAATAGACTGAAAGGTGAAACATCTTAAAACATGATTAACAAACATAATATGATAAGTTGGTGAATCACTATACTTAGTTTCATAAAACTTTACCTTTTAAAATGTAAGTAGAACTAAAGCTAGAAAATAATAAAACATGGGTACTTTATGAATACTGGGTATGAAACTATGTGATAGAGACTGACATAACTCAAGGATCTCAATATAAAATTATAATGAGCATGAATGCATAAATATACAAAACCGAACATAACATATACTAAACTTATCTGATTAATTGAAAACTGAATATTGAACATGTAAGATTGAACTGTACTTAGTATGAATAACTAGGCTAAAACTGCGGAGTACTATGCATATGAGGTAAGGAATATCTGAACAACATGAGATAACTGAGCAAGAATGCATGAAAACTATAAAATTTGAGAATGCAAGGCTAAGTGTATATCTGATATGGACTGAGATAATCTGTAATCTAAAAGATTAGAAACTGTTAAACTAAATATTTGAAAGTCTGTACACTTAGTCAAGAAAAATTGAACTAAAGAGACACTAAATACAAAACTGAGACTGTGGGAGTAATCTAACTGATATGCCCTGCTCTGAACTGATTGGGGTCAAACTTGTAACCCAGTTGGAAAGGTGTCAGTACCATGCCACGAGTACTAATAATGGCTGAGTGGATCCACTAAACTACTGAAGAACCAGGATGTAAAGCCTAAACTGATGGGTGGCTCCTCATAACCCACGTTAGCTATGTGGTTCTGGAATACAGGAACTACTACTAACAACTTTGCCTAACTAATAGGGAAGCTGCCATCCTGCATTTGCTCGGTACTAAATCCTACTCTCAACTGAACTGACTTGAAATACTGAACTAATTTAAGTTTAAGTGATTATGATAACTGAATGAATTGATAATGCTAATACATATCTATAACCATATTGACAATATTGAGATAAATTAAACGGCTAAGTTTTGGGTATTCATAATAGCAATAACCATGGGGATCATACTAAATCTTTGGAAACATAATAAGAAATCATTATTCAAATAAACCCATCACTTGGGCGTTTCATCAAACACATGGAGATTGAGAATTTAACATGAGGAAATTCATCAAACACATGGGGATTATGAACTTGAACATGGAAATATCTTATACATGGGAAAACAATAGGATAACATGGATAGATTCATAACTTGGGGTTCATCCTAAAATTAATTGAACATGAGATAGGAATTTCATCAAACATATGGAAGAAATAAGTTAAAACATGGGAATGTTGCTAAAAATCATGAATTTCGGATCACTCATGGAATTCACTTTAATAAAGCATGGGAAACTCAAATTCATGGAATGAGGAATTCAAAATCTTGCATGGAATCACACATGGGCTGAATTGAATTAAAAACACCATGAAAACATGAAATTAAATCATTTTTGAACATACAAAATTCCATAATAAGAATAAAAATTCATTCTTTAGTTCAAATGAGGATTTTTGGGCACCATGGGTGAAAGGGGACCCCATGGATGAACTCCTGCATACCTTAATAGATGGTTTCTTGAAGATAGGAAGCTTGAAGTCTTGTTTTCTTGAGAGAAAATATTGAACTTTTTTCATGGGGGAAAGTGAAGCTTTTTTTGTGAGTGTTGATTTGAAGAAGATGGAAAATAAATGCCCTTTTGGATGCTACAAATCAAACTTTGGATGTTTGGGGTTGAGGGGAAAGGACCAAAGTGCCCTTTGACCCTTAAGGAGCTGAAACAAAGAGGGAATATGCTCTACATCGCATAAGTTATCACATTGGGAGAGAAATGCATCGCGTCACATATAACATTAATAATCCAATGCTCCATGCCCCAATTGAATTGGCTTACTGCCTCTCACAAATATGTCATAACTTTTCACTCGGATATCGGATTAAGGTAAAATTGATATAATTGGAAAGTTGACTCAATTAGCTACAATTTGGCGAGTCTTGAGCTACAAAATAATACATATATAAAGAGTTATAAATGTTCAAATTCTACCCTTGCAGAATCGAATACCAAACTTTGGACGAATCAAAGGCTCTTAGCTTAACTTTATTCTAAGTGATTCTTATGAACATTTTCAACCTTGTGCACATCAAACACAAGGATAAAGATCACTCTTATATTCACATGTGAATCATTTTGATTATAGCTTATACAAGTAAGAATGTTGGTTTAATAACTAGCCCAAAAATACAACACTGGGCCCTACTAACATGAGATGGGCCAAATAAAAACAAAATACTCTAATGTTGTTGGCACGTGACAACATGTGCAATTAGGTGAGTTAGCATCTTGCAAGAAGGTGAATAACCTCCTTGTCTTCAAAGTACTGAGTTAGTAACTTTAAGACAAACCCATCTTAAAAGGTAACCCACTAGTGAGGGTAATCCATCTGACTAGGTTCCTTGGAAAGGAGGGTAACCTACTGGAAAGGGTAACCCACTGGAGAGGGTAACCCATTGGAAAGGGTAACCTACAGGAGAGGGTAACTTCTTGCACATAACATCTGATGTCATCTTTCAAGTAGCAGCATTGGATGGTGCCAGTGATGAAATTGTATATCCTTATTCCATTCAACAATAGATGTTGTGCTTCTAGATGAGGCATTCTTGTCCTTCCAAGCTTCTCTTCATCGATATGGAAAGTAACTCCTTCTGTTGGATGATGAATATTCACATTCCTATTAAGGATATTTTAGTGTTATGCTTTTGATAGAGTCTGTGACTTCTTCTCTCGTGATTTTATACTGTGGTTGGTATTTTTTCTGCTCATCCGACTTCATCCCAGTGGCATAATCGTCGGTGTAGATCCATTTTCTCTATTCATTTGGCCATATTTCTCTTGGAATACATCTATTCTACTGGACAATAAAGCATTTTTATTCATAGTATCCACTTACAAGGAGAGTATAGACATTGGAAATTTCTTGAGAAGTAAAATTTTGGGCTGATCTTGGACATCATGGACCATGATTCCTACTAGACGATGCAGCATGAAGACTATTACATCATAGGAATCTCTAAAGTATCAAATCATGTATTCTTGTGTCTTGAACCACAACATTAATCTCTTTAGGGCTGATTAAATTTAATCAAATTGTCTAAAGGCATCATACTTGAACTACATGAGAATGTAGTGCTGGTGCCATAGGTATAAGAATAGCCATAGGAGTTTTTGCAGAAAGTAATTGGCTAGTGTAATAAAAATATGGAAGAAAAGGTATTTTGGGTGCAAGCTTCATGATGGGTTCACCATACTTTCTGAAAACTTGAAGCTCGTAGAGGTTCTTCTTTCTCAGAGGATGGATGGATTAAAAGGATCCACATATTGATTGAACATATCTGAAGGGTAGTCTGTTATTCTTGAAGATTGTAATCCTGCCATGTTGAGCATAAGGATTTGACTAGCATGGCGTTAGTTATCTTCTCTATTGTTGGATATTAGGTAAAGTTCATTGACATTGATGTCACTTGATTTATTATATGTTTATAGAGAAGAGTCTGTCCTCCGTTGGTTTTTCTTCCAATGAGAAGACCAATTCAAGGTAGTCTTTTTTGATTTGATTGATTCCTGTGCGACTAGTTATTTCTTTAAAAAGGTGGATAGAGTCCTTTGACTTCTTGGCTTGGAGACAATTTCTAGAAAAGTGACCAGGCTTTCTGTAGATAAAGAAACCATTATTCTTCTTCTTTTAATTTGTTAGGCTCCTTCATTTGAAATACCTGGTATGCTAGGTTGTCCTGCTTCTATCATCAGGAGGCCTTGGCAGTTTGAACTTCCTGAAATATAGTTGTTTTTTTTATCCCATCTTTCAGCGTGATAAGCAGTTAAACTTGGTGACGAGGTCTTTCTTGTTGCAAGCTATATTAAGGGATGGATTGTTCTGGAGGATCTACTTCAACACAGATCTCTTCGTGCATATACTATCCAGAGCTTGAAAGATAGTCTACTAGATGTAGCCTATCTGGGGACAGTTATGGAATTAAACTTCACCTCCACAATCATCATCACGGGCCTGCTAGCATCTTTGGAAGTGATGATACAAATGCTTGCTTTAGATTGGGATCTCTATCCAACTCAAAGTATATATTTTCCATCTTCTATAAGAGTATATCGATGACATTTCTATCTAATGATAGGAACTTTATCTCAAAGAGCTGTCGATGGAGCTTTTCTTGTCTTTGGCCTACTTTTTCATAAAATATCTCATATAGGATCTTGATATTGAAGGCAAAGTCCTGGGATGTTAGGTAAGTATTCTTATAACAAATTCCAAGAGCGTTTCACCAGTCTTTGAGTATGTCGGAGAATCTGGATATGAACTTAGAGAGTATTATGTATTGTTTCCATTCAGCCAAATTCTTTGTTTCCATCCAAGTATAAAATTCCTTGATCATTTGGGGAAAAGCCAAAATCTTGATGTCATCAAGAGTGAATGTGTAAAATTTAGTTTCCATAATTTTCTTTGCTGGTGTACTAGGATCTAGCCTTCTTTCTGGGATAGGATTATCCGTTATCTCATCTTGGTCATTGGCAACTTCTGATACCTCCGATTCCTTGGAGTGGTTAATGTATATGGGTGGATAGCCTTCTTTGGGGGCCTCTAATAATGATCCATCATTAACAACATCAATATCCTTAATATGTGATTGAGAATCAATAGATAAACATTTATCGTCTTACATATTTCCATTAGAAGTTCCATCATTAGTTTAAGAACATACACCCACAAGGTCAGTAAAAGATAAGTGTTCTATATTTTTCTCAGCTTCAAAGTGATAAAAATCATCAACGACTTTTAGATATTCATTCTCTGGGTTATTCTTAATAACTTGCTGAGGAGTGACATCTCAAATATCTACAACATCATACTGAAAGATAACTGGATATGACATGATTGAGTCATCTAGAAATAACCTTCTGTTGTTAAGGAGACAATTTCTAGTAGACTCCCAGACTTCATCTGGTTGCTCTTCAGTTTGTGGTTTTATACTTTGGATCTCCAAGTCGTTATATAGGGCGATGGAATCATATGTAGGAGTAGTATGTCTTGGGGCCATCTTATTAGCATAATATGGAGCGTGTCTGGAATACTTCATCTTTTTGACCAAATCTTGTGTCATCTTGGCTTCCTTTTAGACTGCAATGGCATCTTTTCTTTCCCATATGAATTTTGCAATATCAAACTCCTCTTATTCATCTCTTGGAGATGAAGTGACTAGTGTGGGTATGGATAAATAAGGTGGGTATATGGAAAAGGGTTGACCAGATCTTTCTGGAAGATATGCTCTTGGAAATATGGTGTCCTTCGGGTGTTTTGGAATTTAGCACCACCATATTTTAGGAGATAAATTTGTTCTTCCTCTGAGGCTCTTTTTTTTTATTGGTAAAGGAAATATATTATTGATGATCCTAGTGGGCATTATTCAAACTGAACAATCTATATCCTTCTTTCCAGTGCTCTGATAAGTATGGCATATTGAGTAGATACTTGACGGCTTACTATTTTGTCTTTTCCGACATATGGAATAACATGTGGCAACTTTAGAGCATGGTTTTAGTTAGTAATTTTGGATGGGTAATTTCGTGGGAATGTATGATTAGGACTGGAGCTAGTTTCTAATATCATGAACATTGGAGTTCAATTGGTGGTTCAAGATTTGAGCTGGATTTGGAGGATTTGTTTTTTGATAGAGTGGGAAGTGGTAGCCATTCTTGGGTCCTATAGGAGACTTTGAATGGATGTTCAATTTCTCCTTCATACGAAGGCCTCTGGTAATGGGGTTTTTTAAAGCCTTAATACTCATCCCATTATAGTTTATCTTCCTCCTCATCACAATCATTCAACCAGTCCTCCTGGTATTTATGACAGTCATAGTTAATATCCCATAGGTAGTGTCTTGTAAATGGGTCTTTAAAACAGTTTATAGTATGCGCATCATAACCAAATTATTGTATCTAGTTCTATTTATTCATGGCACTAATGAGATAGCCTGTCATATTCCTTAGATCTGGATTTTCTTCATCCAGAAAGGTGTCAACAAGGGTATACATATGAATGAAGAGAGACAGTTTGCGAGGTTTTTTTCGTGAATATAGGTTTTGGTGTTCAGATATTTTGAGGATGAACTCTCATTATCTTATAACTTTCGAGCCAAGACTTTGGAAGAATCGTGGGGAATTCTTTCTTAGAGACTTATTCTGGGAATTGGATACACTGGATTATTCCTTTGGTGGCATCTATGGTTAGAGACAATGAGTAGTGGCCAGCTGGAAGGAATAAGTTTTTTCTTTGGTTTTGGACTTGCCAAACTATCTGGTGGTGTAAGGTTGTTTATGTAGAGATATAGTCTGGTGTGGCTTTAAGGATTTGAAGTTGAGGCCTCAATGCCTTTGTTAGATATGGCTCGGAGAGGGACATATTGAAATTAGGGAATATGGTAACAACGACTATCCTCAAGTCCAGTGTGATTTCCAAAGAGCCCAAGTTCACACGTTGGTACTCTTCGAATCTAGTATCAAGAAGGGAAAGACGTTCCTTCATCAGATATCCCTTTCTTCCTTGATATGTTAAGGAAATTTAATTAACACCAAAATGGATGTGGGTAAAGTTATACATCTTCCACTGTTGTGAAAAATCCTTCTGCATCTATAGAGTGATGAACTATTTAGCTAGATTCATATGGACGTACTGATCAAGTTTTGTTCCAACAAAGTATTCCTTAACTCCTTCTGGTTTTCATTGATATAAGGAATAAATCTGCAACTCTAGATTACACTATTTTTTTTGGCAAAGGCAGAATATGGGTTTCGTATAGGTAGCTATGTAGAAGAAAGAGCTTGTTCTTCTGAAAACACATCTACTTCAAAAAGATAGTCTTTCTTGCATGACAGAGTTCTTTTGATGGTTGGAGACATATGTAATGTCTGTAAGAATCTACATAAACTAGTAATAAAAGACATAGATGTTGAAAACTCTGAGATAGACATATTCTTTTATTTTTTAGACTATGAAGACTGGATATATTTTTTCTAAAGATCTAAGGAAAAGACATAAGAAATATTTGTTCTAAAATTTAAGAAAAGAAGCTGCAACTCGATTATGTACAAGACGTTGAATATGATACTTGAAAATACTAACTCTGATAATAGAAATACTATGACTCTAATATTTATAAGACAAAAAGTACGTCACTGAAGTATTTTCTTACCCTACTACTCAGATGTAAAGAATCGAAGCAACCATCCCTTTGGAAGAGAAAAAGTAAGAGAAAAAGAGTTTAGCTAATAAATATCTTTATTGAAAGAGAAATTATACAAGAGGATTTTAGGTAGAGACGACTATCATGATTAAATTAGTGTATCCAATCATTTTTGTCCATGCAGTTGCCTAGGAACCAGTGTAGGAATTTTAGGTTGCTACTAGTAGAAGTTCATCGGAGGGTTGGTACATATGGATTGATAAGATATTTTTGGGAGGCTTTTTTAGGTGTGAGTGGTCGAAGCTTATCATGACTGTATTGTTATACCTTCTGACAAAGGTTGGTTCTGTAGACCGAAGAGGTTGAGAATGGTCTCTCAACTTTTTATAGTTTGTGACCCATGAGTCTGGGAGTACATTGATCTGAACTCGCTAGGCTACCTGGTAGTGGAGATTTTCTTAAATGGAATACCTGACCTGCAGAGCTCTGAGAATTTGGATGTGGATCTCCAACACCTCCGTCAGATGCAGATCAGAGAGAGACATGTAGAAGTTGGGAAATATAGTGAAAAACACCATCCCAACGTTTAGTATGATTTTAAAGTTCCAAAATTGGCATGTCAATTTCGTTGTATCTGGTATCAAGGAGGGAAATATTCTCCACTACTGGATATCCTTTTCTTTCGTGATACGTCAATGCGACCCTAACAACACCAAAGTGAATATGGGTTAAGTCATGGAATCTCCATCGCCGTGGAAAATCTTCCAATATCTGTAGAGTGATTAACTGTTCCTCTTGAGTTGCAAGAATTTGATGATGGTCTAGTTTTGATACAGCAAAATATTCTTTGACTCTTTATTTTTGTTGTACCAAAGAAAGGATCTGTAGCCACGGGTTACATTCCTTCTTTTCAAAGGCAGGGTAGGGGTTCAATAAAGGTAGATATGTTGTGGATATTTTCTGTTGTGGTGTTAACATATCTACTTCATATAGGTATTCATATTTACATGACAGATTTTTAGTAATCGTAGGTGACATATTTAATTGAGCTAGAGATTTACAGGGTTCGTACATAGGTGAAGAAGAGGACTCTGAGGAAGACATATTTTTGTATTTTCCGGACTATAAAGACTCAATGTATTTGTTTTAAAGCTCTAAGGAAAAGCCACAATAAAAATTTAAAATCTTTTTGTATTATTTTGGACAATAAGACTCTTTATATATTTGTGCTAGAGATCTAAACAAAAGACACTACGACTTGATTATGCACAAGATGAAGATTATGATAACTGGAAGAAACTGACTCTGATAATGAAAATACTATAACTCATATTTACAGGACTTTGGTAGTAACAACTAGGAAGTGAAAACTAAGGACGGAGCTAAGAATAACAGCCAAGACAAAGTATAGGAAAAAGTAAAAGTAAAATAAAAATGCAAAGCTGGCTCACGTGTTTGCAATCAACGAATGTGTAATATTTGTTGTGTCTTGTCCTTAGATCTTTAGTCAAAATATATAGTCTTATTGTCCACAAAAATACAAAAATATTTTCCATTTTATTGAGTTTTTTTCATAGAGCCTTAGAAAAAATAGGTCGTCTTTATAGTCCAGAAAATACAAAAATATGTCTTCCTCAGAGTCTTCTTCTTTTTCAAGTGTGTTCGGTCCCTGTAAATCTCTATCTCGATCCAATACGTCACCTACCATTACTAAAACTCTGTCAAGTAAATATGAATTCCTATATGAAGTAGATGTGTTACCACCACAACAAAAAATATCCACAACGTATCTACCTCTATTGAACCCTTACTCTACCTTTGCAAAGAAGGCATGTAACCCGTGGCTGTAGATCTTTTCTTTTGTATAAAAAAGACCAAGAAGACTTAAAGAATATGTTTCTGTATAAAAACTAGACCAGTATCCTATTCTTGGAACTTAGGAGGAATATTTCATTGCTCTACAGATGCCGAAAGATTTTCCAACGGAAATAGAGAATCAACGGCTTCACCCATATCTATTTTGGTGTTGTTAGGGTTGTATTGATGTATCATGAAAGAAAAGGTCAGCAATTAGTGGCACATCTTTCCCTTCTTGATGCCAGATTCAAATACCAATATGTCAATTTGGGAACTTCAGAATTCACACTAAATGTCGGGACAATATTTGTCACTATATTTCCTAACTTCAACATGTCCCTTTTAGATCCGTATCTGACGAAGGCATTGAAGATCAAGGTCCATATTCTTAGAGCTCCATAGGTCATGGATGCCATTTAGGCAAATCTCCACTACCTGGTATCCTAGAGAGTTCAAAATCATGTTATGGATCTATCCCTTCCAGGTGGTGAAAATGCTTTATCCCTTAACATAGATGCCAGTAATAGAATCACTCAGTGTAATCAGATTCCAAGATAAATCCCCAGAGATGAACTTGTCAAAGTACTCTTAGATTCATGGGTCACAAACTACAAGACCTTAAGAGACCATCCTCAACCTTTCCATTCCACAGAACCAACCTTCCCTAGAAGGTGTGACAATATCATCACGGTCAGCTTCAACCACTTACACATAAAAAAGCCTCTGAAAACCACCTTATGAATTCATATGTACCAACCCTCCGATGACCTTCCACTAGTCGACAACCCAAAATTCCTACACAGGTTCTTAGGCATCAGTATGGACGAGAATGATTGGATACACTACTTTAATCATAATAGTCGATATACTATGTGGTGTAAATGTCCTTTTCCGGATACGTCCGTAGAAGCCAAATTGCAAATGCCATATGTTCCAAGGAGATACCTCACCACTCCACCATAAAATAACCACTAGAACAAAAGATAAACAACCTGCAACTATATATGCTCATGATGTTACCCACAGGCAGCAGTTACTCAAATGACTTTCCACCAAACAAACCCTTTGTAAAGGATAACCTGAGCCACACTCCAAAAATACCAACAAAAATTGTTATCATGCTATATGGAGAGAAAATTCCACTCATTGAAATAGAAGAAACACTCAACTGGAAATCTAAAAATGCCATGTAATAAAACAAGATGTTGTCCAACATCATACAAGTTGTGAAGAATGTTGCTCACTCACATACCAAGTTGGTAAGCAAAGTTGAAGTAATGAACAAAGGAGCAGAACAAGCATCTACTAGCATGACAGAATTATCCGATAGTTAGAACTCAAGTTCTAATCTATGCAATATGATATATATATGACAGGCACTATATTGTCTCATTTTTTTGACCAGTAGTGAAGGGAAATGTCTTCTCTGAAAGAAAAAATCCAGCACCTTAAATATGGTGGCTTCCAATCATAGAGAAACTATATCTCACTACCAAACCCAACCTTGTTTCTAATGTAGCCCCATACATACTCTTCTCCAAAGATGAGCCATATATTTTCCACTCCTTCTTCAAGCTCCCATATACCTATGTCATCATCCCAAGGATCCCAGGGATCTTAAAATGAATAGGAGTTTGGCATTGGTAATATTTCTTGGGAAAGAAAAGATGCCATTGCTGCAAAACAAAAAGATGTTGCCACACAAAAGTTGTCCAAAAGAAGGAATCTGACACAGACAGAGGGATCATAATGATCTAGAATCACGACATCATCTTCCTAGACAATAATCTAATTATTCATAAGCCAAAGGTTGAATTTGAATGTGTTCATGATACCATGTTAAAAGGGTTTATAGTTCAAGATTTGCTACAAGATTCATGTATAATTGTTTGGAACCCTTGAAGTTGTAAAAGTGGAATTGAACCATGATGCTTACATGTTATTTAGTGTCATGTGCATAGATTATGTCCTTTAAGTGTTTGATGAATTGTCTATGTGAGTTAAATAGTGAAATTATATCATGTTAGCCTATATTCAAGTTCATGTCATGCAAGTGTTTGCTAGAATGTCCCAAATGATGAACGATCGTCAAGTACGTAGCTATCATGTTTCAAGATTTTTTCATGTCTTATAATTCATGCTATCGATTCCTGGGGGTATTTAATACCTAATAATTTAACTGATTATCTAGAGCCATGGTCAGTTATTGAATAGTATAAGTCACTTCGTGATCAGTAGATTTCAGCTTGTTACAAAACTCAAGAAAACTCAGTAGTACTCAGTCTGTTAACAGAAATCAGTAGATTCCATCAGCCATGATATCCAGTGAACTTAGTTTAGTTCAGTTATATTGAATGATCAATAATATTTTAGTCCAGCTTAGAACAGTTTAGAATTCAATTCAATATCTTTTCAGTTGGGAGTAGAATTCAACATCGAGTGAACCCAGGGATAGGGACTCACTGCCAGTTAAAGGTGCGATCCTTAGAAATAGTCCTGGTGTTCTAGAAATACGTATCCAGTATAGTTTGAGACATCAACCTATCATTTGAGGTTTGATGAAGTGATCTACCTACAAGTTGAGGGTATCACTATTCTCATTCAAGGCACCTGGCAGATGAGGGTGAGTCACCTTGTCTCTACTCGTGGCACGGTACTAATACCCTTCTATTTGGGGTTATAGGTTGGACCCCAATAAATTCATAGAGGGCCATGTCAATTAGATAATTACTTTCCACAGTCTCAGTTCAGTTCTATAGAAAATAAAGACTGTCAGATACAGTCACTCAGCTCAGAATGGAACTCAGTATAGTTTCATAGAATTAAGACTGTCAGATACAGTCCTTCGGTTATTAGTAATACAGTATCAGAAACTCAGATATTTGTAAATTAGTATCAAGACTCAGTATCCAGTGTTGTCATGATCTCAGTTACAGTATACATATTTATGCATGTACTCTCACTCACTTATATTCATGTCATTCAGTCTGTATTGTTAAAGCATATGAACCCATGCATCTAAGCCTACCTAACTTAGAATACTAGTATATTCAAAGTACCGACACATACTTTTCTCTTGTACTATGATATCTTATATCATAGGTTCAAACGCACAGGCTCCCAAGCACCCTTAGCAGTTCAGATCCTCAGTAATTATAGTTAACAGTAAGTCCTCATAGTTTGAGGACATAATATTATTTTAGTAGTTCAGAGTTTGTTGGGGTCTTGTCCCATCAACTCTATATTTCAGACAGGTTAAAGGATTTTCAAACTAGAGTTTTTTCATACAAATGTTTCCATTTTTTGTATTCTTATATCGTATTCAATTTTATTTTAGTATTGAACCTTATGACAATTTTTGACCTAATTTCTGCACATATTACAGTATTGTTATCTAGTTATTGCAGTAGGTACCAACCATGGGTTAGGTTGTTATCCCTCAAGATTATGAGCACCATGTTATCTTTGGGGTACAAACTCGGGGCATTACAAACTTGGTATCAGAGCCTAAGGTCCAATAGAGTCCTAGGAAGTCTGAAAGTCATATTTAGTAGAGTCTTATACATGGGTATGTATCGTGCCACACATATGTACAGGAGGCTATGAGATGTTTAAGGAAAATTTTCCCTTCTTTAAGTATTCATGTCATGTGAGTGAGCACATTCTCAAGTTAAACTCCCTTTTTAATCCAAATTTCTCTTCCATTTATAGAATCTGCCTCCAAGGAGGACTAAGGAAAGAGAAATAGGAGACCAATTACAACCCCAGCCCATCCAGCCAGATCCTCTAGACTAATATGTCTCCCACATTGAATTAAGACTAGCTTTCACTACCCTAGCTCATTCTGTTGTAGCCTAGAATAAATGCCCAGCTACTATTTTGGCTAACTCAGTGGCTAATACTTCTGCAGCCAGGATTTAGAATTTCACCTGAATGAAAACTTCATCTTTTATAGGGTGTAAGTTAGATGAGGACCCTCAGGGGTTTCTTAATCAGGTGTAAAAAGTTACAGATATTAAGGGAGTGAATTTTGTTGATAGCGCTGAGTTGGATGCAAATCAGTTATAGAATGTGGCACACTCATGGTTTAAATAGTGGAAAATAGAAAGGGCCTCAGATGTAGGGCCTATAAAATAGGAAAAGTTTTGTCACTACTTTTATAGATAGGTTATTCCCATTGAGTTAAGGAAAATGAAGGTTTTGGAGTTTATAAATTTGAAGTAGGGAAATATGATAGTGAATTATTATTCTCTGAAGTTTACTCAATTAGCTAGATATGCTCCTCATGTGGTGGTAGATAGCCGATCCAGGATGAGTAAGTTTGTGTTGGGGGTGTCTAGCGGTGTGGTCAAGGAATGTAGGACCGCAATGATGATTAAGGAGATGGACATATCCAGGATTATGGTCTATGCTTAATAGATAGAAGAGGCTAAGAATAGGGAGAAAGAGATAGAGAAAAAGAAAGAAAGAACAAGTAGTTTTAACTTCACTCAGCCTAAGTCAGAGGGTGGAAATCATTTTTAATTCCACCCAAAATCTTTAGTCCCAGTTCCATCCTCAACCAGTGCTCCAATATTAAAATTTAGAGATAATAATAGAGATAGGGCACTAAACCTAAAACCTAAGGTAGTGTTGGCAGTGCCTGAACTAATCCCCTTTGTCAGAAGTATGGCAGAAACTAGTGGGGTATCTGCAGAGGTGGTAGTGATGTGTCTTTCAAATATGGCAAGCCAGGTCACAGAATTAGAGATTTTCCCTAGTCAGTTTCCCAAGGATATCTTAATTATTTACCAGCTCAGTCCGATCGTCAAAATCAGTAGGGTGCCACTTCCAGTGCCAACAATGGGCAACGCCCAAATAAACTCTATGCTCTTCAGTCTTGACAGGATTAGGAAAGTTCTCCTGACGTTGTCACTGTTGAATGACAGGTTTTCCATATATATATTTATGCTTTGCTAGATCCAGGAACTTTTTTCTCCTTTGTTACTCCATATATAGCCATTGATTCCAGAGTCAATCCCAAAATTCTAGCAAAGCCTTTCTCTTTCTCTACCTTAGTGGGTAAGTCTATCAGAGCCTAGATGGTATACAGGAACTATCCCATTATGATATCTCCAAAAGTCACTTCAGCAGACTTAGTCGAATTAGAGATGACTAATTTTGATGTCATTCTCAACATGGATTGCCTTCTTCTTGCTATGCCTCAGTCGACTATAAAAACAAAATTTTCTAGTTTTAATTTCCAAATGAACCAACCTTAAGTAGAGGGGTAGTACTTCAAAAGTTAGGGGTCCGCTTGTTTCTTACCTTAGGGCAAGGAAAATGATATCTAAGGGATGTGTCTACCATCTCGTTTGAGTCCAGGACTCTAGTTCAAAACCCTCTAATCTTGAATCAGTGTTAGTAGCATGTGAATTCCCAGAAGTATTTCTTGAAGATCTCTTGAAGTTTCTCCCTAAAATGAAATCAACTTTTAAATAGACCTTTTTTAAGATAATCAACCCATATCTATGCCACTATATAGAATGACACTTGTAGAACTCGAAGAATAAAAGAACAATTAAAGAATCTTCTAGATAAGGGATTTATTAGACCTAGTATGTCCTCGTGGGGTGCCCTAGTTTTATTCGTGCATAAGAAAGATAGTTCTCTCAGATTATGTATTGATTACTGTCAGCTAAATAAAGTCATGAACAAGAACAAGTATTTACTTCCCAAAATTGATAACTTGTTTGACCAACTTCAGGGTGCCAGTTACTTCTCCAAGATAGACCTTAGATTGGGCTATCATCAGCTTAGAGTCAGAGAATGCAACATCCCAAAAATAGCCTTTAGAACTTGGTTGGTCGCTTTGAATTCTTAGTAATGTCCTTTGGTCTTACTAACGCCCCAGAAGCTTTCATGGACTTGATGAATCATATGGTCTAGAAGTACTTGGATATATTTATCATACTCATCATAGATGACATTTTTGGCTACTCCCAAAATAAGCATGATCATGCAGACCATCTCAGAATAGTACTACAGACTCTCAGAAACCATCAACTATTTCCCAAATTCAATAAATGCAAATTTTTGCTAGGGTCAATAGCTTTCTCGACCATATCATTTCTAGTGATGGCATTAGAGTTTATCCCTAAAAGACTGAAGTAGTGAGAAACTAGACCTAACCCATCTCTCTATCAAATATTAGGAGTTTCTTAGGTTTAGCCGGTGATTACCGATGGTTTTTTGAAGGGTTTTCATCTATTGCATCCCCTATGTCTAGTTGACTCAGATGAATGTCAAATTTTAGTGGTCAAATTCTTGTAAGAAGAGTTTTCAATAGTTGAAGACTTGACCCACTACAGCTTCAATTTTGACCCTACCAGATGGTTCCGATGGGTTTGTGGTATATTGTGATTCCTCGAAAGTCGGTTTGGGGTGTGTTTTGATGTAGAGAGGTAAGGTCATAGCCTACGTCTCTAGATAGCTTAAACCCCATGAGAAGAACTATCCTACTCATGACCTTGATTTTGCAGTAGTAGTATTTGTCCTAAAGATTTGGAGGCACTATTTGTATGGTTTGTACGTTAATTTGTTCACAAACCATATGAGCCTATAGTATGTGTTCTCTTAGAAAGATCTCAACCTTCATCAGAGAAGGTAGTTAGAGCTGTTGAATAACTATGAAATGAGCATCTTATATCATTTGGGTAAAGCCAATGCAGTGGCTGAGTCTCTCAGTAGGATATTTATGGGTAGTTTTGCACATGTGGAGGATGGTAAGAAGAAGTTAGCTCAGAAAGTTCATCATCTTGCCTGACTATATGTTAGATTAGTCAATTTAGTAGAAGGTAGTGTATGGGTGTTGAGTAGTTTAGAATCATCCTTGGTTTCTGAGGTGAAGGAAAAATAGGTTAACGATCCCAGTCTAGCTAAGTTAAAGGAATTAGTCAGAGATTAGAAGGTAGAGGTTTTTTCCAAGAGGGAGATGGTGTGTTGAATTCCCAGGGTCAACTATGTGTGCCCGGTAAAGATGACTTGAGGCAGCAAATTCTTCCAGAAGTGCATAGGGAATGCTACTCTATTCATCTAGGGGCCACTAAGATATACCATGATTTGTGGGTGATCTATTAGTAGAGTGAGATGAAGAGAGATATTACAGTGTTTATGGCTAAGTGCTCAACGTGTTAGAAGTTTAAGATTCAGCATCAGAATCCTAGTGGATCTATGCAGGAGTTCAAGATCCCCACCTAGAAATAGGAAGAAGTGGACATGGACTTTTTAACGGGTTTGCCTCGTACTTATCATCAACATGATTCAGTTTGGGTCATTGTAGATAGGATGACCAAATTAGCTTATTTCCTTCTAGTCCATACCTGTTATTTAGCTAAGGATTAAGTCAAACTCTATATTAGGGAGTTAGTCAGATTGTACGGTGTTTCACTGTCCATTATCTAAGATAGAGGTACCCAGTTCACCTCTCATTTCTACAAGGCATTCAAAAAGGGTCTTGGTACCCGAGTTTATCTCAGTACAACCTTTCACCCTCGGACAGATGGTCAAGTAGAAAGGATCATTTAGAATTTAAAAGATATGTTGTAAGCTTATACGATAGACTTTAAAGGTAGTTGGGATGACAACTTACCTTTGATTGAATTCGCAAATAACAATAACTATCATTCCAGTATTTAGATGGCTCCATTTGAAGCACAGTATGGGATGAGGCATAGATCTCCCATCAGCTGGTTTGAAGAGGGTGACGCTTTAGTAGTAGGTTCTAAATTTGTATTTGATACCTTAGAAAAAATTCAGTTGATAAAAGAAAGGCTTAGGACTACTCAGAGCTAACAGAAATTGTACGCAGATGTATGAACAAAGGATCTCCAGTGTAAGATTGGTAATTTTGTGTTTTTAAAAATCTCTTCTATGAAAGGAGTGAAGAGGTTTGGAAAGAACTCAATCCTAGATAAATCGGTCGTTACCGAATTCTCAATCATTTCGAAAAGGTAGGTTACGAGCTTGAGTTGCTTTAAGACTTAGCTTCAATGCATATACTATTCCATGTCTACTTTCTAAACAAAGACCTAGCAGTCGTAGTACCTATAGAGCGCATAGATATTTAGAACAACCTCTCTTGTGAAGGGATCCGTGTCAAAATTCTTGATTATTAGATCCGCAGACTGAGGAACAAAGAGGTCTCTCTAGTCAAAGTTCTTTGGCAGAATCAGTCCGTTGAGAGAGCTACTTAGGAAGCAGAAGAAGATATATAGACCAAGTATCCTTACCTTTTCTCTGCAAACTCAGATTCAGCCCAAGGTAACAGTTTTTCTTTGAATTTACTAAGTCTCATGTTCAGATATAACTATCAACTTGGTATCTATTAATGTTGCATACTCAGTCATGTATTCATGAATTATTTCAGTCATGTACTCATGCATCAGACATGCATGTATAGTATATAAACTCATCTTATCAGTAATTCCAGTCTTGCATTCATGAATCATGTTCAGCAATGTACTCATCCATCAAATATGCATGTTCAGTATGATAATTCAGTATATCAGTAATATCAGTCATGAACTCATTCTTCAGTTGTGCATGTCCAGTGTCTAAATTCAGTCTAGCAGTATTCTCAGTTTAATTAATCTCATTTAAGTATGAATGTTCACAACGGGGAGATATTGTAAGACCCTGCGAAATCCTTAGCTCTATTCAACCCTTTGAAACTCAATAAGATGCCCCAGACTTAGAAAATTTTGCTAAGTATTTAAACTTAGTGTTATTTTAGCCTTTGTAAGTTGGTAACTCTATTTTGCGGCCTCCATGGACTTGAAATGTGAATCTTTAGGATGATTCATGATTAGGCATGTCAGTAGGTGTCCCCGGATGAGTTTTAGATTTTTTGGACCTCGTTTAAACCACGTTTGGGAATCCAAAATAGTGTATCAACATGATCTCAGTGCGGCGCATCGGCCATCGCATCGATCAATATTTTTCTTGGCTCCTAGTAGCAATTTCCAGTGAACCAATATAGACTCGATGTGGCACGTTGGCTATCGTGTTGATGCCAATGATGCGGTGCTCTGTCCGTGTGTTGACATTCTAGCTTTAAGTTATTAAAAATCTACTTTCTTAAGGGTATTATGCTCTTTTTCCCACCCCTATTCAAACCTAAAACACGAGATTCAACCCTCATTGAGCAAAATATACTTACTTTATCTCAAATTTCTCAAAAATAAGAACCCTAGGTGATTTAATTTCAAAGATAGGGCTCAAGATTTCCACCATTATTCTTCAGGAATTTAGCAACCAAGGTATGTCAAGTGTTTATCCAAGGGTTCCCTTCCACCCTTGGAGTTCAAGAACCCTTTTTACTACAAGTTTATTAGTTTTAATGGAATTACCATTGTTGAATTTGAATATGTTCATGGTTACCATGTTAATGGGGTTTCTAGTTCTTGATTTACTATAAAATTCATGTATAATTGTTTGATATGCGTGCATTATCATATGAAACCATGTTGAAACCCTTGAAGTTGTAAATGTGGAATTGAACCATGATGCTTATATGTTGTTTAGTGTCATATGCATAGATTATGTCCTTCAAGTGTTTGATGAATTGTCTATGTGAATGGAATAGTGAAATTATATCATATTATCATCTATTAAAGTTCATGCCATGCAAGTGTTTGCTAGAATGTCCCAAATTAATGCATGATGATCAAATACTTAGCTATCATATTTCAAGATTTTGCCATGTCTTATAATTTATGCTATCGAGTCCTGGGGGTATTTAATACCTTACAATTTAGCTGATTACCTAGAACCATGGTCAGTTATAGAATAGTATTTGTCACTTCAGGATTAGTAGAATTCAGCCAGTTACAAAATTCAGGAAAACTCTGTAGTACTCAATCAGTTAAGGAATTCAATAGTATTCCATCAGTGTACAAAATTTAGTGAACTCAATTCAGTTCAGCTATATAGAATGATTAGTAATAGTTCAATCCAACTTAGAATAGAATAGAATTAAATTCAGTGTCTATTCATTTGGGAGTAGGATTCAGCATCGAGTAAACCCATGGATGGGGACTCACCTTCTAGTGAAGGGTATGATTCTTAGAAGAATTCTTTTTGTTCAAGAACTATGTAGTCAATGTAGGTTGAGACAACAACCTGACAATTGAGGTTTGATGAGGTGATCTACCTTCTAGTTGAGGGTACCACCATTATCATTTAGGGAACTTTCTAGATAAGGGTTACTCAACTTATCTTTACCCGTGGCACGGTACTAACACCCTTTCAGCTGGGGTTACATGTTGGACTCTAATCAGTTCAGAGAGTGGCATGTCAGTTAGATGATTACTTCTCACAGTATAAGTTTTAGTTCCAGTCTCAGTATAGAAATCAGTTCAATTCTAAAGAAAATTAGGACTATCAGGTACAGTCACTCAGGTCAGAATGGAACTCATTATAGTTTCACAAAATCAAGAGTGCTAGATATAGTCATCCATACTCAGTATCCAGTGTTATCACAATCTCAATTATAGTATATGTATTTATGCATGTATTCTCCTCAGTTATATTCATGTCATTCAATCAATAATGTTCATGCATATTAACCCATGCATCTCACCTTACCTCACTTAGCATACCTGTATATTCAAAGTACTGATGGATACTTTTCTCTTATGCTATGATATCTTATGTCATAGGTTCAGATGTACGGGCTCTCTAGCACCCTTAGCAGTTCAGATCCTTAGTAGTCAGAGTTAACAGTGAGTCCTCATAGTTCGAGGACATGATTATTAATTTAGTTGGTCACCTTATTTTAGTAGTTTAGAGTTAGTTCGGGGATTATCCCATCAACTCTATATTTCAGACAGTTTAAGGCTTTTTAAACTAGAGTATTTTCAGATAGATATTTTCAGTTTTGGTATTGTTATACCATATTCATTTTAATTTTAGTTTTGAACCTTATGGAATGTTTCCACCTAATTTCCACACATATTATAGTATTGTTGTACAGTTATTACAGAAGGTACCGATCATGGGTTAGCTTGTGGTCCCTTGGGATTATAAGCATCGTGTTGCATCCGGAGTACAGACTTAGGGTGTTACAAATGCATTGAGGCATTATGATCGAATCTAACCAGCACTGAAGTGATTTATGCTATGGATCAAGCCATAAAAATACTCGATATAATTCATTAGAGATTCCTACAATGCAATATTCTTTATGCTCCATCGTCTTATAGGAATCATGGTCCATGACGTCCAAGCTCATTTAGAAATTTCACTCATATTTTAATTTCCCGTGTCTATACTTTCCCTGGAAGATGAATACTATGAAACACAATGCTTCATTTTCTAGCTAAATAAATGCATTCCAAAAGAAATTTGGTCAAAAAAATAAGTAAAGTTGAACTACACAAACGATCATCCCCACTGGTTTAAAGTCCAACAAGTGACAAAGAAATACCAGCCACAACATGAAATCATGAGAGATAAAGTCATAAACTCCTTCAAAAGCATTAGGCTAAATGTTACCCAATAATAAACGAAGATTCATAATATAGCAGAAGGAGTTACTTCACCATATTGATGAAGAGAAACATAGAAGGAAAAAAATGCCTCAGGTATAAGGATGACATCGATTGATGGATGGAAGAAGGATACGTGGGTTTGTCTTCAAGCTGTTGACTCAACAACATTTAAAGACAAAGAGTTTATCCACCTACTTGCAAGATACCTACAAGTTGCTAATGCACCTGCTTGCAAGTACTTACCTTCTTGCACATGCTATCATATCCCAAGAAAATTAGTGTGTTTTGTTTTTATTTGGCCCATCACATGTTTGTAGGGACTGGTGTGAATAATATGAGGCTTATCTAGTCATAACCGAAAAAGCTTATCCCTTATAAAAGGATAAGACTTATCTAGTTATAACAGATAATGCCTATCCCTTAGAAGATAAGATAGGATTGTAATATTTTATTTCATGTTTATCTATAGCTCTAGCTTATATAGTAAGCTTCCTTTTCCTATAAAAGTAAGCATAGACATTTAATTAGAGGGCAACATTCTTTCTACCTAGAGAGATTATTAATCTCTCTGACTAAAAACCTCTTGTATATTTTCTTTCTTTCAATAAAGATATTTGTTGGCTAAACTCACTCTCTCTTGATTTCTCTCTTCCAAATTAATGGGTACTTTGATCCTTTAGGTCGGAGTTATAGGGTAAAGAAATACTTCAGCAAGGAACTTGTTGTGGCTGAAATATTGAACTCTGAAGGTACTTTTCATAAATATAAAATGAAGTTTTCTTCGTCATGCTACATAGATGTCTAAGTCCATTCCATGTAGATGAAACAAAATTGGCTCAGTCTGTACTATAAATTTCTGATTTGATTCGTTATCTAAGAATGGAAAGATAAATATAAGGTCTGTCTTAGTACACCTTTTGTTCCACAAATGCTTATGGGAAATAGGCCAGGGAGATCATCCGTAATACCCCTTTATGTCATATACGGAATAGTCTTTTACTAAGAAGTCAAAAGATTTGATGTGTTCTAAGACTAGCTAAGTCAAGCCACCCCATTAAGGGTTGCAAAGTCTTTGTTGCCAAGGAAAAATATGCATTACTAGATGTGTAGCTCAATGGAAAAGTCATGCCATCCCATTAAGGGTTGCAAAGTCTTTGTTGCCAATACAAACCATCATTAGCCAGATACGTAGCTCAGTTATACGAATGCTATGGTTTGTCGATTTAAAACTTTGATTTTGTCTGGCCTGCCACCTAAATGTATGTGAAACACCTATCATGTTATACAGGTTAGTCTCTACATAGGTGGTGTTGATAGAATATTTGACTTTATATGGAGTGTGCCTACATGGTTGTGAAACTACCATTTATGTTGGAAAGTTTAGAGCTATGTCGCTAGCCATCTATCAGCAATCCTCCGTGCCTTTTTGTCTCCCTATCTATTTGATATTAGAGCCATCTCTACTCCCATAGGGAGGAAGGAAGTAGGAGTTTGTATACACATCTGTTGATTGCAAATACGTGAGCCAACTTTACATTTTTACATTTAGTTTTTACCTTTTTACCTTTTCCCTTTCTTTGTCTTAGCTATTAGTCTAAGATCCATCCTTAGTTCTCACTTCCCAATTATTACTACCACATTCCTATAAATGATAGTCATAGTATTTCCATAATTAAAGTCAGTGTTTTCAAGTTATCATAATTTGTGTCCTGTACATAATCGAGTCATAGTTTCTTTTCTTAGATTATAGAACAAATAATTGTTGTATCTTGTCCTTAGATCTTTAACATAAATATCTTGAGTATTATTGTCCACAAAATACAAAAAGATCTTTGTATTTCATTGAGTCTTTTTTGTAGAACGTTAGAAGAAATACATTGAGTCCTTATAGTCCTGAAAAATACCAAAAATATGTTCGTCCCTGAGTCCTTGTCATCTTTCTCATCTAGTTCATATAATCCTTTTGTCAAGATAAACATGTCTATCACTCATAGTGATACATTTTCATGTAAACTTGAAAAACTATATGAAGTAGATGCGTTGCCATCACAGAACCAGATATCTACCACACCTTTACAAAATCCCTATTCAGCTATTGCTAAAAAGATAAGCAATCCGTAGATAAAGATCTACTCCATGGTCCAAGAAAATCCAATAGTAGTTAAGGAATATGATGCTGCCATACCACTTGTCCAACACCTTATTCTTGTTGCTCTAGAGGAATAGTTCTTCTTATTACAGATGCCAGAAGACTTTCTAAAATAGTGGAAAAGTCTTGGATTTACTCATCTCTATATTGGTGCAGTAAAACTTGGGTTGACATATCAAGGGAGAACAGGATGGCCAGTTGTGTCGCATCTTACTCTTCTTGATACTAGATTTAACAAGTACTAACATGGGAATGTGAGTACATCAGAGATCATCTTGGATAATGGTACAGTCTTTGACCATGTTCCCCAACTACAGCATACCACTATCTTATCCACATTAAATAAAAGCATTGAAGATGGGTTCATATTCTCAGAGCTTCGAAGGTTAGAGATTCCATTCAGGCAGATGTTTACTACCAAATGCTTGGCAAGTCCAAAACCATAATATTAACCTATCTCATCTAAGTGACAAGAACTCTTTATTCATTAATATTGATGCTATTGATGGGACCACAGAGTGCACTAAGATCCCGAGAAATATATCGATCATGAACTGGTTATAATTATCCCAGCCTCATGGGTCACCAAATGTGAGAAGTTAAGAGCCTATCCTTAATCTCTCAAGACGACTGATGATTCCTACCACCTCTATATAAAAATTCCACCATAAACCACCCTCTACATCCCCATGTACAACTCAAGTGATGATCTGAATGTAAAGGACTCGAGGACCATTCTCAGGTTCTTTGTTGGCTACATAAAAGAACATAATTGGACAAAACACTTCAACCATGAGCGTCATAGCCTGATGTAGTGTAAATTCCCTTTTTTGGGACATTACCCATGGAGGACTGACTGTAGTTGTAAAATCTGCAATAGAAAGGAGAGATGGATGCTCGATCTGAGGTCAACCCTCAGATGCTTATGACAAACCTTTCTAGATCCAGCCATATCAATTCTTTCCAACCAAAACCACCACTCTGAAAAGGATAACCAAAGCCAAGCTCCAAAAGTACAATATGTTATCCTCTCAGAAGGTGCTCAAGCATACACCTAACATGTTATTCTTCTCAGAGCACTCGAACATAAGTTGCATACTATTCAGTCTAAGAAATTTCCACTAAAAACCCCATTTCTATATTTTATTAATCGGCAACAAAAGGAAATGGCCTTTCTTGAAGTACAAATCTAGAATCTTTAATACGACTGTGCCATACAATAAAATGCCCAAGTATTCACCATATTTCCATGGGGATATCCTTCACAATTATTAGGTCAACCTTCCCTACCTCATGTATCCTTGCTACTCATTTTAGCTCCAAAGGATGAACAATAATTTTCTATTGTGGGGTCAAGAAAAGATGCTAAGGTACAAAAAGATGAGATGGTACAAATTGGGTTGAGAAAGTAAGACATTCTAGCTGGGTTCTATATGATGCTGATGGAATAGCCTTGATACATTCTTTGATCTTTTATAGTACAGATCCTATTGTACCAGCTGATGACCTGGAGATTCAAAGCACAAAAAATGATTACCCATCAGATGTTCCATCTGTTCAGAGAGTAGTCCAGAATTATAATCTAGAAGAACAACTACAGGACATAAATGACCTGCCTGTTAATCCAGTACATATAAGGATCTCAAGTGGTGAACCAAATTCAACCACATCAGATAATCTCCAATAGATCCATGGTGAGAAATTCCATAACAAAGAACAAGTCTCTCTAAAAAAATACTTTCTCAAGAATAGTGACAAGACCGCTGACTTGATCAAACTTAATTAAATTGACCCAAGTCTTAATGTTCCAAAGGATGATGATTTTATTCCAAAAGAGTCATATCCTTCCACAAACTGTCATCCTCATGAGAAGCATAAGGAAACTTCATTCGACAACATCATGTCAGATGAAAGCCCAAAATTTGTCTACTCTGGTGCAATACATGACGATCTGGTTCTTAAGCTAGTTGTGTCTCCCCAGTTCTCAAGGCGTCAAGCAAGGCACCAGAAGGTACATACAATAAGGTGGGCCAGAAAGAAGAAAATGCTCGATAAGGGACTGATGATCAACAAAGATGCCAAATCCTTCAGAAAGAACCAAGCAAGCATAAATGCTTCATCTTCCATAATAGATGACACTTTCAAAAGTAGGTCCTAAATCTAGAAAGGCCAAGAGGGTAGCTCAAACCTCAGATGAAACCATAGATTCTCTGTTCCCAGCTAAAGATGAAGCTCTTCATAGTCTTTATCTCCATCCAAATAATATTCCCTAGTCTACTTTAAATATAGAGAAAGGACCATCCAATGACGTTTTCATTGATGGGCAACCACAACCTTTCCTTAGTAAATAATCATCTAATGTTATAATGGTTTCGGTGTGGATGAATGTTTAAAAGGTAATGAAGATGATTCGTAACCATCAATCCAATCACGTGAAGAGGAACTTCCATCTATGTTAAGGAAACACTCTATAAAAATAGAGGCCCTTAAATTAGTCTTTGATCAATATGATCCTAATAGTGGTCCAATCTCAAAAAGGATGCAAAAACCAACAATATGGGAAAAAGAAATAATTGATTGTCCTGAGGACTTCTAAACTCCCATGACAATGAAAAATCTGGCTAAAAGAGGATAATACATGATACTGTCAGATTGCATGTCCAAATTCTTCAAAATTCTCACTGATTGGAGGAGTGCACTAGGGATTGTGGACAAAAACACTTATATCGTTGTCAACATTAGAATCTTATCAGAATTCATTTGTAGATATGTGAACCACACTAGGCAGGTAATCTTCTAGGCATTGAACAGTCTATGCAGGAAGAGATCTATAAAGAAGCAGACCATCCATAATAACTCAGCTCCTGATCTTTATTATAGTAGGAGTAATGTTATTATGAAGTCCAATTACCCCTACTTAAGCCATTAGGGAAGATCCCAGAGAAAGTTGCAGTTTAGGAGATTCATACTTCCCAGGCCTCCCAATGATAGAAGCAAGGTAACTCAGCAAACTAGGTTCTTTAGATGAAGAAGCCTAAAAAACTACAGGAAGAAGGATGGCTGCTTCATCTGCAGAAATCCTGGTCACTATGAAAGAAACTATCCTCAGGCTAAGAAGTTAAAGGACTCTCTCCAACTCTTTGACAAAATAGATGATAACGTAGGAATCTATCTCAATAAAGATGATGACCTTGAATCGGTCTCCTCACTGGAAGAAGAACCGACGGAGGACACCCTTCTCTACATAGGTGTATATGAAGAATTAGGCAACATCTATTCCAATTATCTCTACCTGATATCCAGTAACGAAGAAGATAACTAAAAATAGGCTAGTCAGATACTTATGTTGAACATGGCAGAAATATAATCTTCCGGAATAGCAGACTTCCCTCCAAATCTATTCAACCGAAATATGGATCTTTTTGATCTATTTATTCTCCAAGAAAGACAAAATTTCTATGGGCTTCAAGTATTCAAAAGGGATAAAAAATACATCCTGAAGCCATTTGGAGAACACCCGAGATATCTTTTCTATTATGTGTTCACATCACTATCTGATAACCTACAGCAAAAGTTCCTATAGTTATTTTGGTATCTATGCCAGCAACATTACATTCCCGTGGAGTTTTAAGTGCTATGATTTTAGGAATTATGATCAAATCCAATCTTCTCTAAAGAGATTCATGTTGTGATTCAAGCCACGATGATACTGGATTCGATGCTTCAGAGATTCCTACAATGCAATGGTCTTCACACTGCATTATCAAATAGGAATCATAGTCCACGACGTCCAAGCTCAGCCCAAAATTTTGCTCCTCTGTAAATTTCCTAGGTCTATACTCTCCCTAGAAGATGAATATTATGAATCACAATGCTTTATTTTCTACTAGAATAGATGAATTTTGAAAGAATGCTAGACAGAGGGATGGGTAAAGTGGAACTACACCAATGGTCATACCTATTGGGATGTAGTTTGACAAATGATAAGGAAATATTAGCCACAGTATGAAATCATGAGAGATGAAGTCACAAACTCCATCAAAGTCATACAACTAAAAGCTCCCCAGCAGAAATGCAAAGATTTATCATCCAAAAAAAGGAGTTACTTCACAAAATCAATGAAGAAAATCTTGGATGGCCAAGAACTCCTCAGGCAGAAGCACTACATCGATTGTTGGATGGAAGAAGGATACACTAGATCATCGCCAGCACCAACCAACACTGCTGCCTAAAAGATAATATCAGATAACATGTACAAGAAGTTACTCTTTCTAGTGGGTTACCCTTCTCTCTCTAGTGGGTTACCCATCACAGTGGGTTACCCTCACTAGTAGGTTACCCTTTTCAAGGGGTTAACCTTATTTCCAAGGAAACGTTGTCAGATAGGTTACCCTCACCAGTGGGTTATACTTATTAGTAGGTTACCCTTAACTAAAATGAAATCCTATCCAGTGGGCTACCCTTTTAGATAGGTTTGTGTTAAAGCTACTAACTCAGCTACTTTGAAGACAAATACCTTATCCACTTGGTTGCAAGATACCTAAAAGTTGCCGATACACCTACTTTCAAGTTTCTGACTCACCTACTTGCACATGCTGTCACATGCCAACAACATTAGTGTGTTTTGTTTTATTTGGCCCATACATGTTAGTAGGGCCTAGTGTGAATAAATATAAGGCATATATAGTCATAAAAGATAAAACTTATCCCTTACAATTTAGTCATAACTGATAATGCCTATCCCTTAGAAGATAGGATAGGATTGTAATATTTTATTTCATGTAATGCCCCAGGAAATGTTTCATTGAAATTTTATGCGTTAATATGTTGGGTTCTAACTTCTAGAATGAATTATAAATTTTACGTGCAAAATATCTTAGATTATGACCCACCATTGTGTAGAGTATCAAATAATATTTCCAACGATATGTGGATCATCCAAAACGGACATCTGAGCAACGAGTTATGAACATTCCCATCGAACTATGAATAGTAGTGAACAGTAAAATAGGTAGGAAAAAGTACTGAGGCCTGACGTATTTTTTCTTCAACTTTAAACGATCATAACTCCTTGTAAATAATGATCTGGGTGATATAATATATATAAATGGAAATCTCTATGAGTCCTCTATCCAATGAAATTAGTTTTATCCAATTTGTCTATCGGAGCAAAGAGTTAGGGTTAATCTACTTTAGCCTATCAAAAGCAAATTTTTAGGTCAACTTCAAACGATCATAAATTCTCATACACAATGATCTGGGTGAGATACTATATATCAACGGAAATATATGAGAGTCCTCTTTATAATTAAATTATTTTCATCTAATTTGGATATCAGAGTAAAACGTTATGGTTGATCTACTTCAGACCATCAAAACAGTCCACCAAAGGACAAATTCGAGAATTTTTTTAATTTTTAGGGGTGTTTTGGTCATTCCCCCTCACCCAAAGTCCATCCAAACCCTATATTAAAGCCCATTAGAAACATAATATATTATATTTCATCAAATTCCCTCAAAAAGAAAACCATAAGCTCCTACATCCAAATTCAAGAACCTCCAAAGTTCACCATTAATTCTGTAAATTTATTCAAGATTCCAAGTTCCTAGTTCAAGAACTCCAAGAACCATTATTTAAAGATCCGATTAACTTCTCAAAAATGAGTATCGATCTAAAGTTCATCATTCAAGGTATGTGGAGATTTTCAACAGGAACTCTCTTTCGTTCTTGTGCCCAAAAGTAATTTTTTTTACAAAGGTATGATATTTATTTGATTTTTACAAATTTGAACCATGAACCCATATCTTATGATGAGTATTATGAAATCTTGATGTTTATAATTTTGAAAGATTAATTTTCATGTGTGGAGATATAACGCATGAATCTTGAATGATATTTATCATGATTTTGATATTTGGATCATGAATCCCCATTGGAAATTGTGTTTTTTTAGAAAGTGTGTGTTATAATCACGTTGATGTTGAAAATTTAAGATATTTTCAATGATTTGACCTTTTGATCTTACTAGAGTTATTTTGAACTCGAGTATGAAAGAAATTCACAATGTGGTTGATTTTGATAGATGGGAAGCATGATGGCTCCCAATGTATATTTATTTATTACTAAAATTATTTTGTTGTAGATTGTCTTTGAAATAATCTGAGCTAAGTCTGAGAGAAATCTTTAGCACCGAGTGGGAGGTATAAAACGACGTTACTTCCCTAGAACTACATGCCCCCGTAGGAGTGAGCTTGAGGCTGATTTATATAGAGATCACTAGGATATGTGGATTTGATATCGATAGTCCTACTCCAATGGCAAGGATAGGACAGCTCTCCCCAACGTGGGTTGTACGTTGGACTCCTGTAGTTCACATGGTTTATGTCGGTTATAGGATCTCCTAGTGTGTGTTGTTTCCTTGTGTCTATGGTGAGTAGTGAAGTGATTTAAAAGTGGAATTATGAAATTTATTCTTTCAAAATATTTAAATGATATTTATATTATGAGAATTGATATTCTTGATGAACTGAAAGTGATTGACTAATTATGTGATGACTAACATGTGTTATTGTACTTATTTCATCCTCTCATTATTATGATGATTTTCTTTAGGCTATGTGATTCTTTTATATATCCTGCATATTTCTTATAAATATTTATGATGATGATGTTTATAAAACTACATACACCCCCATATACTCTGTTCTTTTCTATATTACTGACCCACATATTTGGATGTGGGTTGCATTTTCTCAGAATGTAGGTTCAAGTGCTCAGTTCTAGGTTCGACAATGATTCTTTGGGCATGCTGTTCTACATCCTCTGTTGTGGTGAGTCCTAATGTTCTAAGGACGTGATGTCTGATGTTGGTTTCACAAAATTATTTACATTTTATAACTGAGTATGAGGCAGTTGAGCATGTCTCAATGGCTTACTGGTTTTTTTAATTCTCTTAGAGTCTTTTCATACTAGTATAGATGTTGGGAGTTGACTAATAAGCCATATTTTGTTATCTTTTTTAAATTTTTTTATTCTTGGATGATGATTACTTTGTTGATATTTGAGGGTTATTTATAGAAACCCCGTTGATTTGTGTTGAGCTGAATAAAAATGGCTTAAAGGGTTAGCTTGGGGCTACTTGTAACCTCAAGCACCGTGTGACACTCCGAGACCCATTTTTCAGGGCGTTACAAACTTGGTATCAGAGCCTAAGGTTTTAGGGTATCCTAGGGAGTCTGACAAGCTGCATTAAGTAGATTCTTGATCATCGGTGTGTAGCACACCACATCTATGAGCAAGAGGCTACAAGACGTTTTAGGAAAAAGTATGATTCTTTCTTTTAGAAGTCTATCGTGCTTAAAGTATCTCTCTCTCTGCTATTGATTCATGCTATTCTATTTCAAAAATATGCCTCCACATCGAACGAGAAGAAATAATGATGGTCACAACCTCAACCCGCTGACCCATTGAATGAAAACATATCCCATGCTGAATTTCGAGTAGCTTTTCAGGCGCTCGCCCAAGCTATTACTGTAAATATTAAGGCCAACCCATCCCCGGCTCCACAGTAGCAGGGAGGTGATTCAGCTGCTACTAGGATCCGTGAATTCATGCGGATGAATCTACTGGAATTCTATGGGTCCAAGTCTGATGAGGATCCATGGTTGTTTTTAGATGAGGTACAGAAGATTACTCAGGTGATGCATGTATCTGAGGAACATATTGTGGAGTTGGCTGTGTATAGGTTGAAAGACCTTGCTTATGACTAGTTTGTTGCTTGGAGGAAAGTTAGAGGTGAGGGAGCTATCCCTACAACTTGGCTAGAGTTCTAAGATGCATTCCTGGATAAGTTTTTTCCTTTGGAGATGAGGGAGGCAAAGGTGGAAGAGTTTATGAACCTGCGACAGGGCTCTATGACTGTTAGGGAGTACTATCTAAAGTTCAATCAGTTGGTCAAGTATGCTCCTCACTTAGTGGCTGATAATCGGGCTAGTATGAGTAAGTTTGTGACTGGAATATCTAGTTATGTGGTTAAGAAGTGTAGGTATGCTATGCTGAATAATGAGATGAATCTTTCTAGGCTGATGACTCATGCCCAACAGATTGAGGCAGATAAGATTAAGGAGAGAGATAGAATGAGAGGGAATAAGAGAGCTAGGGCCGATCAGCACGGACAGGGTTAGACTAGATCGTAGGGAGGGAGTCGCCCTCAGTATCAGGATCGTTCGTCTATGCCAACCCGTCATCTTCTAGTTCTTCCGTGCCTTAGGTAGGAAGGAGCAAGGTAGTAGGTCATATGCATCCAGGTCCTAGTATAGTGCTGATAGTAAGAAATATCATCCCCTATATCCTAAGTGTGGTAGGGCTCATTCGGGTGAGTGTTGGGGGTTAGAAGACTGGCTGTTTTTGGTATGGTGACATGGGTCACAAAGTTAGAGATTGTCCACAGGATGGACAAGGGCGTCGTGACTATCGCCCTCAGACCCAGATTCAAGCTATTAGTGCTCCAGTTCCAGTGACTCACCCAGCGATAGCTTAGGGAGCCTCTTCTATTAATGCTGGTGGGTAGTGCCAAAATAGATTCCATGCTTTACTGTCCCACCAGGAACATGAGGACTCTCTTGATGTTGTTACTGGTATGCTTCATATATTTTAATTTGATGTGTATGCTTTGTTGGATCCTGGATCCAGTTTCTCATATGTTACACCGTTGATTGCTGTGAATATTGAAATGAGTTCTGATGTTATTCCTGAGCCTATGCTTGTTTCTACTTCAGTGGGTGATTTGATTGTTGCCCAAAAAGTGTATGAAAAGTGTCCTGTTACCATTCTTCATAGAGTCTTGTTGGCTGATCTTATTGAGTTAGACATGGTAGATTTTGATGTGATTCTGGGTATGGACTGGCTGTATTCTTATTATGCATCTATTGATTGTCGGACCTGACTGGTCAAGTTTTAATTTTCGAGTGCATCCGTGTTTGAGTGGTCTAGGAATTCTGTGTCACCCAAGAGTCATTTTATCTCTTACCTCAAAGCTAGAAGGCTTATTTCCAAGGGGTATATTTACCATTTGGTTAGATTCAAATACACTAAGTTTGAGACTCCAACTCTCCAGTCTGTTAATGTCGTTAATGAGTTTTTTGATGTCTTTCCAGATGATCTCCCAAGGATACCTCATGATAGAGAGATAGAGTTTGGAATTGATCTTCTTCTTGATAATCAGCCCATTTTTATTCCTCCTTACCATATAGCCCCTGTAAAACTTAAGGAGTTGAAAGTGCAACTCAAAGATCTACTAGATATGGGTTTCATAAGGCCTAGTGTTTCTCTTGGGGTGCTCTTGTGTTGTTTGTAAGAAAGCAAGATGATTCTTTACGTATGTGCATTGATTACCACCAACTGAATAAAGTCACCATAAAAAATAAGTACCCTCTTCCGAGAATAGATAATATTTTTGACCAATTGTAAGGTCCAAGTTATTTCTCAAAGATAGACCTTCGTTCCGGCTATCATCAACTCAAAGTTAGGGAGTGTGATATCCCGAAAACCACTTTCCAAACTCGTTATGGCCATTTTGAGTTTCTTGTTATGTCTTTTGGGTTAACTAATGCCCCAGTAGCTTTCATGGAACTCATAAATCAAGTGATTAGAGATATGTTTGTTATAGTGTTAATCGATGATATACTAGTGTACTCCCGTAGTGAGGATGAACATTTTGATCATCTCCGAGTTGTCTTGCAAACCTTTATAGATCATAAGTTGTTTGCCAAGTTTAGTAAGTGTGAGTTTTGGCTAAGGTCGATTGCTTTTCTAGGTCATATCAATTCTTCTGAGGGTATTAGAGTTGATCCAAAGACCAAAAGCTGTTAAAAATTAGCCTAGACCTATTTCTCTGACTGATATCCAAAGTTTCTTGGGTTTAACTGGCTATTACTGCCTTTTTATTGAGGGTTTCTCCTCTATAGCATCTCCTATGACTTGGTTGACCCAAAAGAAAGTAAAGTTCTTGTGGTCTGAATCCTATGAGAAAGGTTTTTAGGAGTTGAAGACTTGACTCACTTCATCCCCTATTTTGACATTGCCTGATGGTGTTGATGGTTCTGTGGTGTACTTTGATGCTTCGATAGTTATGTTGGGCTGCGTATTGATGCAGAAAGGTAAGGTGATTGCTTATGCTTCTAGACAGTTGAAACCCCATAAGAAAAATTACCCCACCCATGACCTTGAGTTGGCTGCTGTTATGGTTGCTTTGAAAATCTAGAGACACTATTTGTATGGTGTCCATGTTGATGTTTTCACTGATCATAAGAGTCTGCAGTATGTGTTTACCCAAACATAATTGAATCTTAGGCAGAGACGATGGTTATAATTGTGAAAAGACTATGATATGAGTATGTTGACTATCCGGGCAAGGCCAATGTTGTGGCGGATGCCCTAAGTAGAGTGTCCATGGGTAGTGTTTTGCATGTGGTAGAAGGTAAGAAAGAGTTAGCTCGTGATGTACATAGTTTGGCTAGATTGGGTGTTAGGTTGTTTGATTCTGCTGAAGGTAGTATAGAGGTTCAGAGTAGTTCTGAATCCTCCTTGGTTTCAGAAGTAAAGGAAAAGCAATACTTAGATGCTAGTTTGGTCAGACTGAAAGAGTAAGTCAAGGACCAAAAGTAGAGGTTTTCTCCCAAGGGGAAGATGGTATGTTGAGATTGCAGGGTAGATTGTGTGTCCCGAATATTGATGATCTGAGACAGAGGATTATGGCTGAAGCGCACGGGGAGCAATATTCTATTCATCCTGGTGCCACCAAGATGTACTGAGACTTGTAGGAAATCTATTGGTGGAGTGGTATGAAAAAGGATATAACAATATTTATAGCTAATTATGCAACATGCCAATAGGTTAAGGTTGAACACCAAAGACCTGGTGGTATGATTCAAGAGTTTAGTATTCCCACCTAGAAGTGGGAAGAGATAAATATGGACTTCGTGATTGGTTTACCTCCTTCCCGATGCCATCATGATTTCATTTGGGTTGTGGTTGATAGGTTGATTAAGTCTGATCATTTTTTACCTGTTCATACTTCATATACTGCTGAGGATTACGCTAGATTGTATATTCAAAAGCTAGTCAGATTGCATGGAGTTCCCTTGTCTATCATTTCGGATAAGGGCCCCCAGTTCACTTTGCAATTTTGGAAAGCTTTTTAGAAGGGTCTTGGTACCCAAGTGATTTTTAGTTCTGCTTTTCATCCGCAGAATGATGGTCAGGCTGAGCAGACCATCCAGACCTTAGAGGATATCTTGAGAGCTTGTGCACTTGACTTTAAGGGAAGTTGGGATGATCACTTACCGTTGATAGAGTTTGCTTACAATAACAGTTTCCACTCTAGTATTGGGATGGCTCCGTTTGAAGCCTTATATGGGAGAAAGTGTAGATCACCCATAGTTTGGTTCGAGGTGGGTGAAGCGGCTGTGAGTGGTCCTGATTCGTTATTTAAGGCTATGAAAAAATTTAAGTTGATTAGGGAAAGGTTGAAAACTACGCAGAGTCGTCAGAAGTCATATGCGGATGTTAAAAGGAGAGACCTAGAGTTCAAAGTTGGTACCTAGTGTATCTGAAAATTTCACCCATGAGGGGGGTAAAGATATTTGGAAAGAAGGGGAAGCTTAGTCCCCATTATGTTGGTCCTTACAAAATTCTTAGCTGTGTTGGTAAGGTAGCTTATGAGGTTCAGTTTCCCTCCATTTTGTCCTTTGTTCATCCAGTATTCCATGTCTCCATGCTTAGAAAGCATATTAGCGATGCTGTAGTAGTGGATTTCTCTGTCAGTACTGATATTCAATAAAATCTTTCTACTGATGAGATTCCTGTTGAGATTCTTGATTTCAGTGTCCGAAAACTAAGGAACAAAGAAGTTCCCTTGGTCAAGGTGTTGTGGCAAAACCAATTTGTTGAGGGTCCAACTTGGGAAGCTGAGGCGGATATGTGATCCAAGTACCCGCACCTATTTTTCGCGAACTCCGATCAAACCGAAGTTACTGTTCTTTCCTAAATCATGCACTTTTGATCAAAGTTGCAACAGTTCAGCTGTCATTTATTATGTGTTTAGCGGTAGTTTCTTGAATTTATGTATTCTATGTTGCATTCACAGTGAGAAATTATGTGGGAATGAATCTAATGAATCGTTTCAGCTGTACGCTCTATTCCCTATTTAATCTTGGCATGTCTAGCGTCTTTCGAGGATGAATGTTTCCAAGGGGGGATGATATAATACCCCGAGAAATTTTTCATTGAAATTTTATGCGTAAATGTGTTGGGTTCTATCTTCTAGAATAAATTATAAATTTTTCATGTTGAATATCTTAGATTATGACCCACCATTGCGTAGAGTATCAAATAAGCTTTCCAACAATATGTGGATCATCCAAAACGGACACCCAAGCGACGAGTTATGAACATTTCGATCGAACTGTGAATAGTAGTAAATAGTAAAACGGGCAGGAAAAAGTACTGAGGCCTGGCGTATTTTTGCTCCAACTTTAAATAAACATAAATCATTGTACATAATGATCTGGGTGATATACTACATATCAACGGAAAGCTCAGCGAGTCCTCTTTCCAATGAAATTGGTTACATTCAATTTGTCTATCGGAGCAAAAAGTTATGGTCGATCTACTTAAGCCTATCAAAAGTGAATTTTTGGGTCAATTTCAAATGATCATAAATCCTTGTACACAATGATCTGGGTGAGATACTATATATCAATGGAAATATATAAGAATCCTCTTTCCAATGAAATTGGTTTCATCCAATTTGGATATCGGAGTAAAACGTTATGGTTGATCAACTTCAGACTATCAAAACAGTCCACCAAAGGACAGATTTGAGAATTTTTTTTATTTTTAGTGGCTTTTTGGTCATTACCCCTCACCAAAAATCCGTCCAAACCCTATATTAAAGCCTATTAGAAGCATTATATGTTATATTTCGTCAAATTCCCTAAAAAAGAAAACCCTAAGCTCCTACATCCAACTTCAAGAACCTCCAAAGTTCACCATTAATTCTGCAAATTTATTCAAGATTCCAAGTTCCTAGTTCAAGAACTCCAAGAAACATCATTCAAAGACATGATTAACATCTCAAAAATGAGTATCGATCAAAATTTCATCGTTCAAGGTATGTGGGATTTTTCAACAAGAACTCTCTTTCGTTCTTGTGCCCAAAAGTAATTTTCTTTACAAAGACATGATTTTTAGTTGATTTTTATGAATTTGAAGCATGAACCTATATCTTATGATGATTATTATGAAATCTTGATGTTTATAATTTTGAAAGATGAATTTACATGTGTGGAGATATAAAGAATGAATCTTGAACGATATTTATCATGATTTTGATATTTGGATCGTGAAACCCCATTGGAAATTGTGTTTTTTTGAGAAAGTGTGTGTTGTAAGAACGTTGATGTTGAATATTTGGGATATTTTGAATGATTTTACCTTTTGGTATTAATGGAGTGTTTTTGAACTCGAGTGTGACAGAAATCCACAACGTGGTTGATTTTGATAGATGGGAAGCATGATGGCTCCCGCTGTATATTTATATATTACTGAAATTGTTTTGTTGTGGATTATCTTTGAAATGATCTGAGCTAAGTTCGGGATAAATCTTTAGCACCGAGTGGGACGTATAAAGAGACCTTACTTCCTTAGAACTACGTTCCCCCGTAAGAGTGAGCCTGAGGCTAATTTATATAGTGATCACTAGGTTATGTGGATTTAATATCGATAGTACAACTCCGATGGCAAGGATAGGATGGCTCTCCCCAACGTGGTTGGACTCTATGTAGCTCACATGGTTTATATCGGTTATAGGACCTCCGAATGTGTGTGTGTTTCCTTGTGTCTATGGTGAATGGTGAAGTGATTTGAAAGTGGAATAGTGAAAGTTATTTTTTGAAAGATTTAAATGATATTTACATTATAATAATTGATATTCTTGATGAACTGAAAGTGATTGACAAATTATATGATGACTCACATGCGTTATTGTACTTATTTTATCCTCTCATGATTATGATGATTTTCTTCGGGCTATGTGAGTCTTTCATACATCCTGCATATTTCTTATAAATATTTATGATGATGATGTTTATAAAACTGTATCACCCCTATGTACTCAGTTCCTTTCCATGGTACTGACCCACATCTTCGGATGTGGGCAGCATTTTCTTGGAATATAGGTTTAGGTGCTCAGTTCCATGTTCGACAGTGATTCTTTGGGCATGCTGTTCTACATCCTCTATTGTGGCGAGTGCTCATGTTTTGAGGATGTGATGTCTGATGTTGGTTTCACAGAATTGTTTACATTTGATAACTGAGTATGAGTCAGTTGAGCATCTCTCAATGGCTCACTGGTTTTTTTGATTCTCTTAGAGGCTTGTCAGACTAGTACAGATGTTGGGAGTTGACTAATAAGTCATATTTTGTTATCTTTCTAAAATTCTTTTATTCTTGGATGATGATTACTCTGGTGAAATTTGAGGTTTATTTATGGAAACCCCGTTGATTTGTGTTGAACTATATGAAAATGGCTCAAAGGGTTAGCTTGGGGCTGCTCATAGCCTTAAGCACCGTGTGATGCTCCGGGACCCATTTTCTGGGGCGTTACAGGTTTTTTCTCCTATAAAATAAAGTATAGGACTTTAGTTAGAGGGAAACATCCTTTCTACTAAGAGAGAGATTATCATCCTCTCTACCTAAAATCCTCTTGTATAGTTTCTCTATTTTAATAAAGATGTTTGTTGCTAAACTCCCTTTCTCTTGCTTTATCTCTTCCAAACGGATAGGTACTTCGATCCTCTAGGTTAGAGTAGTGAGGTAAGGAAATACTTCAATAAGGTACTTGTTATGATGGTAACATGAAAGTTTGAAGATTCTTTCCATGAATATGAAACAAAGTTGGCTTCATCCACATGACGTAGATGTCTAATTTCTTTTCATGTATATGAAAAATAATTGGCTTAGTATGCACTATAACTTTCTAAGGTATGCCTTTGTACACCTTTTGTTCTATATATTCTTAAGGGAAACAAGCTAGAGAGAGCCACTATAAGACCCAGTTATGTAATGTACAGAATAGTCTTATACTAAGAAGACAAAAGATTTCATGTGTTCTAAGAGTCAATCCATCCCGTTAAGGGCTGTGAAGTATTTCTTACCAAGGAAAATCATCTATTACCGAATGTGTAGCTCAGTGGAAAAGTCATGCCATCCTACTGAGGGTTGTAAGAATTTTGTTGCCGAAGTAAACCATCCTTATCCATATGCATAGCTTAGTCATAAAAAAGATATGGTGTGTCGATTAAAAGCTTTTATTTCATATGGCTTGCCACCTATATGGATCTGAATTTCCTATCTTATTATAAAGGTTATCCTTACGTTCGTGATGTTGACAGAAGCTTTGATTTAATATGGTGTGCTGCCTATATGGTCATGAAACTGCCCTTCATATTGGAAAGCTTGGAGCTATATTGCTAGCCACCTTGATTCCACGTCTGGTAGTCCTCGATGCCCCGCTGTGTCCCCATTTATTTAGCATTAAGAGTCCTTGTGAGGGGAAGGGTGTTGCACTTAAATACCTTATTGCATATTTGAAAATTTTGTGTATGTTGGATATCCTTCTTGAGAGGAAGAATGTGAACAACTTGAGGTGGGTGAATTGTCATCTTTTGAATAATAAGAAAAAAGGGGTATAGCGGAGTTGAGGTCAAAAGAGAGTCACTTTTAGAGTGTTAGTGATTCTTTCATTGTTTCTCTTTAAAGTCCTTTGCATCTTTGAGATTGTGTTTCATGATGAGAATTGTCGTGAGAATAGCTTTGCCTATTTTTGATGAGCTACTACTTATGGTAGTAACTAAGCTTGAAGTCATTGTGATCTTTGGGTTGTACAAAAAGGGATTAAATGTGAAATGTCTCATGGTGAGAGGTAGTGTTGCTTGAGGACAATAAAATATTTAAGTTGGGGTATTGATGAATTGTGATTTTACCACTCATTTGCACTCAACATTCATGCACACTACTATGATTTGAATTTATGATTGAGACAAATTTATGATTAAATGCAATATTTCTAGATTTTGTAGGCATACAAGTGATGAGAAGGAAAACTATGGATTTGAGATGAAAAGGATCAAAAAGGAGAAAAGAAATGTAGTCGGAATACCTGAAGCAGAAATCAGTCTCAGTTACCATGATTGCGGTCTGAGGGCCATGATCGCGGATGATCAAGTCAAGTCAAATGATAGTCATTGCAGCGATCGTATCGTGGTAGAGGTAGCTGCGACCACAATCACGCTGTTGTTATCACGACTTAGTGGGATTTTGCTAGGGGTAATGTTGTCATTTTACCCAACCGACCCTAAAAACCTTAAATTGAAAAAAAACCTTTCCCATTTGGTTCACATACTTTGAACAATTGAATTTTTACAATCTTGTAACCCTACTAATTGGGGAACTTTGTGAATTACAAGTTTCAAGTTAAATTTGGTGGAATTGAAGTGTAACATGGATGTTTTTGTCACGACCTGAAGCGAGGCCCTGGCCGCGGCGAGTATCCCAAACCACGAAGGCCCGAGATACCCCTATAATTCCCTAACCCACTAGTGATACTATCCATTTTGGGCCTAGGCTAGCACGACTTTAAATTGCATTACTAGGGAGTAAAAATTTCTTATATACCCAGTTTCCCTCCTGTGTTTTGCTGATATGGGACTCCTTCCTATGTTGGGGTGTTACATACACCCCCTTATGGTCTAAGCATCCTTGCTAAGGTTTGTCCCACCAAATGGTATTTGCCTACACTCAGAGCTGAGGTTTGCCCCGCCTTATTGGGATTTTCCTACACTCAATTTAAACTTTGGCCACATCGACAGGGCTGACAAAGGAGCGGCTCCGATACCATTCTTTATTGACCCAAGCCGAAGCCCTAACCGCAACAGGCATCTCGAACCATGAAGGCCTGAGATACCCCATAACTCCCCAACCCACTAGTAATATTATCTGCTTTGGGACCAGGCCCGTACAACTTTAAAACGGGTTACAGGGAGTAAGACTTTCTTACTTATATACCCAGTATCCCTCCTGTGTTTTGCCGATATGGGACTTCTTCCTAAGTTGGGGTGTTATAGTTTTGAATGAACTTTTTGTAATATTTCTTCCTCATTAATTCATGAGTATCTACATTTACTTGTCTTGGTATTATGTTAAAGTAGGTGCAATTATGTGTTGGTTGTGATGTATTTGTATAGATTTTAGTTTGTTGATGATAGATTTCACTATTACTTGTTTGAAATGGTTGGGGGTTGGTGTGAAGACCCCAAATACCTAAAATGGATATGTGGGTGAAAATCCCAACTTCTTAAAGCTCACACCATTCTTAAAAGAGGGATGTTGGTGAACTTTTGCAACCCATATCATCCTTAAAAGAGGGATATAGGTGACAAAGCAATAGTGGACAATTAATGGATGTTGTTTGCTTTCTTTTGCCATCTTAGAAATAAGGGTGAATAGAGAGTTGGCTATGTATTGGGCATTATCCTAGGAATAGGGATGCCCAATTGAGGTATTAGGTGGTTGTAATTGTCACACTTGTTAGGTACTCTAGAGGGTCAACAAGTGATATTGAGGTTTCTTTTGCAAAATAGACTCAAGGACCTTCTACTTAGCCTACCACATCATTAATAACTAGAATTTTCACCAAATCATCATGTGCACATGCATAACTTGCCCCTAGGTAGACATAATCATAAGATCTTTCTCATATTGAATTTAAATCACAAGTGTTACCTTAATTTGTTGACTTGAGTTGATAGTGATAAATCCTTGTTCCAAATCAACCCCTAATTTTAAATCATGAATTTTACTCTGTTTACATTTTGGGTATCTTTTTAGTAACTATTAACATCCATAGGATTAGAAATCTAATTTCGCTCCTCGTGGATTCAACTTCAACATAAGTTGAGCTATTGACAACAATCATCCTCTACCAAATTGGGCCACATTTGCACCATGCACAATTTGCTATTCATGGCACCAAACCAAGACGACACTTGATATTTCAACTTTTATATGGGAAAGCCATATGGATACTCAGACTTCCCCACAGGTATAAGTGTGATCCCAAATCAACATGCCTCGGGTACTCAGAAATCCCCTGTATATATATCTCCAAACTGCTATGGGTACTCAGACTTCCCCTGCATCTATGGATAAAAAAATCATTATGATTTTTCCTTAAGAATGTTGTTACTCAATCTATCATAGGTAAAGGATCGTCCGATATCACTATAAGCAAAATAAAGATAAAGTAAAAATCTAAAAACAAAGAAAAAAGACTAATCTATGAAAATTTGGTCACCATCAGAATGCCCAAATATTACAACCCTTAAAAAAATAATAATCATCCAAAATAACATCAAACTATCAATATAGACCCAAATGAATAAATGCGGAGACAGGCACCCCCAACTAAAAAGCTTGCACTATCCTCATTGCATAAATAATAAAGCATACAAAGAGATAAGGGTGCTCCGTTATACCTCATCAAGAACTTCTCTCTCTCTCGAACTTTGAATCATCATGTTCATCCTCATGATAAAAAATTCCATTGAGGCCTCATTATCACTCTCCACTCGGGAGGAAGGAATTTTATCTTAAGGTTTTAGGACCTTCCAAAGGCCCTTTACCCCCTTGCACATCTTGCTAAAAAAATTATCCCTCTTTTTCTTTCTTTTCACCATTTTCTAATGTGACTCTTGAATCTCACTATGAGACACTACTAATGGTGAGTAGGACCTATCGACCCTAGCAATGGTGGCTGAGTAGGACCTATCGACCCAAAAAATGGTGGCTCCCTGCTTCTTCTGGTCTTCTAAGTACCTCTCATAATCAGAGCAGGCTACATATGAATAGCGGGTGGTGGAGGGCTCTCGCATCCCCTGGGACAATCCCAACATGAGCTCCTTAATAGACCTAATATCAATACTAATATCCTTAAGAGGCCCAGCCATGGATGGCCTACAGGACTCAAGCTCATCACATGTCGACTTTTGCAAGTCTATCTTTCTCTTCTTGCTTTTGCCTGGCATGCCCTCACCTAAAATTTTTAGATAATAGATGGGGGTTCTAGGGCATACCCAAGAATCTCTAGGGTACTCAATCCCGACTCTCCTATAAATCTCAATAATCAAAGAGGTGAATGAGAGATGCATACCACCATGGTGCTTGAAGAACTTCATCTTTGATAGCACAAGTCAACCAATATTCAAATGAATGTCGTCTAAAATGAAAGAAACCATCTTAGCTGGTAAATCTGGAACTATTATCATATCGGTACGAGGGGTGACTCAGCTATATATGATGTTCAACCAAATCGGAGCATCGACATTGAAGTAATCCATAGATATGTTTCTGTTGGTTGCCTCCCAAGAGACCTCCTTTCCTGAAGATAGCCTTTCTGTCAACTAGTTTTTTAGCTCACACCCTTTTTCTTCGAACTCATCTATGTTGGAATTTAGGAGACTATAGATATCATTAATTTGCTATACCCTAAAGTCCAGCTCCTTCTCCTGGATCTTGATAATCCTAATGGAAGGGTCTGGGAAAGATACTATGCTAAGGTTAGTGTAGAACTCCCAAATCTATTATTCATTCACCTTGCAAGGATCAATGGCGAAACACATCCACCCAGTTTCCACTAGTCTATCATGAAATTCTTAAAGATTTTTTGGCACTTTCTCAAAGCATATTCTTCTCTCTGTAAGTAGCTTTGTTATCGGAAGATCACCATAGTATAAAGTATGGCACTCAGGGGAATAAATCGACTTAATCGTAGTCATCCATGTTGTGATATTAAAAAAAATGAGAACAAACAATAACATTAATTATTAATATTTACATGTGCAAACTATGGAATGTTGTCCCGAGGACTGCAATTGCAGTATCTGAGGTCAGTTCAAGTTAGAATTTTCAAAAATCAAAATATTTAAATTCTAAGACAAAACATATTCTAAAAAAATAATCAACACCAAAACTATTGAACAAGATTACTGGTACTCGATTATGCCCTTAGAATGTGAAAATAACTAGCTATGAACTAGTGTGGGCATTTGATCAAGCACTTGGGGTGCACCCTACATTTTAAACAATTTCAAATAGAATTTGGGTACCCTAAACTTCCTCACATGTGTTCACACCATTTCTAGCAGCTAATTACCACACAAGTATAATTGACAAGTAATTAAACATGAAAATCATAATTTAGGCCTTCTCTATAACATGCATTATATGGCCTATTACCTATGACTAAATTATGAATTAACGACACTTATTGGAGTAAATGATGCAAGAGGGATGCTTAAATGCTTTTGAATGCCCAAAATTTTCCTAAGAGTGGGTACAAATTGAGAGAAAAGTTGAGAAGATAGTGTGGGGGGAGTGGGAGTCTAGTGTTCTTTTTAAACTAATTTGACCACGATCATGGCCTAATGTTGACAATCGCAGACACACGGCTGATAGTGATCACAAAACAGGGCCTGCGATCACGATAACTGAGGTTATTTCTTTACCTCTGTTTTCCCCTGTTCAGATTATTACTCAATTTTGGCACACTTAATCTTGTTCAGTCGAACATGAAAGAATTTCACACTTTCCCCTTCTCAAACTCATTCAATGAAATCTATAGTGCCACAAATGCATAGATTACTCAAATGGCAAAATTAAAATCTACCCTACAAAATTAAAAACAAAGGATACGAGCCACTTTCATAGGATTTGTGGGTTGCCTCCCACTTAGTGCCTTAGTATCATCGTGTAACGATGTCCTTCAACTTTGTCAAGTTGGATCCTCAAGGGATATATCATTCACTTTCTCTTCTTCAACATTGATAATTGATACCACTTGAAGATCCATTGGTTTTTTCTTTATTTTGCATGCTCAGAAGGACACTTCACCATTATGCACTATAAACCTCATTTTTCCAAGCCCCAGATTGACAATAGCTCTACCGATGGTAAGGAAAGGTTAAAAAGATAATAGTTACTTAACAATCTAGCACCAAAAAATCTGCTAGAAGGATGAATCTATCCACTTTTACCAACATGTCAAATAAAACACCAACTGGTTTCTTAATAAACTGGTCTACCATCAAAAGCCTCATTGACATTGGAGTAGGGTGCTCAAGATAAGCCTACAATAAATTGTAAAGGGCATGAAATCAATATTCACACCAAGGTCATATAAAGCTTTTTCAAACTTACGTGACCTGATGGTGTATGGAATTATAGAGGCCCCGGTGTCTTCCTTCTTTTCTACTATTGTGCTACTCACGATATAACTACACCCATGGGTGACTTAAATGGTGTCACCTTCGAAAAGTTTATTATTTGACATCAGCTTCTTCATAAGCTTAGCATACCCCAGGATTTCTTGGATATCCCCAAGCAACGGGATATTGACAGAAAGGTTGCTAATCTTAGCCATGAATTTCTTAAGCTTATCACTCTTCTCTTTCTTATTAAGACTTTATGGAAACAGAGGGGTAATTTTCATAGTGGAGAATTCATCACTTCATGGATCATCATTCTCCACCACCTCTTCATTATTTTCCACTTGATTCTTTTTTATCCATTTCTTCTTGAGATTTCGACGCTTCTTCTTTTGGCTCAAAGATAATGTTTTTATTCACATTCATAAGCTAAATGTTGGGATCTTTTGGACCCACACTTTCTCCCTCAAATTTACTCAAATGATCCTCGGGGGTCTTTCCACTCCTAGTGACTATGGCTAAAACTTGAGCATTATTTTATAATTCATAACGGTGTCACTAGAAAGACCTCCTTTTTATCTAGCATTAAGTTGAGTGGAGATTTTCTCGATTTGAGTCTCCAATTATTTAATAGAAGTAGAGTGATACAAAACCATTTGGTTGACTTGAGAAAATTCACCTTTCAATTTACAGACCATCTTGTCCATTCCCTGCAATTTCATCAATATTCTTACCAAGATATCTTCGATTTATATTTGTTGAGATCGATGAAGTTTGTTTATTTGCTCTTTATCTAGTCATGAAGGGGAAAATAATCATCATAATATTGGTTTTTTCCCCTCCAATCACATGATAACAATCCATTGATCCTTGATTCCCACCTTTTATTTGATAGGCAGAGCGAGAACACCGGAATAATTAGCCAAATACTGAATCTCCTCATCAAGCTTCTTGGTCTCTTCTTCATCATAGGCCTTGGATGCCACAACATTTACCATTTTTGTGGGTGCACAAATCACATACTTATTTAAACAGTCTAACTATGTGACATGATATCTAACCCTAAAATGTGAAAATCAACAACTAAAGAAAGGAGATGAAGAAGACACTACACATATTCAAGCAAACAACACACAGATTGAACAAAAAACAAGATAAAATTGCATTAAAATGAAAGGATAGTAGTGAGACATAAAACTTCACCAATGGATATCACCAAGGTGTGTATCAAACACCAATACACACACAACCAATAAAGGTATCACCACATTCTTAGGTGGACACAAAGGGATTCAAGCTCCTCAAGCACCCACCTTTCTTAGCCAAAATGTAAACTCAAGTGAATCCACACTCAATCTGACCCTAGTTGCAATGACTTTTCCAAATCCTACACTAAAATGGCTTTTCTAAGCACTACTCTAAAATGCTTTGTCAAAAGGGAAGTTGTCTTTCAAATATTCATCAAAACTAATTAAAAATAAAAGCCTAATTGCCTGTTTATACTTATTACAAACAAAGACTAAAATACCATTAACAAAGGGTGCTCCTGGAGTGTAAAAGATAGCCATCAAAAGACAATATTGCCCTTAATGAGAGCCCTTGATTAGGCACCTATAGAGTGTTGGTGTTGGAGTGTAAAAAGTCCATAATGCCCTTAGGAGAAGAGGATCCAATGGAGTGTTGATTTTGAAGTGTAAAAGTCCACAATACCTATTCAAATGAGACACCTATGGAGTGTAAGGCTCATTCTCCCCTTTTCAACTAGTGCCACTCTTTTTCAAAGGCCTTCACACTCTTTCCTCTTCTTGGATATGGCTCAAGTATGGCATTTTGTGCTTGTATCCTTTTTGCATTCGTATCACTTGTAATCCTTGTGATATTTATGATTGTATCATCTTCTCCATATTGAAAGGAATTTATCCTCAAATTCACACCTTGCAAAACCAAAGAGAGGGAAAATAAGAACATAATCCTCATGGTATGATGGTTAGCATTAGTGTCACAAATTATGTAATCATGCCAAGGTGGTACACTTTTGGAATGCAACCAACAACCCATTCTTATTATCATGAATCACTTACCACAAGCATCATAAAGGACATGGCTAATGTAAACATCAAGGAGTGATAAATACAATCAAAGACAAACACATATGGCACTTATTTTTAAGCGAAGAAAAACTTCCAAAATGGAGACCTACGGCCTAGAAAGTTTCCCTCAACAACATACATTCCATAATTCACAAGATTTCCATAAACATGATCACTATGAAAACTATTATTAGCACAGATTTCATCACACAAGTTCAAAGGAACACTCTAAGGGGGTACATATTTGAAATACAACCAAAAATCCTTTGTTTTGACCATGAAACACTTAGTATAAACATTAAGAAAGATAGGTATAAGGCGAACATCAAGGAAAAATGAGGACAAGACAAGAAACTCCCTTCCCCACCCACTAGTGCACCGGGATCAAATGGATGAAGTAGCCAAGGGCGTAAGTTGAGGCTACTCATTATTTTTACTAGAGTCTCATACTTACAATCACCTAAGACATTGGTATTTAAGAGAAGGTAAACATTCAATACTAAAGGATTGTGGTCTAGAATTGCTCTCATAAGAACAAGCATGCCATTATCTATAACGTTCCCAAACACATGATCACTATGAGTAAAATTAATTGCAAGTTTTTTATCACACAAACTCAAAGGGTAATGTTCATTATCATGATCAACATTATAAGAATCAACACTAGATTGAATGTTTTTGGTCACACCATCCACATTATTTAGTAGTTAACTATATTTAAGAGAAAATTGATCATCACTCATAATGTTAGTACGACCAAGGAATGATGTATACGCTTATACACTAAACAAACCCAAAACTATATCACATTGGCTACTACTAGCCACATCACTACATTTTAAGCTAAAAGAAGCGTAAAGTGTAGCATTCTTACATCGGTTTGTACTATGGCAATCCATATGCTTCTTTGGGAAGCTCTCATTACAAGAGAATATGTCAAGAATCCCCTCGGAGTGTGTCAATAATACTCTTTTGGATCATTGTTTCTTCACCCTTCCTAATGTTGGAACTTTTTCCCAAGGCTTCTATTAACTCATCAACCATGTGTGTGGGTGGAGATACTTTTGGATTATTCTTTAAGAATATATGATCTTGAACCTGCACATAAGAAGAATCAATTCTATTTGAAATGCTAGCACTTGGGTTAGTGAGTAACAAGGGTTCTTTGCAGACAAGACCCACAATCAAGAGTTTCTTTCCCTTTCCAAGTTCACTACCCACAACTTTCTTTTCCCTTTCCCTCTTTTATTCACATTCTTCTCATACCATACCATCAAATTTATTCTTCTTGTACCATACCATCAAATTTCTTTCTATCCTAAGGCTTGTCTACATTCTCCTTGGATTTTAACTCTCCATCTTCTACTACTTGGATGGGGTGATTTCAATTTAGTGGAGCTTGGAGAGGAGACATTGGATTTTGTAGAGTGTAGGGTCTTTGGACTTAAGGTATTTGGACTTGTGAAGGGTAAGGCCTTTGGTCAAGTGGTTTTGGAACTTGTTAGTTTGGATTTTGAGGTATCACTTGAGTACCAAGTCCTTCTTATTGGACTTGGTTCAATTGAAGAGGTAAAGGTCTATTTGACTCTCGGTTTAGTGGACTTTGGGCTTGATAGTTTGGGTTTTATGGAGGTTTTGGTGGACATAGTCTATCAACACCCGCTTTCATTCTAATAATGTCACCTCTCACTGATCCCAAATCACTGTTCATTAAACCAAAATCCATCTATCTCATTTCTTAAGTCAAGGTTAAGAGACTCAATTCAACCCAAGATAGCTCTATAAATATCATTACCCAAGAGTTGTGAAGTTGAGCCCTAAATTTACATAGCTCAAATGCCTAAAAAACAACAAAGAAAAAACCTACAAAATAAACAAACAAGTTAGTTCAAAATGCCTCACCACTCTCACTCTCGGATATCTTACCTCACACTAGGTTTCACAAGTGTTGAAAGTTTGGCGTGTACTTCGTGAGTGAATGAGGGATGAATAAACTTTAGCCTAGAATAGATTTGTTTTATATGACTCAAAGAAAATTGCTTATAGAATTGAACCAATAAGCTACAATGAATTACAAACGAGAAAAGCACACAAAGCATGATAAAACAAAATAAAAGGACTCTAGACTAATTATCAACCTAGTAGGTAGTTACTAGTTTGCTAATTAGTGACAGAATTAAACAAAAAAACTAAGGAATAAAAAACTAGAAACTAAGAAATCCAAGTTTGAGCAAAAATATGGTTGTCCACAAAATGATGACATGGCACTATGTGATTGGACGTTACTTTTCAAAAATTTTTAACCTTCCATTTCTTGTGTCTCGGCCAAACATGAAGTAAGGGAGAGTGTAAATGAAATTGGGGGAAAATTGGAGGTTTGGATACCTTTTTCAAGTTAAAATGGATTTGAAAACAATTGGTCACCCCTTTGTACTTTTAATTGTACTTGCTTATTCCCTTTGTCCCCTTCTTCTTTTGGATAAATTAGGATATGCTAGGGAATATTCTTGTACAAACAACTAGTATACTCTCTTTGTTCCCTCTTTTTTGATCAAACAAGCACTTTGAATATTCTTCGTCAATAAGATTTGAAGATGATGGAAGAACAAGATGAATATTCAAGAGTTGACCAAGTTTGACCACTATGCAAATGAGCACCAAATTCAAATTTTCTTTTAGATCTAGGTTCCTTTTACCAAGCCAAGCACAATCATCAACGAATCAGCAATAAATCATCACAAACACTATAGGACACATGAGATCCCACCTCAAAAGCTTTAAACATTTCTTCAACTATTTTGGAAATGCTCAAAACTAACTGGATCTTGCTCAAAACTTAAATATACACTCTTGTAGTGTTAGTGAGCAAGGATCTAGCACTAAAAAATTTCAAAAAAAAAGTAAAACTTAGTAGATATAGCTTTTTAAATTTGGATATATCACTAACAACATGAAATTCAACCTTTTTTGTGATTGTTTTCACTCTAGACTCTTTTTTTGTGGAGATTTTCTTAAGATAACAATAAACCAAGAATTAGTGTTTTGGGAAAAACCCTAAAATGTGGCTCTTATTCCTAATGATATGAGATCTAAACCTAAAACATGAAAATAAGAAACTAACGAAAGGAGATGAAGACGACAATACACTGATTCAATTAAACAACACACAGATTGTATGAGAAATAAGATAGAATTGCATTAAAATAAAGGATAGTTGTGAGACATAAACCTTCACCAATGGATAGCACCAAGGTGTGTATCAAACACCAAGACACAAACATCCAATGAAGGTAACACCACACTTTTAGGTGGACACAAAGGGGTTCAATCTCCCCATGCACCTACCTTTATTAGCAAAAATATCAACTCAAGTGAATCCATACTCAGGCTAACCCTAGTTGCAATGACTTTTCCAAGTCCTACACTAAAATGGATATTCCAAGCCCTACTCTAAAAACACTCTTTCATAGGAGAAGTTGTCTTTAAAGTATTCATCAGAACTAATGAAATATAGAAGCCTGATTGTCTACTTATACTTATTACAAAAAAGGACTAAAATAACCTTAACGAAGAGTGATCCTTTGGAGTGTAAAAGAGAGCCATCAAAAGACAATATTTCCCTTGATGAGATCCCTTGAATTAGGCACCTATGGAGTGTTTGTCTTAAAGTGTAAGAAGTCCATATTGCCCTTAGGAGAAGAGGCATCCGTGGAGTATTGATTTTGAAGTGTTGATTTTGAAGTGTAAAAGTCCAAAATACCCCTTTAAATACAGCACCTATGGAGTGTAAGGCTCCTTCTTCCCTTTTTAACTTGTGCCACTCTTTTGTAAAGGCCTTCACATACTTCCTTCTTCTTGGATATGGATCAAGTATGGCTTCTTGTGCCTGCACCCTCTTTGCACTTAGATCAATTATAATCCTTGTGGTATTTATACTTGTATCACTGTGTCATCACTTTTTACCTATTTTTCTTGCTTTTTTCATCCCTCTTCATTTTTTCTTCATCAACAAAAGAGGTAGTAGGGGATCCTTTTGGTACCTCAGCTTTATCAGTGTTCCACCCCCATTTTTTCTTAGTAACTTTCTCAAGCGAGTTTGTAGCTTCATGATAAGTTAACTTCATAAAAGAGAGACCCCTCCTCCACCACATGTCTACCACATTTTTGTTTAGCAAATCAAGATCCAAGTAGAAGATTTAGAGAAGTATATTCTCTTGCACCTCATGGTTGGGACATTGCATGAGTTTTCCATTGACTCTTTCCCATACCTCATACAAGGTTTCTCCATTCAATTTCCAAAAGGTAGTGATTTCATCATGTAATTATAGCATCTTGGATGGTGGGAAGTACCGATAAAGAAAGGTAGTGGTAAGTTCATCTTATTAAGTAATTGATCTACCCAGAAGATATGGAATCCACAATACCGCCTCTCCCATTGAATAAAATAGTAAGAGTCATACCCAGATTAATTCTCTGGTTGTGTTCAATATCAAAAGATGCACACACTTCTATGAAGTTCTTCAAATACAAATTGGGGTTCTCATAGGCTTATCCCATAAAAAGTCCATCCATTTGCAGCATATGCAACATGACACTCATAATGTGAAAGACTCTGTTCCTATGAGTAGGCAGGATACGAATGACACTTATTCGCCCAACATCATGGAGTTTCTTCACGTCATCAAGAGGATCGTTGAAGGACCCTACAATATTTGTATTATCACTCAAAGTTTTGTGAACAGTATGGGAATCACCTAAAATATAACAAAAACAACAACCAAAATAAATACACACCACTATAGGTATACCCTAAGTAAAAATTAACACCACACAAGTGAAATCTATATTTAACTCGATAGCAACAATGACATTTCTAATAACACTCAACTTATACGTCAAATTAAGTGTAAGACGGTCGTTGTCAATATAAATCCAATAATAGTGGGGGTTGAATCCATGAGGAATATTGTTAATGGTGATTGAGTAAGTTTTAAATGAAAGTCACTTGCTAAATTCAAACCTAGGATACAAATATTTAGGGGTTTTTGAACATTTTTAAAGGTATAACTATGTTTGGGCTTTTAAAAGACTAACTTATAGCTAAGAATAATTAGACTATAAGCAATTAGGAATGAATCTTTGGGCTTTACCTTACTATAGAAAACTATTATGTGGTAAATGAAAATCAACTTTAAATTTTAGTTAAAGCATGCGTGGGTAGGTTCGGTTAGGGATTTTGATACTAGCCTTTCAACAAAGTACAAAACTATCACTCATGGATTCTTTAGAATACCTTGTGGGTATAGTCAACCAATAATCACAAAACCTTAATTGGGCATCCCTATTTCTAGGATGATGCTCGAGATATAGCAATCCCATAATCTATCCTTATTTATAAGACAATAAGAAGAAAATATCTATTATTTATCTTATTGTTCGCAAATGCTCATGTCACTTACATCCCTCTTTTAAGGATGATGTAGGATCTAAACTACCTACATCCCTCTTTTAAGGATGATGCATGGCTTAGGGAAATCGAGGCTTTCACCAATAAATTCCACTTTATAAGCAAACATTAGTGAAAACCAACAACATTAAATAAGAGTTAAAGCTAACAATCACAACACATACACAGTTTCATCCTATTCAAACATAACCCCAAGAGGAAAAACTAGCAACTCTTAAAGATAACAAAAAAAAATATACAAAAATCTCCATAAATTTTATTCATGAAAAATAAAGAGAACATAAAGCACACTTTAAATTTCAATGAATCCTTAATGGGATTTTCAAATTCTTCAATTAGGAGTCACTCCAATGTATTTTATACCATGTATTTGTGTGGTATCTCGTGTCTTGAGCCGGGGGTCTATCGGAAACAGTCTTTCTACTTCTTTAGAGGTAGAGGTATGGACTGCGTACATCTTACCCCCCCCCCCAGACCCCACTAAGTGGGAATACACTGGGTTTGTTGTTGTTGTTGTTAAGATTCAAGTGATAAAACCCTAGAAACTAAGATGAAGAAAAGGGTTGGATCCCTCAAAGACTCTCTAACGTGTAAGGGTTTTGAGCTTTTTAGAATTTGAGCTCAGCTCTCTGTAATTACATTTTTTCCCCTGGATTATATCCCGCTGTACCACAATCATTTGTGCTGAGATGCAATTACGACTCTGCATTCGTGGTAGGTCCATCACAGTCTTAGTCTTGACTATTCGTGACCTGTCGCATCGCGATAACTAAGACTGATTTTTGCTTCAGGTTTTCTAGTTGGACTTCTCTTCTCTGTTTTGATCCTTTTTAGCTTAAATACACATCTTCCTATCTTATCACCTATACGCCTACAAAATGGGAAATTAGTGTATTAAATCACATATTTGCCTCATTCATATGTCCAAATCATTATTGTGTGCATGATTGTTGAGTGCAAATGAGTAGCAAATTCACCACTTATCAACTAGTGGCATTGAAAAGCTAATTTAATGGCCTATCCTTTGATGGTCCTAGATCTTTAAAACTTAGGGTATTACATTAATGATATAGTTGTCGATGTGATTAACAATATGGATTATAGATATAATTAATGGCTTATAGATGATTGATGGATCATAGCTATTATATGCCTATCGACATACTTAATGATATATTTGTTGATGTGATTAATCATAGGTCTCATATATATGATATGGCCTACTGATGTGCTTAGTGATATAGTTGTCGATGTGATTAGTGATAAAGCTTATAAATATGATAAATGGATTATATATATGATTAATGGATCAGAGATAAGATATGGCCTATCGACATACTTAATGATATAGTTGTTGTTGTGATTAATGATACGGCTTGTAGACATATTAATGGGTTTGTCTCAAAAATATGATACGACCTATCAATTTTCTTAATGATATAGTTGTCGATGTGATTAATGATATGGCTTAACACATGATTAATGGCTTATAGATATCATTAATAGATCATAGATATGATATAGCCTATCTATATGCTTAATGATATAGTTGTCGATGTGATTAATGATATGGCTTATAGACATGATTAATGGTTTATAGATATTAATATGGTTCATAGATAAATATGGCCTATCGATATGCTTAATAATATAGTTGTTGATGTGATTAACGATATGGCCTATAGATATGATTATGGGCTTATAGATGTAATAAATGGCTGATAGATATGATGTGGCTTAGAGAAATGATAAATAGCTTATAGACATGATCGGTGGATTATAGACACAATTATCAAAATAACTTATGATTATGACTATTTCCATAACTCATGGGCTTGGTTATTTGCATGACTTAATAGATTCGATATTGATATAGTCTATTGGGTTAGTTTATTGGTATGGCTTGTTGATATGGATCATTGATATAGTATAGAAATATCACTCTCTATTTGAGTACGGTTTTTAATAATGATATTGATAATATGAGTTTTAGTTCAAGGCCAACAAATAATGATAATGATGATACTAATGAGTTTTGGTTTAAGTCTGACATTTGGATTAATGTATGAAATGATGTGGTTATGAAGGATTCAGGTTCATGGCATGATAATTTAGTGATTTAAAACTATTCTGTTCCTTAGTTTCCTTCATTATACCATTGAGGCTTATGGGGGCCTGTGTTGGGTTATTTACTTTCTGTACTTATTAGCTTATGGAGGCCAATAATTGCATCATCTTTATGTTATCATCTTGGATGCATTCATTTACTTACATACAATGGTGTCAAAGCTCATTTTTAGGTTTTCCCATTTTACCTTGACTTAGCTTATTCTATCTTGTATCTTAACAGATTTATATCATGATTTAGCTCAGTCGGTCAATGATTCCCATTGAGTAACAGTGATTTTGGTACTCATACTATACTTTTGTACTATTTTGGTGCAGATCTAAGTATTAGTTTCCGCTGCTGATTTGACTTTATTTAGGGTTGATTTTTCAGATTGGGTGAGCTCGTGGAGTCGGAGTTACCCTTTTTCCTTATATTTATCCATTTCTAGTCTTTTCTCTTTGATATAGACAATATTTTCCTATTTAGTACTCATAGTTCATTTGTACTAGCTCTTGTACCGACATTAGTGAGTCTTGGGATAGTTCTTGATTTTTTATCTATCTACTAGACTTTTATGACTGTTTATTTACTATTTAAGACTTTAATTGTGAATTTTTGGCTTTTAGGCCATTTTAACCAAGTTAGCCCATTGAATCCATGTAATACCCCGAGAATTCCAACTAATAGTAGAACACTATTTTAAGCTCATTAGAAATAAAGTTAGTGATTTGGTAGCTACATGATCTAGGTTGATGAGTATTAGGGCCTCAAAAGTGTCCTACCAATTAGATGAATCAAAACATTCCTTGTCGATTGAATTCTTGAGTTGGATATTGTATGCTCCACTTCAAATGAGCATATCTCTCCGTATACTATGAAATTTTGAGCTTATGACCCAACAAAAGACATATAATTGAATTATCTTTCCAGCGATACTAATTTTTCCAAAATCCATTATCAGAATAACGAGTTATGCCCATTTTACTCCAGCATATCAACTTGAAAATTTTGTGACGACTTCTCACAAGCCTGACGGCTTGTCACAAAATGTCATCACCATACGTTGAAAGTCACAAAATCCAACATTTTGTGACAACTTGTCACAAGTTTGATGGCTTGTCATAAAATGTCGTCAACCTTAAGCTGAAAATCATAAAATTCACCCTTTTGTGATGACATTTCGTGATGACTTGTCATAAGTCTGACGACTTGTTACGAATGTCGTCCGCTATTTTTTCAACAATTTAATGACATTTTTGCAAGGGTATTTTGGTCTTTTTCCTGCACTTCCCACGACTTATAACCCTTGGAGAACATATTTTCTTCTATTTCTCTTTAGTTAAACATCTTAGAATTCTCTACACACCTCAACCACAAGGTTAGGGTTTCAACATAAAAACTAAATTATCTAGAGATTCAACTGTGAGAATTCCATAATTCTTGCTTATTTGAATTCCCCGTTAAGAGGGCTACGAGGGACACCCAATAGTTCGTGAATAACCTTCAAAAATTTTTGAAGTCAACCAAAAGCTCCAAGTTTAAGGTATGTGGTTTTGAATAAGAACACCCTTTTGTTCTTGTGCCCAAAAGTTACATATTTTCGTAAAGTATTTCATAAATTCATGGAGAATTCCTATCATTTTATTATATTGTAAGTTTTATGAAACTATGTTTTACCCAAGCTTTGAGTTTTAATATTATTATGCATATTAATGTTTTAAATTGTCAATTTATTGTTTAAGTTGCATAATTCAGCATCTATATCATGTTTTGAGAATTTCAAGTCTTACTGTAGAGAATTGAACCTTATGGTTAAAGAATGAGTTTGAGAATGAGATGTTAGCGATTTTTAAAGAATATCAAGAAGTGAGTTTTGATTGTAAGGTAAGATAGAAATCCACATTCTTGAGTTTGAAGTAAAGGGGATGCATTTTGGCTCCCATTATATATATATATATATATATATATATATATATATATATATATATATATATATATATATATATTTGAATTGTTTTAAGGTGGATTTTCTAAAGTTCTGAGCTAAGTAAGGCAATAGTATTTAGCACCGAGTTGGGCTTGATTCAGAGGTCTCATGCCCAAAACTACGTGCCCTCATAGGTTCTTGATATACCCCAAGAGGATCAAGATAGTGATCACTAAAGTTAAGGTTTTATCCGATGGCAAGGATAGAATAGCTCTCCCCAATGTGGGTAAGATGTTGGACTCCATGTAGCTCACATAGTTTATATCGGTTAAGAGAAACTCCCTAAGTTCCTAAAGTTCTTCAAATCCTAAAGTCTTCCAAGTTTCAAAGAGTTTTAGTCTTAAAGTTACAAAGTTTTGAAATTATAAGTGTTTTTGAAAGCTATGGTCCTAATAATTTTAGGTATCATGATAATTTAAGGTTTTATGTAAAAGCATGATGATTTATGAGTCTTGTGGCATATATTTATTTCAAGCTATGTGAGTATGTTTTACACCATGCAAGCTTTCTATAAAAACTTATGATATTGAGTATTTTAATTGCGCACTCCCCATATGCTCAGTATACTCCTAAAGTAATGACCCACATATTTTGTCTACGTGCCATATATTCTTGTAATGTAGGTTTAGGTGCTTAGTCTCAGCCTCACCAGTGATCTTTTCGAGAGCTCCTTTCCACATATCAGCCGTGGTGAGTCCTCATATTTCGGGGACCGGTTATTCTTAGACTTCCAGTTTTATTTAGTAGTTGTTTAATTCTTGTCAGTTGAGCATGATTCAGTTAGGGACCTATCCCAATTTCTCTCTAGTTTGGAGTAGTAGATGTTTGTCAGACTAGTCATCAGATTATCAGCACTTTGAGATTTTCTTTGAGTTGTAGTTTGTTTAGACCAAATATTTCATTCAAATTTCTCATTTTATAATGTCACAGTGTTGAGTTCATGCTTTTTATCTTTAATTAAGATACTATAAGAAGTAGAAGGCTCAAAGGGTTAGCTTGGGGCTACTTGTAGCCTTAAGCATCGTGTGATGCTTCGAGACCCGATTGTGGGGCGTTACAAACTTAGTATCAGAGCCTAAGGTTTAGAGAGTCTTAGGGAGTCTGACAAGCCACATTAAGTAGATTCTTGATCATCAGTGTGTAGTGTGCCACATCTATGAGCAAGAGCTATAAAAAATTTTAAGAATAAGTCATTTTTTCCTCTCAAGTCCATCATGCTCAAGTTGTCTCTTTCAACTATTAATTTGTGCTCTCTTATTTTAGAATATGCCTCCCCACCGAGATCGAAGAAATAACAATGATCAACAACCTTAGCCTACTGATCCTCTGAATGAAAACATGTCCCACGCCAAAGTAAGGGCAGCCTTCCAAGCACTAGCCTAAGCTATCACTATCCTGGCCAATATGACCTTAGCTCCTCAGCAGCAGAGAGGTGACTTAGCTGCTGCTAGAATTCGCGACTGCGGATGAGTCCGCCAGAGTTTTATGGGTCAAAGGCAGGGGAAGAACCATAGTTATATCTTGAGGATTAAGGAAGATCACATAGGTAATGCGTGTGTATGAAGAAGAGTGTGTGGAGTTAGCATCTTAAAGGTTAAAGTACATTGCATATGACTGGGTCGTTTCTTGGAGGAAGGGTGGAGGGGAGGATGACGCTCTCATTACTTGGCAGATGTTCCAAGATGCATTCTTGGATAGCTTATTTCCTTTGGAGTTAAGAGAGACGAAGATTGAAGATTTTATGAACTTGAGACAGGGATCCATGACTGTTAAGGAGTACTGCTTAAAGTTTAATCAACTAGCAAAATATGTGCCTGACTTGATCTCCGACTTCCGAACTGGTATGAGAAAGTTTGTGACAATTGTGTTGGGCTTAGTACTTAAAGAATGCCACACTGCTATGTTGGAAAAGGAGATGGATTTGTCTAGGCTGATGATCTATGCACAGCAAATAGAGGAGGATAAGATAAGGGAATGAGATAGAGCGAGAGGTAACAAGAGAGCTAGGTCTAAACAGCACGAGTACGTTCAGGCTAGATCAGGGAGGGAACTGCCCTCAGTTCCAAAGTCGTTCTTCTATGCCAGCACCCTCATCCTCCAGTGCTCCAGTGCCTAAAGGTAGGTCAGAGCAGGGAAATAGGTCTTCTATGTCCAGGGCTCAGCAGAGTGTGAGCAGCAAGCCTAACTTCCCTCCTTGTGCCAAGTATGGTAGAACCTATTCGGGTGAGTGTTTTGTTAAACAACATCATTATTTATGATGTGGAAAGATAGGCCACAGTCTTAGAGAGTGCTCACATGATACGGGAATGACAACGGAAACACAAAATCACACTCCAAATCAGTCCACTAATTTTAAGGATACGAGGACCAAGATGAAGACCACACTTGGATTCGCTACCAACAACAATAATACAAGATACAAGGGTGTATTTCAACACCAAAGCAGCTATAAATATGATGAACAATATCAACAATAATAACACAAGTTTCGGATTCAATAAATAACTCAAACAGTCTACTACACAAGATAACAACAACAAAAGTAAAGGATAGATAGTGAGACCAAGATTATTACAAGATTAAGAACTAAAGATTTATTAAACTCAAAAATCCCTAATGAATGTAATAATCAAAACCACACTCTTACGGTGACCACCAAGGGAATCAACACACCTTAATATCCACCGTTTCCAAGCAAAGATCAATACTATCTTTTACAATCCCTAACTAAGACTAAGTGCTCTACTCTCAAGAGAGAGAATTTTTAATGTTTGAATCTTTCATCTTTCATAAACTAGTGAAAATAATACTAAAGGCACCTATTTATAATATATTACAAATGAAGATAAAAAGACCACTTTGCCTTTTATGAGAGGGGCTGCCATGGTGTGTAAATACACCATATGTAATGTATAAAATACCCTTAATGAAGGGACAACCAAGGTATGTTATAACTTGAATAAATGGCGCCTTTTCAATGCTTTCAAAAACCGAGTATGGTTAATACTTCAAGGATGGTGGTTCTCGGGTTAGCATCAATGTAAGAAACCAAGCAACCTTCTACACACGAGATTGCTTTAAGTCATGCACAAAATGATCCTTCCTTGAGTATACTTATGCACTCGGGGTGACCAAGTCTTGAGCCTTTACGAGTTGTCCTTCAAAGATGTCATCAAAAGCTAAGGTGGCCATTTGACTCATATCATCCTTCCCATCTTGAAAAGGATTCAACCTCAAATCCAAACCATGCATAACCAAAGAAAGGACACATAAATACAAAATCCTAATGGAATGAGGGTTAGGGTTAGCACGACAAATCACCTCAATATTCCAAGGTTGCACATATTTAGAATATAACCAAGGATCCTTTGAACTAAATATTAAATAATTAATGAAAAATCTAAAAAGCATTTGGTTATGGAATTTACCAAAAGTGATACTTTGCTTTTCATGTAAACCAAGCAACAAGTTGGGTGCACCATCATCATAAAATCTATATTTGGCACCAGGGTCAAACGGGAAGAGTGGCCATAGACATGGTTCTAGACAACACTCCCCTTTACCTTGGTCTCTACTAAAACTAAATGGCATAATCTCTACAATAGCATACATATTATCCAAATCAAATAGAGAGTAAGAAAGGTATCACGCAAGTCAACTTATACTAAGGTGCCCTCATGTGTGTAGTCACTACTAGTTTCACAATCATCACCATGAGTACTCTCAACAATAAAATCACACAAAGTAGAAGGAAAAGCAGTTTCCAAGACTACACATCCCTTACCCTTAAGAGTACTTTCATCTTCCAAGAAGTAATTTCCATTTTTAGTAGAAATGTTGTCACACCATAGTGGCTTAGCATATCGGTTATAGCTTCTAAGGCAAGCTATACCTTCATTTTCTCCACTAGGTTCATTCGAAGTGGTTATATCATCTTCAAACAAGACATTATACCTAAAGAGAGCATGATCTATTTCATGGGCAGATTTAGAACAAACACGTTCATCAATCTCTAAAAGATCAATATCAAGTTTTAAAGAGATTTCAAGATCAAGATTATTCCAAGAATAGCTCTTCAGTTCACTCCTATTCCTTTGATGATCATTTTCAACATCATCATACACTTGCGGTTCAGTAATTACATCATACACATCCTCAAGTGGTGGGTAATTTTCACACATAAGTTGATCAACAAAATTTCAGACGATAATGTACTTTCATTCAACATAATGGTTTAAACACTAGGTGGACATAAATCAATCTTACTAGAAGAGTCGATTTGGTCATCAATAGGATAACAAGTGCATCCATACTCACAACATGTACATCATCATCAAGTGGCAAAGAAACAATAGAATCACTAATAGGCAAGTTACAACTCATACTCAATGGGCTACTAGCCACACAATTATCATTCATATGTACAAAAGTGTAAGAGTTAAGCATTTTACCTTGAAGTCCTTGAGTAGATTCTTGTTTGTCATGGTGTGAAGGTCCTCCAAAATCTTGGGCAGAAACTTCCTTTTGGCATTATTCGTCTTCGCTTGCCTTGCTGGTACCTACACAAATGTCATTAGAATTAGAAGGACAACCAATGTTAGCACAGTTTGGTGGTAATCCCCTCACTTCAGTCCACACAACCTCTTTTTTTCCCACTCTCAGATTACTACCTTGCACTCTGTTACTCCTCTCAATCTTTTATCTCTCATAATTATTTGGATTGGAGTAGGTAGGCATTTCTCTTCGTTCTTGGGTAGCAAGTAAGTCATGAGACGATTTCCCCATTGGTCTCTTACAACATTAGGCCAATTTTCCACTTTAGGAAATTGATGTCGTGCAAACCAATCGGCCCCTAAGTATACATTCCAAGGGAAGAATATCGCACTACACCTCCTCATGGTATTCTTATTGGGAGAAGATACTTTTTACTCTCTCGGTAACCTAGAACCCATCCAAGAAGTATGGAATAAGTAAAGGATCGCAAAATAACCCCAAGTAGCCAACCATAGATGAAACGATGTAGTTTCTATAGTACCTATCATTTAACACAACGAGGTAGCCCGGTATCCCATAAATGGTCACCTTTCCAGAGTATACACTCCTTCTTGGATCAACATTGTAAGGCATACGAGTACCCCTTGGTTTTGGAGATGCATACCCTCTTCTTCTCATTGGACAAGCTCCACTATAGCTAGTATAACCATTCACACTATATCGACCATGATAATAAGTACTAAAAGGTGGAGAATATGAATATTCACACTCCTCACGTGTACTCTCATCATATGTGTCATAAGTTTTTTGAACGAAAGAGTTATACCTAACACCAAATCTAGGTTTGGAGTGAGAATTATAAGACTTCTCACATGCCCCAACATTATCATATGATCCATCACGAGGTCCTATATCATCTCCAAAGTCACCAAAAGCAGTAGGTACTTTATTCACCTCATTTTCTCCCTCAAAACAGTAACTTTCAAATCTGCCCAAGTTTTGATCATGGCTATTTTCATAGGTCCACAATCTCCCTCAACTTCGTAGCCATAAAAACCCTTACTACAATTATAGTCTCCCATATTGTAGTCATAATAATCCCCAAATATCGAACACATGTTCCTCTTATATTTTCTTTTAAACCTAAAAAATGAACAAACAAGATTAGTAGTAAAAGCTCCTTACCAACACTCGTATTCACTCACTTTTGTGATCCTCACAATTTGGAGCGGAGAATATTAAAAGTTCCTTATACTCCAGTAGTCAATAAGTTGTCAATTCTACTTGGCAGCCGGAATAGATTCTTGTTTGATCGACTCAAGACACAAAACAAAATCTACTTACGAACTTGAAAACAAAGAAGTTACGAGTTTAAAAATAAGAAAATCACATAAATAACAAAGACACGAAAGAAATGGACTCAACAACTAATCTACAACTAAGTAGGTGATTACTAGTTGCTAATTTGTATTAGAACCAACAACGAAACTAAGGGACAGTAAAAATGAAACTAAGAATCTAAAATTTTAAGCTAAAAAATATTGCGTGAACAGTAGCAGTGATGATGTGGCAGCCACGTATTGGTTCGGTTATATCAAATGGTTATTCTCAAATGTTCAAGTCTTGGTCAAAAAATAATTTGGATTGATGGAATTTGTTTTAGGAGGGAAAATAAGTCTTGGGGCCTTTTTCAATTTTCAAGACTTGACTTTTTCTGGAACTTCTCCTTAAAACATTGGTCCTTAAATCATGGAAAAGTGGTTGAGAAGTGATATAATGCCTTTTGGTGGTTGGGGATCTTTCAAGACTAACACTTTATACACCTTTTTCCTTCACCTTTTAGGATCTAACATTCACTTTTTGTTCTGACAATATATGAAGGAAGGTGAAGAACTTCAAGATAAACAACAACCACACTAAGAACAATAACAATAATCTTCAAGAACAACAACAATTCCAATGGCCAACTCCAATCCACAATAATAATATCTCCAACACTTGGCCAAGACAATTACAACTTTAATAAAATGGTTCTAAAGGCACCAAGTAACAAAAATATTACATGTCAAGTTTAGAACATCAAGGAGAAACCACACCGCCAAAAAATTCCACCACAACAATGGGCCAAGCTTATGTCCACAACAACAACTTTTAACAAGTTTAAGCTCAAGTTTAGATCTAGACTCAAAGTATTAGTGGACAGTAAAACTAACACTAGAAACAACAAAACAAACAAGAAAACTAATAGATATGGTCACACAAGAAACAAATCTCGGCCAAGACACAACAAGAACACAATTTTGGCCAAGAACACAGACACAAACAGATTGCTATTTTTCTAGAATTTTAAATTTTTAACAATTAACTTTTTGAATTTTCTAACAAGCAAGCCCAAGATTGATCTTGTAGGAACAATATCAAGCCATGCTTTGATACCAAATGATAAGGGAATGAAAATGGAAACATGAAATCACACTCCAAATTAGTCTATTAATTTAAGAATTTGAGGACCAAGATGGAGACCACACTCGGATTCGCTACCAACAACAAGAATACAAGATACAAGGGTGTATTTCAAAACCAAAAAAAGATATAAAAAATGATGAAGAATATCAACAATAATAACACAAGTTTTAGATTCAATAAATGACCTAAAACAGTCCACTACAGAAGATAACAACAACAAAAGTAAAATATAGATAGTGAGACCAAGATTATTATAAGGTTAAGAACTAAAGAGTGCATTAAACTCAAAAATCCCTAATGAATGTAATAATAAAAAAACACTCTTACGGTGACCACCAAAGGAATCAACTCACCTCAAGATCCACCATTCCATGCAAAGATCAATATTAGCTTTTCCAAGACCTAACTAAGACTAAGTGTTCTACTCTTAAGAGAGAGAATTTTTAATGTTTCAATCTTTTATCTTTCATAAACTAGTGAAAATAAGACTAAAGGGTCCTATTTATAATATATTACAAATAAAGATAAAAAGACCACTTTGCCCTTACTGAGAGGGTGTGTAAATACACCATAGTAATGTATAAAATAACCTTACTGAAGGGACAGTCAAGGTGTGTTATAACTTGAATGAATAGCACCTTTTCAATGATTTTAAAAACCAAGTATGGTTCATATTTCAAGGCTTATGGTTCTTGGGTTAGCATCAATGTAAGCAACCAAGAAACCTTATACATACGAGATTGATTTAAGTCAGGCTCAAAATGATCCTTCCTTGTATATCCTTATGCTCTCGGGGTGACCAAGTCTTAAGCCTTTACGTGTTGGCCTTCAAAGATGTCATCAAAAGATAAGGTGGACATTTGACTCATATCACCACATGCCAGGCAGGGAAGTAGAGATACCCGACCCCAGACCCAGTCCACTAGTGCATCAACTTCCGCAGCCCATCCAGCTCCTCCTCAGGGCACTTCTTTTAGTATTGCTGGTGATTAGCACCAAAATAGGTTCTATGCCCTACCTTCCCATCATGAGCAAGAGAACTCTCACGATGTTGTTACTGGTATGTCCGTGTATTTCATTTTGATGTATATGTGTTATTGGACCCCGAGTCAAGTTTTTATTATGTGACCCCACTTGTTGCTATGAAGTTTGAGAAGACTCCCGAAAATATTTCTGAACCTATTTTAGTTTGTACCCCAGTAGGGGATTCTATTGTTGCTAAGAAAGTATACAAGAATTGCCCTATTATATTCCTTGTTATAGTCCTTCATAGAGTCACACTTGCTAATTTGATAGAGATAGAGATGGTTGATTTTAATGTTTTCATGGGTATGGACTTGCTTCACTTCTACTATGTGTCTATAGATTTTCGTGCTCGTATAGTCAAATTTCAGCTTCTGGATAAACCAGTTTTTGAGTGGTCAGGGAGTTCAGTACCTCCCAAGAGTTATTTTATTTCATATCTCAATCCAGGAAGCTTATATCTAAGGGTTGATTTTATCACTTGGTTAGAGTTAAAGACACTAAGTCTGAAGCCCCAAGTATCCATTCAGTCAACATTCTCAATAAGTTTTCTGATGTTTTTCCAGAAGATCTCCCAGAGGTACGTCTTGATAGAGAGATAGCATTTAAGATCGATCTTCTTCTTGACACTCAGCCTATTTCCATTCCTCCCTATCGAATAGAACCTACAGATCTTAAGGAGTTGAAAGAACAACTTAAAGATCTCTTAGATAAAGGTCTTATAAGGCTCAGTGTATCTCCTTGGGGTGCACCTGTCTTTTTTATGTGAAAGAAATATGGTTCTTTATGTATATGCATTGACTATCATCATCTTAATAAGGTCACATCCAAGAACAAGTACCTTCTTCCAAGAATAGATGATTTGTATGATTAGTTGCAAGGTGCGAGTTATTTCTCCAAGATAGACCTTAAATTTGGCTATCATCAACTTAAAGTGAGGGAGTATGATATCCTGAAGATAGCCTTATGAACCCTCTATGGTCATTTTGAGTTTCTTATCATGTCTTTTGGGCTAACTAACGCTCCAACAGCTTTTATGGACCTCATGAATTGAGTTTTTAAGCCATACTTGATATGTTTGTCATTGTTTTTATCAACGATATCCTTGTGGATTCCTGAAGTGAGGATGATCACATATACCATCTTAGAATCATTTTTCAAACTCTTAGAGATCATAAGTTGTTTTCCAAATTCAATAAGTGTGAGTTTTGGCTAAGGTCCATAGCATTTCTAGGTCATACTATTTCAGCTGAAGGTATTAGAGTTGATCCTTAAAAGACAAAAGTTGTAAGAAATTAGCCTAGACCTATCTCTCTATCTGATATTAAAAGTTTCTTAGGTCTAGTTAGCTATTAATACCGTTTTATTAAAGGTTTCTCTTCCATTGCGTCTCCCATGACTCGATTGACCCAAAACAAAGTTAAGTTCCTCTGGTCGGATTCCTATGAGAAGAGTTTTTAGGAGTTAACGACTCGACTCACTTTTTTCCCTGTGTTGACTTTGCCTGATGGTGTAGATGGTTTTGTGATATATTTTGATACTTTGAGAGTTGGTGTGGTTTGTGTGTTAATGTAGAGGGTTAAAGTTATAGACTATGCTTCTAGATAGTTGAAACCTTATGAGAAGAATTACCCAACCTATGCCTTAGAGTTGGCTATTGTAGTATTTTCTATGAAAATCTGGAGACATTATTTGTATGGTGTGCATGTTGATGTTTTTACTATTTACAAAATCCTGCAGTATGTGTTTACTAATGTTTTTACTGATTACAAAATGATATGAGCATTTTGTATCATCTGAGAAGGGCTAATATTATGGCAGATGCCTTTAGCAGGATGTCTATGGGTAGTATTTTGCATGTGGAGGAAGGTAAGAAAGAATTGGCTAGTGGTGTGCATCGTCTGGCTAGACTGGGTGTTAAGTTACTTGATTCCATTGAGAGAAATATTTTGGTGCAGAGTAGTTCTGAATCCTATTTGGTTTCAGAAGTGAAGGAGAAGCAAGACTTAGATGCTAGCTTGGTCAGACTGAAGGAGATAGTCAAGGACCAAAAGGTAGAACTTTTTTCTCAAGGGAAAGATGGGGTGTTGAGGTTGCAGGGTAGATTAGATGTTCCTGATATTGGTGATTTGAGGTAGTGAATTATGGATGAAGTGCATAGTGATCATTATTCTATTGATCTCAGCACTACCAAGATATACCGTGACTTGTGGGAAATCTATTGGCGGTGTGGTATGAAGAAGGATATAGTTGGTTTTGTGGCAATGTGTGCAACATGTCAACAGGTTAAGGTTGAGCACCAAAGACCTGATGGTATGATGCAAGAGTTTAGTATCCTAACTTGTAAATGGAAAGAGATAAATATAGATTTTGTGGCTAGCCTACCTCTTTCCCGATGCCATCATGAATCCATCTGGGTTGTTGTTAATAGGCTGACTAAGTTAGCACATTTCTTGCCTGTGCACGCATCTTATACAATTGAGGACTATGCTAGATTGTATATTCGGGAGTTGGTCAGGTTGAATGGAGTTCTCTTGTCTATCATTTTGGATAGGGGTACTTAGTTCACTTCTCAGTTCTAGAGAGTGTTTTAGAAGGTTCTTGGTACCCAAGTTCATATGAGTTCCACTTTTTATCCTATCCAAACTTTCGAGAACATGTTGAGGGCGTGTGCCCTTGATTTCAAAGGTAGTTGGGATGAGCATTTGCCATTGATAGAGTTTGCTTACAACAATAGTTCCATGCTAGTATCACGATTGCACCATTCGAGGCATTATATGGTAGGAGATGTAGATCACCCATACATTGGTTCGAAGTGGGTGAAGCTACTTTGGTTGGACCTGATGTAGTAGTTAAGGCGATAGAGAAGGTAAAGTTGATTAGAGAAAGGTTAAAGATAGCTCAGAGTCATAAAAAGTCATATGCAGATGTGAGACAAAAATACCTTGAGTTCGAAGTTAATGATTTGGTGTATCTAAAAATTTCACCCATGAAAGGGGTGAAAAGATTTGGAAGAAAGGGAAACTTAGTCCCCGTTATGTTGGCCCTTACATAATTCTCAGCTATGTTGTGAACGTAGCCTATGAAGTTGAGCTGCCTGCAGAGTTGTTAGTTGTTCATCCTATTTTCCATATTTCCATGCTTAGGAAGCATATTGGTGATTCTATCATTGTTGATTCTTCAGATAGCTTAGATATTCAAAATAACCTTTCATTTGATGAGGTTCCAGTTAAGATCCTAGGTTACCAAGTTTGTAGAATAAGGAACATAAAAGTTCCATTGGTCAAGGTTTTATGGTGGAATCAATCAGTTGAGGATGCTACTTGGGAAGCCAAAGCAGATATGTGATCCAAAATAGTTCGTGAATAACCTTCCAAAATTATAGAAGTCATCCAAAAGATCCATGTTTTAGGTATGTGGTTTTGAATAAGAACATCATTTTGTTCTTGTGCCAAAAAGTTACATATTTTCGTAAAGTATTTCATAAATTCATGGAGAATTCCTATCATGTTATTATATTGTGAGTTTTATGAAACTATGTCTTAGCTCATAAAACTATGTCTTACTCAAGCTTTGAGTTGTAATATTATTATGCATATTAATGTTTTAAATTGTCAATTTATGGTTTAAGTTGCATAATTCAACATCTATATCAGGTTTTAGGAATTTCAAGTCCTGTTGTTGTGAATTGAACCTTATGGTTAAAGAATGAGTTTGAGACTGAGATGTTAGCAATTTTAAAAGAATATCAAGAAGTGAGTTTTAATTATAAGTTACGATAGAAATCCACATTCTTGAGTTTGAAGTAAAGGGGAAGCATATATATATATATATATATATATATATATATATATATATTGTTAAATTCTTTTAAGGTGGATTTTATAAAGTTCTGAGCTAAGTAAGGGAGTATTATTTAGCACCGAGTTGGGCTTGATTCCGAGGTCTCATGCCCCAGAACTACATGCCCCCGAAGTTTCTTGATATACCCCAAGTGGGTTAAGATAGTGATCACTAAAGTTAAGGTTTTATCCTATAGCAAGGATAGAACAGCTCTCCCAACGTGGGTAAGACATTGGACTCCTTGTAGCTCTCATGGTTTATGTCAGTTAAGAGAATCTCCCTAAGTTCCTAAAGTTCTTTAAGTCCTAAAGTCTTTCATGTTTCAAAGAATTTGATACTTAAAGTTACAATGTTTTGAAAGTATAAGTGTTTTTGAAAGCTATGGTCCTAATAAATTCAGGTGTCATGAGAATTTGAGGTTTTAAGTAAAAGCATGATGATTTATGAGTCTTGTGGCATATATTATTTCAAGCTATGTGAGTATGTTTTACACCATGCAAGTTTTCTATAAAAGCTTATGATATTGAGTATTTTAATTGCACACTCCCCCATATGCTCAGTACACTCCCAAAGTACTGACCCACATATTTTGTTTGTGTGCCATATATTCTCTTAATGTAGGTTTAGGTGCTCACTCTCAGCCTCACCAGTAATCCTTTTGAGCACTCCTATCTATATATCAGTCGTGGTGAGTCCTTATGTTTCGAGGACCGGTTATTCTCAGACTTCCAGTTTTATTTATTCGTTGTTTAAATCTTGTCAGTTGAGTATGAGTCAGTTGAGGACCTGTCCTAATGGCTCTCTAGTTTGGAGTAGTAGTGGTTTGTCAGACTAGTCATCAGATTAGTAGCACTTCGAGATTTTCTTTTAGTTATAGTTTGTTCAGACCAAGTATTTCAGTCATGTTTCTCATTTTATGATGTCACAGTGTTGAGTTCATGCTTTTTATCTTTAAGTAAGATAATATATGAAGTAGAAGGCTCAATGGGTTAGCTTGGGGCTACTTGTAGCCTTATGCACCATGTGACATTTTGGGACCCTATTATGGGGCGTTTCAATCTAGCTTTGGACTATAGTTAAGCTTACCTACTAGTAGGATAGAGTAAGTGCCATCATGACTCATAAATTAGGTCGTGACAATAATCAGCTGATCAACAAATTAGTTTGGAGGTGATTTTCTCTTTGAGGGGAAGACATTGGATAATAAATAACTTCTTTACAGACAATGGAACATCTAAGTACTTGAATGGGATGTCCGTTCTATGTTTCCAAGTCACTAAATGATATCAGTCCTTACCTGTGATATAAAATAGAGGTTTTATAAGGGTTTCCTTGCGATCCCGTGGCAGTTGAGAACTTTTGGAATGTATCTTGTAATAAAGTAATGGAAGCAATATCAGTCCTTCAAAACATAAGCAATTCATCAGTAAGAAAAATATGTATCACTCCATACTTCTTGAACCTTCGGTGGAAATAAAATGTTGGTTTCATGCCAAGTGATTCATTTCTCTATAAAGGTGCTCCATAGAAAGCACAAAAAGACATGGGGACATAGGGTCCCTTGCCTGATACTGTTTTTTCCTCTGAAAGGCTTAGCTAGCCCTTTATTAAAACCATTGAGTATGAAATTTTGTAACACACTTCATGACATAAATAAATTTCTATAGAACTGCAAGGTCAACAAGCATCGATTTTAAGAAGAACAAATTGTCGAAACCCAACTCCATACCCAATCCATGAGCCATATCTAGCTACTCACTAGTGGTTAGGGAGGATTTTTGGCATAACATATTGATAGAAGAAAATAATTAACAAAACTAAAGTGGAAACATAAATAATAATAATAATAATGGAATAAACTGAAGATAAGAAACATAAGAGTAAACCAAGACAAGGCTCTAGTGAATCCTAGTTATTCTTTAACACAATGAATAACTATATAATTATTGTCTGGTGAGAATCTAGTTATTCTTTAACACAAACAAAAACTACATAATTGTTCTATATTTAAGCCTTTACTACTAAAATATAAAAGCAAATCAAGACAAGGCCACAAAGTACCTTTTACTATAACAAATGTCTAAACTAAGCTAAGGGAAAAACTATAATCAACTCTACATCTCCTATTGACAGTTTTGATAGAAATAGAAGGATAAATTTCATTAGTAAAAAAGATAGTCTCATCACATATCTTGGGTGCCCTTTGTATATTGGGTGTCAAAGGATCATTTATTTCCTAGCATGGTAGCAAATGTGATGTCCAAGATCAAAGGGTAGCATATTAAAATATTGAATTATGGTGGAAGAGTCACCCTTGTGAAATCATTTCTTCAATCACTTTCTATGCATATTATTTCATCTATATCTCCTACCTCTACTACTCTTAAAAAAAAATTGATTGCTAATTTCTTTTGGGGGTGGGAGTATCAAAAGAGGAAGTAACATTGAGGATCTTAGGAAACCCTAAGTTTTACATATGAAAAAGATGATATTGATGTGAAAAAACTTGATGGTATTTACTTAGATCTTTAATATAAACAATGGTGGAGTTTTAGGTCCAAGAAATCATTAAGGGGAGACTTTCTCAGAGCAAAGTAATGCCAAAGATCAAATCCCACAAACAAAATATAGGATACTAGAAAATATCTTACCTAAAAGCACATGATGATTAATAAAGTTACTACTAAAAATCATATTTAGTGGTACTTAAAATCTAGTTCTTGTATTTTTTGGTAGGATGACTGGCTTGGAGTAGGGCCTATTGCAAACTACATCAACTTACCTCAGAGACTTGAAAATTCTAAAGTTTTATAATTTCTTATTCAAGATTTTTGGGATGTAAAGAAGATCAGGCAACATGCCCCACCAAATTTGGTTCATCATATTCTTAACACTTCCTTTAAATATCAAGAGTGTGTACTTGATCAAGTGTATTGGAATTTGAATACTAGTAGGAATTTTTCATGTTCTTCAGCTTGTATTTGATAAGGAAAAAGAAGAACAAAACCTGGTCAGATGCACTCATATGGTACAACCACATCCCTTTGAAGACATCTTTTCTTCTTTGGAGATCTCTCAGGGGAAAATTACCTACAAATGAAAATTGTCACCTTTGTCCATGATCCACTTACTTGTTCTTGTTGCTATAAGCTAGGCCTTGATACTATCAGTCAGATCTTTGTTACTAGTAACTTTTCAAGGCACATTTGGAGGTATTTTTCAGATTGTTGGGGTATAGCTAATGATACTATACCTTTTAGGAACTTAATTATAAGATGTGGATCACTAAAAATGAAAATGAGGTACACAAACTCATTCTACAGGCAAAAATTATTTTTATTATTTATAACCTTGGAAAAATAAATGTGCTAGCAAGTATGGTGATAAGAAATCAAGTGTATCCAAATTTAAATTTTCTATTATTAAGGATCTAAATATGTTGTTTCAGACTATTTATCAATATATCTTGGCCTAAAAGTTGGAAGGAATTAGTTCTTACTATTGGAAAGTACCAACATGAAATAAAAGTCACTAAAGTTTTTTGGTCCAAACCCCAAGTTTCCATGGTAAAATTGCACACACATAGAAGTGCTCTAGAAAAATTGGGTAAAATTGGAGCAAGTGGTATTTTTAGAGATAGTAAAGGTAACTTGATTCTTACATTTGCTATACTAACTGAGGTTCAAGTTGTGATTCTGTGCATTACTTGGTTCATCCAACATGGTTATAGTAGGATGATATTTGTATTTTATTTGGTATTACTTGTAAAATGGCTCAATCATGATATCACTCCTGCTTGGAGCATCTGTAAATGAACCATCAGACTTTAAGATGTTACTAGCTTACTTGATTGGTTTCAATGCAAACATATATAAGCATTTAATAGAATATACTCTTTCAAAACATAGTCATTAGGTGAATTCCACTCAAAATTATTATAGATTTCATTATCCTTCTCAAGAGATTAAAGGTTGTTTCACACTTACGAAAAATGGGAATGCCTAACTTTAGAAGAGGAAATTAAAGCAAATCAAGAAACCACCTTAGTTTGAACATGTTATCACTTGGTTGTTTTTCTCATTGCTTATCATCTTAATGTCTCTTTTTATATCTTTTATAAAGATTTCTAGTTTTGTTTTGATTCTTTTCTTACTATGTCGGGTAGAGTTTCCCTTATTTTTGTTTTCATAGACTCTTCGTATGGAGAAGAGTCCTTTATTCTAGGTGATTAGGTTTATGTTTCCTTTAAGTATTAGGGATACGTTGATCAGCCTTAATAGGCGAGTTGACTTATGAATAACCATCAAGACAAATGTTTTTCTTTTCTTTTATTCTTTATATAAAGTTTTGGGGGAGGGGGGTATGGCTCAACCCCTAACCACCACAGGGATGAGATCCCTGTGTTAGGTTCATTTAATTAAAAATTTTATTTCAGAGCTCATCGATCCACTAAATATTTAGTGCTACGGAATGTCTAGCAACAAACCTTAAGGTCAAGTACTTGAATCTACCTCATGAAACAATATAGTGCAAAATGAAATCAATACAATGGCATATATTGGTACACAGTGTATACATATATGTGCACATAATAAATCTAGAAAGTTGATCATGTAAACATGTAAAAAGTAGCTTAAAAACAATAGTTGATATCTAACACAGGATTTATAAAAAATCCTTTTAAATATTTCAAACAACTGAGAACCTAGGAAAAATCATGATAGCTGAAGAATGTATAAAATATGTGTCATGAGTAAATAGATAATAATCATAAGGGCTACACATGTGAGGAGTTTTTTGTAACTGACAAATTCCATATGAGCTCATGATGTAAAACTTCTTACGCCCATACTAGAAGTTAAAGTTCCTTATAACTTTAGTGTCTTAATCTTCTTTTTAAATACAATTGTGAAAAATTAAGAAAAAATAGAGATCACTTGAGTGATTCCATTCAAAATAAGTCCTTTAATCCAAATAATATTTTTATTTATGTATTACTCTTTAAGTCTTTCTATGTTACCCCATCATTATGCCTACATTGTTTAACATACACCTACCTCAATATCTATTGACTATCCCACAATATTCAGATAAAAACTTACAATATCACACATCCTCCATTCACTATGCATAATACACCCTCACCTAGACCTCACCACACATAATAAATAACTCATCCCTAGGTGAGATATGTAGGCGGCCTTTTAGGGTACAGTGATGCTTCTACATAAAATGAAAATAATTTTTTGAAATTTGTTGAATCATAAAACATTCATGTCTCTTATGTCTTTTTAGTTTAAGGTGGTTAGTTTATGACATTCTATTTAATCACCTGATTTTACAAGGTCTAAAGGAAAGTTAACTATGGCCAAAAAGGATACCGAGTTTAATAACCCTTCAAGTTATTTTTTTATATATTTTTATAATATTATATGTTTAGAGAATTCTTATAGATTCCTCGGTAATTTATGACTTGTTGGGAATAATATTTTAATTTCCACGAAGTTCATTTGGTTTTACAGCCATTTCCCTAGTTAGAGCTTTTGAAGTTGAAAAATGGTATTAAGTCAAAAATTTAGGTAAAAAGCCTCAGATGTCAATTTTGATGGTTCCATTAGCTATGGAAAGGAAATTTTAAGACAGGGAACCCTTGGTATGAGTCCCGAGACTTCTATGCTTATTATGGGTCAATGAGTAGATTTTGGTTAAAATAAAACTTCAGGTATGGGACCCATAGTTTGTTGAAACAACCTTGGATGGATATATTAATGGTTTTGTTGAGTCCAAAATACTGAATTTGGTAGGATAGCATAGTTTTTATGTGCACAGAGTTCTGAACAAATCCCAAACACTTGGTTGGAGTCCGTTGGCACATAGCCAAAATTTTTGGTACCTAGTGCTGGTAGGCCGCTTAAGCGGTGGCTATCCAACTAAGGCAGGGTTGGTAAATCTCCCTTGTTTCCACTTTAGTAGTTATCTCTTAAGCTGTCATTTAGCCATGTAAGCTGCTACTGCTGAGTTGAATTTTAGGGAAATGATATATATGTATACATACATAAATACATATATGTATATATCATTTCCCATGAATTTTAGCTCATATTCTAAGTGTAAAATCTCCATTTATGACCTTAATATCTTGAAAAAAATATAGGAATTAATAACTAGAATTGGGATTGAGTTGGGACATCATTATGATCATTTCCTTCCTTTTATCTCGTAAGTTTTCGGTTAATTCTCCACTTTAATACTAATTTTGTCATTTACATTGGGATTATTTTGGGGATGTTACAGGGCTTAGATTACACTTAATTTTAGGTAAATCATCCTTGCATCAAGAGATATTCTATGACAGTTTTAATTTTTGATTCCACAAGAGGGCCCCATGGGAGATTTCTAGATCAATTTCTAACCTGAAGTATAAATTCACAATAGGAGTGTAATATTCTTTTCTTGGTTTGTATAACATTATTTTTATAGAATGGTAGTAGATGTAGGATTCTTAAAAGAAGAATCTCAATTAAGAAGTTCTCATGCTTTTTGTGGCATTCAGGTAGGCTTGGCATACCTTTATCCTATATTTTTATTTCTTATGGTATTAGTAGGATATTATGCTAATTTTGGGTGGGTTATTATATTCCATACATTCTTTTAGCATTTATTGACTATATTAGTCGATTAAGTGACTTTTCGGGTAGAATTCGATCCCTTTTCCCATGTGTTAGCTTATAATTAGCCCTTAGGGCTAGACTTAGCTCCCTTAGAACCTTGTAATGGGATTAAGAGCTTAGGTTTGGGCAAGTACTTTTCTTAGGTTGGGGTTTTGAGATTGGTAGTGGACCTCATCGTCCATCCTTATATAAAATGCTTAGAATAATGCCTTTTAGACCTAAATGACCACACAATTGATTTCATAGTATATTGCCATGTTTGTGTTTACTTATTGATTATAATAAGATTATTTAGCTTTGTTACCTTGATAGGGTAGTATTTGGTCTTAAACCACATCTTTCGAACTTGATAATTCTAATCTGCTCATCTTTAAAAAGACTCAGCCACCTAAAATTGGACATATGATTATAAAAACCTAGAATGGGTTAAAATCCTATGTATATCTATATTTTTTTTAATTTGTAGTTATAATTTGTCCTCGACACTTGACTTATTACTGTTATCTATTAGTTTTGGTTTGAGTTTGTCATTTTCTATATTGTTATCTATAAACCCCAATTTGAGTCTTGTATATGATATATTCTTATTAATTAGTAGTTTTGGTTAAAGCTTGACATTGATTACTATTACTATTACTGATTTGAGGTCAATAAATTGGTAAATATGATAGAATGGTGATTATGATTTTAAAAAGACTACAAGTTATGCATATCACATAGTTTGTATCATTTTGTGTTTATTTCTGCTATACATTATCTTGACTCTAGCATTATTCTTTGATTGAACCCACTATGCTTATGGGGTCTTATTGGATTTATATTTTCTAATGTGTGTTTTCTAGGCTTATAGGGTGTCCGGTTAGGCAGTAGTTAGGCCTTTATTTTAACTTTTAAGTTACTTGACCTTTGTTTATCGCATTCGCCTAATATAGACTAGTATTTCCATTTCTTCCCCTTTATGATTGACTTTAGTTTGCATACTTTAACTTTATTTGAACTTGTTGATTTCATTGCTCATTCATATAAGGTCACTTGGGTTGGAAAGTTTATGAGGTTAAATCCCCTAATCTTTACAGGCTTTAAGGTCGAGGAGAATTCGTAGATATTCATTGATGAGATGGCAAAAATTTGTAGGGTAATGCATGATACTGATTTAGAGGGTATAGAGTTATTTCCTATTAGTTAAAGGATATTTCTTACTAATGGTATAAGGAATAGGAAGAGAGAAAGGGTGATGATATTGAACAAACAGTGTGTTATGTCTTTCTAAGTTCTTTTCTTGACCACTTCTTTCCTTAGGTGTTGAGGGAAGATATGGTTAATGATTTTGTTAATCTAAAGCAGGGTAACATTATTGTCAAGAAGTATGCTCTGAATTTTCAGCAGATAGCTTGTTATGCTCCAGAGTTTTTGCCTAATATAATATCACACATGAGAAAGTTTGCTCCTAGTTTGCGCGTTATTTGGTGCTGGAATGTAAGGTTGCTTTGTTTAATAATGATATGGACATCTCTAGGCTAGTGGTTTATATGCAGCAAGTTAATGATAAGAAAAATAAATAGGCAGAGATGGGAGAAAGGTAGAACAAGAAGTTTATATATTTAGAGAAGGGTGTAGGTCAATAGAATAGCGGCTTAGATGGTAGATAGTTAGCTAAGAAGAAGATTTAGGGAAATTCGTAGTTGACTACTAGTGCTCCTTATCTTAAGCCTTCAAGTGGTTATTTTTTTCAGTCTAGTAGTGGTCCTAAGGGATAGGTGCACATTCTTAAGCTAGTAGAGCTCAGTTAACCCCACCTTACCCTCCTTTCCATTTTCGTGGGTAGCTTCACCATGGATATTATGAGGGGAGAAATTAGTGTTCTAACTATGGCCATCTTATTCATATACATCGAGATTGTCCTTCAACAAAGGTTGCCGCTGGGGCTAATAAAGTTATGGTTGACACTTATTCAGATCCTACATCTAAGGGTGCTATTTTGAGTACCAACACTAACCAAAATCATAACTATGCACTTGCTACCCATCAGGAATCAAAGACATCACCTAACATTATCACTAGTATGTGACAACTCTTCTCTCATGATGTTTACAATTTGTTTGATCCAGATTCTACCTTTTCTTATGTGACCCATTATGTGGATGTACATTTTGTCTTTAGACTAGAAAATATTTCTGAACTATTTTTTCTACTCTAGTGGGTGATTGTATTATTGCTATAAAAATCTATTAGATTTGGGTGGTGTCTAATTTTCATAGTAAGAGATTGGTGGATTTGAATGTTATTTTGGGGATGGATTTTCTTCATTCATGTTATACTTCTTTGGATTATAGGACCTAAAAGGTCAGTTTTCACTTTCCTAATGAACGTATGATCGAATGGGAGGGGAGTTCCTTAGTGCCCAAAGGGAGGTTTATTTCCTATCTTAGAGCCCAGAAGTTAATTTCCAAAGGGTGTCTGTATCATCTAGTTTGGGTTGAGGATTCTAATTCTGAAAGTCCCTTTTTGCTATTTGTTCTTGTGGTTAATTAAATACCTAAAATGTTTCCTAATGATCTTCATAGGATCCTCCCATTAAGGAGATGGATTTTATGATTGATATTCTATTAGATACCCGTCCTATTTCCAATCTTCCTTATAGAATGGATCTAGCTGAATTAATAGAGCTAAAGAAGCAATTGAAAGATCTTTTTAATAAAAGGTTCATTTATCCTAGTGTTTCCCTATATGGTGATCCGGTGGTTTTTTTGCAAAAGAAAGATGGGTCCTTTCAGATGTTTATAGGATATCAATAGTTGAATAAGGTAATAGTGAAAATAAGTATCCTCTTCCTAGGATTGATGTTCTCTTTGACCAGCTTCAGGTTGCTAGGTGTTTCTGTAAGATTGATCTTCGTTTAGGCTATCATTAGTTGAAAATTTAGAATGTTAATATTCCAAAGACCACTTTTCAAACCCGGTATGGCTATTATGAGTTTTTGGTTATATCATTTGGGTTGTCTAATGCTCTGTCTATTTTCATAGATCTTATGAATTGGGTATTCAAGCAATTTCTAGATTTTTTTGTACTAGCTCCAACTGATATTAGGATTTTTTGGGCTTGGTAGGGTATTATAGGATATTTGTGGAGAGTTTCTCATTTATTACTACTCTGTTGATAAAGTTAACTCAAAAAAAGGTTAAGATTTTATTGGCTGATGCTTGTGAGGGTAGTTTTGAGAAGTTGAATGATAAGTTGACATTTGTGCCAATTTTGACCTTGCCCGACGGTGTTGATGGCTTTGTTGTATTTTGTGATGCGTTCTGTGTAGTACTAGGTTGTATTTTGATGCAAGATGATAATGTTGTATCCTATGCTTCTAGGCATTTTTAGGTTCATACGGGTAATTACCTGACTCATGATCTAGAGTTGGCGGCTATGGTATTTTCCATAAAAATCTGGTGCCATTATCTGTATGGGGTGCATGTGGATATTTATTCAGATCGTAAAAGCTTCCAGTGCATTTTACTCAAAGGAATTGACTCTCAAGCAAAGTAGGTAGATTGAATTACTTAAGGATTATGAGATGAGCCTTCACTACCATCCAGGTAAAGCTAATGTTTTTGTTGATGCTGTTTCCATATTGTCTATGAGGAACTTATCTCATATGTATGGGGAGAGAAGAGCATTGGTGAAGGATATTCACAAATTGCATAACTTAGGAGTTCGTCTTTTAGACTCTGGGGATAGGGAAGTAATAGCCCAAAAAGTGGTTAAATCATCTCTTGGTGATAAGGTGAAGGAGAAATAGGATTTGGTTCCCATACTTAAGTAAATTAAGGATGATGTGGGTCAGCAAAAGGTTATGGCTTTTGAGATTGGAGGAGATGGCATCTTGAGGTATCAAGTTAGGTTATGTGTTCCTGATGTTGATGGGCTACGGGAAAGAATTTTGACTAAGGCTCATGAATTTTAGATGCATAGTTCATCTAGGTTTAACTAAGATTTATCATGACTTAAAAGAAATCTACTGGTGGAACAATATGAAGAGAGATATGGAAAATTTCATAGCTAAATGCATGGTTAGTCAGCAAGTCAAGCTTGAGCACTTAAGGTCGGTTGGTATGCCCCAAGAGATAGAGTTGCCCATGTGGAAGTGGGAGATGATTAATATAGATTTCATTACAGGTCCTCCACGGTCTCAGAATTAGGATGATACTATTTGGGTATTATGGATAGGTTAACTATGTCTACTCACTTATTGCCTGTGAGGACTAACTACTCAGGAGAGGATTATGCTAATTATTCATTCAGGGGATTGTGAAGTTGTATGGTGAGCTAGTGTCCATTATTTCAGACCATGTACATAATTTTCTTCTCACTTTTGGCATTTTTTTTGAAAAGGTTTGGGTACACAGGTGAACCTTAGCACCACTTTCCATCCTCAAGTGGATAGACAAGAAGAGTAGACTATTCAAACTTTGAAGGATATTTTAAGGGCTTTTATGATTGATATTAAGGGAGGTTGGGTTGATTATTTTCCTCTTATTGAGTTTGCATACAACAATAGTTACCATTCTAGCATTCAAGAGGCTCCTTTTGAGGCTTTTTATAGTAGGAGGTGTAGGTCTTTTATTGGATGGTTTGAGGTTGGTAGGTCTCCTATTGGATGGTTTAAAGTTGGTGACACTAGGTTATTTGGTCCCAACTTGTTTCACCAAGCCATGGAGATGCCAAAAGTGATTAGAGATAGACTTAAGACTGCTCAAAGTTTCCAAAGGTCTTATACGGATGTGAGGCTAAGAGAGTTAGAGTTTGAAGTATGCGATTGGGTATTTTTGATGGTGTCTCCTATGAAAGGAGTCACGGGGTTTGGGAAGATTGAGGAAGCGCAGTCCCCATTACATTGGTTCATATTAGATTTAAGGAGAATTGGGAATGTCACGTATAAGTTAGATTTTCCTGAAAAACGTGTGTGGGTAATCCTTCTTTAATAGAGCCACTGAGGATGTTAGTGTCACATATTCGTTGTCTTATAAGGAGGTCCCGATGGAGATACTAGATAAGCAGGTACATAGATTAAGGAATAAAGATGCAGCCTTGGTGAAGGTTCTTTAGAGAAATCGAAAGGTAGAAGAAGCTACATGGGAAGCTGAAGAAGATATGAAGGTCAAGTATTTGTTCTTGTTCCCCATACTGGATGAGAGTGCATAAATTATGAGTCTCATTTCCCTCTTGTCGTAATTTGAATTTATCACTTGATTCGGATGTATTCTTTCTATTCTTATGCTAAAAGTGTCTTAACTCATCATTCAGGTACAAATGATCCTAAAGAGGGGATAATGTAAGACACCTTAAAATTTCAATCATTTAATTTTGACCCTCCCTTGTGCATTAATTTATTTTTGACTTTAATTATATTTAGGGATGTTAAAAAGGGTGTTTTGGGAAAGTTTTGGATTTTTCATAAGGGGTTTAGGGTCATTTTGGGACCTCTAGGCAATAAGCCTCGGCGATAAAGATATGTCATGGAGGTTAACCACCGCGATATTGGTGTGGCATGGAGGTTAACCTCTGCAATATTGGCATGCCACACCATTGTTTTAATTTTGTCTAGTTTTTATTTTATCACTTGGGATTAAGGGCTTTTGGTCTTTTTATCCCTTGTACAACCTTTAGACATAAAATAACCCCATTCCCTTCAGTTTTCAAAGATCAAATCATTTTTTCTCTTGAACTTAAAAACCAAGAACATTCAAGGGTTTTACAAAGAATTCATCATTCTGGCTCCAAACTTCGAATTGACTTCAATTTATTGTGAATTTCAAGCAAGTTTGTCTTTACCTAACTTTAACATTACATTGTGGCATAAATTGAATGGATTTTCAGGTGATTTGATTATGGGTTTTGAAATTTGGTTGAAGGGATTTGGTTGTTACTGATTGAATTAGTTTTCCTATGTTCTAAGTTGATTGTTCATACTTTAAATTGATGTTTTTCAAATTGAATTGTTGCATGGTATAAATGGTTGGAATGGGGGACATGGTTTCCCCAAATTGATGGAATTTTGGCTTGATAATTTCATCAACCTCAACCACTTTGTGAACTTGTTTATAAATATGGAAAATTACATAGTTTAGCTTGTTTTTGAACCCAATGCATTGCATTAAAGGATAAATAAATGAAAATGACTTTGGATGGCCTTGGTTTTTGATTTTAAATAGAACTTAGGTGTGCAACTTGATTATGTGGATTGGTTTTGCATAAATATATTAGCTTGCAAGCATATTGATATGATTATACTAAGTGGTAAATGCCTTAACGAATGACTCTTGGGTCAATGGATTGGATTATGTGCAAATTGTTTTATTTGGGTATAAAAGGAATTATATAGCTCACCATGAAGGTGTAACTCTTGGGGGGACGAACACTGGCAACCACGTTTGCCGGCATTGGGTGTCTATATTACCTTGTGCTTGGTGCACACTTGATATATTTAATTAGGGAATTCTATTAGCTCAGTGGCTTTAGTTTTCCCTTGGCTTTTCCTTGGTTCATGTGGTTAATATGCACTAGACCCTTTCAGCAGGGAGAGCTGAACCCATATATCCCATAGGTTCCTTAAGGACGGATCAAGCTACATAATTCAGGTTAAATACTTAAACCCTCATGGTCATGACCCTTGTCTCTATCCCGACATCCTATATGTATGTCTATGAATGTTGTGCATATGGTTTATGACTAGGTTTTAGGAATTGCATTATTTTATCCATATTCCATAAGTTACATTCCTGTTCTAATCCCACTGACTGTCCCTGGACGATACATCATTTCATAATGTAGGGTTCAAAGGGTTTTATACTTCTCTCAGCATTAAGTGGTTGAGCACATTGTTGAGTTATTGTGAAGTGGTGAGCCTCCATCCTTCAGAAGTCCTTGTAATTTTATTATTCTTTCTTTATTGTCATAGTAATTATGTATTCTTTTGGTCATAGTCGGGGGCATGTTTCGACTTTGATGTTATTATGGTTTTAGAGGCTTTTGTCGATAAGTGTGGGTTGGATTGGTAGTTTTTTGAATCTTAGAACTTTCATTTGATATATTTATCTTTTATTACTATCTTTATTGGCTTCCACATTATTATTATTATTGTTCTCTATTGGTTAGGAGAAGGGGATGATTTCCAGTCCATGGTGGGTTTGAGATACCCGTCATGACTAGGCCTTGGTTAAGGTCATGACAAAAATAGAGATGTTATAATCCTTAAGCATCTCCATCCGTCTAGGCTTCCCACAATTAAGCTCACTCCTAGTCATAAGATGTTGAAAACTATGATGATATGTGAAAATCTCACAATGCAAGCCATAAAGATAATGCCTATACATCTTAAGTGTGAAAAATACCGCCACCAACTCCATGTCATGAGTGGGATAGTTGCGCTCGTGCACCTTAACTACCTCAGTGCACAAGTAATAACTTTATGCTACTGCATCAACACACAACCAAATCGACACCTGAAGCATCATAATACACAGTGAATCCCTCATCTTTGATAGGAAGAGCCAATATTAGAGCTAAACTGAGAAATCCCTTGACCTTTCCGAAGCTCAACTCAAACTTCTCAAACCATCAAAAAAAAAACCTCCTTCTAAGTCAATCTGGTCATCAATACCACAATAGTAGCAAAACTCTCAATAAACTTCCTATAGTAGCCGTCCAAACCAACGAAGCTACGGACCTTAGACGGAGATGCAGGCCTTGCTTAATCATGAATATCCTCAATCTTTGTTGGGTCTACCATAATCCCATCCTTAGACACCACATGACCTAGGAATAGGAATGCCATAGACTCAAGCCAAAACTTACGCTTAGATTATTTGGCAACAATTCTATGATCTATCAAAGTCTGGAACTCAATCCCCCAATGTTGTATATTATACTCTCTACTCCTCGAATACATAGGGATATTATCGATGAAAATAATCACAAAAGAATCCATATAAAGTTTGAACACTTGGTTCATCAAATCTATAAACGTGGCTGGAGCATTGGTCAACCCAAAAGACATTACTAGGAAATCATAATGACTATACCAGGTCCTAAACTATCTTTGGGATATCCCCAGCCCAAATCCTAAATTGATGGTAGCATGATCTCAAGTTAATCTTAGATAACACAATTGCTCTTTGAATCTAGTGAAAAAAACCTACAATGCGAGGAATAGGATCTGGTTCTTCATTGTGACCTTATTAAGCTGTCTATGATCAATAGACATATGTACGGAACTACCCTTTTTCTTTACAAACAATATATGAGCTCCCCAAAGAGACACACTCGGTCTAATAAAATCGTTACCAAGAAGATCTTAAAGTTGAGAGTTCAACTTCTTAAGTCGGAAGGAGCCATACGGTAAGGTGCCATAAAAATAGGTTGGGTGATGGATCAAGATCAATAACAAACGAAATATCACGCTTAGTAGGAATACCAAGTAGATCGGTAGGGAAAACATCAAGAAACTCACAGTCTATAATAACAGTGTTAAATAATGGACTCTACGCAATAACATCACAAATATAAGTGAGGTGAGACTCGCAACCCCTCAAAATAAGTCTCGTAGCACAAATATAAGAAATAATTCCCTTCGGCTAGTGGCTAACAACTCCTTATCAGACAATCAAGGGTATGCCATACATTACTAAGGTAACGATCCTGGCAAAACAATCTAAGACTGAATGATAGTGGGATACCCAGTCCCTGCCCAATTATGTCTAAAAACAACATAAAACCATAAGATCATACTGAGTATCAAACTTTTGAACAACACAGTAGATGATCTATAAACTTTATCTACTACTAAAGAATCACCCATGGGAGTAGATATACATAATGTCATAATAATAAGTCCCAAGGTAACTTTAATCATGGGGCATAATAAGCAGACACATAAGAATAAGTGGATCCTGGGAAAATAAAGTAAAATTCAATTGATGCTACACCAAGATAGTATCTATAATAACAGTATCTGAAGGCTCAGCCTCGAATCTAGTAGGTATGGCATACAAATGACCATGTCCATAACCTGGCTAGGATCTTGACCGATCTTCTATCATACTTTATTGATAATATCCATAAGCACCCTAAGGACTACTACTACAACCATGTACACCACCTCTAGTTGAAGAAAGAAATGCCTAAATCGTTGGAACAGTCTAAGATGAATAAAACTTCACTCCACGATCAGGGCACTCTCGAGAAATGGGCAAAATCCTATAACCATAATATTCCCTAGGTGTTTTACTAAAATGAGAAGATCCAACTAACCTAGAATAACCCACAAACTCTTCAAGGGCTAACCACCATTCTCAACAAAATGATCACTGAAACTAAACTGGCCTCCATCAATAATCTAAAGTATGGCTTGAACGGTCCTACTAGACTAACCTTGATCAGATACTATTGATGCAAAGGGTACCTACCCTAAGAGCCACTGCTTCTGAACCATGAGACACTATGGCTTCCACTAATACTACCTTAATATCGTAGACTCTTGTTGCTACTCCCTTGGGCCTCGTAATGAATTTCCTCAATAACTTGAGAATTATTTGAAACCTTAACAAAAGTCCTACATACAACTACCAAACTCTGTAAGTACATGCGAAGATGAGTTCTCAATCTTGGAACAAAGAATCAAACCCTATCATATTCAACAGTTAGAATAGAAGTAGCATTTCTGGCCAATTCATGAAATCAAGTCTCATACTCAACAACAGTTATGGAGCCCTACTCCAACCTCAAGACTTGATCTCTCAAATGATCCCTAAGATTGTGAGGCATATACTTCTCTAAGAAGGTCTTAGAGAACTGAGTCTATATCAAAGAGGGAGATCAAATTTAACTAGAATCAAAATGACCTCTCCAGCACTATTGAGCTATCAAGTCCAATTAAAATATAGTGTAGTACACACCACAAGTCTTAACTAGGCTCAAATTATGGACCTTATCCTCATAAGCAATCAAGAACTCAAACACATCCTTTCCTAGTGCACCTAAAAATAAAGGTGGAGCCAATCTTAAGAATCTACCCAACATATTCTACTCCTTAACAAAACTAGCAAACTGCTTGGAGCCACAACTATAGGCTACGCCCCTGCCTCAGTACCACTCTCATAAATAGATAGTGCACCATCAGATAGTACATCACCAAATAATCCTAAAAACTGAACCAATACACCCCTAAGCACTGAAGATGAAATAAGCCTCAGTGGATCTTACTTGGTCCCAGTCTCATTGTTGGATGGTTTTGAAGAACATCTAGCTTAGGTGCAAGAATATGGTCTCATGAAGGCACCTTATTCTGTCCCTTAGCTGGGGACACATATCTAGGATGTCCATGAATACTAGGTCATTCACGAATAATAATATGATCTCTAGTCTCAACTCGAGATCCTCATATCGTGTAGCAATAGCACGTGTCCTAGCCATTTGTGAAAGAGTGAAATCAAGGGAATTCTTTAGAAATGAACTCAGTCTGTTAGCACAAAATAAGTGAAGAAAGTGAAAACCGCCTAATTATTTCCTATATCCCCCCAAAGATAAGAAACATACATCATTGTTCAAATCCATAGGACTCTACTAGACATTTACTATTGTACCAACAATACTGGTACCAACAATAGGCTCTAATACTAATTTATCACGATGAAATTTATGAGTTATCATGGAACTTAGTTTATATTTCCAATAAGTAAGACAAACCATAGCTCAGAGCATAAGTAAAGGATCATTTTGTGGAACATGGCCTAAAATCTAGAAATCAACAATTGAAGACTTATATTTGTAACAAACTAAACATAATAGTCTAAAATATAGATAAAACATCAACAACCATCCTACAACCTATTAGTTTGGAAAAAGAGCTACTACAAATGAATATTAAAGCTAAAATAGTAAATAAAAATTTTTCTTAAATATTGAAAGACTAGACATAGATAATAGAAGGAAAAGGGGCAACTCAACTTCGAGAGCTCACCCTATCTCCAAAATTAACTCAGCATGATCCTTATATTAACTATAACTATTTGTACTTTGATATTCTATAAAAAGGTGTATAAGTATAGTATGAGTACCAACATGGGTACTCAGTAAGCATCATTAATAAACTAAGCTAAATTATGATAAGATGCAAGATAAATAAGTTATGTCAACGTAAAAGGAAAAGCCTAGAAATAATTTCTACCACGACAAATAACTGATCTAAAAAAATAAAATATAGAAGAAACCATAGTTAATACTACATGATTGGCTCCCATAAGACAGTGAGTTCAAAAAAGAAAATAACCCTACGCGAGCCCCCATAAGACCATAGGTTGTAATAAAATAAAAGTAAATAACTGGAGTTCCATAATTTACCTATCATCCATAACCATGAATCTATCTATATTGTGTCATACCATAAATAAAATCTCAACTTCAGAATCAAACAAAAACTCAATAGAATCAACATCATAATATTATTTGTGGAACTTGAATCAAAACATATGTTATCAATGTAATCATAAATTACAAAACTTAAAATGGGACTCTTATCATCAGTATAATCACTAATTTTTGTGCTTGAACTAAAACGCAATATCAGTAAACCACCAAGTTTGCCTCAAAATTAACACCAACTCCTAAATACCAAAACAACCTTATCATTAAGTAGCTAATCTACTAAAAGTACTAAAATCATCATTTCAAAGGGTATAACATTCGTATATAAGTCTACAAAAGAAAACACAAGTATTAGGCAAATATGGGTAAAAGGGGCCAACTTTTAATCCATGAAATCCATTCTAAGGAAAATTCTACCCCAAACTATGCTATGGTATGTAAATTCACTTCTAGATGTTACACAAGCCATATTGTAATGACCCTTCAATTGATTTTCTTAATTTGCATGTATCTCTAGTATTTTGAGCCTTTCCACAATGGCTGCAAGTCATTTATAACTTTTCAAAATTGTTGGTTTAATGATTGGGAAGTTCATTTGGATTTTCAACTTATTTCTCTATTTTGGAGCTTTTCCTGGTTAGGATTTGGTCCCAGACCAAAACTCCTAGTAGATGACCTCAGATGAGAATTTTGATTACTACAGTAGCTATAAAATATCTATTTTAGTCTAGGTATACCTTTGGTTTGGATTTTGACGAACCCAAACCACTTTAACCTCTCGGAAAGTTAAAAAATTAGAAATTTAGGTGTGGGACCTACGTTTGGTCAAAATGACGTAGGATGGAAAATATGACTTGCCCTCTCATTCGAAATATTAAATTTATTATGGTTACATAGGTCATTTGTGCACATGAAATTTCAAAACAATCCTGAAGCCTTGGCGAAAACTTGGAAAAGTTTCAAAGTTTCAGCTGATAACTGATGCCTCTACGATCACACCTCTATGTGTAGAGGAAATAGTGTCATCACACTAAAGGATGTTGTAGTTATAACACCTTCTCTTGATGCCAAGGTGTGTGATTACACACCTGGATGTGCGATTGCAATACTTGATTACCTAGAAGTGGTATAAATAGACCTCTTAGGTCTCGAATTAGCCCATTTACCTTGCGAGCAAAAACCCTAATGAGTATGATAAAATTGAGTGTTTTTGGTGATTAGAAAGCTTGTTTAACATCTATTTTTGTTATTATCATCTGAATTAAGGTAAGATTCCACCCTTTTCTTAGTAAATTTTAATTATTTCTTGACAAAAATTCCAATAGCTTGAGGGCTTAATTTTAGCCCCAATTTATCTTATTTTTCATGCTTTATTTAGGGTCGTGATTCCTTTATTATGGATGAATAATAGGTTGGCCTTAGAAGTGTGTTTCAATAAATGGGACCCATGTGTGGTTTTGATGTCATTTTTAGACCCGAAGCTTAATGGTGCAATTTGGGTATCATTCTTTTCATAATGATGAGTAGATTACAATTTATAGTGTGATGGTATTTTTTGATTGTGAGGTAAAGATAGACATTTGGTGAATGATTCAAGAATTTATAGTTCAGTATTAAGGTAGGCTTCTGTCTACTCTTCTTTGTAAGATAATGCTTATTATATATTACATGTGGATGTGAACGTTAGGATTGATTTTGGGTAGAATTACCTAGTCTTGATTATTCATGTTTGGAGATTAGATAAGGTTTTTGATCCATAAGGTGAATTACTTAATGTTTTTTTAGATTCCTATTGCCTTCTTCCTAGTTTGAACTAATTCATAGTATGGCCATGATATAATGCTAGGTTTGGGATGTGGTTTACAGTTAAAGATATGATGTTTGGTCTATAGACATAATGTTCCTCAAAGATACAATAATTGTCTTATATGAGACTCTTCATATTTATGGTATTTGACATATGGGTATGAGATACCTTATTGATATATATACCTCATATTTATGATTTATGCCTTATTGATATATTATGCCTCCTAAATGTGAAGTGCCTTACTGGTATATTATGACTCGTAGATGTGAGGTGCCTTATTGATATATTATGCCTCCTAGATATGAGATGCCTTATTGGTATGTTATCCTCTTAAATATGAGATGTCTTATTGATTATGCCTACTAGATGTTAGATGCCTTATTGATATACTATTCCTAATAGAGTCGACTTAAGGATTATTAATATTATATGCCTCATAGATATGCTATGACATGCAGATATTAGATGGATTACGAATATGATCATTAATATGGGTTTGGGATATATATGTGGACCTAAGGCTAGGATATTGATATTGTAATTATTCTAGACACATTAGGCCAAAGGCCATGTTATGATATCGGTTGGACATTTGAGAAGTGCTTATCCTTGTAAAGGATGCAGTTGTGGTGTATAAATATTGATACTTATGGCTCCATTATTTGAGTACTAGTGATGGCATGCATAGATTTGGTATATTTATTATCATTAAATCAATAAATAAGCAATTCCAGCTAAAATGTGATCTTATTACTATTTCTCCTAAATAAGGGTTCAAGCCTACTTTTCTCCTTAAAAACAAATTTTATCATAACAATAACTGCCTATCTTAATGGATAACTTATATAAAAAGGGGATTGATAATGATGTTTTAAAGATTTTATTGTGATAGACTCGGTCAATGATTTGATACTACTAATTACTCTGGTCGTAAGAGATTATGCCCTTTTTGTACTTTTATAGTGATTTAGTCCCAAAGTTCACTATGAGTAATGGATGTATAGAATCACACTCTTTTTAGCCACGACTTGAGTCTGTGAACCTAATATATCTATATACATGTCTCTAGTATGCGATGAAGGAAGATGTTGCATTGATAATATAAATTCCAAGGTAAAACCCGATGATAGATTTTAGTGTTGATGTGATATATATGTGTTGATGATTATGATGAGACCGATTATATACCCGACAAGGTTGAAGGATAACTATGATGATATGCTTATAGACCTAGCATGGACGGAGTACATTGTGATGATGATATTGATACTCAGTAAGGCCAAAGGATGATTATATTGACATGCCTATATGTGCATCTATCGGTGCGAGTCTGGCTTGCCCTATGTATGTCAACTATATATATGGCAAGGATGAAGGATTATTAAATTGATGTGCTATATGTACAACTATCGGTATGAGTTTAACTAGCCTTATGTATGACAACTATATACCCGACAAGTTAGAGAATGATTATATTAAACACCCTGATGATTATGTTGAGCATTGAGATAGGCGAGCATAGATATGATAGGTCAGATGCCTTTATATTGCTTAGCTGAGTAAAAAACCGTTCCTCAAAAGCATCAATGTGGTTATGCAACTCAGTAGTGAACTCTAACATCTCATATCAAACTGCAACCCATATCCTAGACGCAGTACTATCTTATGTTGTCTAGACCCATTGCCGGATCTGCCCATACAAAAATGTAAGCTCAACCTCCACATTCTCAAGCCGAGTATCAATCATATCCTTATGGTCTACTAAGAGATGTAAAAACTGTTGTGGCACTAGTATTAAACCTGTGGTTGGAGCTGTAATAGATGGAGAAGATACACAAAAGATGCCCCAACTGGCTCAGTAAAGAAAGTTGAGGCTAATGTAGAAGTGGTTGCCCCCCTTTCCCTGAGTACTCATCTCAAATGCATATCTATACTTATCTATCTTAAACTCAACATGATCACCTGAATCATCGACGTATATATCTCACCTATCAATATGCTCTATAAAAACCGAGGGTCTCTTAGACCAGGATAAAATCACTACAGGAGGTGCACAAGACCTATTCGCAAGGATCGGGTATGCCGGATCCTTAATCATACTCATCTATGCAATGCTCATCACCTCTAATCTCCTATTAATAGTTGAGATCTGAGGAACTCCTGCCTTATCACATAACTATTGGATAAGGTAAGGAAACAGTATAGTGTTCTAAATCTCGAATGCACTATCATATAACTCATACCTGATACCCCCACAAAGTCAACCTCATATCCTGTTATCAAGATCGTGGTCAATACAACTCATTCCCATGTCAAAAAAATGTCTTTAATAAATGGCCACAACCAAAAATGAACCACAGTCCACTAAAACTTTACGGCAAAATTAAGTGCCTCTTTCTTAATCTCCCCCTTTTCCTCAATAGAGGAGGCATCATCTCCTAAATAAAAAATTAGGTAAGAGATCTATCTCATTGAATCTAGCCTTTATATACTATTATCTAAATCCCTCATTATTTTTCTGTCCTGTGCTAACCTCAATCTATGGTCAGACTTAGTAGAAGATGTCTAGGCTACATAATAGGCCTTAAAGAACTCGGTGGTTGTCCGTAGTTGAAATATCAACCCCAACCCCTCTCACCAAAGTAGACTTTAGATGGATCTATGTTGTGTCTCTACCATATCTAGGTGTTGTCTAATAACCTAGGTCAGCATAAGACTCATAGAATTCGTACACTACAACCTAAATATAAAAACCCTAGGGTCTAGTCAACCACCCAGTTGGTATTGATCAAATGCAGCCTGTAGGCTTGGTGCACCGGATATCCCTAATTAATCGATCATTCTCTCATCCCAAATAGACCTCATATGTCAACCTGCCTCAGTAATAAAGATGTGTTACTCATAAAGCACCTTTATCCCTACTACACACCACCTCGGGTTTACCTCGACATTAGGCATAGCCAAGGTATGTATAGACTCAAAATCAAGGTTAGTCTATGGTGAACTTAGATGCTGAGGATCCTTTACAGGGAGTTCTATTGATTGTATTTGAGATGAGGGCATGTGATGTAATGCCTGAGTTATATCATTAGATTGGGGTATTACTAATGTTGACTTAATATTTATTATTGTAGACTCATCCAATAATCCCCTCCTCAAACTAGAGGTCCCGTATAGTCTCCTTCTCTTTTAAATCGAACTCACTCTTCTCCTAAGAAGACTCTTCTCACTTCTCAGACTGCAAAGAGTATAAGGCTGAAGTACTAGATAACTTTATCCTTGATCTAAGAACTAGTATATGTAATACCTCATACTTCTACCTAACTTAAAATTATCCCAGAAATGTTAAAGACTTGTTTCAAAGATGAATCCACTTCTATACATATGGTATTTTCAAGATTTTCACTTTTTATGATGTGTGAAATAGAATAATCTTTCCATCGATACCAAATTTGCCCAAATTTGACACCCAAGCGAAGAGTTAGAGCCTTTTTAGTAAGGCAGTGTGCCACCTGAGCCATCAGAGTGTCGCAGAGCAGGTCAAAATAGCAATCATCAAAATCTAGTGAGCCTCCGTGATTATGGTGAATTGCTCTAGGGTTCAAATTCAGAATTCTCCTTTTTCCAATGTCTCAGGATGATGTCTCCACATCGTGCTAAACTTCCAGGTCGCAAACAAAGTGGCAACGCGATAGCCCTGTGTCTCCCCATGCGTCCAAATCAAAAAAAATTCACAAATTTAAATACGAATCTAAGGGTTAAAAGGGTCACTTTTCCACCCCTATATAAACGCAATAACAAGTGATTCAACCATATTTCACCCAAATTTTATTGTTTCTCTTAAGTTTCTCTCAAGAACAAGCTAGGGTTTTCAATTGGAAATTCAAATCCAAGACTCAAATTCAAGTATGTCTTAATCAATCTTTGTAGAAGCAAGAAATAAGGTACGAACAATGTTGAATCATGGACTCCTTTTGTCCATGAAGCTCAATAACCCTATTTTAAACTATATGTCATGATGTTCTTGTTTTGAATTGATTATGTTCATGTTTTAATGTTGTATGACTGCCAAGATTGCATCGTTATCATGTTTTCATGAAACTATGTTAGTATAGGGTTGAAATTCATGCAATTAAGTTAAATTGTAGAACCATGTTATATTAAATTAATGATCATACCTATGCCCTAAGTGTGCATGAAAGGTGTTTGATAATATGCCTCAGTGAATGAATGATGATCAAGTACTTAGTTTCCATGTGTCAAGATCATATCATGCCTCTTAAGTTATGCTATACCTACTTGATTAAGATGATTCCCATGCAAACCTATGCATTGTGATTGCTTGATGAGATGTTCATAAGATTAGAAGCACGAAATTATGCCATGTTTATATACATTACTATGTATGTACAACATTATTATGACCATGTGCTTCATGAAAACCCCAACTAGGAAATTAAGAATTGTTAATATTGGTCATCTGATCAAAAGTGTCGAGCCTTGTCAGTTTCATTCTATTAAGTCCTGGGGGTACTTGTACCCGACGATTTTTTTGTATGCCTAGAGCTATGTCATGTTTTCATGATACTCTCAGTCATGCTATGGTCCTTAGAATTCAGTCAGTCTCATGACTCAGGAAAACTCAGTAAATTTAGTATCAGTCTAGTCCTACTGAGTAATCTCAATGACCTCAGTGGTCTCAGTAACATCAGTACGCAGTAATCTTAGTGACCTCAGTGGTCTCATTAACATCAATACTCAATAATCTCGATAACTCAATATTCCCAAAAATCTCAATAACTTCGACACTCTTCGTTAGTCCCCAGATCTTAGTAGTATTCCACCAGTCAACAAAACTCAGCGAACTCAATTTAGCTCCGCTAAACAATACCATCAGTTATAGTTTAGTTCAGTATAATCAATTCAGTGTCTGTTCAGTTGGGAGTAGGATTTAGCATCGAGTGAACCCAAGGATGAGGACTCACCTGTTATTCAGTAGAGGGTGTGATCCTTAGAAGCAATCATTTCATTCTAGAACTACGTAGCCAGCGTAGGTTGAGATGTACCCCTACGCATAGGGCTACTAATACGTCTCATTTGAGTTTTTCCTTATAGGAGTGGTTGACAGAAGAGCTCCCTATCAGAGAGGGTTTACTCACAGCTTGTCTTTACCCATGGCACAGTACTGACACCCTTCTAGCTGGGGTTACAGGTTGGACCCCACCAATTTAGTTTCAGGGTATGTCGGTTAGATGATTACTTCCTACAGTCTCAATTTCAGATCCAGTCAGTTCTATAGAAATCCAGGACTATCATATACATCAAATCAGTAGACTATGGAATCCAGCTAGTTCTATCAGTATCAGGACAGTCAGATATAGTTACTCATGTTATTAGTATTCAGACTTAGTAATCATGTTTTCACGAACTAATTTAATAGTATATTAATTATATAAAACCCATGTTATAAGTATTCAGTTTTAGGACTGTCAGATACAGTCAATCAGACCAATTCTTCATAATTAGAACTATCAGAAATAGTCAATCCTTTATTAATAATATGACATTGGTTCCTCAATATTCAGTAGACTTAGTAATTAGTATCCCAGTATCAGTACTCAGATATCAGTAAATCCACATTATCAAAATTCATGAGTCACGTTATTATGATCTCAGTTACAGTTATGTATTCATGCATGTATTCTCACATTTATGTTATACAGTCAGTTATTATTGTTCATGCATATGAACCTTTGTATTTAGCCTACCTCACTTGCATACTAGTACATTTAACGTACTAACACATTTGCGCTATGGTGTTTATACCATAGGTTTAAAAGTACGACCTCTCAAGCATCATTAGTAGATCAGACATTCAGTACCAGAATAGCAGTGAGTCCTCATCATTCGAGGATAGCATGATTATTTTATTACTTCATAATTTCAGTAGTTCGGAGTTAGTTGGGAACATGTCCGATCAACTCAATAGTTTTCATAAAGTTTAGAGGCTTTCAGACTATAACATGTGTTCAGATAGTATATTTCAATTTTGGGTACTCTTATATCCCATTACAGACATTGTATTATTTTCAGTATTATTTCAATTTTAACTATATGGCCCTACAACTTATATTCCGCATATTTACTATGTATTATTCAGTGCTCAGTTACAGATATAATTCATGGGTTAGCTTGTAGTCCTTCGGGATCATGAGCACCATGTAGCATTCTAAGTACCAAATTTAGGGCATTATAGTATGGCTACGATGGTTGAGGCTCTAGCTTGTGTAGATGCAAGATGAGTGCCCCACTGTGTCAGTATTGGAAGATGAATTCCTAGGGTTGTTGCAACAATGGCCTCAGCTACACCCTGTCTCTATCCCTTAGTCTGTGGGGATACTGGTCTCTTTGGAATGATCGGGTATTCCTCTACTAAGCCACTTTTCTGAAGGTATTCTTCGCCACATCTTAACTTTCTTGCCCTCTTCGTCGGAGCCTTTGGTGCCATAGTACTTGAAAATTGTCAAACTTTGAAATTTTCCAACTTTTATATCCCTATATATATAGTATAATTAGCTCATTCCAATCTAGTTTTTCACCCTCAACTTGTAATAAGTTTCAAAAGACAGGTACGGCATAGAAGGTTTTTGAGATTCATGATTTTTTTCAACTACTACTTCTATTTAGGGCATGATCACAGAGTTTTAATTAAAGAACAATGCAACAAATTTAACATTTTTATTATTCAAGGCTCCTAAGAACAAAAATCTTGAGTTTCACATAATTTCCAATCATATTAAAGCACCAACTCATTTTTTTTTATTAATATCACATTGTAATACTCATAGGAGCCATGAAGTTTACCTTGATTTTTTTATTTTGAAAGATGAAAGTAGAAGCTTGAAGAAGAGTCAAAACCCTAGCATTATAGAATGCGTGTAGATTATGTACTGAGGGATGAGTCTTGCCTTTTATAAAATTTTAAAGGAAGTTGGAGAGTTTAAATTTTAGAGAGAGTCGGAAATTTTGAGATTAAGGGGCCTAAGGATTGGCTTTTAAACTTTTAAAAGTAGGGATAGGCTAGTTTGGGTTGGGTTAGTCTTGGGTAGGCCCAAACTTTAAAAAATAATTGGGCTGATAAAATTTAGGCACCTACAACGCCACCTAAAGCCCGTAGGTGGAACCTACGGCCCGTAAGTGACCAAAATTTTTTCACACATTTCCGACTCTCTGGACATTTTATTTTGACACCTATGAAACCACTTAAAATGTTGCAAATGATACTTAAAACCCCGTAAGTAGGTTCATAAGCAAAAGTTTAGTGTCCCCAAAATTTCCTTCTGAAATTTATTGCACAACTTACCTTGATCGAATGGGACTTATGACCCCCATAGGTGGATCAATAAGCCCCCTTACCTGGGATTTTCTTAATTTAGCAATGTTTTATCATGTTCTAGGTAGTTCCTAATGCAACTCACCTACCAAAAAGAAAAACAATGTGAACTCTAAAATAATGGGTTGTTTTTAACCCAACGCTTGATTTAACAACACGGCACGATGTGGATATGTTGGTTGCTCATACTTCACCAAAAAGACCATGGGTTGGCTCCTAAATAGCACTTGATATAACATCGCGGCATAATTCGGGTACCTTGATTACTCAGAATTTAGTAAGGTAACCATAGAAATGGCCGCTAGGGTCATCAACATAATTTATTATCGACACCACCCTCATATCAGTCGGCTGCCTCATGATTTTGTGAATATTGAAGGTGACCACATTATTATTCAACTTGAACTTAAGGTACCCTTTCTCCATATCCACCAAAGCTTGGACCGTGGCTAAAAATGGTCTCCCTAAGATTATGGGCATCTCAATGTAAACTTCACAATACTAAACAACAAAGTCATCCGGATAGATGAAGTTGTCAACTTTCACTATCACAATGAATGATATTCCCACGAGCTTCTTCACTGTAAAGTCTGCCATGAATAATTGCGTCATTTTTGGTTTGGGATGTCTTAAGCCTAACTAATTAAAGAATGCCATCGATATAACATTCATGTTGGTCCCCAAGACACATAATCTTTGGGAAACCTTGATGTCCCAATTTTGCATAGGATTATGAATGCTCCAGAATCACCATTCTTGTGAGTCAGAGATTGCAAAGTGATTGCACTACAATGATGAAACCATCAACATCCTCATAACTAACATCTCTCTTTTTTGTTACCAAATTCTTTATAAATTTCTCATATCTAGAAATCTGCTCGAGAATTTCAAGAGGAGGGATATTCAGACTTAAATTTTTCAGCATAACAATGAACTTTTTGAACTTCACATCATCTTTCTTCTGCTTTGACCTTTTAGGAAAAGGTATGAGAGGTTGTGAGATTGTTTTCACTACTGGTTTATCAACCTTTCCCTTACTATGGTCCTTTTCAGCATTATGATCAATACCCATTGACTTTTCTAGCTTAGCATCAAGTTTCTCATCAACCTCAACACTATCATTCCTTGTCCATCAACTGCAGGCATGAGGGGGGTCAATAATTTCCTTACCTCTCCAAGTGGTGATAGCTAGACAGTGACCATCGTTCTTAAGGTTTTGCACTGTATTTCTTGTAAAGGTGTCTATGTACTTCTAATTTAATGTTATAGTCATTTTCCTAAACTATTTATCCAATTACTTGATCATAATAACATGTGATTCTACCTTCTGGATCAATCCTAAAATGTCTACCTTGATCTCCTTAAGGTAGTTTTTGAGACTTTCCTGACCCTTTACCAACTTGGACAGCATACCCCTCATCATTAACTTAATGTCACGGCTTCCTAGTAGAACATATGCACCAACCTTCTTTCTATAATCCTTGCATCTCCAATCACCATCTCTGCCTTAACATTGATTGTTGTACCTATCTCTGTAGTAGTTTTAATCATGATTTTCTTTTCCCTTAGCTCAGAAACCCACCAAGTCTCTATCTAGGTATTTTGCCTTTTCTACTAAAACAAATCATATAATAAAGATACCTTACCCTGTGAGACCATTGTATTCACTTTTTAAAATGTATTGTCATAAATTACTTTGTGAATAACCCAACCTACATCCTTATTTAAGCAACCTCTTGCATCATTATTTCATCAACAACTCTATGCTCGCTTGAAGCAGTAATAGCATAAGTGTCAGTGCTTCTCTCTACCTCTTGTGTATGACACCCTTGGTTGGTGAGAGATATCTATTCTACTATCTCTGATGTTGCCTCCCAACATAGGAGTATGAGTTCTCCCTTAATAATACTATCTTCTATAGCTTTTGAACTAGTGTTAAGGTCTCGTCAAAAAATCTCAAGCAAGTTGCTTCTCGCAATTCTATGATTTGATACCATAATCGACTATTTTTAAAATGAAACCATGCCTCAAATTAATTCAGAGTTAAATTCCTAAGATTATATATCTAATCCATCAATTGTAGCATTCTATATGAGGGATAAGATGATCTACAAACTACCTCCACAACTCATTCCAAGTAGTTATTGATACTCAAGGAAGTTTCCCTAACGATAATTTAGCTTCACCGATTAGAGAAAAAGGGAATAATATAAGTCTGAGAGCTTCTTAATATAACCCACATGTACTGCATGACTAGCAAATCCCAATAAAATTAATAAGGTGCATGTTTGCATCATTAGTGGGTAATACTACAAATGCACCCTGCAGGTTTAATAGTTAGATCATGATGCTAGTGATATAAAACTTCACATTCTGTGGTAGTGTAGGAGGAATGATAACTCCTGTCTTGGGAGGCTCAACATATCCCAAGTCATTATTTGGATCGTGATATTTTTGTAAGTACTTATAGGCTTAGAGTAGTTGAGTTCTACCCCTTCTCACTCTATCTCAAATTTCATTGAGTTTTGCTCAACGATCTACTCCATGTCTCTGCCTCACCAGCTCTGCCTCCTGAGATATAAGATGGACCTCTACATCCCTTATTGTGTTGGATTTTATAACTAATCTATCAGTCATCTTATCTCCATTCTCCTGAATCCCACCAGGCATAAGGGGAGGTAAATTATTTGGGTTATTCCAAACCCCTTTAAGCTTACCTTATTATACATGTTTTGTCATTTTATCATTTTTCTATAGGATTCTTTTTGGTTCAAGATCAATTTGGATTAAGGGATTGCCTTGATTTCTCATACTAGGCATATACAGATATATGCCCCAAGAAGAATAGAAAAATAGAACTCAAAAACTTCAATAGCTTCAACAAATAACTCATAATTGTATTCCCTATAAATGACGCCAAACTTTTGATGTCATAAAAAATTATACTTCCTTAGAAGTATCAAGAAGTCTATGTCAACATATAGTAACCCAAATAGGTTGGGGTCAAACCCACAGGGAATAGGAAAGAACTACCTCTACAACTTGTTAAAATAGTCAAGCAATATTTAAAAGTAAATAGGGGAATTTGTTTCAAATAGTAGAAAGTAACAAAAATCAAGTGATTTAGTGGTAATCAATCTGAAACAAATACTAGGACTATGTTCCCCCATCTTTCTAACATCGTAGGTAATCGTGTTCCGTTGAACTAACCCAATATCTTACATACAGAATTTGATAAGTTATGTATCACTAATTATCTTGTGAATGCCTTTTGACAATTTCACTATTTACCTTGAGAGTCTTAGAGAGTTTCCTTACTAGCCCTTATGCTAGATCCCAGATTAACTATTATCTTTTGAGTCTCTAGTTAGTTAGATGAGATGGTCAAATTATAAGATGAAGGTGAATCTCAAATTACTTTCATGAACTTCTTTTCCTAATCTATACTTCTCTTCTAAAGTAAGTTGTGAATATAGATAGGTTCTTAACATTTGTAAATGCTAAAAAATCTATTAAACTAAGGATGATCACAATACATACAAGAATGTTCGTTGGGAACAACATCGTACTTCCCCTACTTATTATACAACCAAGGTTCCCAAAACCCTATCTAAAGGAATCAATGGCTCATATTTGTGAAACAATCCATGGAATTCATAGGTGAAAGTATAGAATTGATCTCACAATAATATAAAAAGAAAACCCAAAGTCTCATATCAATAAATCAAGCTAAAACTAAGAACACAATAATCCCCAAATTAAAATCCAATATCAGATCAAAATATATGTTTTTGAATAGTATAAGTGCCAAAAATGACTAAAAATGTCAAAAGGGTATTTATAATTACTTGGAAACCCTAGGAAACTTTTCCATAACTGGAGTTGGGGCCACCTATAGAGCCACTTAAGGGCCATCGATTTTACCTACCGATCGTAGGTTGCCCCACGTAGTTTCAACACTTCCAAAACTCCTACAAGAACTCTGAACTTCATCTAGCATCTATAAATCATTGGTGGTAGCTACAGGCTGTAGAAGCCCATCATAGGTAGTAGGGTCAAATTTTCCAGCTTTTGAATCTCTGAATCTCATTAACCTGTTACTTTTTCTGGGACTTATTTCACATAGGTGGTATGTATGGATCGTAGGTACCCATGTAGGTTGTCTAAAACTCAATTTTTTTACTTTTTTTTATCTAGTTTAGCTTCTAGAACTTAGTTTCTTCCAAAACACAACACAAAACATTTCTTAACTAATAAAAACAACCTAAGTAATTGCGTATTTTCATAGTTTTAAGTGTCAAAAGTTCTATGAAACCATAGCACATCAACCAAAAAGGACTTTAAAATCTTAAATTGACTCTAAAAAATAAAATAAACTACTCGATAATCGTGCTATCAGTTCCAGCAAGTCATAAATGACTTGAGACAACTATAAGAAAGCTCTGAATGGCAACAGTGAGTAGAAATATAGAAAATTACTTAGATTGTCATTGCATTTTGCGAGCATGACACTCAAACTGGCCTTATTATACTAGACATAGTTGATTTTGATTAATTTTAGGCATGGACTGGTTGTCCCTCTATCATGCAATCTTAGATTTCTTTTTAATGATTATTACCTTAGCCATTCCTGGAATACCCCAAATTGTGTGGTAGGGTTCTTATAGCCATACACTTATGGAGATTATTTCATATATTTGGTGTAAGAGGCTTGTATCAAGGGTTTGTCTGGCTAATTTTTCTTCTGTTGCTGATGTCAGTATTGAGAGTAATTTTCTTGACTCTATTCCTATAGTCTGCAAGTTTTCTGATATCTTTCCTATGACATACCTAGAATTTCTTTGGAGAGTGATTTAGAGTTCACTATTGACCTTGAATTGGACACCCAACCTCTTTCTTAGCACCTTACTGCATGGCTCATGTTGAGCTAAATGAGATAATACTCATATAATACCTCATAAGATCCTAAGCTTAGTTCAATTCTAGTTACATCCTTAAGGGGTCCAAGTCTTGAAATTTTCACTGTGTTAAGGACATAGTCATTTTCGAGGTCTCTAAACTTCAAGGATTTTTATTTTATTTTTCTCAACTCAGAGATATTATTTTTTTGATTTGTTTCAGGTTTAGGAAGGTTAATAGTATGTCTCAGGAGAGTTTTTATATTTTTGGATAAGGTTTGGGATGTTTTTAGATAATTGAAACAGTGAGCTAATTTGATAAGCCCGCGGCACATTGGTCCCTCCCATGGGGATAAGGTCTGTGGCATATTGCTTTTTTTCCTCTGAGTAAGTGAAGCAGCACATTGCTCTCTTCTATCTAGCTCTTTGATTAATGAAACAAGAGGCAAGTAAGTCTTTTTGCCTCAACCCAATTCATCCATAACTTAATTTAAGGCATTCATAAGGGAAGTATTTGCCCCTTCCTCTAAAAATTACTCTCAAGAAAAACCCTCCTCCTTCCCAAGAACAAAACATATGTTTTTTCTTCAAGAATCCAATAATTCAAGCTCCCAAGTCCAAGCAATCTTCAAGAACCTAATAATTGAGGTATGTGTGGTATTCATCAATGGGCCCCTTTCACCCATTGAGCCCAAAAACCTTATCTTTGATTAAAATATGGGTTCTTGCTTTATTATGGAGTTTTATATGTTCAATATAGTTAAATTCATGTCTTTCTTTAGTAATTGAACTTAGTTTCATGTCACTATATGATCCCATGAAAACTTTGGTTAATTCATGCTTTAAGCTATAATTTCCCATGTAATGTTCAAGTGAATATCATGTTACAATATCAAATTATGAATTTAACCATGTAATCATGTTGTTTCCTCATGTTTAACATATTCTCATGTTCAAGTTCATGATTCTTACTCATTTGATGAAATGTTCATGTTTTGGGTCTTTGAAGCATAGTTCCATACTATAGTTTTAAGCTTTGATATTGTATTGTATGATCATTCAGTGTTGGTTGGTTATGAACACTCAATACCGATGTGTTTTACATGATTTTAGATTTTAAAGTAATAATTAAGTCATGCCATGAATCTTATCACTATACTTATATATTTATGATCATGAAAAGCACTATCAGAAATAATTTTTGTTTAAACTTAGTTCAATCCAGTACCAATGTCAGTAGAGGGTGTGGCCTTTAGCAACAGTCCCTAAGTTCCAGAACTATGTAGCCAATGTAGGTTTGAGATATCTTTCTGCCAGTTGAGGGTTGACACATATCTCATAAGAGAACCTGCAGTAAAGGGTGACTCCTTAGTCCTTCAGGAGACTAGTTTAGTGGATCCGCATAACTAATGTTAGTACCAATGGCACAATACCAAAGCCCTTTAACTGGGCTACATGTTGGAACCATATTAGCTCAAATTGGAGCATGTCGATTATATGATATCTCCTACAATCTCAGTCAATATTTAGCATGTCTCAGCTCAAGTTTTCTCAACTAAAGCATACAAATTTTTAATTATTCAGCTATACAAAATTCATTCTTTCAGATTACAGATTATCTCAGAAATATGTTTATACTTGGTCTTGAATTCTTAGATATTACATGTTTATGCATTTATGCTCTGTTATCTCATGTATTTTAGTCAGTCCTTATCTCACATACCAATATATTCAAAGTACTGATCACATAATTTTCTTTGCGCTATGTTGTCTTATAACATAGGTTCATACGCTTAGTTTCCCAACTGTTCTTAGACAACTTAGTGTTATCCAATAGTAGTAGTATTGAGTCGTCATCCATCAAGGAAATAATATGCTTTTTCAATTATTTTAGTAGTTCCTTATAATCGGTCAATTGGAGTTAGTTGGGGCTTTGTCCCATCAACTCCTCATGATGTGTAGAGGCTTTCAGACAATCAGTTAGATATTTAGTTAGTTCTTTCATTTTTTTTAGTTTTTTAGATAGATAGTTATTTCTAGTATTTTTATCACATATTTTAGACATATCATCTCTATGTATTTTAGTATTTAGATTTATAGTTTCTTATCAACTTATTTTCCGCACATGTACTGTATTACTATTTTTCTTAGTGGTCACATCAAGTACCAACTCATGGGATAGCTTATGGTCACTTATGACTACAAGCATCATTGTCTTGACTAAAGGGTAGCCTCAGGTCGTGAAAAAGCTTGGTATCAGATCCTAAGGTTTTATAGTGTCCTAGGGTATCTGAATGTTTTATTGAGTAGAGTCTTGTGCATGGGTGTGAAGCACAACACACTTATGGGAAAGAGGCTACGAGAAGTTTTAGGAAAGTTTTCTTTCTTTAAGTGTTCATGTTATGAGAAAGAGTATAAGATATATTTAATCCCTCTTTGTAACCCATTCTTTGTTTCGTTTACAGACAATGCCTCCCAGAAGAAACAACATAAGAAGGAATGGGGACCAGCCTGTACCACCACTTATTTAAGAATATCCCCTGAATGAGCATGTCTCTCATGCCGAATTCAAAGCTACTTTCACTACCCTAGACCATTATTCAGCTACTCAGAACAACCATTAGGTTGTTACCCCGCCTATCCAGTAGAAAATACAACTATAGTTAGGATTTGAGAATTTACTCGTATAAATCCACCTCTATTTCTTGGGTCCAAGTCTGAGGAGAATTTGTTGGATTATCTATACATGGTGCAGAAAGTGAAAATATCATGGACGTCACTTTTAGTAAGAGTGTAGAGTTGCCTATATATTAGTTGAAGGGTGTATCTCAGATCTAGTTTAAGCAGTAGAAGGATGACCGAGGTGTTGATGCAGGGCTTGTAGAGTGAGAGGAGTTTGCCATAATTTTCTAAGATGGGTTCTTCCCCCTAGAGTTGAGGGAAGCTAAAGTTCTGGAGTGGATCAATTTGAAGCAGGGTAATATAAGCATGAAGGAGTTCTCACTTAAGTTCACTCAATTGGTAAGGTATGCTCTAACTATGGTGGTGGATAATTGATCTAAAATGAGTAAGTTTGCATTTGGTTTAGTTGATAGTGTGGTTAAGGAGTGTAGGACTATCATGTTGGTCATTTTAAAGAACCCTAAACTTCACAAATTTTTATTTTGGCCTTCCTTGCCTCAAGAAATTAGTTTTGAATTGATTCATATTTAGGGAGGTTAATAGTATATCTCGGGAGAGTTTCAAGATTTTCACATGAGGTTTGGGACATGTTTGAATAAATGCAATTGTGAGCCAACGTGATAAGCCTGCAAAGTGTTGGTCTCTCCAATGGGGATGGGGTCCACGACACATTTCTTTTCCCCCCAGAGTAAGTGACACATGCATTACTTTCTCCCCCAAAGAGAGGGACACAATGAATTTCTCTCTCCCATCTAGATCTTTGATTAATGAAATCAAGGGGGAAGTAAGTCTTCCTCTCAAAATTCTCTCAACAAAAAACCTTCTCTTTCCCAAGAACAAAACCCTAGCTATTTCTTTAAGAAACCAAGAGTTCAAGATCCCAAGTCCAAGAAATCTTCAAGAACCTAATGATTGATTTATATAGGGTATTCATCAATTGGTCCCTTTCACTCATTGATCCTAAAAAGCTTCTCTTTAACTATGATCCCATCAATTGGTTCCCTCTTTATTATGGAGTTTTTATATGTTTAAGTTGGGTTAAATTCACGTCTTTCCTCAGTAATTGAACTCAGTTTCATATCCACATATGATCCCATGAATAGTTGGTTAATTCATGCTATAATCTATAGTTTGTCATGTCATGTTCAAGTTAATTTCATATTACAATATCAAATAATGAATTTAGCCATGTAATCATGTTATTTCCTCATGTTTAACACATTCCCATGTTTAAGTTCATGATTCTCACTCGTTTGGTGAAATGTTCATGTTTTGGGTCTTTAAACCATGATTAAATACTATAGTTTTAAGTTTTGATATCATATTTTATGATCATTCAGAGTTGGTAGGTTATGAACACCCAATACCTATGTGTTTTACATGATTTCAGCTTTTCAAGTAATAAGTCAGTAAAGTCATGAATCTTATCATTATACTCAGATATTTGTGATCATGATGAGCACTATTGGAAATAATGTTCAGATGAACTTAGTTCAGTCCAGTACCAGTGTCAATTTAGTTGGGAGTAGGATTTAGCACCATGCAAACCTAGGGATAGGGACTCACCTTCCAGTAGTGGGTGTGACCATCAGAAATAGTCCCTGAGTTCCAGAACAACATCGCCAGAGTATGTTTGAGATGTCTTTCTATTAGTTGATACCTCTCACAGTCTCAGTTAGTATTCTCTATCTCTCACCTCAGGTTTTCACAACCAAAGCATACATATTTAAGTTCTTAAGTTATGCAGATTCAGTCTTTTAGATTATAGATTATCTCAGAAATGTGCTTATTCTTGATCTTGTATTCTCAAATATAATGTGTTCATGCATTCATGCTCAGTTATCTCATGCATTTCAGACAGTCCTTAATCACAAACCGGTATATTCAAAGTACTGATCATATACTTTTCATTGCGCTATGTTGTCTTATAACATAGGTTTTGATGCTTAGTTTCCTGACCATTTTTAGACAGCTCAACATTTTCCAGCAGCAGTAGTGGTAAGTCTTTATCCATCAAGGACATGATATGTTTTCTTAGGTATTTTAGTATTTCCTTATGTTCAGTCAATAAAAGTTAGTTGGGGGTTTGTCCCATCAGCTCCTTATGATGTTTAGAGGCTTTCAGATAATCAGTTAGACAGTCAGTCAGTTCTTTCAGTTTTATCAGTTGTTTTAGATAGAAAATTTAGTTTCTAGTATTTTTATTAGATATTTCAGGCATGCCATCACTACGTATTTCAATATTTAGATTTATAGTATCTTATCACCTTATCTTTCGCACATGTGTTGTATTACCATTTTAGTCAGTGCTCACAATTGGTACCAGTTCATGGGTTAGCTTGTGGTTATTTATAGTCGTAAGCACTATTTTCTCAACTAGGGAGTAGACTCGAGTTATGACAACTCAGCTTTAGGATCTTCTGGGTAAGGGTTTTATTAGTCTAAATGTCTTACTTTTGTGTTCTCCTATTCAATTTATGAATAAGTATGATGGTTCTATGCGAATGTGTATCAAAAACACACTACTATGTAAGGTGGTAGTGAAGAATAAGTATCTATACCTTATATCAATGATCTATTTGACCAACTTCAGGGTGCAATAGTGTTTTATAAGATTGAATTAATATTTTGTTACAATTAGTTAAAGATTCAGGCAGAGCACATCCCCAAGACAACTTTTAGGACTCATTACAACCATTTCAAGTTCCTAGTGATACCTTTTGGGTTAACTGATGACCCAACAACATTCATGGACTAGATGAACCATATATTCAGACCTTATTGGAACTTTTTTGTGATTGTATTTTGTGATGATATCCTTGACTATTAAAGGAGTAGGAAAAAGAACGAGCAACATTTGAGGAGTGTGCTCTACATATGGACAGACTATCAAATTTATGCCAAATTTTAAAAGTGCAAGTTCTAACTTGGGTCTTCAGTGTTTTTGGGGAATGTGGTATATAGGAATAGGATTATGGTAAACCCAATAAAGATTAAGGTCGTTCATGATTAGGCTAGGCCAACATCTCCAACAAAAGTTTGCATTTTTATAGGTTTGGCAGGCTTCTCCATGTGGTTAATCGTGAGATTTTTCAGTTTTATAGCACCAATGACCAGATTAACTAAGAAGGAGGTTTTGTTTTAATGATATAATACCTGTGAGGTGAGCTTTCTAAAGCTTAAGAACTTTCTCAATTTAGCTCATATTCTAAATCTACCAATTGAGGGTAAAGAGTTTACTAATATTGTAATGATTTTGGTTTTGGTTTGGGGTGTGTTCTGATGCAGCAGGACAGAGTTATATGCTTCAAGGAAGTTGAAGGTGCATGAGTGTTACTAGCCTATATATGAATTGAAACTAGTAGTGATAATTTTCAAACTTAAGATTTGGAGGAATTATTGTGAGATATTCACTAACCATCATAGTATTTAGTATATTATAACTTAGAAGTGACTAAATTCAAGACAATATAGGTGGATCTAGTTGTTAATGGACTATGATGTTACTATTTTATACCATCCGAGTAAGGCAAATATGGTAGAAAATGCCTTGAGTTGAAGAGAGTGAGTATGGGTATCTTGTCCTTTCTTTTAGTTTTGGAGTTCCATTGGCCTTAGACATCCAGTTCTTAGCCAAAAGGTTTATTTGACATGATATTTTAGACCTAAGTGGATTCTTTCTAGTATGGAGGATAGGTCTACCCTGTTAGAGTAGATTCAAGGTTGATAGTTTGAGGATAATAGGTTGTATGGAAATTAAGATCAAGTATGGAGGGGTGAGTCCAATAAGTCTACCTTAGAATCTGAGGGTATATTGAGATCTGATAGCCAACTTTGTGTTTCACTGATAGAAGGTTTGATTCAATTGATACTTCAGGAGGATCATAGGTCCAAATATTGTATTCATCCTAGGACATCTAAAATGAATAGAGATTTAAGGTAGTATTACTGGTGGAGCGGTATGAGAAGAGACATAGAAAATTTCATAACTCGATGTTTGTGTTTTCAATAAGTAAAAGCTAAGTATTTGAGACTTGGTGGTTTTCTTCAAAGGTACCCATTCTTAAGTAGAAGTAAGAGCAAGTTACTATCGACTTTGTAGGTGGGTTTCCTCATACTTCATGTGGTTTTGATAACATTGGGTCATCATAAAATGATTTAAAAAGTCTATTTATTTTGTCCCTATTTAGACTTTCTATAGTTACCAAAGGTTATTTCAGTTCTCAATTTCTCTTCTTTCTGAAAGACTATGAGTACTCTAGGTGTGGAACTGTTAGAAAAAGGATTACCTTCTTGCGTACCATACTGCCTTCCATCTTAAATTTTGAGAGGCCTAGTCCCTATTTCTTTCTTTGTCACCTCCAATTTTGAGATACCCTTGATAATCCACTTTGAGCAATGGACAATCATTAATGAAGCGCTCAAGACCTCCACATTTGTAACATACCTCTATACTACCTCCTCTTTTACTGCTGCTTGCTTTTCTTTAGAATTGATCACTCATCTTTATCGGTCTAACAATCCTACTTGCCAAGTAGGAAACATCTATATTTCCTTTGCTTGATTCATGTTTTGAGGCCTTCAAAGCCAAGGATTTTTCATTTTTCACTTTTTCATTCTCCATCTCTTGTTGTTTCTTGAGCTCATAGGTCTTTAGATTACCAATGAGTTCATCCATGGTGAGAGTTTTGAGGTTCTTTGCCTCATTTATAGCATTCACTTTGATCTCCCATGACTTTTGAAGAACAACAAGAACTTTTCTCACTTTCTTATATACTGGAATAACTTTTCCTAAGCAGTGAAGCTCATTTGTGATAGAAGTGAATCTTGTATGGGTTTCTTGGATAGTTTCTCCTTCTTTCATGGTAAAGGTTTCATACTAAGTAGTTAGCATGTCTATCTTTGAATTCTTCACTTCAGTAGTACCTTTATGTGCAGTCCTCAAGCAATACCAGATCTCTTTAGCATTTTTACATGCTGAGATCCTACTGTATTCATTAGGCCCTATTCCACAAATTAATAATTTTTTGGCCTTATAGTTTTTCTCAATGTTTCTTCTAACTACTTCATTGAACTCCGTTCAGCTTTTGATGACCAGTTTTATAATATCTCCTTCTTTAAATTATTTTATAGGAACATGAGGACCATCAACGATTATGTCCATCAGTTCAGTATTTTCAGCCATAAGGAAGTCAAACATCCTAGTTTTCCACCACCCATAATACTGCCCATTGAATCTTAGTGATCTAGTTGTAGATTGTCCTTCTTTTAGATTAGGTTGAACAGCTATAGTAACCAAGACACTTTAGGTGTGAACCTTTTAGAGTTACCAGGCTCTAATACCAATTGATAAAACTATTTGGGGCTGCTCCGCACAATAAGGGACCAGGTCCCTCAGAATCAAAGACAAGCAATCAAACAATAGAGTGCAGGAAACCTAAAGACAATGTAGAATGAGTAAAAGACACAGGGATATTTATATGGAAACACAGTATGGGAAAATCATGGATTGCCCTCACAGGCACCAACGAAATCAACTACAATAAACCTCCTGATTACAGTATTGATTTCAGTCTAACTATAGGCTCCTTGCCCTAGCAACAACTCTACTATAAGCTAATCTTGGTAACTCTACCAAGGACTCTATCTACAATGATTAGCTCTAATCAGTGTCAAGCTTAGCCAACTATACCTAAGCAGCACTCTTATTAAGAAAACACTACTCTTATAACATGAGTAATTCTTTTACAAATCAATCCTCAAAAATACTCACTCACTCTTTAAGCAAAGTACAAAGTTAAGAACATCAGCAATGCTTAAGAAATCTTAAAATAGAGTTTTTTTAGCCTCACTTCTCTCTATTAAGAATTGGAAAAACTGATTATTGAAGACTCGTCTCTTTCCTTTTATAGATGGGTGATGATTAGGGATGGAATATCATTGGACTAGTTGTCCAAGTTGGTGTAAAATAGCACCTACAAGTTTGTTACACAAGAGGACAAAACTATACAAATACCATGTGCTAGTTGTACAGTACATTAAATGTCCAGGGAACTGATCCCTTGCAGTTTAGTTGATCTTCATTAAAACTCCATATAACAATTTTCCCTTTTTTGATGATGACAAACCGAACCATACAATTTGAGCATCATTGCACATTCATCACATTTATCAGAGTGATTACCACCTAAGGATAAATGTTCCCCCTACATCATGCTTCCGCTATCATGCAACACAGGGACCTGGTCCCTTGTTTTATCTTGCAGCAAAAACTTCCCCTTGTTATTGGGACCTTTATTTAATTTAGTGCCTTTGTATTTACATACTTTCCCATGTCAGTATAACTCTTTTCATCTGCATCTCAATTTACTTATTTCCTGGTCCCTACAACATGAACTCAATATCAATAATAGACACCAAATTTATCTCATTTTTCTGCTTTATTGATCGACAGACATGAAAGTTCAATTCTTCATTATTGAGCCAGAATTTTAGTTCATTTCTCTCTATATAGACTAACACTCTTCTTATGGCTAAAAATGGTCTTCTTAGTATTATGGCCACATCAAAGTCGACCATACAATTAAGAATTGCAAAGCCCTCTGGGAATATAAAATTTCCACCTTCACCAACACATCATAGAAAATACCTATAGGTCTCTTGACTGAATGGTCAGCCATGAACAACTGCATAGATATCGACTAAGGAGTTGCCAAGCCCAACTACTGATATATAGCTATAGGCATAAAGTTGATGCTCACTCTAAGATCACAAAGTGCCTTAGCAAGACTGAAAGTGCCAATTATGCACAAAATAGTGAATGCCCTCAGATCAGATTTCTTTTAGACCAGTGATCTTTTTGCAATAGAAATATAGTGATGAAAATTATCCACTAGTTTATAGCTCACTATTCACTTCTTAGTAAATAGGTCCTTCATAAACTTTGTGTATCCTGGAATTTATTCCAACACCTTAATAAATATAATATTTATTGACAACTACTCCAACATAGCCATAAACTTACTAAATTTTCCATCTTCCACCTTCTTCTTCATTTTATGTAGAAATGAGAGAGGAAGTTTAGGAATTTGGCTAGTGGCATTTCTGCTTTCTTCACCTTCTTCTGACTTAACTCATCTTCATCTATAAATTTAGAGAGTTGCTCAATAGTAGACTTCTTTTCACCTACCTCACCATCCTTAACAATGACCTAATCTACGGATGTAACATCATCCATATGCAAATGATCCATTGGATGTGATTCGGGTAACACTCTACCACTTCTTGTGGTGATAGCTAGATAGGTTCCATAATTATTCAGGTTCTTCACCATAACACTCATTAATGTTCCACTCTTTCGTTGGTTGAAGGTTGCATACAATTGATTATTGGTGATCTAATTGCTTAATAAAAGTAGAATGGAAATCAACTAGTTGACTCATACTTGATAAGTCATTTCAAACCACCTTAACACCTGCATCAGTCTATTCTACCTTTCTAGCAATTTAGCTATCATTGTTTCTATAGGCATTTTCCCTGAAGCATTGGCAGCATTATCACAACTTCCAAGTGACACATATAACCCACTTCAGTTGCCTTTACTCTTTCAATTCCCCTACTCATAATCTCTATGACTAGCCTTTTTCATTATAGTTATCCCTTTGATAGTTCCAACCTTGATTTCCTTGGCTATTGGCCCCAAAACCCCCTAGTTATTCAAATAGATAGCTTCTTCTTTGGAATTAGATTCGCCTGCTCTACTAAAGGATGTAACTACCTTAACTTTCTCAACATTACTAGACAATAATTGTTTGGTAAGTAAATCCATTTGTGTCTTTATATGAGCCATTTCTTGGTCACACTCTTCTCTTCGGCGTTGCTCCACCGATATTCCAACTGAATATGCATTTCTTGCTACCTCAAAATCCCTGGTATGCCAAGATCTACTAGTTTTATATATACTATACAAGATTATAGTTGCCTCAGCAAAAGTAAAAGCCATAAAAACACCACTTGTGTCACTACCCGATTTAAGAGTCACGATGGCACCTACTCTATCCCCTAGTAGGTAAGCTGAACTATAACTCAGAGGTAAACACAAAAAGTTAACTTGATGGAAATACCCTAAAAGGGCCTAACAATAAAACCAACACAATAAATAAGCAAGGGAATAGAAATAGTTTAAAGGTAATCTCTACGTAAATACCATCCCACAACTTGGTAGAGCCAATATAAGACAAACTATGAATAAAAATACAACCCAACTATCAAGAATAGTCAATACATTTATTTTGAAACAAGAGATGAACATAGAAAGATAGAAGGAAATAGGTGACTCCAACTCCAAGAGCTCACCCTATCTCCAGATATCAACATAACACAAACATCGATCAATGGCAACAATAAGTACTCAGATCTGCAACAAAAGCTACAGAAGTATAGTATGAGTACCAAAACAGTGGGTACTCAATAGGAATCATCAGTGACTGAGCTAAATCATGATATAAGTATAATATAATGCAAGATAATATAACTAAGTCAAGGTGAGAAAATGAACCTAAATTAACTCCAACATTGTTGTGCATACATATGTAAATAAACTGAAATAATAGCACAAATAACATAAAAGCATCATCACAACAAGCATAACTACAAAAACTGCTCCCGTACATCAATTGGTACAGAAAAAGTAAATAACCCATCACAAGCATCCATAAGCTTGAAAGGTACAAAAAAAATAGAAGAACCCACCACCGTCATCTATCAACTCTCATAATACAATAGGAATTCATCCAAGTCATGCCATACTATAGCCATTGCTTTTCCATATTCATCACATTCCAATTAATCAACACTTATCAACTAATGGTTATTTCACCAGAATCCATTTATATCATACCACATTATAACCATTTCCTCATTTTTGTCTTAGCTAGATTAATAATCTCACATTCCAAAGTCATCATATCATAATAAGTATATCATCATAGCATAATATGCATATCCAGACTCGAACTGGTACATATATATTTAATCATTAGCAGGACTTAAATCGATAAATATATCATCAGTAGCTACACTTGAACCAATAAATATATCATCAATAGACAGACTTGAACTAGTAAGTATATCATCAATAGCCGGACTTGAATAGATAAATATATCATCAATACCCGAACTTGAATCGATAAATATATCATCAATAGCTGGACTTAAATCGGTAAATATAAATATATCAATGTAATCAGTAGTAACATCAATGGCATAAATAATAGCATAATCAATAGATGTGAACCCTCACATTAACCAATACAACCATCAAGTTTCAAGGTTTCTCAATATTACCTCAATAAGCATTTTGAAGAATCTAATAAGCGTATAAAGGTCTACACAATCTAACACACGCCTTAGCTAAGATGGGTCAAGGGACCACTTCTAATCCCTAAAGTTCCACTTTAGGCAAATTCAACTCGAACTAAGCTCACTTTTAGATGTTAAACAAGCCTCAATTATACCTAAGAGAGTAAATTCACCTAAAATATGAGCAACTAGGTCAATTATTCCTAATTTATGATTTACAAATAACCTAAATGGTCCAACTAACCCAAGCATTGCAATTCACCATACCAACGCATAAAACCCATACAAAATACAACAAAATATCATAAACATACTATTAATTAGCTCAATCTAACAAAGGGTAAAACCTAGCCTACCTCAACATCGAAGAAAGATCACAAGATCTGCTAAACCACTGTTATTCCCTTTTGAGAACCTTCTACAAGATACCAAGCTATCAAAATCACATTTACTCATCAATACAAGAATAATGACAACCATATTGCACTATTGTGCTTCGGGTCCAAAAATCACCCAAGAATCTCATATGGGTCCTATTTACAAAACAAATCACATTTACAAAACCAACCCAATGTTCCCACATGCTCAAGGAATCATTACCCTCAAAATTGGTGAATTCTGAGATAATTTGGGGCTAAAATCTAGCTCTCAAAGTTTTGGGCTTTTTGGATAAGAAATAAAAAAATCAACCACGAATCTAGAGGAATCTTACTTCAAGTCCGAAGGAGAATCAAGAAATAGTGTTAATAAAGCTTCCCAAATCACCCACGAACTTCCATTTTAATTTATCTCTCTAATTAGGGTTTTAGTCTTAAGAGATTGGGCGAAGAATGAGCAAAATGGGGTTAAATTGACCTATTTTTACCTATCTCGAGTTCTCAATTCTCGCAACTATGACCCGACCTTTGTGATCGCAGTATATTGGGACTACACCAGTAAATCGGGATCACGAAAAGACACAACAATAATGATACTTAAAGAATTCCAAGGGTATCATGATTGTGACCCTTGGCTCGAGATTGTGATGCACCAGATAACAGCAGTAGACTTGGAATTTTCCAAGTCTCCTTCAAGCCCTCAGAATTTATTTAGAATATCATATACGCAAATGGACTATGTAACTACACTAATTCGATGTTCTAGACTCAATGGCGCAGCAAAAATTTCCGTCCAAGGTTGCTTCGACGAAATATGGGTCCCATACCTAGTTTCTAATTTTTTAACTTTTCGATCAATAGGTCAAAATGAACCCGGGTGCCTCAACACCTGAACCAAAAGTCCATCTAGCCTAAAATCAATATTTTGTAGCTGTTTTAACAGTTAGAATTTACATTCGAGGTCATTTGATAAAAGTTCTCACTCAGTGGACATTTGGACCCAGCAAAGACTTTAAATATGGAAATGGGTCTAAAATCCAAATAATCTCTCAAATGAATAATAGGATCAATCTGCACAAGCCCCCACACGGAAAACACAAAAAAAAATAATCTCAAAAGATGGATATCATTATAAAATCCCCAATCCATAGCATACTTTATATGAATTTTTATCTACCTAGCCCGATATAAATAAAATTAAGTGATAACCGACTAGAAGTAGAACTGCAAGTCCGAGAATACTCAACAAGAAGCCTTTCCCTTCCTAGTGACTTCATAATGCTCCCAATCTATTCAAGATGAACAATTCATAGGTAAACTAGTCCAAATTTATACTCAAGTTTCTACCTTGATTTTAATTGATAGGTCAAATCTCATATTTCTAAAATTTTAAGCTTAAGGCCAAGTCTCAATTTCCTTCAAATATTATAAATTTAATGATTTTCATATGATATAATACATCTAATATTCAATCATGTATACCTGCATCTAATGTGTCTAAGACTTAGAATCATAATCTGATAACCATAAGAGAAATCTAAAAAGAAGAAAAATTAGTCGCACAATTACCAGTCTTCAACCATGGAAAATTAGTAGAGAGCCCCAACTAGAATCCTAACCCTTAAGCCATTCAATTCCATTCTATACATTAACACAGTGATGACAATATCATAGCCCTATCATTAAATTTCCAATCATTAAGTCATCATTCCACCATGATTATCCCATAAAACTTGTAAACCCATCATTGTCCAACCATTAGTAACCGTTAATTTCTAGGGAAACTTACATAAATTCTAGAATGTTTAAGCGTTCTAACACTTTTTCCCAATAATTTATTTAATTACATCGTATCCCAATTTTTAAATTTGTGATTCATATGTTATAACGTGATACATTTAAAATAGAATAGATATTTATTTTAGGAAGTGATGGATTATGTTTTATTTTATGGAGCAAATCACGCTCAATCCGTTACAAGCTGGATTACTAATAAACACAAAATCAACAATTATCCTTGATCAACTTTAAAATTTGAAGCAAACCATATGTATCATTTTTAATTATATCCACAAAATTGTTCGTTCTTCCTTCTCCAAATTTCTAATTAATCTCAATGAGATCATATCTATTTTATTGCATTATTTTGGTGTTTAGGTTTCAGAGACTAGGTACGATAACTATCGGGTTGACGGTATTGTCATTCATGAAAAAGCTTCATACAAAACTTTAATGTATGCTATATCAATTCAATTGAAAATTAATATATCTTTGATAAAATTCATGCCAAATACATTGTTCAAGGTAATTCATCAGCAATGGAGATTCATAATGATATGACTGTGAAACGTTTTCTTGAGATTTTGAAACATGCACCCAGATTCAGAGTGTATCCACTATGTATTACAATAACTGATATTGTAATTGAAAGTAATACTTTTGACGCAGGTGATACTATAATTGAGTGTCATGATATTGTTGAGTCATCTAGACTTGCAGTAGCAGTAGTTTATAATGATAAAGATCTGCTTGTTGTTGATATGGGTGGTGAAGAACTAATGATGGATTGCAATAATGGTGTTGTCAAGGTAAAACAAAAGTATAAAAACAAATCAACTCTTGTATCGATAATGCATAACTATGCAATCAAGCACAAGTTTAATTTCGGAGCTAAGAGATCTGACAAATAGAGGTTTGATTTTTTTTGAGTTGTTCAATGTCAATTTTTGATATTATATTTTAGTGATACATCTAGAAATAGTGTGATACATTTTCCTAAATTACCTAGCATTGTTGTTTTCAGTTTTTATAAGTTAATGTTTGTGATAATTTTGTAAGCATAGATCTATATATTGTGTGTTGTAATTTGTAATTCATATAGTTATTTACTTACTGTGCATTGTGTTTTCTTGATAAAGTATAACAAAAGTTGAGATGCATATGATAGTTTTGTGAGTATAAAGACAATTAGTGAATTCTTTATTAGTTAATTCTTTATTTATTGCATTAGATTAGTAGTTCTGAGGCATACATATAGTCTATTTAGTTTGATTGTATTTGTTGTATCAGATTCATTACAGTATCCAATACATGTAAATCCCATGTGATACATTTGGTTGTATTATAATTCGATATCAATATATTCAATATATATGAAATCTGTAGCATACATGGAAAAATATGATTAATTTCAAAAATTTTGATTCATATTTAAAGAGTGTGACTTAGTGTAAAGTAGTGAGACACATATATACCTTATATGATACATTTAATAGTAGATTAATAGAGATTCAGATTTGTGATACATTTTTTTTTCTTTTAGTTATGTTTTGATGTGCAAATCTCCGAAATGTAGTTGGTTATTCAAGGCCTCATGTAGGCTTGGTTCTGATACTTTCATAGTAATATATTTCAATGATGAACATACCTATCCATTAAAACATAGAGCTTCTGATCAGCGGCATGTAACAATTGCTTTGGTAGCTAGAATAACAGCTCTAAAGTTGTTGAACCATAAAAGAATAATCACACCAAGTGACACTATTCTATAAAATGGGAATTTGTTTTGGACATAGATTACATGAAGGCATGGTGTGCTAAAGAACATAATTTAAAGATATTGAGAGTTAGACCAGCAGACAGATACAAGAAAATGCCTACCTACATATACATGTTGAATTTTATTTACCCCAATTCACATATAAGGATGCATAAGTCTCCCGATAATGTGCTCATATATATATTCATAGAACTACATCCATTTATTAGGGTATTTGAGTATTATAGCCTTGTTGTGGTAGTAGACGGTAGTCACATGAGTGGACTATCTAAGGGAACATTCGTTTCAGCTAGCAACTTGATGTAGCAGGTATTAGACGTAGTCATCTTCTATATTTTTCCTATAAAATGATGTTAAGTGTTATATAAATTAAACATATTGATTATTTGGTGTTATATATTAGGTCATATATTGTCTCTTGCATATGGGGTTATAGATTTTGAGAATAATTCTTCGTAGATATGGTTTTTCCAGCAATTTAAGTGTGTTTACGGTGAGTGCGATAATATGTGTGTTTTCTCTGATAGACATGAAAGCATAATCAAGGTTGTTAGTATAGTCTATCCATGTATACTATATTTTGTATGTGTTTGGTATCTTTGGAGTAATGTCTGCACGAATTATAAAAATAGAAAGGACAAGCTAACCAGCGAGTTTTTTGTCATGGCTAAATAGTAGAAGTTAAATAATTTTGATGATCTTATGTGTAAAGTGGAAAAAATTGACAATAGAGTAAATGAATATCTGGCAAATACTGGTTACATAAAGTGGTCACGAGTTCGTGCTTCAATAAATAGGGGAAGGATGATGACTTCCAACATTGCAGAATGTATCAACTCTCATCTTTTTGAGGCACATGAACTATCAATTTTAGATTTTCTTGGACAAGTCAGAATGTTATTTGGTGCTTGGAACCACAAAAATAGAGATATGTCTAGCTTTCTTGCTAAAAGCTTATTAGGAGGTAAGTTTCAACAAATTCTTGAATTGACTAAGGCAAAGTCATCACGTATGATGATAAATTATTTACTATTTATGTTACTGTCACAAAGTTGCTTTGCATTGTTTTGTATCTCTTTTGATACCATATGTATCATAATGATACACCTAGAAATCAAATGTATCATTAAGATACATCTGAAAAAATATGCCATAACTTGAATACTCAATCATTATACATAATTATTTTTTAACCTTTATCATTCCTATTTTATGATGATTAAAATAACTGTACATTAAAAAATATTTTTCAAGTTAAGGAATAAATGAACTACATCTATAATGTGTATGAAGAAGGAAGAAAATACATAGTTTGGTTGGATAATAGAATATGCAACTATGGTAGATTTTAGCTTAATGAGATACCATGTACATACGCTATTGCTATTTTGAAAAGCAAATGTGTAATACTGTTCTGATTAATACAAAAAAGAGACACTAGTCAAGATGTATGAAATGTTACTTTGTCCAATACCCGATAAATGAGATTGGCATGTGCCAACGGAAGTGTTGGAAGATGTATTTTTGCCTCCAAAATATAAAAGAACATCAGGAATACCTAAGAAACAAAGACAAAAGAAAAGTAGTAAAAAAATTTCATCAACCTCAAATTGTTGTGGAAAGTGTGAGCATGAAGGTCAAAAGAGACGCACTTGCAACTACTTTCTAAAGAAGATGTGATATTTTTCTTTGAAATGGAATCTGAATTATTTATTAAGTTCAATATTTTGAATTCAATAATTTGAGTTAAATTCTCAAAAATTTGTTTCATGAGATATTTTCTTTAAAGTGGAATCAGAAATGTTTATTAAGATCAATGTTTTTAATTCAATAAGTTTAGTTAATTTAGCAAAAATACGTTTCAAATAATTTTCTGCAATTGATATATATTAAAACATTTATGACTGTTATATGATTCATATTAAACGTTAATGAAAGTTACGTGATTCATATTAATAATGCATGTTTTAGTGTTAAGGCATTTTAACACATCTGAAATGTTAGTGATACATTTTCAACAAATTATTTGCAAATGATACATATTAAAACTTTTATGAATGTTATATGATTCATATTAAGCGTTCATGAAAGTTATGTGATACATATTAGTAATGCATGATTAAGTGTTAAGACATTTTAACACATCTGGTATGTTAGTGATACATTTTCATAGTTGAATAAAAGTGATACATAAGTGTGATACGGTTTAAACTCCTTAACTACTTTTTTAATAAAAATAATTTTGGGATTCAATAATTTGAGTTAATTTATCAAAAAAATATTTCAAATAATTTTCTATAATTGATACATATTAAAACATTTATGAATGTTATATGATTCATATTAAACGTTCATAAAAGTTACATGATTCATATTAATAATGCTTGTTTTCGTTTTGAAGACATTTTAACACATCTGGAATGTTAGTGATACATTTTTAATAAATTATTTTCAAGTGATACATATTAAAATATTTATGAATGTTATATGATTCATATTAAGCATTCATGAAAGTTATGTGATATATATTAATGATGTTTGATTCAATGTTGAGACATTTTAACACATCTGGTATGTCAGTGATACATTTTCATAGTTGAAAAAAGTGATACATAAGTGTGATATGGTTTAAACCCCTTAACTAATTTTTTTAAAAAATAATATAATTTTGTTTCATGTTACATATAACAAATCTGTAGTTTATGAATCAGCTATATATGTATTCCACTAAGGTTTCATTCACAATGTAGTCAATATGAATCAAACATATGTATCAAACACATAATAAACAATGACAAACACAGTCATAACACAAAGATAGAATAATATGATTGAACAAGATGGGAATGCTTCATTTCATAAGCTAAAATGTCATGATATTAACCACAAAAATACTGAATACTTAAAACATAAAACTAGTAGTCTTGAAATATCCAAAAAAAAACATAAAATATAATAAACGATTATCATTTTGTAAAACAACAAATACTAGACAACTACAACTCGAAATCTATCATTTTTGTATCCTCGAATAGAATAAAGGTGTGTTTAGGCCTAGGTGGATCCTGATTGTCACTAATGTATTCATTAGATGCCTTGTTCACTCCATAGTCCCATAAAAATAACGTGTATCTAGTACGATGCAGTTCTGAATCAAACTATGAAGAAGGTATTTGATGTCCATCACTTAAAAATTCAGCATTTGCCACAACAAACAATCGACAATCCCAAAATATATCAGCAGATAGTTTAGGAGTTTTCGTTATCACTTATACAAAAACCATATATTTAAAAAAATAAATGATATGTACACCTGATGCTTGATATTTGTACAATACCATCAAAAAATTGAATATCAAATGTATGTTGGTCCGTCTTTTCTTTGTATGCTTCTAGTAGTGACCAGTTCGTACTTTTTTTCTTCGCAAAAAACTTTGATATTGACAAGTAAATTGACAATATTTCAGCACGCTCTTTTATCTCGACTGCATGACCTATATGACCTTTCAAGGAGTCATACACACGAATACATCTTTCCTTGAGCACTATGACTTCAACACCCAGTCAAACAATCCTTGATAATTTATTGGCACGTACACCTTATTAACCAAATATCATGGAAGACCTATTGTAATTCATAGACCTTTAATAATTTCACAAATGGATCTCTCTACCGAAGCAAATTTCATTGAACAAATATTTTTTTCCTGAGATCTTAGATCAATCTCTGATTGCGTTTGATGATAATGAGTGTATATGTCATGTATGTAGTTCTTGAACATGCAATTAGTAGTGGTATATCTATATTCATTGGTGGTGTCTAATTTTACTTTCTTGCGAAGATAGTAGAACACCACATTGATGTGCAGTATTGGAAGATTAAAATATATAAGAACATTTAATTCATATATGTCATACATAATGCAAGCGTAAATCAGTTGATACATATGAATTTATAAAAATAGTGTGACTGAAAAATAATAAAAGTATGACTGCATGTAGAATATTTATATATATGTATCAACTACTATGTATGTGGTCAATAAATATGGTAGAAAGTACATAAATAATGATATGTGTAACAAAATCTATATACACAATACACTACCAGAAAATAAGAAATATAAATTTGTGTTTATTTCATAAAAAAAATTCAGTTAGGTGCTACATATATTTGTTTGAGGCATACCCCATCATTCCAACATGTATTTGATTATGACATGTTGTTAAACCAACATGTATTTGATTGTGACATGTTGTAAAACCAACTTTTTTCACCGGATGTGCAATAACAAAATCAAGCTTCATTTTTAGGTTAGCTTATTTGGTCATGTAGTGCTCATCCTTCTCTTTTCGATAAGCAGATTATGATTTCACTCATCATTGAGAATAATAAATGTATATGATATTTTAAAAGGTGATTCATCAATCTTACCTACTAGCATGAGTTTTATATGGTCCAGCTGACATCCAAAGAGAGAACTTAGAGAACAACTCTTCAGTATATGGTCCATAAATATTGTGACCTTCAAACGGGTAGTTCAACTTCTTGCAAGACTGGATGACTACTTTATCTTATGACCCAAAATCAAAAACATTGATATATGGTGACTAATAAAGTTTTGAATGTTGCCTATTTTTTTAGGCGATTTTCTTGAAGACATCTGAAAGATTTGTCTTGCACACAGGGACCTGAGACATAGCTGCAATAGCACTGTTACTAATACAAGACTGACTATCAGTATTGCCTTGCGGATTTCATATGTCATACCTCCAATAGCACTGTCAGTGATGAATAATTAGCTATCAATGATCCCTTTTAAATAGTCTACAGACAATGATGCAACAGCCAAGGCAATTGCTTTATCTTAATCTTCAATTGTATTATGTAGGTCTTCTTCAGCCTCCTATTTGACGTATGTAAATAGTGAACTTTATGTGAGATTGAAGTTTTTATTGTAATTGATTAAATTATCTATATGTATCAGAAATATACATGTGGAACCATATGTATCATTATGTTATATCTGGAAAACTTACTGAACAGATTTCCAACTTTTGATACTGGAAACTTTGATCAGTTTAAAATTTGTTATTGAAAAGCTAGTATGCCACATAGAAATTTAAATTAAGTGTGTGACCATTACAATGAACAATTTCAACACCCCAAATAAAATAAATAAACTATGTAAGTAACTAGAAACAATCTCCGGTATAAGTAAATCGATACTACCTTTAGGCGTCCGTCCTTAGTCTATCATCTATTTCTGCAGATGTATTATACATCTCTTCTTCTTGCACCTTGTCTGTATATGCACTATTAGCCTCCTCTTTGACATATGTAAAAGTGAACTGTGTGTGAGATTGAATTTTTTATAGGAGGTGATTAAAATATCTATATGTATCAGATTGATACATGTAGAATCATATGTATCAAAATGATACATCTAGAAAACATAATGAACACATATCCAACTTTTGCTAATGTAATCTTGGACCTTCTTAAGATTAGTTTAAAATTTGTCACTGAAGAGTTATTATGACACATAAAAATTTAAAATTTGTTTGTGAATATTACAATGAATAATTTCAACACGCCAAATAATGATAATTAAACGATATGAGCAATTAGAAACAATCTCTGATATAAGTAAATCCATATTACCTTTAGGCGCCCATCCCTTAACACTTTATCTATTTTTGCAGCTGTATTATACATCTCTTCTTCTTGCACCTTGTTTATATCCCACTATCAGACTCTTACTTGACATATGTCAATGATGATCTTTGAGTGAAATTAAATTGTGGACATGTTTTCGTTTAGCTTTCAATATGTATAATTATGATACACCTGCAATCTTATGTATCAAATTGATATATCTTGAAGTCATAATCAGACCATATCCAACATTTGTAACTAGAATCCTAGATATACGAAAAATCTAACATTTGTTTCCAAGATCATACTCCAAATTGACATTTTTAAATAATGAACTGCGTGTAAAATTAATTTTTGGATAGATTTTGATTAAACTTTCTATATGTATCAAAATGATACATCTGCATCAGTACACATCCAACATTTGTTACTGAAGTGTTATAGAATTATATTAATAGTTTCTATACTTCAAATAATGATAAATAAATTATTTAAGGCTAATAGTTTGAGCAAGTAGAAACAATCGATCATACAATTAAGTCAATTTAATTGACAATCAAATGTGTTATTCCTTTTACCTTTACGTGCTCGTCAGCTCCTCCTTCATTTCCACCTACTTTAGATGATTGTCGACATCCTATACAACATTGTCACTTTTAGCGTCTGTCTTGTGCTCATTATGAGATTGAGGAGGATCCCCTTCTCTATCCGAGATATTTTTTCACTTACATGCACTAGAGAATGAGCAATCTAGATTTTAAAAAATTAGAACTATACGATAATATTGTGATATTAATGATAAATTTTGAATACATTGTCATATGAAGTAAAAAGTTCTTTCACAATTCTTGTATAATGGTCTATCATCAACATTTGAAGCTCATTGAATTTCATGTCAACCTACCTTGTGAATAACGATTAGTCATTGGATATACCTTATGATTGACTTGAGGTGTCAAATTACATATGGTTAATGTTTATTTACTTTGACAATGCAATCATGCAGATATATATGTATCATATTGAAATATGTATTATAATTAACATAACATACCAATATATGAATTAAATTGATACATATTCATGAAATTACTTTTATTTCTGAATAAATATTCATAAACTTATAACATTATACATCTAATAGCTGAAGATTAATTTTTTCAAAAAAGAAAATTTATACTTACATAATTTTTAACATAGGACCTTATGTCGTCCAAGTCTGACATGGAAAGTGATTGGTTTTCTTACAGCAGCAGGTGCATTGGGTGCATTCCTCTTCTCAACAGTATGCACAACTGTGTCTTTTTTTTTTAAGAAAACATGAGGCTCTGAATGAGCTCTTGATGAACCTGACAAATGTCTCTCTTTGGACAATGAAGTTGACTATTTTTATGTCTTTGCTACACGTGAACTCACTTTTTTTTTAATCCTCGTCAATTTTTTGTTTCTTTGTAGGAGGGTGTGAAGATGGACCAGAATCAATCATCATCATTTTAAGTAGGTCTGAATTTGGTGGAGTATCAAAATCATCAAATTCATGTAGAATTTTAGTCGGAGAAGTCCTTTCAGATCCTTGTTGTACAGATGCAGTTTGTGCTACATTTGTACCATGATCTGTTGGACCAAATTTAAGAGGGTTGGGCAAATCAAGTTGGTTCAATTCCTGTGGTGATGGGGATAAATTCCTATATACAAACTGAAATAAAAATAACACAAAATATACAAGAAAATCAAGTTATATTTACTTAAAAATTAACAATAGATATACAAAAGTATGACTGAAAAAAATAATGCCTTACTAAACATGTCCTCCATCAAATCCTCATATCTTGGCTTTGGTTTAACCACTTTCCAGTTGATCATCCTTGGGATTAAATTATTCTCATGAACGGCTATTGATTCATCAACTTCGGAACAATATTCATACCACTAAATTTGAAGAGCGTATGGCATGTCATTCAAATAATAATGTTGTTGTACCTTATTCATAGATTTACTAAATGAAGTCATCAGTATTGCAAATGCTAATTTACCCCATAAAAATTGACTATAACTTCCGTTCTCAACTATGTGAAAGTCTCGAGCAGGGATATTGGCTTTATCTAGTTGTAAGAACACAAATGTGTGAATAAAGTACAAAATCCCAATCTTTACAACATCTTCAAGATTTCTTCCTCACTTTTTATTCAAAATATAGTTGACTAACTCACTTTTTTAGACATTTTGTTGTGGATTTCAAAAAATATATTTTTTGTAATCTACACGGTGGAAGGTCAGAATAGCTGACATCATCTTTATTCTTAATGCATTTCAACTCGGTAACAATGGCAAACTCATACAATGAAAAAAATGAAGAGATTGACCAATATCCTTAAATGATCCTGATAAGGGTGTTGAACCACTAAGGTCTTCAAACACCTTGCTATCGATCCTTGAAGAACCTCTAAGGTCTTCAAACACCTTGCTATCGATCCTTGAAGTTACAATTAGGAAGGTCCAGAAATGAACCAAAATAGGTGCTTCAGAAGATTCTGATTCCTTCATCCTTCAAAACTTCTTTAAGCTTATCTACTACATTGAGGTTGTGTGCACTACCATACTTTAAGTTGTGGGCAGGTCATTTTTTACAACCAAATTAAAATTTTACCAACAACAAATATTGACAATAACATAAATTAAATGATGATTCATATGTCAAATATATCACCTATTTATAAATGAAGACAACAATAAAATAGTATAGAAAATATCAATAGTCTGATCCTCAATGTATCACTCTTACATTGTAAAGCAATATGTATCACCAATAATATAACAACAAATGTATCACTCATACAGTGTGAACAAAATGTATCACCAATTCGTTAATATAACAACCGTATCTACTATATGAATCCCCATTATACCCATATAATGATAACATTAAAATGTATCAATAACTTAATAATTTTATGTGTCTCAAGCGATTTTTTTAAAAAAAAATTATGTCAAATTATATATATCACGGATGATATTAATATCTTATTCAATGGAGAATTAAGGATATGCTCTATTTCCTCCAGATCTTCCGATTGCATGTCTGATTCTTAATTTTTGGCAGCAAAATATTCTCTAATATTCTTCATTTTTTCAGGATCATTGCGGTTCTTTGACCTATTTTTACCAAAACCTTCCTCTGTGTAATCAAAGTTACCCAAAGTAAAACCCATAACTTCATGACTTGCAGGAACACCATTTTGAGTTTCGATTTGGGAAATCCCCAAACTAAATGAGGGTGAATCTTCATTATCCATTGAATATCAAACAAATTAACACAAAATAAATTAAAGCATATATGAATATGGATTTATCTTGTTAAAAACTAACTTAAAATCCACTTAAATAAATAACTCACCTCTTTGAAATAACTGAAATTTTAAAATTTAAGAAAGTAAATTAACGGTTCTAAGAAGTTGAAATAATGGACAAGGAATTTATCTCAACTGCTGATAATTTGGGAGAGATTTTAGGGGAGAAAATCATGGAAAAAATTATTACATGCGTTAATAGCGGAGAAAACATCGGATGGTGTGGTTTCTACATATGTATCAAGAGTAAAAGTTAAATCTGGGATTTTAAAAAAAAAAAAAAGGTAAGGGATATTGGGTAATATAGTCTCCTAATTCTATGGTTTTGTGTAAATTATCCTAATTTCTAACCCGTAATCTTTAACCAATTACACCCACATGCTGCAACGCCTATATTTTTTAGATTCAATTTCTTTTCCACTAAAATAATTTAATAATACAAACTAATTCTACATCTTAGCAATTGATATGTACACACAAAGATTAGAGCACTAATAGAAGTTACCTAAGCACTCGTCAGCTGTAGTTTTCTCCTCTTCAAAGTGTTCGATTACCGCAACAGCGTTTGAGATATGACTCAGATAGAGTACTGAATAGGGTGTATTAGCAATATTGGGATTAGTAGTGTTAGGATTAGTAATACTGGGAATAATATTTGAAACATCCTAGGAAATAGGACCCTTGAAAGTTTCCAAAGTTTAGACCCTTTTTGGCTTAATACGACTCAAAAGAGTCACTCGTACCCTTGGTTACGAGTCGTAGGGTGCCTAGATGGTCCAATCGTACCCTAGGTAGTATGGTAGGCTTATATACTGCCCTATACATGACTCATATTGGTAAGAGTCATATAAGAGCTTATGAATGGTATAGAACAAGTTGTATGGTGCATATGTGTATTGTCTAGTGTAATTTGTCCACTATACGATTATTGGGTACGATTGAGGTTACCACTCGTATCCTTAGGTACAATTTAGGGAGTTTAAATCATATAGAAACCAGTAGGTAATATCATTTCAAGGTTAGATACGAGTTAGGGTCTCACTCGTACCCTTGGCTACGGATCATAAGGTGAGGCGTACCCCTGGATGTGAATTATTTTAATTTTTAAGTCAAGGGTAGTTTGGAAATTTCCTACTCCTAAACACTTATGTCCTCACATTATATAAACCTATATATCCTTCCATAAGACGTGATAAAGTATTAAAACACATCAAATACTCTCTCAAACACTCTCTTGGAAGATTGGAGTCTAGGGTTTCACAAGTGCTCTTCAAAGCTAATAGGTCGAGATTTCTTTTGTGAATCTTCCTGTATAAGGCATGTATTCCTTCCCTTATTATTAACTCTAAATAAATGTATGTTTTATTGTATTTTAACGTTGGTTTATGAATCATGAATGGTGGGTTTTGAAATATTGTTGAGGGTCTTTATGCATATAGTTTAGTATTGGTTTAAACTATGTTTATACATGTTTTTGGCAATGGTTTTCATATGTGGTTAGTTGTTGGTTATGGTTTAACTAATGGGTCTTTATTAACACTAATTCTAATGATTTACACATTGGTTTTGGTTTTGGTAAAGGTGTGCCCTCAACATGTTCGATAAAATGCCTCAAAGAACGCTTTACTCTATTGTTGAACTTGCATTGGAACTCTTGCATGGTTTGGTTTGGTAATGGAATTCTAAACGGTTTTGGATGGTTTTTCATGTTTTAAATGGTTTAAATGATATAAACACTTTAAATATTTGGCATGGTATTAAATGGTTTGGAATGGTTTAAAGGTTAAGGTTTTAGTGGTCATGGTTGGTCTATTTTGAAAACCTTACAGGATACATGGAAATGCTTGGCTATGGATAATGCTTGAAAATATGGTAGTGTGATAATACCACTATTTTGTTGAATAGTCTTGCTTGATAAATGGATAATTGGATTGTTTGTTAATTGTTTAAATTGGGCATTAATGGCGGAAGTATAAGGTAATACATGAAAGGTGGCAGTGTCGGGTGGGACAAAAACCTAAAACTCATATTTACCAATATGAGGGGTCTTTGATAGCCACGTGCGAGTGTCCCATATATATTAGAGGGATGTACTAGTTATCCCAGGGATATTGCCTGGTCGTGTGGCTACACACACTGAGACTTTTTCAGTAGGGGGAACTGAACCCATATGGCCCATGGGTGGTAGAATGGTTAAGCTACATAACTCAGAAAAAGGTTTTAATGGTATGCTAAACCCGGTTCCCTTTCCCGACACTTATATATACATATGGTTGTATGTATATAGATGGTTTTTACTTGGTTTTGTAAATGTCATTTTTTTATCCCTATCCTTAGTGCATGCTAGTGCTCACCCACTAACCCGTCTACTGGCGGCTGTCTACCCATGCTATACAGGAACCGGCCTTTCCATTCCTCTTACTTAGTGATCGAATTTGGGGACAGTCGATATTGGATTGAAGTAGTGATCTTCCATAGTTTGGAAGGCATTTATTTCATTTCATGACTTACTTTACATATTCCTCGTCTTTCATAGACTTTGATTTTTTTGGTTATGGTTGGGCATGTCCCGAATGAATACTTTTTGGTTGGTTTAAAGGCTTTGTATGGACAACTGTGAACTTGGGTGTGGTATGTACTAGTTTCATTATATATATATATATATATATATATATACACACACACACACATTGGCTTATTATCATGGTATTGGTCTATGGCTTCCGCATTGGTTTGGTTGGCTATTAGGTGGTTGACTTGATCGGGTTGGTCTTAGTTATAGACTTATCCCAGAGTCTCCCTATGACACGTTATCTTGTTATATGTTCGGACTAGCTGGCTCAAGATATGCTAATAGTGGTTGGATTGGGTAACGAGGGTGGTCCTCGGCCCTTGTTGGGCTTGGGATTGCCCATTACGACAAGGCCCTGGTTCGAGATGCGTCAATAATGCTAGGATTATTTTTTATGTCGTGTTTGGTTGATGTATTAAAAACAATATGTATTGTCATATTTTTAAGATGATATTGTTTGTTTACAAAAATACCCCCAATATTCTATAAGTTTGTATATTTTTTGTGCAAATCTTTATTATTCTTTAAAAAAAAAATCAACAATATAACTAATAATTTACTTTGAAATTTCAAGATTTAATCATGCACCTGCAGGAATTGATTTTTTTGGTAATATTTTCTTTATTTATTCATCATTTGTTTGTTCTTCTCAGCTTATCGTGTGCTTAAGTTGGTGGGAGGGACCTGTAACATTTGAATGAGACAGTGAAATTATTATTAACATAAAATTGTGTTCCGTAGAGTGTTAAAACTAATCAAAAGACAAATATTTTTTATTTGTGATATATTCTATTTACAAAATTAAAGCTGGTATGCAAATAGCCAAACATGCAATATGTTTTTGAGTCTTTACCGATTTAATAAAACATAAGTATTTTTTTAAGGTAATTGAGTAGGCTTGTTTATGACTAAAACTATTTGGATGAAAAATTATCATCTTGATAAATTGAAAAGATATCACTCATAATGAATAAATTGAAAAAAATAGAAAATATTGAAGGGGTTGTTTGGTTAAAAAACAAGTTATGCTGGGATTAGTTATGTTGGAATTAGTTATATTGGAAATATTGTTCTGAAATTAGTTATCCTAGTTTTATTTTTTAATGGTTGTGGTACTAAAAATAATATGCATTGCATTCTTTCTAAGAATATATTGTTTTTTATAAAATACCCTTCACCTTATTTAATTACACCGTAACTTTTGATTGCAATTTTAAATTACCCTAACCACAGAAGTAGTAGTATATGAAATTTAGTAGTAGTATATATTTTTCAAATTTATGTGTACTAACTTGCTTGTTATTTAGTACCAAGTAGTCTACGTGCATGCATATGAAAAGTATATTAAAAATAATTCCAGCTAAGAACTCCACTGGTTTAAAACTAATTAAATCATGAAAACATTCATATATGCATAGCCAACAGGATTAGAATATTTTGTTTGGTATCAAATACATTTAAACAAATTTGTGTGTGCACGAAAAGCGATAATTAAAGAGTTTGGAGGGTAATTTTATCATTTTAAGACTTTATATCTAGGTAAATTATGTTGGAATTATTTATTCCACCTAAAGAATGGAATAACTATCTCTGTACTATTTGTTAGTCCCGGATAAGTTATTCTGAACTTGACAACCATACAAGGCATCAAAATTTTATCCTGAGACTATTATTTTACCCCGGAACTATTTGTATAGTACTTACACCAGACGACTCCTAATGGATTTGAGGGCATTTTTGTCTTTACTCATATTTATTCCATGTATTAAAACTCATGTATTACTATACCATCAAATGAGATGTATTAGTTATACACCTTATAATATCATGTAGGGTGTATAACTAATATATGTATTAGTTATACATTACTTCAAAATTGCTACCAAATAAAGTATTAAAATAATATCACACTTAGGAGCCGTTTGGTGGGGGGTTATTTTTCTAATCCATGTATTAAAATGTGGGATAAATTAATATAATGCTCGGTAGCAAATAAGGAGCAATGTATAACTAATACATGGATTAGCTATACACATGGTATTCTAGGGTGCATAACTAATACTCCTAATTTGGTGGAATTAATAATCCATGGATAAATAGTAAAAAGACAAAAATGCCCTCAAATTCTTTTAAATATTTTCAAAATCTTTTTAAATTTAGTCAATGTGAGTTATTTCTTTTCAATTTTCAATATGATAATATCCCTCCAAATAATTTTAATCATAAAAATAATTACTCCATTAACTTAAAAAATACTTACTGGTCAAAGCCCGAAAATAAATTGCATGGTTGCGTAAAGCTATAATTTTATAAATAGAATATATCACAAATGAAAATAATCTTTTTGCTTAGATTTAACACTTTACGGAACACAATTTTATGTTAACAACGATTCAATTGTCTCATTCAAAAGTTACACGTACCCTCCTCCAACTTAGAACACCACAAAGTGCGAACAATAAACAAATGATGAACAAATAAAGAAAAGATAACCAACACAAATTCTTGAAAGTGAATGATTAAATCTTAAAATTCCAAAGTAAGTTATTACTATAGTTATATTATTTTTTTTTATTTTTTAAAAAAGAATAATAAAGCTTTGCAAAGTAAATATGCAAAGATATTATGTCGATGGTATTTTTGTAAACAAATAATATTTTTTAAAAATATAACAATACATATTATTTTCAACACATTAAACCAAACACTGCATAAAATATAATCTCAGTTTTACTAATCCCAGTATTAGTAATGTCAGCACTACTAATCTCAGTATTACTAATACACCATATCTATTATCTTATATACTCTACCAAACCACACCTTAATTCATGTATTATTTTTCTAATACAACCTACCAAACGACTCCTATTTAATTTAGGTTATTCTTACGCATGGGACAAATAGTTAGGATATTAAATAAATTATGGTCTTGACTCATCAATCGGTTTTTTTTTATTAACAAGAAATTTATTCATTACTTAATATGCATCATACATAGTACAGAGCTGCGGAGATGATCCTATTGGGTCATCGACTAAGTCACTAGTAATATAAACACACATAGTACTAGTTGTACAAATATTACACACATTACTAGCTACTGGCACTTCATGCTACCTTACAAAACATGTTTTCTTAGTCTCCATCATATTATTATTAGAGTTAATATCCATGTTAGCAAAAGAAGTTTCCTCTTTGTCTGCTGCAATGATCTTGCGAACAAATAATGGTGGAACTGCCCATTCCTCCAAAAACTGAGGTACTTGCCTTTTTCTACCTTCTTTAGCTAAAACATATGTAGCTCTATTAGACCTCCTATCTTTATGGCATATCAATGTGATCCCCAACTCTTGTCGAAGATCCCTGGACATAATGATAAGGTTGTTGTTACTATATGCGCCTTCGCTAAAGGTTGATGCCAAAGTTTTGGAGTCAGTGCCTATTAAAAAGTTATAACATTTTAATTTCTTTGCTATGTTAAGACTCAAGTATAGGGCTACTTGATACAAAATCAAACCAACAACACCAAGAGCTTCAAGTAGGCTCGGATTTCAGTCCAACACACAAGAACAACAAGTTTAAGTTTCGGTTTTTCAGCCCACAACACAAGAACAACGAGATAGATAACAATGCTAGTGAATCGAAAAGAGCCCCACACGGCTTCACTAGACTTTAAGATACAAAGTCAACAACAACAACAAGATAAAGAAAGATAGATAACTTGACATATAACATTCAAGAAACTAAGAACCCTAACATCAAGAGAGGACCCTAAGTCTAATGAATATAAACACCAAGTTCTTACGAGGACCAAGAGGCACTCAACGACCTCAAAACCCTTGTTTCTAGCCAAAGAGACAACACAAGTATCCCTCTACTTGTGAGATAATAGGGGCGGCTTCTATGAGTGGAAGTGAGAGGAAAGGTTTAGTGTTTTAGGTTACAAAAATCAGCATTCAAAAACTGAGGAATAACTCTCTAACATGTCCTATTTATACTACAAACAAAAGGGGTAAAATGACCCATCCGCCCTTGCTTCTTGTGCCAACCTTGGAGAGTAGTTTATTACACATTAGGACCTCTCTTCACACATAAAAACGTTTAGGTCCTTGGTTGGTTCAATCACCAACTCACACACGGCCATTTGCATGAACAAAGCTTGGAGTTTTTGTAATTCCCGAGCTTGGCTTCGTGTGAAAGGCCGTGTACCTGTGGAGGCTGCCCTAACCGTATCATCCTCTCCATCTTGAGAGGAATTTGACCTCAAATTCAGCATTTGGTCATCTTCAACCGCATCCACGAGGGAGAGATCACCAACGTTGAAAGTGTTGTGCACTTGATATTCCGGTGGAAGGTCAATCTTGTAGGCGTTGTCATTGATTCTCTCAAGTACTTGGAAAGGACCATCACCCCTTGGCAGCAATTTGGAATTCCTTTGAGCTGTAAACCGATCCTTTCGAAGATGCACCCACACCCAATCTCCGGGTTCAAGCACAAGCCTTCTTCTCCCTTTGTTTACCCTTTTTGCAATCTCTTGGTTCTTCTTTTCAAGCTTGATCTGCACCGTCTCATGCATTTTCTTCATTGCCTCGGCTCTTTTATTTCCATCTAAGCTGGTCATGAGATCACTAGACAAAGGAGTGAGATCTAAAGGGGTAAGGGGATTCAGGCCGTAAACACATTCAAAGGGAGTCATTCCCGTGCTCGAATGTATTACCCGGTTGTATGCAAATTCCACCAAGGGTAGGTGATCTTCCCATGAAGTCAGTTTACCTTTAACCATAGAACGTAGCATAGACCCCAAGGTTCTATTTACTACCTCTGTTTGGCCATCGGTTTGTGGGTGACAAGACGTGGAGAAAAGTAACTTCGTTCCAAGCCTACCCCACATGGACTTCCAAAAGAGACTTAGGAACTTGGAGTCCCTATCGCTCACAATAGTCCTCGGTACCCCGTGAAGCTTTACAACATGTGCAACAAATAATGAAGCTACACTACGAGCATCCTCGGTTTTAGCACATGGAATAAAATGAGCCATTTTAGAGAATCTATCAACAATAACAAAAATGCTATCTCGGCCCTTTCTAGTCCTTGGCAGCCCCAAAACAAAATCCATCGAAATGTCCAACCAAGGCCTAAGGGTAGTAGGGAGTAGGGTGTATAATCCTTGAGGTAGGAGATGAGATTTCGCACTCCGGCAGGCCACGCATTGACTACAAATTTTAGTGACGTCTTTGCGCATTTTGGGCCAATAGAAGTTCTCCTCTAAGATTCCGAGGGTCTTGTCTACCCCAAAGTGACCCATGAGGCCTCCGTCATGGGCCTCCCTCACAAATAATTCCCTCCAAGAACTAGAAGGAACACACAACCTCCTCTCCTTGAACAAATACCCATCGAACCGAGAGTAGGAGGAATGGTCATTCTCCTTAAGCCAACGGTCCCTTCCCCACTCTTCGCATTCCCTAAAAATAGGAGCAAAGGTAGGATCCTCGGGATACAACAACCGCAAGCTCTCAAAACCCATCAATTTCGAAGACAAGGTAGCAACAAGCACATGCTTCCTAGACAAGGCATCGGCAACAACATTTTCCTTTCCCCTTTTGTAATGAATTACATAAGGGAAAGTCTCGATGAACTCAATCCACTTAGCATGGCGCCTATTCAACTTGTCTTGGCTCTTAAGGTGTTTCAACGACTCATGATCCGTTCGTATCACAAACTCCTTAGGCCACAAATAATGTTGCCAATTTCCCAAGGCTCTAACAAGGGCGTACAAGTCCAAATCATAAGTTGAGTAATTAAGAGTTGCCCCTTTGAGCTTTTCACTGAAATAAGCAACGGGCTTACCTTCTTGCATCAAAACAGCCCCGATGCCAACCTTACTAGCATCACACTCTACTTCAAACATCTTATCAAAATCGGGCAATTGCAATAAAGGCGCCGAGATGAGCGTAGCTTTCAAGGCCTCAAAAGCCCTAGCCTGCTCATCACCCCATTTAAAGGGTCCATCCTTTCTAATTGCCTCGGTCAAGGGGGCTGCTATGGAACTAAATCACCGGGTTGCATGCAAATTTGGTGATAGCCGCTCCTAAGGTCCACTTTAGAAAACAAACAAGATCCGTGGAGCTCATCTAACATATCATCTAGTCTAGGGATTGGATGACGATACCTTATTGTGATTTTGTTGATGGCTCTACAATCGACGCACATGCGCCAAGTTCCGTCCTTCTTTGGTACCAAAAGTACCGGAACAGCACACGGACTCATGCTTTCCTTGATGTATCCCTTGTTAAGAAGCTCCTCAACTTGTTTTTCAAGCTCCTTAGTGTCCATGGGATTGCTCCTATAGGCCGGTTTGTTTGGAAGTTGTGAACCCGGCACCAAATAAATTTGGTGCTCAATTCCCCGAAGTGGGGGCAATCCTTGCGGAAGTTCTTGAGGAAATACATCTTCATACTCCTGCAACACACAAGAAATCAAAGGGGAAATGGAAGAATTAGTGGGGTTAGTATTAAAACAATGGGCCAAAAGTAACATCGGCTTGTTTTCATCATGGTCCACGAAGAGTTCTTTCCTCCTAGCCAACATCACTACGTTTTCCATCTCCCTTGTCGTTGGGACAGCCTCGGATGTCCCTACTTCCTCACCTACGGCATCCCCCCCTTTTCTCCCTTTCTGGATTTCTTCCCCTTTCCCTTTAACTCTCTCATCTTTTGATGCCACTCATTTACTTGGGAGGGTGAAAGAGGGTGAAGTGTGACCTTTCGGCCATCCTTCTCAAGCGTATACCGGTTGGACCTCCCATCGTGTTTAGTAGACCGATCATATTGCCATGGTCTACCTAACAACAAGTGACATGCTTGCATTGGGATCACGTCACAAAGCACTTCATCGTGGTAGTTTCCCACCTTAAACCGAATCACACATTGCCTTGTGACCTTTAATTCACCACAATCGTTCAACCATTGTAGCTTGTAAGGACTAGTGTGTAGTATAGTTGGTAACTTCAAGAAATTTACCATAGCATGGCTCGCAACATTTGTACAACTACCACTATCAATCACAAAGGTGCACACGCTCCCCTTTACAAGACACTTAGTATGGAATAGATTTTCCCTTTGACTCGGGTCATCCATCGCCTTACTAATCATGACACGTCTAACCACAAAGTTTGGAACCACACACTCCCCTTCTTGTGGATAGACATCTTCACTACCATCTAATTCATCATCATTCGGCCCATTTTCAGCTCCCTCTCCATCTTGAGGCTCGGCCTCATCCTCCCCCCTTTCGGAAACCACCTCCTCACCAAAGTAGTACACTTTCCCTTCTCGTAGGATCACATTGCGCCGGTTCGGACATTCATTGGCCTTATGCCCCCAACCTTGGCACTTGAAGCATTGGAACCCCTTTGGGTTGGGATATTTGTGAGCCTCCGATTTCGGAGGGAACTTAGGGACTGTTTTGGACTCGGGCAGCTTCGTAGGGGCGGGTTGGTCCTTGTTTTTGGGCCAACCCGAGGGGGTTTATACCCTTGCCTTGAAGGCTGATCTCTCCTTAAGTTCCCTTTCAATCTCTAGGGCCGCTTGGAATATACCGTCAATGGTTTCAAACCGGTGAAGGGTCAAATGAGTGGCGATCTCTTTGTTCAACCCACACTTGAACCGGATGATGTCGTGACTGATTTGCTCCCCACGATGATCAAGTTTCAACATGAGTTGTTGGAAATCGTCAAAATAGGCCATCACACTCTTGCCTCCTTGCCGCAAGCCATATAATCTAGCGAGCAACTCATGACGATATCTCTCGGGAAGGTATCGTTGTCTCATCAAATACCTCAACCGATACCAAGGTGGTGGCTTCCCATCCACTAATTCATTACCAAATCGTTTAACATACTCCCACCAAGTGTTAGCATAGCCCTCGAAGTGAGCTATAGCGTAGCAACTCTTCTTTTCTTCCGAGATGTCATTAACTTGGAAAACTTTGTCACAAGCCGATTCCCAAGTTAAATAGGTCTCGGGGTCACTTTCACCCTTAAAGATGGGTAGGCTCAACTTGATGGTGTTGATGCCTACATCTCTCTCTTGGTGTCGGTTTCCCCTATCTCCATACCCCCGGTATCTTCTAGGTTCTCCTCGACCCCCTCTTAACTCCTCCTCCCTCATATAAGCATCATCAAAGGCTCCATCTCCTTCATACTCCTCTCCACCGTATCCTTCAAAGTGGGCTGGCCGGCCTTGGCCGTTTTGATTCGGAGGATTTGGAATTTGCGATCTTTGGGTTAATGGAGCTTGGAATGGAGGGTTCGGATTTAGTGGAGGTACTTGGCGTCCAAATCCCTCTTGTGGAATTGGAGGGGCTTGGAAATGTAGTGGTCTAGTGGAGTCTCGGTTTGGAGGAAAATAGGTAGTTTGGCTTGCGGTATTTAGTGGAGCTTGGGGTGCATTTAGCATTTGGTGGACTGTTTCGGGGGTGATGGTTGCGGAGGAGGTCCTATCATGACCATTGGTAGATACATGTAGAGGAGTAGAAGGACGAGAGTTCCTTTGACTCTCCACTTGTTCTAATCTCCCACTAATAGTCGACACTTCCCCCTTTATTGCTGCCAAGTCCCCTCTCACGGCCCCAAATTCCGAATTCAACCTTTCAAGTGTCCGGGTAACGGCCTCAAGAGTGACCCTCATAGAATCAAGGGCATTAGTATCCATATTATGAGACGTAGCTCCTTCCATTGTCAAGGTATTATCCGCTTTAGTTCACCCCAAGTTCGTGTTCCACAAGTGTTGTATAATTGGCTAGTAACCGTGAGATTTTTAAGGTATGAGTAAGCTCTTATCCGGAATGGATTCTTGTTTGAAGACTCAAAGAATTCTTGCCGGACTAGAGTCAAAAATCAGCAATTCGTTCAAACGAATAAAAGCACTCAAATAATCGTTGACACGAACAAACGGTTCAAGGAACTAGTTGACAACCTAGTAGGAAGGTACTAGTTTGTTAATTAGTTCTAGCACCAAGTAAGGGAAACCAAGGATCAACAATTAGCAACCAAAGAATATCCTAAGTTGAGCTTATAGCGACGTGGCAGCATGCAATGGTCCCACACGTTCTTCTTCTCTCTTTTTTTTTTTTTTGTTTTGTGTTAATATTCACACAACTTGTTATAGTTTGCAAAGTGTTTTGGTGGGAAAAATAAAAATCTTGTAGTATTTCACCCTTTTCAAACTCAAGAAAGTGGGGTTTGGTTGACTAATCCCACAAAACAAGGCTCCTTGAATTAGGGAAAAGTGATTGACAAGACTAAAAGGTGATGGGTGCAAGTCTTTCACAACAACTTTATAGCTTGTCTTACCACTTGAGCACACAACAAGATGAACAAGGTGAACAAGTTCAAAAGATGAACACCTCAACAAACTTCATCAACTTCTTTAGCACATAAACACACAACCACCGATTTTTCTTTTTTTTTTTTTTTTGGTTATCAACAACATACAACTTTCGGCCACTTCAAGTCACTACACAATGTTCAAGTTTTCAAGCTCAACTTTTGGATCTAGACACTTTAGTGTAGGTGAGAAAGAAACCAACACTAGAAACTCACTAAACAAGCAAAATAACACCTAGATCTAAACATACAACATCATTCTGGGTTTCAACTTTTAATGGACAGATTTTCAGAATTTCTTTTTGGTGTAGTTTGTTTAAGCCGTGAACTAGCCCAAGATGGGTTATGTTGGAACACAACCGGTCTTGCTTTGATACCAAATGATACAAAATCAAACCAACAACACCAAGAGCTTCAAGTAGGCTCGGATTTCAGTCCAACACACAAGAACAACAAGTTTAAGTTTCGGTTTTTCAGCCCACAACACAAGAACAACAAGATAGATAACAATGCTAGTGAATCAAAAAGAGCCCCACACGGCTTCACTAGACTTTAAGATACAAAGTCAACAACAACAACAAGATAAAGAAAGACAGATAACTTGACATATAACATTCAAGAAACTAAGAACCCTAACATCAAGAGAGGACCCTAAGTCTAATGAATATAAACACCAAGTTCTTACGAGGACCAAGAGGCACTCAACGACCTCAAAACCCTTGTTTCTAGCCAAAGAGACAACACAAGTATCCCTCTACTTGTGAGATAATAGGGGCGGCTTCTATGAGTGGAAGTGAGAGGAAAGGTTTAGTGTTTTAGGTTACAAAAATCAGCATTCAAAAACTGAGGAATAACTCTCTAACATGTCCTATTTATACTACAAACAAAAGGGGTAAAATGACCCATCCGCCCTTGCTTCTTGTGCCAACCTTGGAGAGTAGTTTATTACACATTAGGACCTCTCTTCACACATAAAAACGTTTAGGTCCTTGGTTGGTTCAATCACCAACTCACACACGGCCATTTGCATGAACAAAGCTTGGAGTTTTTGTAATTCCCGAGCTTGGCTTCGTGTGAAAGGCCGTGTACCTGTGGAGGCTGCCCTAACCGTATCACTACTATTTTAGCGTGTAGCGGTGATAAGGTAGTGAATTTAGTGTGAAAACCCCATACCTAGTCCCCGTACACATTTCTAATTAAACCCTTAGACCCTCCTTCATTACTGTTCAAATCAAAGGATCCATCTATGTTTAGCTTAAAGCCTTTAGCAGGAGGTTTCCAGGTCATGTTAGGCATGGGCTTATCGATGGTGGTAGTAGGTTTACCAGTCAGCAGGATGTATTCTAGTGCCCTCTTCTGTGCTTGTTCTTTTGGTATAGGATTGCTTTTCTTATTAAACAAATTATCATTCCTACTTAACCAAATACTCCACAGGTAAAAGGGGAAGGAATCACTCCAAGTAATATATTTACCCATTTTTAGGTTCATCATTTTGCTACATTGCATCAGCCATTCATTGGTCTGAAGTTGACGATATTGCTCAACGAAGGCCCTCATATTATTTACCTCCCAAAAAGCTAATGTATTAGGGAAAGTTCTAAGGATGTGATTTATAGTCTCAGTCTGCTGACAGTACAAACATAGAGGGTTCACATCAATGCCAAGTTTGTTAAGATACGAAACAGTTGGTAGCCGATCGTGGCATACTAACCAAATGAAGAACTTTATTTTTATGGGGCATACTAGCTTCCATATCCATTTAAAACTATAATTAGAATGCGTACATCAGTTCTCTTTACCCAGTAAATACCGGTATGCACAGGAAGTTTGGAAGCGGTTGTTTATGACTAGGGAAAAATTTTTATTATCCGTTAAACCATTAGTGTTTGGAATAAGAGTGGTATAGATGGTATTAGTTATATTCTTAGGCAGCACATAGCTTAGGTCTCCAAGATCCCAAGTACTATTTTTAATAAAATTTGATACAGTAGTGTTTTCTTCACCAATATTCATAGGATAATTAACTTGTTTGTCTGTGGGCTTTTTAAAAGTTGACCAAGTGTCTTTCCAAAAGTTAATGTTACTACCATCCCCCAGATCCCAATACATATTTTCCTCGCATATATCCCAACCTTTCAAGATATTCTTCCAAGTTGTGCTGCAATTTATGGAAAGGTTTTTGGTGTCCACTTTAGACCCCAATTACTAGTGTATTTATGAATTAGCACTGAAGCAATGAGAGATTTTGGGTTGCTGGAAATTTTCCAAGCTAGCCTTGTGTGGAGGGCCTTGTTTTTTATAGAAGCTTTTTGAATACCTAAGCCTCCCACTTTTTTGGGTTTCGCAATAGTGTCCCCAAACAAAGTTATGTTGCATTTTATCAATAGTCTTGGTAATACCAGCAGGAAGTTTATTTTAATGCATTAGATGGGTGGGGATACTGTTGAGGCAAGCTTTTTCTAATGTAGTTCCACCCGCAATGTTAAGAAAATTAGTTTTCCAGCCAGCAAGTTTAGCTTTAAGATTATCAATAATGAACAAGTAATCCCGAGTAGTGGGTTTAGCATGAAAGATAAGGTATCCCAAATACTTACCAAAGCATAGCAAGGAGAAATTTTGAAAATGTCAGTTATTTCTTTTCTAACAGTTTCCTGACAATTTTTTGAAAAATATATTTTTGACTTCCTAACATTTATGGTTTGTCCCAACCAAAGGCAGAAGTTTTCAACAGTATTTTTGACGGCTAAGCAGCTCTCTTTTTTAGTGGTCGTCAGTAGGACTAGGTCGTCAGCAAAATATAAATGGGATAAGGGTGGTACGTGTCTATAAATCTTTATTGGGTCCCATTTTCTAGAGTCTAGATCCTGATTTATATTGTGGGCCAAAACTTTGATACATAGGATAAAGATATACGGACACATAGGGTCTCCTTGATGAATTCCCCTTGAAGGGCTAAAATACTCAGTCTTGGTTCTATTTACTAGGACAGCTACCGAGCTTGTACAAATGTAGCACATGATAAGGTTAATAATATTCTCAGGAAAATTAAAGTAGTAGAAGGTGTGGTGTATAAAGGACCATTCCAGCTTATCAAAAGTTTTCTCAAGATCTAATTTCATGATTAGATTACCCAGCATACCCTTTTTATTTCGAAAATGTCTAACAACTTCTTGGATAATAATGGCATTGTCCGCTGCTTGCCTATTCTTGAGGAAGCTAGTCTGACAAGGCCTTATGATTTTATCCATTGGGGGCCTAAGTCTCCTAGCTTTACTTTTGGTGATTATTTTATACGAAGTATTGCACAAACTAATAGGCCGGTAGTTGTGAAAAGTCTGACAATTTTGAGTCTTCAGGATAAGACAGACATACATACGATTTGTACTTTTCTCAATTTTTGATTCTTTAAATACTCAAAGGCAGAAGTTGTAGACCCACTGGCTCAGAATATCCCAATATTTTTGGTAAAAGGAAGGGTTACAGGCCATCGGGTCCATGTTCTTTTTTAAAAGGCTGAAAAGATAGGACCGCATTTTTTATTTCATTTTTAGCTGGCATTCTACCAAGGTTCTCCTTTTCAGCATCATTTAAGCACACCATGCCCTTGGGAATTGTGACTTTAACAGATTTTTGGTGATTTTAATTAAAAATTTTATTGAAAAACTCATAAGTGTGGGAAATAATTTCCACTTGTTCGTGAATATAAGTATTATTATCAAGTCTTAGGGTAGCAATCCTATTTTTTCTTCTAATAAAGGTTGACGTGTGAAAAAATTTTGTATTTGTGTCACCCTCATTTAACCAGTTAATTCTAGATTTTAATCTCCAAAAGTCTTATTCCATTTTTAGGATAGTGTTAAACTACTCCTTTATGAGTTCCTTTTCAAGGTTCCGAAGGAACGGGCTATAGAAATAGTTATCGGACTGTTGGATTCCGTTAATTCTATGGCACACTTTATGCTTACGTTTGAAGATATTTCCTATATTATTGCATGCCCACGCATTTGCTTCACGTGCAAAGTTGTTGACAGCATTTTCCAGTATAGGGGTATTTTCCCAAACTTTTTAGATAACGTCTAGGAAATTCCAAGTTCAGTTCCCACATTTTCTCCAGTTGAAAAGATTTTGTACGCAGTGAAAGGTCATCCTTGAACACTGTTAGGAGTAATGGGATATGGTACGAGTGGGTACGTGGCAGATGTAATACCTGAGCATTCGGGTAGGACACCAGCCAATCATTTGTGCCCATGAACCTATCAAGTCTCTCTAGTATAAGGGTTCTAGGGTCTTTAAAATCTCTTATTTAACCATGTGTACTTACTACCTTTAAAACTGATGAGTCAATGGCATATATATCTTTTTTAACTCTCACTCTGTCGAATAATAGTATAGAAAGATGTTGAACCCACAGAGATTGGTTTTATCTATTCTACGGATGTTTCTTGTTTTAATTACTATTTGAGAAAATCAGAAATAGTTGAATGGTGAATCAACTAATTGTTAGTAATAAACAATTGGTAGAAAATATATATATATATTCAAATATGTTAAAGGTGTTGGGATTTTGACTTCACTCAATATTTCTATATAAAGTAAACTCTTTATTCCTCAATTTATTTTTCTCAAAAATGTATAAATACCTCTCACGATTATATTTATGTTTTATTACTAAACTTGAACAATTAAATGCACTCCTCTCGGTTATACAATTTAATCATCAAAATAGTAATATTAAAGACCCAGAAATACATACTTGAACTAAAGCATGCTCTTTTTGTAGTAAGTCTCTTTCGGTTACCTTACTTGTTATAACTAATTAACATACTATTCGCCTCTTTCGATTACAAATGAGTGAAATTAATTATAACATAAATTAGATTACAGAATTAATAACATGTTAATTTGAAGTACAAAATAGATAGATTTAATAAATAAAGTAACATCTAACTGTAAAGCTTATAAAATTAAATAGAAAGGTCAAGTATGTGAAATTTTGGAATAATACTTACTGTTATACAGAAATATCAAGATTCATCATTTTTCCAACACAAAAGAAAATTACTCCATACTAGAATAGGTACTACTAACAAAAATATTCTCCTCCATTAAATAAGAAAATAGAAGAAATATTCAAGAATAAGAATTCTGCTATGTAGTTAAAAGCAGGATCTAGAATAATTTTCAACATTAAATAACTAACAAGTACTAAAAGAAAATTTTAAAGAGAATTTTTAAGTAGTTGCTTCAACTCTCTCTTTACTCCGATGCCCTTTCCTTCCTTGTTGTATTCCTATTTATAGGAAATATAATATACGTTTCATGGCTTTGTGGAGACATCAAATGTTGTTGCCACTTTAGAGATCATCATTGTTGCGACACTAATTTTTGTTGATGCTTCATTTCATTGTATGTTCATGTTTCCACAATACGACTTTCTTTTTGCTCTCTTATTCTTTCAATATTCCTTTCTTGCAAGATTGTTAGTAAATATGGATAAAAGATATATATTATTCATGGGTTTATTTAAAATCTTTATTTATTTACATATGAAAATACATGAATAATTTATACTTATCAAATTCCCCCATACTTAAATATTTGCTTGTCCTCAAGCAAAAAATAATTAATAGTTATAGTGTCTAAGTTTTTTAAAAAAATAAATAAATAAATTCATGAGAAATCTCGGAGAAAGAAAAAAATCAATTAAGATCAATCATGAGTTCAAACGGCTTTTAACTGTACTCATATTCACTTATTGGGAATTGAAATAATAATATTTCCTAATTCCAAGTGTGTCTCACCAAAGAGAATGCCCATATATCACATAATATATCAATAGAACAAAAAGAGCTTATTCAGAGAAAGTTTCTCACTCACTCTCAGCAAAGAAGTATGTCATGTTACCAAAAATACCATAAGCTTGTCTATCATGTGGCTCTCCACTAATATAGGAGTCATTTGAGTTGAGATCATGTAGGAATTTTTTCAAGTTTGTAATATAGGCTTAGGGGCAAGTGTGATACATATGGATAGTAGTGACTCAAATTCCTTTTAGGCACTTTATTTTACTTTATTGCTCGAGCACAATTGACTTCTACTCCCTTATAACCCATCGAACTATTTTTTTTTGAATGAAATTGCTAATATCTTGTTGTATATGTATATATCTTTCTCTTCTTTTTTTTTTTATTTTCCGACAAAGGTTTCTCAAAAAAAAAATCAATAGTATTCATCAATTTTCTTTCACATGTTTTTTTTTGTAAAACTTAATTTTATGCTTTTAGCTTAACCTTCGAAATACCCCAAAAGGAATTAGGTTGAAAAAATAATTGGCTAAGGATTAAAGCTTGGTGAATAATAAAATAAAAATATTTTATTTTAGGCTCAATGGGGCTAGCTAGGGATAAAATCATCAAGGTGGGTTTATTTTGGTTATTTATTTAACAAGGATGGCCCACTTTCATTTCTCAACTAAAAATCTACCTAAAATTTCACCCCGACCCACATTCAAGGCAAGTTCTAGATTTCCAAATAAACATGAGAACTAGGTAATATATACTAATCACACAATACAGTTGGAACTAGTGAATATTAATTTTGATCATCAATAAGTAAGTATGAGTTTTGAAAGACATTCACACAACTCATGAATCATGCTCAATTAAATCGATCTTCCTTAAGTCTCATGATTTTTAAATCAAATCAGGTTTAGCCAACCTATTTAGTGAAAATAACTAAAAGTCTTAAAAAGATTTAATTCAAAATATTACAATCACGATAGAGAAGATTTGATAAACAACTTATTGTTAGACTTACCTGATATAAGAGGAAGAGAAGAAATATTAAAGGTTCACAGTAATATCTATATACAAATACAATTCTTATGAAATATTTACTCCTATTTTTTCTTTTTTTACACATTGTTTTTTTATTTATTTATTTATATATTTTTTTAGAAATTCAAAACAATAAAATTAAATATGTAAGCTACTATTACCACAATTAACGTAGATAATGAGTAAAAGCAAAACTTAATATATTTATTTATATAGCATTAGTTTCGAAAAGGCGTTAGCATATATATATATATATATATATATATATATATATATATATATGTTATTTAAAATCCTAATTTAATATATTTTCTTGCTTGAAAAATAATAATTTATTTATTTATTGAAAAGATATATATTTACTTGCATGAAATAAAATGAGAGGTAGTTCTGAATTTAACGTCGTTAGCTCGACTTATTATTATATGGGTGTGTATATATATATATATATATATAAGATTCTGGTGACATAAGACTTCAATCGATGCCCGTTCACTTTGAATTTTTCTCCTCCATCTATGTGTTGTATTTTAAAAGAACCATAAAGGGTCACTTCTGTTATGATGTACGGTCCTGACCAACGTGACTTGAATTTTCCAGGAAATAATCTCAATTGGCTATTGTACAATAGAACTTGATCTCCAAGTTTAAAATTCTTATGGCGAATATGGTTATCATGCCATTTTATTATCTTTTCTTTGTATAACTTAGCATTTTCGTATGCTCCAAGCCTAAATTCATCCAATTCATCAAGCTGCAATAAATGATTTTTACCTGTATCTAATAAATTTAGATTTAATAATTTTATCACCCAATATGCTTTATGTTTCAATTCCACAGGTAAATGACAAGCTTTTTCAAAAACTAATCTGTAAAGAGATGTGCCTATGGATATTTTGAAAGCAGTTCTGTAAGCCCATAAAACATCATCTAATTTTAAAGACCAATTTTTTTGAGATGACCCAACATTCTTTTCTAAAATTCTTTTTAATTCTCTATTGGATACCTCTACTTGCCCGTTTGTTTGAGCGTGGTATGAAGTTCCTATTTTATGAGTTACTCCATACCTTGACAGCAAACTAAAGAATTGTTTGTTTATCAAATGGGTTCCCTGATCACTTATGATAACTCGTAGGGTCCCAAACCTAGAGAAATTTTTTTTTTTTGAGAAAATACAAACAACACGAGCATCATTTTTCTTAGTAGCTATTGCTTCTACCCATCTTAAAACATAGTCAATAGTCACTAAAATATATTAACAATCATTTGACGGAGAAAATGGACCCATAAAATTGATACCCCAAATATCAAATATTTTACAAACAAGAATAAAGTTAAGAAGCATTTCATCCTTTTTTGAAATGTTACCGCTCCGCTGACATTTATCGCATGTGGTAACATAATTTATTGCATCTTTGAAAAGAGTAGGCCAAAATAAACCTACTTCAAGTACTTTTATTGTCGTCTTTCTTCCTCTGTAATGACCTCCCACTGCCCCATCATGATAGTGCCTTAAGATGTTGTTCATTTCTATTTTTGATACATATTTTTTTTTATTTCATCTGCACAAAATTTAAATAAGTAAGGATCTTCCCAATAATAATGTCGTGCATTTTTTTTTAAGCTTTTTTCTTTGTTCATACGAAAAATCTTTTGGGATCCATCCTCCAGCTAAATAATTAGCAATGTCAGCAAACCAAGGTAGCTGATTTATAGCTGATGTGATCGCATAGATATGCTCATTAGGAAATTCTTCCTGGATTTCAAATAACTTGGTAAGAGGATTTTCCAAACGTGAAAAACGATCTGCTACCTAATTTTTAGATCTTTTTCTATCTTTTATTTAGAGATCAAATTCTTGTAAAACAAGTATCCATCTTAGCAATCTAGGTCTGGGATCCTTTTTTGTTAAGAGATACTTTAAAGTTGCATGATCAGTGGATACTGTGACTTACGCTCCTATTAGATAGGAATAAAATTTGTTAAATACGAATACTACTGCTAGCAGTTCTTTCTCAGTTGTGGCATAATTTCTTTGGGCTTTATTGAGCATTCTACTAGCATAGTAGATAGGCCTAAAAATCTTGTCCTTCTTCTGTCCTAATACAGCTCCAACTGTTGTATCACTTGCATCACACATTATCTCAAAGGGTTTGCTCCAATCAGGGAAACAACTATTGGACCACTAGACAACTGTTCCTTAAGAATCTCAAATACTTTTCTACAATTATCTAAAAATTCAAACTTCACATCTTTCCTTAATAGGTTAGTCAAAGGTTTTGAAATTTTAAAAAAATCTTTTATAAGCCTTCTGTAAAAACCTGCATGTCCTAAGAAACTTCTAATGCCTTTAACAGTAATAAGAGAGGGTAATCATGCTATAAGATCAATTTTTGATTTATCAACTTCTATTCCTTTAGCAATAATTTTATGACCTAAAATAATTCCCTCTGTTACCATAAAATGACATTTTTTCCAATTAAGAACCAAGTTTGTCTCTTCACATCTTTTAAGCACCAAATTCAAATGATAAAGACAATCTTCAAATGTATTATCCAAAAGTGTGAAATCATCCATGAATATTTCAGGAAACTTTTCATTCATATCTGAGAAAATTGTCAACATGGAATGCTGAAATATAGTAGGTGCATTGCATATTCCAAATGGCATTTTTCGACAAACATACGTACCTTGGGGTTATGTAAATATGGTTTTATCCTGATCTTCTGGAGAAATTAATATTTAATTGTATCCAGAATTCCCATCAAGGAAACAGTAAAATCTATGACTACAATTCTCTCAAGCATTTGATCAATAAAAGGTAGACAAAAATGATTTTTTCTTATAACCCTATTAAGTTGTCTATAATCAATACAGACTCTCCATCTTGTGACAGTTTTGGTAGGTATGAGTTCATTATTATCATTTTTAATCACTGCTATACCTTTCTTCTTTGGTATTACCTGCACAGGACTCACCCAAGGACTGTTAGATATTGGATAACTAATACCTGCTGCTAGAAGTTTTATCACTTCATTCTTGACAACTTTTTGTATTTTTGGGTTTAGTCTTCATTGAGGTTGGACTATTGGTATGTAAATTATCTTCCATGAGGATCCTATGTGTGCAAATAGCTGGACTTATTCCGTTGATATCAGCTATAGTCCACCCGATGGCTCTTTTGTGTTCTTTCAACACTCCAATTAATTTATTTTCTTGTTCTGTAGTCAAAGAAGAGGAAATAATCACCGGACATAATTCAGATTCAAGAAAGACATATTTCAGATGGGATGAAAGCGTTTTGAGTTCAATTTTTGGTTGAACTTCTTTTGGTGAGATTTTCTTATTTACTATATTTTTTTTTAGTTTTTTCGGTTCTTTTCTGATTGTAGGATCGTCATCACTTGTCGTACCTGACTTGGCCAAACACTTTTCCAATGAATCAGTAATCAACTGATCATCTTTGTATTCATCTGTAAGGTCATCTAGCAAGTCAATATGAAACAAAAAGATAATGACTCATCCTCAGGAAATTTATTAATTTTTGCATGTCAAAAATTACTTTTTCTTCATCAAATCACAGTATTAATTGTCCTTGATGGACATCAATAATCGCTCTTCCAGTTGCGAGAAATGGTCTACCTAGAATTAATGGTACCTCAATGTGTTCTTCCATTTCAAGTACTTTAATATCTACAGGAAATACAAATTTATCAACTCTTGCGAGAACATCTTCAATTATTCCTTTTGGCTTTTTAGTACTTTGGTCATCCAATTGAAGAGATACTCCAGTATTTTTTATATTACCAAGTTCTAAATTTTTGAAAATTGAAAATGGCATTAGACTTATTGAAGCACCTGAATCGCATAATATTTTTTCAAAATGAGCACCTCCTAAGGTACAAGGAATTGTAAAACTTCCTGGGTCACCAAGTTTCTGTGGAAGCTTATTTTGAAGTATAGCACTATATTTTTCTGTAAGCTTAACCACTAAAACTTCTTCCAATTTTCTTTTTCTCGATAAAATCTCTTTAAGAAATTTAGCATACGAAGGCATTTGTGAAAAAGCATCTGTGAAAGGTATTATAATGTAGAGTTGTTTTAAGATTTCCAGAAACATTGAAAATTGTTTGTCAAGTTTTTCTCTTTTCATCTTTTGGGGAAAATGAGTGAGGATTTATGATCAATTCATTTTTCTGCACCTTTTTTTCTTTAATTCTTTGTTCTTTTGAATATTCAGGTTTCTTATTTTTTTCACCTTATTTACTTGTTCCATTTCTCGCGGACTTTCTTGTTGGCCTGCATATGGATCATTAAGATTTTTACCTGAGCGCAAAGAGATTGCTTTAAGATATTCCTTTGGATTTTTCTCAGTGCTACTTAGTAGAGCACCTTGAATTTGTCCTGATATGAGTGTTGCTAATTGACTTACCTGAATTTCCAAATTCTTCATGGCTGAATATTGAGTTTCAACTTTTTTATCAATTACCTTAATGAATTTTTACATCATGTCTTCAAGGCTCTGTTGGTTGGCTCTTTGAGGTGGTTGCTGGTATTGTTGATAATTGTGCTGCCCTTTCATTTGATTTTGAAAGTCAGATAGTCCTTGTACTTGCTGTTTTTGATTAAAATATTTTTTAGAATTTTCAGCACCATTGAGATTACTCCATTAAAATCCAGGATGTTTATGTGCCATGGAACTACCAAATGGAAATTATTATTGTAACCAATTACATTTACATGTTCTTTATTTTGTATTAAAGCTTGACATTCATGATTAGGGTGATTACCTTCACAAACATCGCAATTTTCAAGTTGGGGAGATGACTGAGTGCTTACCTGAAAATTCTTAAATTTTTGTGTGAGAGCTGTGATCTGTTGTGTCAATAAATTTAAAGCTTTAACCTGATTGACTTCTGCTGCTTTCTTGATAATTATTCTATTAGATGGCCATTGCACTGCATTTTCTGAAATTTTATTAAGTAGTTGTATGGCTTCTGCAGTAGTTTTGCTCATTATGGATCCACCTGATGTTGCATCAATTATGTTTCTAGCAGAAGGTTTAAGACCATGATAAAAAATATATAAAATATCAGGATCTAAAATTTTGTGGTGGGGACAATTTCTTAACATTACTCTTAGTCTTTCCCGTGCCAGATAAATAGATTCAGTCTCTATTTGTAAGAAATTATTAATTTCTTGTTTCATTTTAATCATTTTTGCAAGAGAAAAATATTTGTTAAGAAATTTTTGGGTCATATGGTCCTATGTAGTGATGGAACCTCTTGCTAAACTTTGCAACCATGTCCTGGCTTCTCCTTTTAATGAAAAAGGAAAAAGTTGTAATCTGATAGCATCTGTTGTGACCCCATTATATTTACATGTTTCAACTAACTCAAGAAAATCAATTAGGTGGGCATGAGGGTCTTCACTCATATCACCTGTGAATTGACATGAATTTTGGATTGTCTAAATTAATCCTGTGTGGATTTCAAAGTTATTTATTGCTACTGGTGGTCTCCTTACACTTGATTCTTCTTCAAAGTGATCTGGTCTTTCATAATCTCTAAGTACCCTATCACGTCGTGGTGCCACCTCATCAAACGGTTCTTCTACTTGATGTGCTGGAGGTGGATTGTTGTTATTGTTAAGCTCGTTGCCCTCCATTTCTTGTTGTAAAGACACCTAAGACTGTGTGGCATGATCTTTCCGTAACAAATGTAAGAATTTTTCAATTTCAGGATTGTATGATAATAATTCTCTTGAAGACGAACGGGTCATACACTTTCTGAAATTTCAACTTAAAATTCAAATTAAAAAAATCAAATTACTAGTAAAACAATTAATCTGCAGTAGACTTTACCAATCCCCGGCAACGGCCCCAAAAATTTGATGATTCAATGGCATATATATATTTTTTTACTTGCACTCTATCAAATAATAGTATAGAAAGATGTCGAACCCACAGAGATTGGTTTTATCTATTCTACGGATGTTTCTTGTTTTAATTACTATTTGAGAAAAATCAGAAATAGTTGAATGGTGAATTAACTAATTGTTAGTACATAAACAAATGGGAGAAAACAAATATATAAAGGTGTTGGGATTTTGACTTCACTCTATATTTCTATATAAAGTAAACTCTTTATTCCTCAATTTATTTTTCTCAAAAATGTATAAATACCTCTCACGATTATATTTATGTTTTATTACTAAACTTGAACAATTAAATGCACTCCTCTCGATTATACAATTTAATCATCAAAATAGTAATATTAAAGACCCATAAATACATACTTGAACTAAAGCATGCTCTTTTTGTAGTAAGTCCATTTCGGTTACCTTACTTGTTATAACTAATTAATAAACTATTCACCTCTTTCGATTACAAATGAGTGAAATTAATTATAAAATAAATTAGATAGATGTCACTAAATAAATATTAACAATCTATCAATACTTCAATTAACGGTATTATTTCTTCCGTCTCTCTTGATTACAGAATTAATAACACGTTAATTTGAAGTACAAAATAGATAGATTTAATAAATAAAGTGACATCTAACAGTAAAGCTGATAAAATTAAATAGAAAGCTTCAGCTCAAGTATGTGAAATTTTGAAATAATACATACTGTTATACACAAATATCAAGATTCATCATTTTCCCAACATAAAAGAAAATTACTCCATACTAGAATAGGTACTACTAACTAAAATATTCTCCTCCAAATAAGAAAATAGAAGAAATATTCAAGAAGAAGAATTTCGCTATTTAGTTAAAAGCAGGATCTAGAATAATCTTCAATATTAAGTAACTAACAAGTAGTAAAAGAAAACTTTAAAGAGAATTTTTAAGTAGTTGCTGCAACTCTCTTTTTTCTCCGATGCCCTTTCCTTTCTTTTTGAATTCCTGTTTATAGGAAATATAATGTAGGTTTCATGGCTTTGTGGAGACATCAAATGTTGTTCCCACTTTAGAGATCATCATTGTTGCGACACTAATTTTTGTTGATGCTTCATTTCATTGTATTTTCATGTTTCCACAATATGAATTTCTTTTTGTTCTCTTATTCTTTCAATATTCCTTTCCTGCAAAATTGTTAGTAAATATGGATAATAGATATATATTATTCATGGGTTTATTTAAATCTTTATTTATTTACATAAGAAAATACATGAATAATTTAAACTTATCAAAACCCAGATCAATGAAGTCACAATAGTTAATCATATTAATAAATTCAGAGGAGCAGTATCGATCTACTATCTTACCTCCTTTTTTTCTCCCTGTTGGACAGTACTTCATTGAAGTCCCCGCCTATCAACAACTTACCTTTGTAGCTGTCCTTAATTTTTTTCAAGTTCTCCCATAGCATTTTTCATTTGTATTCATACGTACTAGCATAAATACAACTAAGTAGCCATGAATTACGATTATGTCTTACCTTAAAAATAGCATGAATTTTCTGATCAGTTGTTGTAATATCATCCAACTCAATAAGTAAGTCATCCCATATTACTGCCAACCCTCCTGCATTCCCCACCGCTGGCACCCTAATGACTCGGTTGAAGGGGAAGTCATTGAGTAATAGCAGGTGGTCTTGAATTTTTTTTTCCAGTAGAGCAACAAGTGGTGGCTTGTGCCAATCTACTAAGGAATGGAAGTTCCTTCTAAAGTCTTTCTCATTGGCTCCCCTACAATTCTATATTATTATATTCATTGATCTCCTTCGATTTGGGGGTTGATTAGTGGTATTTCCCTTGAGTAATTCATTAAAGAGGGAGATTGATCCACCACTGTCGGTTTCATCACTAGTACATAATTCCCTACTTAGGGGTTGAAGGGACGATGGATGTTTAGAGATGTCTTTATTAAATTTTAGGGACAAATAAGGATGAACTTCTTCGCGTACCTGTCATTGAATACCACTCTTTTATATTCTTTAGTACTGTTATTTCTATTTTTGTTTCTCTCATTACCTCTAAAGTTTCTTCTATTTCCTGCATTAAAGTGTTCACAGGTATTGGATGAGTTGAGTTATTGTTTGGAGGTACTTAAGATGAGGACACAGTATTGATTGGTACTGGATTTGGCCCATTCTCCAAGGACCCTGTTGGACTCCATGTCTGGTACGGCATCATCATATCCCCCATGGCTCCCTATATTTTCCAATGATGGTACAACGGATCTATATCTATGAAGTTGTAAAAAGTTGGAAAAAATAGTGGAGATGCTTGGCTCATCACTGGAGGCTACGACTACTATACCGGAGCTGCTGGTGTCTCCCATGTTAGGACATAGAAAAATGGAAGAGCTGGAAATGGCATGGTCAGCAGCGACTGAAATACAGTCGATATCTATAGATACCCATTGTAAAGGTCAATAGCACACCTCATCCCCTCTGAGGCTAGCTGTGCAAGCATTTATGGTGATTGGATGACTAACATGACCTCCCCAGTCTCCATAAATGCCTTCAGCACTAGTGCATTCCCCTGTAGTGCCATTTCTACCCAAAAAAAGGAAGTTGGGTTTAGTGGCACCACCGGCGTCGAGTAAATGGGAATGGACCCCTCCAACAGTCCCGGTACCGGGTATAGGTTCACCGGAGGAAGTTGGATTTGGTAGTGTTGGGTATGGATAGGTTAATCATTATTGGTGTTTGAATTCTTGTCCTATTGGACCTGCGAATAAGATGTCTTCGAAGAGGCCTTGGCATAGTTATTTATATTTATAGAAAGTTCTATTTGTTGTGATGAGTGCTGAGATAGTGAGTTAGTATTTATATTAGAAAAAATTGTTGTTCCTTGTACATTGGAAGAAGATTGGATTGGATATTTTGTGGGTCCTCCCCCCAAATCTAGTAGGTTGGTACTTGGGATTTGATTAGTGTGAGTAGTATTTTTAATGTGTGGTGCTCTACTAAAAGTGTTATTTTGGCATATTGAGTGTGTGGTTGGAGAGGAACACACGTGTGATGAAGGGTCATTTGTTAGACTTTCATTGGGGAGTGCAGCGAAAGAAATCATAGGTGGTTGTTCAGTGGCCCCTATCATTTTTGTAGGGTCCAATTTCGGTAATGAGCTAGCGAAGGGGTCAGATACTGTTGGTGTTGTTGTTTGATGTCCTAGGGGCAATTTGGTGATTCCTAACTTTTCCCCTTTTCGTAGATTTTGATTTTGGACAATAGTATCCATCTCCTAACTATCTAATAAGTCAAAGGAATTAGAGATAATATTTTTTTGCTCCTGAGGCACGTTTAATTGATTTGTGTTATTAATTCGAAGTTGATTATTGGAATTATATGAAATGGGTGAATCCTTATTTTTTGCAGCATATTCGGATATTTGCTGATCCAAGAACTTACCTGTATCCGCACTAAATATTTTGACATTAATACCTTCGTGAATTGGAGAGGTGACAGGTGTAGAGTCCCTGTTAGTTGTATGGGGCTTACCTTTCTCCATGACCTGTTTGTCCCTCCTTTGCTTTAGTTTATAGCGGTTATTGAAATTAACAACTTCCCATTCTTGGTCTTGTATTATTTTTGAGTCCTGTGTTTGTACTGATGAGACTGGTACTTCTACTGCTACTACGTTTAAAAGAGTTGTTTCTTGTTGTTTAGATGTTTTGGGTGTGTCACAGCAGTTGGCCATAGTATGACCTAGCATTCCATATCTTGTACAAAGTATATTTGCATCTTCATATACTAGTTTTTGCTTTAAATGTCCTATATATATATATATATATATATATGTGACTTGACCGGAATCCCTAACAGGACCTCGACACATATTCGTGCATATCTTCCCCTCAGGGTAGCGGATGTACAAATATCCATCTTGACTAACTTCCTTAATTTACTCCCTATTTTGATAGGATGGTATGGTTATAATATTCTGTAGGGAGTTTCGGAAGCCTTACATAGATGGCTGAATAACTTTTTGTGGTTGTGGATGCTACGAAGTTTGGATGCCATTTTCGTACTGACAGGAAGGATTCGTTAATAAACCACAGTCCTTTCTGAAGTGCGTTGGCCATGTTTTCCTCATTCATGAATTTAACTATAAAATAGTTGTTGCCTAGATCAATGAGAACCAATTCTTCACTGGGCTTCCACAGTACGTTCAGTCTATTCCTAAGATATTCGTGGCTTATTTTTATTTTGGTCCGCTTTATTATAACCAAATAGGCCCAAGGTTTTTGTATTCAATCCATTTCCTCCTTTGATAGGATTATATTATCGAGATCAGAGATTTCAGTCCCTCCCATCTCAGTATCCATGCTATCAACAAATTGATGTTCCTTTGAATTAGAGGAAGACACTGGCTGGGATATAGCATTTAGGTAGTTCAGAGGTTTTTGTTGTGAGTTAGCGGTAGCAATTGGCTGGTTAGATGTAGCTAATATCATATGATCTGGTGAATCAGGTTAAATGGGATCCATGGTTTGGCTATGGTTTTGTTGGGGAACTAGAGAGAAGGCAGAGCTTCTCTCTCTAGACTCCACTTCACACTTTTTCTTTAAAAAATCAAAAGAGTAAAATAGTCGACTCATCAATCGTTAATCAAATCAATTATTAAGAATCAATATTACAAAATATATCGGTATTATTTTTTATTTATAAAATGTAGTTTTTATTTACAACATCTATGAACTATTCAGTTCTCTTTTTTTCTTTGTAAAAAATTCAATCCCAAAAATCCTACTACCCCTCTCCCTTTTTGCTCTCCTCTCTTTCTCTCAATTCAACCTTTAACCTTCCATGGGTGGTAAAAACGAAGTGAAAAAACGAAACTCATCAAAAAATTAGACAATTTTATAACTAACCATTCCAAAATCACCAAAAATCAACAAAAAAAAACAAATCAATTAATCCAATCCTATACGATTTCGACTCTGACCCATTACCATTAAAAATTCAGAAGTTCGTTTAAGGTCTTCTAAGTCGGTACTAGATTTCGGCCAAACAAGTAGTGCAACCTATTTTTTCGCCAATGTTGTTGCTACTGATTGCTCTTTTACTTCTATAGTGTTGAAAAGAAAGAGGCCGACTAGATTGGATCTTTTGGTAGTTTTGATGAGTTTCAAAAAAAATTTCGTGACACCAGTGAGGGAAGGATATCAATGATTTTACGGTGCATGAATTGTGTAGAAATTGGTGTATCAATAATTTTATGGTGTATGAATTGTATAGAAATTGGTGTATCGTCAGTTTTATGGTGTCTGAATTGAATAGAAATTAGTGTATCAATATTTTATGGTGACTGAAATAGTTAGAAATTAGTGCATCAATAATTTTATGGTGTCTTATATATATAGAAATAAGTGTATCAATAATTTTATGGTGTATCAATAATTTTTATGGTGTATGAAATTTGTATGGGATGTGGTTTGAATCAACCGGAGAATTTACTATCATTAATGGTGTTTCCTCCTCAAAAACATTAAAAATTAATGCCAATTGAATTAAATAAATTAAATTTAAAAACATACAAAAATATCAAAGAAATGTGTTGTTTTTTCAATTACTTTATTTACAATTTTTTTAAAAAACTTAGTTGAAAAATAAATTAGAAGAATGTATAGGATAAAATATCAACTATTAAATTGCTCCCTTAAATCATGCTATTTTATTTAATTTTTTTTTCTTTTACCTTATTTGATAGATTTTATTGCATTTTGTTATATTTCGAAAAGTAAAAATTATTGGTAGTTTTTGTAATATTGATTTTTAAATTGTATATTTATGTGATTTTCACTATTTTAAAAACACTGTATTCCTCTCACACAAGGGTCATGTAAGTAGGATACTAAATCTATATCTAAAATTTATATTTATATTTATATTTATAATATTTAAAAGTGTGAAGGGCCTTAGAAATATAGTTTGAATTGTTTTTTTCCCTACATTAAAAGTCTTTGTTTTAGACAAAATTATCTTTTTACTATTTTTTCCTAATATTTGAGAACTGAAAATTAATTAAATATATTTATGGTAAAACTTTTTCTTATTAGAAGTCATCATAATTAATGACAACTAATATCTTTTTCATTGGTTTAAAATTCTAATCAACTAAATTTGATATTAAGAAAATTTGAAAAGTCTAGAAATAAATATAAAAATATTAGAATAATAAAAATTTAAGAAGTACCAAATTTTTAAAACTTCTAAGTACGCAATAAGAATATAATTAATGATTTTGTAAAGATTTGACTTTAAAACACAAGGAAAGATATTTAAATAGAAAAAAATAAAACTTCTGGTGGTAAAATAATATGTTCTTACACTAAAATATATGTTTATGTTTACATTATTATATTAAAGTGTGAAGGGTCTTTGAAAAATGATCTGAATTTTTCATACTTCATTAAAAATTTCTACAATAGATAAAATTATTTAATTTTAAATAATCAAACGTTACATGTACGAATTACGTTCAGTTACACTAGTAAAGGAAAAAGTACAAAGACAAACTTAATTCCATAGCATTACTTTAAGAGAATTATATGGAAGAAGAGAATTGCAATATTTATGTGATTTTTTCCTTCCTTATTTTTTTGTTTCTCTCTCTTATATCTCTGAGTTTTTTTTTCTTTCTATTTTTTTCTTTTTTGTTTTTTCTTCTTTGTTTCTTTTTAATTTTTTGTGTTTCACATTTCTTTTTCGCGGTTTAATTTCTAGATTCTATTTTTCTTTCTTTCTTTTTTTCATTTTTTCCTTCATTAATTTTTTTCAGTTTTCTTATTTTTGTTCTTACTCATTTTTTTTTCTTTTCCTATTCTGTTTTTTCCTTTACTTTATCTTTTTTCTCTTTCTTTTTTTTTTTTACTCTTTTATCTCTAGCTTTTATTTTAATTTTTTTTCATTTTTATTTTTTTTTCTTTTTCTTTTCCTATTATTTTTTTATTTTTATTTTATTCTTTATTTTTTCTTTATACTTTTGCTCTCTCTAACTTCTATTTCTCTTTTTTTCTCCTTTTCTATTTTTTTATACTCCTACTTTTTCTTTCTCATTTTTTATTCTATTTTATAATTTTTTGTATTCTAAATTATTATGATTACGTCGAGCACAGGCCATCGATGATAATGAAAGTACCACAATCGCTTATTATATTTGTGTTCACAGCATCACATATACTTTTTCGTTCGTCGATGCAATTGTATTTATATTATAGTTTGCACTTGGATTTATATGTATTTTATAGTTCGTACTCATATTGGTATTTTATAGTTCACACTTATATTTGTATTTAGTTCACACCATCATTTATATATTATACAATTCGCACTTGTATTTAGAAAAAATTGTATTTGTATTTTATAGTTGACTTCATATTGTATTTGTATTTTATCATTTTAATTTTTATATTTGGATTTGTCTTCTATTTTTATTGATACACTTGTATTTTTAAAGAATTATTTTGTATTTATATTTTTAAGTTGACCGCATCTTGTATTTGTATTAGTAATTTTATTAATTTATATTTGAATTTATGGGTGACTGCATCATTTGTCTTTTTTAAACAAGTGAAAAAAAATTATTATTTTCTTTCTATAAAAAATTATATTTATATTCATTGGTATGGATTATATTTTATTGATACAAATTGAATAATACAAATACAAATACTATATTTGTATCAAATGATACATATTTATACAACTTGAACCATATGTATACAAAAGAGAAAATGGTCAAAAGCCCCCCCCCCCCCCAACCTTTATCCCAAATCCCAACTACATACTCAACCTTTAAAGGTGGTGGGGCGCCCCCCCCCCCCCCCCCAAACTATTTTAAAGTAGAATTATTATCCCCCTAAACTATTTTAAAGTGGAATTATTATCCCCCCTCCGAAAACTAACAACCAATCATTTGAAATGTGGTGTGATGCACGCGCTGCCATGTCATTGACATGTCATTTTTTCTTTTTTTTACTGTAAAAAATTAATTATTTAACTTTATTATTTCCTTTTTCTTCCCCATTTTCATTTTGCTCTATTTTCTTCTTCAACCAATTTCATCTTCTTGGGTCAAAAATAAAATTCTTGAGAAAAAAATGACGGATTAATGAAGTTCTTGAATGGCAGATTAATGAAGTTTTTGAATGGCGGATTAATGAAGTTCTTCAACCCAATTTCATCTTTTTTTGCTCAAGATCACCATTAATGGCGAATTCTTCCCCATTGTAAAAATTCAAAGCTTTGAGCTCGCCATTAATGGCGGATCTTGAGCAAAAATAAAAAAAAATTGGAGAAATGGGTTGAAAATTATACGTGGGTTATATTGGAAATTATATATGGCATTGTGGAAATTTGAAACTTTGAGCTCACCATTAATGACGATCTTGAGTAAAAAGAGAGGAAATCGAAGTTCTTGAATTTTTTCAAGTTTTTTGAATCGGAGTTTCCCAACTTCTTCATTCAAGAATGCATTAATCGGAGAAATCTTATTGTTTCCTTAGTTCAAGTGTTTCTTGGTTTCGGTTTCAGAGAAAAAAGAATTTCTTAATTTCGGAGAAATCCATTAATGAGGAAGATGAGGAACTCCATCAATGAGTTCTTGATTTTTTGTTTTGAAAAAAAGAAGAAGAAAATATGACGTGGCAATTAAAATTCATTAAGAAAAAATAATAATTAAAATATTTATTATATTATTAAAAATAATGACGTTGCAATCAGAAAAAAGTAATTTAAAGTGAAATGGGGTCAACTGACGTGCCCATGGACAGGTGTAGTCACGTCCAGTGACAGGTCAGCAACTGGGGTAATAAATTCGGTAAAAATAAGTTTAGGGGGCTAATAGGTCACCTTTAAAGGTTGAGTGTGTAGTTGGAATTTCGACTAAAGGTTGGGGGGTAATAGAGCATTTTCTCGTATACAAAATGATACATGTTTATATAGAAATACTAATGATAAATTTGACCTCAAAATACTATCTATACATATGTATTAAATGATACAGTGCATACCATATTATACTAAAAGTGGGAAGAATTTAGGGGCAAAATTGAATTACCAGTTTGTCCCAATACTAAATTAAATATACCACTATTAAATATTTGCATATTATGTTATATTATATGCACATTGTTTTAAGGCTATTAAGTTTTTTTCTTTTCCATTTCCCTTCTAATACAAGAACATAACCACGTAATAGCTTAGTAAATTCTTCCACCATTACTCACTAATGTAAATACATATGCAACCATATTGTGATATGATTGAGGCTATTAAGTTTAACTAGAGAACATGACCGTGCTTCACGCAATTATATATTATTAAATTTTAAAACAATTTAATCGAGATATAAAAAATAAAAAGAACAGTGATAAAAATAAAAAAATGTCAAAAACAATATAAATATTCTAGTAATATTTTTTAAATAAAAAGACTAATTTAGTAGGAAAGAGTTTCATATGACAAGTTTTTGAGCTTTTGTCCGGCCCCCTTCTCGCAAACTTATCAAGATTCAAGAGTCTTCTTCGTTTAGTTAAGCTAAAAGATGAATTCGCAATGGTAATATAAAAGACATCACTACTTTAAATATAAAATGAAAAAAAAAAATCTTGAGTAGAAGGCTCTCTCTCTTGAAATCCGTTAGTCATTGATGAATTATCGTGAAGGGGAGCCTTGGAGTAACTGGTAAAGTTACTGCCATGTGACCATGAGGTCACGGGTTCAAGCCTTGAAAATAGCCTCTAGCAGAAATGTAATGGAAGGTTGCGTACTATACACACCCTTGTGGTGGGACCCTTCCCCGGATACTGCGCATAGCGATAGCTTTAGTGTATCGGGCTGCCTTTTTTTTTTTATTGATGAATTATTGTGTATGTGTGTCTCTGCTAGCTTTTGAGAATGGACAAAGAATTCAAGGACATAATCAAATACTGAAAAATGTGAAAAAAATTAAGTTATGACTAATAGTAAGTTAAGATAACTAATTTCATTAACTTCCATAAATATGACTCTGGAGCTAATTGATATTTATGCAAATTCTGACATTAGGTGAGTCCTACTCCTAGCTAGGGGTGGCCATATTTTGGTTTAAACCAAAAAAACTAAATAATCAAATCAAAATTTAATTTTGGTTTCGATTTTTCGATTTTTCGGATTGAATTTAGTGTGTAATTTTAAAATTTTGGTTTTTTGGTTCGATTTTCGATTTTTAAAAACAAATTGGTTAAACCAAAAAATCAAAATTTTATAAACAAAAAAATAATATATATTTTATTATTATTATTATTATATATATATTTTATTATATATATATATAATATAATATTATTATATATATAATATTTAGTAATTCACATTCACAATTAACATTTAACAGCAAATTCACATACGTCGTAGGCTATTTATGGATTGTTTTAGTGACTCAAATATTTTATGGACTATTTTGGTGACGTTGGACTGTTTCTGGACTATTTATCCAGAAAATATATTGTTTTATGGACTATTTGTATGAGTTTTGTGTTGTTTTGTAAACTATTTATGCAAGGTTATATTATATGTAATGATTAATGACGCTATGTATTATGTTAAGCTTATGATTATTTCATTTCATTTCATTTCATCCATGTTGAGTTATTTATAGTTATTTATATTTGGGAATGAAAAACGGGTTTGAAAAAAATAATTTTTGTAAAAAAATCCATCAATTTTAAATGCTCGGTTATGAAAAAGAGTGGCTAACTACTTTAATATTTCAAATCAAAATAAAAATTTGAAATAATCGAACCGAATTTGTAAAAACGAACCAAACCGAATTTATTTCAGTTTGGTTACGGATGTAATTTTTATCAATCCGAAAACAGATAAACTGAACTGATATTAAACAATCAGATCGAACCGACCGAACGCCCACCCTTACTCGTAGCTATCTCCGCAATATAATTTTCTGACCGCTTTCTCTTTATGATTCTTTTTCTTTTTTCGTTTGCCTCTTCCTTTTACATCAACTATATTTACCCCAAAATTAGATTAGCTTGAAGTAATGAGTAACGGAGAAGAAATGTGGGTAGGATGTTACATGTGAAGAAGTAATGGAATTTAATCGGAAAAGGAACATGGTTTTATATTCGATGAAGTAATGGGTTTGAATATGTGAAGGAATATGGGGATTTAGAAACGGAAAAATAATTGAATTACTTATTATTGAGGAATGAATGTTATACGTGGAAAATAAAGAAGAGTAAATATGAAGGCGCAATTAAGAAAATATAATTAAATGTGAATTTTTTACATTTTAACATAGCACATAAGTAGAGAAAAGTAGAAAAAATTTCCAAAAAAAAGTGAGAAAAAGGAAAAATACAAATGAAGGTTATAGAAAGGTGTCACATCACCTTTTATATGACTCTCCTTTGTATAGATATAATAGATGAGGCAAGCCCCTGCAAGCACGAGCCCATGCAAAAAATAATTGATTTAATAATGAAATAATTTTGTTACATATAAATTATTACGATTCAACTAATTTTAATTAATAGTATTTATATCCAATTCTATAGTTTAAAAGAGTGAGTGCTAGTTTAATATGTGACCTTCCTATCTTCCTCGCTTGAAGTAAAGTTCAAATTTGATTAGTAGTGTGGGTAGTATTATTTTCTCTTATCTTTTCCTCTATTTTTTGAATTGACCAAAAAATGAAGAAAAGTACAATATTTCACATATGACTTCCTCTGCTCCAAACTTATTTGAATCTTAAAATTTAAACGTTACCACTTAAATTAGGACAAAGAGATGATATTTTTGGGGTTCAATCTACATCTTTATTTTTCTCTTAATTTCGTTGATTGATTTCCTCTAAGTTTAATCTTATCATTTTTGTAATCATAATTTAATGTCCTGGATTATTTGTTATAATCTCTTATCTTCTACTCTCTCCATCTCTATTTATGCAATACAGAGTTGAAGTTTTGAGAGTTTATCAAATTTTTCTTTGACGAAATTTTTTTACATGCCTTTTAAATATTTTAAGCTGTTAATAATTATGATTTATAACACTTCTTACTTAGCTTTCAAATATATATTATTTTTAGGAAAAAAAACTTAAAGCTCCTATGTTCAAATTTATAATCACAAAATTCTAATTGTGCCACATGAATTGAGACATAGAAAATATATTATGTGACTAATTATTTTATTTTTGTCACAAATCATTGAGCTACAAAAATTCTAGATTTCAAATTGATATATTATTTTATTTCTAAAATATTAGATTTTATAATTAAATTTATTAGATTGAAATAAAAAAATTTAAATTAAATTAAATTGACTAAAATATCCTTATATTTGAGTCTAATGCCAAGAAGTGGCCATGTTGATAATGAACTGCATCTTTGGCTCTTCTACAATAATAGAAATTAATTGTAGCACTTAAATTTAACAATCAACATACCATACGTCTGTATCAACTACATTTGATTCATTAACTCAAATGGACTCACAAATGAGATCATAGGCGAGTATGCCACTGCTAAACAAATGTTTTTAAATCTATGTAGGGGTAAATTTATACAAAGAGGTTCTTCATACAACGGATGAGATCATTCATATTTACCGAGATTATTTTACTTTTCCTGATATTAAACGACCCCTAAAGTGTAAATTTTGTAAATTTGGCTTTTGCTTCTTTTTAACGTATCCTAGATACATCATTTTTCTCTGAGCTTCATGTATAGCATCAAGTTTATCACATGGTTGCTTTCCTAGACACTTCATGTCAGAATTCTAAAGTACTTACCATATTTTAGGCTTGGAGGATGTCACAACCCGAGCTGAGGCCCTGACCGCGACGGACATTCTGAATCATCAAGACTCGAGATACCCCTGAACTCCTCAACCCACTAGTGATATTGTCCGCTCCAGGCCCAGGCCCTCACAGCTTTAAAATGTGTCACTAGGGAGTAAGACTTGCTTACTTATATTTCTCCTAAGTTAGGGTGTTATATATACCCACCCTTATGGACTTAGCGTCCTCGTTGAGGCTTTCCCCACTGAGTGGGATTTGCCTAAACTCAGGACTGAGGTTTGCCCTGTCTTATCGGAATTTGCCTACACTAAGTTTGAACTTTGGCCCACATCGACAAGGCTGACACAGGAGCGGCTCTAATACCATTCAGTCACGACCTGAGCCGGGGCCCTGGCCGCGATGGGCATCCCGAACCATCAAGGCCCGAGATACCTCTGAACTCCTCAACCTACTAGCGATATTGTTGTCTCTGGTCCCAGGCCTTTACAGCTTTAAAACATGTCACTGGGAAGTAAGGTTTGCTTACTTATATACCCAGTATTCCTCCTATGTTTTGTCGATGTGGGACTCCTTCTTATAAGTTGGGGTGTCACAGAGGATCTGCCATGTTATTCAAAAAATATCAAGAAATTAATATTTATTTTTTCCTTAGAGAAAACACAATTTGTACAATTAACGGTCAAAAAGAAGTTAAAATATAAACATGAGAAAAGTGCACATTTAGATCAACTTCTACTCACAATATATTACTGCATTACTTTGCCTAAAAAATTCAAGTTAAAAAGGAACTAAAACAGGAAAAAAATACAAAGGTAAATTCATAATCTAACTTTGATGGTAGTAGATAGCTTCCCACTTTTGTGTTTGAAAGGAAAAGAGAATACTATAGTCTTCTCACTTCTGTGATGATGCAGTATTTTTGGTAGCTTCTCTGTCACCTCTTTCCTCTCTTTCAAACCAAAGAGCTTAGTTTCTTAATCATTTATTGCAACAAAATGATTAATATCAATGGAGAGAGTTGCTTATTAGGAATTTGTTTAAACAAAAGTATATATGCAGTTGCATGAAACTCATAAGATCTAACAAAGAAAAATATACTCACCTGATAAATTTACGATTTTCCTCTGTTATTTCTTTTAAAGGTGATGATGGTTATGCATATTTCATATCTCTAGCTTTGTATATAAGCTCATTAGCATACTGGTAATTAATATTATTCATGAATAGATACAATAACTAATTAACAATTTATTGTGGTAACAAATGACCATTGGAATAATTTGAGAATGGATGATTAGACAGAACCCCAAAAGTTAATATGAAGACTAAATTAACGGTAGAAGCTGAAAATGTTTTGATAGTGTTAAATTTTCACATTCCACGTTAGACACCCATAATCCACCATTCAATATATGACCTTTAAATAACCATTTTTTAAATTCTTTTTGGAAGATTTTAGAACTAAAAAATAGGAAAATATGCTCAAAATTCTTAGAAAAAAGATAAATAGTAATGATGGCCAATGAAGTATGCCATATCAGCTTGCTCATAATCTTCCTTTATATATATGTAGACTATAGGTACCCATGCGATACGTGGAATATTTTAGAAAACAAATCATTAGAAATGTTATTTTATTAATTTGAAATAACAAATTAACATTTATTATATCACATTAATATATTTTAAATTAATTAAGAAATATTAATATATTTGTCACGACCCAAAAATGAAGGTCATGATGACACTTGTCGCGGCGTATCATGACAAGTAATGCTATCACCAAAATCGATACAAAAAAAAGAAAAAGACAGAAATATCTCAAGGTAAGTCTTTTAGAACGAAGCAGAAATATATAAGTAATCATAACAATACGGAAAAAAATTATCCAAAATACCAATTATGCCCAAAACCAGGTGTCAATAATGTAAAAACTACTAATACAATCCAAGAGTCAATTATATCAAAAAAATAACCACAAAGAAATAATATTTGTCTCTAAATACTAATAAAGACATAACTACTGTAGAAAGATAGAGGTGAACTTTGAACGCATGAATGTCCAACCGCTACATTGGATGCTCTAATAATAGCCCGATTCCATCAAGCTGAGGTGCACTCAAACTAGGACCTGCACCGAAAGGGCACAGTAGGCATGAGTACAGTCCACTTGTCCTCAGTATGTATCATAGGCCAACCAAGCAAAGTAGTAAACAAAGCATACAAAATATACACTAAGGGCATGTCACTTGCAATCAGAAAATATGCCATAAAGGTAACCCATACCGCTTGCACTAATAGTTCTAATATATCTCACATATATTACAACATCACACCAAGATAGAACAAAAGTACGTAATATATCACATATAAGAAGAACGAGGGGGAACATGCATATACAAAATCATCAAATATAAGTAAAAGAAAATACAATAAATACATAAATGACAAGTTAATATGGCAGTACAACACAACATAACATAATAAAGTAAGTGCAATGTATATGATGATGATGATGATGTTGCACGAGGTCGTCGCACAACCTCCGGGATCATCGCACGATCTCCATATACACCTACGGAGGCAACCCTCCCAACGCAGGACCTATGGGGAGTTGTTCAACCCGTATATGATCCATATATATCACATCTTCTTTCCAGCACATCCCTTAAAAAGGTATTATCAAGTGTTGCCAGTGTTTTCAGATGTTGCCACGGTGGTACCAATATTTCATGAATGCGTATGATATGAAAAAGTAATGCTCACAACCAATCATAATGAGTATTTCCACAAACAACCACATGATATATTTCCATAACCAACCATAATGATACATTTCCACAACCACTGATAACGCTCAATCTACAGCTCTCGTGGGAGTGTAAAGCAGTCGTTAGCAAATATAGAACACAACCTGGGTTGGGTATCGATCCCACAGGGAATAGCTTGGCCAACAAGTAAGCAAAATTATTAAACTTTTGGCGCAAGTCTCAAAAAAAGGGGGAGTCTTGTCGTGCAAGTAATGTAAATAAAACAATGAAGTAAAAGCTGAAAATAGCAAAGTAAAAAGAGAAAGATTGTTACGTAAGTTGTAAACAATGAGAATTGAAGAGTTAGGGTTATGTCCACCTCCTGAGTTATACGTCTCTATTGACTATGAGTGTGTAGAATTCCGACATGCATGTGCTTATAGAGAATTGTATTCGATGGTAAATCCAGGCGTCTTTTGACCTATTCGAGGATTATTTCACTTTAACTCTTTCGAGCTTAAAGCGTGTCTAATGGTACGAATTCTCCAAGAGGTTAATCCAGTTACGGCACTAACTGTTTAATAGGGGATGGGACCCTACTACCTTGACATTATCTCTTTTCCAGACAAATAACCTTTCTTTCGAACAAGTTAAATGTTATACTGGTGTATTCTTGCATTTGCAACCACAAAGAATTTAGATTAAGATGAAGAGAATAATGATATAAGCAACATACGTGTCACGAACTCACAAACTCATAGCAATAGATAGTATCTCAGTTGGCTTCCATAACCCCAACAGAGAAGTTTAGTTACCCATGAGTGCGAAGGAGATCACGATTGGCATTGTTGTTATACCACAATATTGATTAATTTCATGTAGCTCAAGTGGTAGGCGTTTAGGCGTGAATTCCTAGGCAAAGTAACGATTCTCTTGTTGCGGAAATTAAGAATAAATGAATAGAAGAAGAAAAATAGAGTTAATGGGAAGATTAGAAGAGTTGTAATTGATGGAAGAATTAGAATTGTTAATTGAAGAGTGTATATTTGAAAGATTCTTAGAAGATCTAAGGTAGAATATATCTCTCCACTAAGGGAGGAATGTCTAAAATCTCTAGCAAGATAGGGTATTTATAATACCCATATCCTAGTTCTACTAAGCTAATGAAATATCTAACCAAATCCTACTAAACAAATGAAATACTTAACCCAATTGTACTAGGTTAATGTATCATTATCCAAATCCAACTAAACTAATGAAATACTTAACCCAATTGTACTAGGTTAATGTATTATCCTAATCCAAATAAGTTACTGCTAGTCCCCAAAGTCTTCAGAAATGTTGTTTTAGCCCGGGACAAATTTTCCATGCATCACTTTTGGTCCTTTAGGCGTTCAAGCTCCCTTTCCTTCCTTCGTGAGCTTTCTTTGGCGTCAAGTGAGCCATAAAATGCTGATTTCTGCATCATTTATACCTGAAACATTGCTAATCATGTTCGTTAGCTCACTAACAGGAAAAAGGACTAAAAGCGCATGAAATATATACTTTGTTCTCAAAACATGGCATAAATATGGGCAAAATATATTGATATAGGCGCGTAATATCGCCTATCATCAACACCCCACACTTGAAGCTTTGTTCGTTCTCGAACAACATATCATGTCCTTCTAGACATCAACTTAGGGTTTTCACAGCAACAACACAAAACATTCTTCAAGGCAAGCACAACAATTTCTAACAAAGAGTAGCTTTCTGATTATTAGTAGAAACAGTTTAGCCTCTAGCATAGACTCGTGATGGTGGTCAACTCGCATGCAAAAGTTAAGGTACAATGAATCATATACAATTACCCAAACTCATCAACCATGTGTGTCTCACAATATAGTACCCATAATCACTCACAAGTATAGCATATATTTCGAACATGGGTATAAGAGTATCCTTGCTCTCACTCTCACAAAGAATTCATATGTTGCAACTGATGACCATAGGCTTGCCCTTAGTGTAATGCTCCACTAAATATCAGAATGCTAAGCTTAGGATCAAATAGGTCTTTTGATGGTTGTAATGTAGGATAAGGGACGGGTAGGATCAGCTATTTTGGCCGAAAATAGTGACTAAGTTCCTAAGCACTTTAATACATCACATTGTATCATTGACACTTTTTTCTTTCATCCTTTCTTCTTCTTTTCTTTTACCACCCTTGTTCTCCTCTTTTGCTTTTCAATTTTAAACATAACTCACTTTTCAGCTTTCTTTTTCCTTCTTCTTTTCACAACATACCTCTTATGATAACACTTTCTTTTTCATAACACATTCAAGCACCATTACAATTTAAAGCATCATACTTACCCAATTTCTCTTATATTGTCACATGACTTTATACTTTAAAGCACTTAGGAATTTGGATCAAATCACGGTCTTGAAAAAATGGATTAGGCTTACATACAAGGTTGTCAAAGAAATAGGCTAAAGGCTCAAAAGGGTTTAACTAGGATGATGTCCAAGGGTAGGTAAAACGAAGGTAAACATATGTAGGTTGCCAAAGAAATGCCTAAATCATCTCCTAAACTTACACTCCTTATTTTCGCTTTGCATACATACCAGGCAAGTTCTAGCATCAGCCACAAACATAGAATATACTATTAATCTCACACACACACAAGGCACATGGTCGACTTTATTGGAAGTAATATAGACTCTTGACCCAACAAGTGAAGGAATTGAACCACACAATATCACATAATGAGTCACAATTAGAGCCTAAACGTCTCAATAGTCATAATTGTAGCACATACTCTTGTTATAATCTCATGTTGCCTATTGGAATTATTTCATGGGAAGCTAAAAAAATTATTCCTAAAAAATGACACAAAAATAAAACAAAGTAAACAGAGTAAACAAACATAGATGCGATAGAGAAGTATAGCATGCGATACCGCCACCCCACACTTAAATGGGACACTGCCCTCAGTGGAAAATAAATACGAAGAACCTGGTCAGTCGGACTCTTCCTCAATGTCGGGGGTCATACCCCCTTCGTCAGAATCATCATAAGAGTCGTCGTCAGAGTTCTCCTCCTCGTCGGAGTCTGGCAAGCGTCGATCGTCATCGGTCGGCACATCATCGTCTAGAGGTTCCTCAAAGTATACGCCTACTCCACACATCTCCCGTGCATGCATGTTCATTGGATAGTCGTGGTCCAGCTGTTGGAGCTCTGCAGCAGTTGGAACACGTCCACCACTCATCATAGTAAATCGTGTCATGCCATAAAGATGACGGAAGAAACTCTCATCACGAGCATGTCTCTCCGCAGTAGTAAGGTTGACACCATGAGTTGTTTCAGCATCTTTGACCTTTGTGAGGTCAACCTTCTTCGGGTTATGTGGGAGTTTGTGATCAGCTGGTTCCTCTTCGATATGCTCCTTCCGCAAGATTGCTGTCAACAGATTACCAAAAGTGAAGTGGGACCTCTTGTGTAGTCTGGCCTTCCGCATTGTAGAGTGAATGATTGCCCCAAAGTTGATAGGGACATTCGTCATCAAAACATAGACCAAACACACTCTATCTCTTGATATTTTGGTGTATTGAGTCCCAGGAATAAGGCATGAGTTGACAATACGCAACCAGATTCTTGCTTCCCTATTCAATGGAGCATAGGGGAAGGTGTTGTGTCGTCCGGTGTCTCGGTGTCTGCCCCACCTTGCCATGGATCTACTTCCACAAAGTGTCTGTCGTATTGATCTATAAGGAGGCCTACTGTACAGCTCTTTGAATGGTGCTGGGTCGACCAAAGGTAAGCCAAGAAAGGAGTTGATCAAATCCGCGTTGAGCTATAACACTTGGCCCCGAATCTTGACTTCATTGCCTGTGGTTTTCGGTGACCAGTTGGCATAGAATTCCCTTGTCAAATCGAGATTACATTCTCCCATGTCACGGAAGATGAAATCCAGATTCAACGCCATTATTTTCGCCAACATACGCGGCTCCTTCTTCACTAGGGTGTCCTTATTGATCAAGTCGACGTGAACATATTTTCTTTCCTTGTTGTTCTTGTACCATTCTTTGGCTTCCTCCTCAAGAACCCATTTTATTCCAAATATTCGGCGGGGTAGTTTCATGGAGGATGATTCTCCTTGGTCCTTGCGACCTCTCTTCTTGCCCTTTTGGGAAGTGGTAGACTTATCTTGTCGCGCTTTAGGTGCCATTGTTCCTGAGACTTAAACAATATTCATGTTAGCATTAACTCAAAGGAAACAATCTATAAACAAGCCGTTGGGGTACCACCCCACACTTAGGTTCGTTAATACAAAACAGTGAAGTGAATATAGTCGATTACTTGAACTTCGTCGACATACGTTTTAGGAACTATATTCCGACAAGAAAATCAGCGATGCATCACTACATGCAGCCATTAGACTACTTTCATGTTAGGTATAACAATACTACTACATAGGGGTTACATCATGGTATAGTTATTTTCAACAATCACAACCTCGTAAGTCGGTAGGCAACTATAAGTCTTATCCCGATGAACGGGATAGTCTAACATATAAGTATCCAAGTATCAAGATTAAGCAATTTTCATAACCATAGCAATTCCGCAAATAGTATAACAAGGCTAGTAAAACCAAATTCAAGTCGGAAACAAGTCAAGATTATCCTAATGTATATGTTTACTCACATGGTTTTGTATCAACAATCCAAACACATTAACAGCACCAATAACCCTTCAAGATGTAGCAATGCATAATAGACATAGTAACGTAGTACTTACGAGAAATAGATGAAGAATAAAAGAGTACTTACGCTATTGGAGCCTTTGGAGATGGTCTTGTGAATTGGAAGAGCAAAATTTTGAGATGATTTGGGTGGATGTGCGGCGCCTTTAGGTCAATTTCCAATGTGGTTATGTTTCAAGACTAAGTCCCCTTTATATAGGAAAAGAATGGGTCGGGTTTTGACCCATTTACAAACGGTTTTGGAGACAAAAATGACCTCTATGCGGCGCATAGTGCTTTGCATAATCATAGTATAGGCGGCGCATAGTGTAGCGCATTTAGGGACATATGCAGCGCATAGTGTATAGCATTTAGGGACATATGCGCCGCATAGTGTATGGCATTTGAGATACTGAGACCTAATGCTATATCATAGGTGGCGCATAGTGTATAGCACACTTAAGCATAGGCGGCGCCTATGTCTTTGTACACTAGATTCCGAGACCTTAGGCTATAGTATAGGTTTTGCATTGTTCGTGACCTAGTTTTACCTAGGCCTAGCCTTCCTCGATGCCTATTTTGGCATGAGCAATGCTCAATCCATAGCCTTATGCATCCTTATTCCTAACTTACCACCTTTACCATACAATACATCCAAATCGTCATTTGAAACCAATCTCCTCGTTGAATACTTCTCGCACCTATATTTGCTCAAAACCAATGAAAACGATTAGTACGATGGGTTGCCTCCCACCAAGCGCCTTAGTTTTGGTCGTGGCACGACTCTTATTTTTGGATTTTCTCTTATCAAAAGCAAAACAAGTAATAGAACAAAAGAAAGACAAAACGATAAACGAAAAACGATAAAACAATAAAACGATGGGTTGCCTCCCATCTTACGCCTTATTTATTGTCGTGGCTCGACATAGTTTCCTCGAGTACTTAGACTTCGTCAAGGTAAGTGATGGCCATATAATTCATCGAGTCAAGAGGACCGATATAAGGTTTAACACATTGACCATTCACCTTGAAGACAACACCATTATTGTCTTCCAATTCAACTACTCCAGACGAGTAGACATGGATAAGTTTGTATGGACCAGACCACTTAGACTTTAACTTACCTGGGAAGAGCTTCAATCTGGAGTTGAAGAGAAGTACCATATCACCCCTTTGGAAGTTTCGTCGAACGATCCGCTGATCATGATACTTTTTCATTCGCTCCTTGTGTAGGTCTGATCTTTCATATGCATGGAGACGGAACTCATCTAATTTGTTCAGCTGCTCCAACCTCAGATTCTTAGCATCATCCCAATTCAAATTAAATTGCTTCAATGACCACAATGCCTTATGCTCGAGCTCGATGGGTAAGTGACAAGCCTTCCCATAAACTAGTTGATAAGGAGACATGCCAATGGGTGTTTTGAATGCAGTCATGTACGCCCATAGTGCATCATCAAGCTTCCTAGACCAATCCTTCCTATTCGCATTAACCGTCTTCACAAGAATTTGCTTGATCTCGCGATTGGAAACTTCCACTTGTCCACTAGTTTGGGGATGATAAGGCGTAGCTACCTTATGTTGCTTGACACCATACTTGGCCAAAACTGATTTGAATAGCTTGTTGCAAAAGTGAGATCCTCCATCACTTATGATAGTACTAGGTACTCCAAAGCGAGAGAAGATATTCTTCTTTAAGAATGATACAACACGCTTCCCTTCATTGTCGGCCAACGCTACAGCTTCCACCCATTTTGAAACATAATCTACAGCAACCAAGATGTACTTCATTCCAAACGAATTCACGAATGGACCCATGAAATCAATAGCCCACACATCAAAAAGTTCTACCTCAAGAATTTTGGACATGGGCATCTCATGGTGTTTTGATATAGCACCTTGGCGCTGGCATTGGTCGCACCTTATAACATAGTCGTAGGCATCTCTAAATATCAAAGGCCAATAATAACCACTTTGCAACACCTTTATTGCTGTCCGATTACCTGCATGATGTCCTCCAACTTGGGAAGTGTGGCATGCTTCCAAAATAGTAGGCACGTCTACATGGGATATACATCGTCGAATAATACCATCCGCGCATTGTCGAAACAAATATGGCTCATCCCAATAGTAGTGTTGTACGTCATGCATAAACTTCCTCCTTTGGTGGTAAGATAAATTGGCAGGTATCACATTACTCACCACGAAATTTGCAAAGTCGGCATACCATGGTAATTTTTCCATTATTGTCGCTAATATCTCTTCGTCCGGGAATGCATCATCAATCTGAATTTCAGGTTGCGCCACATGCTCATTCTCAAGTCGAGATAGGTGGTCGGCTACTTGGTTCTCGCAACCTCTTCTATCTTTGACCTCGAAATCGAACTCTTGCAGCAGCAACACCCATCGAATCAACCTTGGTTTCGCATCCTTCTTTGTCATGAGATACCTAAGAGCTGCATGGTCTGTATGAATGATAACCTTAGTTCCCAATAGATAGGCACGAAACTTCTCAAACGCATACACAACCGCTAGGAGCTCTTATTCTGTCACAGTGTAGTTCCTTTGGGCTTCATTTAGGACCTTACTTGCATAGTAGATAAGATGAAATAATTTTTCCTTTCTCTTACCAAGAACAGCACCAAGGGCTATACCACTAGCATCACACATGATTTCGAACGGGAGAGACCAATCTGGTGCTACCATGATAGGGGCTTCAATGAGTTTTGCTTTGAGGCATTCGAATGCCTTTAAGCAATCTTCATTAAAGTCAAACTTCGCATCTTTATCCAATAGTTTGCACAATGGACTAGCAATTTTGGAGAAGTTTTTAATGAACTAACGATAGAAACCTGCATGGCCGAGAAAACTACGAACTCCTTTCACCGAAATTGGAGGCGGTAGCTTCTCAATAACCTCTATTTTTGCTCGATCAACCTCTATTCCTCTTTCGGAGATTTTGTGCCCAAGAACGATTCCTTCTTTTACCATGAAGTGGCACTTCTCCCAATTTAGCACAAGGTTGAATTCTACACATGTTTGCAACGCCATGCTTAGGTTCGCCAAGCACGCCTCAAAAGACTCACCAACAACTGAAAAATCATCCATAAATACCTCCAAAGTGTCTTCAACCATCTCAGAAAAAATAGACATCATACAGCGTTGAAAGGTGGCTGGTGCGTTACATAACCCGAATGGCATACGTTTGAAGGCAAACGTACCATATGGGCATGTAAACGTTGTCTTCTCTTGGTCTTCAGGGGCAATACAAATCTGATTGTATGCTGAATAACCGTCGAAGAAACAGAACCATCCTTTCCCCGCTAATCGATCTAGCATTTGGTCCATGAATGGCATTGGGAAGTGATCTTTGAGTGTCCAAGAATTCAGCTTTCGGTAGTCCATGCATACTCTCCATCTAGTGACGGGTCTGAGTGGAATAAGCTCATTCTTAGCATTCGCGACCACCGTCATGCCTCCTTTCTTGGGAACACATTGTACCGGGCTTACCCATGTACTATCAGAGATTGGATATACAACTCCTGCGTCTAACCACTTGATAATTTCTTTCTTCACCACTTCTTGCATAGGTGGGTTTAGACGTCTTTGATGCTCAATGGTAGGTGTGCAATTTTCTTGAAGCTGAATTTTATGTGTACAAATCCCTGGTGGAATACCAATAATATCCGCAATGGTCCATCCAATGGCTCGTATATACTTGCGTAGAATAGCAATAAGAGCTGCAACTTGTTGCTCACCCAAATCGGCTGCCACAATAACTGGAAGTGTGTTTCCTCTTCCTAAGAATGCGTACTTTAAATGACTTGGCAGCTCCTTCAATTCTAAAGTGGGTGGCTCTTCAATAGATGGCTTAGCTGGTGGTATGGGTCGATTCTTGAGATCAAGGTCCAGCTTCTTGGGAGCATAGCGATATGTCCCTAATCCCGATAGAGCACAAATAGCTTCTTCACAATTTTCAGCATCCTCATTCTCTCCATTCATAAGCACAACCTCCAAAGGGTCATCAATAATTTGTTCTTCTTCAAGTAATTCTTTCTCATCATCAAAGAAAACATCAGCCACCGAAAATACACTTAGATCTTTGGGTTGCTTCATTGATTTGCACACATCAAAGCGAACCACTTCGTCATTTATTCGGAATGAAAGCTCATTAGCTCTCAAATCAATAAGCACACTTCCTGTAGCAAGGAAAGGGCGCCCCAAGATTATGGGAACTTCTGAGTCTGCTTCACAATCCAAAATAACAAAGTCTGCCGGAAAGATGAATGAAGAAACCTTCACCAATACGTCAAATAGAATACCAACAGGTCGTTTTACCGACCTATCTGCCATGACGAGCCTCATATTGGTTGGAGTAGGATCACCCAACCCCAACTTCTTGTAGATTGATAATGGCATCAAATTAATGTTGGCTCCTAAGTCACATAATGCTTTGGCAAAATTCAAAGATCCAACGGTGCAAGGAATAGTAAAAGCTCCGGGGTCGTCCTTCTTCTGAACTATCGATCGGGTAGCAATTGCACTACAATGATGCACATCTTCTTTCAACTCATAACTTGCTGCCCGCTTCTTAGTCAAAAGATCCTTCATAAATTTCGCATACCCAGGCATTTGTTCAAGTGCCTCCACCAATGGAACATTAATGGTCAGCTGCTTTAACATAGTCATAAATTTGCTGAACTTTGTGTCATCCGCCACCTTCTTCAATCTTTGGGGAAAAGGTGGTGGTGGGTATGGAAGTGTTCTCTCCACGTTTTTCTTCTCCTCTTGCTTCCGTTTTTCAGATTTTTTAGGTTGCACAGCACTGGATGAGGCGTCCTTGTCATCAGGAGTAGGTGCTGCGGCATCTTCTCCTTTTGCGTTGTCATCCATGCCCGCAACTTCGTCAACCACTTGCTTGCCTTATGCTGAAGTTTACAGCACCTTACCACTTCTGGTAGTGATGGCCATGCATGACCCATCATTCCTTGGGTTTTGCACAGTATCGCTAGGTAAGGTGCCAGCCTTTCTTTGATTGAGTGCTACTGAAAGTTGGCTCAATTGCTGCTCTATTTACTTGATTGAAGTGGAATGAGAGTCAACTAATTGTTTCATGGAGGACAAATCATTAATTACCTCCGTAACTCCCGCGCTCGTTGCTTCCACTCCTTTCAATAATTTAGCCATCATGTCTTCCATACTTCCAGAATTAGATGTGGTGGTGTCACGTCTACCAGGGGGAACGTACAAACCACTCTTTTCATTCTTGTTCTTCCAACTACCTTGGTCCTTGTTTCCAGATTTATCATAATAGTTCCGACCTTGGTTTCCTTGGGTATTACCTCGGAAACCCCCCTGATTGTTCAACTAGTTGGCTTCTTCTTCAGAATCAGATTCGTCTCTTCCTTTTGATGCAATAGCTTTCATTTTTTCGGTCTTCCCTGATAATAGATGCTTTGTAAGAAGATCCATTTGAGTTTTCATGTGCGCCTTATCCTGATCACGTTCTTCTTCTCTTCTTCTTTGGTCTGCAGTCATGCCAATAGACAAAGTGGGGCTTGCTACCTCAGAATCCCTGGTATGCCAAGCTCTACTTTGTTTCGTCATACGATCCAGCATATTGCTTGCTTGACCAAAGGTGAGGTCCATAAAAGATCCTCCAGCTGCGTTATCCACCACTGGTTTAGTTATTGAATTCAAGGCTTTATATAATATCTCCATTAGGTGAACATTGGTCATATGATGGTTTGGGCATCTCGCTAGCTTTGTCTTGAACCTCTCCCATGTTTCATGAAGAGCTTCAGTGGGAAGCTGATAGAAGTTGCTGATTTCATCTCTCAATTGTGCTCTTTTGGATGGCGGAAAGAATCTTTCTAGGAAAGCGTCTCTCAATTGCCTCCAATTTGTAATAGAATCAGGAGTCAGCCCATTCAACTATAGAGTTGCCTCCTCACACAGAGACAATGGAAATAGACATAATCGAATTACATTCTGACCAACACCAGGATTGTCAAACGACTTGCATGTAGAAATAAAGTTGATGAGATGTATATTCGGATCATCGCCTGCTAGTCCACCAAATAATCCCTTGAGTTGCAATAACTGAATCATGGTGCTTGTGATGTTGAACTTGGCTCCGGGCGCTAATTGTGGTGGAATTATGGCTCCAGTGGCTCCGGCACCATCAAGATCATCATCATCATCGTCGAAAGTTGGCTGCATAGGTTGGCGATCATACCTAAACCGTGCTTGTCGACCTCTTCTGTTGACAGGTGTAATAATTTCAGCATCACGCCTAGGGTTTAGTAACTTGTCATCACCTAAATCCTCATCGTCGGGATTTGTTGCTCGTGCAGGGTTATCAATGTTCTGCTGTTGAACCTGGGCTGCGGCAAGGGCAGCCAGTCTTGCTTGTTCCTGTTGAGCAGCCATCCTTTCAATTTCTGCTTGTGCTTCCATTCTTCCTATGCGTTGTGGTTCAGGATTGATAGGTAATAACGGTTGACCAGAACTTCTAGTATGGGGCATGCACTGAATAAAAACCTGCAGTAAACAAAGATAAAAACTGAAAGTAAAAGTACGAGAATCTTTGACCAAAGGGTCTAGTAATTATCACGAACTTGATTGACACTCGTATTCCCCGACAACGGCGCCAATTTTTGATAACGCTCAATCTACAGCTCTCGTGGGAGTGTAAAGCAGTCGTTAGCAAATATAGAACACAACCTGGGTTAGGTATCGATCCCACAGGGAATAGCTTGGCCAACAAGTAAGCAAAATTACTAAACTTTTGGTGCAAGTCTCGAAAAAAGGGGGAGTCTTGTCGTGCAAGTAATGTAAATAAAACAATGAAGTAAAAGCTGAAAATAGCAAAGTAAAAAGAGAAAGATTGTTACGTAAGTTGTAAACAATGAGAATTGAAGCGTTGGGGTTATGTCCACCTCCTGAGTTATACGTCTCTATTGACTATGAGTGTGTAGAATTCCGACATGCATGTGCTTATAGAGAATTGTATTCGATGGTAAATCCAGGCGTCTTTCGACCTATTCGAGGATTATTTCACTTTAACTCTTTCGAGCTTAAAGCGTGTCTAACGGTACGAATTCTCCAAGAGGTTAATCCAGTTACGGCACTAACTGTTTAATAGGGGATGGGATCCTACTACCTTGACATTATCTCTTTTCCAGACAAATAACCTTTCTTTCGAACAAGTTAAATGTTATACTGGCGTATTCTTGCGTTTGCAACCACAAAGAATTTAGATTAAGATGAAGAGAATAATGATATAAGCAGCATACGTGTCACGAACTCACAAACTCACAGCAATAGATAGTATCTCAGTTGGCTTCCATAACCCCAACAGAGAAGTTTAGTTACCCATGAGTGCGAAGGAGATCACGATTGACATTGTTGTTATACCACAATATTGATTAATTTCATGTAGCTCAAGTGGTAGGCGTTTAGGCATGAATTCCTAGGCAAAGTAACGATTCTCTTGTTGCGGAAATTAAGAATAAATGAATAGAAGAAGAAAAATAGAGTTAGTGGGAAGATTAGAAGAGTTGTAATTGATGGAAGAATTAGAATTGTTAATTGAAGAGTGTATATTTGAAAGATTCTTAGAAGATCTAAGGTAGAATATATCCCTCCACTAAGGGAGGAATGTCTAAAATCTCTAGCAAGATAGGGTATTTATAATACCCATATCCTAGTCCTACTAAGCTAATGAAATATCTAACCAAATCCTACTAAACAAATGAAATACTTAACCCAATTGTACTAGGTTAATGTATCATTATCCAAATCCAACTAAACTAATGAAATACTTAACCCAATTGTACTAGGTTAATGTATTATCCTAATCCAAATAAGTTACTGCTAGTCCCCAAAGTCTTCAGAAATATTGTTTTAGCCCGGGACAAATTTTCCATACATCACTTTTGGTCCTTTAGGCATTCAAGCTCCCTTTCCTTCCTTCGTGAGCTTTCTTTGGCGTCAAGTGAGCCATAAAATGCTGATTTCTGCATCATTTATACCTGAAACTTTGCTAATCATGTTCGTTAGCTCACTAACAGGAAAAAGGACTAAAAGCGCATGAAATATATACTTTGTTCTCAAAACATGGCATAAATATGGGCAAAATATATTGATATAGGCGCGTAATATCGCCTATCATCAACCACATAAGTCAATATCCACTCATTAATTTCGTTTCATCCATGAATTTTTACATGCCTCATATTCTAATAAAGTATGAATATAATCACAATACACCAATGGTACCACATCAAGCATTTTAACAACACAATTATTCAAATGTGTTCAAGGCTATTAATATCACATAGGAGCCCATACGGTCACACATATCACGTAATATACCAATTTCGATAATTATATCACATATAGGCTCCCACCCAGATACGACATATAAATAGCCATTTTTTCATGATTTGTTCTCACCCTTCACATGCATTTTGTATCATCATTTACTACCCTGCCCAGTCTGAAAGTGTTAAGCCATAACCTACCTCAAAAGTCAAAACCGGTCCGCTCCACTTGAACCCGTGATCTTAATTTTCATAAATGATCCCGAACTCCACTAAAAACATTAAATATAAAATTTACGCATCAAAAAAAATAAATGACACCCATATTGACTACTTTTGGTTCGGGGTCAAAATGGGTTTCCAAAAAAAAGAATGAAAAAATCAAAACTTTACTTCAAAAAAATGTTTTCCATATTTTTAGGAACCTACACCTAATAACTCAAGTTAAATCGAGTCAAAAATGAGGTTCAAATCAAAGAAAAGACATTTTTGAACTTTATCAGGTAGAATCTTTGAAATTTGGGTTAAAATCAAGAATTAGAGTTGTATTGAAGTTTAAATTGATGAAAAACTAGTAATTATAATATAATAACATTATTTGAGTGAAAAGAAGTGAAATTGGGTTTAAAATCAAGCCCTAAGATTTTTAGTGTTTTGAGAAATTAATCAAGAAATTACTAAGAAAAGAGTGAATTCTTACCTTAAATCCGTAATAAAATCAAGAAATAGATGTTAATCTAGCTTCCCAAGCTCCCACAAACTTTACTTTTAAGCTCCCACATTATTTTAGGGTTTAACTCTCAAGAGACAAGACGAAAATGTGCAAAATGGGCCAAAAATAGGTGGAAAAAGGCTATTATATTGCAGTTTTTTGGCAATATTTAGTGCAAGACATTTCAAATGTGATAGCGAAGTCAAACTTTTGAAAAAACATCATTTTCACAAAGTTGACCTCCGAAACTCAAAATCACAATTTTTCCAACCGAAGGGGTCAAAATGAGATTTAAAAGTCGTAAAATCATACCAAACATCCTAACACCCTGGATTTGATATTATAGATCTGCTGGCAAAGTCGAATTTTCTATCTGAGGTCATTTTGACCAAATGCGCGCCCCACACTCAAATTTCTAATTTTTCAACTTTCCAATCAATAGGTTGAAATGAGCTCGGGTGCACCGAGACCCGAACCAAAGGTCTATCTAGTATAAAATAGATACTCTGGTACTGCTGACACAATCCGTTTGTCCATCCGTCGCACGGATCAAAAGATATCCACATAAGTCCAAAATAAGACTCTTCGAAGCAATCAAAAACTACAATATCACATAAATGATACCAAAATGCATCAAAAATCATACCAATCATTCCCACACCCCAGAAATATCATAATGCAACTACGAGAAGGGGTAAATAGTCAAATCACACAAAATAACAAATTTCACATATTTCATCTGAGAACTATGCATATCAGACTCGACCTCTCAAGTAGCTTCATCTACAGGTCGATGTTACCACTAAACCTTAACCACAGGGATTACTCTAGAGCACAACCGCCTAATATCCCTAGCCAAAATGGAAATTGGCTCCTCAACAAACAAACTGAACCGACTCCCAATGAATGATATGAGGCTCATCAGGAATATAGCAACGAAGCATAGAAACATGAAAACTGAATGAACAGCTGATAGATCAGGGGAAAAATTCAACTCATAAGCCACATCACCAACAGTTCAAAGAATCTCAAATGGATCAATATACCAAAGGCTAAGCTTTCCCTTCTTCCTAAACCTCATCACATCTTTCATGGGTGAAACTCAAAGAAAAACACGATCACCAACACCAAATCTCAAGTCACGAAGTCTACGATCAGCATAGCACTTTTGCCTACTTGAAGCCACTCTAAGTCTATCCTGAATGACCCGGACTCTATCCATAGACTCGCAAAGTAAGTCCGTACCTCGAGGTCTCACCTCTGAAATATCAAACCAGCTTACTGAGGAGCAAAAATGCCTACCATACAACTCCACAAAATGAGCCATATCAATACTGGAATGGTAGATACTATTATATGAAAACTCTTCTTAAGCCAAATGCTGCTCCCACTAGCCACAAAAATTCATCACGTATGCGCGAAACATATCTTTCAAAACCTGGATAGTCCGCTCTAACTGGCCATCAGTCTGGGGGTGAAACGTTGTGCTAAGATTAACCCGAGTACCCAGCTCTTCTTAAAAAGTCTTACAAGAGTGAGATGTGAAAACAGAATCTCGATTTGAAAAAATAAACACTGGCACACCATGCAACGAACAATCTCACAAATATAGATACGACCCAACCACTCAGCACTGAATGAGACCTGAACTGGAATAAAATAAGCTGATTTGGTCAATCGATCCACGATAACCCAAACACTATCAGAACTATAAGATGTAAGAGGAAAATAACTCACAAAGTCCATGATGATTTATTCCCACTTTCACTTGAGAATGGGTAACCTCTGAAGCAACCCACCAGGTCTCATATGCTCGGCCTTTACCTGCTGACAACATAGGCAACGAGCCACAAAATCTGCTATATCTTCCCTCATACCAACCTATCAGTAATATTGCCTCAAATCACGATACATCTTAGTCACACCTAGATGGAGAGAATATCTGGAAGAATGGGCCTCCTCCAAAATCAACCTAATCCGATCACCCACTCTCAACATACAAACTCGACCCCAAATCCTTAAGACTCCATCTGAATCAAGTGAGGCTTTCTTAGTCTCCTCAATCAACACCTTATCTTGAGTCAACCTCAATCCAACATTATCAAATAGATGAGCTCAAATCTGCTCCATCAACGAAGATCTGATCTCCACAAATGCCAAAATACGACCAGGTATAGAAATATCAAATCTTACCATCGAGTTACTTAAAAATTAAACCTTTAAGGCCAAAGGCCGCTCCTGGGTCAAAAGATGCGCCAAGAAACCCATACTAGTTGACTTTCGGCTCAAGGCATCCAAAATAACATTAAACTTGCCCGGATGGTAGTGAATAGTCAAGTTATAATCCTTAAGCAACTCAAGCCAACGTTGCTGCCTTATATTAAAATATCACTAGGTGAAGAAGTACTGAAGGCTACAATGATCTAAGAAGATCTCACAACAAACTCCATAAAAGTATTGCCTCCATAATTTCAAGGCAAATATAACTCCACACAACTCCAAATCATGGGTAGGATAATCTCTCTCATGAGGCTTCAACTGATGAGATGCATACATAATTACCTTACCCTCCTAAATCAACACAGCACCTAACCCAACACCTGAAGCATCACAAAAGATGGTAAAGCCCATGCCCTCCTTAGGCAAATCCAATACAGGAGCTGAAGCCAATAAATTCTTGAGCTTTTGAAAGCTCACCTCACAAGCATTGGACCACCGAAAAGAAATCTTCTTCTGGCTTAACTTTGTCAATAGAGTTGTAATGGATGAAAAACCCTCAGCAAAACGCCGATAATACCCATCTAAGCCAACAAAACTTCAAATCTCGGTAGGCGAAGAAGATTTAGCCCAATCATGAACCACTGCAACCTTGGTTGGATCAACAATAATACCTTCCTTAGTCACCACATGACCAAAGAAAGAAACAGACTCCAACCAAAACTCGTACTTAGAGAACTTTACATACAACTTTTTATCCCCCAATATCTAATGCACAATTCACAAATGCTCCTTACACTCAACCTCACTCTTGGAATACCCCAAGATATCATTTATAAATACGATAACAAATGAGTCAAGATACAGTCGAAACACTGGTTAATCAACTCCATTAATGTGGCAGGGGCATTAGTCAACCCGAAGGACATGACCAAGAACTCATAATGACCATATCGACTCCGAAAAGCTGTCTTTGGAATATTCGAAGCTCTAATCCTCAACTGATGATAAATGAACCTCAGATCAATCTTCAAAAACACCGCAGCACCCTGAAGGTGATCAAATAAATCATCGATGTGAGAAAGAGGATACTTATTCTTAATCATCACCTTATTCAACTACCAATAATAAATACACATCCACATAGACCCATCTTTTTTCTTCACAAACAAGACAGGCGCGCCCCAAGGTGAAATACTCGGTTGGATAAATCCCTTATCCAATAACTCCTGCGATTGATCCTTCAATTCCTTCAACTCTATTGGGTCTATACTATAAGGAAAAATAGAAATGGGCTTAGTGCCCAACTCAACATCAATACTGAAATCAATATCTCGATCCGGGGGCATACCAAGAAAGTTCATAAGGAATACATCCATAAACTCATGGACTACAAGGACAAAATCTAAGGAAAGAGGAAAAACAACACTAGTGTCACGAATATGGGCCAAGTAAGATAAACATGCCCTCTCAATCAATTTTTAAGCCTAAACATAAGATATAATTCTCTTAGGACCCAAATAAAGTGCACCCTTCTAAGCTATCCTTGGCACAATCGGTAAAGCTAAAGTCACGGTCTTAGCAAAACAATCTAAGATATCATGATAAGGATCCAACCAATCCATACCCAAAATAACATTAAAATCAACCATATCTAATAGAAGCAAATCTACCAAAGTCTCAAACCCAGAAAAAGTCATAACACAAGATTGATATGCCCGATCCACCACTAAAAATCACCTACCGGGGTAGATACACGAATAGGCATGGTAAGAGGTTCACTAGCAGAATTAAAACCTGAAGCAAAATATATAGACATATAGGAGAAAGTCGATCCAAGATCAAATAATACAGATATAGGTCTGAAATAAACGGGGACGATACCTGTAATACAATATCAAAAGTCTCTACCTCAGGTCTAGCTGGTATAGCATAACATTGTCCACGACTACCAACTGGTTGAGTAGTCCCACGACCACTAATACGGCCTTTACCATCTCTACCTCTTGCACCTTTAGTAAAACCCCTACCTTTCATAGCTGAAATAGGAGTAGCTCAAAACACACGATGAGAACAGTCCTTGTCCATATAGCCAATCTCATCACACACATAGAAACCTCTACGACCAGTCTCAACAGAAGAAAGTACAATTGAGCCCAAAAGGCCACCTTGAACTGCTAAACTAGAAGATCCACCACCTGAACTCTATAAAGTCACCTGCACTGGCCTACTATGGTATCTACGAGAACTTCTAAAATCTCTGCCTCGAGAGGTCTGACTCCAGAACTTACCAAAACGGCGCACCCTCTTGGAGCCTTCCTGAGATGCATAAAAAATACCTTTTGTCATATTAGAATGATCCATAATACTCTACAGAGGATCCCCAAGCACAACCATCTGAGATGTAGACAACTGAAGGAAGACAACCAAACCCTTCACAAACTTCTGAATTTTCTCAAACTCGGTGAAAATATTATTTTAGAAATATCTAGATAGGGTATGGAAGTGTACCTCACACTCAGTAACTGTCATGGAGCCCTGCTCCAAATGATCAAACTCATCCCAGAAATGATCTCTCAAACTAAAGATCACAAATCTCTCTATAAAGGCATCAACAAACTGATCCCATGACAACTCAGGAGCATCAACACACCTATAACCAACAAATAATCTCCACCAATCTCTTGCAGTATCTCTTAACTAATAGTAGTATAAGCCACACCATTCACGCAAAAAGAGTAAAACACAACTCAAAATACACGGTATGAAAGAACTTTGCACGATAAAGAATAAAATGAGAAAAGTTTCCTAAAGACGTTTATAGCCTCTCAAAGATAGATATAGATGTCTATGTATCGATCTACGAGACTCTAATAGATATCCCGTCCTTATACCGTTGAGACCAATGAAACCTGGCTGCTTGGATACCAATTTATCATGACCTAAAAATGAAGGTCGTGATGGGACTTGTCGCGGCATACCTTGACAAGTAAGTCTATCATCAAAACTGATACAAAAAGAGAAAAAGACAGAAATATCCCAAGGTAAGCCTTCTAGAATGAAGTCGAACCATATAAGTAATCATAACAAAGCGGAAAGAACTTATCCAAAATACCAATCATGCCCAAAACTAGGTACCAATAGTGTAAGAACTACTAGTATAATCCAAGAGTCAAATACATTGGAAAAATAACCACAAAGAAATAATATTTATCTCTAAATACTAATAAAGACATAACTACTGTACAAAGATAGAGGTGAACTTGGAATGCATGAATGTCTAACCGCTACCTTGAAAGCTCCAACAATCGTCCGAGTCTACCAAGCTGAGGTGCACTCGATCTAGGACCTGCACCGAAAGGGCGCAGTATGCATAAGTATGTCCACTTGTACTTAGTAGGTATCATAGGCCGACCAAGCAAAGTAGTAAATAAAGGATGTAAAATATACACTAAGGGCGCGTCACCTGCAGTAAAAAAAATATCCCACAATGATAGCCCACACCGCTTGCACTAACAGTTCTAATATATCTCACATTTATTGCAACATCACACCAAAATAGAACAAAAGTATGTATTATATCATATATAAGAATAATAAGAGGGAACATACATAGACAAGATCATCAAATACAAGTTAAAAAATATACGATAAATACATAGATGACAAGTCAATATGGCAGTACAACACAACATAACACAATAAAGTAAGTGCAATGTATATGATAATGATGATGATAATGATCCACGAGGTCGTCGCACAACCTTCGGGATCGTCGCACAATCCCCGTATACACCTATGGAGGCACACCTCCCAATGCAAGACCCATGGGGGGTTTGTCAATCCGTATACAATCCACATATATCATGTCTTTTTTTTACATCACTCAAAAAGGTGTTATCAAGTGTTGCCAGTGTTTCTCAGATATTGCTACGGTGGTATCAATGTTTCATGAATGAGTATGATATGAAGATGTAATGCTCATAACCAATCATAATGAGTATTTCCACGACAAACCACATGATATATTTTCATAACCAACCACAATGATATATTTCCCCAACCACTTGAGTCAATATCCACTCATTAATTTTGTTTCATCTATGAATTTTCACATGTCTCATATTAAAATAAAGTATGAATATAATCACAATACACCAATGGTATCACATTAAGCATTTTAATAACAAAAAATAACTATTCTTATGTATTTAAGGCTATTAATATCACATAGGAGACCACAAGGTCACACATATCACATAATATCTCAATTTCGATAATTATATCACATATAGGCCCCCACATGGGCACGATACATAAATAGCCATTTTTCATGATTAGTTCCCACCCTTAACATGCATTTTGTATAATTTTTTACTACTCAACCCAGACTGAAAGAGTTAAGTTATAACCTACATCAAAAGCCAAAACTGATCCGCTACACTTGAACCCGCGACCTTACTTTTCATGAATGATTCTGAACTTCACTAAAAGCATCAAATATAAAATTTACGCATCAAAACAAAACTAATGATATTCATATTGACTACTTTTGGTTTGAGATCAAAATGGACCCCCGAAATGGGTTTTCAAAAAAAGAAGGGCAAAATCAAAACTTAACTTCAAAACATGTTCTCCATATTTTTAGGAACCTAATTTTATTATTTTCTATATCAATCAGCAAAGCGAATAGAGTTCCATTACATATTGATTAGCTCACTAATCAATATCAAATATGAAAGGAAAATCCTTAAATTATTCAATTAGATAATAATTGAATAATTTAAGAATATATTGAATTATTTTTTCAAGTTGATTCAAATTATTCTAACGTTTTATTACTTATTTATTTTTGTTTGGCGTAACAAAAATAGAACTTTTTGACTCCCCAGTAGAAATAGCTTTCGCTAACTAAAAAGCCTTTAATGCTATCCAATATGTCTTCCTTTTCCAAATATTTTTACGAATACTTTTTTTGATCTCAAAGTGGGTTTTTTTGGAACTGGCATTATAAAATTCTTCATTTTTAGTTATAGTTAGATGTGAAATACATCTATTGTTCAAAATGAATTCTTTATAATATGCAATTTATAATTCACATTGAAGAAATACATTTTTGAGCTTTACTGGGTGGTATCTTTGAAATGCGGGTTAAAATCAAGAATTGAAGTTGTTTTGAAGTTTAAATTGATGAAAAACTAGTAATTACAAGATAATAACATTATTCAAGTGAAAAGAAGTGAGATTGGGGTTTAAAATTAAGCCCTAAGATTTTTGGGATTTTGAGAAATTAATCAAGAATTACTAAAAAAAAAAGGGGTGAATTCTTACCTTAAATCCGTAATAAAACCAAGAAATAGATGTTAATCTAGCTTCCCAAGCTCCTACAAATTTTACTTTTAAGCTCCCACACTATTTTAGGGTTTAACTCTCAAGAGACAAGATGAAAATGGGCCGAAAATAGGTTGAAAAAAAGCTATTATATTGCAGTTTTTCTGTAATATTTACTGCAAGTTTTTCATTTAAGTCGAAGCACACTTCGACGGGGTGTCCGAAATTCGTTCGGAGTTTGATATACACAAACGTACTATGAAATCATACTAAATTCAACGTCCAGACACGATGGTGAAGTCAAATTTTCAAAAAAACATCATTTTCACAAAGTTGACCCCCGAAACTTGAAATCATAATTTTCCAAATCGGAGGGTTGAAATGAGATTTAAAAGTGGTAAAATCATACCAAACATGATAACACCCTAAATTCGATATTCTGGATCAGCTGGCGAAGTTGGATTTTCATCCGATGTCATTTTAACCAAATGTGGGTCCCATACTCAAATTTTTAATTTTTCAACTTTCTGATCAATAGGTTGAAATGAGCTTGGGTGCACCGGGACCTGAACCAAAGGTCTACCTAGCCTAAAATAAATATTCCAGAGATACTGGAGCAGTCCGTTCACCCATCCATCGCACTAATCAAAAAATATCCACATAAGTCCAAAATAAGGCTCTCAAAGCCATCAAAAATCACAATATCACATTAATGATACCAAAATGCATAAAAAATTATGGCAATCACTCTCACACCCTAGAAATATCATAATACAACTACGGGGGAGGGGTAAAATAGTTAAATGACACAAAATCACAAATTTCATACATTTCATCTAATTTTTAGGTCGTTACAATATTTTATAATAAATAATTTATAAAAGGACATAGTTCAGTTAATTTAGTTGAACTATGTATTCTTCCTTCGTCACCACCGCGTCATCCCCCCCCCCCCCATCTTTAACCCTCGCAACCTCTCCCTCCATACAATCTCATAATTAAATCGTATAAAAAGTAACGAATCATATAATTATAAAAAAAATGACCAATAGTTTTTGTATTACACTGTTTACTAACTAGCGTTATTCGATTGTTAATATTGAATTTTATTAACTTATCAAATTGCTTGATATAATTATCAAGTGTTTTTCTTATTAGTATAAATTATATATTTATTTTGTTTAATCACGTATTTTCTATTTTTCTTCAACATAAAATGTATGGATAGTAATTTGTCTGTTATCTAATTTCTTTATTGATTTTTTTTATTTAATTTCTTCATCAAAGTTAATTTAAAATCCTTATTCCTCACCCCAACCCTCAATATTTATAAAAAAATTAGTTTATTTTAATTATTTTCTCCAGAATACATTGAATTAATTTTATTGGTTACATTTTATAAGCAGTTTAGCTTTTTCTCTTACATTTCAAACTATAAGATACTAAATTTTGATCTAGGTTACTTAGAATTTTATATTTTAATATTAAACTAATTCATGGTTTATTGATGTTTTATGTGACATACAAAATTTGAACTTTTACTTGTTATGATTTAAAAAAAAATATTTTCTCATTTAACATATTAATTGTATTATACTATTACTACACATATTAAGTACTACTACTGTTACTATTTATTATTATTATTACTAGCATTATTATATTCTTATATTTCATTTAATATTTGATAAAATTACATTTAGATATATTTTATAATACATCAAATAATTAAACATACCTACAATTTTTAAAAAAAATTCTAAGTTTATCATTGAGAAGATATTGTATCTCCAATTCAACTTCAAAAAAGGAATAGACAACAATAAGAATCCAACTAGAACTCGTTAGTATGATAGCTAACTACTTCTAATATGTAATTTCATAAACTTTTAGTTTACCTTTAAGCTTGTTTTAAAAACAAATAACTATTCGACTTCCTCTACTCTCCCACTCATCTCAATTGAAGATTTTAGACTTATCAATATTTTTTTTGATTATTTTTAATATTATATAATGTTCTTTTCTTTTAATATATATTATGGACTTAATGTACTTATAGAGCAAATAAATTTTACTTATTAAATAAATATGAGATACATAATTTTCCAAACATATAAATGTTAGAAAGATAAAATAAGTGAGCACAATAATATTTTAGTTGAAATTTTTTTTGTATAAGTAATTTTGACAATATTATTAAAAATATAAAATTTTATTTACATATTTTATAATGAAATAAAATCGAAAACTATTTGCCCCCGTCTCACTCATCTCAATCCACCAAAAAAAAAGAGAATCAAAATCAAATATTTTGTACTCTTTTCTACACTTTTAAATTTAAATTCAAATATCTCTAATCTCTTAAATTCAAATACTATCATAAATTTATTACAAAAAGATTAAATTATTATTATCTTTATTCTAATTTTTCTTAAGAAAATATGTATATTTATCATTTGCCATAATCTTTCTGAGAAGAGGCAAGTATGTAATAGTCACTCCATGGATCGATTACTGAACTACATTGTATACAAAATATTATATAAGAGTTCAAGTTACATACATCTGAGTAGAAATTCTATAAACTGAGAGTGAATATATATAAGTTGTCTGGCTCAAAAGTAATGACTTACAAAAGGCTTCTTGGGCTTGGTGTGAGGTTGGTATTGAGACAGATGGGAGCATAAATGGTGAAAATAATAAAAGAACAATATTACTTACTTGAATGCATGTAGGGATATATTAAGAAGAATAGCCTGTAATAAGATCATCACTTATCTACATACAAAAAATAATAAAACACACACAAAAAGGGAAGACTATAAAAAAATGCAGCAAATAAAGCTAATGAGAGAAATATTAACATCACATGTTATTGTGGGAGAATATATAAGAGAGTTTAAGGAGGTAGAATTTCATTCCAACTCAAATTTCTTTTTAAATTCAAATTCAAATTCAAAATTGTATCATTTTGTTATAAAAAGATTAGATTGTTGCTCTTTCTTATCCTATTTATTTTATTATTCATATTTGGATTGAGAAAAATATTTTAATAAAAAAATTTGTTTGTTAATAAACCTAAAAAGTTTTTTTAAAAAAAAAAAAAGTTACAGATTAACTAATATAAATAGATATAAGATGTTGTAGAGATAAATTCAAATAACTTTATCTTTAAATTGATTAAGTTATATATGGATCAATTCAAATTTCAAAATTCTATAAATTATTATGTTAATGACTTATTAAAATCATGATGAGATATTAGCAATACACATTCTTCATGTTTTTAAAACATCCTGCTATTACTATTTTTATTATTTTCATTAATTTATCTTTTATTTAAAATTGAAATCAATTTTATTTAGATATACATTATTACTTAATGAGATAAGTATATGAAACCGCAAGAGTTCATTTAGATATCTTCAATTATAGGTTCCTAGTTTTAAGCTAACGATAATTTTTTTCCTAAAAAAATAATATTTTGAAATTTAAATAAATTTAATATTTTAATTCAAAAATCAATATTGTACTACTACTACTACTACTACTACTACTACTACTACTACTACTACTACTACTACTACTATTATTATTATTATTATTATTATAGTTGTAGTAGTTGTATTGTAATAAAAAAATTTAAATTAAAAACTTAGAGATATTTGAATATGAAAATATTAATTTAAAAACAAAATTGTCATTAGGTTGAAACTAAGAATCTAATATTGATGATTTCTAAATGAACTCCAACTATTCATAAATTTCTTTCTTTCAATACTTTAAAATATATATGAGTTCATTTGATTCAAATATTTTGAAAAATAAAAAACATGATGATTAAAAAAAAAATACTAATAGTACATAATATGTGTTGTAGTAGTTGATAATAATAATAATAATAATAATAATAATAATAATAATAATAATAAAGTTATAGTAGGTGATTTCTAAGTTTTTATAATTTTTATTTCTCAATTTAGTTGAATAAATGAATTAGCGTCACTATTTTCAATTCCGAATTCAAAATATTTATTTAATTAAAATATTTTACTTTAATACAAATTTTAAATTTGACCACATAAATCACAAAAGTTACCGGATTCATATGTGATTAGAGATAGTTATCACATTTTTAGGAAGAGAACTACATGGATTTTATGCAAAATTTTGAGAGAGTAGGGATTTGATTGGATAGGTTATAGAGAAATCTTTGCACTAATTTGAACTCTTTACCATGGCAATTATTGTCACTTATATTTGAATTTATATTTTTAATTAATTCAAAAATTTTAATTTAATTTTTTTCTTACAATATTTATAATTTTGTACTATAAACTTACACGTGGCTTATCATTAATTTGCCATTTGACTTCTTGTGATGATTCATCTTCTGCTTTATAATATATACAGATAGATTCTTCCATTCTCCCCAATGTCTGAACGTAACCAATTAATAGCTAAATAAATATTCCTCCATTATTCTTGTAATCAATCTATTACATTAATCTACTTATTTTGTTTATTGAGGGGTATAACGTAAAAAAACAGAATCCAAAAAGTTACATTTGTTAGTTATTGAGCAGATTCATTCTTGTAATAGTAAATCCTGGACTATTGTGTTTACTGTTATTTTTTTGTATATATTATTTTTCAAATAATTCATCTATATGCATTTTAAATTTTTTTAAATCGTCAAAATTATATGTTAATGGTTTTTAAGTTACCATACTATTTTTATGTATTAATTCAATTTTTATAGTAGTTTTATGTTTTTTTCATCCTTTTGATAGATATTCACTATATAATTGTCTTAATTTTTTCTTTATTATTTCTACCTTATCTATTGAAAATATAGTTATTTCTTTTTTATTTATCAAAAATACAACTAGTTCTACTGTGTCTTTTGTATTTTTTATATTTTCTAACTTTTGTATAATTTTGTCACTTCCTTCTATCCAATCAATTTTCTTTCTTATTTTATTAATATTTTTTTTGCTCTTACTTTTTATTTACATGGTGTTGCAAACCACCAATCTGTTTTAGTTATTATATGTAGGTATAATTTATCTAAAAATGACATTCCTAAAATCATATCTTTTGATGTTAGTTCATAATTTTAAATTTCTTCTATTGTTAGTATTTTATTCCATATCTGTATTTTTACATTTTTAGCTTTAAATGTAATTAAGCTCCCTTCATTATTAAATTCTTTGACTACTATTGGTATTTTTAATTTATCCCATTTACTTTCTGGTAAATAGTTGTATCTACATAAATTTGCTTCTGCTCCTGTATCTATCATAGGTATATAATACATATTATAATATCCTTCTACTATTATTTTTACAAGTACATATATTTTCATATCATGTTAAAGTTCATTGTATGAATAATCTTTCTTTATTATATGTTATAGATAATTGTGTATGTTCTATGTTGTATGGTTTTACTTGTTCTAACCATTTTATTCATAATATTATGTCTGTTTTTTGCATTTCTTCCTTTATTTCAAATTCTATTTTTATTTTTCTGACTCCTATTATTATTTCTTTTTCTGTCGTATCTTTAATGTTTATTAGACTCCTTGGTAGATCTGGGCATATATCACTACTAGTTTTTATTTCTTTACTTCTTACTAGATATTTTGCTATATAATTTTCTTCTTGTCCTGTGTTTAAAAGTATTAAATATTCTTTTTCATTTATTATTCATGTTATTTAATATTAATTTAAATTAACTGTTGAAGTTGTTTCATAACTTGTTCTTTTTTATGAGCTTGATGAGTCTGGTTTTTCATGAGCTGTTCTTTTTGTTGCACTTATTCTATCATTTATTATTTCTAAATCTTCTTCTATATCTATGTTTTTGTAACTATAATAATTATTATCAATTGTTTTTACAAATTGTTCAAAAGGACTTTCTATTTGTATTTTATTAATTTTATTTTTTCCTGTTATTTTATGTTTTGTTGTTAATACATATAGATTTTTACATCTTGCTGTAAATATTTTACTTCCTTTGGTTAGTTCTATTCCTGATATTTTTCAATATAATACTAATAATTTATCTATATTTTTATCTGTTATTGCTACTGAATAATTCGCACTTATTATAAATGTAAATTTTTGGTATATTAAATTTCCTTTTATGGCTGTTATTATACTTTTTTCTATAGGTTTTATAATTCTATCATCTGCTAAATATAATTCTATTGGTGTATCTATTCCTCCTCTAAAACATATTTTTATTAATATCTCTGTTCCTCCAAGGTGTACATATTTTATTGGGTCTCTACTTTTTTATATCGTTTATGTCTTTATTAATTATTCTTTTTGTTACTAGTGGTATACTAGCTCTTCGTTTTGCATATTTACAGTCTATTACATGTTCCTTTTGGCTTACTACTTAGTATTCTTCCTTTTTTCTACTAAATATATTTTTTATTGTTGATATGTTAAATATTTTTTCTACACTTAAGTCTAACTCTTTTCCTTTTATTTCGTCAAATATATTACTGTCAAATATTATTTTTTGATTTGTTCTTTCTTCATTTAAATATTCTTCCTTTGTTATTATTTTTATATCTTCTTCAGTTATTTGATTCATTTTTATATCTTCTTCAGTTATTTGATTCATCTAATTCACTATCTATCTCATTATCTGTTTCATTCTCCGAACTTTCATATATACTATCTTCACTTTCTAATTCATAATCTATATAATCTATCTGCATATATTCTGTATTTTCTATTTTTATTTCTGATATTTGTTTATTTTTTGGGTTTTTTGGTAATTTACAATCTCCAGTTAAATGTCTTAGTTTTCCACAATTATAACAAATACATTCTTTTATAGATTTCTTTTTTCTATATGGTCTTTTATGTTTATAATTTTTTACATAATATCTTTTTCTTGGTTTCGTATATTTAAATTTTGATTTTTTATATTTCTTATGTTTTTTTCTTTTCTTATAATATCTTTCTTCACATCCAAATTGAGGTACTATTTTATCTTTACAACATGCTAAATTTCTTATTAATGTTTTTGTCATTTTTATTTCTTCTCTATATTTTTCACATAGATTTCTATACCATTGTTGTAAAAATTTTATTCTTGCTCTTAGGATATCTACTATTTTTGCTTTATCCCAACTTTTTATTATTTTTTAATAACTAGATTAATAAATAGATTTATTATATCTAATGGATCTATTTTTTTATGCGTGGATATTTTTTAGATTTTTTTTAATAAATTATTATTTTTGTAAGATATATCCATTAATTTATTTGGTTTATTATTTTATCCTGTAGTAACTGCAGAGTTACAAATTTCTGTATAATAATTTATCCTATCTGTACTTTAGTATATATCTAATTCTAGATTTTGTATGTCATTTATTATCTTATGTTGTTCTTCTCGTAGTGAGTTTTTTAAATTATATAAACTATCACATGTGCTTTTTTCTAAATTTTCTAAGGTTTTTTCTATCCATATTAACTTTTCTTTTAGATCTTCCATTATTTTTCTAATTCGGTTTCTATAATTAATTTCATTATTTAGATTATCTTGGTTTTCTCTAGTTTTTCTAATATATTCTAACATCCACATCCTTGATCTGAATAATATCCTTCTGGGTAAATTTCTTCGTATATCAGTTCTAAAGCATTTATGGTGTCAATTTCGTAGTTTATTACTTCTTCTAATATTATTTTCTTAATATCTATGATTTCTATATCTTTAAGTATATATAAGGTTAAAACTTTAAGGTAGTCTAAATAATTTATTTTCTAAAATTGATATTTTATAGTTATTTGTTTTAGCCTTAGTAGTTTTTGTATATTTCTATTAAGAGATTTTATATATTTTTTATTTTCCATGTATTTGACTATATTTATTATTATCTGTTTTTCTAGTAACTGTATATTTCGCGTATCTTTTTTTAAAAATTCTACGTAATTTATCATGATAAATATTTATAAGAGTAGTTAAGTAGACATGGTATATAATTTACTCTAGTCATGTAATATTCTCCAAATGCTTTTTCTAATATAATTTTTCTTATATCTGCTACATTTATATTTCTAAGTGCATATAAAATAAGTATCTTAAATTTATCTACCATCACATCAGATAAATTATTATTCATTATCATAAAATTGTTTTTTTCAAAATATTCCCTTCAACCATGTACATAATAAAATATAGTCATCTCAGATTACTATATACTAGATTATTCTTAAATAACATGTTCTTCGGTCACTATTAGCATGGTAATTCGGATACTTTTTCCCTTAAACAACGCCTCGACTCTGGTTACTCCCCGCCACGGCTTCTTGCCTCATTGGTTTCACCTTTAGGATGGCATAGTTCTTAGGGATTTTTCTCCGTTTTCACTTTGCTAATAAACTTCTTAACATATTATTCTTCGAATAATTCTACTATAAAGTAACTAATATGAATTTATTTTATCATATCATGATTGTCGGGAACTATGAATTTAGCTATTCATAATCATAAATAGATATACCTGTTTTGGTAGCTTTGATATTTCTGAGGTTTGTTGCTCCATAGCTTTTTCCATTGAAGTGTATATTTAATTAACTGGGCAAAATATTTTTTTCGGAATGGAGAGAGTTTTTTGCTTAATTATGAGAAGGCTTGCCTTTGCAATGCCTTCTTGCTTCTTTATTTATAGAGTGAACGAATCTTTACAATTTTTACATCTGTTTTCTAAAGATAAAAACAAACAAAAACAAACAAAAAAGACTTAAAAAGTCTTATAAGCTATAAAGGCTACCTAAGCTATAAAGTCTTAAAATTCAAAATACATTTAATGTACATTTAATGCTATCCTATCTTCTTTTACGTAAACAAAAATTCATACAAATTCATAAGATTAAATATCTTGATATCTTGTCTTCCGTTTATTTTGTCTTATCTGTTGTTTCTCCATTATTGCTCCTGATCTTATCTTCCAGCTGTCATCTTGTCTCTTGATTTTTTATTCTAGATGTACCTCTGGAATAATATTATCTTATCCATTACACCTCGAACATTGGTGATCTGGATATTTATGCTCAATTATTTTACAATACCTTATTAGTAGTCTGTCAGAAATAAATCCTTTTTTAATAGCTCGTGCAGTAGATGGTTTCTCTGGGTTGAGTAGTGTCAGTATCCATTGTCTTACATCCTCCATATCTGTTGGTCGTAGCTCTTTTGAATTCGAGTAAATCATTTGGTGATCTCTCGAGTAGTAGCTCCATATTGGATTTCCATTTGCATAGTTATTTTCTAATTCTTGTATAATCGTAGATAGTCCAATAAGCCTTTTATTTACGTAAAATTTTGGTATCTCGATTCTAGGTATTTTCGGTTGTTGTGCAATATCTTCTGGTATAATCATATCTCTCGTTAGTCCTATCTTTACGACTTGTATAACTGGCTTTATCTCGTCATATAATATCTCCGCGGGTGCAGTATAACACTTTATATAAAATAGAGTGCCTTTTGTTATTCTTTTATAGGTCGTGAATATCTTATATAATTCTTCCATAGCTGTCAATTCTGCTCCGTCTTGGGTGTATATTGTGTTTAGCAATCCGTAGTCAAAACATGTTTTTACTAGGCTTGGGTTAGTTTTTGGTAGTGCGATAAGTTTGTTGTATCCTTGTAATTTTTGGATTATATAGTTGGTATTTGGTTCTTGGATATTTGTAGCTCTTGGGTTATGGTTTAGGAAGGTTTGTACTCTATAGATGTTTTCTATCTATTTTTGGGTTGTGTAATTATAAACTTTTTTGTCTTGGTTTAGGCTATCTCGGTAGGTGTTAACTTGTGGGGGTATGAAAAAATGGTCTTTTTGTATTTTTGGTGTAAATGGTTTTTTAAATATTTTATTCATGTTTGTGTTTTGGTATCTTGGTCGACTAACTTCTTTGCTTGTACCTGCAGAAGTAGATTGATAAATGTTATGGGTTTTATGGAGTGTCCCAACGTCTCCTTCTAGCTCTGGAATTTTATTGTCTTCCGATAGACATAGCTCTGCACACTGCTGAGTTAGCTAATTTATAGCTATAGACTTCAGTTTATCTTTACTAGTCTTTAGCTTTAGCTTTTCTATCTCAGTACCCATACTGTCCACTTTCAATGAAAGCGTAGTTAGGGCGTTGAGTATTTTTTCAAGTGTATTTTCTTCTATCATTTCAGTCTGTGTAACTTTGTCTTGATATGTAATCTGCAATAACATTTTTGTTAGTACTGATTACTTCTATTATAAATGTGAAATTTAATATATTTAAAACTAGTCTCCGATTCTCTTTTGTTGTAACTGAATTTTGTATTTTCTTTGTTAGCCACCAGCGTACCTGTGTATTATCTGTTCGCACAATAAATTTGTTATATGCAATATATGGCTCAAATGCTAACAAACATTTATATAATGAACATAATTCTTTCCTATTTATTTCCCATTTTATTTCTGTCTCATTGAACGTACCTGAGTAGTATCTACAATGGTGTTCTATTTTTTCTGCTTCATATCTATATTTAAGTACTCCTCCGTAACTATATTCGCTAGCATCTGCTTCTACTATGTATATAAATTTTCTATTTTCATCTGGGAATTGTAGTTTTGGTAATTCTTTACAAAGTAATTTTATTTTTTGAACTTGTTTTTTATCTTCTTAATTATAGTTATATTCTATGTCCTTCTTTAATTTTTTCTGTAGTGATTTTAAGTTTTCTGCTAATTTTGGAATATATTCTCTTACTTGGTTTACTAATCCTAAAAATGATTGTAATTTTTTTTTGTATCTAATTCTTCTTTTGAATTTATTATTTTTTGTACTATACATTGTTGCATTTTTACTCCACTTTTATCTATTTGTATTCCTAAAAATTCTATCTGGTTTTTCATAATTTCGGCTTTCTTTTCGCTTAGACTTATTCCCGATTTTTCTATTATATCTGTAAACTGTTCCAATAATTTTATATGTTGGTATCCATAAAATGTTGGTATCTACCTGGTGCATTTTTATATCCAAATGGTTATACATTCCACTCATAAAATCCTTGTGGTACCGTGAATGCAGTTAATTCTTTAGATTCTTTTTCTAACTTTAGGTGGTAAAATCCTGATTTACAATCGAATTTGCTAAAATAATTATATCCTTGTATTTGTCTTATTTTTAATATCTTATTTGGTATTGGATAATTATATGTTATAGTTTTTGCATTTAAATTTCTATAATCAATAACCATCCTACTTTTTCCTCTTTTTTGTTCACTATATTTATTTACTACAAATGCTGGACTATTATGTTTACTATTACTTTTTTGTATATATTGTTTTTCTAATAATTCATCTATATGCATTTTAAATTCTTTTAAATCATCAAAATTATAGGTTAATGGTTTTTGAGTTATTATGCTATTTTTATCTATTAATTCAATTTTTATGGTAGTTTTATGTTTTTCCCATCCTTTTAATGGATCTTCACTATATAATTGTTCTAATTTTTTCTTAACTATTTCTATCTTATTTATTGAAAATATAGTTATTTCTGTTTTATTTATTGAGAATACTACTAGTTTTATTGTATCTTCAGTGATTTTTATATTTTCTAACTTTTGTGTAATTTTTTCACTTCCTTTTATCCAATCAGTTTTCTTTCTTATTTTATTATTAACTCTTTTTGCTCTTACTTTTTGTTTACATGGTGTTGTAAACCACCAGTCGTTTCTAGTTATTATATTTGGGTATAATTTATCTAAAAATGACATTCCTAAAATTATATCTTTTGACGTTAGTTCATAATTATAAATTTCTTCTATTGTTAATATCTTATCCCATAGTTGTGCTTTTACATTCCTAGCTTTATAAGTAATTAAGCTTCCTTCATTATTAAATCCTTTAACTACTATTGGTATTTTTAATTTATCTCATTTGCTTTCTGGTAAACAATTATATTTACATAAATTAGCTTCTGCTCCTGTATCTATCATAGGCGTATAATATCTACTGTAATATCCTTCCACTATTATCTTCATTAATACATATATCTTCATTTTATGTTAAGGCTCTTTTTAAGAATAATTTTTCCCTATTATATGTTATGGTTAATTGTGTATGTTCTATATTATATGGTTTTACTTGTTCTAACCATTTTATTCCTAATATTATATCTGCTTTTTGCATTTCTTCATTTACTTCAAATTCTATTTTTATTTTTCTAACTCCTATTATTATTTCTTTTTCTGCTATATTTTTACTATTTATTAAACTTCTTGGTAGATCTGGGCACATATCATTATCAATTTTTATTTCTTCATCTTTTACTAGATATTTTGCTATATAATTTTCTTCTTGTCCTGTATTTAAGAGTTTTAAATATTCTTTTTCATTTATTTTTCCTGTTATATAATATTGGTTTAAATTATTTATTGAATTTGTTTCATAACTTGTTCTTTTTGATGAGCTTGATGATTCTGGTTTTTCATTAGCTATTCTTTTTGTTGTACTTATTCTATCATTTACTATTTCTAAATTTTCTTCTATATCTATGTCTCTATAGCTATAATCATTATAATCTATTGTTTTTACAATTTGTTCGAATGGGCTATCTATTTGTATCTTGTTAATCTTATTTTTTCCTGTTATTTTATGTTTTGTTGTTAATACATATAAATTTTTGCATCTTGCTGTAAATATTTTACTTCCTGGTGTTAGCTCTATTCCTGATATCTTCCAATTTAATACTAGTGATTTATCTATATTTCTATCTGTTACTGCTACTGAATAATTTGTACTTATTATAAATTTAAATTTTTGGTATATTAAATTTCCTTTTACGGCAGTTATTATGCTTTTTTCTATAGGTTTTATAATTCTATCATTTGCTAGATATAATTCTATCGATGTATCTATTCCTTCTCTAAAACATGCTTTTATTAATATTTCTGTACCTCCAAGGTGTACATATTTTATTGGATCTCCTTTACTTTTTATATCATTTATCTCTTTATTAATTATTCTTTTTGTTACTAATGGTATACTAGCTTTATCTTTTGCATATCTACAGTCTATTACCTGTTCTTTTTCGCATACTACATAATATTCGTCTTTTTTCCTAGTAAAAATATTTTTTATTGTTGGTATTTTAAATATTTTTTCTACACTTAAATCTAACTCTTTTCCTTTTATTTCATCAAATATATTACTGTCAAATATTATTTTTTGTTCCGTTCCTTCGTCATTTAAATATTCTTCCTTTGTTATTATTTTTATATCTTCTTCAGTCATTTGATTCATCTATTTCATTATCTATTTCAGTATCTATTTTATTTTCTGAAATTTCATATATACTATCTTCACTTTCTAATTCATAATCTATATAATCTATTTGTATATATTCTGTATTATCTATTTTTATTTCGGATATTTGTTTATTTTTTGGATTTTTAGGTAATTTACAATCTCTAACTAAATGTCCTAACTTTCCACAATTATAGCAAGTACACTCTTTTATAGATTTCGTCTTTCTATATGGTCTTTTATTTTTGTAATTTTTTACATAATATCTTTTCCTTGGTTTCTTGTATTTGTATTTTTATTTTTTATATTTCTTATGTCTTTTTCTTTTCTTATAATATCTTTCTTCGCATCCAAATTGGGGTGTTATTTTATTTTTGCAACATGCTAAATTTCTTATTAATGTTTTTTTCATTTTTAATTCTTCTCTATATTTTTCACATAAATTTCTATACCATTGTTGTAAAAATTTTATTCTAGCTCCTAACGTATCTACTATTTTTTCTTCTTCCCAACTTTTTATTATCTTTGAACTAAATGGTTCAGGTAATTTATTAAAATATAATTTTCTTATTTCTTTACTTTCTTCTATACTATATGCTCCTTTATAATAATATTCTTTAAATGCGCAAGTATATTCGTCTATATAACACATATTACATATTGTTAATTTTAACATTAAATTCCTATTTTATCTTTTTCTTCATTTTGTTCTTCTTCTATTATTGTCATACTACCAAATTCATCTTTTATAGTTGTTTCATATTTTTTCAATAACTCTATAGGTGTTAGTTTAGTTGTTGTTGATGATGTTCCTTCCATAGGTTTATTAGCTCTTAATACTTTCTTACTATTTTCAGTTAAGTTTGAAAACCATAGTTTTACTGATCCTATTAATGTTCTTTCTATATATTCTGGTGCATCTGTTATGTTTATATTATTATCTAATAACTGTTTTGTCATATATCCTATCCATAATTGTATTGTTTTTTCTGTATCTATTACACAGTCTAGGTCTAAAAAGTTATAATTTTTATTAACTATTTGTTTTGGTGTCCATTTGTCATATTTATTATATTTTTTAAATTTACTTTTATAATATATAGGTTTTCTTATTTCTGTTGTATTAGGTATTATGTTGTTTTCATCTTCTTTTTTATCAAGAGTATTTATTCTGTGTTGGTATTTTCTAAGTTTTCTTCATTAATTATTTCTTGTTTTTCGTTAATTTCTAAATTTTTTATATTTGTTAATATTTTTGTATATGTTTCACTTTCTTCTGAATCATAATTATCTGTCTCTTCAATATCTATATTATTTATTTCTAATTTTTCCCTAAATTGATTTATCTCGTTTAGTAATTTTTGTTCTTTATCTTTTTCTTCTTTTTCTTTTTGTCTTTGTGCGTACAAATCTTTTAACATTTGTAGTTCTTTTTCTAATTCAGCAATTCTACTATTTTTAGTTTCTTCTATTTTTCGTATTTCTTTCGTAGTTTGTTGTTTAATTTTTTCTATTTCCTTTTTTCTTCTATCTATTTCTTCATTTTCTTTTTCTATTCTTACCATTGCTGTTAGTTTATCTTCTAATTTTAACTCTTCTTTTTCTAACATTAGATATAAATGTTCACCTATTTTTTTATATCTTCTTCCTAGATTAGAAAATACTATTTTTATTTTTTATCCTTTGTGATTTTCGTATATTTTTTCATCTATTATAAATTCTTCTTTATTCATTTTATTGTGAATAGTTCATGTTGGTATATATATTCTAATGATTCCAATTTTGATATTTCATCTTTTTGTGTATTTATTGAGTTTTTACTAACTCCGGCAAATATATTATAATGTAGTCTTTCTTTTCTTATTTTTAATTCTTTATGTTTTTCAGAAATAAACTATTTTATTCTTTGTATTTTTGCTCTTTATTCATTTAAATCATTTTTATAACATCTTGGTGGATATCTAAATCTAATTTTATCATAATTAGGTGGTATGTGTCTCATTCTTCTAGATTTTAAGTGGATTATTAATTTTGCTTCAATACTAGATATTAATGTAATTAGATAGGCTAATTTTTCTGGATTTTCTTTTGTTTTATTTAGACTTATATATTCTGAATAATTACTAACTAAAGATTCTTTAATTTTTCTAAAAGCTTCTCTATTTTTAAATCGTCTTCTCATAATTAATTTAATAAATGACTAATTCAAATTTAACTAGTTCTATTTCTAATTCTAACATATATCTTACTACTGTACTTTTTAAATTACTGTGCTCTGATACCATTTTGTAGGGGGTGCGGATAACTAGGTTAAAGAATAGATCCATTATATGTTCTTTTATAATAATATTCTTTAAATGCGCATGTATACTCATCTATATAACACATATTACATACTGCTAATTTTAACATTAAATCCCTATTCGTATCTTTCTCTTTATTTTGTTCTTCTTCTTCTGTTGTTATACTATTAAATTCTTCTCTTATAGATATTTCATATTTTTTCAATATTTCTATTGGTAGTATTTTAGTAGGTATTGATGTTCCTTCTGTTTTATTATCAAATCTTAGTACTTTTTTACTTGTTCAGCTAGGTTTAAAAATCATAATTTTACTATTCCTATTAATGTCTTTTTTATATATTCTGGTGTGTTTGTTGTATCTATTTTATTATCTAATAATTATTTTGACATGTGTCCTACCCATAGTTGTATTGTTTTATTTGTGTCTATTACACAGTCTAAATCTAAGAAGCTGTAATTAATTATTTTTTTTGATGTCCATTTATTATATTCATCCTTTAGATTATATCTTTCAAACTTATTTTTGTAATTATATGTTGGTTTTCTTATTCCTGATGAACTAGGTATTATATTTTTATCTAAAGTGTTTACTTCTGTATTTATTAGTTCTAGATTTTCTTTATTAATTACTTCTTGTTTTTCATTAATTTCTAGTTTTTCTATATTTTCTAGAATTGTTGTATATGTTTCACTATCTTTCGAATCATAATTATCTGTTTCTTCAGCATCTATTGCATTTATTTCTAATTCACTGGTTTCTGGTTCTTTATTTTTATTTTTAATTTTTCTTTAAATTGATTTATCTCGTTTAATAATTTTTTTCCTTATCTTTTTCTTCTTTTTCTTTCTGTCTCTTTTCATATAAATCTTTTAGCATTTTTAGTTCTTTTTCTAATTCAGCAATCCTACTATTTTTAGTTTCTTCTATTTTTCATATTTCTTCTGTGATTTGTTGGTTTATTTTATCTATTTCCTTTTTTCTGTCTATCTCTTCGTTTTCTTTTTCTGTTCTTATCATGGCTGCCAACTTATCTTCTAATTTTAATTTTTCTTTTTCTAACATTAAATATAAATGTTCACCTATTTTCTTATATCTTCTTCCTAAATTAGAGAATACTATTTTTATTTTTAATCTTTCATGATTTTCATATGTTTTTTCATCTATTATAAATTCTTCTTTGTTCATTTTATTTAAATGTATATAGGTTATGTTGATATATATATTCTAGATTATCTATTGTTGATTCTAAATTTGATATTCCTTCTTTTTGTGCATTTATTGAGTTTTTACTAACTGCAGCAATTATGTTATACTGTAGGCTTTCTATCCTTGTTTTTAATTCTTTATGTTTTTAAGATATTATTTATTTTAATTCTTTATATTTTTATGGTTTTTATACGTTATTCATCTAAACAATATTTATAATATTTTGGTGGACATCTAAATCTAATTTTATCATAACTAATAAATTAATCAAATAAATCCAATTATATACAGATACTTTGAAAGTAACCACTTAATAGCTAAATAAATATTCTTTCATTATTCTTGTAATCAATCCATTACATTAATCTACTTATTTTGTTTATTGAGGAGTATAACGTAAAAAAGAAAATCCGAAAAGTTACATTTAGTTATTCAGTGAGCAGATTCATTCTTGGTAATAGTAAATCCATTGAATGGTCATTCCATTAATTTATTTAATGGAGAATAGAAAAGAGATATTTTGAATGTAACCACTTAATAGCTAAATAAATTGAAAAAGTGCTTTTGGCCACAAATAAATATTCCTCCATTATTGTTTTAATCGATCCATTACATTAATCTACTTATTTTGTTTATTGAGGGGTATAACGTAAAAAAAGAGAATTCAAAAAGTTACATTTAGTTATTTATTGAGCAGATTCAATCTTGGTAATAGTAAATCCATTGAATGGTCATTCAATTAATTTGTTCAATGGAGGATAAAAAAGAGATATTTTGAAAGGTGTAAGATTTGAAATTATGTACTCGGAATTGTGAGGTGGACATATCTTTGACCAATTTTTATTTTATTCACATCAATTTCTTTTACTCTTCATACTTGCGCAATTACGTACGTTTTGAACAAATTATTTCTTCACGTAATAAATCTTTCTTAACTATTTTCTCCATTTCAAATTATTTGTCCCAAATTGAGATAATATATTGATTAAGAAAAATAATTAATAACATACCTAATTTATTATAATACCTCTATTAAATGATATTTACATTTTAATTTGAAAAAAAAGAATTAATGCAAAGGGTAAAACATGAAAAAAAAATTGTCTCTTCTTGATTAATGAAAAAAAACAAGTAAAATGAGAAATTAAATTTAAAAATTTGAAACGAATAATTTGAGACGGAGTGAGTATTTCTCATGATTTATCAATCATTCAGCAATAGAGAGAAAGGCAAATTTATTTAGTGTTTTTTTAACCTCTAAATCAGTTGAATTTCATTGTTATCAACAAAATTAAAAAAAAAAAAAGAAATTGATCGTTATACTTGGACTTGAACTTCATGCATCGTATGTGCTCTATTATACGCATACAATACTTTATAATATGATATATACTGTTAACTTCTATTAGAAGAAGAAAAAAGACAAACGAAACATGGAGAGATATAGTTATTACAAGGGCATTATTATTTAAAGAAACCATGGAGACAATTAAAATATATATATATATATATATATATATATAGTGTTAGGGTTTTTACCTTGATTTTTTTATCAAAATTAAGTTTTTTTTTTTTGGAAGGAAAATAAAAGTAAACATAATTACTTTTACTTTTTCTGAAAGGAAAATACAAAACTTTTTCATATTTGGCTAATCTCTTTTTTAGAAATTTTCTCTCTCATTAGTTTTATGTTTTTTAATATTATGTTTTATATGTAGGCCAATTGGACAAATAATATAATAATATTAAGTTTTTAGTATTATTTTCTTTGTCGTCTGATTTATTGTCACAATGATTTGCAAACTAAAAGCTTCCGCATGACGCCCTCTCGATTTCGAACCCTACAAGGAGGAATATAAGCTTCCTGATGTGGCATGTCTCACAAACAAGTATTCTTATTTATCTTTTTTGTCAAATTTTTGAGATTTTCTGTATTTTTAAAAAGTTATCTACTATGCTTAAAAGAAGAAAACCAAAATTCACCTATTAAAAGATTGAAACGAAAATCTGCAATTAGAGCATAATACAATATTCAAATTTTGATTGCTCATTGATTGTGCATTTATTCTTATATTTAAGAAAGAGAACGTGCAAAATTTATTTAAAATGGCATCTTTAGCCACAACAGCAATATAAATCGCAGACCTTGATATGAGGTATCTATATGTTAGATTTTCTTTCCCTTCCTGCAATGCAATTTAAGGTGTGTTTGAGTATCTTTCCAATTTCTAATTTTGATATTTAAATGGTTTAATTTCACTTCAAATTTAATAGTTTATATGCTTTTCTAATTTATCTGACTTTGGTCATTTGTTTCATTGATCATGCATATTATGTAAGAAATTTTTATTTCTTTATTTTTTTCTATTTATTGGTGGGTGATTAATGAATGAATTGATATGTTATTGTTTATTAGTCCCTCTCCCTATCACAACATATCGATGCTTATATTGTTGAGAAGGAAGTCTCATAGTATATATAGAATTAATTGATTTTTTCAATGCTATACCAATTTGCATACTAAATATTTAGTTTGAGATTTCAAAAACAACATTTAAAGTATATTAAATCTTGAGAAAATTATGATTAAAAGTTAAAAGATTAATTTTAATAGTGTCAATTTAGGAGTTTGAAATTTAGTCATGATGAAAATATAAAAATTGTGTTTGTATAATTTACTTGGATAAAATTATTTTGTTATATTCGTGAATCACACTTTGAATGAGTAGTTTGATAACAAGGGGAATACAATTATGTCAAGAAATATGCATTTGACTTGGGAGGAATGTTAAAGAGCTGAATAAACTCTTTAATAGGGGTGGACATGGTATGGTATATATTAAATACCATTTTGAAATAAAATTTTTTTATACTGTGGTATGAATATTATGGTATTTGGTAAGGGTTTTAAATTATTTTGGTATTTGGTACGGTATTCGGTATTTATGCAATAAATATCAAAATATCGTATACCGCACCAAAGTTTTTAGTAATATATAAAATTGATATATATTATATTTAAGATTATTAAATATATTTATATATCATCCATTAGCCAATTGAACATAAAAGTAATTTTATTTAGAAATAAATTTTTTAGAAAGTTTATTATTTAGGAGTACAATGCTTAAGTTTAGGTAATGTTGTTCAGAGTTTGCATCTTGGACTACTCAATCGTGATTGAAATATTCTTTTTGTGTAATTGATTGACAAAGGTAGTTGTTAGTCTTATATGCTTGAGACGTTTTTAAAGTTTAAAGTTATAGTTTTTTATATGAATATATGTAAGTCAAAATCAAATAAAGTATGATTATCGAATTACCATACCCTAAAATACCAAAATCAAATTTAAAAATATTGAACCATACCAAACTAATTTGGTATGATAATGGTATTGTTCTTTTAGATACCAAAAACTGAAGTTACCATATCGAATTTTAAAATAACGTACTGTAACACCCCGTATTCAAGTACGTGTATTGGCGTATTCAAGTACGTGTATTGGTCTTATTTATATGGAATTTATTTTATTTTATTTTATTTATACCGGAATTTGCCCGTCGATGGTTTCATATGAAGGTTATTGAATAAGCTTTTCAAAAACGGATAGGTTTTGGATATAATCGAGCACGTTCGAAACTATAAAACGGTGGCCGGGATATTGAGAATAGTAAATGTGCAGGAAAATACCTCCACACAAACTACTGAGGCCAGCCAATTTTTTGGGTCAACTTTGAATGATCATAACTCCCTTAATATAATGAACTGGGAGAGCTGCGACCTATGAAAAGAAAGATCTTTGAGTCTTCTTTCCAATGCAATTGGTTTCATCCAAATCCAATGTCTGAGTAAAGAGTTATACTCGTTTTACTTCAGCCTCTCAAAACATATTTTTAGGGTCAACTTCAAACGATCATAAATCCTTGTACAGGATGAACTGGGTGGCCTACATTATATGAAATGAAATCCCTTTGAATTATCTTTTCAAAGATACCAATTTCACCCAAATCTGATATCGGAGCAAAGAGTTATGGTCGATCTACTTTAGCTTATCAAAACAGTCCACCAAAGGACAGATTTGACATTATTTAAATTTTAAAGGCACTTTGGTCATTCCCTATGATATTATGGACGGGAATATGTGTATATATACATGTATATGAGTTCAAAAACTCATTTTCATCATTAATTATTGACAAAGAACAAACCCTAGCCAAATTTGACCTTTAAATTACTTTTGATTCAACCGTAGAAATTTCAAAGTAATCCGATAACTGCGTTTGTCATCTCGAGAGCTTCGAACGACACCTATTATTTGTGCAAATAGGATTGCATAATCAAGAGTTGAATTCTAAGGTATGAATATTGTTTGCCTTTGTTCTCTTCCATATGTATATTTGTGATAGAGGATTATATGTATTGGTTGTTATTGAAAAGTGATGGAAATAGGGTTATGGACTATTTTGCATGGTTTGGTTGTATTGAATTGTGGAAGGTGGATATGATAATTGAGTTATGGAAGGTGGATATGGTGATATACTATTGAATTGATGATTATTTATGTCTATGACTCAATTTGGTTTAATGGATTGGTTGGAAGGATAAATGAATCCAAACTTGATATTGGAGGATGTTGTATGAATATGCATGACATGTGAATGTAATTGGAGTATAAGAGGGTTAAAGTGACACCCTTTATGGTGTAATTAAGGCTTACTACTTAACCACTAGTTTGGTGAATTCAAATAGTTGAATTGTGACATTTGGTCGCTAATACTAGATTGCTATATATGTTCATTGTAGATAAGTAATCTGAAAAGATGAGAAGTCCATTTGGGACTAGTATTGAAGGTTGACAGTCAGGTATGTAAAGCACACTCTATACCATATCTTTGGCATGAAAGTGAGCAATTGTTCTATTAAGAAAGTTTCCAAAGTTATTCAGTAATATGTGATCCATAATGATTTTGTATGATGTCCTACGTTACCAATGAACTTGTTTCCACCCTACAAGATGTCAAGACATTCCAATACTTACTTGTTTTCCAAATCTTACATATTTATTGCACTAATGAATGTCAGAAGGTATCCAGTTACTCAAACAAGATCCATGTTCTATTAATGACTTCAAAACGTTTCATTGATATACCAATAAGTTCCTACTTCATTATTATGGCATTGATGACTCCAAAACACTTTATTGATGTACCAATGAGTTCTTACTTCATTGTTATTGCATTGATGATCTATTTATATGTCTCTTATTGATGTATCATTGTTTCAAAGTATAAAAAAAGTGATGGTGACCGAAATAACAATCTCAAAGATTAATTGAACTAAGTGATGGAAGTTCTCTCTTATCGGGTGGTATCCCAGGGGCATAAGCCTATCATGGGTCGATCCCTATTTATTGTTTATGGGTGGTATCCCAGGGGCATAAGTCTATCATGGGTCGATCCCAGTTGATATGTACTGGAGACAGCCTCATGGTCACAGTACAGTACAGTAATGATTACAAAGATGATAAGAACGAAGGTAAAGTGATTGAATAAATATAATGTACAGGTTGTTACAAGTTCTAGTAAGTGTGGTCCACTCCTATTACGATTTATTCACTTGTTTCTGATTTCTATTGAGCTCCTATATCATATGTGATTATCTACAGCTTTACATACTTAGTACATATTTCGTACTGACGTCTCTCACAGGGGATCTGCATTTCATGCTGCAGGCACAGGTACCTCAGCTCATACACCGCACAAGTAGGAGCCAGGATACCCAATTGCTTTTGGTAAGCTCCAGTTTGCTTCGGGGCTTTCCGTGTCATATCCAGTCACTTTTGGTATTGTATAGAAATTAGTTATATGGCGGGGTGTGTCCTGACCTTAGTTAAACTCTGTGTATTGTCTAGGGGCTTTGTAGACCTAATGTACAGTCAAGGTGGTGTTTTGTTAATATACGTGATGGCTCCAACGGCCAAGTATTGTATATACATATATATATGTGTGGTCGAACTTATACAGGCGATTATTTCCTTTTATATGCGATATGATGTTGTTCGAATTTCGGGTTGTCATAGAGGTATGCATGGGAAGTATACGGTTATGAGATGGTTCTCCCGGACCTTCTCGGTTACGGGTGCCAGTCCAGCCCAATAGGATTTAAGGCATGACACGTACCGTACCGTACTATGTCCACCCCTACTCTTTAGTGATGTTTGTTTTTTCCAAAAACAAGGCTATTCTACCGCTAAAAAAAACTTTTGCTCATCTAAATATTTAATTTTTTCTATTTAAAATTGTATTTTCACATTTTACAATATGACAGGCTTGAATGTTTCATTTGCATGTTAATTAATAATTGTATTATTTTAATTTTATCATATTGTGTTCTTAATACTTCAAAAAAAGAATTATTAGAATGATAATAACAGAGTGAATTTAATTGGTCATAAACTTATAACGTTTGAACATTGAAAGATTCACAATATACTCTAGTGCTGAAAAAAATATTTTTGTGTATATTGATATGATATTACATGTGATTGATATCACTGTATACAATCAAAACATTCTACGATCACTTTTCATAATTTTCATAATTTAAGATTTTTGATTAATTTTTATTATGTTAAATAGTATTTCATGACCGCACGAAGCGCGAATAAATTTATTAGTATATACAAAAATGAACACCAAAAAAAAACTATTCATATTTATTTTGTTGTATTAGTGTCAATGGAGTATATTAGTAATAATAATAATAGTATGTGTAGATGAAGAAATGTCTTTTTCTATTTCTTCGTTGTCCCTTTCTCTTACCATCCGTTTCTTTTTTTCTATTGGTGTCAATAGTACTGTTAGCAGTAGTAGTTCTATGTATTTAATTAAGTGTTTTCTTCATTTATTTTTATTTATTCATGTTTGACTTGATATATTTCTTACAAAATAATAAATAAAAAATAATTTTATGATATCATTCCTATTAAATCATTAAGTCAAGAGTTTTCAGAAATAAAGTTTCTATCTTTTCAAAGTAATGATAAGATTTGTCTGCACTTTATCCTTTCTAGACCTCAAATGTGAAATTTTATTGAGTATGCGTATTTAAGTGTCAATAAATAAATAATATTTAATAACAAAAATTAAATAGACATAAAACGATATCAATTTTTCAAATCATATAAATATATAAAGGAGAGTATATAAAATGGTGCAATTATCTTTTTTCTAAAAATTTTGGTAATTTATGCTTCTTTTTTTTTCATTCTTTGTGCTGCAAAAAGAAATTAATCGCCCTATTAATTAGCCACAATTTAATACGATTGAGTATTAATGATTGCCATATTTTTCTTAAAACATACTCATTTCTTCTTTTATAGTTGTATGTTTTCCTTTCCCTTAATCTCATCATTAATGTTATTTATATTATTTTCTTAAATGACTTCTTTTTATTTTTTTTTCTTTTTATTTCCTCTTGTTTAGTGAAAAATTCAAGGAACCATACTAAATATACAATGTTAAAAAAGTAAAAGGTTTTTTCTTAACTATTTTAAACAAGGTAAAAATTGAAAAACTCAAAAGACACTAATTAAATTCTTTTAATTGCTACTTTCCTCCTTCATCTTCTTTATTTGATTTATATTTAACACATAAATGTGATTTCTTTCATCAAAATTCAGCCTGTCTAAAAGTTTCATTATTTTTGCTATTACAAAGATAGTAACAGTATTATTATAGAATCTCGAGTATCTATTTTGGTATGTTCTTTAATTTTATATTTTTCTGCATTAAAGTTGTTCGTCATTCTTTATCCATATTTTATACACTGACAATTTATATTTAATATTTTATTGTGTTATAACTGATTGAATGTGTTATATTTGTTTAGTTGGATTTTTCTTTCATGCTGTTTAATTGTTTGATATTTGTGGATGAAATATTTAAAACTATTTAATATTTGTTTAGTTGAATTTTTCTTTCATTCTGTAATGATCTTGCTCTAGAATAGTCTGATTCAACGAAAAGTTTTTCTTCTTCTGGTAGACGTATTTTTTGCATTCTGTGATAGAATGAATGATGATGATCGTGGTGATATTTTTGGGTGGCTATGATATTTTACTGGTGGTGTATGTCTGGTGTATGCTGAGTGTATGTCATATTAATCATACGAATCATATTCTGTTTTCGTCATTCTTTATATTAATCAATTTATTTATTTAAAAAATATTATCATATTTATTCTACTTTCCATAACCCCCAAATTTTTTATATTCATAACTAAAATTAATAAATTAATCATATGAGCTATTTATATATCATTTAACCGGTCAACAAAATTATTGGTAAATTCGCACCTTCCTGCATTAATTGTAAAGGTAAAACTTTAGACTTTTTCTATTTTTTTAATTAGTGTCAAACATTATTATTTCTTATTAGTAGTTACAAACCTTTATGTGCTTTAAGTAAAATTGAAAATGCATGACTTGTCATTAAACATTTAAGTTTCAAAATAGTTATGAATCTTTTCACCTCCTCCAATTTCTCTTCTGATCCAATAAATTTCTATTTGTTGTGCCACTGTTTTTTTTATTGATAGTAAAAGTTCTAAACTTATTTAAGGTGAAGTAATACTTTAGTTTCATAAATTCACTTTTTCTTTTGGTAGAATTCATACGTTCACTTGGTCTTTTATATTACATTTGTTTTTTTTTTTCTCGTTGCAAGATAATTTATAACTGGAAAGTTATACTACCACTATTTTCGTGAAATTTTTAAATCTTTTTTGTAATGTCTCATTCATTCTTAATGGTGTTAACAAATTTAAAATTTATGATTTATTTTCTACTTGATTTTATTTGACTAATATTTTTTCTGATGTATTTTTCTTTCGTCGATATATACAGTGAAATATTATCAGTTAGAATGTCTTAAGATAACAACTTCAACAATACATACATGCAAGCAATGATGTGGCCAAACTTCTTGCGTAAAATTATTTATATTGACAAAAAAAATATAGATTGATTAATTAAGAAGTTAATTTCTTTCTTTTAATTTGTATTCTGATGGTTACAAGTTATTTTTTTTACTCTCATCCTCATGTTCTTTAAATAGAAGAAATTATAAAGAAATAAAAATTTCATTGTTTAACAGAATACTTAAACACAAATAAAGATTTTGTAATATAGTAAATTAATTATAATTAATTATCATGTGCATATAATTAAACAAAATCATTCTCTTTCTAATAATTTGCAATAATATCTATTGATATAACTTTTTAAAATGTAATTTTTAACTGTGTGAAGCGTGACTTTTATCACTAGTTAAATAAATGAAGTTGGACAACCCTTCGTCCTAATTTAAGTGTTATATTTTTGCTTTTGGTCTGTCCAACAAATAATGCATCTTTTTAGTTTCAACATTTTAGATGATAAAATTAAAATCAAGAGATTCTATTTTTAAATTTTGATGATCAGTCAAACTAAGACACTTAAACTGGTCTGAAGGAAATAATATATTCAATTTTTTTCTCCTTAATTGCCACTCTCTCTTCTATCATACAATTACACACACCATCTTCCTCTTCTCTTCTCTACCTTCCCTTCTTTATCCTCCCTCTTCTCACTTTGGTTCAATGAGTTTTAAGTTTTTTTTGGAGAAGACGGGGTGGGTGCTTCAAGATTTGTTGAAGTACACTATGTCAGAGAACAACATAATCATGAAGAGTAGAGTAAGTACGTTGGTTTTATTATATTTTTGTTGTTCTTGCTCTTTTGTTTTACTGAGGTTGTCTTATTTTTTCACTAAATCTTGAATTTCATATCTTTAATCTGACATTTTTAGTTGAAAAATTAGTGGGTATTTAATATTTTTGCTTAAAAATTGATTCTTGATTCAATTGGTTTCACTTGTTTGTGTGTGTGGGTGGTGGTGGCATTTTGGGTGGGTGGGTGGTGGGGGGGTATAGACCTTAGTATATGTGCTTTGGATTGAATTTACTAGCAGGTTTTTGTAGAGATTTGCTTGATCTCTTATATTATTTAACTAGAATGCTTATTGTTTTTATCTACGTTGTCTTTTCAAGACAAGTGTTTGTTGGATTCAAGATTTGTTTGTATTTTCTTTGTAATAATAAAATTTTGATTTTTACATAAAAGAGTTGAAATTTATTTTATCTTGTAGCACATCAATCTTGGTAGAAGGGATCTGATTGGGAAAACCACTAATGATATATACAATGACTTGCTGAAGTGTGCTATAAATTATGAAAGTTGACCAAGTTATAAATACATTATTTTTCATTTTTCTCTCATTTGAACTTAACACTTATCAAGTACTGCAATGACTTAGTGTTTTGTGCTCCAATGAAGCCACTATCTATTGATTACTAATCAAGTGGAGAACTTTTTTCTGTAAAAGAAAAAAATACTACTTGTGTTCTTTCTACTTGTATTTTCTGCTCCTTTGTGACGTTAGTTTTTACATATGTTGTTGGTTTTCCTCAAAATTTTCTATATCAAATATGTATAAAGATAAGAACTTTTTCAATGTGGTGATCTTCTTTCTCTGTATTTTATTTTCTCGTGTTACATTTCTTCAACCAACGAATGTGAATGTGAAAAAAATAAAGCAACAGTCAAAAGCCTAAATTTTATCTTTGTATGATCTGCTAACAACGAAACGCTAGCAAAGTATGTTGGGGTAGAAATATTGTAATGTATCTCTGTAATGCTAATAGGACAGTGGAAAATATATGAGGCCGTGGCTTAGATTTTATTGCTTACATGATAGTGAAAGTTTAATAATTCAATAAGATACTGAATAGTGAATGATTTACCATTTCTCTTTGATTTTGTTTCCAAGCAGTGCTGCTTTTATTGTTGGTATTCGATCACTGTACAATACTTAGTGGATCTCAATTTGATGGAGAATGCAAGTTCAATAAGCATTTGAAACCCCGACCTCACAGCACCTCAGTATTGGACCTTGGGGTTGTGGGTGATGGAAAATAATAAATACCGTAGCATTTCAGAATGTTATTTTCTATCTCAATTCCTTTGCTGACAAGTGCGAAGCCCAATTGGTCCTGCTAGCAAATGGCTGACTAGAAGCATCAATCTTACTAGCTACCTTACACTGTTCCTGGAGAAAGATGTTGTTATTCTAGGATCCGAGGTTAGCCTCTGGACTTTGAATGTCATCGTTGCATTTCAAAGATATGAATGTAATTTTGAATAGCATTTTCTTGGGTTGATTATATATTTAACATTTAATTCACCATACTATCAATATTAATTGAAGTTCAACTAAGGTTTAAAAGCTTAAATATTGTTTCAACTCTTGTTAACAGTTTTTACTTTTTATTGGTCACGATTCTTGAAGATTGTACAGGTTTGTTTAAGGTCCATGAGTCCATTGGAAGACTTATTATATTAAATGTGAGATGAAAATAAATCTTTAAAAGAACTAATTAACACTCTGCCACTTAAAACATCAAGCCTCAACGTGAATGTGAAACATTTCTCTACACATCTTCAAATTAAAAAGAAAATAAATTTGCAGAGAGAAAAAATAAAGAAATTATACTAACAAACCTTTTTATTAATAATCCCACATATATATGGATCATGATAAGTCGTGATTACAATGATAACACCTAAAAAATTAAATAATAAAAGAAATACGACAATTTAAAACAAACCATATGTATATGGATGTGTGTGTGTATATATATATATATATATATATATATATATATATATTATCTATATATGGTGTGTGTGTTTATTTTTATAGGCATATTAGTATATATCTATATTTAAAATCAGGAATTAAGAAACACAACTATAAGAAAACCCACAATAATTAAGTTGACTATGATGATCCAAATATCTAGCATGACAACCCAAATGATGAAAGCTCCAAGGAGAAAGATCAGAATAAGCATGATAAATATCATTATTGTACAATTGTCCGCCTCGGTCATCTTCTCGAACTAACTAATTAGGTGATTTACTTCTTCTCAGACAACTAAATTTGGTGAGTTCCTGATTTTGAGAAGAATTTTGGGGATTCAATGATTTGTGAGGTATATATTTATAGGGGTAGCTAGGTAGTAAGTTCAGTAGCATAAGATTCCAGATTTAGGTATATAGTGTGTACTTTTTTGGAACAAGGCATTCTTACATGCATGAACCTAATGTGTACGACGGTTAAATAACGGTTACATGATTCCAGATTTAGGGTTACATGCATGCTTATAATCTTATACTAACCGTTATTTAACCATCGTACACATTAGGTGTATGCTTGTAAGCATTCCTTGTTCTGAAAAAGTACACACTGTATACCCTGAATTCGTAATCTTATGCTAGTGAACTTACCACCTAGCTAACCCTATAAACATACTCCACAAATCATTGAATCCCCACAATTCTTCACAAAATCAGTAACTCATCAAATTACGTTGTCCGAGAAGATAGTAAATCACCTAATTAGTTAGTTTGAGAAGATGGTCGAGGTAGATAATTGTGCAATAATGATATTTATCATGCTTATTCTGTTCTTTCTTCTTGGATCTTTCATCATTTGGGTTGTCATGCCAAATATTTGGATCATCATAGTCAACTTAATTATTGTGGGGTTTTTAATAGTTGTGTTTCTAAATTCCTGATTTTATATATAGATATATACTACATATATGTATATGGTTTATTTTATATTGTCGTATTTCTTTTCTTATTTAATTTTCTAGGTGTTACCATTGTAATCACGACTTGTCGTGATTCATATATATGTGGGATTATTAATAAAAAAGTTTGTTTATATAACTTCTTTATTTTTTCTCTCTGCAAATTTAATTTTCTTTTTAATTTAATGGTGTACAAATTTAATGTTTCGTACGAAAGGGAAACCACCGGCGATGAGCGAGGAAGGGAAACCACCGACTAGGAATTATCAACCAAAAGGTGATATTCAATCTCCGTTTGTCGACCAAAAGGATTGTGGATACAAGTAGTCTAGCAGTGTGTCTAACTTGTACATTTTCTTTAAAATTCCATCAGTAAATTTTGGTTAGTTGAAATTATCAATTTTGGTCTTTGTTACTCAATCAGGGTCCAGTATCATATTATGGATCATTAGTTCAGATTTGTATCAAGAAGTTTCACATTAAGGTAATCTCGTGAGGAGATACACAAACTTTCTACAGGCTCACATAAGCTGTATTATCATCTTGCAAATGAGGTGCAAGGTTCCGTGTTGTACGAGCAAACTCTAAAATTTGAGATTTCATGTTTACAGACATTTTGTTTCTTTGTATATATGTGTGAATCTTGTTGTTTCTGTGTGAGATTACTATTTTGTGTTTACAGATTTTGTGTTTACATAATGTCCGCCAAATGTGTTTACAGATTTTGTGTTTACTATTTCTGATAGAAATTGACAAAAACCTGATGTCTTCCTACTATGTTGTGGATGCTATATAGTATGGCAGTAATTATGTTGTTGCGTTAGGCCACGCAGAAGTATCTATTGTCTAGTTAGTCCCTCCAAAGTTCTTCCATAATTTTATGTTGTACTTTGGACACGTTGCCTACATTACTTATATGAGCGATAATTGTAGAACATATGTCTACTCATTTTTGCTCTAAGTTGTTTTCCGAGAACAGGAAACTTGGATTTGGGGATGCAGGTGAGTAGAGTTCGATTGTAAAGTCTGAGAACAATAAATATCCTCACTAATATATCGTTGTTGCATATAAATCTGTGCAGAAATCAAGTTCCCACATTCAGTTTTAGCTTTAGCAACACCATTTTTTTTACATATTTCACACAGTCCCCATTACTCAAATCACTTTCACACTGACCCAAATAATAACCAATAAGCTGAATCCTAGTTGCAATCGATTCCCCACACAGTTTTTGAGATATTTCAGGGATTTTAATATGGTACTTCTTCAGTTTGATGTTTGAATTAAGTGAGATACCATATTTTCTATGCTTTCTATGTCTTTTTTTTAGGTGATGCTTTAGTGGACTTTCAGGATATCCTTGTCAGTTGGGGAAACTTTGTCTAGATTAACATAAAAAATTATGTTTGAAAATTTGATGACATGTAAACTAGAAAAAGTTAATCTACATGTACCTTTGAAATTGAACTACCAAATGTAGGCATATTTTGTATGCACTGTATGTCACAAGTTCAGCCTAATTTTCTAAGTATTGTTATTATAGACACACTATTTTTTCACCTTGCATAGAGTATACCTAATTCTCCTTTGTCAGTTTATTGATGATCGCAAATAAAATCACTACGTCTTGTACATAGCATGTGAATTTGTATTGGCTTGGTTGATGGTATTACATGTCTATCCTTGCAAGTTTATGGCTGTAATTTATATTTGACTTTTATCATATTTGAAGTATTTTATGTCTCTTTTCATTATGCTTTATACTATCTATCCTTTACAATAAAGGGATAGATAATTTGATCTTAAGTGCACACTATAAAGTGAGGAAAAAGATATGGTTGAATTTTCCAAATGTTCATGTCCTCAGCCTAATAAGTGGTTGAAAGGTCAAGTGATTGGATCAGGATCATTTGAGAGAGTTTATTTAGACCTGTACAAGGCGACCGGAGGACTCTTCGTGTTAAAATTTTCAGAATCAGAAGTAGGACTTAAGTGTCTTGAAAATGAAGTTGAAATTCTTGAGAATTTGGATTCACCCCATATTTTCAAATTCATTGGTAAAGTTTTATATTTTGAAGCAAATGGTAAAAGAAATTTGAGTATTTTTCTAGAGTATATAATAGGTGGAAGTTTAGCTGATGTAGCAGAGAAATTTGGAGGTTCATTAGATAAAGAAGTAATTTGGAGGTTCATTAGTTGACCATTGTTTTTTCTTTTCTTTTTTCCTTTTAGATAAATACTAATAATAATACTAGCTTTGGTCTATACTACATATATCTTAACTTAAACGATTCACACAGCCCTGAAGAAAGACCTTTAGTAACATTATTACATATTTCTCCTATTACAGAACAAATATTCTTGATCTAATTCCTTGTGCATAGTACTGTTATTCTTCTGAATAAGGGGTGGAAAAAGTTAAGCTAGAAATGATGCATCTGTTTGTACTAAGACAGAATTCATGTGGAAAGACAATTGGAAACTTGTGTTACTCAAAATGATTTATGTATGTTTACATACATAGCGTTTTTCTCAGTTTTGTCTTTATATAGATAGTAATTTGCAAAATATGTACACAAAATAAACTAACACTGCTCAAAAACTACTTCAAACATAAGTTTGTGATGGCATAAAGCCTCAGTAAAATCCTCAAAACCAAACTCGTGTACTATCAAGATGATACTATTTGAACAAAATTTTGCATACGCCACTAGACCGGAATGAAGCGTAGATCCACAACATGTATCTCCCTTTGAAGTAGAGTGTTGATGCTTATAATTAGGAGGGCACTATTACCCAACTTGAACCTACTATGTTGGCTCTTTACAATAGTTTATATGCAGTCCAAAGCAGTAGGCTCTTTACTGAACCTACTATGCTGGCATACTTCAATAAGGTAGATTTTCAATGGGTTTGAGGCATTATTGAAGTGTTCAAGTGAACATAATAAATGCTATTGATTGCTTAAATGGACTAATTCTTTGCATGAATTCAACTCATCGTGCAGTTTGATAGAAATTAAAAAAAAATATCTTTCTACTGTGTTGTGGATTCTATATAGTATGGAAGTAACAATAGTCTCATGATGCATAGGTCTAAAAGCATTAATTGTCTCACTTAAAGTTGATGGGGCCTTAACTCCTACATTAGTGAAATGGCTATTTTTTTTTTGAGGAACTTGAAATTTCCAATGATGCCTCTCCAGCTTCTTTGATTGGTACATAAGTTAATAGTTAATCAAATATGATTGATCCAAACATTTAGTTGCGGTGACTGACATATTATGAAAGTAGATAAAACTGAAATGTCAAGCCAGTTGTCCCTCTTTCATTTTTGGTGTTTTTGTAATTTTATCTATTTAGTTATGTTTTTTGGGGTGAAGTGGGGTACAAGAGTAACCATTCATTGCTAGTAAATATCATCACTAAATCTTTGTTTTTCCTCCTTTCCATACATCAACATTAAGAGGTCAGTGATTTGAGAATTTAGGCTCCAAAACCTACACTTGAATAGCAAGAAACTATAAAATTCATTCAACAGTTTCAATTGCCCTATCTGTCCTACAATAGGTACGGTTATCTTGTGGTTGTCTTATTTTTGTTGTATTAGCTAGTAGGGTGTTATCCTTTTTTATTGTGTGTTTTTGTGTTTGGTGTTAGTTATATTATTATCTATACTGAGTCGAGGGTGTGTCGGAAACCATCTCTATACTACATTTGAGGTAGTGGTATGGTCTGCACACAATTACTCTCCCCAGACCCCACTATATAGGATACACTGGGTATGTTGTTGTTGTTGTAATATGTTAACTCCTTGCAAATTGTATTTGTTACTGTCACTTAATAACAATTTATTGTGGTAACATATTACCATTGGAATAATTTGATAGCGGAAGATTAGATAGAATCCCAAAGTTTAATTTGAAGACTAAATTACTGGTAGAAGTTGAAAATGTTTTGATAGTGTTAAATTTTCACATTCCATGTTAGACACCCGTAATGCACCATTCAATATATGACCTTTAAATAACCATTTTCTTATTCTTTTTTGGAAGATTTTAGAATTAAAAAGAAGGAAAAAAATTTCAAAATTCTAAGAAAAAAGATAAATAGTAATGATGGCCAATGAAACATGCCACATCAGCTTGCTCATAATCTTCCTTTATATATATGTAGACTAGTATAGGTACCCATGCGATGTGTGGAATATTTTAAAAAATAAATCATTAGAAATGTTATTTGATTAAACTGAAATAACAAATTAACATTTATTATATCACATTAATATATTTTACATAAATTAAGAAAAAATAAATATATTTGTCACGACCCAAAAATGAAGGTCATGATGACACTTGTCGTAACATACCTTGACAAGTAAGCCTATCACCTAAACTGATACAAAAAGAGAAAAAGACAGAAATATCTCAAGGTAAGTCTTCTAGAACGAAACCGAACCATATAAGTAATCATAACAATGCGGAAAGAACTTATCCAAAATATCAATCATGCCCCAAACCAGGTGTTAATAATGTAAGAACTACTAATGCAATCTACGAGTCAAATACATCGTAAAAATAACCATAAAGAAATAATATCTGTCTCTGAATACTAATAAAGCTGAGGCGCACTCGTTCTAGGACCTGCAATGAAAGGGCACAGTAGGCATGAGTACGGTCCACTTGTACTCAGTAGGTATCATAGACCGACCAAGCAAAGTAGAAAATAAAGCATACAAAATATACACTAAGGGTATGTAACCTGCAGTTAGAAAATATCCAACGATTGTATCCCACACCGCTTACACTAACAGTTCCAATATATCTCACATATATTGCAACATCACACCAAGATAGAACAAAAGTACGTATTATATCACATATAAGAAGAACAAGAGGGAACAAGCATATATAATATCATAAAATACAAGTAAAAGAATATACGATAAATACATAGATGACAAGTCAATATGGCAGTACAATACAACATAACACAATAAAGTAAGTGCAATGTATATGATGATGCACGAGGTCATCGCACAACCTCCGGGATCATCAAACAATCCTCGTATACGCCTACGAAGGCAAGCCTCCCAACACATGACCCATGGGGGGGTCTTCACCCCATATACAATCCACATATACATATCTTCTTTCTGGCACATCCCTACAAAATGTGTTACCAAGTGTTGCCAGTGTTTCTCAGATGTTGTCATGGTAGTACCAATATTTCATGAATGAGTATGATATGAAGATGTAATGCTCACAACCAATCATAATGAGTATTTCCACAACCAACCATAATGATACATTTCCACAACCGCATGAGTCAATATCCACTCATTAATTTTTTTCATCCATGAATTTTCACGTCTCATATTCTAATAAAGTATGAATATAATCACAATACACCAATGATGCCACATTAAGCATTTTAACAACACAATACAATTATTCACATGTATTCAAGGCTATTAATATCACATAGGAGCCCACACGGTCACATAGATCACATAATATCTCAATTTCGACAATTATATCACATATAGGCCCCACACGGGCATGACACATAAATATTAATTTTTCATGATTAGTTCCCACCCTTAACATGGATTTTGTATCATCATTTACTACCCGCCCAATCTAAAAGAGTTAAGCCATAATCTACCTCAAAAGTGAAAATCGATCCGCTACACTTGAACCCATGACCTTACTTTTCATGAATGATTTTGAAATCCACTAAAAACATCAAATATGAAATCTATGCGTTAAAACTAAACCAACGACACCCATATTAACTACATTTGGTTCGGAGTCTAAATGGACCACCAAAGTGGATTTCAAAAAAAAGAAGGGCAAAATCAAAACTTTATTTCAAAAACATGTTTACCATATTTTTAGGAACCTACAGCTGGAAATCCAAGTTAAATCAAGTTAAAAATGAGGTTCAAATCGAAGAAAAATTATTTTTGAGTTTTACCAGGTAGAATCTTTAAAATTTGGGTTAAAATCAAGAATTGGAATTATTTTGAAGTTAAATTGATACAAAACTAGTAATTATAAGATTATAACATTATTCAAGTGAAAAGAAGTGAAATTGGGGTTTAAAATCAAGCCTTAAAATTTTTGGGGTTTTGAGAAATTAATCAAGAAATTACTAAGAAAAGGGTGAATTCTTACCTTAAATCCGTAATAAAACCAAGAAATAGATGTTAATCTAGCTTTTCAAGCCCCCACAAATTTAACTTTTAAGCTCCCACACTATTTTAGGGTTTAACTCTCAAGAGGCAAGATGAAAATGTGCAAAATGGGCCAAAAATAGGTGGAAAAAAGCTATTATATTGTAGTTTTTTTGCAATATTTAGTGCAGGACGTTTTGGACGCGATGACAAAGTCAAATTTTCGAAAAAATATCATTTTCACAAAGTTGACCTCCGAAATCCAAAATCACAATTTTCCAAACCGGGAAAGGGGGTCGAAATGAGATTTAAAAGCCGTCAAATCATACCAAACATGCTAACACCCTAAATTCGTTATTATGGATCTGTTGGCAAAGTTGGATTTTCCAACCGAGGTCGTTTTGACCAAATGTGCATCCCACACCCAAATTTTCAATTTTTCAACTATCCGATCAATAGGTTGAAATGAGCTTGGGTGCACCATGACCTGAACCAAAGGTCTACCTAGCCTAAAATCGATATTTGAGGCTGCTGGCACAGTCCATTTGTCCATCCGTTGCACGAATTAAAACTTATCCACATAAGTCCAAAATAAGGTTGTCGAAGCCATAAAAAACCATTGTATCACATAAATGATACCAAAATACATCAAAAATCATGCCAATCACTCCCATGCCCAAGAAATATCTAATGCAACTATGGGAAAGGGTAAAATAATCAAATCACGCAAAATCACAAATTTCACATATTTTATCTAATTTTAAGGTCGTTGCATCATCCACTATTAAAAATCTAGTTCGCCATCGAACTAAGGCAAAGAAATACCTGAATCAATGAAGTGCTGAGGATAAGAACTATACATATTAGACTCGACCTCCTAAGTAGCTTCATCTACAGGTCGATGTCGCCACTAGACCTTAACCACATGGATCACTCTAGAGCACAACTGCCTAACATCCCTTGCCAAAATGGAAATCGGCTCCTCAATAAAGGACAATCGCTCATCTAACTAAACCGACTCCCAATGAATGACATGAGACTCATCAAGAATATAGCGACGAAGCATCGAAACATGAAAAACTAGATGAACAACTGATAGATTAGGGGGAAAAGTCAACTCATAAGCCATATCACCAACAGTTCAAAGAATCTCAAATGGAGGAATATACCTGGGGCTAAGCTTACTCTTCTTCCCAAACCTCATCGCACCCTTCATGGGTGAAACTCTAAGGAAAACACAATCACCAACCCCAAATCCGAAGGCACAAAGTCTAAGATCAGCATAGCACTTCTGCCTATTCTGAGTCGCTCTAAGTCTATCATGAATGATCCGAACTCTATCCAAAGACTTGCGAAGCAAGTTCGTACCTCGACATCTCACCTCTAAAACATCGAACCAGCCTACTGGGGAGCGATAATGCCTACCATACAACACCTCATAGGAGCCATATCAAACTGTAATGGTAGCTATTTTTACATGCAAACTCTGCTAAAGCCAAATACTGCCCTTACTGGCCTCCAAAATTTATCACATATATGCGAAACATATCTTCCAAAACCTGGATAGTCCGCTCTAACTGGCTATGAGTCTGGGGGTAAAAAGTTATGCTAAGATCAACCTGAGTACCCAACTCTTCTTGAAAAGTATTTCAAAAATGAGATGTGAACACAAAAACTCGATCTGAAATAATAGACACCGGCACACCATGCAGATGAACAATCTTACAAATATAGATACGAGCCAACCTCTTAGCACTAAACGAGACCTGAATCAGAATAAAATGAGTTGATTTGATCAATCGATCCATGATGACCCAAACACTATCAGAACCATGAGATGTATGAGGCAAATAACTTACAAAGTCCAAGATAATACGTTCGCGTTTCTATTCGAGAATGGATAACCTCTGAAGCAACCCATCAAGTCTCATATGCTCGGCCTTTACCTGCTGACAACATAGGCAACACGCCACAAAATCTGCTATATCTCGCCTCATACCACCCCACCAATAATGCTACCTCAAATCATGATATATCTTAGTCACACCTGGATAGTTAGAATATCTGGAATAATGGGCCTCCTCCAAGATCAACCTAATCCAATCACCCACTCGCGGCATACAAACTCGACCCCAAATCCTCAAAACTCCATCTGAATCAAGTAAGGCTTTCTTAGTCTCCCCACTCAACACCTTATCTTGAGTCAACCTCAATCTAGTATTATCAAACTGATAAGCTTAATCTGCTCCATCAAAGAAGATTCGATCTTTAAAAATGCCAAAATATACCCTGGTATTGAAATATCAAGTCTAACCATCTAGTTAGCTAAAATCTGAACCTCTAAGGCAAAAGGCCTCTCCTGGGTAAAAATATGCGCCAAGCTACCCATGCTAATTGACTTTCAGCTCAAGGCAATCACAACCACATTAGCCTTGCCTGGATGGTAGAGAATAGTTATGTCATAATCCTTAAGCAACTCTATCCAACGACGCTGCCTCATATTAAGATCTCACTGGGTGAAGAAGTACTGAAGTCTATGATGATCTAAGAAGATCTCACAATCAATTCCATACAAGTAGTGCCTCCACAACTTTAAGACAAACATAACTCCACACAACTCCAAATCATGGGTAGGATAATCCCTCTCATGAGGCTTCAACTGAAAAGATGCACACGCAATTACCTTTCCCTCCTACATCAACATAGCCCCTAACCCAACACCTGAATCATAACAAAAGACGGTAAAGCCCATGCCCTCTTTGGGCAAAGCCAATATAAGAGCTGAAGTCAACAAATCTTTGAGCTTTTGAAAGCTCATCTCACAAGCATCGGACCACTGGAAATAAATCTTCTTCTGGGTCGACTTGGTCAATGGAGCTGCAATGGATGAAAAAGCCTCAACAAAACGCCAATAATACCCAGCTAAGCCAAGAAGACTTTGAATCTCGATGGGCCAAGTAGGTCTAGCCTAATCACGAACCGCTACAACCTTAGTTGGATCAACCATAATAACTTTCTTAGTCACCACATGACCCAAGAAAGAAACAGACTCCAACCAAAACTCGCACTTAGAGAACTTCACATACAACTTCCCATCCCCAAATCTCTAAAGCACAATTCGCAAATGATCCTCATTCTCAACCTCACTCTTGGAATACACTAAGATATCATTTATAAATACGATAAAAAATAAGTCAAGATACGGTCAAAACACCCAGTTTGTCAACTCTATGAACGCGGTAGGGGCATTGGTCAACCCGAAGAGAATGACCAAGAACTCATAATAACTATATCGAGTCTGAAAAGCTATCTTTGGATTATCCAAAGCTCTAATCCTTAACTAGTGATAATCGAAACTCAAATTAATCTTCAAAAGCACCAAAACACCCTGAAGCTGATCAAATAAATCATCAATATGAGGAAGAGGATACTTATTCTTAACCTTCACCTTATTCAACTACCGATAATAAATACATATCTGCATTTACCCATCTTTTTCTTCACAAATAAGATAGACGCCCCCCAAAGTGAAACACTAGGTCGAATAAATCCCTTATCCAACAACTTCGGTAACTTATCCTTCAATTTCTTCAACTCTACTAGGGACATCCTATAAGGAGAAATAAAAATGGGCTTGGTGCCCAACTCAACATCAATACTTAAATCAATATCTTGATTCAGAGATATACCAGGCAAGTTCGTATGGAATATATCTACAAACTCACGGATAACACAGACAAAATCTAAGAAAGGAGGCAAAACAACACTGGTGTTATGAATATGGTCGTAGTAAGATAAACTTCCCCTCTTAACCAATTTACGAACCTGAACATAAGATATAATTCTCTTAGGACCCGAATAAAATGTACCCTTCTAAGCTATCCTTGGCACACTTAGCAAAGCTAAAGTTACGGTCTTAGCAAAGAAATCTAAGACAGCATGATAAGGATCCACTTATTTCATACCCAAAAAAATATCAAAATCAACCATATCTAGACAAGCAAATCTACCAAAGTCTTACATCGGCAAAAGTCACAACTTAAGATTGATGCGCTCGATCCACCACTAAAGAATAACCTACCGGGGTAGATACATGAATAGGCACGGCAAGAGGTTCACTAGCAAAATCAAAACCCAAAGCAAAATATACAGACACATATGAGAAAGTTGATCCAAGATTAAATAATATAGATGTAGGTCTGAAACAAATTAGGATAATACCTGTAATCATAACATCAGAAGCCTCTGCCTTAGGTCTGGTTGGTATAGCATAACACTGTCCATGACTACCAACAGGTTGAGTAGCCCCACGACCACCAACACTGGCTTTACCATCTCTACCTCTTGCACTTTTGGTAAAACCCCTACTTATCATAGCTGAAATGGGAGTACTCTAAACACATGATGAGAATAGTCCTTGGCCATATGGCCAATCTCATCACACACATAGAAACCTCTACAAGCAGTCTCAATAGGAGAAAGTACAACTGAGCTCGAACAGCTACCCTGAACTACTAAACTAGAAAATACACCACCGAACCTCTATAATGTCACCTGCACTAGCTTACCATGGTATCCATGAAAACTTCTAAAATCTTTACCTCGAGAGGTCTGACTTCTGAACTTACCAAAATGGCACACCCTCTTGGCGCCTCCCTAAGATGCACTAATAATATCCTCTGTCATCTTAGAATAATCCATAATACTCTGAAGAGAATCCCCAAGCATAACCATCTGAGATGTAGCTAACTAAAGAGAGATAACCAAACCCTTTAGATACTTTTGAATCTTCTCAAACTTAGTGAAAATGCTATTATTAAAATATCTGGATAAGGTATAGAAGTGTGCCTCACACTTAGCAACTGTCATGGATCCCAGCTCCAAATAATCAAGCTCGTCCCACAAATGATCTCTCAAACTAAAAGGCACAAATCTCTCCAAAAAGGCATCAACAAACCGATCCCATAAAAACTCAGGAGCATCAACACGCCTACAATTGATAAATAATATCCACCAATCTCTCATAGTTTCTCTCAATTAATAGTAGTATAAGCCACACTATTCACGCAAAAAAAGTGAAACACAACTCAGAATACAAGGTATGAAAGAACATCGCAGATAAAGAATAAAATGAGAAAAGTTTTCTAAAGACGTCTATAGCCTCTCCAAGATAGATACGAATGTCTACTTACTAATCCACAAGACTCTATTATACTTCCCATTCTTACACCGTTAAGACCAATGAAACCTGACTGCTTTGATACCAATTTGTCATGTGCCTAAAATGAAGGTCATAATGGCACTTATCGCTGCATACCTTGACAAGTAAGCCTATCATCTAAATCGATGCAAAAAAAGAAAAAGATAAAAATATCCCAAGGTAAGCCTTCTAGAATAAAGTCGAACCATATAAGTGTAACGACCTGATTTTCTAGAATCAGAATGTCACACGATGCTTATGATCCTGAAGGATCACAAGACAACCCTCTACTGATATTTGTACCTGAACACTGCATAATATAGATAATAAGTGTAAAAACTAGCCATAAGATTCAAAACATCTAAAAATACTCAAAATTGAAAACTGAATACTGATACACATGTCTGAAAAAACTCTAAATTGTCTGAACTGTGGAGTTGATGGGACATGTCCCCAACACTAACTCCATCTACTAAAATTAAACCAAATCTGATACGATAATAATAAAAATAAGGATCATCCTCAACTGAAGAGCACTCACTGCTATGTCTACTCCTGCTGACTGGGACTGAGCTGCTAAGGGTACTCTGGATCTCGTGCCTCTAAACCTATAGTGTCAAATAAAACACCATAGTAGAAATATGTTAGTACGGTAATATACCGAGTATGAAGATGAGGTAAGGTTAAATGCAAGGGCTTATGCATGAACAATTACTTAACTGAATAATCATGAGAGTACTGAATGAGAACACATGTATGAATGCACAAACCATAATCACAATCATCACGACTCTGAGTACTGAAACTTGGGCACTACATTACTGATATCTGAACTCACTACTAATGCCTCAGATACTAAATAACTGAATCATCTGATACCAATAACTAAGTACTGGAGTTGAGATCAGTCTTATCTTGCGAGTGATCTCAAAAACTGATGATACTGAAACTGATTAACTAAATCTACTCATATCAATGACTGAATTCTGAGCTTTCTACTCTCGACTGACTACATCAGAGATCAAGCCTCTCTAACGGATGATTCCAAAATCTACTATCAATGATAAGAATTAATCATGTCCAAATCTGACAACAAGAATACTCAACTAAATCTGAGACTGAGATCAAGCCTATATGACGGGTGATCTCTAGATCTGATAACAAGAATACTCAACTGAATCTAAGACTGAGATCAAGCCTATCTGATGGGTGATCTCGAAATCTGATAATGAGATTACTCAACTAAATCTGAGACTGAGATCAAGCCTATCTGACAGGTAATCTCTAGATCTGATAACAAAAATACTCAACTAAATCTGAGACTGAGATCAAGCCTATCTGACAGGTGATCTCTAGATCTGATAACAAGAATACTCAACTGGATCTAAGACTGAGATCAAGCCTATCTTATGGGTGATCTCTAGATCTGATAACAATAACTTTATATGGGACCAAGCCTATTGACGGGTGGTTCATGAATCAATAAAACTATCTAAGTTCCTCATTGAGATAGATAACTGTATTTGACAGTCTTAATTTCTGAAGATTGATACTGAAACTGCAACTATGGGAAGTAGTCACTTAACCAATATACCCCGAATCTCAATTGGTAGGGTTTAACTTGTAACCCCAGCTGGAAGGGTATCAATACCGTGCCACGGGTAAAGAAATCTCTGGTCAAGCCTATCTGATGGGTGACCCTTGCAGGAAATAAAGCCTAAGGAAATATAATAGTCAAGCCTATCTGACGGGTGATTAGTCTTTCCTAACGGGTGACTCCTGCATCCTACGCTGGCTACACAGTTCTCGAGTTCAGGGATTGCTCCTAATGACTCTGCTTCTCCGACGGGGAGATGCCATCCCTGCCCTCGCTCGGTGCTAGCTCCTACCCCTAACTAAAAGACTCTGAACTAATTCTTAACTGAATAAAAACTTAGTTGAATTTGATACTGATCATGTTTCTTGAATGATTTGACTGAGTTAAGCTGAATTCACTTAGTTTCATATCTGATAGAATACTACTGAATCTCATTATCAGACTGAACGACACTGAGATCGAGATAAATTACTCGAATACTACTAAGGATTAACTGAACACTTGAATACTACTAGATTTGAGCTGGGTACAGAATTGAGGCTAGATTACTAGCGATACTGAGACTATGAAGATTACAGAGATTACTGAGATTTCTTAAATTCTGTATCTATTTGAGAATATAGAGTTCTACAACTTGCTGAGTTCTTAGAATCATAGCTCGACTAGAATTATCGTGAAAACTGATACGGGCTCTAGACAGCAGTTAAATTATCGGGTATAAATACCCCCAAAACGCGATAACATAAAAGTAAAATATAACCATTCTTTAATAATCAAGACCACGGACAATCATTCACCATCACAATCACTAAACTTCAAGCATTTAGGAATCCTAAGTATGTAATAACATAGGGGGACAAGCTATTGGATCATACTCCATTCAATAAGGCCTTGCATCAAGTACTTCGCACCTATTTAAGTCTTGGCATGTACCGGAGAACACATAATTAGGGAACTTCATGTTATCATGTTACAATTCATTCATCAAACACTTAGCATGTATTAAAGTCTTAGCATGTATCGAAGAGCACATAATTGGAGAATTTCATGCTATCATGCCACAATTCATTCATTAAGGCTTTTCAACAAATACTTGGCATACATGGGCTTACACACAATTGGGGATTTCTAGTCAACATGCTATAATCACTCTAATTCATTCACATAAGTATTTTATCAAGAATATGGGGAGCATGCTTTGCTTATTCAACAATTTCTACACTTAATTGACATGAACACATAACTTAAAAAACAACTTGAAGAGGGTTTGTTATGAACATCACATGGGTATCACATACTAGGGTTAAAGCTTGAAAACCTTACAAATAACCCTGGATCAAAACTTAATAATAGCATGAAAATCAATTTCAACTCACATGAATCATGGAAACTCATAAACATAAAAGCTTTGAAATTTAGAAAAGGGTTCTTGAGCTTCTTGGATGAAAGGGACCCAAGAATCAACATCTGTATACCTTAGAGAAACTCTTTCTTGAAAGCTCTTGGAGAGATTCTTAATTTCATAATTTCTCTTAAAGAAGGAAGGGTTTTGATTTTTGTAGAAACCTTAGCTATTGTTCTTGAACAACTTGAGAGAAAACTAGTATTTTTAGGTTAAAATGAGGCCAAATCCCGTGTTAAGGAGTATATATAGGGGTTGGGAAAAGACCTTTTTTGCCCTTGGAATTAAACTAAAAAATCTTGATTTTACATGCTGGCGCGACGTACCATAATCGTGCCAGATCATTGGAAATTAGACAATCGGAAAACTGCTTGATGGCGCGACACAGTAGAACAGCGTTGCCACCTTGATTGCGAACTAAAAGGGCACCGTGACGCGGTGGAATTGCGTTGGTGCACTGAAAATTGACGATTGCCATTTTGGCTGGCTCCACGATGCGCTAAAGTGCCAGGTGGCACACTGTCTTACTAAAATAGCTCTAACTCTTTGCCCGAGTGTCAGATTTGGGCAAATTTGGTATCGACGAAAAGCTTATTCAATTCTCTACATGACAAAAATTGGATATTGGGGAAATTCTATATGGTTCAAAATATTTCTCACTAGGGAAGACACTTCTCAACCTTTTAGGGACGAATTAAAACTTCACTAAACACGCTCTAAGGCTCAGACTTCGAGAGAATTTTGCGAGGTTTACAATAAGTAATCATAACAATGTAGAAAAAACTTATCCAAAATACCAATCATGCCCAAAATTAGGTGTCAATGGTGTAAGAACTACTAATACAATCAAAAGTCAAATACATTGGAAAAATAACCACAAAGAAATAATATATGACTCTAAATACTAATAAACACATAAATACTGTAGAAAGATAGAGGTAAACTTTGAATGCATGAATGTATAACCGCTGCCTTAGAAGCTCCAACAATCTCCCGAGTCCATCAAGCTGAGGCGCACTCGAGCTAGGACCTGCACTAAAAGGGCACAGTAGGCATGAGTACGGTCCACTTGTACTCAGTAGGTATCATAGGCCGACCAATCAAAGTAGTAAATAAAGCATACAATACACTAAGGGCACGCCACCGCAGTCAGAAAATGTCCTACAATGGTAAACCATACCACTTGCACTAACAACTCTAATATATCTCACATATATTGCAACATCTCACCAAGATAGAACAAACGTACGTATTATATCACATATAAGAAGAACAAGGGGGATCATGCATATACAAGATCATCAAATACAAGTAAAAGAAGATATGATAAATGCATAGATGACAAGTCAATATGGAAGTACAATACAACATAACGCAATAAAGTAAGTGCAATGTATATGATGATGATGATGATGATGCACGAGGTCGTCGCACAACCTCCAGGATCGTTGCACAATCCAGTATAAATCTACGAAGGCAAGCCTTCCAAATTAGGACCCATGAGGGGTTCATTAATTCGTATACAATCCACATATATCATGTCTTCTTTTTGGCACATCACTCAAAAAGGTGTTATCAAATGTTGCCAGTGTTTCTCAGATATTGTCACGGTTATACCAATGTTTCATGAATGAATATGATCTAAAGATGTAATACTCAAAACCAATCATAATGAGTATTTACACAACCAACCACATGATATATTTCCATAACCAACCATAATGATACATTTCCACAACCACATGAGTCAATATTCACTCATTAATTTCGTTTCATCCATGAATTTTCACATGTCTCATATTCCAATAAAGTATGAATATAATCACAATACACCAATGGTACCATATTAAGCATTTTAACAACACAATATAATTATTCATATGTATTCAAGGCTATTAATATCACATATGAGTCCACACGGTCACACATATCATATAATATCTCATTTCGATAATTATATCATATATAGGCCCCACACGGGCACGATACATAAATAGCCATTTTTAAAGATTAGTTTCCACCCTTAACATGCATTTTTTATCATCATTTACTACTCAGCGCAGTCTGAAAGAGTTAAGCCATTAACCTAGCTCAAAAGCCAAAATCGGTCTGCTACACTTGAACTTGCGATCTTACTTTTCATGAATGATCCCGAACTCTACTAAAAATATCAAATATAAAATCTACGTGTCAAAACAAAATCAACGATAATCATATTGACTACTTTTGATTCGGGGTTAAAATGGACTCCAGAAATGGGTTTTCAAAAAATGAAGGGAAAAATTAAAACTTTTCTTTAAAAACATGTTCCCCATATTTTTAGAAACCTACAGCTGTAAACCTAAGTTAAATTGAGTCAAAAATGAGGTTCACATCGAAGAAAAACTATTTTTGAGCTTTACCGAGTAGAATCTTTGAAATTCGAGTTAAAATCAAGAATTGGAGTTGTTTTGAAGTTAAATTGATGAAAAACTAGTAATTATAAGATAATAACATTATTCAAGTGAAAAGAAGTGAAATTGGGGTTTAAAATCAAGCCCTAAGATTTTTGAGGTTTTGAAAAATTAATCAAGAAATTACTAAGAAAAGGGTGAATTCTTACCTTAAATTAGTAATAAAACCAAGAAATAGATGTTAATCTAGCTTTTCAAGCACCCACAAATTTTACTTTTAAGCTCCCACACTATTTTAGGGTTTAACTCTCAAGAGACAAGATGAAAATGAGCAAAATGGGCCAAAAATAGGTGGAAAAAAGTTATTATATTGAAGTTTTTCTGCAATATTTAGTACAAGTTTTTCACTTAAGTCGAAACGGACTTCAACGGGTGCCCATAATTCGTTCGGAGTTCGATATATACAAACGAACTATGAAGCCATACTAAATTTGATGTTTCAAATGCGATGGCAAAGTCAAATTTTCAAAAACATATCATTTTCACAAAGTTGACCCCCGAAACCCGAAATCATAATTTTTCAAACGAGGGGAGGGGGTCAAAATAGGATTTAAAAGCCGTAAAATCATACCAAACATGCTAACACCCTAAATTCGATATTTTGGATCTGCTGGTGAAGTTAATTTTTTTCATCCGAGGTCGTTTCAACCAAATGTGAGTCCCACACTCAAATTTCTAATTTTTTAACTTTCCGATCAATAGGTCGAAATGAGCTCGGGTGCATCGGAATCCAAACCAAAGGTCTAGCTAGCCTAAAATTAATATTCTGGAGCTTTTGGCGCAATCCGTTTGCCCATCCATCGCACGGATTAAAAAATATTCATATAAGTCCAAAATAAGGCTCTCGAAGCCATCAAAAACCATAATATCACATAAATGATACTAAAATGCATCGAAAATCATGCCAATCACTTTCACACCCTAGAAATATCATAATGCAACTGCGGGGAGAAATAAAACAGTTAAATCATACAAAATCACAAATTTCATCTAATTTTTAGGTCGTTACAATATTTTATAATAAGTAATTTATAAAAGAACACAGTTCAGTTAATTTAGTTAAAATATGTATTCCTCCTTCGCCTCTACTGTGTCATCCCCACCCATCTTCAACCCTCTCAACCTCTACCTCCACACAATCCCATAATTAAATCATGTGAAAAAAAATAATGCATCATATAATTATAAAAAATAAACCAGTAGTTTTCTATATTGCATTGTTCACTATCTAGTGTTATTCAATTTTTAATATTGACTTTTATTAACTTATCAAATTGCTTAATATAATTATCAAGTGTTTTTCTTATTAGTATAAAATTATAAAGTTATTTTGTTTAATCATGTATTTTTTATTTTTCTTCAATATAAAATGTATGGATAGTAATTTTTCTATTATCTAATTTCTTTATTGAATTTTTTTAATTTAATTTTTCGGGCATATGATGAGGAGGGGCCCTGATGCTCCAGTGTGGAGGTGTGAGACTCTGGCTATGGATGGTTTTAGGCGGAATAGAGGTAGACTGAAGAAATATTGGAGGGAGGTGATTAGGCATGATATGGAGAAATTACAGCTTACAGAGGAATGACCCTTGATAGGAAGGTGTGGAGGACGCGGATTAGGGTAGAAGTTAGGGGGTGGGAGCACGGCGGTAGTAATAGGGGAGTGCTCCTTTGGGTCTGGAGTTTCTGGTTCATAGTGTTGGGGATGTAGTTTTTGGGGTTAGTGGTGTTGGCTTTTTTTTTTGCATCCCTTACTAGTTTATTATGCACTTATCTTTTGTGTTTGTTATACTGTTAGTTTGTTTTGTGTACCATACTAGTTTGTATCCGCTTACTTTTTGTATTTGTTATACTGTTATTGGTCCTAAGCTAGGAGTCTATCGAAAACAACCTCTCTACTTCTCTTGAGGTAGTGGTATGGTCTACGTACACTCTACCCTCCTCAGACCCCACTAGGTAGGAATACACTAGGTATGTTATTGTTGTTGTTATAATTTCTTCATTTTATTCTCAAAGTTAATTTAAAATCCTTGTCCCTCACTCCAACCCTAAATATTTTTTAAAAAAATTACTGTAGTTTTAATTATTTTCTCTAGAATACATTCAATTAATTTTTTTGGTTACATTTTATAAGCTGTTTAGCTTTTTCTCTTATATTTCAAACTATAAGATACTAAATTTTGATCTAGGTTACCTAGAATTTTATATTTTAATATTCATCTAATTCATTGTTTATTGATGCTTTACGTGAGATACAAAATTTAAACTTTTACTTGTTATGATTTAAAAAGAATACTTCTCATTTAACATATTACTTGTATTATACTATTACTACACATACTAAGTACTACTACTGCTACTATTTATTATTAGTAGTAGTAGCATTATTATATTCTTATATTTCATTTAATATTTCAATAAATTACATTTAGATATATTTTATAATACATCTAATAATTAAACATATCTACAATTTTTTTAAAAAATTATAAGTTTATCTTTGAGAAGATATTGTATCTCCAATTCAAATTCAAAAAAAAAAAGGAATAGACAACAATAAGAATCCAACTAGAACTCATTAGTATGATAGCTAACTTCTTCTAATATGTAATTTCATATACTTTTAGTTTACCTTTAAGCTTGTTTTAAAAATAAATAACTCTCTTAACTTGAATATTCGATTTCCTCTCCTCCCACACTCATCTCAATTGAAGATTTTAGACTTATCAATATTTTTTTAATTATTTTTAATACTATATAATGTTCTTTTCTTTTAATATATATTATGGACTTATATGTACTTATAGAACAAATATATTTTACTTATTAAATAAATATGAGATACATAATTTTCCAAACATATAAATGTTAGAAAGATAAAATAAGTGAGCACAATAATATTTTAGTTGAATTTTTTTTCGTATAAGAAATTTTGACAATATTATTAAAAATATAAAATTTTATTTACATATTTGATAATGAAACAAAATCCAAAACTATTTGACCTTGTCTCACTCATCCCAACCCACCAAAAAAAAAGAGAATCAAAATCAAATATTTTCTACTCTTTTCTAAACTTTTAAATTTAAATTCAATTATCTCTAATCTCTTAAATTCAAATACTATCACAAATTTATTAAAAAAAAGATTAAATTATTAATATCTTTATTCTAATTTTTCTTAAGAAAATGTGTATATTTATCATTTGCCATAATCTTTCTGAGAAGAGGCAAGTATGTAATAGTCACTCCATGGATCGATCACTGAACTGCATTGTATACAGAATATTATATAAGAGTTCAAGTTACATACATATGAGTAGAAATTCTTTAAACTGAGAGTGAATCGATATAAGTTTTCTGGCTCAAAAGTTATGACTAACAAAACACTTCTTGGGCTTGGTGGCGAGGTTGGTATTGAGGCAGGTGGGAGCATAAATGGAAAAAATATTAAGCGAACAATATTACTTATGTGAATGCATGTGTGAATATATTAGGAAGAATAGCCCGTAATAAGATCATCACTTATCTACATACAAAAAATAAAAATGTTAAAATACACACACAAAAAAAGAGGAAGACTGTAAAGCAATGCAGCAAATAAACTAATGAGAGAAAGATTAACATTACATGTTATTGTGGTAGTATATACAAGAGAGGTTAAGGAGATAGAATTTCATTCCAACTCAAATTTCTTTTTAAATTCAAATTCAAATTCAAAATCATATCATTTTGTTATAAAAAGATTAGATTGTTGCTCTTTCTTATCCTATTTATTTTATTATTCATATTTGGATTGAGAAAAATGTTTTAGTAAAAGTTTCTGTTTGTTGATAAACCTAAAAAGTTAAAAAAAAAATTACAGATTAATTAATATAATAGATATAACATGTCGTTGAGATAAATTTAAATAACTTTATCTTTAAATTGATTAAGTTAGATATGGGTCAATTCAAATTTCAACATTCTACAAATTATTATGTTAATGACTTATTAAAATCATGATGAGACATTAGCAATACACGTTCTTCATGTTTTTAAAACATCCTGCTATTACTATTTTATTATTTTCATTAATTTATCTTTTATTTAATATTTAAATCAATTGTATAGATATATATTATTACAAAATGAGATAAGTATATGAAACCGCAAGAGTTCATTTAGATATCTTAAATTATAGGTTCCTAGTTTTAAGCTAACGATAATTTTTTTTCTTTTTTTTTTTTCTAAAAATCTAATATTTTTAAATTTAAATAAATTTAATATTGCAATTCAAAAATTATTATTGCACTACTATTAAATTATTATTTATTATTATTATTATTATTATTATTATTATTGTTATTATTATTATTATTATTATAGTATTAGTAGTAGTAGTAGTAGTAGTAGTTGTATTGTAATAAAAAATTTAAATAAAAAACTTAGAGATATTTGAATTTGAAAATATTAAGTTTTTTTTTAAAAACGAAATTGTCATTAGGTTGAAACTAAGAATCTAATATTGATGAGTTCTAAATGAACTCCAACTATTCATAAATTTATTTCTTTCAATATTTTAAATATCTTTGAGTTCATTTGATTTAAATATTTTGAAAAATAAAAAACATGATGATTAAAAAAAATACTAGTAGTACGTAATATGTGTTGTAGTAGTTGATAATAATAATAATAATAATAATAATAATAATAATAATAATAATAAAGTTATAGTAGGTAATTTCTAAGTTTTTATAATTTTTATTTCTCAATTTAGTTGAATAAATGAATTAGTGTCACTATTTTCGATTCCGAATTCAAAATATTTATTTAATTAAAATATTTTACTTTAATACAAATTTTAAATTTGACCACATAAATCACAAAAGTTACCGGATTCATATGTGATTAGAGATAGTTATCACATTTTTAGGAAGAGAACTACATGGATTTTATGCAAAATTTTGAGAGAGTAGGGATTTGATTGGATAGGTTATAGAGAAATCTTTGCACTAATTTGAACTCTTTACCATGGAAATTATTGTCACTTATATTTGAATTTATATTTTTAATTAATTCAAAATTTTTAATTTAATTTTTTTCTTACAATATTTATAATTTTGTACTATAAACTTACACGTGGCTTATCATTAATTTGCCATTTGACTTCTTGTGATGATTCATCTTCTGCTTTATAATATATACAGATAGATTCTTCCATTCTCCCCAATGTCTGAACGTAACCAATTAATAGCTAAATAAATATTCCTCCATTATTCTTGTAATCAATATATTACATTAATCTACTTATTTTGTTTATTGAGAAGTATAACGTAAAAAAGAGAATTCAAAAAGTTACATTTAGTTATTTATTGAGTAGATTCATTCTTGGTAATTCTAGATATTTTATATCTTTAGTTTCTATGTATTTGTCTAAATTTGTTTTCATTTGTTTTTCTACTAATTGTATGTTTCTCATATCTTTTTCCCAAAATTTTAAATATACATAATTTATCATGGTGGACATGGAAGTTTGGTATATATGTGTTTGTAAGTGTAATTAGGTATTTGTGGTATGTAATTTATTCTAGTCATATAATATTACCAAATGTTTTTTCTAATATGATTTTTCTTATATTTACTACTTCTATATGCTTAAGTGCTTATAAAATAAGTATTTTAAATTTATCTACCATTTCTTTAGATAAATAATTATTTATTTTTCATAAAATTGTTGTTTTCAAAATATTTTCTTCAATCATATACATAACAAAATATGATCATATTAGATTACTAGATACTAGATTATTCTTAAATAACATATTCGTTGGTCACTATTAGCATGGTAATCCAGATACTTTTCTCTTAAACAGTGCCTCAACTCTGGCTACTCTCCACCACGGCTTCTTGTCTTATTGGTTTCACCTTTAGAATGACATAGTTCTTAAGAATTTTTCTCCGTTTCTACTTGGCTATTAAAATTCTTAACATGTTATTCTTCGAATAATTCTATTATAAAGTAACTAACATGGAACTTATTTTATCATATCATGATTGTTAGGAATTATGAATTTAGCTATTCATAATAGTAAATGAACATACCTGTTCTGGTAGGTTTATTAATTCTAAGTTTTGTTCTTTCATAGATTTTTCCATTAAAATATACCTGTTTTTTAATAAATAATCAAAATATTTGTTGTAGACAAGAGAGAATTTTTTGCTTCAACGCATGAAGGCTTATCCTTTATCTGAGCAAATGTTCGTTTATTTATAAGCTTAAACTTTACATGCACATGTATAAAAGACTAAAAAACTTTGTAAAAAATATCAAAAAGGCTAGGCTATAGGCTATCAAAAAAGTCTTCATCTTAAACTACTAAAAGATAAAAAATTGTTAATACTTTAGACTTTTTCTATACAATTTTTACAATTTACGTAAAGGAAATTGTGAAAGTTATCTACATGTCACTTTCATAATTTAATAGCTTGTTTCCATTATTTTGCTCCGCAGCTATCTCTTTTTTGTCGTATCTACTGTTTTTCTATCTTCTTTTCAGTGTAGCATCACATCTGAAATAAAGTTGTGATTGCCACTACATCTGTTGCATATGTGGTCTTTGTATTTTTGGCCAACTTTTTCACAAAATTGATCCATAGCTTCTTCTGAAATAATTCCTTTACTGATAGATCTTGTTAACGGTTGTTCTTCTGGTCTAAGGAGTGTCAATCCCCATTTTCTAAGTTCTTCCATGTCATGGTCTCTAACTGCTTTGCAAGTTGAATAGATTAATGCTTGATTCCTTGAATTATATATCCAAACTGGTTTTTTATTTGAATAATTATTAAGTAATTCTGATAATATATTGTTTATTCCAATAACTCTTTTGTTGCGGTAAAATATTGGTATCTGCATTTTTGGTATCTCGGTCTGTTTACATATTTCTTCCGAAATAATACAATCTCTGGTCATACCTATTTTGACTACATTAATAGTCTGTTTAATTTTGTCGAATAATATTTCAGCTAGTGCGGAATAAAATCGAACATCGAATAATTGTCCGTTGGTAATTCTCTTGTAATTCATAAATTCTTTGTGAATTTATGGGATTCCTGCTAACTCTTCTCCTTCGGTTGTGTAAACCGTAGAGAATAATCCATAATAGTAAAATGAATTAATAAAATTTGGGCTTGTACCTGGTAAGACAATAAGTTTATTGTAATTTTGACATTTTTGGGTAATATATCCTTTCTGTTGTGCGTTTAGCTCTTCATTTTGAATAGGTTTGGTATTTAATAAGGTTTGTAAGGTGTGTATATTGTCAATGTATTTACGAGAAGAATAGTTGTATATCTGTATTTCTTGGTTAAATGATTCAGAATATGTATGTATCTGGGGAGGTGCAAATGCTTCTAAATTTTGTATATTTAGTGTATATGGTTATGAAAATATTTGGCTGGGGTTATAATTCTTTTTCTTTGGTATTTCATGTCTATTTTTAGTGACTATATTTTTCCCTTTAGATGTGCCTGCAGCTGTAATTGAAGTTACGTCAGTAATTTGAGTTTTAAGGTGTTTCTCATCGTCACCTTCTAGGTCTAGTTTTTTAATGTGCTCTTCCTGCACAGTATCTTTTTTTTTATAGTGCTCGACTTGCACTTTTACATTTGTAACTTCAGTAGTTAGTGTAATAACTCGTTCTTGTAATAACTCCATTTGTTTAAGCATTTGGAGTAATAAGTTAGTCTAGGTATCTTTGGCATCAGCCTCTTCCCTTGGTAAATCAGTTTGAGTAACCTTGTCTTGATAAGTAATCTGCAATGATATTTTTGTTAGTATTGATTACTTCAATTGTAAATATAAAATTCAGTATATTTAATACTAGTCTCTGAATTTCCTTTATCGTAATTGAGTTTTGTATTTTTCTTGTTAGCCACCATCTTACCTGTGTATTATCTGTTCTAACAATAAACTTGTTATACACGATATATGGTTCAAATGCTATTAAACATTTATATAAAGAACATAATTCTTTTCTATTTAGTTCACATTTTATTTTTGTTTCGTTAAACGTTCCTAAATAATATCTACAATGATGTTCTAATTTTTCTTCTTCATATCTATATTTGAGTACTCCTCCATAACTATATTCACTTGCATCAGCTTCTACTATATATGTAAATTTTTTATTTTCATCTGGAAATTATAATTTTGGTAATTCTTTACAAAGTAATTTTATTTTCTGTACCTATTTTTTGTCTTCTTCATTATATCTATATTCTACATCCTTTTTAAATTTTTTCTATAATGGTTTTAAGTTTTCTGCTAATTTTGGAATATATTCTCTTACTTGGTTTACTAATCCTAAAAATGATTGTAATTTCTTTTTGTATCTAATTCTTCTTCTGAATTTATTAGTTTTTGGACTATATGTTGTTGCATTTTGACTCCACTTTTATCTGTTTGTATTCCTAAAAATTCTATCTGATTTTTCATAATTTCTATTTTCTTCTCCCTTAAACTTATTCCCGATTTTTCTATTATATCTGTAAATTGTTCTAATAATTTTAAATATTCTTCTTTAGTTTTTGTATATAATAGTATATCATCTATGTATACTATACAATTAGGTAATTATTTAAAATAACTATCCATAAAATATTGATATCTACCTGGTGCATTTTTATATTCAAATGGTAGTACATTCCATTCATAAAATTCTTGTGGTACCGTAAATGTGGTTAATTCCTTAGATTCTTCTTCTAACTTTAAATGGTAAAATCCTGATTTACAATCAAATTTAATAAAATAATTTTATCCTTGTATTTGTATTATTTTTAATATCTTGTTTGGTATTGAGTAATTATAAGTCATAGTTTTTGCATTTAAATTTCTATAATCAATAACCATCCTACTTTTTCCTCTTTTTTGTTCACTATGTTTATTTACTATAAATGTTGGACTATTATGTTTACTATTACTTTTTGTATATATTGATTTTCTAATAATTCTTCTATATGCATTTTAAAATCTTTTAAATCATCAAAATTATATGTTAATGGTTTCTGGGTTATTATGCTATTTTTATTAATTCAATTTTTATAGTGGTTTTATGTTTTTTCCATCCTTTTAATGGATCTTCACTATATAATTTTTCTAATTTTTTCTTAATTATTTCTATCTTATCTATTGAAAATATAGTTATTTCCTTTTTATTTATTGAAAATACGACCAGTTCTATTGTATCTTCAGTATTTTTTTTATATTTTCTAACTTTTGTGTAGTTTTTTCACTTCCTTCTATCCAATCAGTTTTCTTTCTTATTTTATTAGTAACTCTTTTTGCTCTTACTTTCTGTTTACATGGTGTTGTAAACCACCAATCTGTTCTAATTATTATATGTGGGTATAATTTATCTAAAAACGGCATTCCTAAAAGTATATCTTTTGATGTTAGCTCATAATTATAGATTTCTTCTATTGTTAATATTTTATCCCATACTTGTATTTTTACATTCTTAGCTTTATAAGTAATTAAGCTTCCTTCATTATTAAATCCTTTAACTATTATTGGTGTTTTTAATTTATCCCATTTACTTTCTGGTAAACAATTATTTCTACATAAATTAGCTTCTGCTCATGTATCTATCATAGGTGTATAATATCTACTATAATATCCTTCTACTACTATTTTCATTAATACATATATTTTCATATCATGTTAAAGCTCTTCTTAAGAATAATTTCTCTCTGTTATATGTTATAGATAATTGTGTATGCTCTGTATTATATGGTTTTACTTTTTCTAACTATTTTATTCCTAATATTATGTCTGTTTTTTGCATTTCTTCCTTTATTTCAAATTCTATTTTCATTTTTCTAACTCCTATGGTAATTTTTTTCTTCTATATTTTTATCATTTATTAAGCTTCTTGGTAGATCTGGGCATATATTATTATCAGATTTTATTTCCTCATTTTTTACTAGATATTTTGCTATATAATTTTCTTCTTGTCCTGTATTTAAGAGTATTAAATATTCTTTTTTGTTTATTGTTCCTGTTATGTAATATTGGTTTAAATTAACTATTGAACTTGTTTCATAACTTGTTCTTTTTGATGAACTTAATGATTCTGGTTTTTCATAAGCTATTCTTTTTGTTGTACTTATTCTATCATTTATTATTTCTAAAGCTTCTTTTATGTCTATCTTTCTGTAACTATAATCATTATTATCAATTGTTTTTACGAATTGTTCAAAAGGACTTTCTATTTGTATTTTATTAATTTTATTTTTTCCCGTTATTTTATGTTTTGTTGTTAATACATATAGATTTTTACATCTTGCTGTAAATATTTTACTTCCTGGGGTTAGTTCTATTCCTGATATTTTCCAATATAATACTAATGATTTATCTATATTTTTATCTGTTATTGCTACTGAATAATTCGCACTTATTATAAATTTAAATTTTTGGTATATTAAATTTTCTTTTATGGTAGTTATTATACTTTTTTCTATAGATTTTATAATTCTATCATCTGCTAAATATAATTCTATTGGTGTATCTATTCCTTCTCTAAAACATGTTTTTATTAATATCTCTGTACTTCCAAGGTGTACATATTTTATTGGGTCTCTACTTTTTATATCGTTTATTTCTTTATTAATTATCTTTTTTGTAACTAGTGGTATACTAACTTTACCTTTTGCATATCTACAGTCTATTACATGTTCCTTTTGACTTACTACGCAATATTCTTCCTTTTTCCTAATAAATATATTTTTTATTGTTGGTATTTTAAATATTTTTTCTAAACTTAAGTCTAACTCTTTTTCTTTTATTTCATCAAATATATTATTATCAAATATTATTTTTTGATCTGTTCCTTCATCATTTAAATATTCTTCTTTTGTTATTATTTTTATATCTTCTTCAGTTATTTGGTTTATTTGTATATCTTCTTCAGTCATCTAATTCGTCTAATTCACTATCTATTTCATTATCTTCTATTTCATTATCTGTTTCATTTTCTGAAATTTCATATAAACTGTCTTCACTTTCTAATTCATAATCTATATAATCTATCTGCATATATTCTGTATTTTCTATTTTTATTTCTGATATTTGTTTATTTTTTAGGTTTTTAGGTAATTTACAATCTCTAGCTAAATGTCCTAATTTTTCGCAATTATAACAAGTACATTCTTTTATAGATTTCTATTTCCTATATGGTCTTTTATGTTTATAATTTTTTACATAATATATTTTTCTTGGTTTTCTATATTTATATTTTGATTTCTTGTATTTCTTATATTTCTTATGTCTTTTTCTTTTCTTATAATATCTTTCTTCGCATCCAAATTGAGGTGCTATTTTATCTTTGCAACATGCTAAATTTCTTATTAATGTTTTTTCCATTTTTATTTCTTCTCTATATTTTTCACATTGGTTTCTATACCATTATTGTAAAAATTTTATTTTTGCTCCTAGAGTATCTACTATTTTTGCTTCGTCCCAACTTTTTATTATTTTTGAACTAAATAGTTTAGGTAATTTACTAAAATATAATTTTGTTATTTCTTTACTTTCTTCTGTATTAGATGTTCCCTTATAATAATATTTTTTAAATGCGCAAGTATATTTATCTACATAGCACATATTACATATTGTTAATTTTAACATTAAATTCCTATTTGTATTTTTCTCTTCATTTTGTTCTTCTTCTGTTGTTGTCATGCTACTAAATTCGTGTTTTATAATTGTTTCATATTTTTTAAATAATTCTATAGGTGTTAATTCAGTTGTCATTGATGATGTTCCTTCTGTAGGTTTATCAGTTCTTAATACCCTTTTACTATTTTTAGTTAGATTTAAAAACCATAAGTTCACTATTCCTATTAGTGTTTTTTTCTATATATTCTGGCGTATCTGTTATATTTATATTATTATCTAATAATTATTTTGTCATATATCCTATCCATAATTGTATTATTTTTTCTGTATTTATTACAATCAAAGTCTAAAAAGTTATAATTTTTATTAACTATTTGTTTTGGTGTCCATTTGTCAGATTCATTCTTTTGATTATATCTTTTAAACTTATTCTTATAATATGTAGGTTTTCTTATTTCTGATGTTCTAGGTATTATATTTTTTATATTTTCATCTTCTTTTTAATCAAGAGAGTTTATTTCCTTGTTTAGATTTTCTAAATTTTCTTCATTAATTACTTCTTGTTTTTCATTGATTTATAAATTTTTTGTATTTGTTAAGATTTTTGTATATGTTTCACTATCTTCCGAATCATAATTATCTGTTTCTTCAACATCTATTGTATTAATTTATAATTTCTTGGTTTCTATTTCTTTATTGTTTATTTCTAATTTTCTTTAAATTGATTTATCTCATTTAATAATTTTTGTTCTTTATTTTTTTCTTCTTTTTCTTTTTATCCTTTTTCATACAGATCCTTTAACATTTGTAGTTCTTTTTCTAATTCAGTAATCCTACTATTTTTAGTTTCTTCTAATTTTCATATTTCTTCTGTAGTTTGTTGTTTTATTTTTTCTATTTCTTTTTTTTCAATCTATTTCTTCATTTTCTTTTTCTATTCTCACCATAGCGGTTAATTTATCTTCTAATTTTAATTCTTATTTTTATAACATTAAATATAAATGTTCACTTATTTTTTTATACCTTCTCCCTTGATTAGAAAATACTATTTTTATTTTTAATCCTTCATGGTTTTCATATAACTTTTTATCTATTATTCTTCTTCATTTTTTATTTAATTTTTAATAGATCATATTGATATGTATATTCTAGACTAGCTATTGTTGATTCTAAATTTGATATTTCTTATTTTTGTGCATTTATTGAGTTTTTACTAACTCCGGCAATTATATTATACTATAGTCTTTCTAACCTTATTTTTAATTCTTTACGTTTTTAAGATATTATTTGTTTTAATTCTTTATATTTTTGTACGTTATTCATTTAAATAATATTTTGGGGAATATCTAAATCTCATCATAATTAATAAATTATTAAATAAATTCATATATATACTACTTCCGTGTTTTTTAAATAACAATAACTCTGATATCAATTGTTGGGGGGTGCGAATTAGGCACGGTAAGTTTACTAGATGATAAATAATTAATTAAATAAATATATTTTGAATATTTTAAAGAAATAGATAAATCAGAGGTATAGATATATATCTTAAAACCTATCAATATTTTGAATAACTTTTCGTCTTTTATTTTTATTAAAATCTGATTCGTAGTTTAGTATTACATAAAATAAGTAATTATCAAAATTTTCAACACAAAAAATTAGTTATTTTTTTATGAATTCAGTTGTACAATTTTAATTATGCTATAATTTTTCTCATGATAATTCAAATGATTTTTTTCATTTCAAATCTTTTCTATCTATTTTTAGAAGTAGAGCGGAAAAAAGTCAGCATAACATTTGAAAATTTTGCATAAAAATTTTCTTAGTTGGAAAAAAAATTACCCTATGTTAATCTTACACTTAAATTATATATAAATGATAAGAAAAATACATAAAGAAAAGAATAAAAATTATTTACGAGTTTTAAAACTAAAAGTTCGCATAGTTAAACAATTTTTAATATAATATGAAGATATTTTAATAAAAACAATAAAAACTTAAAACACTCTAGACGTGATAGACATTGACAAGTTATAAAATCATATAGTTCATAAGTGTCAACTTTAATTAACAATAACCTAAGAGAGTCATACATTGATTTGTAGTCTTGTGTCACTATGTTACGCCGATTTGATAACTTAGGAACCATTATTTATATTTTATTAATATATATGACTTCTAATTAAGGAACTATATTAATTTTAATGTTTATATAAATCTAAACTACATATTTGAATAGTTTTTTTTTTTTAAATATATGTAGTTTAAAATATTTTGATAGTGATAGTCAAAGTTCAAATTACTTTAGACATGATAGATATCATCACAAAGTAAAAATTATATAGTTCAAAAAAAAGCGATATTGGTTAAACATCAATTCAAGAAAGTCACACATTAATGTTATGCTCTTGCAATCCTACGTACTTTAATTATTATATTTGTTAACTGGTGAATTAAAAATATAATTATTAACTAGTGAATCATTAATTATATTTGTTATTAATATGAAATTTAGCTATGTGATTTTATTTTTATGTTTAAAAAAATCAAACAACATATTTAATCAAACATAGGTAAAATTTATTTGCTATTACATAACATTAATTCTATCACATAAAAAAAATTCAAACATAAACGTCATTTAACTTTAAAAATTGATATATTTGTGACATAAAAATATTCTATCTTTAAAATTTAGAACACAAAAATTATTTGACCATAATTTTTGTGTACTATTAGAAAATAACAAATTAAAGGACATATAATAGCTATAGTAGCGATTTTATGAAATTGATTTGAGACACATAATAAATACTAATTCTCATAGCACTTGATTACGATAAGCTTGTGTGAGACTTATTAAAATTTTGTTTAGATTTGATATAATTAGCTAATCAAAGTTAATATAATTACTTATTTTTAAAAATTACATTTAAATTTACAAGCAATAAAATTGGATCCAATCGTCGACAACTCTAATGACACTTCAATACTCTATATGTGAGATAAGACTATCAATTAATTTTAATCATGGATATATATATGTATGCTTAAGATACTGAAATAGCTCATTATTGGTATCAAATCAATAATAATTCATACAAGCTAAATCTTCTGATCGATAATTAAGTCAAAAAATAAAATTTAATTTATTCATTTTTCTCTTTATAAAGAGGTTTTCTTTCATAAAAAAATTGACTATAATTTCTTACATAGATTTCATTTTAAAATACTGAACTTCTATTGACGTCATTGCAATAAAGTATTATTATCGAACAAACATAACGTAACACTTAGTGAAATTAATTTGTTTAAAATTAATATAATTAGTTGATTAAAAGCAATTAAATTTAATTATCCATTTATTTAGACATAAATTATTGTATGGATACACTTTTATAATTATTATGTTTAGTTATTAATCCTTGTTCAACTAACAATAATTACATTTGCAGTAATTATTAGTTAATTCAATTTAATAATAGACCATAAAAGTATTATTACAATAAATAATGTTTGAGAGTTATAACAATTATCAAAATATCTGATCAAGATAAAACTTAAGTTTAAACACAGTAAAAATTTATATAAATCAACTATAGTTAAATAATTTAAAATAAATACATTATAATCACTGATCCATTTAAATTATATTTTAAATTTACTTGTAACACTCGGTAAGATTGTATCAAATCAAATCAAATGATTAAAAATCTAATTTAATTAAATCAGAAAATATATTATTGTGATGAAACTTAGTGTTTGATTTTATGATAAAAAAAACTTATCTCTATGTAGACACAATATAAATTTAGTATTGTATTTTTGTAATTTTTTTTCAAAGAAGTTTATTCGACCTAGTTAACAACAACCTAGAAGAGTACTAAGAAATTAATATTGTAGTTTTTGTGCCCTTATTTTATGCCAATTTGACAACTTATGAGTCGTTACTTATATTTTCTATTAATATGAGCTCTAAATAAGTAATTTTATTAATTATTATGTTTGAATAAAATTTAACTATATATATATATATATATTAATTATAACTTTTAAATATTTCAATAGCAACACTCAAAATTCAAAGTACTTTAGTTATGATAGACATTGATATATTATAGAAATCATGAAAATTATACAATTCATAAGTGTCGACCCTAATTATGAAAATCAAGCTTATGTATGCTATATTATGAAAATCTTACACCTATACTTTCCGTAAAATTATACCTATTTTTTAAACATTTAAAAAATAATGTATAAAATAATTTTAAAGTGAAAGATTAACATAAAGTATTACATTTAAATAACATTACAAATAACTTAAGTATTAAAAGTGAAAACAAATTATTACTAATAGTTAGTTTATCCTATTAAATAATTTGTATCATTTCACATCACACTCACTAAACACAAAAAAGAATTATTTTATAAAATAAATGAATTATACATTTACTAACTTTTTGTTTTAAATTATTCTCAAATTAAAAATAAAAGAAAAAAACAATTTAGCCTCTTTCATCAATTTCTCTCTGAATTAAAAGGTGTCGCATTGCTATTTAGCCTCTTTCATCATTCAATTTTTTATTACTATTTTATTTTTTGCTATTTAATCTTATTTTTTTATTTTACATTATTTATGTTCCATTTTCTTTCTTTTTATTTGTCAATCATTACTTCTTGTAATTTTATGTTATGCCACATATTTTTATTATTATTTATTTATTCAACTAGCATAACTAATTAACTACACTACTATTTTAATTGTTGAATTAAAATAGAATATTATTGGTGAACAAGGTTATAGATTCATATTTTCTTTTCTTTTGAATTAAATTACGTGGGTCATAAAAATTATTGAAAAACATGAATCAATTATTTTTATAATATTAGTTATAAATATATATATTTATTCATTAATATATTTTTAATAAATAATATATGTGTCTTGAATATCAATTTAGTATCCGTTTATAAGGTTTAGTTGCTATCAAATAGGAGTCTTACTTTAGACATGGTGGACATCAACACATTATAGAAATCATAAAACTCATTTAATTTATGTGTGTCAATCTAATTAACAACAATCCTAAAAGGTCTTCCGCTAATGTTGTGGGGGGCTTAAGCTCTCGTGTTACTCCAATTTGATAACTTACGAATTATCATTTATATATGTTATTAATACGACCTCTAATTATTAATTATGTTTATATTATTTTTTATAGTAGTGGTGTCCGAGCCAACTTGCAATAAATTTAAACTATATATTTAAATAATTTGAATAATAACCACAGTCAAAATTTCAAACACACTTTGGACATAATAGACATCGACACATTATAGAATTCTAAAAATTATACAGTTCACATGTGTTGACCCTAGTAACAACAACTCGAGATATCAAGACGCATTAATGTTGTAGCCTTAGATCCTTAGGTTATGCTGATTTGATAATTTGTGAATCATTACTGATAATTTTTATGAATATGTCCTTTAATCAAGCAATTTAATTGAATATTGTATTTAAATAAATTTAAATTTTATTATGATAATTTTTAAATATAATTTCAAAATATATCAATATCGACAGTCAAAATTCAAAATACGTTAAACATGGTAGACATCGGCATATTATAAAAATCGTATAGTTCATATATTTTGATCCTAGTTAACTGCAACTCATGAGAGTCATGCATTGATGCTGTCGTCTTATGTCCTTATGTTACGTCGATTTTATAATTTGCAAATTATAATTTATATTTGTTATTAATATGATCTTTAATTAACTAATATTATATTTAAATAAAATTTAAGTTATATATTTAGATAAATTTTAAATATAATTTAATATATTTCATTAACGACAATCAAAATTCAAATTATTATACACATAATAGATATTGACACATTATAGAAATTGTGAAAATCATAAAATTTACATTTGCGGACCCTAGTTAACAACAACTAAAGATATTAGGACACATTATTGTTGTATTTTGTACCTCTCTATTACGGTAATTTAATAACTTGTGAATATTACTTATATTCACTATTAATATATCCTCTAATTAAATAGTTTTAATTAATTATTATATTTTAATAAATTTAAAATATATTTAAATAATTTATAAGTCTAATTTAAAATATTTCAATAATGATAATCAAAATTTAAAATATTTTAGACATGATAAACATTGACACATTATAAAATCATATTTTTATATTTATTGAACCTAGTTAATGTTTTAAGAAAAATATTTTTGTGATAAGCTTTAGAATATAATGACTTTTATTTAATAAATAAATAAATTCTGTGATAAATTCAAAATTTAGTTAACCACTGATGACCTTTATCCAAAAATATTTTAAAGAATTATGATCAATATATAATAAAATTAGTTTTAAATTTCAATTAAAAAAAGACTAGAGAAATTGAGGGAGAAGAACGAAAAGGGAGGGTGTGATTGATAGAAGGTGAAATTAAGGTGGGTTTCCCATTTTAAAGTTAAATAAATATTCCTCTTTCATATTTAATGAAAGTCATAATTTATTCAACATAAATTTTAGTTACATTTAATTTCTTGAATTTAGAAGATAGTAAAAATTTATTTATTTTTAAAGAAAAATGTTAGTATAGTCTTTATACATTTATGGCCATTTTTGGGCCAAAAAAGTATGGCAAAAAATACGTACTCTAATTAAATATTTTTATTAATTATTATATTTAAATATATTTAAATAATTTTTTTATTTTTTAAGTCGAATTTAAAAACATTTCAATATTAGCAATCAAAATTCAAAATACTTTAAATATAATAAACACTGGCACATTATAAAAATTATATCATTCATATTTGTCAACCGTAGCTAATGTTTTACAAAAATGTGATAAACTTTAGAATTGAATGACTTTTATATAATAATAAATTTATTATTGTGATGAGTTCAAAATTAGTTAATCATAGACAAACTTTTTCTAAAAATATTTCAAAGGATTATGATCAATATATTAATAATCGTTGATGAGCTTTTTAAAAAATATTTTAAATAATTATGATTAATGTAGTAATAAAACTAGTTTGAAATTTTGATTTAAAAAAAAAAAAACTAAATTGAAGATTGAGGGAGAAGGATGAAAGTGCAATAGATGAAGTTAGGTGGGTCCCATGTACTAGAGTTAGTTTAATAATTTTCCTTCACATTTAATAATAGTGATAACTTGTTCCACATAAATTTTAGTTGTATTTAATATTAAAAATTTACTTCTTTTTTATTTAGGAAAAAATTTAGTATGGTCTTTGTACATTTATGACCATTTTATGGCCAAAAAATTATGGCCATTTAGCATCACCCTAAGATGCCATCTTTAGCCAGAACAACAATATAAATCGCATATCTTGATATGAGGTATCTATATGTTAGATTTTCTTTTCTTTCCTGCAATGCAATTTAAGGTGTGTTTGAGTATCTTTCTAATTTGTAATTTTGAAATTTAAATGGTTTAATTTCACTTCAGATTTAATAGTTTATATGCTTTTCTAATTTATCTGACTTTGGTCATCTGTTTCTTTGTTCATGCATATTATGTAAGAAATTCTTATTTCTTTATTTTTTTCTGTTTATTAGTGGGTGATTAACGAATAAATTGATATGTTGTTGTTTATTAGTGCGTCTCCCTATCACAACTTATCGATGCTTATGTCGTTGAGAAGGAAGTCTCATAGTTTATATAGAATTAGTTGATTTTTTCAATGCTATACCAATTTGCATACTAGATATTTAGTTTGAGATTTCAAAAACAACATTTAAAGTATATTAAATCTTGAGAGAACTATTATTGAAAGTCAAAAGATCAATTTTAATAGTGTCATTAGGAGTTTTAAATTTAGTCATGATAAAAATATAAAAATTGTGTTCGTATCATTTTCTTGGATAAATTTATTTTGTTATATTCCTGAATCACACTTTGAATGAGTAGTTCGATAACAAGGGGAATATAATTACGTCAAGAAATATGCATTTGACTTGGAGGAATGTTAAAGAACTGAATAAACTCTTTAGTGATGTTTCCTTTTTCCGAACAACAAGGCTATTCTATTGCTAAAAAAGACTTTTGCTCATCTAGATATTTAATTTTTTCTATTTAAAATTGTATTTTCTCATTTTATAATACGACAGGCTTGAATGTTTCATTTGAATGTTAATTAATAATTGTATCATTTTAATTTTATCATATTGTGTTTTTAATACTTCAATTTTTTTTTATTAGAACGATAATAACAGAGTGAATTTAATTGGTCATAAATTTATAACGTTTGAACACTGAAAGATTCACAATATACTCTAGTGCTGAATTTTTTTTTTTTGTGTATATTGATATGATATTGCATGTGATTGATATCACTGTATGATACGGGACAAATGGCCACCTTATCTTTGGACGACATTTTTGGAGGCCAACACATAGAGGCTCAAGACTTGGTCACCGCGATAATACAAGAACCTGCATGTAGAACCCGTTTTGAGCGTAACTTAAAGCGATCTCGCATATGGAAGATTGCTTGGAGCATTTGAGAGTGAGGGTTCACGGTTTTGGGCCTTAACTAAGGGCATTTTGGACATTACCATGGTGTATTTACACACCATGGCCGCACCTAGATGGTACATGATACGGTTGGGGCAGCCTCCACAAGTACGCGACCCTTCACACGAAACCGAGCTCGGGAACTACAAAAACTCCAAGCTTTGTTCATGCCAAAATGGCCGTGTGTGAGTTGGAGATTGAACCAGCCAAGGACCTGAACGTTTTATGTGTGAAAAGGGGTGTTAATGGGCCATAAACTAGTCTCCAAGGCTGGCCCAAAAGGCAAGGGGCGGATGGGCCTTTTATGTGTAAAGAAGGGGTCTTAATGGGCCCTAAACTAGCCTCCAAGGCTGGCCCAATAGGCAAGGGGTGGATGGGCCTTTTAGCCCTTTTGTTTGTAATATAAATAGGTGCCATTAGGGTATTTTTCAGCATTACTTCATTCTTGATATTTTCACAACAAAAGACTTGTAACATCTCTCTCTCTTGTTCTTGAGAGTGGAATCCGAAACTGTCCAACAAAGTGTGGTGACACTTGTGTTGAATCTTTGGCTAGAAACAAAGGTTTTGAGGTTGTTGAGTGCCTCTTGGTCTTTGTAAGAACTTGGTGTTAATATTCATTAGGCTTAGGGTCCTCTCATGTTGTTAGGGTTCTTAGTTTCTTGAATATTGTATGTCAAGTTATCTATCTTTATCTTATCTTGTTGTTGTTGTTCATCTTGTTATCTTAAAGTCTAGTGAAGCCGTGTGGGGCTCCTTTCGATTCACTAGCATTGTATCCATCTTGTTGTTCTTCTTGTGTTGCTGAGAAATAGAAAAAGAAACTACAAAACAGTTTGTTGTTGTTGCATTGTTGCTGAAAATCAGAAAACAGAAAACTGAAAACAGTTTGTTGTCTCGGATTGTTGCTGAAACTGAAAACGGAAAGTTGTTGTTCTTGTGTTGTTGTTCTGAAAATCCGAGATCTTGTGTTGTTGGTTTTGATCTTGTATCACTGTATACAATCAAAAAATTCTACGGTCACTTTTCATAATTTAAGGTCCTTTAATTAATTTTTATTTTGTTAAATTATATATTTAATAAAGTATTTCATAACCGCACGAAGCGCGGCTAAATTTACTAGTATATACAAAAATGAACACCAAAAAAACTATTCATAGTTATTTTGTTGTATTAGTGTCAATGGAGTATATTAATAATAATAATAATAATAGTATGTGTAGATGAAGATTCACCAAAAAAAACATACGTAGATGAAGAGATGTCTTTTTCTATCTCTTCGCTGTCCCTTTCTCTTACCATTCGTTTCCTTTTTTCTATTGGTACCAATAGTACTGTTAGCAGTAGTAGTTTTATGTATTTAATTTAGTGTTTTCTTCATTTATTTTTATTTACTCATGTTTGACTTGATATATTTCTTACGAAGTAATAAATAAAAAAATAGGTTTATGATATCATTCCTATTAAGTCAGTAAGTCAAGAGTTTTCAGAAATAAATTTTTTATCTTTTCAAAGTAATGATAAGATTTGTCTGCACTTTATCCTCTCTAGACCTCAAATATGAAATTTTATTGAGTATGCGTTATTGTTAAGTGTCGAAAAATGAATAATATTTAATAACAAAAATTAAATAAACATAAAACAATATCGATTTTTCTTTGTGCTGCAAAAAGAAATTAATTGCCCTATTAATTAGCCACAATTTAATACAATTGAATATTAATGATTGCCATATTTTTCTTAAAACATACTCATTTCTTCTTTTATAGTGTACGTTTTTCTCTCCCTTAATCTCATCATCAATGTTATTTATATTATTTTCTTAAATAACTTCTTTTCCTTTTTTTCTTTTTATTTCCTCTTATTTAGTGAAAAATTCAAGGAACCATACTAAATATAGGATGTTAAAAAAGTAAAAGGTCTTTTCTTAATTATTTTAAACAGGGTAAAAATTGAAAAACTGAAAAGACACTAATTAAATTCTCTTAATTACAACTTTCCTCCTTCATCTTCTTTATTTGATTTATATTTCACACATGAATCTGATTTCTTTCATCAAAATTCAGGTCTGTCAAAAAGTTCCATTATTTTTGCTATTACAAATATAGTGACAGTATTATGATAGAATCTCGACTATCTATTTTGATATGTTCTTTAATTTTATATTTTTTTGCATTAAAGTTGTTCGTCATTCTTTATCCATATTTTATACTGACAATTTATATTTAAAATTTTATTGTGTTATAAATTGATTGAATGTGTTATATTTGTTTAGTTGAATTTCTCTTGTTTAATTGTTTGATAGTCGTGGATGAAATATTTGAAACATGATTCTTTGATGCTAAACATATTTGAAAAATTACTTACTTCTTTGATTTATGTAATGATCTTGCTCTAGAATAATTTGATTCAACGAAAAGTTTTTCTACTTCTGGTAGAGATATGTTTTTTGCATTCTGTGATAGAATGAATGATGATGACCGTGGTAATACTTTTGTGTGGCTATGATATTTTACTGGTGGTGTATGTCTAGTGTATACAGAATGTATGCCATATTAATCATACTAATCATATTCTGTTTTCCTTCATTCTTCATATTAATCAATTTATTTATTAAAAAATATCATCATATTTATTCTACTTCCCATAACCCTCAAATCTTTTATATTCATAACTCAAATTAATTAATTAATTAATCAATATGAGCAATTTATATATCATTTAACCGGTCAAAAAAATTATTGGTAAATTCGGACCTTTCTGCATTAATTGTAAAGGTAAAATTTTAGACTTTTTCTATTTTTTTAATTAATGTCAAACATTACTATTTCATATTAGTGGTTACAAACCTTTATGTGCTTTAAGTAAAATTGAAAATGCATGACTTGTCATTAAACATTTAAGTTTCAAAATAGTTATGAATCTTTTCACCTCCTCTAATTCCTCTTTTGATCCAATAAATTTCTGTTTGTATGCCACTATTTTTTTATTGATAGTGAAAGTTCTAAACTTATTTAAGGTGAAGTAATATTTTAGTTTCATAAATTCATTTTTTCTTTTGGTAGAATTCATACGTTCACTTGCAATTTTTTATTACATTTGTTTTTTTTGTTGTAAGATAATTTATAACTGGAGAGTTATATTACCACTATTTTCGTGAAATTTTTAAATCTTTTTTGTAAATGTCTTATTCATTATTAATGATGTTATCAAATATAAAATTTGTGATTTATTTTCTACTTGATTTTATTTGACTAATGTTTTTTCTGATGCATTTTTCTTTCGGTGATATATACAGTGAAATATTATCAATTAAAATGTCTTAAGATAAGACAACTTCAACAATACATACATGCAAGCAATAATGTGGCCAAACCTTTGCGTAAAACTATTTATGTTGACAAAAAAATATAGATTGATTAACTAAGAATATAATTTCTTTCTTTTAATTTGTATTCTGATGGTTACAAGTTATTTTTTCTCTCTCATCCTCACGTTCTTTAAATAGAAGAAATTATAAAGAAACAAAAATTTCATTGTCTAACAGAATACTTAAACACAAATGAAGATTTGTAATGTAATTAAATATTTATAACTAAATATCATATGCATATAATTAAACAAAATCATTCTCTTTCTAATAATTTGCAATAATATCTATCGATAGAATTTTTTTAAATATTATTTTTAACTGCGCGAAGCACGACTTTTATCACTAGTTAAATAAATAAAGTTGGACAACCCTCCGTCCTAATTTAAGTGTTATATTTTTGCTTTTGGTATATCTAACAAATAATACATCTTTTTAGTTTCAACATTTTAGATGATAAAATTAAAATCAAGAGATTTTATTTTTAAATTTTGATGTTCAGTCAAACTAAAACACTTAAACTGGTCTGAAGGAAATAATATATTTTATTATTTTTTTCTCGTTAATTGCCACTCTCTCATTTATCATACAATTACACACACCCTCTTCCTCTTCTCTTCTCTACCTTTCCTTCTTCATCCTCCCTTTTCTCACTTTGGTTCAATGAGTTTTAAGCTTTTTTTTTTGGAGAAGAGAGGGTGGGTGCTTCAAGATTTGTTGAAGTTCACTATGTCAGAGAACAACATAATCATGAAGAGGCTAGTAAGTACGTTGGTTTTGTTACATTTTTGTTGTTCTTGTTCTTTTGTTTTATTGAGGTTGTCTTGTTCTTTCACTAAATCTTGATTTTCATATCTTTAATCTGACATTTTTAGTTGAAAATTAGTGGGTATTTAATATTTTTGCTTAAAAATTGATTCTTGTTTCAATCGGTTTCACTTGTTTGTGTATGTGTGGGGGTGGTGGTGGTGGTTGAGGAGGGTATAGACCTTAGTATATGTGCTTTGGATTGAATTTACTAGCAGGTTTTTGGAGAGATTTGCTTGATCTCCTTTATTATTTAACTAGAATGCTTATTGTTTTTGTCTACATTATCTTTTCAAGACAAGTGTTTGTTGGATTCAAGATTTATTTGGATGTTCTTTGTAATAATAAATTTCTGATTTTTACATAAAGAGTTGAAATTTGTTTTGTATTGCATCAATCTTGGTAGAAGGGATCTGATTGGGAGAACCACTAATGATATATACAATGACTTTCTGAAGTGTGCTATAAATTGAGCTGACCAAGTTATAAATACATTCTTTCTCATTTTTCTCTCATTTGAACTTAACACTTATCAAGTACTGCAATGGCTCAGTGTTTTGTGGTCCAATGAAGCCACTATCTATTCATTACTAATCAGTTGAGAACTTTTTTCTATAAAAGGAAAAAAAATATCTACTTGAGTTCTTTCTAATGGTATTTCCTACTCATTTGTGACATCAATTTTTACTTATGTAGTTGGTTTTCCTCAGCATTTTCTATGTAAAATGTGTGTAAAGATAATAACTTTTTCAATGTGGTGATCTTCTTTCTCCATATTCTATTTTCCCGTGTTACATTTCTTCAAACAACGAATGTGAATGTGAAAAAAAATAAAGCAGCAGTCAAAAGCCTAAATTTTATCTTTATGAGATTTGCTAACAGTAAAACTCTGGCAAAGTATATTGGGGTGAAATCATTGCAATGTATCTCTGTAATGCTGATAGGACAGTGGCAAATATATGAGGCTGTGGCTTAGATTTTACTAGCTTACATGATAGTGAAAGTTTAGTAATTTAATAAGATACTGGATAGTGAATGATTTACCATTTCTCTTTGATTTTGTTTCCAGGCAGTGCTACTTTTGCTGTTGGTATTCGATCATTGTACAATACTCAGTGAAGCTCAATTTGATGGAGAATGCAAGTTCAATAAGCATTTGAAACCCTGAACTAATAACACCTCAGTATTGGACTTTGGGGCTGTGGGTGATGGAAAAATAATAAATACCATAGCATTTCAGAATGCTATTTTCTATCTCAATTCCTTTGTTGACAAGTACGGAGCGCACATCTATGTTTCTGCTGGCAAATAGCTGACTAGAAGCATCAATCTTACTAGCCACCTTACACTGTTCCTGGAGAAAAATGCTGTTATTCTAGGATCCGAGGTTAGATGCTGTTATTCTAGGATCCGAGGTTAGTCTCTGAACTTTGAGTGTCATCATTTCATTTCAAAGATATGAATGTAACTTTGAATAGCATCTTCTTGGGTTGATTACATATTTAACATTTAATTTACCACACTATCAATATTAATTGAAGTTTAACTAAGGTTTAAAATCTTAAATATTGTTTCAACTCTTGTTAACAGTTTTTACTTTTTATTGGTCACGATTCTTGAAGATTGCACAAGTTTGTGTAAGCTTCGTAAGTCCATTGGAAGACTTATTGTCTTAAACGTGAGACGAAAGCATATCTTTACAAGAACGAATTAACACTCTGTCACTTAAAACATCAAGACTCAACGTGAAAGTGAAACATTTCTCTACACACCTTCAAATTAAAAAGAAAATTAAATTTGCAGAGAGAAAAAATAAATAAATTATATAAAAAAAACTTTTTTATTAATAATCCCACATATATATGGATCACGACAAGTCGTGATTACAACGATAACACCTAAAAAATTAAATAAGAAAAGAAATACGATAATATAAAACAAACCATATATATATATATTATCTATATATGGTCTGTGTTTATTTTTATAGACATATTAGTATATATCTATATTTAAAATCAGGAATTAAGAAACACCACTATAAAAAAATCATAATAATTAAGTTGACTACGATGATGCAAATATTTAGCATGACAACCCAAATGATGAAAGCTCCAAGGAGAAAGATTAGAATAAGCATGATAAAAATCATTATTGCACAATTGTCCACCTCAACCATCTTCTCGAACTAACTAATTAGGTGATTTACTATCTTCTCAGACAACTTAATTAGGTGAGTTCCTGATTTTGTGAAGAATTGTGGGTATTCAATGATTTGTGAGGTATATATTTATAGGGGTAGCTAGGTAGTAAGTTCACTAGCATAAGATTCCAAATTTAGGGTATATAGTGTTTTGGAACAAGGCATGACTACATGCATGCACCTAATTTGTACGACGATTGAATAATGGTTACATGATTCCAGATTTAGGGTTACATGCATGCATGTAATCTTATGCTAACCGTTATTTAACTGTCGTACACATTAGGTGCATGCATGTTAGCATGCCTTGTTCCAAAAAAGTACAAAATGTATACCCTGAATCTGGAATCTTATGCTAGTGAACTTACTACCTAGCTACCCCTATAAATACACCTCACAAATTATTGAATCTCCATAATTCTTCACAAAATCAGTAACTCACCAAATTAAGTTGTCCGAGAAGATAGTAAATCACTTAATTAGTTAGTTCGAGAAGAAGGCCGAGGTAAACAATTGTGCAATAATGATGTTTATCATGCTTATTCTGATCTTTCTCGGAGCTTTCATCATTTTGGGTTGTCATGCCAAATATTTTGATCATCACAGTAAACTTAATTATTGTGGATTTTTTAATAGTTGTATTTCTTAATTACCGATTTTATATATAGATATATACTAATATGCATATAAAAATAAACACACACACCATATATAGATAATATAGATAATATATATATATATATATAGTTTGTTTTATATTATCGTATTTCTTTTCTTATTTAGTTTTTTAGGTATTATTGTTGTAATCACGACTTGTCGTGATTCATATATATGTGGGATTATTAATAAAATGTTTATTTATATAATTTCTTTATTTTTTTATGTCTGCAAATTTAATTTTCTTTTTAATTTGAAGGTGTGAAAATTTAATGTTTCGCACGAAAGGGCAACCACCGGCGAGGGGCGAAGAAGGGTAACCACCGGCGAGGAGCGAGGAAGGGCAACCAACAGCAAGGAATTTTCAACCAAAAGGTGATATTCAATCTCCCTTTTTCGACCAAAAGGATTGTGGATACAAGTAGTCTAGCAGTGTGTCTAGTTTGTACATTTTCTTAAAAATTTTCATTAGTTGAAATTATCAATTTTGATCTTTGTTTCTCAATCTGTGTCCAATATCATATTAGGGATCATTAGTTCAGATTTGTATCCAGAAGTTTCTCATTAAGGTAAATCGTTAGTCTCGTGAGGAGATACACAAACTTTATACAGGCTCACATAAGCTGTATCATCATCTTGCAAAGGAGGTGCAAGGTTATGTGTTGTATGAGAAAACTCCAAAATTTGGGATTTTATGTTTACAGATTTTCTGTTTCTATGTATATGTGTGTGAATCTTGTTGTTTTTGTGTGAGATTACTGTTTTGTGTTTACAGATTTTGTGTTTACACAATGTCGGCCAAATGTGTTTACAGATTTTGTGTTTACTATTTTTGATAGAAATCGACTAAAGCTTGGTGTCTTCCTACTGTGTTGTGGATTCTATATAGTATGACAATAATTATGTTATTGCGTTAGTCCACAGAGAAGTATCTAGTGTCCAGTTAGTCCCTACAAAGTTCTTCCATAATTTTCTGTTGTACTTTTGATGGGTTGCCTACATTACTTATATGAGCGATAATTGTAGAACATATGTCTATCCATTATTTCTTTAAGTTATTTTTCGAGAATAGGAAACTTGGATTTGAGGATGCTGGTGAGTAGAGTTCGATTACAGAGTCTAAGCAAAATAGATATCCTCATTAATATATCACTGTTGCATATAAATCTGTGCAGAAATTGAGTTTCCACATTCACTTTAGCTTTAGCTACACCATTTTTCACATATTTCACATAGTCCCATTACTCAAGTCACCTTCACACTAACCCAAATAACAACCAGTAAGCTGAATCCTAGCTGCAATTGATTCCCCTCACAGTTTCTAAGTCATTTCAGGGATTTTAATATGGTTCTTCTTCAGTTTGATGTTTGAAGTAAGTGAGACACCATATTTTCTATGCTTTCTATGCCATTTTTTTTGAGGTCATGCTTTAGTGGACTTTCAGGATATCCTTGTCAGTTGGGGAAATTTTGTCTAGATTAACATAAAAAATTGTGTTTGAAAATTTGATGACATGTAAACTAGAAAAAGCTAATCTATATGTACCTCTGAAATTGAACTACCAAATGTAGGCATATTTGTGCACTGTATGTCACAAGTTCAGCCTCACTCTCTAAGTCTTATTATTATAGACACACTATTTTTTCACCTCGTACAGAGTATACCTAATTCTCCTTTGTCAGTTTATTGATGACAATAAATAAAATCACTACGACTTGTACATAGCATGTGAATTTGCATTGGCTTGGTTGATGGTATTACTTGTCTATCCTCGTAAGTTTGTGGCTGTAATCTGTCTTTTACTTTTATCATATTTGAAGTGTTTTATGTCTCTTTTAATTTTGCTTTATACTGTCTATCCTTAACAATAAAGGGATAGATAATTTGATCTTAAGTGCACACTATAAAGTGAGGAAAAAGATATGGCTGAATTTTCCAAATGTTCATGTCCTCAGCCTAATAAGTAGTTGAAAGGTAAAATGATTGGATCAGGATCATTTGGGCTAGAAGCATTAATTGTCTCACTTAAAGTTGATGGGGCCTTAACTCTTACATTAATGGAAATGGCTGTTTTTTTTAGGAACTTGAAATTTCCAATCATGCCTCTCCAACTTCTTTGATTGATACATAAATCAATAGTTAATCAAATATGATTGATCCAAACATTTAGTTTTGGTGGCTGATATATTATGAAAGTAGACAAAACTGAAATACTGAGCCAGTTTTACCTCTTTTATTTTTGGTATTTTTGTAATTTATCTATTTAGTTATATTTTCTGGGATGAAGTAGGGTGAAAGAGTAACCATGCATTGCTAGTAAACATCTCCACTAAATCTTTGCTTTTCCTCCTTTTCATAGACACCAACATTAAGAGGTCAATGATTTAAGAATTTAGGCTCCAAAACCTACACTTGAATAGTAGGAAACTATAATATTTATCCAGCAGTTTCTATTGCCCTATCTATCCTACTATAGGTACGGTTATCTTATGGTTGTCTTGTTTTTATTGTATTAGCTAGCAGGGTGTTATACTTTTTTGTTGTGTGCTTTTGTGTTTGGTATTAGTCATACTATTATCTGTACTGAGTCGAGGGTGTATAAAAAACTATATCTTTACTTCATCTGAGATGGTGCTATGGTCTGCACACAATTACCCTCCCAGACCCCACTATATGGGAATACACTGGGTATGTTGTTGTTGTTATTGTAATATGTTAACTACTTGCAAATTGTCTTTGTTATTGTCACTTATTAATTTTACTTACTTTTTATTAGGACCTTTAGAAAGATCTAAAGGGGACGATTTAAACTTGGGTTCAGCTTAGCACAAGTGCCATGACTAGGTAAGAAATTCTTATCATCAACCAACATATAATTCTGATAACTTACTCATGGCTTTTGGAATTTACTAGTAAGTAATTAATGCTTTTGTATGTTATGAGATCTAGTTCTAATATTGACTTTCTTTAGGAATACAAATGTTCCATCCAAGGATTAGATGGATTTACCTAGGTATAACGATGAGTATGAAAAGGGTGTTAAATCTTTCTTGGATTTTTCTTACACTTATAGAGATCCTCAAGGTGAAGAAATTTAGTGTCTATGTGATAAATATTGTAATTTCCATTAGACTCGAAGGGATATAGTGTGTAATCATCTAATAGCCCACGGATTTGTTGATGGTTATAAAAGATGGATCAATCATGGGGAATGGGAAATTGATTTGAATGGTGACGATCATATGGAAGACTTGAATAATGATATGAGGGATTGTTAAATGATCAATTTAGACATGTTACACAAGCAAAAGGACTTTATAAAGGCCCTGATGAAGATTCCAAGAAGTTCTATAACTTAATTGATGAGGCAAGACAAGAGCTATATCCCGATTGTAAAGGATTCTCTAGATTATCATTCACAATTTGTTTATATTTATTGAAGTGTCTGCATGGATAGAGAAATGAATCATTCACTTCTCTTTTAGAATTATTAGAAGAGGCAATGCCAGAGTTGAACATTCCTCTATCCTACAATAAAGCCACGTCTAAGGTCAAGTATCTCGGTCTTGATTATGAGAAAATTCATGCTTGTCCTAATGATTGTATGTTGTTTAGGAATGACGATAAGGATAATGAATCATGTCATATTTGCAGATCTTCTCGATATATTAAACCTCATGAAGTAGATTGTGAGGTTGTTCAGCCTTCTAAAAAACCTCATCGTGTTCCAGCAAAAGTTTTGAGATATTTTCCATTAGTTCCTAGACTCAAAAGAATATTTATGTGTTCAATGACAGAAGATTCATCAAGGTTTCATGACAAGGAGCGTTCTAAAGATGGAAAGTTAAGGCACCCCACTGATGGACAAGTATGGAATATTTTGATAGCTTATATCCAGATTTTACACTAGATTCTCGTAATCTGAGACTTGGCTTATCAACTGATGGATTCAATCTATTTTGAACCATGAGTATATCTCATAGCACATGGCCAGTTATGATAAAAGTGTATAATTTACCACCTTGGATGTGCATGAAACTAGAGTATTCTATGCTTTTCTTACTTATTCACGGGCCTCATTAGCCTGGAAATTACATTGACATTTATTTACAACCATTGACTGATGAGTTGAAATTATTGTGGGAAACAGGTGTTTAAACATATGATGCTTCAAGAAATCAAACCTTCTAAATGAGAGAAATTTTTATGTGGACAATTAGTGACTTCCCTGCATATGCTATGTTATCTGGTTGGAGTACAAAAGGAAAGTTGGCTTGCCCTTGTTATAATTATGAAACTAATTTTTGCTATCTAGAAAGATGTGCTATATGGATCATCATATTTTTCTACCCATAGATCATCTGTGGAGATCTAATAAAAGATCTTTCAATGGAAAAACTGAATTTAGACCTCCTCTGTATTTGTTAAAAGGAACTGATGTGCTTAATAGCTTACAAAACATGAACAATATGTTTGGCAAGAATAGAAAGAGAACAAATAATAGCCCATGGAAAAAGGTCAATCTTTTTTGAGTTAGATTATTGAGAGCACAATCCATTAGTGAAGGAGTTAGTCAAGGACCAAAAAGTAGAGGTTTTCTCCTAAGAGGGAGATGGTGTGTTGATATTGTAGGGTAGATTGTGTGTCCTAAATGTAGATGATCTGAGACAGAGGATTATGGTTGAAGCGCACGGGGTGCGATATTCTATTCATCCTGGTGCCACCAAGATGTACCGAGACTTATGGAAAATCTATTGGTGGAGTGACATGAAGAAAGATATAGCAACATTTGTAGCTAAGTGTGCAACATACCAACAGGTTAAGGTTTAACAGGAAAGACCTGGTGGTATGATGCAAGAGTTTAGTATTCCCACCTGGAAGTGGGAAGAGATAAATATGGACTTTGTGATTGGTTTACTCATTCCCGACACCATCATAATTCCATTTGGGTTGTGGTTGATAGGTTAACTAAGTCTGCTCATTTCTTTCCTGTTCATACTTTATATACTGCTGAGAATTACGCTATATTATATATCCGAGAGCTATTCAAACTGCATGGAGTTCCCTTGTCTATCATTTCGGATAGGGGTACTCAGTTCACTTCACAATTTTGGAAAGCTTTTCAGAAGGGTCTTGGTACCCAAGTTTTTTTGAGTTCTGCTTTTCATTCGCAGACCGATGGTCAGGCTGAGCGGACCATCCAGACCTTAGAGGATATGTTGAGAGCTTGTGTACTTGACTTTAAGGAAAGTTGGGATGATCACTTACCGTTGATAGAATTTGCTTACAATAACAGTTTCCACTCTAGTATTGGAATGGCTCCGTTTGAATCCTTATATGGGAGAAAGTATAGATCACCCATAGGTTGGTTCGAGGTGGGTGAAGCAGCTGTGAGTGGTCCTGATTTGGTATTTAAGGCTATGGAAAAAGTTAAGTTGATCAGGGAAAGGTTGAAAACTGCTCAGAGTCGTCAGAAGTCATATGCGGATATTAGAAGGAGAAACCTTGAGTTTGAAGTTGGTGACCTAGTGTACCTGAAAATTTCACCCATGAGGGGGGTGAAGAGATTCGAAAAGAAGGGGAAGCTTAGTCCCCGTTATGTTGGTCCTTACAAAATTCTTAGCTGTGTTGGTAAGGTAGCTTATGAGGTTGAGTTGCCTTCTGAGTTGTCCTCTGTTCATTCAATATTCCATGTCTCCATGCTTATAAAGCATATTAGTGAAGCCGTGGTAGTGGATTCCTCTATGAGTGCTGACATTCAAGAAAATCTTTCTGTCGATGAGATTCCTGTTGAGATTCTTGATTTCAGTGTTTGAAGACTAAGGAACAAAGAAGTTCCCTTGGTCAAGGTGTTGTGGCAAAACCAATCTGTTGAGGGTGCAACTTAGGAAACTGAGGCGGATATGTGATCCAAGTACCCGCACCTATTTGCCGCAAACTCCGATCAAGCCGAAGGTACCGTTCTTTCCTAAATCATGCACTTTTGATAAAAGTTGCAGCAGTGCAACTGTCATTTATTATGTGCTCAGCTGTAGTTTCTTGAATTTATGCATTCTATGTTGCATTCAGAGTGAAACGATGTGGTGATGAGTCTAACGAATGGTTTTAGCTGTATGCTCTATTCCCTATCTAATATTGGCATGTCTAGCGTCATTCGAGGGTGAATGTTTCCAAGGAGGGATGATGTAATACCCCGGGAAATTTTTTGTTGAAATTTTGTGCGTAAACGTGTTGGGTTCTATCTTCTAAAATGAATTATAAATTTTCTGTGTGGAATGTCTTAGATTATAACCTACCATTGCATAGAGTATCGAATAATATTTCCAACGATATGTGGATCATCTAAAACGGACACCCGAGCAACGAGTTATGAACATTCCGATCGAACAGTTAATAGTAGTGAACAGTAAAACATGCAGGAAAAAGTACTGAGGCCTGACGTATTTTTTCTCCAACTTTAATAGATCATAACTCCTTGTACATAATGATCTGGGTGATCTAATATATATCAATGGAAAGCTCCGCGAGTCCTTTTTCCAATGAAATTAGTTTCATCCAATTTTTCCATCGAAGCAAAAAGTTATGGTTGATCTACTTCAGCCTATCAAAAGTGAATTTTTGGGTCAACTTCAAACGATCATAACTCCTCGTAAAAAATGATCTGGGTGAGATACTATATGTCAATAGAGATATATGAGAGTCCTATTTCTAATGAAATTAGTTTTATCCAATTTAGATATCGAAGTAAAACGTTATGGCTGACCTACTTCAGACTATCAAAATAGTCCATCAAAGGACAGATTCGAGAATTATTTGATTTTTAGGGGTGTTTTGGTCATTCCCCCTCACCTAAAATCCATCCAAACCCTATATTAAACCCTATTAGAAGCATTATATGTAATATTTCATCAAATTCCCTAAAAAAAAAAACCCTAAGCTCCTACATCCAACTTCAAGAACCTCCAAAGTTTACCATTAATTTTGCAAATTTATTCAAAATTCCAAGTTCCTAGTTCAAGAACTCCAAGAACCATCATTCAACGGCACGATTAACATCTCAAAAATGAGTATCGATCTAAAGTTTATCATTGTGGGGTTTTTCAACAAGAACTCTCTTTCGTTCTTATGCCCAAAAGTATTTTCTTTACAAAGGCATGATTTACATGTGTGGAGATATAAAACATGAATCTTGAATGATATTTATTATGATTTTGATATTTGGGTCGTGAATCCCCATTGAAAATTGTGTTTTTTTTGAGAAAGTGTGTGTTATAAGCACGTTGATGTTGAATATTTGAGATATTTTGAATGATTTGACCTTTTGGTCTTAATGGAGTTGTTTTGAACTCAAGTGTGAAAGAAATCCATAACGTGGTTGATTTTGATAGATGGGAAGCATGATGGCTCCCGATTTATATTTATACATTACTGAAATTGTTTTTTCGTGAATTGTATTTGAAATGATCTGAGCTAAGTCTGGGAGAAATCTTTAGCACCGAGTGGGAGGTATAAAGTGACCTTACTTCCCTAGAACTATGTGACCCTATAGGAGTATATAATGATCACTAATTTGTGTAGATTTGATATCGATAGTCCTACTCCGATGGCAAGGATAGGACGGCTCTCCCCAGCGTGGGTTGTACGTTGGACTCCATGTAGCTCACATGGTTTATGTCAGTTATAGGATCTCCTAGTGTGTGTGTGTTTCCTTGTGTCTATGGTGAATGGTGAAGTGATTTGAAAGTGGAATTGTGAAAGTTATTCTTTTGAAAGATTTAAATGTTATTTACATTATGAGAATTGATATTCTTGATGAACTGAAAGTGATTGACAAATTATATGATGACTCACATGTGTTTCTTGTACTTATTTCATCCTCTCATGATTATGATGATTTTGTTCGGGCTATGTGAGTCTTTCATACATCCTGTATATTTCTTATAAATATTTATGATGATGATGTTTATACAACTGCATACACCCCCATATACTCGATTCCTTTCCATGGTACTGACCCACATCTTTGAATGTGGACTTCTCAGAATGTAGGTTCAGGTGCTCAGTTCCAGGTTTGACAGTGATTCTTTGGGAACGCTGTTCTACATCCTCTGTTGTGGTGAGTCCTCATATTCCGAGGACGTGATGTCAGATATTGGTTTCATGGAATTATTTACATTTGATAACTGAGTATGAGTCAGTTGGGGCATGTCTCAATGGCTCGCTGGTTTTATTGATTCTCTTAGAGGCTTGTCAGACTAGTATAGATGTTGGGAGTTGACTAATAAGTCGTATTTGTTATCTTTCTGAAATTCTTTTATTCTTGGATGATGATTACTCCATTGATATTTGAGGGTTATCTATGAAAACCCTATTGATTCGTGTTGAACTGAATGAAAATGGCTCAAATGGTTAGCTTGGGGCTACTCATACCCCAAGTACCGTGTGACCCTCCGGGACCCATTTTCGGGGCGTTACAAGCGGACCAATGAATTTTGAGTCAGCTCTGTGATACTAAATAGGTATAGCTTCCTTTATCCCTTCACTTATTTTTTTCTCTGAAGACTACTTAGATATAATAGCTATGTTGACTGTTGATCGGATGTGAAATGTGAATTACCAATTTACCATTTACCTGTGTGTTGATTTAAAGATTTACATTTTCTGTGAGCCTGTGACTCAGTGTATATGTGTGTGTTTACTGTTTAGTATATGACTATATGTGTTTTTAGATTTTCAATGGGTTCGATGCATTCTTGAAGTGTTCAAGTGAACATAATAAACACTATTGATTGCTTAAATGGAATAAACTATGGCAATTGAAGATTCACAATAAAAACTGAGAACTTTTGTTGGGACAGTAGTACATTGGTATAATTTTCTCAACTTCTTTGGTAATACCCATATTTTTTGCAGATAACTTCCCTACATGGTTTGCAGGTTGCAGCCCATATGCCTTCTTTCTGTATAAATATGTTTTCTTATCAAAACAAATAAGAAAGAAAAAAAAGAATAGGGAATTGTCCTATGTTACTGGTGCGTTTGAGCTTTTACAACATCTAGACTTTGGATGTTCTCCCCTATTTCCTCATACTTAGTTACCAATTACTCCAGCTTTGATATTTCAATCTAAGCTCCCAATCATATCCTTTTCAACTGATAGAAAATCAAATGAATGTTGTTTGCCAATTATGATGTAGCTGCTTGATGGAAATTGTACAATAGTTGCTGTTATGCAGATAATTTTTGTTTATATTGCTCCAATGTGGTTAACTGGTATCATCACTGTTGTAGATATACTAAAATTGTACTTTTCATCTGTTCTCTTGTTGCTTTGAGCTTTAAAAATATTCTGTAGTACTTTTCTTTTAGTGCTTTTTTATTTTTTTGTTTTGTATCTGTGATTAGCATTGACCAATTCTGTATTTATAGGTGGATATCACTGTAGAATCTACTGCTGAACAACATTGATAATATGCTACTTTTTTTTATGGAAATACAGAGAAGCTAAATCGGAAAAACCATACACATGCGACATTAAAGATCTATGACGACCAAAGATGAATTCCATAGCACCGAATGAAGAACAACTTGTCCATATTAAGTAGATATTTATAGCTTGAGTATGTCAAAGTAATAACCTCACCCCTCCTTAGGAGTTGTTGGCATCAAAACTTAAATTTATGCATTTGTTAAGATCTGTACCCATAATAATTTTTTTTACATTACATTTATTTGTTGATTTATTTCATGTAATTTCTGAAGTCTTTGATTTATTTTATTTTGTCTATGAATTTTATTTTATCCTTAGATTTAAACTTATTAATTGAAATGGAATACTAGATTCAAATATTGCAACAAATAAGATATTTGTTGCAACGGACGACATATTTTTTGGAAAATATCAAACAGGTCTTTCTACTATTGCAACACATAGACTTAGAAACATCGACATAATTCAACAAATGACCAACCTATTGCAATAGATAAACTATCTGTTAGAACAGGTAGAACATCTGTTACAACAGATGGACAATCTATTGCATTATAAAAAATTAACTTTCACTAGACATAAAAAAATGCCACTACATGTAAAGTGAAGTGACTTGAAATAAAAAAGGCGGAACCCATCGACAGATACCTAAAGTTGGAGCGATCTTTCACTTTGGCAGCTCGTATGTAATTCATGCAGCCAAGGCTCGTTGAACCCTCATTTTTGCTGACTTGGCGTCTGATTTAGCCCCAACAATTATTTTTCCCTCTTATATATTCATCTTCTTCCTAAAATTTATCCCTAAATTCTCAAATCTTCTTCTTCATAATTTTTTTTCTCTATCCAAATTCTTTAAATTATTTGTATTTGATTTTTTCACATATTTTTTTCATTTTTTCAACTAAGCTTGAAAATGTCGAGCTCATCTTCCGTTATTTTTTGTAATATTTTTTTTTAATATTGTAAGTGTGGTCATGAAACTCTATTGAAGACTTGTTGGACTCAACAAAATTCAGATCGTAGGTTTTTTACTTGTAATATTTCAAAGGTAATATTTTTTATTTACTTAGTTGATTAATTATTGACTTGTAATTATTTTGTAATTGTGGTCTTGTTTTTATAGAAGTTGGGTGGATATGATTATTTTGATTAGTATATGAACGATACCCTTCATAAGAAAATCGTGTAATCTAGGGTTGGTTGAAGAAAGTTAAGGCTTTTGAAGAGAAACAAAATCGATCAAGAAGATACTACATTGTTGGCGTTATTGCTACTGGTTTAGTGTTGTTGGGCATACGGATATTCAAGCCTAATTGCTGAAATATTCATGGTGGTGTATTTGTGTTTATTACTGGTTTGGTGTTGTTGAGCATATGGATTTTCAAGTGTAATTGTTGTGAAATATCAAAAATTTACCACAACATGTAAAGTTACATATGTAAGTGAAGTGACGAAATAAAAAATTATTATGTCATAGTCTCCTCTTTATACACAAGCTTTAAGCGTCCAGTTAGTACCCCATAAGCTCAGACCTCTTGCATGATTGCCACAACGTTGACGCACAGGAAGGTTATTAGATCAACCGTTTTTGTGTTGGACACCAAACATTCGATGTGTGTAAGCACGTACAACCCACACATGACACTGGTTTCATTTTTTGAAAGATCCATGTCCTTGTTTTGACTTTCAAATGGTTGCTTCATCAACGCTTTACTGGCAAATTATCCATCAGTTTACTTTGCCTTAACAAGATGGGAACAACTCCAACAGTGGCTGGATGTGGGTAAAAAAATTGACCTCATCCAAGGCAGGTAAGTTGCAGTCATAAACCTTGATCTTTTTCTCCTCGAGTAGTATCTCAACAGCACGATAATGTATGCCATCCACGTTCATGAATGTAAGAGTCCTATTTTCCCAGTTCAGATCTTGCCTTCTGGATTTGACCTCTCTCCTCTAACATATTTTATCATTTATTTATCCCATTGGAACCCAAAAACTAATGAATAAAATCCCGCGCCATCAGGAGTTGACTCTCGCTTACTGAGATCATTGTACCTATACTTAAAATTCCTGTAGACGTAGAGATCCATTATCCTATCGACAACATCATAAGCCTCCGAGTACACTAATTGCCTGCCCCTCATGAGGTAGAAAATTTCTTCAACATACTGTGATATAAAAATTCAATTTTTAAATAGGTTAGTAATTACAAAGAAGAAAAACATAGTTGAAAGATGCAACAGATGATCCATTTATTGCAGAGGGTTCTCTGAATCTATTGACAGATTACCTATCTAGAGCAACTTATGAAAGATATAGGTAATAGGTTGCAATAGAACTACCCCAAGTTGCACCAGAATATACAGCTGTTGGAATAAATGATATATCTGTTATGTAGTTTCTTCTTCATAGAGTAGATTAGAAGGTTAGGTTAGGAAAAGTAAACTTACCCTGTCTACGTACCGCGTACGCATATCTATCATACTCTTGAAGTCTTGGGACAAAAAAGTATAAATGGGGTAATCTTGTGTGACTTTTTTGGCATTCTTGGCCCATCCCAGATCCCTCTTCTCTTTGGCGCCAAGTTTCGCGTATATGTCCACCTTATTGAAGGGTCGCTGAGCTTCCACAACTTTTGGAGAGAGAGGAGTTGCAATTTTGTTTGATTTTGGATTAGAGAGTACTTGGATAAATACCTTTTCTTCCTCCCAACCACCACTGCAGGAATGTATGGCTCTCTTAACTTCTTGGATGGTATGACACCCTTTTTGGATTTTAATTCCTCAACATCTTTAGCGATAGCCTCTACTTTCTCAAAGAGGTTTTCCTGGATGTTTGTTCACTCTTCATATTTGCAATGAGAACATAAGGGTGAAGAGGGATGAGAGGGACTAGTGTAAAGGTAAGAAGGACCTGCGTAAGGGTTAAAGGGACCTATGAAAGGGGTGTTTTCAAATATATTTATTTTTTCTCAAGCATCAACATGATCATCATCACAACTGGCAGTAGCATCAGTATGCCTACCACCAACATCAAAAACTACACCAACAATACCCCCAGAAGAAGCACCCAGATCTGTTGCAGTAGGTTGGTCATAAAGAGCCTCAATATTAGGCTGACCTTGCCTAACTGCTCTTCTTATAGATGTAGCTCCAACCAATTACTTCTTTATTAACTCCACCGTTGGGTCTACTATTGTATCAAAAAGACCTAGAGTAATAATAGAAGTCATCCCCAACTCCTTCTCAATAGGCACAATCCATGGATGCACAACCTATAAAAAAGACAAATACATTTAAATCATATTATTTTGCAGTTAGTTGGGTTATATGTTAACACAGACAACCTATGTAGTAGATGATCTTTCTATCATAATAGCTGATCTGTCTTTAAAAAAAGATTAACAATATATTGCATCAGATTATCCATCTGTTGTATAATTTATAGTAGATGGGTAATCTGTTGAGTCTGGTTCAGAGAACTAAAGTAATAGATGGGTAATTTGATGCAAAATATGAATCGTCTATCGCAATAGATTACCCATCTGTTGTACCAGTTGAAGTAGATGGGTAATCTATTGCAACATATAACCCATCTATCATAACAGATGACACATCTTATACAACAGATGATCTTTCTATCGCAACATCTAATGTGTCTGTCGCAACGGATTAACAATATATTATATTGGATTACCTATTTGTTGCAGAATTTGTAGTAGATAGCTAATTTGTTGAGTTGGTTTCAGAGAACCAAAGCAATAGATAGGTAATCTGATGTGAACTATGAATCATCTATCGTAATCGATGGGTAATCTGTTGCAATAGATAACCCATCTATCACAACAGATGGAACATCTATTTCAACATCTTTGTTTGAGCCAAATTATTTTACTCAAAAGAAGATGTACTGCATTATCCAAAGGGTTAAAAAGATCAGCCTCCTTAATTCTTATGTTACTCTTTGTAGCTAACCAACTAAGGATCCTTAGAAGAGAAACCACATCCGGGTAATCCTTGACCTGCTTTTGGAGGTGAGGAATGACTTAAAATGTCCAAACTTAAGAAATACAAATAGGAGGCAAGCAAATAATTATTCAATATAAATTAATGGATGAGTAAACAAATAGGTATTAAATTTACCATAAAAGCCCAAGGAAAGCTGTATAATGTGATCGTCTTTGGGGATAGCTTTGTCAGTAAATATTTAAAAGCCAAGTAGTAGCTGTTATATCCCCAAGGATAATTGTTGAATTTATTAAAATCCTCAGCAAGATTCAACAAATCATTTTCTATGACATTGTAGACGTCTCTTGCCAATATAATGAAATGGGCAAACCAAACTAAGCACAATTGCTCCTTGGACTTATTTGATATGGTTTTATTCTTAAGATGTTCTATCAACTTATTGGCTTTGTACCCACGTCCATCAATGTCCAATAACCCATCTATTTTTTCCTTGCATTTGTTGGTTTTGGTAGGTGGTCACTAGGATATTGCCGTCCTGGTATTTGAAGGTGGTGGTTTGTCTATTCTGCTTGTCTTGGACCTTTTTCAATGTGTTTTTTTAGAGAGAGGTTCTTCTGGATTATTGCATCTCAAGCCCGTCACTATGACAAACTCCTTCAAGCTAAAACAAATTGGCATGCCACAATAGTTGATCCAAATTTCATCCATCTTTTTTTGGCCCTCCTTAGAATCCTTATCATCCCCGCGTACTTGATCCTACACTTGAGAAAACCATATACCATGCTTATTTGGAAATGGGCAGTGTGGTCCTCAGGCAGCTCAAGAAAGTGTCCAAAGTATCTCTTCTTAAAAAGTCCGTCTATGTTTTCTTTCTTCATAATGTTCCTAAATCCATTAAAAGGTTTCCCCAACTAACATTTAGGTACAAGATCACCAGTTAGTTCTGCAAGATTATCTATTGGCAGTGCAATTTGAAACCTATCAATACTAATAGTTTTGACAGTCTTATGCTAGAATTTTGATCTTAATTCACGCCCTATTGGTGATGTATTATCTTCATATTGATGATGATCCTCTTTCTCACTTTCTACTTCCTCCTCTCCTTCTTCCTCCTCACTTTTATTTTCGTCATCACCATCTATAGACCCTTATCCATCTACCTTAATATTGTTTTCATATATTTCCTCCGCTTCACTATTCCCTGGCTGAGATCGTTTAGAAAGCTCCTCTAAATCCCTCTGTACTGCAGCCTTTTTTGTTAGGTGGTCAGAAATTGATCCACATTCACTTTTTTTTCATTTGGGAGACATGTTTTACCTACAAACAATAGAAAAACAAAAAGTACATTACAATTGATGTATGCATAAATTTTATAAAATATATTACAAACACCACCAATACCAACACCACCAACCACCACCACAAACACCACCAACCAATTCCAGCACGACCACCACCAATAGCCACCACAAAAACACCACCAGTTCTACCACCACGACCACCAACAACCACCACCACTAATGCCACCACAGTCAATGAAACACTGTGATAAAAACTAGGGTTTTCTCGGGGTTTTTCTATGATTTTACTGTTAAAACTCAAAATTGTAAACCCATTCTCGAAGATAATACAACTAAAAGTCTTCTTTTTCTTCATTAAATTAAAAACCATAATTTTTAGAAAAAGGAACAAATATAGAAATCTTATCAAACTCTATTACCTATGAAGACAGACAAAACGATGGATACAAGTAAGAATAAAGTCGAAACTAATACCTATGTGGTCGAAAATGTGAAGAAAATTAATCTGTTGTGAAGGGTTGAGCAATTTGTTGAGTAGTTGTTGTTTGTATTGTTGAGAGAGAAAAAAAATAGTGAGAACTCGAGATTTGAAATGATGAAATATTTTTTCCATAAATGGATGATTTTTATTTTGGAAAAGAATGATAAGTTTTGAAAATGTTAATTTGGTCCAAATTGATCTTAATTATTTTTTTAAATATTAAAAGATATACGTAATTTTTAACAGTCTCATCATAATAAAGTGTATTAATTTCAATTCTAACACTGATGAATTTTAGGTATTACCTTGATAATGAGGTAATAAGAATCATTTCAACTCGGAGTGATTGATCGATGACTCAGGTCGGGAAGAACACAATACCAACATCATGCAATTGCCAAAGACTGAATTGAAGTTGTAGTTGACCCCATGAACTCATACCTAGTTATAGTTAAATCAATTTAGGTATTACCTTGATAATGAGTTAATAAGAATAGTTTCAACTCAGAGTGATCGATCGATGACTCAGATCGGGAGAAACTCAATACCAATATTATGTAATTGCCAAAGACTCAATTAAAGTTGTAGTTGACCCCATGAACTTACCCCTAGTTCTAAATAAATTAACTTAGGTATTACCTTGATAATGAGTATTAAGAATCATTTCAACTCAAAGTGATCGATCGATGACTCAGGCCGGGAGGAACGCAATACCAACATCATGCTATTGCCAAAGACTCAATTGAAGTTGTAGTTGACCCATGAACTCACCCCTAGTTCTAGATAAATAAATTTAGTTATTACTTTGATAAATGAGTTAATAAGAATCATTTTAAATTAGAGTGATTGATCGATGACTCAGGTCGGGAGAAATGCAATGCCAACATCATTGAATTGTCAAAGACTCAATTGAAGTTGTAGTCGACCCCATGAACTCACCCCTAGTTCTTGCTAAATAAATTTAGGGATTACCTTAATAATGAGTTAATAAGAATCGTTTCAACTTGGACTGATAGACTGATGACTCAGGTCGGAAGAAACCCAATACCAACATCACGTAATTGTTGAAGACTCAATTGAAGTTATAGTTAACCCATGAAATCACCTCTACTTATAGCTAAATCAATTTAGGTATTACCTTGATAATGCGTTAGTGAGAATATTTTTAACTAGGAGTGATCGATCGACGACTCAGGTCGGGAGGAACTCAATACCAATATCATGCAATTACCAAAGACTCAATTGAAGCTTTATTTGACTCGATGAACTCACCCATAGTTCTAACTAAATAAATTTAGGTATTACTTTGATAATGAGTTAATAAGAATTATTTTAACTCGGAGTCATCGATCAACGATTCAGGTCAGTAGGATTTCAATTGCCAAACACTCAATTAAAGTTGTAGTTGAACCCATGAACTCACCCCTGGTTCTAGCTAAATCAATTTAGGTATTTTCTTGATAATGAGTAATAAGAATCATTTCAACTCGGAGTGATCGATCGATGACTCAGGTCGGGGGGAACGTAATACCAACATTATGAAATTACGAAAGGATCAATTTAAAATATAGTTGACCCCGTCAACTCATCCTTAGTTATAGATAAATCAATTGAAGTAGTAGTTGAACATATGAACTCAATTGAAATTGTATAAAAATAAATATTTAAAAATAAATATTCAACTGGTTGCAACAGATGACTTATATGTTGGAATTTATCAAACAAATTAGGTCATATGCTACAATAGATTAAATATCTATTATAAGTTATCAAACAGGCGTTACCATCATTTGCGACAGATGGCTGAGCCGATGGAAATTTTCATACAAAAATTGTAACAGATGACTGAGCCGTTAGAAATTTTTAAACAAAAATTATCATCTGTTGCAACAGATGACTTATATGTTTTATGATCTTTTTTTAATTTTAAAGTAATTTCTTAATTTCTTTTCTGACATAAAAAAGATAAAATACTAAGCCAGTAAAAAATATTATTTGGATAACTCAAAAATCTCCTTATTAAGTAGTCTTATCTTGTCCTTACAGTGCCACCGTCTCCTTGTTCCCCTCAAAAGTTATTAATGAATATTTAAAATCCATCTCTAGAATTCTCTCTCCTTCACCCATAAATTAACTCAACTCATCTCTCTTCTTTATTCAGATTCAAAATTCTGTCTCTTCTTTAGGATAATCACAACCATCTTCTTTTTTACTCTTTTTTCTTTCTTCTTTCGGATGAGGATCCTTTTGGATCTTAATCGATCCCCCTAATATCTTTGATCGACTGAAATGGTGTTCTGTTTCTTTTGTTTTTTTTTGACATTGCAAGTATGGTTCACTATTGCTCTTCTCTTCTCATCTTATTTGTTGTATATTATATAAATTAGATATTTACATCTGTTGTTATTATTGATTTACCCATTACTAATTTCCTATTTATTAAGAAATAAGTATTGGTGTTGTTGAAACATGTGGTGTTTGTATTGTTGATGGTGTTGGAATATATGGTGTTGTTTCTTTGTTGTTGATGCTGTTGTTGATGCTGTTGTAATAGTTTCCTCAACTATTACAACTGATGAATTAGCTGTTGTAACAGACAAAACAATTATTTGAAGAAATCCAACCAATAGCAAGGCAGGTTTGATTTATTCCAATAGATAACCCATCTGTTGTAACTTATCATCCATCTGTTACCACAGATGCATCGCATGTTTCAACGGATGACTCACCTATTGAATAGATGGAGAATCTGTTGCATTAGATGGGTCATTTGTTGAATCATTCAATTTTGTGTGACCCTTTGGTAATGTTCTTTTTGTTCTTCTCTTGTTTGACATCAGATATTTTTCTCTTGTTGGTAGATAAAAGGAAGTAAAACTGGATAAAAATTTTCCCGACCAGAATTAAAGGCTAGAGTAAATATGGGTTTAGAGGAATAAACTGCTTCCAGATGGAACCACCTTATATGTGAGAGGTATGTATTCCTGAATAACCTATCATGAAAACACACATACAGTACACTGATTTTGTGAATATTGGTTCTTTACCTATTAGGCGTTAATCTTTCAAACAATATATGGCATTTTATAGTTAAGATTGTTAGGTTCGAACTAGTAAGGCCGAGGGACCAAGTAGGTGGTGTCTATACCCTATTATGATTTAATGAAGATTTTGCTAATGATTATGTGTCAACTTTAGAGAAGGGTTTAAGTTTTTGGTGGTAGTGTATATATTCAAATAGTAATTGTACTAATTTTAATGGTTTAATGAACTTTTGAAAGGCCTCCAAAGCCTCGCAATGTTGTAAACAAGAATAAAAATGAATATAGTTATTGCTTTAGTCCAAATTTATATGGATGGATTGCCCGAGGAGACTATTATATAACAGAAGGTGATTGGAAGACTATTTGTGTAGGAAGGGAGAGGTGAAGAAGACCATATATCAACTCAGACCTTATTTAAGGAGAAACACAGGGTAAGAAGAAAAGTGTAGCAAAACTGGCTGATGAAATTAACATGAAAAATGAAAAATTGAATAAGCTGTAAATCTGAAAGAGTATCTAAAAATGAAAATCCATCAGTCCACGTTGAAAAGAAAAATGCTGAAGTGGACTGGAGCTATGCACTTTGTTAGGGGACTATAACTAGCTAGTGTGGCCTGAATGAAGACCCACAAAATGCAGGATCTGAACTCTAAGGTTTCAGCTTCGCGATCATCGATGGTGGTAAGATTGTCCGTCAGGAACGAAACCTGAACCAACAACTCCTGAAGTAAAAATAAGGGATCAAGCCAAGGTGGCAATTTCTCAAGTTAAACTTGCATCACATGCCTCTTTTTTATGGCTTTGGTCTGGTCAAAGATAATACAAACAACAAGGCATGGGATTTCTGCCCAACTTCAGACCTTTTTGTTTCTACTGCCATTGACCCGATCAAAACCACAAACAAAAGGCTTGCAAGTTAGACTTCAGAAATTGACGCCTTGGCTTATCTTATTTTTACTTCTAGAGTTGTTGGTTCAGTTTTTATTCTTGACTGAAAATCTTACCAATCCTCTGTGATTGCCAAGTTGCTTCCTTAGAGTTCTGGTCCTGCACTTTGTGGGTCTTCATTGAGGCCATGGTCGCTAGTCGCAGCACCTAGCAAAGTGTCAAGATCCAGTCCTCTTGAGCATTTTTATTTTTCAAGAATGACCGGTGGATTTTAATATTTGGATATGCTTCCACATTTGAAGCTCATTCAATTTTTTTATCACTTACTTCCTAGTCTTTCCTCTTAAACTAGGTCTGAGATGATATATAGTCTTATCCATCCTCCTTCCCATACAGGTATTCTCCCAAGCACCTTCTGCTATATAATAGTCTCCTCGAGTAACCCATCCATATAAAATCGAACCAGGGGAATTTCTATTAGTTTTCCGTTCTTTTTTCTGCAGTGCGAGGCTTCGGAGGCTTTCAAAAGTCCATTACACTATTAAAATTGGTCCAATCACTATTAGATATTTACACTGCTACCAAAAACGTAAACCCTTCTCCAAACTTGACACATAAACATGAGCAAAACCATTATTAAATTGTAATAGGGTATCGACACCACTATTTTAGAACCTTCAGCCTTATCAGTTCAAACCTAACAAACTAAACTATAAAATATAGGATTTTGTTTGAAGGATCAATGTTTAATCAGTATAAAACTACATTTACAAGATCATTGTACTTTATGTGTGCCTATCACGATAGCCTGATTAATAATACATAACTCCCATGCATGAAAATGGATCCATTCATCTGCACGCACCTTATTCTTCCTACCATATCAATGTTAGACAATGTTTATTCATCTGTACACATTGATGACCATTAAAAAGAGGTAAATAGTCATGACTTTTTATCTAAAACATTCAAAACAGCTGATAAATTAAATTCCCTATCTATTGTAACTAATGAATCGACTGTTAAAATAAATCAAAACATCTCCTCCAATAGATGGTCCATCTGTTGCAATAGATAATCCATATGTTGTAATAGATGTCTCATCTGTTGCACATACAGACTATCTATTACGATAGTGGGTTATCTGTCCTGATAGATGGACAATCTATTGCAACATCTCAATAATAACGACTGTTATTAAGTCTTAAACCATTTTAAAAAGGTGAGAAGTTTGAATGTAAAAAAAAGTCATGACTTTTCACAGAAAACAAAAAGCCAGTAGTTTGAATATAATTAATACAATGGAGCTAAACAGTTGTGCCTTTTGGCCTAACACATTTAGATTCAATCCTCTATAAATAGGTCCCTTCTACGACAGTGGGTTATCTGTCATGATAGATGGACAATCTATTGCAACATCTCAATAATAACGATTGTTATTAAGTCTTAAACCATTTTAAAAAGGTGAGAAGTTTGAATGTAAAAAAAAAGTCATGACTTTTCACAGAAAACAAAAAGCCAGTAGTTTGAATATAATTAATACAATGGAGCTAAACAGTTGTGCCTTTTGGCCTAACACATTTAGATTCAATCCTCTATAAATAGGTCCCTTCTAAATCTTCATTCTACTCTACTTTTATTCTACTCTACTTCTAAATCCTCTACTTCATTCTACTCTAAATATGGTTTTTTTTATTTTAATTTAGCATCTTTATGGATTTTATCATTTATTCATCTATGGTGATTACGGTTATGTCCATGAGTGGCTAAACACCCCCTTTCCGAGGTTAAGGCCAAGAACTATTACTATTTCTTGGAATTGATTAGGTTTTGGTTTCTTATCATATTTGGTTGTTTATTTATCATTTTTATAACTATTTTAAGGATTTTATACCTTTAGAATACATCGATTGTCGTCTTTGTGAGCTTGAGAGGGGGAATAAGAGGATAGAATGTGGGGTTTAATAGAATAGGATTATAATCTTCTACAAAACAAAGTTGTAATTTGCATGTAGGATGGATATATACCTACGTGACCTATTTGATTCACTACAGAATGAAATATAAATGTATTTATCTTAGTTCTCACATCCTCGCTCATCGATGTAGTTATGGGTCTAAGTTTGATATGTGATTAGAGAGTCGAGAGACCATGATCATAATACCAACCCCGTGATTCAAAAACCAAGATAAGTAACTTAACCAATAAAGATCAATAGGTTAGTATGATTGTTCGCAGACCTTAACCCTGGATTCCTCCTTATTGATTATCCAAGAAATTTACTTTTATGCATTGTCTACTTTGCTTTTAGTCTACAACTCTAAAACTCTTTTAGTTACTTTTACACCACTTTAAATCAAAACAATTATCTGAAATTAGATAGTTGTTAAAACAAGTCCCTGTGGGGTTGATACTTGGCTTCTAAATAGACACTTTACTACTTGGTGAGATCACATACACTTGTGTGGGCGCTTGGGTGCAACAAATTCTTGGAGCCATTTTCGGGGATCGAACCCGGGTCACCGACATGACAGGAGGGAATACTGACCATATTAAGCACATAAGTAGTCCTTAAAACTAATAAAAAACTTAGTTGTGCCCAAACGCACACGTAAGTGTACGTGGTCTCACCAAGTAGTAAAGTGGCCCTTTAGAAGCCATGTATTAATTCTATAGGGATTTGTTTTAACAAATATCGAATTTAAGTTCAAATGTTAAGATTAAAGTGGTGGAAATGTAATCCAAAAATTTTTGGAGTTGTAAACTAAAAGTAAAGTAAACAATGTGTAAAAGTAAATTTACTAGACAATCATTAAGGAGAAACCCAGGGTTAAGGCCCAGCGAATAATATTACTAAGCCATTGAACTTAATTGGCTAGATTACTTATCTTGGTTGTTGATTCACGGGGTTGATATTATGATCATGGTTTCTCGAGCCTCCAATCACATATCTAACTTAGACCCATAACTACATCGTTGAGCGAGATGTGAGAACTAAGTTAAACACATTTATATTTCATCCCATAGTGAACCAAATAGGCCACATAGGTATATCTCTATCCTACATGCAAATTACAACTTTATTCTATAGAAGCTTATAATTCTACTCTATTTACCGACATGTTCTATCCTCTTATTCCCTCCCTCAAACTTACACGATGAAAATAGATGTATTCTAAGGGTTGATAATCCATAAAATAGTTATAACAAGGATAAATAAATAACCAAATATGATAATAACTAAAAACAAATCAATTCAAAGCAAAAGTAATCATGTTCTTTGCCTTAACCCCGGAAAGGGGGCTTTTAGCCACTTATGGACACAACAGTAATCGTAAAGGTAAAAATCATGTTAAAATCCATAAACAAACTAAAGTAAAGAAGGAACAACCTTAATTCAAGTTTTACATCATCCCTACAAGTTTCAAAGTCTTCCAATCTCTATGACATCAAGTTCAAGTGTCCTATTTATAGGAGGACAATTTGGCTGTTTTTGGATTAGGGTCCGCGTTGCCCCTCTTATTCCATGAACTAGGGTGTGCAACACTTACCGTTAATGGTGACACACTAGAATGTAATATTTTAAGAAATATCCATGTTTGTTAAGTCACTTCCATAGCATGGGACAAGGTCCGCGATGCCCCATGCATTCACGACATCAATTTGACTTCTAAACTTGTTTCATTCACTTGTCCTTCCATCCAAAGCCTTGTGGTGTTGTATCCCCTTGATTTACAGCTTGTGTATCATATATATCTCATAATAATCAACTCACCAAGAGTAATATTACATAAAACATGATGTATTAGATCTCAAGACAACATAATATCAAGTACAACGAACTGAAAACTTACGCTAAGAACTAGTTTTGGCCTTTTTGATCATTAACTTATCGTTTGACTCTAGGCTTGATTCAATTTAACCTTAAAGCTTGTGATTAATTACTTTGATGCTCAATTATACCATTATTAACTCATTAAGCACATAAGTAGTCCTAAAAAAGGAAAAGTAAACCTGGATAATTACACTGAGATGCATAAATCCACCTTAGATCATCACCCCACACTTAAATCCTTGTTCATTCTTGAATAACTCTTTAATCTAAGAATTATAATTTGAGGTGACTCCACACTTCTACTAAAAGAAAGACACCCAAGCTATTACTACAATGACTACACAGGATGCAAGTCCTTACACTAAGCATGTTACATACATAATTGACAATTCAAGAATACTACTCCAAAACATCCTAGCCTCAAGAATTGACTCACCTAGTTTGAAAACTCATGCATATTGCTTAATCAAAGACATCATATAAATCACCCAACTATCATAAAACATATTCCCTTACAACAAGAGAGTTAATCATAATCACTCTCATAAATGTAATTTATAACAGAATGGATACAAGAATAAAATTATGCTCACTCTTCCAAAGAATTCACAAGTTACACAAGATGAACCATAGGCTTGCCCTTAGTGTAGTACTCCACTAATATCAGAATGTTATGGCTTAGAATCAAATAGGTATTTATATTTTGTAATTTAGGCTAAGGGATGGGTAGGAACTATTCTTGCCAGTATTAGTGACTATCTTTCCTAAGCGCTATAATACATCATACTTTTCATTCAATTAACCTCTAACAACCCATTTCACCACTTCTATCTACCCACATCTTTTGTATTGCTCCATCTTATTAAGCTCATTTATATACATGATGGTGGAGTATTTTCTATACACATATTATTCAGTTTGATCAATTTTATTCTTTTCATTACACAACTCCCAACTACAACACAAAAAAACTTTCAACACCAATATCTATTACTTTGGGGATTTAATTTTACGTTTCTCCTACTTGAATTTCAAACTTCTTAACTCAATTAACTTTACTTTAAAATGCTTAAAAGATTTGAATTAAATTACGGTCAATCAAAGAAGGGGATATATGCTACATATGAGGTTGCCAAAGAAAATAAGCTTAAGTTAAAATGGGGCTAACTAGGATTATGCACACTGGTAAGTTTAAAAAAGGGTATAACATGGCTATAAAAGAAATTCCTATATCATATCCTAAACTCATACTCTTTATTTCACTTTGCACACATACTAGGCAAGTTCTAGACATCAAGTATAACAAGGAATACATAAACAACCCCCCACACACATTACACATGCTCAACTCAAGTAGGATCATCATAGACCCTAACCTAACTAATAACACAAATTTGACATTAAGACAACAAGTAAAAGAGTCAAAATCAAGATCCTAGGAGTCTCAAAAGTAGTAATTCATATAATTAACATACTTTTACAGCTAAAACATTTGCATCATGTAGTCATATATAACTCTAACAAGAATATCTCACTTATCAAAAATAAAATTATGCACCCCTATGATAGACACCCTCAACTTAAGCGATTTACCTCAGTTGAGGTGCACAATGTCCAAGAAGGACCAGGGATAAAATAGGTTCATTGTAACATAAATAAGCTAAAAATGGGAATTTCCTTACCCCATACTTAAATATCTATGTTGTCCCCAAAGTATACTTAAAAGTAGAGATAAAATTACTCCCTTAGGCCTCTAGGATATATCATAACTTCTTTATACATCAAGGGGGTCCAGGGACCTCATATTTAGTCTTCGCCTTGCTCCTTAGCTCAGGTTATTTGGCACTTAGACTTCCCATCAACCTGTGACTCAACAAAAACAAAAAATGGTGAAATAAAAACTAAAATTATTGAAAATAAAACCTACCTTAACTTGGGTTTGCCTCCGAAGAAGCGTCTGCTTTAGCATCGCGACACGACCCTTATCAACTATTTTCTCCACCATGAGGATATGGATTTTACCCCCAATTATGTATCCATATTTTTTATTTGCTCGTATGGTGGTGGTAGATTAATGGATGGTGAATGGTAAACCACTTGGCCTTACAGTGAGGTATGTTTTTGCGTTGCTTTTCTAGTGCAAAATTAAGAATATAGGATTCTTGTTCCTCATCTTTACACTTTTCCACTATTTCAGATAACTCCACAGACATGTCATCTTCAAAACATAATGTAGAAAAGTGATTTGAAAGAGGATCAACCAATCCCACTTCAAAATTTACACCATCCACAACATACTCACTCTTATTCACCTTTTGAATTTCAGTCTCAAGAGAAAGATAATAGTAGAATGGCTGAAATTCTTATGTTGGCTCCATAAATTGGCTAGTATCCTCCTTTGATTTTCTTAGACTCTAGAGAAATAGCGGTGGTGGTCTATCCTTAACCTGTTCAACAAAGGCAAAAATCATGTTAAAATACGTAAAAAAAACTAAAGTAAAGAAGGAAAAACCCTAATTGAATTGTTTTCCAGTCTCTCTCAAATTTTCAAATTATTCCAAGGTCTATAACATCAAGTTCAAGTGTCCTATTTATAGGAGGACAATTTGACCATTTTTGGATTAGGGTCTGCGTCGCCTCTCTTATTCCATGAACTAGGGTGTGCGATGCGGCCCCATCGAGGTGACATACTGTAAAGTCATTTTGAAATCCATATCCATGTCCATGAGTACCCTTGCATATCATGGACCAATTTCTTCAATTCTCTATGCATTCACGACCTCAATTTGACTTCTAAACTTATTTCATGCACTTATCCTTCCATCCCAAGCCTTGTGGTGTTGTTTCCCCTTGATTTCCATCTTGTGTATCATCCATATATAATAATAATCAAATCAACAAGTATACTATAACATCAAACACTACGGATTAGATCTCAAGACAACATAATATCAAAGACAATGAACTAGAAACTTAAGTTAAGAACTAGTTTTGCCCTTTTTGATCTTTATCTTATTGTGTGACTCTAGGCTTGATTCAATTTAACCTTAAACCTGGTGAGTAATTAATTGAACACTAAGATGCTCAATTATACCATTATTAACACATTAAGAACATAAGTATTCCTCAAAACAAAGCAAAATAATCCCGGATAATGAAGCTAGATAAGCTAGAAAACAACACGGAGGTGCATAAATCCACCTCAAATCACCACCCCATACTTAAAGCCTTGTTCATACTCAAAAAAATATTAACTCTAAGCATATTAAGATGAGGTGACTCTACATTTCTACTACAAGTAAGACACTCAAGCTAATCCTACAATGACTACACAGAATGGAAATCCTTACACTAAGCATATTATGTACACAATTAAAGTTCAAGAATACTACTTTAAAACATTATAGCCTCAATAAGTGACTCTCGAGGTTGGAAAACTCATGCATATGCCCTATCAATAGGAGAGTTACCCACAAGTACTCACATAGATGCAATTTATCATAAATAGGTGTAGGAATCAAATTACACTCACCCTCTCAAAGAATTCACAAGTTACACAAGATGAACCATAAGCTTGCTCTTAGTGTAGCACTCCAATAATATCAGCGTGGTAAAGCTTAAGATCAAGCTGGTCTGTAAGGGTTGTAATATAGGCCAAGGGATGGGTAGGGACTATTTTGGTAAAGAATAATGACTATCTTCCCTAAGAACTTTAATACATCACATTGTTCATTTAATTCACCTCAAGTAATCAATTTTCACCACTTTTATCTACATACATCTTTTATTTTTCCCTATCTTATTTAGCTCGTTCACATACAGTATGGTGGGATAATTCTATTTACACATTATTCAATTTGAATAATCTTTAATTTCAATTTACAACTCATAAATACTTTTAGTTAATTTTACACCACTTTAAATCAAAATTGTGAACTGAAATTAGATAGTGGTTAAAACAAGTCCCTGTGGGATCGATACTTTGCTTCTAAAGGGCTACTTTACTACTTGGAGAAACCACGTGTACTTTCGTGTGAGCTTGGGGACAACAAATTTTTGGCGCTGTTACTGTGGTCTTATAAATACACAACTATCTTATTTTTAGTGTAGCTATATTGAATTGTACATAGTTTAGTATATTTTTCTTTTTAGTTTTTTTTCCTTTTTTTATCACATTCTTGATATATCAGCCTAGGATAGATACTTTTCAAGTGATGATGATTCTTATTATTTTATGGGGGACCCTATCGAGAGTGTTTTATCTAGATTTTGATAGAAGTGTATGGACAAAACCTTCATAATATGAGGTAGATACTATCCTATATGTGGAGCACCATAAGTCGGCGTGTGGTTTGTGGCAATAGTGGTCATTCTGTAGCTATACGTGGTGTAAATCCTGTGTTAGTGATGTTTATGGACAATGTTCAAAGGCTAATTTTTGGTAATTCTTACAACAACCAGTGGAAAACGCAGCCACCAAATCAATCGTGGAGTAACAACCAACAGCAGTAGTTTTAGCAACAATAATAAAACACACAGGCTAGTAGCATAAAGGACATGATTAAGAATATCATGTCCACCAAAGAATAGATGGTTGCTGAACTCAAAAATTAACAAGTACTTCAGAAGAATTTTGAGTGTCAGTTAGGGCAATTGCAGCAAACCAAAAACACTAGGCCTCAAGATGATTTTCCAAGTAACAATGAACCTCCTAAAGAAGTAAATAAAATCATTTGGAGGAATGTTAAAGGGTTAATTGAAAGGCCTCCAAAGACAACTAAGGAGGTAGATGTAGAGTTGACTCCCTAACCAGATGCAGAGAAAGTTGTTAATAATTTAAGAAAGTCTGAGTACTCAAAAACTAAAGCTGCGGACAGGTTAAGGAGAAACCACAACCACCATCTCCATAGAGAATGAGTAAAGCATAGAAGGATACTAGCCAATCTGTGGAGAAAATACAAGAATTTCAGCCATTCAACTGTCATCTTTCTCTTGAGACTAAAATTGAGAAACTGAATAAGAGTGAGTGTGTTATGAATGGTGTAAATTTTGAAGTGGGATTATTTAGGCCTCATTCAAAGCACTTTATACATTATGTTTAGATGATTACATATATATGGAGTCAGCTGAAATAGTGGAAGAGTGTAAAGATGAGGAACAAGAATCCTATATTTCTAATTTTGCACTAGAAAAGCAACACAAAAACATGCCTCACTATAAGGCCGAGTGGTTTACCATGCACCATCAATTATTTGATTCAGTCATATTTATACCACCACCCTATGAGAGAAATAAAAAGATGGATGTGCGGTTGGGGGTAAAATTTATATCCTCAAACTAGAGGAAAAAGTTAATGTGGGTCATGCCACAACACTAAATTAGGTGCTTCTTGGGAGGAAACCTAAGTTATGGTAGTTTATAATTTTTAGTATTTTAGTTTTTACTTTGCCTATTTTTGTTTTTGTTGAGTCACAGGTTGATATGAAGTCTTAGTACCAGAAGCCTTAGCTAAGAAGCATAACAAAGATTAAGTGTGGTTGATCTATGAATATTCTACTAGCTAGGCCTAAAGGCCTCAGAGAGTATTTATATCTCTACTTTAGTTTTAAGTATCCTTTGGGGACAAAGTAGAATTTTGAGTATGGGGTGGTGAAATTTCCAGTTTTAGGAATAATTTTGAAATTTTTTGTGTAGGAATTAGTGGTATATTCTTGTTGGTGCTATGTGTGATTGCAAGATGCAAGTTGTTTAGTTGTAAAAATCATGTTGACTATGTGAATTATTACTTTTATGACACCTAGGCTCTACTTTATGACTCTTGAATGTTGTGGCCTTATTGTTGAATTCATGCTATTGTTTGGTTGAGTGTCTATGATGATCCTACTTAAGTTGAGCATGTGCCATATGTGATGTGAGGTTTTGTGTATTCCTTGTTGTATATGATTTCTAAAACTTGCCTGATGTATGTGCAAATAAAAATAAAGAATGTCCGATTAGGAGATGATATGAATATTTATTTGATAGCCATTTTTCATACCTTCTTTTACCTACCATTACACATAATCTTAGTTAGCCCTATTAAGACTTTAGCTTGTTTTCTTTGGTAGCCTCATATGTAGGCGTTATCCTCTTCTTTGATCGACCTTAATTTGATTGAATACTCTTAAGAGATTTAGTGTAAAATTAATTGAGTTAAAGAGTTTGAAAGTCAAGTAGGGAAAAGGTGAAACTGAATCCCCAAAGTAATAGTTATTGGTGTGTACAATTATTGTGTTGAGGTTAGGAATGAAATTTTTTTTTGCTAAAATTGAATCATGAATTAATATAAAATACTTCCATCCATATTATATAAGAGTAATCTTAATGAGATTGGGAAAAAAAGATATGGGTAGATAGAAGTGGTGGAAATTGGTTGGTAGATGTGAAATAAATGAAAAGTGTGATGTATTAAAGCACTTAGGGAAGATAGTCACTATTATTGATCAAAATGGTCCTAACTATCCCTTATCTTACATTATAACCCTTAAAAACCTATTTGATCCTAAGCTTCATCATTATGATATTATCAGTATGGATCATCTTGTGTAACTTGTGAATTCTTTGTGAGAGTAAGCTTAATTCGATTCTTATACCCAATTTGTGATAAACTGCATCTATGTGAGCGGTTATGGGTAACTCACTGGTTGTAAGGGTACATTTTTGATGATATTGGGAGATTTGTGTGATTTCTTTGATTGATAAATATGTATCAGTTTGCCAACTAGGGGAGTCAATTCTTGAGGCTAGGATGTTTTGGAGTGATATTCATAAGCTTTCAGTTGTACATAACATGATTGGTGTAAGGACTTCATGCTGTGTAGTCATTGTAATACTATCTTGATTATCTTGCTTATAGTAGAAGAAAGGAGTATCTTATGATTGTGATGCTTAGAGTAATGAGTTGTTCGAGTACGAACAAGGCTTTAAGTGTGGGGTGATGATATGAGGTATATTTATGCACCTTAGTATTGTTATTCGGGCTTGTTTAGCTTTTATTTTGAGGACTTATTCAGTAATTAATAAGTTAATAATGATATAATTGATAATCCACGTGATTAAGTACTTTACTACAATGTTTAAGGTGTTTTCCAAATAAGTTTGTACACAAATTGGTCACTTAGAGTGAAAATGAGAAAACTAGTGTTACTAGCTTGAGCTAGGTGTTGTTCTAGTTGATCTCAATGAATTATAGTGTGAGTAATGAGTTCCTAATGGTATGATTGTGTAATTATGTGTGGAACAACTTTTTTTATAGTGTTTGAGGTTCAATTGAAATAAGCCAAGAGTCAACTATGTGAAAGATAAAATGGGCAAAACTAGTTCTTAGCTTAAGTTTCTAGTTCACTGTCTTGAATGTTGTGTTGTTTTGAGCACTAATACGTGGTGATTGATGATATAGAATGTTTGGTTAGTAGATGATGATGATATATGAATGATTTAAAATATATAAATCAAGTTTAAACAACACAAAAAGTCATGTAATGGATCAACAAAAGCACAAGATAAGATTTAACGTAAAACAGACATCTTAGAAGTCCGTGGCGCATCGTGGGGATTAGCCACTGCTATGGAGAATGTTCCCCACGTAGGGATATTCCTAAGGGGCCTAAAAAACTGTGTATTTACTAGTAGGGTGCATCTCATACCCTAGGTACCGCTATAGAGAGCGCGATGCAGACCCTAATCCATAAACGGCCAAATTGTCCTCCTATAAATAGGACACTTGGACTTGATGTTATGGACCACGGATTACTTGGAAACATTCAGGGAGGCTTGAAAACACTTAAATTATGTTTTTTTTCTTTTATTTTAGCTTGTTTATGTATTTTATCATGTATTCATCTATAGTGATTACAGTTATGTCCATGAGTGGCTAACGCCCACTTTCCGGGGTTAAGGCCAAGAACATGAATACTATTACTTTGAATTGATTAGGTTTTTGTTGATTATTGTATTTGGTTATGTATTTATCCTTTTTATAACTATTTTAAGGATTCATGACCCTTAGAATACATCCATTGTCATTTTTGTGAGCCCGAGAGGGGTAATAAGATGATAGAACGTGGGGGTAAATAGAATAGGATTCTAAGCTTCTACACGATGAAATTGTAGTATCAACCCCATGAATCAACAAGCAAGATAAGTAACTTAACCAATGAAGTTCAATAGGTTAGTATGATTGTTCGCAGACCTTAACCCTGGGTTTCTCCTTATCGATTGTCCAAGAAATTTACTTTTACGCATTGTCTACTTTGCTTTTAATCTACAACTCAAAAACTCTTTTAGTTACTTTTACACCACTTTAAATTGAAATAGTGAACTAAAATTAGATATTTGTTAAAACAAGTCCCTACGGGATTCATACTTGGTTTCTAAAGGGCCTCTTTACTACTTGGTGAGACCACGTACACTTGCGTGTGTGCTTGTGTGCAACAAAGAGCCACTAACAAAAAATTATAGGTACTGTAATAGTCAATATACATCAAGCTCAAATAAAAATAGACTAAATAAATATAGAGGAAAGAGAAAAGGGCACTTTTGCTCCGAGAGCTCTCCTTGCCTCTGAACTCTCGACAACATGATCGTAACATTTGCGATGGCCACTATTCTCATATAAAAAGGTACAAAGTATAGTATGAGAACCAAAGACACAGGTACTTAGTAGGAAGCATTGATCGACTGAGCTAGACATAATATAAGTACAATAAAAGTGCAAGATAGATAAGCTAAGTCAAGGTAAAATGGTGAACTTAGAGAAATGCTCCAAGATTATAAATAAGCGACCAAAATAGATGTAATAATGAAAGAAAGAATAATTAATACGACAATACTGCCCTCATAAGTTAGTATATGCCAAAAAATAAATACCCATGCGGTCCCCCATAAGCCCGAAGGGTGCAATCACAAAAGTAAATAACCAGAATTTCATAAATGTTCAAAATATCAAGCCATAATTGTGAATCCATCCATGCCATAACATACCATGAATAATATCTCAATGTCAGAATTGAATCAAAACTTATATCATCATTATTTGACAAACTTGAATCAAAATTCACATCATCAATTGCCAGACTTGAATCGAAACTCAATATCAATAGATCACCAGACTAGGTCAAGAATAAGCACTAACTCCAAAGTACCAAATTAGCATAAGCATCATGAATCTAGTATCTTTGACACCAAAATAAACAATTTAAAGAAATAATACGCCCAATAAGTCTACAAGGAGCTAACAAGAATCTTGACTTGAGGTGGACTGGAGGGGCCCACTTCTAATCCCAAAAATTCATTCTAAGGCAAATTTTTATCCTGGACTAGATTAAGGTATATAAACTTACTTCTAGATGTTAGATAAGCCACAATTAGCCTTAATATAGCAATTCTACCCTAAACACGGATCACTAACTCAATTATGCCTAACTTACGATTTTAAAATCTACTAAACAACTCAAATAATACTAATTATACCTCCTGATTTGCTATAGAAATATAACACTTTCGATGCTTAGAATGAGAAAAATTTCAAAATTTCTGCAGTTGTTTTGTTAGATATGATGAATCTTGGGTATGTTTTGCCAAAAATCTTGTTTTGGAGGCTAAGTTCATGAAAAAGATGAAAAAGGTATTTTTGGATACTTGTTAGAGTAATTATGGATGTTCAGGACACTTTTTGAATTGTTCGTGATCAAAGCATGTTTGGGACTTAAAGAAAAACTGAAAAGATGACTCTTGGCACTTGCTAAGTCAATATGTGGATTGCAAGTATCATTTATGGACCGCAATGGGAAAAGCTAGTGCCAGAAGTCCAAAATCCTGATAGCTGACCTACAGGATTTTTGGTCCTGGCACTAGTTATTGCTGCTTGCATCCACCCTGCAGGCGACAAGTTCTACTTGTACTTAGGGTCAGGGCGCAAGTACAGACCATAAGTGGCCACCAACCCTGTTTTCTCCTATTTTATTCAGACTTTGGTTTTAGGGTTTTCTTATGTACTGTAAATACTATTTATATATTTTTTAGTATGAGTTACACACTTTTGATATTCACAAACATATTTTGATTCCAATATTAGATTTTGATCTTGGGATTCTCTTGCATTAACTTCAGTTGATTAATTCAGTTATGGTTGTGGATTTTTTCTACTTATTATTGTGATTTTATCTATGTTTTCAATTATGATTGTTCTTGATTTCTTCACAAGAATGAGTGACTGAAAACCCATAGCTAGGATTGTGGAAACCCTGCTAGATTAACGAAGTAAGGGAAGTGTTATTATTGTTCTAAACCAATGCCCATGCATGCATTGCTTTATTTTTAATATAATAGTTTTCTTAATAGGTCCACATGTTAGAATCTCGCCTAGATTATTGCTACTTACTCCAAAAGAGGAGTAGTGACTCAGAAAAGATAAAGACAATAATAATTTGAAGTTTAATTGTCGATCCACACTTCTAGGTTTTATCTTAGTAAGATGGTTAGATTTCATCTAATAACTAGAGACTAAAAAGGTAACACTCCCTCCGTCCCAAATTATGTGTCGCTATTTGGCCGGACACAATATTTAAGAAATAAGTATTGACTTTATAAAATTACAAAATTACTTTTCTTAAAAAAAGAGTAATATTATTTAAAATCAAGTGGGACCACTTTTAATTGAAAAACAAATTAAAAAAAGGAGTAATAGTATTCAAAATTGAGTGGGACCACTAAGGGTAAAATTGTAATTGTGTCTTTAAAAACTTACTAAATAAGGAAAGGCGACATCCTTTTTGGGACAGACTAAAAAGGAAATGGCAACACATAATTGGGACGGAGGGAGTAGTTAACTGGGATCAATATAAGGGTTAGTAAAGTGACATCATGAGACAAGGTAAACGGTAAAATCCTTCTGCTCGGCCAAAAGACTATAGAAGGTATATAACTTATCGATTCTGCATGCAACATATCAGGTTGGTTCAACGTAGAATGATACGACTACAGAGTTGAGAAGTCGGGGGAAACACAATCCTAGTGTTCACTCATGACTGATAACAATCGAAGTTGATACTTGTCACTTGTTCGACCTTGCTACTCAAAACTACCTATTTGCTTTTCTAGTTCCTCCCGTTGATTACAATAGATGAGAGCCATGATTCCATGTATTCCCATGGGTTTAGACCCCACTCTTTTTGGGGTTACTATATTTGGCAATGACCGTGTCATCTTCTAAGAGGAAGTGTATCATAGACATCACCAGATCTTGGCGCCATCGCTGAGGAATATGATATTGATTTGTGATTTAAAGTTGTTGATATTTTTAGGTTTTCTCTTTTGTCTTTATTGTTCTTAGGCATACACTGGTGTATGACTAACTTAAAGAGTAGAGGCAATCCCTTAATCCTAGTGAATCCTAATGTAGAGAGGATCCTACACATACCTAGTAGGATGGTGGAGCCAAAAATAGATGATAATCTTGAAGGGGTTCATGATGTTGTACCTCCCACTCCTACCAAAGGAGTATAAGATATTGTTGATCCATACACTGGTCAACTTTAGTTCAAGCCGAGAACAAGAGAAGGCAACAAAAGAAGCTCAATAGGTGGATCAAGAGGCAGACCTACCTGAACAGTGACAAAAAGTAGACCATCAAGCAACACTTATTGGAAATCAAATAGAGCGAGAGGTGCTTGTGTTCAAGTGATCCCACCATATGAATATGTGCAGCCATATATAAATGATAAAGAAGATTTTGGATACATTGAAACGGCATTGGCTGGAGCCATTATTTCTCCTGTTCTACTCTCAGCATCAAGTTTAACATAATGGGCACAATAATGTAACTCTTAAATCTTAGGGGTGAACTTGCAGGTCTTTCTACAGATGATGAAAATTTGCACATTTCCAATATCATCAGGATCTGCAGTTCGTATACAAATCTAGGGGTGAATCAGGAAGTTCTTATATTGAGGTTGTTCCCATTCCCACTTATAGAGAAGCATGTTTATGGTTAGGGGAACTGCAAGAGGCTCTTTCACTACGTGGAACTAATGATGCAAACAATTCTTGAACCGGCTCTTTCCTCCATCCAGGATGTTTTATCTTAAGGATGAGAATTATAATTTTAGAGAGTTCTAGTTAGAGTCCATGTACTAGGCATGGTTCAAGTTCAATAAAAAGATGAGTATGTTGCCCAACCATCGAATGCTAGGGACAAGCTTATTAGAGATATTCTACCGAGCCTTGACCATCAGCTCTACAGCCATAGAAGACACCATATCTATAAAATCTTTTATGAGACTATGATAGGAGGTAACTTCGGAGATGTTAGATCAGATATCACTTATTAACCAAGGATGGCAAACTCAAGAGGTTGAGAGGGGATCTGGCACATATCCTATTGGTACTTTTTGTGACCAGAGAGTAGCTTATGACTTAGTAGCATAAGAAATTGTGTTGCTAAGAACTGATCTAGTGGTAGCAGCAAAGTACCTTGCAGTAGCAACTTCAGAGAAAGTAAACATAGTAGCAGCACAATGGTAAACTTCCAAAGCTTATGAGTCAGAATTTGAAGAGGGAATAAGTTATCTGGATCTTCAGTTGGCGGGTTTTCGAGCCCAAGGGTAAGGGAACCAAGGTTGGAACTACTATGAAAGATAAAAAGATTATAGTAGAGAGCGAGATGGTGACTGGATAAAGAAGGATGATAATAGATATAAAGGAGATAGGTATATTTCACCTGGCAGATAAGATGTAGAATTATGAATGGAAGAGATCCTGGTTAAGCTGTTGAAGGGTCAAGAAAATTAGGAGATCAAACTTAATGAGATTAAGGACGACATTTTAGGGTTGACCTAAAAGGTTGGATCACCAGTTTGGGCAGATGTCAATAACTCTGAACCAAAGATAGCCAGTGCCGTCTGAGCAACACTGTGCAAAATTTGAAAAACAATGGTCATCTTCTTGCCATTACCTCGAGGAGTGGTATCACTACTATGGATCCCCCACTACTTATTGAAAAAGCTGCTGTTGAGGATACACCTACTGTGGATTTGAAAAAGACAACATATGATGATGATGCAGTTTCTAAGGAAAAAGGTAAAGGCCTGATTATTGAGAATAAAATAATACAAATTCTGAGACAACCCCCACCATTTCCTCAATGACTCAAGTAGAAAAGAGTGGAAGAAAAATTCAAGAGATTTTTTGAGATGCTGAAAAAATTAATCTTGAATATTCCTCTTCTCGAGGCATAGGAGCAGATGCCTGGATATGCCAGGTTTATGAAGTAGTTGTTAAAAAGGAAGAAAGGAGCGATAATTGAGGATGTTAATGGATTGTGCCACTGTAGTGCAATCACTATGAGGTCTTTGGCTCAGAAAAAAGTGACCCCGAAGCTTTCACTAGACCATGTACAATAGGGACATCCCAATTTACCAGAGCCTTATGTTACTTAGCTTCCAATATAAATTATATGCCACTGGCAATATTCAAGCAATTGGGTTTAAACCCTCCAAAACTAACTTTAATGAGACTAATGATGGTTGACCGCATGGTGAAGAAATCAGTTGGTATCTCATTTGATGTGGTTGTGAGAGTTGACAATTTTATATTTTTAGCTAACTTTGTCATTCTGGACTATGAGGTTGACACCGAGGTGTTGAGATCAAGATGAATACCCTCTATAAGCAGATGAGATCAGGGGTTCAAACTATAGTCAAGCAAACAGAGTCCAAATGGGAGGCCGAACAAAGACCTGCACTGTCTGAGCTACCTAAAGACTTCCCAACACATCTTGATGAGTTTGAGAGACAATTTATAACCTAATTTATAGATACAGAGGCGTCAGATCTAGTGCAGATGAGGGAGGATTTTTATATACTACAAGTAGTGGTATACTCTCTCACAATAAGTTGTGTAGAAGCAACTCCTTTTGTTATACCCCTAGTGTAATACCCTGGGAAATTTTTAATTGAAATTTTATGCGTAAACGTGTTGGGTTCTATCTTCTAGAATGAATTATAAATTTTCCGCATGGAATGTCTTAGATTATGACCAACCATTCCGTAGAGTATCAAATAATCTTTCCAATGATATGTGAATCATCCAAAACGGACACCCGAGCGATGATTTATGAACATTTCGATCGAACTATGAATAGTAGTGAACAGTAAAACGTGCAGGAAAAAGTACTGAGGTCTGACGTATTTTTTCTCCAACTTTAAACAATCATAACTCCTTGTACATAATGATCTGGGTGACATACTATATATCAATGGAAAGATCTATGAGTAATGGAAAGATCTATGAGTCCTCTTTCCAATGAAATTGGTTTCATCTAATTTGTCTATCGAAGCAAAAATTATGGTCGATCTACTTCAACCTATCAAAAGCAAATTTTTGGGTCAACTTCAAATGATCATAACTCCTCGTACACAATGATCAGGGTGAGATACTATATATATCAATGGAAAGATATGAGAGTCTTCTTTCTAATAAAATTGATTTTATCCAATTTGGATATCGGATTAAAACGTTATGGTTTATCTACTTCAGACTATCAAAATAGTCCACCAAAGGATAGATTCGAGAATTATTTGAATTTTAGGGGCATTTTGGTAATTCTTCATTACCCAAAATCCATCCAAACACTATATTAAAGCCTATTAGAAGCATTATATGTTATATTTCATCAAATTCCCTCAAAAAGAAAACCCTAAGCTCCTACATCCAACTTCAAGAATCTCCAAAGTTCACCATTAAGTCTTCAAATTTATTCAAGATTCCAAGTTCCTAGTTCAAGAACTCCAAGAACCATCTTCAAAGGCACGATTAACATCTCAAAAATGAGTATTGACCTAAAGTTCATCATTCAAGGTATGTGGGATTTTTCAACAAGAACTCTCTTCATTCTTGTGCCTAAAATTAATTTTCTTACAAAGGCATGGTTTTTATTTAATTTTTATGAATTAGAAGCATGAACCCATATCTTATGATGATTATTATAAAATCTTGATTTTTATGATTTTGAAAGATGAATTTACATGTGTGGAGATATAAAGCATGAATCTTGAACGATATTTATCATGATTTTGATATTTGGGTCATGAATCCCCATTGGAAATTGTGTTTTTTTGAGAAAGTGTGTGTTATAAGCACGTTGATGTTGAATATTTGATATGTTTTGAATAATTTGACCTTTTGTTCTTAATGGAGTTGTTTTTAACTCGAGTGTAAAAGAAATCCACAATGTGATTGATTTTGATAGATGGGAAGCATGATGGCTCCCGATGTATATTTATATATTACTGAAATTATTTTATTGTAGATTGTCTTTGAAATGATCTGAGCTAAGTCCGGGAGAAATCTTTAGCACCGAGTGGAAGGTGTAAAGCGAACTTACTTTCCTAGAACTACGTGCCCCCATAGGAGTGATCCTGAGGCTGATTTATATAGTGATCACTAGTTTGTGTGGATTTGATATCGATAGTTCTACTCCGATGGCAAGGATAGGACGACTCTCACCAATATGGGTTGTACATTTGACTCCATGTAGCTCACATGGTTTATGTCGGTTATAGAATCTCTCAGTGTGTGTGTTTCCTTGTGTCTATGGTGAATGGTGAAGTGATTTGAAAGTGGAATTGTGAAAGTTATTCTTTTGAAAGATTTAAATGATATTTACTTTATGAGAATTGATATTCTTGATGAACTGAAAGTGATTGACAAATTATGTGATGACTCACATACGTTATTGTACTTATTTCATTCTCTCATGATTATGATGATTTTATTTGGGCTATGTGAGTCTTTCATACATCCTACATATTTCTTATAAATATTTATGATGGTGATATTTATACAACTACATATACCCCCATATACTCGGTTCCTTTCCATGGTACTAACCCATATCTTTAAATGTGGATTGTATTTTCTGAGAATGCAGGTTCTGATGCTTAGTTCCAGTTTTGACAATGATTCTTTGGGCACGCTGTTCTACATCCTCTGTTGTAGTGATTCCTCATGTTCTAAGGACATGATGTCTGATGTTAGTTTTATGAAATTGTTTATATTTAATAACTGAGTATGAGTCAGTTAGGGCATGTCTCAATGGCTTGCTGGTTTTATTGATTTTCCTTAAGGCTTGCCAGATTAGTATAGATATTGGGAGTTGAATAATAAGTCGTATTTTGTTATCTTTCTAAAATTCTTTTATTCTTGGATGATGATTACTCTATTGATATTTAAGGGTTATTTATTGAAACCCCGTTGATTTGTGTTGAACTAAATGAAAATGGCTCAAAGGGTTAGCTTGGGTCTACTCGTAGCCTCAAGCACCATGTGATACTTCGGGACTCGTTTTCTGGGGTATTAGAAACTGGGTATCAAAGCCTAAGGTATTAAGGTGTCCTAGGGAGTCTGACAAGCCGCATTAAGTAGAGTCTTGATCATCGGTGTCTAGCGTACCACATGTATGAGCAAGAGGCTACAGGACGTTTTAGGAAAAAGTGTGATTCTTTCTTTCAGAAGTCTATCGTGCTTAAAGTATCTCTCTCTGCTATTGATTCGTGCTCTCCTCTTTTAGAAATATTCCTCCACACCGAGCGAGAAGAAATAATGATGGTCAGAAACCCCAACCCGCTGACCCATTGAATGAAAACGTGTCTCATTCTAAATTTTGGGTAGCCTTTCAGGCGCTGGCCCAAGCTGTTGCTGCAAATGTTTAGGCCAACCTGGCCCCGAATCCACAGCAGTAGGGAGGTAATTCAGATGCTGCCAGGATCCATGACTTCATGCGAATAAGTCCACCAGAATTTTATGAATCCAAGTCTGATGAGGATCTACGGTTGTTTTTAGAGAAGGTACGGAAGATTACTCAGGTGATGTATATATCTGAAAAACATAGTGTGGAGTTGGTTGTGTATAGGTTGAAAGACCTTGCTTATGATTGGGTTGTTGCTTAAAGGAAAGGTAAAGATGAGGGAGCTGTCCCTACAACTTGGAAGGAGTTCCAGGATGTATTCCTGGATAAGTTTTTCCCTTTGGAGATGAGGGAGGCAAAGGTGGAAGAGTTTATGAACCTACGGCAGGGCTCTATAACTTTTAGGGAGTACTATCTAAATTTTAATCAATTGGCCAAGTATGCTCCTGACTTAGTGGATGATAATCGGGCTAGTATGAGTAAGTTTGTGACGGAAGTGTCTAGTTGTGCGGTTAAGGAGTGTAGTTCTGTTGTGCTAAATAGTGAGATGAATCTTTCTAGGCTAATGACTCGTGCCCAACAGATTGAGGCAGACAATATTAAGGAGAGAGATATAATGAGAGGGAATAAGAGATCTAGGTTCGAGTAGCACAGACAGGGTAAGACTAGATTACAGAGAGAGAGTCGCCCTTAGTATCAGGATCGTTCGTCTATGCCAGCACTATTATCTTCTAGTGCTCGCGTGCCTAGAGGTAGGCAGGAGCAAGGTAGCAGGTCATATGCATCCAGGTCCCAGTACAGTGCTGGCAGTAAGACAAATTGTCCCCTGTGTCCTAAGTATGGTAGGGATCATTTGGGTGAGTGTTAGGGTGAGAAGAGGGGTTGTTTCCAGTGTGGTGACATGGGTCACAGAGTTAGAGATTGTCTACAGGATGGACAAGGGCGTCGTGAATATCGACCTCAGACCCAGACTCAGACTGTTAGTGCCCCATTTCCAGTGACTCGCGTAGCCCCAGCTCAGGGCACCTCTTCTAGCAATGCTGGCGGGCAGCACCAGAATAGATTCTATACTTTACCGCCCTGCCAGGAATAGAAGTACTATCCCGATGTTGTTACTAGTACGCTTCATATATTTTGGTTTGATGTGTATGCTTTATTGGATCCTGGATCCAGTTTCTCATATGTTACACCTTTGATTGCTGTGATTTTGAAATGAGTCCTAAGATTATTCCTGAGCCTATCCTAGTTTCTACCCCAGTGGGTGATTTGATTATTGCCCAGAAAGTGTATAAAAAGTGTCCTGTTACCATTCTTCATAGAATCTTGTTGGCTGATCTGATTGAGTTAAACATGGTAGATTTTCATGTGATTCTGGGTATGGACTGGTTGTATTTTTCTTATGCCTCTATTGATTATCGGACCTGAGTGGTCAAGTTTTAGTTTCTGAGTGCATCCGTGTTTGAGTGTTTTGGGAATTCTGTGTCACCCAAGAGTCATTTTATCTCTTACGTCAAAACGAGAAAGCTTATTTCCAAGGGGTATATTTACTATTTGGTTAGAGTCAAAGACACTAAGTGTGAGAATCCAACTCTCCAGTCTGTTAACGTTGTCAATGAGTTTTCTAATGTCTTTTTGGATGATCTCCCAGGGATACCTTCTTATAGAGATATAGAGTTTAGGATAGATCTTCTTCTCGATACTCAACCCATTTCTATTCTTCCTTATCGTATGCCCCTGCAGAACTTAAGGAGTTAAAAGAGCAACTCAAAGATCTACTAGATAAGGGTTTCATAAGGCCCTGTGTTTCTCCTTGGTGTGCTCCTGTGTTGTTTGTGAGAAAGAAAGATAGCTCTTTGCATATATCCATTGATTACCGCCAACTGAATAAAGTCACCGTAAAAAATAAGTCCCCCCTTCTGAGAATAAATGATTTGTTTGACCAATTGCAAGGTACAAGTTATTTCTCAAAAATAGACCTTCGTTCCGGCTATCATCAACCAAATGTTAGGGAGTACGGCATCCCAAAAACCGCTTTCCAAACTCGTTATGGCCATTTTGAGTTTCTTGTTATGTCTTTTGGGTTAACTAATGCCCTAACAGCTTTCATGGACTTCATAACCGAGTTTTCAGACCATAACTGAATATGTTTATCATAGTGTTCATCGATGATATACTAGTGTACTCTCGTAGTGAGGATGAACATTCTGATCATCTCTTAATTATCTTGCAAACCCTTAGAGATCACAAGTTGTTTGCTAAGTTCAGTAAGTGTGAGTTTTGGCTAAGGTTATTTGCTTTTCTGGTTCATATCATTTCTTTCAAGGGTATTAGAGTTGATCCCCAAAAGACCAAAGTTGTTAGAAATTGGCCTAGACCTATTTATCTGACTGATATCCGAAGTTTCTTGGGTTTAGCTAGCTATTACCGCCGTTTTGTTGAGGGTTTATCCTCTATAGCGTCTCCTATGACTCGGTTGACCCAAAAGAAAGTGAAGTTCTTGTGGTCCGAATCTTGTGAGAAGAGTTTTCAGGAGTTGAAGACTCGACTCACTTCAGCCCCTGTTTTGACTTTGCCTGATGGTGTTGATGGTTTTATGGTGTACTGTGATCCTTTGAGAGTTGGGTTGCGCATTGATGCAGAAGGGTAAGGTGATAGATTATGCTTCTATACAGTTGAAACCCTATGAGAAAAATTACCCCATCCATGACCTTGAGTTGACTGCTGTTGTGTTTGCTTTGAAAATCTGGAGACACTATTTGTATGGTGTCTATGTTGATGTTTTCAATGATCATAAGAGTTTGCAATATGTGTTTACGCAGAGAGAATTGAATCTTAGGCAGAGACAATGGTTAGAATTGTTAAAGGACTATGATATGAGTGTGATGTACTATCCGGGCAAGGGCAATGTTGTGGCAGATGCCCTAAGTAGAGTGTCCATGGGTAGTGTTTCATATGTGGTAGAAAGTAAGAAAGAGTTGGGTCGTGATGTACATCGTTTGGCTAGATTGGGGGTTAGGTTGTTTGACTCTGCTGAAGGTAGTATAGGGGTTCAGAGTAGTTTTGAATCCTCCTTGGTTTCGGAAGTGAAGGAAAAACAATACTTAAATGCTAGTTTGGTCAGACTGATGGAGTCAGTCAAGGACCAAAAAGTAGAGGTTTTCTCCCAAGGGAGAAATAATGTGTTGAGATTGCAGGGTAGATTGTGTATCCCGATTATTGATGATCTGAGATAGAGGATTATGGCTGAAGTGCACGAGGTGCAATATTCTATTCATCCTGGTGCCACCAAGATGTACCGAGATTTGCGGGAAATCTATTGGTGGAGTGGCATAAAGAAAGATATAGCAGGATTTGTAGCTAAGTGTGAAACATTCCAACAGGTTAAGGTATAACACCAAAGACCTGGTGGTATGATACAAGAGTGTCGTATTCCCACCTGGAAATGGGAAGAGATAAATATGGACTTTGTGATTGGTTTACCTCTTTCCCGATGCCATCATGATTCTATTTTGGTTGTGGTTGATAGGTTAACTAAGCCTGCTCATTTCTCGCCTATTCATACTTCATATACTGCTGATGATTATGCTAGATTGTATATCTGAGAGCTAGTCAAACTGCATGGAGTTCCCTTGTCTATCATTTCGGATAGGGGTACTCAGTTCACTTCGCAATTTTGGAAAGCTTTTCAGAAGGGTCTTTGTACCCAAGTGCTTTTGAGTTCTGCTTTTCATCCTCAGACTGATGGTCAGGCTGAGCGGACTATCCAGACCTTAGAGGATATGTTGAGAGCTTATGCACTTGACTTTAAGGGAAGTTGGGATGATCACTTACCATTGATAGAGTTTGCTTACAATAACAGTTTCCACTTTAGTATTGGCATGGCTCCGTTTGAAGCCTTATATGGGAGGAAGTGTAGATCACCCATAGGTTGGTTCGAGGTGGATGAAGCGGCTGTGAGAGGTCTTTATTCGGTATTTGAGGCTATGGAAAAAGTTAAGTTGATTAGGGAAAGGTTAAAAACTGCGCAGAGTCATCAGAAATCATATGTGGATGTTAGAAAGAGAGACCTTGAGTTTGAAGTTGGTGACCTAGTGTATCTGAAAATTTCACCCATGAGGAGGGTGAAGAGATTCGGAAAGAAGGGGAAGCTTAGTACTCGTTATGTTGGTCCTTACAAAATTTTTAGCCGTGTTGGTAAGGTAGCTTATGAGGTAGAGTTACCTTTCGAGTTGTCCTCTATTCATCCAATATTCCATGTCTCCATGCTTAGAAAGCATATTAGCGATGCCGTGGTTGTGGATTCCTCTGTGAGTGCTGACATTCAAGAAAATCTTTCTTTTGATGAGATTCCTATTGAGATTCTTCATTTCAGTGTCCAAAGACTAAGGAACAAAGAAGTTCCCTTGGTCAAGGTGTTGTGGCAAAACCAATCTGTTGAGGGTCCAACTTGGGAAGTTGAGGCGGATATGCGATCCAAGTAACCGCACCTACTTTATGTGAACTCTGATCAAGAAGAAGGTACCGTTCTTTCCTAAATCATGCACTTTTGGTAAAAGTTGCAGCAGTTCAGTTGTCATTTATTATGTGTTCAACTGTAGTTCTTGAATTTATGCATTTTATGTTGCATTCGGAGTGAGAAATGATATGGTGATGAGTCTAACGAATGGTTTTAGATGTATTCTCTAATCCCTATCTAATCTTGGCATGTCTAGCATTATTCGAGGATGAAAGTTTCCAAGGCTGGATGATGTAATGCCCTGGGAAATTTTTCATTGAAATTTTGTGCATAAATGTGTTGGGTTCTATCTTCTAGAATGAATTATAATTTTTTCATATGGAATTTCTTAGATTATGACCCACCATTGCATAGAGTATAGAATAAAATTTCCAACGATATGTGGATCATCCAAAACAGACACTCGAGCAATGATTTATGAACATTCCGGTCGAACCGTGAATAGCAGTGAACAGTAAAACGTGCAGGAAAAAGTACTGAGGCTTGGCCTATTTTTGCTCCAACTTTAAACAATCATAACTCCTTGTACATAATTATCTGGGTGATCTAATATTTATCAATGGAAAGCTCTGCGAGTCCTCTTTCCAATGAAATTGGTTTCATCCAATTTTTCTATCGGAGCAAAAGGTTATGGTTTATCTACTGCGAATCTATCAACAGAACGGTATGAGAGTTCTCTTTCTAATGAAATTGGTTTCATCCAATTTGGATATCAGATTAAAACGTTATGGTTTATCTACTTCAGACTATCAAAACAGTCCACCAAAGGATAGATTCGAGAATTATTTGAATTTTGGGGGTATTTTGGTAATTTTTCCTTACCCAAAATCCATCCAAACACTATATTAAAGCCTATTATATGTTATATTTCATCAAATTCCCTCAAAAAGAAAACCCTAAGCTCCTACATCCAACTTCAAGAACCTCCAAAGTTCACCATTAAGTCTTCAAATTTATTCAAGATTCCAAGTTCCTAGTTCAAGAACTCCAAGAACCATCATTCAAAGGCATGATTAACATCTTAAAAATGGGTATCGATCTAAAGTTCATTATTCAGGGTATGTGCGATTTTTCAACAAGAACTCTCTTCGTTCTTGTGCCTAAAAGTAATTTTCTTACAAAGGCATGGTTTTTATTTAATTTTTATGAATTAGAAGCATGAACCTATATCTTATGATGATTATTATGAAATTTTGATGTTTATGATTTTCAAAAATATGAATTTACATGTGTGGAGATATAAAGCATGAATCTTGAACAATATTTATCATGATTTTGATATTTGTGTTGTGAATCCCCATTTGAATTTTTTTTAGAAAGTCTGTGTTATAAGCATGTTGATGTTGAATATTTAAGATATTTTGAATGATTTGACCTTTTGGTGTTAATGGAGTTGTTTTGAACTCGAGTGTGAAAGCAATCTGCAACGTGGTTGATTTTGATAGATGGGAAGCAAGATGGCTCCCGATGTATATTTATATATTATTGAAATTATTTTGTTGTAGATTGTCTTTGAAATAATTTGAACTAAGTTCGGGAGAAATCTTTAGCACCACTGGGAGGTATAAAGCGACCTTACTACCCTAGAACTATGTTCCCCCGTAGGAGTGAGCCTGAGGCTGATTTATATAGTGATCACTAGTTTGTGTGGATTTGATATCGATAGTCCTACTCCGATGGCAAGGATCAGATGGATTTCTCTAACGTGGGTTGTACGTTGGACTCCATATAGCTCATATGGTTTATGTCGGTTATAGGATCTCCCAGTGTGTGTGTGTTTCCTTGTGTCTATGGTGAATGGTGAAGTGATTGGAAAGTGGAATTGTGAAAGTTATTCTTTCAAAAGATTTAAATGATATTTACATTATGAGAATTGATATTCTTGATAAACTGAAAGTGATTGACAAATTATGTGATGACTCACATGCGTTATTGTATTTATTTCATCCTCTCATGATTATGATAATTTTCTTCGGGCTATGTGAGTCTTTCATACATCCTGCATATTTCTTATAAATATGTATGATGATGTTTATATAACTGCATACACCTCCATATAATCGGTTCCTTTCCATAGTACTGACTCACATCTTCGGATGTGGGCTGCATTTTCTTGGAATGTAGGTTCAGGTGCTCAGTTCTAAGTTTGACAGTGATTCTTCGGGCATGCTTTTCTACATTCTCTGTTGTGGTGAGTCCTCATATTCCGAGGACGTGATGTCTGATGTTGGTTTCACAAAATTATTTACATTTGATAACTGAGTATGAGTTAGTCGGGGCATGTCTCAATGGCTCACTGGTTTTATAGATTTTCTTAGAGGCTTGTCAGACTAGTATAGATGTTGGGACTAATAAGTCATATTTTGTTATCTTTCTGAAATTCTTTTATTCTTGGATGATGATTACTCTATTGATATTTGAGGGTTATTTATGGAAACCCCATTGATTTGTGTTGAACTGAATGAAAATGGCTCAAAGGGTTAGCTTGGGGCTACTCATAGCCTCATACACCATGTGACGCTCTGGGACCTATTTTTCGGGGTGTTACACCTAGTTGTCTAGATATCACCTTCCACGCACCAAGATAGTTTAATTTCTTTGTGGAGGATAATGATAAGGTCCTAATAGTCACATTGGAGACTTATAGGATCCTGATATGCCATATGACCAAACTGTTAAAATGGCCAAATATAATTCAATATAGACTACAGTCGTTGACTTGTAGAGACGTATTAAAATAAAAAGAGGTATGTCATATAGTAGGGCACCTCCGCCCTCATGGCTTCTGCCAGCTGATATGCCCTTATCTGTGGATGCTCATAACATAAGTGCCTAGTGCATCCTAGGTAGAGGTGGGTATGGTATGGTATATACCGAATACCATATTGAAACCAAAATTTTTTATACCACGGTATGAATGTTATGGTATTTGGTAGGAGTTTTAAATTATTATTGTATTTGGTATGGTATTTGGTATTTATGTAATAAATACCGAAATAATGTATACTGCACCAAAGTTTTTTAATAATATATAAAACTCAAATATATTATATTTAAGATTATTAAATATATTTATATGTCATCCATTAGACAATTGAACATAAAAGTTACTTTTATTCAGAAATAAATTTTTAAGGAAGCTTATTATTTTGAAGTACTATGCTTAAGTTTAGGTAAGGTTGTTCAGAGTTTGTATCTTGGATTACTCAATCGTGATTAAAATATTCTTTTTGTGTAGATAATTAATAAAGATTGTTGTTAGTCTGATATGATTGAGATGTTACTAGGTTTTAAAGTCATAGTTTTTTTATATGAATATATGTAAAAAAAAATCAAATAAAGTATGGTTACCAAATTGCCGTACCATAAATACCGAAACCGAATTTTAAAATACTGAACCATACCAAACTAATTTAGTATGGTAATTGTATTGTTCTTTTAGATACCAAAAAGTGAAGTTACCGTATTCTCATTTACCTTTATTTTGTACTATTCTAGCTCATTGAGGACAATACATAGTTTTTTTAGTTGGAGATGGGATGTGTCATAGCCTCCACGGTTTTTTATTTCCGTGCTTCTTGATTTATCGGCCATGGTATGGTTGTAGAATCAACAAGTTTAGGGTAATTTGTGTGATATTGTGTTTTTTCATATTATGTTGTTTTTGTGTAATTAGGAGATTTTTAAGTGGTCAGGGTTGTAGTCATATTTTAATGGATTGTTGATACACCTCCAAAAATTCTATTTTAGAATTGTGTGAATTTATATATGTGTGAACATTATGGATCTTATTATGGCATTAGGATTAGGGGCATGATAACCACTAGCTGAAAATTGCATGAATCAGACAAGTAGTAGATTGTAATACTGACTCTGTGCCAATATGTGTGTGAGATACTACTTAGTTCCCTCTTTGCGTTAAATCCGAAACTTGCCCGGTTAGTCTTGCTAAGTCATACGATAGTTGGTTAGGAAAGGATTATAGACTATTTTTTATTTTAGTCCGCTTTTAGCCTAAATGACCTTTCATGTGTGAATTGTATCCCTTGATTTGAGACTTATAGCCTATTTTTATTTGTTTTCACCTTGTCATTTGTGTTACAATGAATCTGTTTTGGACCTGGTCCTCCTTAGACATTATGCACCTCAGCCCAGGAAAAATTCCTAAGTTGAGGGTGGCTATCATAAGGGTTCATAATGTAAAGTAGGTATGTAGAAGGGTAAAAGAAGAGAAAAATTTAGTAGGGCAGGGTGTGGTAGAAAAAAAAAAGAAAAATTATGTAAAAGTGAAAAATAAAGAATAAAAGACCACACCCAACCTGAATGTGTAATAAAGTATTAAAAAGGGAGAAATAATGATGGAAATAAAGTGAAAAATTGGCTAGTAAGTGAGACCCAAGGTTAGTTTAGTGCCAAAGAGGCCTAGTCACTTGATATGTCCATATGCACCAGCCCTTAAGCCTACATTACAAGATGAAAAAAGTCCTATAGTAATCCTAACTTGACTATTTTAAATTTAAGGTAAAGAAAATAAGGGCAAGCCTATGGTATTTGATGCACATTGATTGGAACTTCTCCTCTAAGTGTACGTGTATCCTGACCGTCGCTGGATTGACAAGCATTTCTTAGTAAGAGTGAGTGGGACATCTTTGTTGTTAGGGAACTTGAGTCATATTGCTAGCTTTTTTCTTATTTTTGATAGTGTTACTTGTACATATGCATGGTTGTCTATTGCTAATGTAATGCCATACTTTGATACCATTGTGTCACATTGTTGTGTCTCATGATTATGCAAAGTTTTTTTGAAAAATGAGGTTATAGGGGGTGTTGATTTTTGATCTTAAAGTGTTGATTGACTTCCATGAATAGCTTAGATTCTCCTAGTTAAGCATCATTTTTATTTTGTTGTGTTTTGTTGCCTGAGGAAATGCAAACATTCTATGTTGAGGGTGTTGATGTGCTATAGAAATATAGCACTTTCGATGCTTCAAAAGAGGAAAATATGCATGTTTATGAGGTTGTTTTGTTAGATATAATTCATTTTGGGTATGTTTTGCAGCAAATCTTCTGGAGGATAAGTTCGTAAAAAATATAAAAAAGGTCTTTTTGGCTACTTATTGGAGCAATTATGGATGCTCAGGACACTTTTCGGCTTGTTCGGGATAAAAGCATGATTGGGACTTGAAGAAGAGCTGAAAAGATGTCTTTCGAAACTTGCTAAGTCAACATATGGATCGCAAGTAGAAATTATAGACCGCATCTAGGAAAAGAAAGTGACAGAAGTCCAAAATTCCAAGAGCTGACCTACAGGATTTTTGGTCCTGGCACTTGCGGTCACTACTTGAGCCCACCCTGCAGGCCACAAGTGCTACCTGGCGCCTAAGTTCAGGGTGGAAGTAGAGACCATAAGTTTCCATCGACCCTGTCATTTAAGGGTTTCCTCAAGTACTATAAATACTCTTTATGTGTGTTTTTAGTAGTAGTTACTCATTTTTGATATTCACAAACATATTTTGATTCCAAGATTAGATTTTGATCTTGGTATTCTCTTGCATTGCCTTAGTTATGGTTGTGGGTCTTTCTACTTCTTATTATTGTGATTTTATCTATGCTTTCAATTATGAATGCTGTTGATTTCTTCATAAGCATGGGCGACTAAAACCCAATTGCTAGGCGTGTGGAAACCCTGACAAATTTATTAAGTAGGGGAAGTACTATTGATGTTTTAAACCGATACCTATGCATGCATTGCTTTATCTTTATTGTAATAGTTTTCTTAATGGATGCACACATTGCAATCCCTCCTAGATTATTGCTACTTACTCCAAAGGAGGAGTAGTGACTAGGAAAAAATAAAGACAATAGTAATTTGGAGCTTAACTGTCGATCCACACTTCTAGGTTTTATCTTAATAAGATGGTTAGGTTTCATTTAATAACTAGAGACCCAAAAGGTAATAGTTAATAGAGATCAAAATAAGGGTTAGTAAGGTGATATCCTGAGACTCAAAATATAAAGGGTGAAATCCTTCTGCTCGTCCAAAAGACTGTATAAGGTACATCACTTATTGATTCTACTTGCAAGGTACCGGGTTGGTTCAACATAGCACGATAAACATACGAGTTGAGAAGCCAGGGGAAACACAATCCTAGTGTTCATTGATGACTGATTACAATCGAAGTTGATACTCGCCACTTGTTTGACCTTGATACTTAAAACACCCCATTTACTTTTCCAGTTCTGCCTGTTGATTACAACAGCTGAGTGCCACGAGTCCACGTATTCCCTTGGGATTCGACCCCAACCTTTGTTGGATTACTTTATTTGGCAGTGACTGTATCATCTTCTTAGAGAAGGTGTAGCTTGGACGTCACCACTTATAAGATCTAATTTTATCTCCTATATATCATAATATCATAATTATATTATTAATTAGCTCAATTTATGAAGAAGGTAAACCTAGATTACCTAAATGCTGAAGATTTTGAGGTTTTTATTAAGATTGAGCTAGGTTTTTATTTAGGTTGGATTACCTAGCTCAATTTAATTAGCTCAAACCTAATAATTTAAAGGATTTTATTAGTTAATCTATGTTTACCTTCTTTAAATCATTAGTTTCCTATTTTGAGAAGATTTTGCAAAATACCACGCTATCAAAATCACAATCTAATCATCAATATGAGAAAAATGATATCCATATTGCATTTTTATAATTTGGGTACAAAATTATATAAAAATCCCATGTGGGGCCCGCTTATGGAATCATACTTTCAAGACTGACAACACGTCCCTATATGCTCAAGGAAAATTACCCTTAAGAATGGGTAAATTTTTAAGCTCAAATAGTGCTACAATCAACCCACCAATATTATAGTGATTTTGGGGAACAATAGAGAAATTAACACTGAATCCAATGAACTTATCAAGAATTAGGAGATGAAATGAGTAATTTAAGATTACAAACATTCCAAAATCTCTTATAAATATTTCTCCCAAGTTCCCATATGTTATAGGATTTTTTACTATAGAACTTGCATTAAAAGTGGAAGAATATCAGACTAAGTAGGAAATTTATTGGTTCCCAGGTCCCAAATGCCTCTTAAGCATACACTAAGCCGCTTAAGCAGTCATTATTTTTTCAGCCAAGTATTTTTTTCACTATACCTATGCTATCTACACATGTCGCGTAAGTGACCCAGATGATGTTGAAGTGACACTATCTTACGTGATAGGTGTCACACTTATGCAACCCTCGACTGGCACCCTAGCCATTATCGCATTCGTGAGCTCTACTTAAGTGACCAAAATATTGCTTAAGTGGATGCACCAGTTGGGTGGTGCATCAGCTAGGGACATGAAAAATTCTGAGTCTCCATTGGCTCCTCTGTATTCAATAATAAGATTCTCACCATGAAGACAAATCTAAATGTAAAAAAAGTAAAGATAGAGGGATAGGATATCAAAGATAGATAGTTAAAAATATGATAACAAAAGGGCATTCAAAGGGTGTATCAAACCTAAAAACCTCCCTTATACATTATCAAATAGCACCTAACTCTTACGTGACCATAAAGGGGATTGAATCTCCCTTACAACCACTGTTTCTAATCAAAGATCAACATTCTCTTTTCCAAGCTATCAAAACACTCCCAATGGAGGTTCAGGAATTCATCATCATCAATCAACAAAAACTAAGTAAGCCTAGCTATTAAGTATTTATACTTTTGGCTAAATATTACATAATTAGGGCCCAAAATTTACCCAAATGCATGAAAGGCTCGCCCACTAAGGGATATTTTGACCTACACTTGAAATGCTAGAGCGGATCAAAAGTGGATCCACAGGGCCTTGGGCGCATGACCTTTCCAAGGGGCTTTCAAGCCCCATTTTGCAATCCTTCAACCTCATCAAAGTCGTTTGACCCTCCCTAATGGTAATGTTCATCCATGTGGCATATTTTAATAACACTGAGGAGTAATCAATCACTTTGAGGATCATAAATATATCATCCAAAGGTCAAGAGGCAATTTGTCTTGTATTATCCTACTCTTCTTGAAAAGGATTTGACCTTAAATCTAAACCTAGCAAAACCAAAGGAAGGAAAAATGAATTCAACATACTAATGACAAGAGGGTTAGGGTTAGCATAAATAATCATATCATCATGCCAAGGTTGCACTCACTTAAGATATAACCAAGGATCCTTCATGGTAAATATTTGAAACTTATTGAAAAATGCACAAAGGAGCTGGCTATAGAAATCACCAAGAGGTAAGGAAACCAAATAGGTTATAATGTTATCACTAAATGCAAATGGTAAGGCTATTTTCACCTTAGAATCTATAAGACACATGCTTCATTACCTCTTTAAGAGACCACATCAAAAGTGGTTACTCAATTCGTTTTAAAGCACACAAGATCCATATAGAATCATCATTAAAACAACTAGACCAACCAACAAGTTCCCTACCTCTACATAAAGCAAATCCAAGACTAGCATGGATATCATCATAAGCAAAGAGGTAGTATAGAAAAGAATCAAGTGTAAAAGCATCTTCCAAGGTACTATTATCTAAAAGGACATTTGGCTTAAAATATATTGCACATAATGCATACAAGGATGGAATAAAAATACTTAAGCATATATAAATATTTCCTTTCAAACAACTTCTCTTAAGAAAGGGGTCACTAATTGTAAAAAATTCACAAAGAAAGGGATCTCTATCATGGAATCCATCCAAAGTTTTTTCAAGAGGAGACTCTCTCCTTGACCTATAAGTAGAGAAATCTTGGTCAAGACTGGAAATACACAATGTTGAATTCTCCTAGATCTTTTCTGTACTTTTCTTCTATAATGAATGCTTATCTTTGTTGGAAATGCCTCCCACACACAACTTGGGTCTATCAAGTGGGTTGTAAATCCCCAAGAAAGGCTTTCCGTTATTTGGATTCGAACATCATCATCTAAACTCTTTCTATCAACTAGACCAAGCATCAAGTTGGGTGTGTGGAAACCACCATAGTCAAATTTGTCACCGAGGTAAAATGGATAGAATTTCTATATACATGGGTCTAGACAACACTTCTTTCCCTTAAACACAACACCCAAATAAAAAGATATACTCTCCACTCTAGTATAAGCATAATCAAAAGAAAATAGAGAGTAGAGAAATGTATCATTTAAGTTAACTTCAACTAATGTATCCTCATGTACATACTACTATTAGATTTTAGATCATCACCATGAGTATTCTCAACAATAGGAGCACACAAAGTAGAAGAAAAAATGGTTTCCAAATAATTGATACTTTCTCTTTCAAGGGAAGAATCCTCAAGTAGATACATACCTCCACTAACAACAAAGGAATCTTAACTCAAGCCATCACAAGAATAAAGAAATTTATCCTCATAAATATCAAACAAGGGTGGGGTATAGTACAAAGGATCACACACAAGTATTTTCATAGTACCAATAACTAATTGGGTTTCTTAAATATTCAAGGAAATCAAAGTTGTCATCACCCAATTGATTATTACTTTTCAAAACCTCACACATTCTTTTTCCTTAAGAGTACTCTTATCTTCAAAGACAAAATTTCCATCTTTGGGAGGAATGTAGTCATACCATAGTGGGTTGTCATATAGGATATAGACCTCAAGCGGAGCTATGCCATCAATATTATTCACACTATTAGGTTCATTAGGAGTGACCATACCATCTTCAAACATGATACTGTACTTAAATAGAGAAGGATCAATCAATGAATGAGGATTAGAACTTATATGTTCACTCTTAATAACACAATTATCAAGTTCTCAAGAAGTTTCAAACACATAATCATCCCTATGAGCAAGACAAACAATAGGATATTCACTAAAAGACATGCTCAAAGGGTCACTCCTATTAACATAACTAATATTTTTAACATCATCACTCATTTGAGGCTTATTAATAACATCACAATCATCCTCAAGTCGTATACTAGTTTTGCACATAAGTTAATCAACACAAATTTTACAAGACAATGTACCATCATTCATCACATTGGCTTCAATACTATGTAGACTCAAATTGATCTTTGAAGAGTTAATGAGGTCATTAATAGGATCAACTAGTTATTCCACACTCTCAACGGGTACATAATCAACAAGAGGCAAAGCATAATGAGCCTCACATATACATAATCTACAACTCACACTTAATGTACTACTATCCACACAATAATCATTCACATGTACAAAAGTGTAAGAGTTACATATTTTACCTTAAAGTTATTGAGAATATTCTAGTTTTCCTTGGTGTGAAGGTCCTTTAAAAACCTTGGAAGTATCCAAGATCATCCTTAATGAAGCTTTAAAGGGAATATTTTCTTTTGGTTCTTGATCTCCTCCGCTTGCCATGTTGGTACCTACGCACATGTTCTTGTTAAAAGAAGGACAAATATTGCTAGTTCAGTTTGGTGGCAGTCCCCTTACTTCACTCCTCACAATCTCTCCTTTTTCCTCTCTTAAGTTTCCACCTTAAACTCCGTTACTCCTCTCAATCTTTTGTCTCTAAATATTTTTAGGCTTGGAGTAAGTGGTCACATCTCTTGGCAATTTGGGTACAATGGATGGAAAGAGATGATTTCCCTATTAGTCCATTGCAATCTTAGTCTAGTTTTGTATATTTCGAACCTTATCTTGTGTAAACTAATTGGCACCCAAGAATAAATGTCCATGTTCTAAGGGGAAGATATCACACCATATCTCTTCATAGTACCCACATCGGGTAAAGAAAACCTTTACTCTCTCAGAAAACCTATACCCATCTAAGAAGTATGTAATAATTAGAGGCTCTCGACATATCCCTAGATGAACAACCATGGGTGGAATGATGTAGTTTCTATAGCACCAATCATCTAGAATTAGGAAGCATCTTAAAACCCTACAAATTCTTACCTTTTTGGAGAGAACATTTCTTCTTGGATCAATTATATTAATCTTGGTATACACCATTGGTACATGGGTACCCCTTATGAGTTATTTCAAGGCATTCCAAATTTGGCTGGACTTCCTTATGGATTCCCACCACAACAGTGTTAGACCTTGAATATGTTTAAGGGCAGACATAGCTCTTTTAACTTTGCTCATATCATAATCCATGTATATCTTTCACACTCTCATTCCCAATCTAGATATTCTTTGATACCCAATTCTTTTATTAAGATGGGGAGAGTAGGAAGATCTTGATCCTACTATACACTCTATATCGACCTTTGGTCCTATTTTCACATATTTGGGCACTAGAATAAGAAGCTTGATATGTAACATCCCTTTACTTTGGAGATTCACATTCTTTTATTTCCATGGAGAAACCTCTACTTTAGTTAGTATAACTATTCACACCACCTCGACTTTGATAAGAAGTACTACAAGGTGAGGGGTATGAATCTTCATACTCCACATGTGCATTCTCACCATAACTCTCTTAAGGTTTGTAGATAAATAGGTTATACCAGACATTACCTTTACGCTCAAAGTGGGAATTGTAATACTTCTCACATTCTCCATCTTCTTTACAAGAACCATCACAAGAATCTTCATCATATTCATGCTCACTATAAGAACTAGGGTCATCATTCATATCATATTCTCCTTTGTAGTTGTATCCCACATTTTCATCCATATCTTGATTGTGGATATATTCATAGGCATCATAATCTCTATCTTCTTCGTAGCCATAAATATCTTCACCACAATCATAGTTTTCTATGTCGTAGTCACAATTGTTTGAGTCTATTGAATTCATGCTTCCTTATATCACCTTTTACCTACAAAATGAACAAACAAGATTAGTAGTAAAGTTCCTCACTAACACTCGTAATGATCTCACCTTTGTGATCCTCACAATTAGAACGACAAATATTGAAAGTTGCTCATATTCAGTGGATAATAAGGTGTCAATCTATACTTTGTGCTAGAATTGGATTCTCGTTTGAAATTGAAAATAAAACTCAAAAACAAACTATCGTACTTGAATTAAGAAGTTTTAATAAAAACAAAGAGAAAAGCACACAAGAATGTACAAGAAAAGAATTGAACTCAAGAACTAATTAATGAAGTAATAGATTAATTATTAGTGTTAATTAGTGTTTAGGAATCAAAAAATAAAGTTAAGAATCAATAAATAAAGTTAGATTGATTGAACCTAGCAAAATGTGAGTTGGAAGGCTTCATATGCACTTGGAACAAGCTGTAGCGGATCAGGAGAAGACCCAGTGCACCTTTAGAGAAGGTGGGGTGCAGGAGCTCCTGTTTTGGTCTGCCTTGGACCTAATTTAGTAGGTATAGCACAACTCCATAGTACCTTATGCTTAGGTCAGTTGAACCACCCTCTTGAATGGGAGAAAATACCCTTTGTGGTCCCTCTTTTGTCTTCTTCTCTTGGAATATTCCCTGGTACTTTAGACAGGGTTTGTACCGACATATTTTTACACCTTTTACTTATCTTTCTTGGATTAAACAATAAATTTTTGATGAACATTCAACATAAAGATTTCAATCTTCTCAAGAACACCAAGAACAATTTTGAAAATCCAAAATGCACAACTTCTTTAGTTTGTCTTGGAATTTCATGAAAATTTAACTGTAGGATCCCATCAACATAAAGAAAACATTGAAAGAACCTTTAGAGCTCAAACATCAACAAAATTTCCATATTTTAAAACCCACTTATATTTTCTTCATCCTTCAAAATCATAAAAATGGTGATTTTTTCAAACCTTTCCAAATGGCACCATTGTTTAACCCTAAGCTTCCCTCAATGTTGGGAAAAAGTTTCCAACTTCTTCAACCTAAAACTTTAAGACAACAAGGGTGGTGTCTTCTCAAATTCACACAATTAAGCCACAAATCTCAAGGTTCCAACCCTAACAACATTAGAGGGAACAAATCTTGTGTAGAAACAAAAAAAGGACTCAAAAAGACAAATTTTCTAGGGTTTTTTCTTAGAAATATTTTTTTTGAGATCACAAACTCAAGATTGAATTTGTGAGAATGAAATCAAGCTCATCTCTATACCAAATGATACGATTCTCTCCTTGAATACTCAAATCTAAATGTGGAAAAGTAAAGATAGAGGGATAGGATATTCAAGATAGAAATATAGACATAAATATGATAATAAAAAGGCAATAAATGGGTGTATCAAATCCAAAAACCTCCCTTAAAGATCACAAAATATCACCTAACTCTTACATGACCATAAAGGGGATCGAATCTTCCTTATAATCGACGTTTCTAATAGGTCGACAAAGTTTTACTAACTAAGCCTTGTTACCAAGTATTTATAGTTTTGCTAAATATTACATAATTAGGTCCCAAAAGTGGACAAATGTAAGAAAAGGCCCACTAGGGGCTGTTTTGACCCGCTCTTAAAATGGTAGAGTGGATCAAAAGTAGATCCAAAGTGCCTCGTTTGCATGACCCTTCAAAGGGGCTTTCAAGCCCCGTTTTGCACTCCTTAGACCTTGTCAAAGTCCTTTGACCCTCCTTAATGACAATATGCATCCATGTTGTATCTTTTAATAGCACTAGGGAGTCATTAAGTACCTCGAGCATCATACGTATCTTATCCAAAGGTTTAGAGGCAATTTGTATTGTGTTATCTATTCAAAATCCCGTTTAGGCAAACAAATTATTCTACCCTATCAAATTTGAATTTAAAACTCAATGTCAAAGTTGAAATTTTCACCCGAGGTTATTTCTATAAAAATGGGTCCCACATCCATGTTCCATTTTTCTAAAGTTTTGGCCAATGACTTAGAATGAGTTTAGAAGCCTTGGAACCCAAATCAAAGGTTCATCTAGCCTAAAATCGATGTACTAGTGCTATTAAAATTGTTATATATGGCATATGAGGTTGTTTGATTAAATTTTTTGACCGATATCCAATCATAACGAATGAAGACTTTAAAATAGGGAATTTGCTCTAAAAATCAAACAAACTGCCTGGTAACCAAACTTTTAGCTCCAGCAAGTCATAAATGACTTAGAACAGCTATAGAAAAGCTCTAAATAAGTGGAAATGCAGAAAATAACATGGAGGGTCATTGCATATAGAAATATGGGTACTATTTTACTCCTCTTATTGCCTAGATGATTATTTTGATAATGTGGTAACATTTTTATAATTATGGACCAAAGGAGAGCGATTTATGAAGGGTTCAAGAATGTTGTTCAGTATTATGTAGGATTCAGTCTAATTCTCTCATAAAGATTATGTAGTGTATGATTGCATGCTAGGTAGGGATTATAGGATGGAATTATGACTAGTATATCCCGACTGAACCTATTTAGGAAATTTGATATAGAAATATGAGTCGAACCTTTGACTAGAATAATTTTTATGGCCTAGGATCCTAACATCCTTCATTATAGAGACGATTACCCCGTATATTGATGTTAATGAGCCTGTAGTATAAGAGTTAACATTTTATGTAGTATTTTGGGTGGTATTTCCCTGATTAGATCATTCTAGAGACTTATTTCCTTGATTACCATATTTTTCCTAAGTAAAGAGGCTTTATTGATATTTATTAATTCTTTTGGGGCTTGAGATTGTGGTTACAGTACTAGTTGGATACTAGGTTAGTACATGATCCTTAAAAAAGATGCAATTATAGTTATGGATGTGTTTACATATATGATCGTATTGTTGGATACTGGTGATGACATGTATACTTTTAGGCTTATTCATTCTCACTTAGTGGTACAATTCCAACCAAACCCTTAAATTTACTACTATTTTTAAAAATGGGTCTATTCCCACTTTTAACTTTAAAAATGGATTTCTTCTATAATAGGAATCATACCACCTTATTAATGAAATATGAACTTTGAAACTATATGTGAAATTTGGAAACTAGATAAAGATTGATTCTTGTCCATTACTTCTCCACGCTTTGCTACTACTATTTACTTTGGCTGAGAGAGACTCTGACTCTTTCTACGTTGTAATGCAAATTTAGTCGTGACATTGATCTATGGTAGTGAATTTATAGATTTACACTCTTTTAGTCATAGTTTATGTCCGTGCACTCATTTTTTATATATATATATATATATATACATACATATATATATATATATATGATAGTTATTGGAAGTTTTGGTTTGAGACAAGACAATATATACTGATATTTCAAGTCCTTTTTGAGCCCCTTTGTATGAGAGCCAAAATTTTAGAGATAGGTTGATGCTTAAGGTCTGCCTTAGTGAGATATTGAGCTGGATGAGGTGTATATACAAGGTATATTTGGCAGTGGGATTAGACATGGTTTACTGTTGGTTTGGGTGATATTCATTCATATGCATTGCCTATTACCAGTATAATTGTTTGGTGCTTATATGTATTAGACTTATGGGGTGAAAGGTATAAGCTATCATTGATGTTAACTGAATGCTTGATAGAACCTTTCGAGCTAATGAAGGGCCTATGGTTAGTTCGTGGTAGGATAATTAAGGACTGGTACCTAATATTATTGGTAAATTTTTTATCTAATTTATCTATTATGATAAATTACGTTATTGATAGTTCAACTCATCCGTTGTTATTCCTCGGTTAGAGGCTATGATTATTATAGTATTAGCTATCATACTTGGTTAGGATTCCTTGAGATATAGGTTGGCTCTCTTAGGTTATTACCTTTGAGTTAGTCCTTTATATTATATATACATATATCCTTATCCTTCCTTTTATATTTATATTGTATAGGTATCTTTGGCCTTGTATTACTAATGTATACCTTCCTTTCACTCGTTATTTGTATATTGGCTAGTAATATATGTTATGTTATGTTATGTTATGTTAGTCCCTGCTTACTATAAGAATAGAATAAGTTTATCCTTGTTGCTATTATTATGTTTGGTTTTCTTAGATATTTACCTGTAGTTACATTCTTTCTCTATATGTTATTTATTCTTGCATTATCTTTGTAGCTTATTTGACCGATGCTTACTAAGAACCACATGTTTGGTGATCATACTACACTTCTGCAGCTCAAAGTATGATTTTTTTGCATTGATGTGTGCATCATACAGAAGACCTACAAATCAAAGATTTTTGGTGAGCTCCTAATGTTCAAAGTATTCCTACTCTCCCTCATATTGATAAGATTTATCTCTATTATTTATTTTAGAGATAGTTTGTACATGTATTTATTCTATATTTCACTTTGTACTCAAATTGTATTAGAATCTCTCATATTATTTTCACCAGGTCTTTAGGGTTGTATTCTGTATTATCCTTCTATTTAAACTCTTTTATTCTATTTACTCCTTTTGTTTGTATAGACCGTTACTAGCTGTTCTAGACTACAAATTGGATTTTCTATTGGTGTGTTATAAGATGTGCCATTATGACCTGAGAAATTATTTTGTACAAATTGGTATCAGAGCCAGATTTACCAATGTGTTGGTAAAAGAGCTAATTGTCTAGTAATGTGTTTCTGATCGATGTGGAGAAGCCTTTTTCATATTTTTGGGAGGATAGAGGGCATTCTTAGGAAATTCTAATCTTGACCCCTATTATGTGTCCATATTCTTAGAACCTTATAGTACTTTCTTTGTCTCTATTTTTTCCCAGAAGGATGGCACATTGTTATCGATGGATGCAGGCAAAACTTTCTCACTTTTTTTGGATTTTCCGCTCAATATCAAACTAGGGTGTTAGAGTTTAATGTCAAATACCTTTAGCATCAACTAAAGAGTTTGGGACCATTCCAAAATCTAATAAAGTTATTTACCACCTTAGTCCTTCAAAATCTAGTGTTAGCAATTCTGAGTATTTTATTAATATGGGTGTACAAAGCTGTCCAATACGTTCTCGACTATTCACACGAAGTCAAGCTCGGGAGTTACAAAAACTACAAGCCATGTTCATGCAAATGGCTGCGTGTGAGTTGGTACTTGATTCGCCAAAGATCTTCAACGTTTTTAAGTGTGAAAATGAGCCTTGAAGTGTAATAAATTACACTCTAAGGGCACCCCATGACCGAAGGGTAGGAAGGTCATTTGTCCTTCATTTTGTGTGTAGTATAAATAGATGCTATTAGGGTTATTTTCAGCACTTAGTTCATTCTTCATATTTCACAACAACAAGTCTTGCAACATTGAATATTTCTCTCTCTCTTGTTCTTGAGAGTAGAATCTAAAATCTGTCCAACAAGTGTAGTTACACTTGTGTTGTTTCTTGGCTAGAAACTTGAGATCTTGAGGTCCATGAGTTCCTCTTGGTCTAAGTAAGAACTTGGTGCTGAAATATTTTGGTCTTAGGGTCCTTTCTTCAAGTTAGGGTTCATAGATTCCAAGATATCTTTGTGTCAAGTTACTATCTTTCATTTTGGTACTCTTGAAGCTTTGCAGTAACTTAGTGAAGCCGTGTGGGGCTGATTGATACGGATAGGGCAGCCTCCACAGGTACACGGCCTTTCACACGAAGCCAAGCTCGGGAATTACAAGCACTCCAAGCTTTGTTCATGCAAATGGCCGTGTGTGAGTTGGTGATCGAACCAACCAAGGACCTAAACGTTTTTATGTGCGAAGGGGGGGGGGGTCCTAATGTGTAATTAACTAATCTCCAAAGTTGGCACAAGAAGCAAGGGCGTTAGGGTCATTTTACCTTTTGTCATTGTAGTATAAATAGAACATGTAGGGAGAGTTAGACTTAGTTTTTGAAATCTGAAAGTTGTAACCTAAAAACACTAAACTTTTCCTCTCTCTTCTTCTCCAAGAAGCCGTCCCTAGGATCTCACAAGTAGATGGATACTTGTGTTGTCTCTTTGGCTAGAAACAAGGGTTTTGAGGTTGTTGAGTGCCTCTTGGTCCTCGTAAGAACTTGGTGTTTATATTCATTAGACTTAGGGTCCTCTCTTGATGTTAGGGTTCTTAGTTTCTTGAATGTTATATGTCAAGTTATCTATCTTTCTTTATCTTGTTGTTGTTGTGTTGATTTTGTTATCTTGAAAGTCTAGTGAAGCCGTGTGGGGCTCTTTTCGATTCACTAGCATTTGTTCTCTATCTTGTTGTTCTTGTGTTGTAAGTGGAAAACCGGAACTAGTTCTTGTGTTGTAAGCTGAAAAATCCGAAACTTAAAAACTTGTTGTCTTGTGTTGATTGGACTGAAATCCGAAGCTCTTGGTGTTGTTGGTTGGATCTTGTATCATTTGGTATCAAAGCAAGACCGGTTGTGTTCCAACATAACCCATCTTGGGCTAGTTCACGGATTAAACAAACTACAAAAAAAAATTCTGAAATCTGCCCACTAAAAGTCGAAACCGAGAGTGATGTTGTATGCTTAGATCTAGGTGTTATTTTGCTTGTTTAGTGAGTTTCTAGTGTTGGTTTCTTTCTCACCAACACTAAGGTGTCTAGATCCGAAAGTTGAACTTGAAAACTTGAATATTGTGTAGTGACTTGAAGTGGTCGAAAGTTGTATGTTGTTGATAACCAAAAGAAAATCGGTGGTTGTGTGTTTATGTGATAAAGAAGTTGATGAAGTTTGTTGAAGTGTTCATCTTTTGAACTTGTTCATATTGTTCATCTTGTTGTGTGCCCAAGTGGTATAGCTATAAAGTTGTTGTGAAAGACTTGCACCCATCACTTTGTAGTCTTGTCCATCACTTCCCCTAATTCAAGGAGCCTTGTTTTGTGGGATTTTGTCAACCAAACCCCATTTCTTGAGTTTGAAAAAGAGTGAAAGTCTACAAGATTTTAGTTTTCCCACCAAAACACTCTTCAAACTATAACAAGTTGTGTGAATATTAATACAAAAAAAAAAAAAAAAAGAGAAGAAAAATGTGGGGAACCATTGCTTGCTGCCACGTCACTAAAGCTCAACTTAGGATATATTCTTTGTTGCTAATTGTTGATTCTTGGTTTCCCTTACTTGGTCTTAGAACTAATTAACAAACTAGTACTTTCCTACTAGGTTGTTAACTAGTTCCTTGAGCCGTTTGTTCGTGTCAACGATTATTTGTGTGCTTTTATTCGTTTGAACGAGTTGCTGATTTTTACTCTAGTCCGGCAAGAATTCTTTGAGTCTTCAAACAAGAATCCATTCCGGATAAGAGTTTACTCATACCTTGAAAATCTCACGGTTACTAGCCAATTATACAACACTTGGGGAACACGAACTTCTGGTGAACTAAAGCGGCTAATACCTTGACGATGGAAGGAACAACATCTCATAATGCGGATACTAATGCCCTTGACTCAATGAGGGCCACTCTTGAGGCCGTTACTCGGACACTTGAAAGGATGAATTCGGAATTTGGGGCCGTGAGAGGGGACTTGGCAGCAATAAGGGGGGAAGTATCGACTATTAGCGGGAGATTAGATCAAGTGGAGACTCAAAGGAACTCTCGTCCATCTACTCCTCTACATGTATCTACCAATGGTCATGATAGGACCTCCTCCGCAACCATCACCCCCGAAATGATCCACCAAATGCTAAATGCACCCCAAGCTCCACTAAATACCGCAAACCAATCTACCAATTTTCCTCCAAACCGAGACTCCACTAGACCACTACATTCCCAAGCCCCTCCAATTCCACAAGAAGGATTTGGACGTCAAGTACCTCCACTAAATCCGAACCCTCCATTCCAAGCTCCATTAAACCAAAGACCGCAAATTCCAAACCCTCCGAATCAAAACGGCCAAGGCCGGCCAGCCCACTTTGAGGGATACGGTAGAGAGGAGTATGAAGGAGGTGGAGCCTTTGATGATGCTTATATGAGGGAGGAGGAGTTAAGAGGGTGTCGGGGAGAACCTAGGGGATACTGGGGGTATGGAGATAGGGGAAACCGACACCAAGAGAGAGACGTAGGCATCAACACCATCAAGTTGAGCCTACCTATCTTTAAGGGTGAAAGTGACCCCGAGACCTACTTGACTTGGGAATCGGCTTGTGACAAAGTTTTCCAAGTTAATGACATCTCGGAAGAAAAAAAGAGTTGCTACGCAATAGCTCACCTCGAGGGCTATGCTAACACTTGGTGGGAGTATGTTAAACGGTTTGGTAATGTAGTAGTTGATGGGCAGCCACCACCTTGGTATCGGTTGAGGTACTTGATGAGACAACGATACCTTCCCGAGAGGTATCGTCATGAATTGCTTGCTAGATTATATGGCTTGCGGCAAGGAGGCAAGAGTGTGATGGCCTATTTTGACGAGTTCCAACAACTCATGTTGAAACTTGATCACCGTGGGGAGCAAATCAGCCACGACATCATCCGGTTCAAGTGTGGATTGAACAAAGAGATCTCCACTCACTTGACCCTTCATCGGTTCGAAACTATTGATGGTATATTCCAAGCGGCCCTAGAGATTGAAAGGGAACTTAAGGAGAGATCAACCTTCAAGGCGAGGGTACAAACCCCCTCGGGTTGGCCCAAAAGAAAGGACCAACCCGGTCCTACGAAGCTGACCGAATCCAAAACAGTCCCTAAGTTTCCTCCGAAACCGGAGGCTCACAAGTACCCCAACCCAAAGGGGTTCCAATGTTTCAAGTGCCAAGGTTGGGGGCATAAGGCCAATGAATGTCCGAACCGGCGTAATGTGATCCTACGAGAAGGGAAAGTGTACTACCTTGGTGAGGAGGTGGTTTTCGAAGGGGGGGAGGTTGAGGCCGAGCCTCAAGATGGAGAGGAAGCCGAAAATGAACCGAATGAGGATGGATTAGATGATAGTGAAGATGTCTATCCCCAAGAAGGGGAGTGTGTGGTTCCCAACTTTGTGGTTAGACGTGTCATGATTAGTAAGGCGGTAGATGACCCGAGTCAAAGGGAAAATCTATTCCATACTAAGTTCCTTGTAAAGGGGAGTGTGTGCACCTTGGTAATTGATAGTGGTAGTTGTACAAATGTTGCAAGCCATGCTATGGTAAATTTCTTGAAGCTACCAACTACACCACACACTAGTCCTTACAAGCTACAATGGTTGAACGATTGTGGTGAATTGAAGGTCACACAGCAATGTGTGATTCGGTTTAAGGTGGGCAACTACCACGATGAAGTGCTTTGTGACGTGATTCCAATGCAAGCATGTCACTTGTTATTAGGTAGACCATGGCAATATGATAGGTCTACTAAACATGATGGGAGGTCCAACCGGTATACGCTTGAGAGGGATGGCCGAAAGGTCACACTTCACCCTCTTTCACCCTCACAAGTAAATGAGTAGCATCAGAAGATGAGGGAGTTAAAGGGAAGGGGGAAGGAAGCCGAAAAGGGAGAAAAGGGGGGGTGCCGTAGGTGAGGAAGTAGGGACATCCGAGGTTGTCCCAACGCCAAGGGAGGTGGAAAATGTAGTGATGTTGGCTAGGAGGAAAGAACTCTTCATGGACCATGATGAAAACAAGCCGATGCTACTATTGGCCCATTGTTTTAATACTAACCCCACTAATTCTTCCATTTCTCCTTTGATTTCTTGTGTGTTGCAGGAGTATGACGATGTATTTCCTCAAGAACTTCCGCAAGGATTGCCCCCACTTCGGGGAATTGAGCACCAAATTGATTTGGTGCCGGGATCACAACTTCCAAACAAACCGGCCTATAGGAGCAATCCTATGGACACTAAGGAGCTTGAAAGACAAGTTGAGGAACTTCTCAACAAGGGATACATTAAGGAAAGCATGAGTCCGTGTGCTGTTCCGGTACTTTTGGTACCAAAGAAGGATGGAACTTGGCGCATGTGCGTCGATTGCCGAGCCATCAACAAAATCACTATAAGGTATCGTCATCCGATCCCTAGGCTAGATGATATGTTAGATGAGCTCCACGGATCTTGTTTATTTTCTAAGGTGGACCTTAGGAGCGGCTATCACCAAATTCGCATGCAACCCGGTGATGAATGGAAGACCGCATTAAAGACCAAATTCGGTCTATATGAGTGGCTGGTCATGCCCTTCGGCCTTACCAATGCTCCTAGCACATTTATGAGGCTAATGAATCATGTAATGAAGCCTTATATTGGAAAGTTTGTGGTGGTTTACTTTGATGATGTGTTGGTGTATAGTAAGTCTATTGATGATCATGTAATGCATTTGAGATGTGTGTTTGATGTGCTCCGAAAGGAAAAGTTGTATGCCAACATGGAGAAGTGTTCTTTTGGTGTTGATAAAGTTATATTCTTGGGTTTTGTCGTGAGCTCAAGGGGTGTGGAAGTGGACGATTCCAAGATAGACTCTATACGAAGTTGGCCGACCCCTAAAACTATTGGAGAAATCCGAAGTTTCCACGGGTTAGCAAGCTTTTATAGGAGGTTTGTCAAAGGATTTAGTTCCATAGCAGCCCCCTTGACCGAGGTAATTAGAAAGGACGGACCCTTTAAATGGGGTGATGAGCAAGCTAGGGCTTTTGAGGCCTTGAAAGCTACGCTTATCTCGGTGCCTTTATTGCAATTACCCGACTTTGATAAGATGTTTGAAATAGAGTGGGATGCTAGTAAGGTTGGCATCGGGGCTGTTTTGATGCAAGAAGGTAAGCCCGTTGCTTATTTCAGTGAAAAGCTCAAAGGGGCAACTCTTAATTACTCGACTTATGATTTGGAGTTGTACGCCCTTGTTAGAGCCTTGGGAAATTGGCAACATTATTTATGGCCTAAGGAGTTTGTGATACGAACGGATCATGAGTCGTTGAAACACCTTAAGAGCCAAGACAAGCTGAATAGGCGTCATGCTAAGTGGATTGAGTCCATCGAGACTTTCCCCTATGTAATTCATTACAAAAGGGGGAAGGAAAATGTTGTTGCCGATGCCTTGTCTCGGAAGCATGTGCTTGTTGCTACCTTGTCTTTGAAGTTGATGGGTTTTGAGAGCTTGCGGGTGTTGTATCCCGAGGATCCTATCTTTGCTCCTATTTTTAGGGAATGCGAAGAGTGGGGAAGGGACCGTTGGCTTAAGGAGAATAACCATTCCTCCTACTCTCGGTTCGATGGGTATTTGTTCAAAGGGAGGAGGTTGTGTGTTCCTTCTAGCTCTTGGAGGGAATTATTTGTGAGGGAGGCCCATGACGGAGGCCTCATGGGTCACTTTGGGGTAGACAAGACCCTTGGTATCCTAGAGGAGAACTTCTATTGGCCCAAAATGCACAAAGACGCCACTAAAATTTGTAGTCAATGCGTGGCCTGCCGGAGTGCGAAATCTCGTCTCCAACCTCAAGGGTTATACACCCCACTCCCTACTCCCCTTAGACCTTGGCTAGACATCTCGATGGATTTTGTTTTGGGGCTGCCAAGGACTAGAAAGGGCCGAGATAGTATTTTTGTTGTTGTTGATAGATTCTCTAAAATGGCTCATTTTATTCCATGTGCTAAAACCGAGGACGCTCCTAGTGTAGCTTAATTATTTCTTGAACATGTTGTAAAGCTTCACGGGGTACCAAGGACCATTGTGAGTGATAGGGACTCCAAGTTCCTAAGTCTCTTTTGGAAGTCCATGTGGGGTAGGCTTGGCACGAAGTTACTTTTCTCCACGTCTTGCCACCCACAAACCGATGGCCAAACGGAGGTAGTAAATAGAACCTTAGGGTCTATGCTACGCTCTATGGTTAAAGGTAAACTGACTTCATGGGAAGAACACCTACCCTTGGTGGAATTTGCATACAACCGGGTAATACATTCGAGCACGGGAATGACTCCCTTTGAATGTGTCTACGGCCTAAATCCCCTTACCCCTTTAGATCTCACTCCTTTGTCTAGTGATCTCATGACCAGCTTAGATGGAAATAAAAGAGCCGAGGCCATGAATAAAATGCATGAGACGGGGCGGATCAAGCTTGAAAAGAAGAACCAAGAGATTGCAAAAAGGGTAAACAAAGGGAGAAGGAGGCTTGTGCTTGAACCCGGAGATTGGGTGTGGGTGCATCTTCGAAAGGATCGGTTTCCAGCTCAAAGGAAGTCCAAATTGCTGCCGAGGGGTGATGGTCCTTTCCAGGTACTTGATAGAATCAATGATAACGCCTACAAGATTGACCTTCCACCGGAATATCAAGTGCACAACACTTTCAACGTTGGTGATCTCTCCCTCGTGAATGCGGTTGAAGATGACCAAATGCCAAATTTGAGGTCAAATTCCCCTCAAGATGGAGAGGATGATACGGATAGGGCAGCCTCCACAGGTACACGGCCTTTCACACGAAGCCAAGCTCGGGAACTACAAGCACTCCAAGCTTTGTTCATGCAAATGGCCGTGTGTGAGTTGGTGATCGAACCAACCAAGGACCTAAACGTTTTTATGTGCGAAGGGGGGGGGGTCCTAATGTGTAATTAACTAATCTCCAAAGTTGGCACAAGAAGCAAGGGCGTTAGGGTCATTTTACCTTTTGTGTTTGTAGTATAAATAGAACATGTAGGGAGAGTTAGACTTAGTTTTTGAAATCTGAAAGTTGTAACCTAAAAACACTAAACTTTTCCTCTCTCTTCTTCTCCAAGAAGCCGTCCCTAGGATCTCACAAGTAGAGGGATACTTGTGTTGTCTCTTTGGCTAGAAACAAGGGTTTTGAGGTTGTTGAGTGCCTCTTGGTCCTCGTAAGAACTTGGTGTTTATATTCATTAGACTTAGGGTCCTCTCTTGATGTTAGGGTTCTTAGTTTCTTGAATGTTATATGTCAAGTTATCTATCTTTCTTTATCTTGTTGTTGTTGTGTTGATTTTGTTATCTTGAAAGACTAGTGAAGCCGTGTGGGGCTCTTTTCGATTCACTAGCATTTGTTCTCTATCTTGTTGTTCTTGTGTTGTAAGTGGAAAACCGGAACTAGTTCTTATGTTGTAAGCTGAAAAATCCGAAACTTAAAAACTTGTTGTCTTGTGTTGATTGGACTGAAATCCGAAGCTCTTGGTGTTGTTGGTTGGATCTTGTATCACTGATTTTCGATTCACTATAGTTACTGCCATTTGTTGTTCTTGTTGTTAACATTGTACTCTTTGTAATCTATCATCTTGTGTTGTTGAACCATTGTTTGATGTTATTGTTATCTTCTTGTTCTCCTTGTGTAGCTACTGTTTTGGTGTTGGTATTCCTTCAAAATTTCGTGATTATTGTTGTCTTCACATATTGGAGTTGTTATCTTCAAGCTCTCGGAATTGTAGTGTGTTTGGACTGATTTTGTGGCAGATTTGATACGCTCCAAGATAGTAGTGTATCATTTGGTATCAAAGCCATCTTTGATTTTGTTCTAACAAGATCAATCTTGGGCTTGAGACTTAAAAACTACAAAAAAAAAAAAACTGAAATCTGAAAATTCCAGAAATCGTCAAATCTGCTACCTTTGTGTTCTTGGCCAGAAATTGTGATGTGTTGTTGTATGGGCCGAGATTTTCTTATTTTTTTAGCTAGATCTTGTAGTATTTTGCTTGTATAGAGTGTTTCTAGTGTTGGTTTCTTTCTCACCAACACTAAAGGTGTCAAGATCTAAAGTTTGAGCTTATAATATTGACCATAGTTGTGGTGCCTTGTGGCTGGCTGTTTGTTGTTACTTGTTCTTGACAATTGGTGGTATTGTGTTATGTTCTTGAAGAAGTTGTTGTTGTGTTCCTGAAGAAGTTGTTGTGTTCTTGAAGGTTGTTGTGGTGTTCATCTAGTGCTTCATCTTTTCTTACAACTTAAGACAATCAAAAGGGCAATATAGATTCAAAAGGTGAAGATGAAAAGATGTAAAGCTTGTTGTGAGAAACCTTGAACCCAACACTTCCTAGACTAGACTTCTATTTTTTCAGCTTTTCCTCATTCCAAAGACCTTGTTTTGTGGGACTACTTTTTCTTGTTTCAAGAACTTTGTTTTGTGGGACAAACCACTTTTTCTTGTTTCAAGAACCTTGTGTTGTGGGACAAAATACTTTTCCTTATTTCAAGACTTATGTTTTCCCTACCAAAAACCAATTGTCACCCTTTCCAAATAGTGTGAAGATTTAAAATTTCAGAATTGGTGCTTAAATTGTGTGGGACCAAGACCCTTTGCATGCTGCCATGTCACCCATTAGCTACTGTTCACGTCACCCATTGCCTACTGTTTACATCATTAATAAGCTCAAATTTAGGTTTTCTAGTTTCTAATTGTTGATTCCTAGTTTCATTACTTGGTTCTAGAACTAATTAAAATGCTAGTACACTTCTACTAGGTTGTCAATTAGTCCTTTTGAATGCCCTTGTTCGTGTCCACGTTTAGTTGGGTGCTTTTATTCGTTTGAATACGTTGTAACTTCTTAACTCCAGTCCGTCGAGAATTCTTTGAGTTTCAAACAAGAATCCATTCCAGACAAGAGCTTTACTCATATCTTAAGGATTCACAGTTACTAGCCAATCTACAACATTTGTGGAGCTCAAGTGTGAGTGAACCGAGAGAGTGTGAGTAAGGAGGGGTTTAACGCTAACTTGTTTGCTGATTGTGTAGGTAACACCTTTACATGGAAGGAAGCCCATCCCAAAGTGGGGGTGCTACTGAACAAGACACTATGAAGGCCACCCTTGAGGCCATTACCAGAAGTTTAGAGAGGTTGAACATGGAAATTGGGGCAGTGAGGGGAGAATTGACTACGATAAGTGGGAGATTGGAGCAAGTGGAGAGTCAAAGGAACTCTCATCCATCCACTCCTCATCATATTCCTTCAATTGGGCATGAAAGAACTTCATCCACAACTATCTCACCAGAAACATTGCACCAAATAATGAATCCACCTCTAGCCCCACTAAATGCCCCAAATCATACCATTACTTTCCCTCCAAACCAAGAAGCAAATAGACCACACCATTTCCAAACTCCTCCAATTCCACAAGAAGTATGTAACCGTCCATTACCTCCAATAAATCTGAACATACCCTACCAAACTCCACCAAATCAAAGACCACCACCTCCACAAATACCAATGCCTCCAAATCAGATTCCAAATCACCAAAATAGACCAGCTCACTTTGAGGAACATGGTAGAGAGGAGTATGATAGATATGGAGCCTTTGATGATGCTTACATGAGAGAAGAGGAGCTAAGAAGGGGCCGTGTTGATCCAAGGAGGTACCGAGGGTATGGAGAACGGGGAAATCGACACCAAGAAAGAGACAAAGGCATCAATACCATCAAATTGAGCTTACCTATCTTTAAGGGTGAAAGTGACCCCGAAGCCTACTTAGTTTGGGAATCAGCTTGTGACAAAGTTTTTCAAGTTAATGATATCTCAGAAGAAAAGAAAAGTTGTTATGCCATAGCTCATTTTGAGGGTTATGCCAACACTTGGTGGGAGTATGTCAAGCGTTTTGGTGATGAATTAGTTGATGGGCAGCCACCACCTTGGTTTCGGTTAAGGTACTTGATGAGGCAACGGTACCTTCCCGAGAGTTATCGCCATGAATTACTTGCTAGATTGTACAACTTGCGTCAAGGTAATAAAAGTGTAATGGCATATTATGATGAGTTTCAGCAACTCATGTTGAAGCTTGATCATCGTGGGGAACAAATCATTCATGACATCATCCGGTTCAAGTGTGGGTTGAACAAAGAGATTTCCACTCATTTGACACTTCAGAAATTTAATACCGTTGAAGGTATTTTCCAAGCGGCTCTTGAGATTGAAAGGGAGCTTAAAGAGAGGTTGTCGCTCAAGGCAAGGGGACAATCCATCTCGGGTTGGCCTAGAAGCAAGGACGTGATTCAATCCTCTTCGGGTTGGCCCAAAAACAAGGACCACCCCTCCACTACAAGGCTGCCCGAGCCCAAAACAGTCCATAAAATTCCTCTAAAACAAGAAGTTCACAAGTATCCAAACCCAAAAGGATTCCAATGTTTCAAGTGCCAAGGTTGGGGGCATAAATCCAATGAATGTCCAAATCGACGTAACGTGATACTGCGGGAAGGGAGATTGTATTACCTTGGTGAGGAGGTGGGTCTTGAAAAAGAGGAGGATGAGGCCGAGCCTCAAGATGGAGAGGAAACTGGAAATAGACCACTTGATGATGATGATGATGATGATGGTGGTAGTGAAGTTATTTACCCACAAGAAGGGGAGTGTGTTGTTCCAAACTTTGTAGTTAGACGTGCTATGATTAGTAAGGCAGTAGACAACCCTAGCCAAAGGGAAAATCTATTCCATACTAAATGCCTTGTAAAGGGGAATGTGTGCACTTTGGTGATTGATAGTGGTAGTTGTACGAATGTCGTTAGTGTCGCTATGGTAAACTTTTTGAAATTACCAACTACACTTCATACTATCCCTTACAAGTTACAATGGTTGAACGAATACGGTGCATTGAAGGTCATGAGGCAATGTGTGATACGGTTTAAGGTAGGGAACTACCAAGACGAAGTGCTTTGTGATGTGATACCAATGCAAGCATGTCATTTATTGTTAGGTAGACCTTGGCAATATGATAGGTCTACCAAACATGATGGGAGGACCAACCGATATTCACTTGAGAAGGATGGTCGAAAGGTCACTCTTTATCCTCTTTTGCCATCACAAGTGAATGAATTACATCAAAAGATGAGGGAGTTGAAGGAGAAGGGAAACAAACCCGAAAATGGTGAAAAGGAGGGGAAAACCGTGGGTGGGGCAGTAGGGACTTCCGGGACTGCCTCAACGTCAAATGGGCAAGAAAACATGGTGATGTTGGCTAGAAAGAAGGAACTTTTCTTAGATCATGATGTGGACATGCCTATGCTTCTTTTGGCTCATTGTTTTAATACTAACCCCACTAATTCTTGTATTTCTCCTTTGATTTCTTGTGTGTTGCAGGATTACGAAGATGTATTTCCTAAAGAACTTCCACAAGGATTGCCCCCACTTCGGGGAATTGAGCATCAAATTGACTTTGTGCCGGGCTCATAATTGCCAAATAAGCCGGCTTACAGAAGCAACCCTACGGACACCAAAGAATTGCAACGTCAAGTTGAGGAACTCCTCAACAAAGGGTATATCAAGGAGAGCATGAGTCCGTGCGCGATTCCGGTGCTACTGGTGCCTAAGAAAGACGGAACATGGCGTATGTGTGTGGACTGCCGAGCCATCAATAAGATTACGGTAAAATATCGTCACCCTATCCCTAGGTTAGATGATATGCTTGATGAATTGAATGGTTCGTGTTTATTTTCGAAGATTGATTAAAGGAGTGACTATCACCAAATAAGAATGCAACCCGGTGATGAATGGAAAACCGCCTTCAAGACTAAATTTGGTCTCTATGAATGGATGGTTATGCCATTCGGCCTAACAAATGCTCCAAGTACTTTCATGAGGCTAATGAATCATGTGATGAAGCCATTTATTGGAAAGTTTGTTGTTGTTTACTTTGATGATGTCTTGGTCTATAGTAAGTCAATTGATGAGCATGTGATGCATTTACAATGTGTGTTTGATGTCCTTAGAAAGGAAAGGTTGTATGCAAATCTGGAGAAGTCCTCTTTTGGTGTTAATGAAGTTGTTTTCTTGGGTTTTGTTGTTAGTTCAAGAGGGGTCGAAGTGGATGAATCCAAGATAGATGCTATCAAAAATTGGCCAACCCCGCAAACCATTAGCGAAGTAAGAAGCTTCCACGGGTTAGCTAGTTTTTATAGAAGGTTTGTCAAAGGATTCAGCACCATAGCCGCTCCTTTAACCGCGGTCATTCAAAAAGACCAACCCTTCAAGTGGGGTGAAGAGCAAGCTAAGGCTTTTGAAACCTTGAAAGCTATGCTCGTTTCCGCGCCTTTATTACAATTGCCCAACTTTGATAAGACATTTGAAGTTGAGTGCGATGCTAGTAAAGTGGGCATAGGGGCTGTTTTGATGCAACATTTAAAACCCATTGCTTATTTTAGTGAAAAGCTCAAAGGAGCAACTCTAAACTACTCCACGTACGATCTAGAGTTGTATGCCTTGATTCGAGCTTTGGCCACTTGGCAACACTATTTGTGGCCCAAGGAGTTCGTGATCCGAAAGGACCATGAATCCTTGAAGCATCTTCGGGCACAAGACAAGCTTAACAAGCGGCATGCAAAATGGATTGAGTTTCTTGAAACCTTCCCTTATGTTATTCAATACAAAAAGGGTAAGGACAACGTAGTAGCCGATGCTTTGTCTAGAAAACATGTTCTTGTGTCAACATTATCTTCAAAATTAATGGGATTTGAGAGTTTGAAAGAATTGTATCCCGAGGACCCTCACTTTGCTCCTATCTTTAGGGAATGCGAAGAAATGGGTAGGGACAAGTGGGATTCATCTAGGGGTTCAAATCCTTATGCCAAGTTTGATGGATACTTGTTTAAAGGTAGACGATTGTGCGTACCCTCCAATTCTTGGAGAGAGTTATTTGTGAGGGAAGCACACAATGGCGGTCTAATAGGTCACTTTGGGATCGAAAAGACCCTTGGAATATTGGAGGAGCAATTCTATTGGCCAAAAATGCACAAGGATGTGGCCAAGATTTGTGGCCAATGCATAGATTGCAAAGGAGCCAAGTCGCGGATCCTACCTCATGGGTTGTACACCCCGTTACCCACTCCTTTACGCCCTTGGCTTGATATATCTATGGATTTCATGTTAGGGTTGCCTAGGACTAGACGAGGTCGGGATAGTATCTTTGTTGTGGTCGATCGGTTTTCTAAGATGGCACACTTTATTCCATGCTTTAAATGTGATGATGCACCTAGTGTGGCCTCTTTGTTTGTTGATAATGTTGTCAAGTTGCATGGTGTTCCAAGGACCATTATGAGTGATAGGGACTCTAAGTTCCTAAGTCACTTTTGGAAATCTATGTGGGGTAGGCTTGGAACCAAGTTGTTATTCTCTACATCTTGCCACCCACAAACTGATGGTCAAACGGAAGTGGTAAATAGGACTTTAGGTGCTATGCTACGTTCCATGATAAAAGGAAAATTGACTTCTTGGGAGGAACACCTATCATTGATTGAGTTTTCATATAACCGTGTCATACACTCAAGTACGGGAATGACTCCCTTTGAGTGCGTATATGGCCTCAACCCCCTTACCTCTTTGGATTTAACTCCTTTGTCCAATGATGTTATGATTAGCTTAGATGGCAGCAAGCGGGCAGATTCAATGAAGAAGTTACATGAGAAGGTGCGGCTTCGACTTGAGAAGAAAAATCAAGACATTGCGAGGAGAGTCAACAAGCGAAGAAAGAAACTCATTATTGAACCGAGAGATTGGGTATGGGTTCACCTTAGAAAGGATAGGTTCCCATCTCAAAGAAAGTCCAAATTGATGCCAAGAGGCGATGGTCCATTCCAAGTACTTGAACGGATCAATGATAATGCCTACAAGATTGACCTTCCCCCGGAATACCAAGTACACAACACTTTCAACGTGTGTGACCTCTCTCTAGTGGATGCGGTTGAGGATGACCAAATGTGGAATTTGAGGTCAAATTCCTCTCAAGATGGAGAGGATAATATGGGTGTACAAAGCTGTCCAATACGTTCTCGACCATTCACACGAAGTCAAGCTCGGGAGTTACAAAAACTACAAGCCATGTTCATGCAAATGGCTGCGTGTGAGTTGGTACTTGATTCGCCAAAGATCTTCAACGTTTTTAAGTGTGAAAATGAGCCTTGAAGTGTAATAAATTACACTCTAAGGGAACCCCATGACCGAAGGGTAGGAAGGTCATTTGTCCTTCATTTTGTGTGTAGTATAAATAGATGCTATTAGGGTTATTTTCAGCACTTAGTTCATTCTTCATATTTCACAACAAGTCTTGCAACATCGAATATTTCTCTCTCTCTTGTTCTTGAGAGTAGAATCTGAAATCTGTCCAACAAGTGTAGTTACACTTGTGTTGTTTCTTGGCTAGAAACTTGAGATCTTGAGGTCCATGAGTTGCTCTTGGTCTAAGTAAGAACTTGGTGCTGAAATATTTTGGTCTTAGGGTCCTTTCTTCAAGTTAGGGTTCATAGATTCCAAGATATCTTTGTGTCAAGTTACTATCTTTCATTTTGTACTCTTGAAGCTTTGCAGTAACTTAGTGAAGCCGTGTGGGGCTGATTTTCGATTCACTATAGCTACTGCCATTTGTTGTTCTTGTTGTTAACATTGTACTCTTTGTAATCTATCATCTTGTGTTGTTGAACCATTGTTTGATGTTATTGTTATCTTCTTGTTCTCCTTGTGTAGCTACTGTTTTGGTGTTGGTATTCCTTCAAAATTTCGTGATTATTGTTGTCTTCACATATTGGAGTTGTTATCTTCAAGCTCTCGGAATTGTAGTGTGTTTGGACTGATTTTGTGGCAGATTTGATACGCTCCAAGATAGTAGTGTATCATTTATAGATACCTCCTAGCTAAAGATGATGTCCATTACATCAAGTGGTTCTCAAAATAGAGTTGGATTTTATAGTGTTCAACAAGGATCACCAATTTTAGAGTATGAGACCGTTTCTTGTGTGGGTCCAACATACTTTGGTACAATATACTTCAAGACATGAGTTGGTACAGATATTTGTCAGAGGATTAATTTTTCCATTTCACTTAGCGTTGGAGCATTTGATAATAATTGGGGTATCTTTCCGTTAGGTTGTTGATTATGCGAGGACCATAGAAAGGGCATATATTAGCATATGGAGGTAGCGATAAGAGGACATGCCATCAGTATAGTATTATTGGTATTTTGTCTAGGAGTAGTAGGGATCACCATCACATGCAACCTATCAGGTCCTTAGAGGTAGCACTTCATATCATAGATAATATCTAATTATCATAGTGGTCACAACAGGTAGAGTTCTTATCAAACACTAAAAACTATTTGGCCTAGGTTTTCGAGTCTTGGCAACCATTCTTTGTTAGCAGTGTAGTATATCAGAGATCTTGAGAGTCATGTTTTGACTATTGAGAAGTTATTCATTAGTCTTGGGAGTTCCATAGGCATAAGTTGGTTGTTCAAATAGGATCAACACATATTTCTTGCTAACCTAGATCACCTAAGTTATGTTATGATTGCGAGGAAGATGATTATTTTAGTAGAGGGTATCTAGGTGTCAGTTGGTCATCTAATTAGGAATAGTTAACTTTCTCTGCAAGTTAGATCTTCATGGTTCTATTATGACTATAAGGAGATTGATCATTACTCTAAAGAGTGTAACCAATGAGGAGTTATTAGTTAGTCAGTAGAGATAGATCATTCTCTTAAAGTTTTGGCACCTTCAGTTAAAGGTGGTGCACTTAGAACCTCAATTAGTTATTCAAATGCTTAGTACAAGTTTGGTCACACCCAGATTCTTACTCTTTCAGGCACGTTAGGACTATGAATTTAGATTTTCCATCGCGATAGCTATATCTTTGATTTTCTACCTTTAGCTCTATTTGAGTTGAGTTGGGGTTTTTATACCCATCAGTGATTTTATGCCTTGATGATGCTCTATTAGTTATTTTAGCCTCTGTGTAGATCTTTATGCATATATGAATACCCCCATAGATGGATTTTTAGTAGTATATTGAGTATATTAGTGAGGTATTTTCCCTTGGGGTACAACATTTAGGTTAAAGTCCCTTTTTTTGGCATTATAGCCTTGTTATGACCTTATATGGGTATTAGTTGTGTTTTCCATTTTGGTAAGTAATTTGCCTTATGTTGTTGTTGCTATGGTTATTGTCTTAGTTGTTATATATCTTACTTAATAGATGGCTAGCCTAGCATTATATATTTGAAATACCTTTCTCCCAACTCCCTTTCATTGGCTTAGATGGCTAACTCGGCAGGTCATTTTTTTGAAGTTAAGTTGGTTTTTTTCTTTGTTGGTTAGATAAGTTAGATCGATTATTGAGTGGATTATGACTGTGAAGGTACATTTGGACTTCCATGACTTTGTGGTAATTCTAAAATTGGCAATTCAATTCTATTACCCTTTTTTTATGTGGGAAAGTATAAGGCTTGCTTTTCTAGTTTGCTGAGATTTTTGCATTGGCTATCTTTTTATAGCCTATTTTGGAGGTTGATAAATTTGAGATTTTTCCTTCAAATTTGGATAGTTTATTGCCTAATTGAGGTCTTGACCTTGACATTGATAGTGCATTGGGTACTCAGTTATTGCTATGATGCGGTTCATGATTTACTTAAGGTAGAGTTGGTGTAAAAGGGTGAAAATAGGAAATTCTTATTATGGCATTTGTTCGACCTAATGTGACTTCATAAAGTGCTTCTCCTTGGTGATATGTGTTTATGGGTATTCATTGACATTGAGAGTTAAATAGGAAAATTAGTGTTTTTGATTTAGGTAACTCATGTCAAAGGGATTAAAGTGTTTTTAAGTTGTGGAAAGAAGTGTGAAGGGTGGAAAAGACCAAAAAGACTATAATTAAAACGTGTAGGAAAACTTGAGTATAGTTTTCATAGCTTGGGTAACGAATCGTGAGGCCTGACCATGAGTCGTGGCCTAGAGTCATTACCTGAGGATAAAAATTATGGCACCTCACTATTATGACAATAATTCATTCATCACGATTCGTTGTCTGACATCATGAATTGTAAAGAAGACTCGTGGTCAGGGGCTGGACTTCTTGGTAAATTTCTGTTGAGACAATGAGTCCGTCGTAATGACTCATTGTGTCTCATAATGCGTCGTACCCTGGACTCATTGTCAAGGGACCAAATCTCACTATTAATACAACGAGTCCTCATCATGACTCATTACATATCTTAACGAGTCATTCCTTGGACCGTTATCACTGGCAATTTTGACATTATATTAGAAGCTTAGCTAATTCCATTACTCAACTCTTGGAGGGGTATAAAGCTCAGAAACTTGGGGTGTCATATTACCCCCCCTCCGTTAGGATCATTTATCCCTGGTTGAGGAGTTAGGGCACCCTTACCACGATAATAGAAAGAAGGAAACAAATTCCAAAGACAAATTTGAAATGCAATATGATGGAAGTAAAAGTCATACATTAAGTATTTTAATCTAACATGGGAAACAAGAAGGGGTACTTGTCTTTCATATCTTCCATAACTTCCCACATAGCTTCTTCCACCTTTTGATTTCTCCAAGGAACTTTTACCAAAGCTACATCCTTAGTCCTCAACGTACGAACCTGCTTATCCAATATCTCCACCAGAACCTTCTAATAAGACGGACAATTCTTAACACCAACATTCTCAATAGGCACTATCGAGAAGGGTCACCCCCACACTTTTTAGCATTGACACATAAAAAACATGATGAATAGAGGCCTAATTTGATGGCAAATCTAAATTATATATGACATTCCTAATTCTCCTCACAAGCTCATATGGACCTAAATAATAGGGACTGAGCTTCCCCTTCTTCCCAAACCTCATGATTTCTTTCATAGAATAAACCTTCAAGAATATCCAATCACCAACCTCAAACTCCAACTCTTTCTACCTCACATCCACATAAGACCTTTGGTGACTTTGAGAAGTATTATGTCATTATCTAATCACCTTTACCTTCTCCATGGATTGGTGAAGCAAGTCATGACTAAACAACCTAGTCTCACCAACCTCAAACCAACCAATAGGAGACCTACACCTCCTTCTATAATAACATCAAAAAGAGCCATCTGAATGCTAGAGTGAAAAAGTTATTGTAGGAAAACTAAATAAAAGGAAAATGGTCAACCCAACCTCCTTCAAAATCTATCAGATATACCCCTTATCATATCCTCTAAAGTCAGAATAGTTCATTCCACTTGTCCATCCGTTTGAGGATGGAAAGCGGTGCTAAGGTTCACTTGAGTACCCAAACCTTTTTAAAAAAAATGCTAGAAGTGAGAAGAACAATGCATACCTTGGTATAAAATGATGGATACTGGATCTCCATGAAACTTAACTATATCCTAAATGAATAACTTAGCATAGTCCTCTCCTAAGAAGTTGATCTGAGGTGGATTTATGCACTTCAGTGTTGCTATTCGGGCTTATTTAGCCTTGTTTTGAGGACATCTTGTGTGATTAATGACTTAATATTTGTATAATTGAGCATATAAGTGTTAAAATACTTGTGTTTCAAACAAACTTGGAATCAATTTGGTCACTTAGATTTTAGACGAGAAAACTAGTGTTACTAGCTTGAGCTAGGTGTTGTTCTAGTTGATCTAGATGGATTCTACTGTGTTTAATGAGTTACTAATGGTGTTATATTGTAATTATGTATAATAAATTGTGTATAGTTTTTAAGTTTCAATTTAACCAATCCAAGAGACAAAAAAAATAAGACAAAGAACAAAAGGACAAAACTAGTATTCTTAGTTTAGGTTTCCAGTTCATCGTCTTGAATTGTATGTTGTTTTCAGCTTTAATACGTGGTGTTTGATGCTATAGGATTCTTGGTGAGTTGATAATGATTATATATGTATGATACTAAAACTGTAAATGAAGTGGAAACAGCACCACAAGGCTTGTAAAGGATGGAGGAACAAGATTTGACCAAAAAACACATGTTTTGGAGTTAGTGGCATGCCATGAACCTTAGGCACCGCTTTAGGGAATTTATGCGGACTTGGGGGAATAATAGGAAGTACGTTACAGTATATAACTGAAATAAGGGTGTGTAACTTACCCTAGGCACTGGGATATAGGTGTGGCACGCCACTATGTCAAAATCAGCAACTTGTGTCCTCGTATAAATAGGACCCTTAAACATTATGTTACACACCTTGGACGACCTTGAAACTTTGAGGGAGGATGGATAAAAATTCAATTAGAGTTTTTATTTTATTAATTTGATTTTTTTATGGATGTTAATATTTATTCTATCATTTAAATTATGGTTATGTCCATGAGTGGCTAAACACTCTTTTCCCGAGTTATAGGCCAAGAATGTAATTACTCTTGTTATGAATTGACTTAGTTTTGATTATTTATCATATTAAGTTTTTTTATTTATCCTTTTTACTACTATTTTAAGGATTTTCAGCCCTTAGAATACATCTATTGTAATCTTGTGAGCCCAGAAGGAGGAACAAAAGGATAGAACTTGGGCTAAAAAGAATAGGATTGTAATCTTCTAGAAAATAAAGTTATAATTTGCATTTTGGTTAGGAAAATAACTAAGTGCCCTATTTGGTTCACTTATGGGATAAAATATAAATGCATTTAACTTTGATTCCAAATCCCTTCTCAACGATATAGTTGTGGGGCTAAGCTAGATAGGTGATTAGAGGCTTAGAAGACCATAGTCATAATATCAACCCCGTGAATCAACAACCAAGATTATTAGCCTAACCAATGATGTTATATAAAGTAGTATGAGTGTTCTTAGTGTCTTAACCCTCGGCTTTCCCCGTTTATTGTCCAAGAATCTTTACTTTTCCACATTATTTACGGTTATATTTAGTTTTAACTTTCCAAACTTCTTTGGTTACTTGAGAACTTGTTAATCTTTATAGTGAACTAGATTTAGATATTTGTCAACACAAGTACCTGTGAGATCGATATTCGGCTTTTCATAAGTCCACTATATTATATGGTGAGACCACATACACTTCCGCATTCACCCGGGAGACATAGTAGTTAGTCTTCCCAGGCAAAAAGTGAGTAGTCTTAGTCATTCTATCCACAATGACCAAATAGAATCATACTGATCACGAGACTGTGGAAGACCTTTAGTAAAGTCCATATTAATCATCTACCACTTCCATATGGGCAACTCTATCTCTTGGGATATGCCGCCAGGCCTCAAATGCTCATCTTTTACTTACTGATAAACTATACAGTTAGCCACAAATTTTTCCACATCTCTCATCAAATTATTCCACTAGTAGATTTCCTTCATGTCATAATACATTTTGGCCGAACCTAGATGAAATGTATATCTTGACTCATGAGCTTTGGTCAGCCCATCTACATCTGGAACACACAACCTTCATTGATACCTCAGAATTACATCTCCCATAATCTCGATTTCCATAATCTTTTGCTGACTATATCATCCTTAATACGCATAAGTATGGGATTCAACGCTGGTTTCTTCTTAACCTTAACACCAAGAGATGATTTAACCACTTCTTGAACAATTACTCCTTCATCCTCAGAGTCCAAAAGACAAACTCCCAAGTTATCCAACCTATGAATATCTTTTACCAACCCTCTTTTATCCATATCCACATAAGATAAGCTTCCCATGGACAACCTACTAAGAGCATCAACAACAAGATTAGCTTTACCTGGGTGGTAGTGAAGGCTCATCTCGTAATCCTTAAGAAATTCAAGCCACACACCCTACTGGGGATTCAATTCCTTTTTCTTAATCACATACTATAAGATCTTATAGTATGAATAGATATCCATGTGCAACCCATATAAATAATGGTTCCATATCTTTAAAGGAAAAAACACATCCACCAACTCTAAATCGTGCTAGCTAATTCCTCTTGTGAACCTTGAGCTACCTTGAAACATAGGCCACGACCTTACCATGCTGAATAAAAGAACAACCTAGTCCCATATAGGATGCATCATAATACAAGACAAACCCATCAGTACCCTCGGGCAGGGTCAATATTAGCGCATAAGTCAACTTATTCTTCAAATTTTCAAAACAACCCTCATAAGCATCAGATTACAAAAACTTAACCTTTTTCCAAGTTAAACATCATCAAGGGGCCAATAATAGATGAAAAACTCTCCACAAACCTCCTATAATACCCATACATTCCCAAAAATCTCCTAATGTCAGTTGGATCCACAAAAAGTTGGCCTCAACTTTCTGTGGATCTTCCTTGGTCCCCTTACTAGAAACAATATGCCCAAGAAAGGTCATAACACATAGCCAAAATTTACACTTAAAAATTTTTGAATACGATTTCTGATCCTTAAGAGTCTACAACATAATTCAGAGATGATTGGCATAATCCTCCCCACTCTTAGAGTACACCAAGATGTCATCAATGAAGACTATTATGAACAAATCTAAAAACTGCCTAAACATCCAATTCAAAAGATCCATGGAAGCTGTTGAAGCATTAGTCAACCCAAATGACATGGCCAAAACTCATAATGTCTATACCAGGTCCAAATAATATTCTTAGGAATATCCACCTCCCAAATTCTCAATTGGTGATGGCTCAAATGGAGATTAATTTTTGAGAAACATATAGCACCCTAAAGCTGATTGAAAATGTCAACAATAATAGGAAGAGGGTATCTATTTTTCATTGTAAAAATGTGACGATAGACTATATATATCCAAAGAGACCCAACTTTTTTTCACTCAAAAAACACAAGATCACCCTACAGAGATACACTAGGACAGCTAAAACCCTTATTAGAAAGATCGTTTTACTACTACTTTAGCTCTTTTAGTTCATTCGGAGCCATCCTATTAGAAGGAATGGAGATGTGATGGATATCTAATAGAAGATCAATCTTGAAATCTATTTCCTTATCAGAAGAAATTCCAAGAAAATCATTGTGAAACACTTTAGGAAATTTATTAACCACAGGGACAGTTGCAAAGAAGGACCCTCAGAGTTAGAATGCTTAAACCAAATAGATGATACAAAACCCCTTGCAAATCAATTTTTGAGCTCTGAGATAGGAAATAAACTTCTCATAGGGTACTAAGGAACTTCTTCCTATTCAATTACTAGTTCATTAGGAAAATGGAAACTGCCCTTTTGGGTCCTACAATCCAAAGAAGTATAGCATGAATGGAGCCAATCGATCCCTAAGATTATATCAAAATCAACAATATAAAGTTTTATCAAATCTATTAATGTCTCTGTATGACAAATAGACACCATAAAAGCCTATAGATTTTTCTAGCAATAATAGAATCACCCATTGGAGTAGAATAGAGATAGGGTTGGAAATATTTTCAAGACCAAAAGCAAAGTGTACAACCACATAAGGGTTACATAAGATAGGGTAGAACCTGGATCAAGCAACTAGTAAACATCAGGAGAGAAGAGTTATAACATACCAGTGATAACATCTGGAGATGCCTCAGATTCTTAATGAGTAGCGAGATAATAGAGACAATTTTGGCCATGCCGATACCAGAAGTGGTGCCCTTAGGCATTGAAGTCGAAGAAGTGGAAACCAAAATTTTATTAGCTCCATTAGAAACTTTAGCTATGGGATAATTTAGTTGTAGATAACTGGTTAACCATAATTGAAACACATGTTCCTCCTCTCCTTATAATAAAACTATACAAAAAATCAACAAGGAGGATAAGGTAGGGCTGACTAAGCTCTAATTACTTAAGACTGGGCACCATATGACTTAGGACCAATACAAGCCTAAAAAGCACAATCATCTAAAGGCTTAAGATAAAGAACACTAGTTGTCGAATATGAACTTCCCCAATTCTTTTTTTTTGGTCCACTGTCTACCATCTTTTCTATAATTTTATTAACCTGTGCCCTGCCCTAAATATCTAAACTTTTTTCTTTGTCTCTCTTCCATCTCTACCTATTTTTTCTTTTTATCCTCCACCTGCTATATATAAACTACCAGCGTAGATATGTCCATACCATTATTTAACATTGCAGCCTTACATTCCAACACCAAGTCAAAGGATAAACTAGAAGCAAACTTTCTCATTCGGGACCTCATATTAGATACCAACTCCGAAGCATAATGGGATAGTTACTTAAAATTTAGGGTGCAATCCTTCACACTCATCTTACCCTACTTTAAGTTCATAAACTCTTCAACCCTAGCCTTCCCCAGATCTTTAGAAAAAAACTGATAAAGAAAGGTATCAGAAAACTCATCCTACACCACCAGCTTAACATTATTACCTCTCAACTATTCCCGCTCTTTATACCACTAATAAGCCATATCCTTTAACTGATATGCATCAAATTCTACACTTTTAGAATTAGTATCATTCATCACCCTATAAATATTCTCCATCTCATTAATAAACCCTTGAGGATCCTCCTCAACCTTAGAGCTTGTAAAGGTTGGGGGATTTAACCTCCTAAACTGGCCAACCCGAGTGAACTCAGATGAACTAACAATAAAACCAACATGATCAGGTTGATTAGACTGTGATGCAACTAGTCAAACAAGCATATAAATAAACTGATGAAACTTTGCATTAGAGATATCTCTCAGAAGCGGTGAAGTATAGGTATCACCAGCCCAGGAAACCCAAGAAGGACAACTAGGGACTGGCGAAACCCTATGTATAATAGTATAGTCAGGAGCAGGGAACTTAGAATGGGTTTACGCTCCATAAATAGGGTGATTTCCATCTATATTTTCTTTAGGTGGGATATAATTTCCAACAAAGTTTCTATAATTATCAAATCTTTGGGAAGGCATGATTTGAAATATGAGTAAGCAAGGAGTTAGAGAAGTTTCAAAATAGATAGATTCTATAGCCCAAACTAGAACACAAGAAGGGAAACATTTCTATATGTCTCATAGACTCCCCCTTATAAGTATGGCATGCTACACACCCATAATAGGGACTCTACTCAACATGACTTTGTGAACATCCAAAGACCCTGAATCATGCTTAAATACCAAGCTTATCATGACTCAAGCCAGGGCTTATTCATGATGGGTATCTCAAGACCACTGTGGGGTTGATACCACCTCTTATCTTAACCACAAGAGCATAATAAAAGTAAATAGTAAAAACTAACCAAAATATAAAATAATGATAAACAAATCTAATCAAGTTTTAAGAGTCAAAACACAATGACCAAAATATCCCAACACTTTCTACTAAATCCTCTAAATCTAGAGATATCAAACTAGGTTAGGATGTTCCCCCGTGACAAAAGATAGTTTACCCAAAATCTAAAAAACCTAATGAAATGGCAGGGCTTTTTAAAAGAGGGAGGATCACCACTTCAAAACAACTCAACCAATGTACCATACTATCTAATACTGCACAGGAGTAATAGAAAAACCCTCAAACCCTATATCATGAAATGATACATCTTTCAGGGATGTTCAGTAGGGCAAGCACTACATATAACTCAGAAAAGGTGATAAGATAATGCCATTCCAAAAAAAGTATCAAAAATCACATACACTACATCCATATATATATAGGATACTGGGATAGGGAAAAAAGTCATGAACATGAGTATTTAAACCATTAACCTAATGTGTAGCTCACTCCATCTTAAAGGCTCCCATAGGCTATATGGTTCTATCTCCCTCTGTTAGAAGGGCCTCAGTGTGTGTTCATCGCACGAACTGATGAAAAACCAAGAAAAGGCTAAATACATCAAACCTATAGCCCTCTTAAAGTATATAAAATTAATGTACCAAGCACACGGTCACATGGACCCCCAACATCGGGAAATATGGTTTCCAGTGTTGATCTTCCTGAGACCTACACCTTTACATTGAGCTACACAATTACTTTTAATCCTAAATTATAATAGTTGCACATAAACCATCCATTAACCTAGGAGTCATTTGTTAAGGTATTTACCAATATGGAATTTTCACACCATGCTTGCAAACTAATACAATTATGCCAAACCAATCCATATAACCAAACCGACTCCTAAGTTTAAATAAAATCCATAACCATAGCCACCAAGGCCATATAAATTCATATTCATTAATTTATACTTTAATTCAATGTAATGGGTTCAAAATACAAGTTAAATCATTCACTAATCTATATTTAAAATCAAGTTTACAAATTGGGTTGAGGTTAATGCTAATTTTAAGATAAAAATCCATTAATTTAGGAAAACCCATGTTCCCCATTCCAATACCATAATGACTCACCCATTCAACCCCTAAACCATTAATCAAAGCATGAATAACATATTTAAATCATGGAAAACAATTCAAGTAGATATGAATCAAAAACCCTCAACCCAATTTTAAACCTAGAAATTAAATCACATGAATATTGAACCAATTTATGACACAATTAAAAACACAAGTTTAGGGATGAGAGACCAAAAAATTGATAGAAATTCAAAGTTTAGAGATGAAATATTGAATCTCTTGTAAAACCCTAGTGTTCCCTTACCTTGAGAGTTAATGAGGAAAAATAGTGTTTTTGATTTTTATAACTCATGTTAAAGGGGTCATTAAAGTGTTTTTAAGTTATGGGAAGGAGTGTTAAGGATGGAAAAGACCAAAAAGACTTTAATTAAAATATTCCAAAAAAACTAAGTACAGTCAAAACAGCTTAGGTAATGACTTGTGAGGCCTAACCATGAGGAGTGTCCTGGAGTCATTACCTAAGGATAAAAAATCTAGACCCTTACTATTATGAAAATGAGTTACTTATCACAACTCATTATTTGACATCATAAGTTGTAACGAAGACTTGTGGTTTAGGGCTAGACTGCTGGGTAACTTTCTATTGAGACAACGATTCCTTCCTAATGACTCATTGTGTCTCACAATGGGTCATACCCTGGAATCATTGTTAAGGGACCAAAATTCATTACTGATACAACAAGTCCTTATCACGACTCATTACATCACCTAACGAGTTATTCCTTGGACCATTGTCACTTATAGTTTTGACATTATATCAAGAACTTGGCGAATTCAGTTACTCAAATATTTGAGGGTCTAAATCTCAAAAGCTTAGGGTGTCACATCATATTAGCATATGGTTTACTTTAGTTGTGGTTATTTCTGTGGTGATATTCTTGTGTCAGCCTTGGGAGAGCCATTGGATGTATGCTTAGTCTTTAAAGGTGAGATTAGTTTGGGCTATATGCTTGATTTCTATTAATCAGATTGATTTTGGGTATTTGATATTTTTGAATATTTATTGACTCTAGTTGTAATTTTTGGCTTCTTTGAATGACTTCTTAGGAGTTGTGATGGATTTTAGTATGTGGATGCTTTCTCACTAGTAGAATTACTTTAGTTAGTTGAAGCCGAGTATTTTAGCTTCAGTGTTGAAATTATTTCTATGAATTTTTTAACTTGGTTGCAACTTATTTTAAGGTTTTAATTTAGTTGGGTGTTTTCTTATAAGTTGACTAAGCCTATTCATTACCAATCAGCTTATCCTTCTTCAGTTTATATTGATTATGCTCGAGGGATAGCTATTGACACATGCTATTGGCTTTTACTACTCTTGACTTTAATTCTTAGTTTTTATCAAAATTTTGGTTTGCCGGATCTTGACCTTAATTCTTAATTTTCATCAGAATTTTGGATTACTGGGTTAGTAGGAGAAGTATGCTTAACTTAGACTTAGCAGGGTTTCATCCTCAATTGGTAGGATATTCTAGAATGGATTATTTAGTTTTAAGAGTTGGTGATTTGAATTACTAACTTTCATTTTTGAGGGCTATTCGAATCAGTTGTAGCTTTGGCTAGAGGTCACAGGCTTTGATCATCTCCATTTGTTCCTCTAGGTAGCACCTTATGGCTTATACTTATGCTCGCCAGTATGAATTTTGGTAGAATATTTTTAGTCCTTCAAGGTCAGTGTGTTGTGATTATGCAAATATAACTAGGATGATATTCTATGCAATTCAGAGTTAAAAGCAAGTTTAGAATGGAAAGAGAATATTAGATTGAAAATTTGGTGTTGGTTGTATGAATCATACCTTGGATTGTCTTTATTTTAGTTGAGTTTCCCATGGTTATGCTTGTATTCCTGTGATGTCGATATGGTTTGGTTGGGGTTTGTATAAATGAGCCATTCTAGATTTAGTTATAGGCCACTAGGTTTTTGAGCTTAAGTTTATGACTATTTGGAAAATGAAGTAAGGAAGTTGGTGAAATACTTGAGAGTGTTGGTTTGCCTTATAGGTTATATGGGGAGTTATGCTTGAAGCATGTGGGACCAATACCTTACCCTTTTAAACTTTTAGGCTCTTTCTATCCATTGACTTTTGCGGATAAAAGTCCTTTTAGTAGTGGATATTGTAATATCCCTCTTGGTTGATTTCTTAATTTCTACATGTATCTAGTGTTTTGAGCCTTCCCATATAGATATAGGTCATTTATGACTTGCTGGAACTATTAGTTTTATATCACACCATTTGTTTGGATTTTAGGCTCAATTCTGTAATCTAGAACTTTAAATGTTAAGAAACTGACCCCAAACCAAAAATTTTAGTAAATGGCCTCAAATTTAAATTTTGATAGATCCATTAGATCTAGAACATTGATTTTAGGATGAAGGGACCCGAGGTTCAGGTCCCCAGGCTTTCAGACTCATTTTGGATGATTGGGTAGAGTTTGGTTAAAATGGAACTAGGTGTGGTGTCCCACACTTAACTAAAGAAACCTCGGATGAAAATTTTGAAGGTAGTGTTTAGTTTGGAATGTATAATTTGGTCCTGTTGCATAGTTCATTTATGGACATAGGGTTCCAAGCAAATCTAGAACACCCGATCAAAGTCCGTAAGGACTTGGTGAAATTAATGATATGCAACATCTGGTGCAACCAAGATTTTTCCTTAGCATTTGTGAGACTATGGTTACATTCACTAAATTTAAGGAAGTAGGCCTCCATATTTGCAATAGGTAAGCCATCTCAGCTGTCTCATCTTTACTCTTTGTGTTCGTGGTTGACTGGCTGAGTTTGTGAAGGGACATTTGGGTTTGGCTCTACATTTGTAATGGGGGTCCCGCATTCATGAAGGACCCTTGGAAGCTCCTTTATATTTCTCCGTTGCTCAATCATAATCCTATTTTTATGGCCCTTTCCAGTATTAATAGTCCCAAGATCTCAAGAACTCTTAGGTAATCATAAATTAGAGTAAGGGGTGAGTAGTGGACGTGGAGGTGATCTGTAATACCCCATATTTTTATGCTAGAATTCTAACCGTCGTTCCTATGCATCTAAGGTCTAATCCAAGTGATTCTCACATGAATACAAGTTGCATGATCATTATCCTAGTCTATGGAGTAGTTTAGAGGTGAACAATGTTCATAGAAATACCTAGAAGAAGGTTGAGCTAAGACCAATTGATTCATCCAAAGTTCAACATTCGATTATACAAGGGTCAACTTCAAACGTGTATATCTCTTAATATAAATGGAGTTTTTCATCCCAAGACCTAACAAATTATAGATAATTGAATTATCTTTCCAACGATACTAATTTCGCAAAAATCAGATACTCGAGGGAAGAGTTATGCCCATTTTGTGAGAGGCAGTAAGGGTGTGCGATGGGCAATGCGCCTCCCAATCAAATGTGCGCGAATAGAAGTGCGAGGCATAATTAAATGTGTGCCATAAGGTATGCGACGCACACCTTAAGGTCTGCCATGGGTTGTGCGCCGCATACCTCACTTCCAAGTGCCAAAAACACCCCTATATATGTCTATAACACGGGATTAAACTCCCATAACACCAAAATAAGTTTACTTTCTCTCAAAATCACCAAGAGCATTCATTAGGGTTTTAACCTAAAAATTCAAATATCTCAAGATTCAACCATGAGTTTTTAATAATTCTTCGAGATTCGGAATCCTCATTCCGAGGGCTACAAGAAACACTCATTATTTTTACGAATAGAGTCCCAAGGTAAATATTTCATTCAAATCTTCAAGTTTAAGGTATCTGGAGTTTTTCAACAAGAACACCCTTTCGTTCTTGTGCCCAAATTGATTTTTATTTTATAAAGATACATGATTTTACATGTTTTGATATGAATTTGAAGCATGAATTTATACCCTATATGGTTTTACATGAGATTATGATACTCTCTATATTTTGGAAATTGAATTGAATGAGAATGATGACATTTTTGTACATAAAGCTGAATTTTCCAGATTTTAAAGTAAGTTATATATATATTTATGATGAAAAGCATGAATCTTGAGAAAATTTAATATGATTTTGATGTATGAGACCTTGAGTCCTAATTGGGATTGTACTTTGAGAAATTATGTGCTATAAGCACAATGAGATTTGAATCCCAAAGCTAATTTTCTTTACCAAGATGTATGATTATAAAGCTGAAATTTTAAGTTTCAACTGATTATTTTTGTTCTTATGTCATAAAGTATGAAACTTTGGAATGTTTTATGGTGATATTGATGTATGGATTTTTGGAAACCTATTTGAGATTATTATTTTGAGAAAATTATGTGCTATAAACCCCTTGAGTTTAAGTAATTTGAGATGATAGAGAAGCTTTGACCTTTTGGTCGTAAAAAGGATTGTTTTTGAAACCGAGATGAGAAAAGAAATCCACTTTTATTGATTTATTATGAAAAGGGTAGCATGATGTCTCCCGTTATGAATTGTTGAAATATTTATTAGTGGATTTTCTTTTGAAAAGATCTGAGGTAAGTTCGGGAGTAGTCTTTAGAACCGACCGAGAGGTATAGCAGGATTGGTACTTCCCTAGAACTACGTTCCCCCATAGGTTGTGAGCCTGAGGCTGATTTATATAGTGATCACTAGTGTTTGGATTGATGATTTAAGGTCCTACTCCGATGGCAAGGATAAGACAACTCTCCCCAACATGGGTTAGATGTTGGACTCCATATAGCTCACATGGTTTATGTCAGTTGTAAGAGACTCCAAATATGTGTGTGGGTATTCTCCTATCTAATATGAAAAGTCTTATCCTTTTATCTGAGATGAAAACATAGTTGTTTGAAATACTGAGTTTGAGAAAGTCATTGTTTTTGAAAGATTTAATGAACATATATTCCAAAGAGAATTGTTATGAGATTTGATTGCATTGATGATTTGGAATCGAGATGGAAGTGAATTAAGATTTATTATGATGAATCACATGTTTCACCCGATATATTTTACTCTCTTATAATTATGATAATTTTAATTCGAGCTAAGTGAGTCATTTACATCATCATGCATAATTTTATAAACTGTGATGATATTAAGATATTATTTTATATATGCATTGCACCCCCATATGCTCGGTACGTTTTCATGGTACCGACCCATATATTCGTATGCGGGCTACATTTTTCTTGGAATGTAGGTATAAGGTATAGTGTATATCTTCAGATCCAGTCAGTTTGCAGCATCCAGTCAGCAGGTGATAAGTCCCTTTGATTCAAGGGCTTGAGTTAGTTATATAGTTTGAGAAGTGTTGTATTTTCTTTATTCAGTCGTATTGAGTTAGGTTAGTCGGGAGTCATGACCCGGCTACCTACAGTCAGTACTAGTAGAGGCTTCATAGACAGTTAGTAGAAGTTGATGTATTCTATTTTATTTTTGGTTGTAAAAGCAGAGTTGTAATCTTGTAAATTTAGTTTTGTATCTATCATATTCAGAAAAGAGTTATTTTCCACAGATTTGTATAGATTTATACTTTTTGTTTAGTTTCTTATGAGTTATACCTGTAAAAGGGTTAGCTTTGGGTCACTTGTGATCCCGTGTGACATCTCGGGACCCAATTTTGGGCTGTTAAAAACTTGGTATTAGATCCCAGAGTTCAAGTGTCCTAGGGTGTCTATGAAGTGTGTCTAGTAGAGTCTTGCGGAATGGTACAGAGAAGTTTGTACTTTTCTTCGAGAGGCTACAGAGCATTTAGGAAATGTCTCTATTCTTTTAAGTCTTAAATCGTGTTATAGAAAAGTTCTCCAAGAAACTTATACAGATTCTCATCGTACTCTGGTCAGGCCATATCTACCTTATTTCCAAGGTATCAGAAACAGTTGAGCTTTATTTTCCATAAATAGTTATGGGACTGTAAGAGAGCTATAAAGTATCTTGTCAGTACTTTTGAGTTTTGAAAACTGAAGTGCTTTATTAGGGCTGTAGAAATCCTGCACTAAGCCCGAGTCAGATATGCTTTCAAATTTCTCCTCAGAAACCATAATGATAATCTATACTTCTCTATCTATGTACTGTTCTTGGGGTAACATGTTCGGTAAGTTCCAATTTCCTCCCCAGATAATGCTCTTATATTTGCTGGCAGAAGTTTCAGAAGTTTCATAAAGTGCTTGAGAGGAGCCTTTTAATGTGTTATAAGTCCCTCAAATTTAAAGTTATGCCCTCGTTCTTACGAGTTATTCAATTAAGATAGAGTAAGGTGTATTCTTAGATCATTGAATGTGTTGTGTGACAAGTTTCTATCTCTTGTATTACGTAATTTTGTTAGCATTGTGGTTGTGAAAAATCAAAGTCTAGTGAAGCCGTGTGGGGCTTATTTTGATTCACTAGCATAGTTGCTTTGTTATTCGTCTAATTTTCTTGTTCAAAACACAAAACCAAAGTCTAGTGAAGTCGTGTGAGGCCTATATCGATTCACTAGCAACTTGTTGTTTATCTTGTTTTTCTGGTGTTAGTTGAAAGTGTGGGTTTCTGTATAGTGACAGAAGTAGTAACGTTTATTTGAAAGTCTTGTGTTAGTTGAACTTGTGGGTTTAGAAGTATAGTGGCAATAATGGTGGTAAGGGTGATTTATTGAATATGTATAGCTAAATTTTTTCTTATGATTGAATTAGTAATGAAGTGATATACCCTTGTTTGTTAGTTTAGTGAAGTTAGAGAAGGAGATTATTAATTAAGGAGGATTGTTGTTAGCTTTAAGTATGAAAAGAGTTATTGATGGTATTTGTTGTGCTAGGAAAGTATAGGTTTTAATGGAAGTACTTGGTGGTTGAGTATTATTAATTTAGGCTTATGAGTTATGCCAATAAAAGGGTTAGCTTGAGGTCACTTGTGATCCTAAGCACCGTGTGACGTCTCGGGACCCGATTTCAGGGTGTTACATGATCATTCCGCATTAATTTCCCTGTAAGGTTCTAAGATAGATTATCCATAAACTCCAAAGTTTCTCATTTATTTCCTTAACCTTTTGGGATGATTTAAGACCCAATTGAGACACCATTTCTGCTCAATTTTTTAGCATATATTCCTTGTCCTTTGAGAAACCACTTGACAGATTTGATTTTGGGATTCCACTAGTGAGCCCCATGAGCCCAGTTTTACCTGATTTGGGCTCAAAATTTTATACATCTATATGGGTAGCATTTTACTCCTATTAACACATTGATAATTATTTTGATAGTGCGATGTCATTTTTGGAACATGGACCAAAGGCGAGCGATTTGTGGATAGTTCATGAATATGGTTCGACATTGAGGGAGTCTTCTATTTACTTCTCTCTTCTAGATTATGTAGTGTATGGATTGCAAGCAAGGTACAAATTATAGGATGATATTATGACTAGTATATCCTTTGAAATTATTTACAAAAATACCCTCCAAACATATGATGAAAATAAGGGTTTAAGGGGCTATTATGTCTTTATGCATGCTAATACATGCATTAAAGTTCGTTATATTGCTAATATCAAGGGTTCCCCATGTGTTAGTTATGCATAGCATGATACACAATAGAGTGTATAACTAGTGTTTGAATAAGTTATACATATGTGAAAAAGTGTACCAAACAAGATATTAATAATGCACAAAACTAATGCATGCATTATATTTTCTAATGCATCCTACCAAATGACCCCGTAGTGGTACAATTCCAACTAAACCCTTGAATTTACTACTATTTTCTAAAAAGGAATTTATTTCCACTTTTCACTTTAAAAATGAATTTATTTTATGATAGGAATTATACCATCTTATTTAATGAATTATGAGCTTCGAAACAAAATGTGATATTTTGGAAACTAGACGAGATTAATTTTAGTCTAGTACTATTCCGCTCTCTTACTACTACTATTTACTTTAGTGGATAGATACTCCGACCCTTTCTATGCTATCATGTAGATTTAGTCTCAACAGTGATCTCAAACAATGTATTTACAGTTATACACTCTTTTATTCATGGTTCAAGTTTGTGCGCTATAATACCTATATATATATATATATTTATGTATATCTCCAATGCTGGGCGAAGAATATTGATTATGATAGTTACTGAAATTCTTAGTTTGAGACCAGGTAGTGTAGTGGTTATCTCAAGTCCCCTATGGGTCCCTTCATCCGTAAGCCAAAGATCCAAAAAAGGATGGACGCCATGGGTCCTGCCTTTGTAAGCATGTTTGCTATTGGTTTATGTTTCATACATTCATATGCATTGCCTATGGATCATGCTCAACTTACTCTATGATCTATGGGCAAGGCGATCATTGTCAAATATAATAACCTAACTTGAGTTGGGGTAGAATCCATGAGGAGTTCAACTAGTAGTCGAATTTGATGGGTGTTGAAGGCTACTAAGTGGTTACCCGCAATGTATACATAAATTAAAACATAAATTAAAATTCGGGGGGGGGGGGATTATAGTTTGAAAGTTATTTTAACAAAATCTACTCAATTAAGAGAAAAAATTGTAGAAAAACTTTCAATAGGAGAAGAGTCTTAGGATTATGTTTTTCTAGGGGAAAATAGTGCATGGGTACATGAGAATTAAGTACAAACTCTAGTTAATGACTGCATGGGTAGGCTAGGTTAGGGGTTTTGGTTTTGCTTTTTCAACCAAACACCAAAATGCCACCCATATATCCTTTCGGATACCTCATGGCTATAGCAAACAGATCAACCCAAAACCTCAATTAGGAATCCCTATTTTGAGGAAGATGCCCAAGACATAGTAAATTCCCAATCCATCATTATTTCTAAGATAATGTTTAGGAACAATCTAACATCTAATTATTGTTCACCAATACTTTATCACCCGTATCCCTCTTTAAAGGATGATATAGGATATAAAAGCATACCAACATCCCTCTTTCAAGAATGATGTGAGGATTTGGGAATTCAAGGCTTTCACCCATAAATTCCATTTTAACAAGCAAGTATTAGTAAAACCCAACATCATTAACCAAGAACCTACACAAATAATCGAGACCCACACATATTTGCATCCTTTTACAACATAACCCCAAGATAGATATTTGGTTACTCATGAAGTTTGAGAGAATAATTATACAAAAATTCATATTCAAAGCTTCCATTGAAGATGAAATCAAGGGTATTCTTCAATTTAACTTCAATAACAACTAAAATCCTTGAAAAATCAACCACAAGAATCTTACCCAATTTAGTAGTTTTTTTACAAAGCCATAACTTGAATTCTAGTTTAAGATATCCAAAAAGTTAAGGGGTTTTCATCCTATAGAGAATTGGAACCACCTGGGGGAAATTACAAAACTGTCTCTAGGATGATTTCTGCTTCATCTCGATCACTTGTGCTTGATCACAATTGTGGCTCCTGTGATTGCATTGAACCTATCATGTTCGCTAGCTTTGATGATTTGTACTGGTCGTAATCGCGACCTTCATACTGCGATCGTGGTAACTAAGGGTTAGTTCCTACTCCTGATTTCTAGATTTTGCGGTACTTCTTCCCTTTTTGATCTCTTTGCAGCTCACTTCACTTTTTTTCTTCCCATTACCTATATACTTGCGAAACATGGGCATTAGTGTATTCAAATGATAAATTTGTCTCATAACACCATTTAATCATAGTAGTATGCACGAATTTGGGCGTCAATAAATGGTAAATTTACCACTCATCAATAGACCAACTTAAACTTTGTTTTGTCCTCAGGCAACACTACTTCTTACTCAATGAGACAATTGAGACAATAATTTTGTAAGCCCATTTATACAACAAAATGCTCACAATTACTTTGAACTTGGTTAACATCAACAAATAACTCTCAAGCATGGGTAAAATTATTCTCATAACTTCCCTCAACATGAAACATAATCTCAAAGATGCAAAAGACTTTAAACAACCAAATACTCATTTGCCTCAGTTTTGGAAGATGAAAATTTTACCTGCCTCAATTAGTATACATGATCCTCAGAAAAAAGGAAATCCCACTCACCAAATTATATATCATGCAACAAGGGATTTAGGAGAAACACTCACTCTCACAAAGAATCTCTCAATGCAAACGAGTATCATACCATATGCTTGACCTTATTTTTAATCTCCACTATAATGAATACACTTGGTCGGAGATCTCGAAGGACTTTTTAAGCTTGTAACGTAGGTTAGGGAAAGGGTATGACATCATTTAGGAACAAAGTGACTACACCCTCCTTGAATATCTACTCACACTTTTCAACCAAATTTTTTTACCACAAGCCACTTTATTTGTTTCCAAAATTCAGACATGACTACTTTTGCTACCTTGATTCACCCATCTCTTTAAAGGCATCTTATATTTATTTATTTCTTTTGCAACCTATGACTTTCTTTCTTTTGATTATTCCTTTATTTTTTTCCATTACTCCCTTTGATTAGCTCATAGGCATCCATTTATATTACCATGGCCCAATGTCACCTCTTTCCAAAACTTACCACCCCCAAGTTAGGCATTTGGCCTCAAGTTTCATTTTTCAAGTTCAAAAAAGGGTAGGGTTCAAGAGAGAGGCAAACTTCCAATAGTTCAAGGCTTGTAATATGGTTGCTAAAGAAAGGTTAAAGGCTCAAAATGGGTGACTAACGATACTATTATATGTATGGGTAGGCTATTTAGGCTAAAGTATACTCCTATGTTCACAAATAAGGACTAAGATCACTTCACCAACCAAGCATAATCAAAATTACCTTTGAGAAACTGATGGGGAAATTTCTAGATGATACAAGTATGCATAAGAGTTACATAATTACGCTCACCGCACATGACATGCAAACTTTCAAGAAGGCTCAATTGAATTTCCTACTAGAGAAAAAAAGAGGTATTTACTGTATACTACAAACTAAGGACTTCAGAGTCACAGACAGTGGGAAAGCATTGTTACAAAATTATTCACATCCATGCCCTTGGTTTTCAAAAATTTTGGATGAAGGGGGGTGTTTGCTTTGAATTTACATTATGAAAAATTTGCTATTGATGGCACCCAACCAAGAAATCATCGTAATGACTCACATAATGAAAAACCATATGGCTACTTAGAATTTACCATAAGGTTTAAGGGTGATACCAAAACGCTGATGCAACGGGTACTTAGACTTCCACTGCATTTATGGCTCCAAACACAATCACGATAATTTTCCTTAAGAATGTCATCACTCAGTCTATCATAGGGAAAGGCTCATCCAACATCATCATAATCAATATAAAGATAAAATAAAAATCTAAGAATGAAACAAATAACTGATCTATAAAATGTAGGCACCATTGGGATGCGTAATTATTACAGTCCAAAAAATAAAAATTATCCAAATAAAAATAAAACATCCAACAAATATCTCAGTAATACAGATCAAGGACACATTAATGAATACAAAGAACAGAACCCCTAACTAAAAGCTTCTAGTGACCTTACTGCATAATCAAGAAAGCATAAAGAGAGTAAAATGGTGCTCCCTATAGCCAAATCAAGAACTGTTGTCACCTTCGATCTTAGAATCACCTCTAGCATCATCTAAGTATGACCACTCAGCTGGGACCTCATCATCACTATCAACTCTGGAAGTCTGTCTTTGGGTTTCAGAACCTTCCAAAGGACTTTAACCCCCCCTCCACACCTTCATGAAAAATTTGTCTCTCATATTCTCCCTCTTCCTCATCTTCTCATGTGAGTCCCTGAGCTGTCTTTAAAAATTTTCTAAGGATGAGTAGGCTCTCTAAAGACAATAAATAGTGGATCCTTTCTTATTATGATCCTTCAGGTAATTCTTATAGTTGGAACGAGCAACATAAGAATAACGGGTGGTAGAAGACTCTCCCAACCTCTAAGAGATCTTGGAAACTAGCTACTTGATTTCTCTTATATCAACTGAGATATCATCATCTGGCCCTATTGTAGATGTCTTGTATGAATATACATCATAGTCCACAGACCTCTCTAAGTCAGCCTTCCTCATCTTGCTCTTTCCAATGGCTCCCTCTCCTCGGATCTTTAATAGGTAAATGGGAGTCTTGAGAGATACCCAACTATCTCTAAGAAATTCATTATCCCCAAATTTCCTACACAACTCAGTGATCAAAGATGGAAACAAAAGCATGGGCCCCCCTTTGTTTCTATAATGTCGAATCTGCATAAGCACAAATCAACCAATATTTAGAGAAATGTTGTCCAAGAGAAAGGTCACCAACTGAGCACTCATAGTTGGGACATTTTTAGGTTGGTTAAAGGAGATACCCGATTGCAAATAATGGTCAACTAGATCCTTGCCTAGCTGTGAAGTCACTCATCTGTATCCTAGTCTTAGTGGTGGCCTATGAGACCCCCTCCATGGGAATAAATGATCAACCAGTGAGTTATCAAGAGCACAATTCTTGGTGTCGTAGTCCCTCATGTCAATATTTTATAACCTATAAACTTCATTAACCCACTCGAACCCAAAACGAACCTCTTTTGTTCTAATTCTTATCATTGAGTAAGGGTTAGAGATCACTATACTGAGATTTATGTAGAAATCCATCACCCAATGCTTATTTTGTCGACATGGTTCTGGTGAAAAGAATATCCATCCCATTTCCTCCAACCTTTCATATAAATCTGGGTGTTTCTTGGGCACTTTCTGTAGTGAGAACCCCTTCTCGAGCAACAACTTCTTTCTCATAAGGTCCTCATAGTATTCTATGTCACCTTCTAGGGACATGAAGAGATTAGTTCATCATCTTTCACTTAGTACCCAGGAATCACACACAAGGCATCAGTTCATAAGGTCAATGTGAGGAACATGTGCTATTTAACTTGGCTGAACAGAAGGAAGGGCTTATGGGACATGGGTAGGCTTAAAATTCAAAATTTAAGATTTACACTATTCTATCACACGGATCTCAGTTATCTATGCAGTCAACCTGGATTACCATCACAATGTTTTAGACCGGTCAGGATCATGATCTCAGTTATAGTAATCAAATGATAGGTTCGCAATAGCGTTACCATAATCGCGACCCTCAAACCGTATTTGGTGTTACTGAGGCACGTCTGATCAAACTTCTCAATATTCTATACTTTTAATTTTTATGCTCATTTGTTTTCCCCATCAAATATTTTACATTTTGAACATAAAAGTTAGCCCCTAGATGTTCTATCACGCCTTTAGGACATGGGAAAAATAGTAAGAACTTTTTTCGGGCATTTAATCAAACATTTGGTGTGCATATTTTATTTCTATCATTTTGAACAATTTTGGGTACTCAAGGATTCCCCAAGTGTGTACACACCAATAGCAATAGATAACCACACCTAACAAGAATAATTTATACCCAGATTTTGCATGCAAATCATAATTTTAGGACATTCCTAAGACATGACTTCTAAGGCCTACATAAATGTATAAAATGAAAATTTAAAGAACATATCAGATTGAGAGATGTAGAGAGGGATGCAATGCACAATTGGATGCTCAACACATAATCAAAATTAGGTGCAATATGAGAGAAATTTGAAAAAGTTTGAAGGAGAAAATAAGATGGGGGTGCAACTATTTAATTTTTAAACAACTTTGATCAAGATCTTTATCGGGGAACCGCGATTGCAAAACCTATGTCATTGCAATCACAAACCCCATCCCATTGTGATTGCAACAATCAAGGGCTGTTTTTGCTCCCTTATTTTCAACTATTTACATCATTACTCAAATGGACCACTATTCCCTTTTTTCAATCTCATTCAAAGCACCTTATGGTACCAAAATTTCATGGATTTATCACAAACAAAAATGAAACCTATTGTAATGATATAAATTTAAAGGATACGGGCCACTTTCGTGGCGTTGATGGTTTGCCTTCCACCTAGCGCCTAATTCATCATTGCGACATGATATTTTTTAAATTTTAAGTTAGATCTTCAAGGGATCCATAATTCCTATCCATGTCTACTAAATAAATGAATGAAACCACTTGTAATTTCATGGGTTGTTTCTCAATTTTGCAAACCCGAAAGGAAACTTTATCATTTTGGATACAAAAATCATTTCTCCTTGATTCATATCAAAAGTTTGCTCTTCCGGTTGCATGGAAAGGTCTTCGAATGATAATAGGTATCTCTTGATCAATTTCACAAGCAAGTACAACAAAGTCCTCTAGAAGAATACAACGATCCACTTTCACTAAAACATCAAACAAGACTCCAAACGGTCTTTTAATAGATCGATCCGACATTAATAGACTTGTTGTTGTAGGATTAGGAGTGCCTAAAGCAAGCCTTTTAGTAAATTTAATATGGCATGAGATTGATGCTTGCACCAAAGTTACACAAGGCTCTATCAAATTTATATGTCCTAATGGTGCAAAGGATTATAAAGATCCCAGATCTTCTTTCTTTTCTACTATAACACTAGTCATGATACCATTACACCCATGGGTAAATTTATGGTTTCACTATCCTCAAGGAACTTTTTGGACATCAATGTTTTCATTAGCTTAGCATATCCTAAAATTTCTTGAATGGCTTCAAGAAATGGGATATTAATTGAAAGATTGATAAGTTTAGCGAGAAGTTTCTTGAATTTGACACTTTCCTCTTTTTTCTTGAGTCTTTAAGGGAAAGGAGGAGATATTTTATTTGGGATAATGGGTCATATTTTATTATATCACCCTCAACTACCTTAGGAGTTTCCTCCACATTAACCATCTCTTTATTCATCATGAGACTTTAGAGCCTCATCATTTGACTCACCCACATGCTTCTTCTTTATGTTCACTAGATCATCATGAGACTTTACTTTGAGATCAACCTCATTTTCACCAATTTCTTTACTGCTTTGGGTGACAATTACTAATACTTAAGCATTATTTTTTGGATTTTCCACTGTATCATGAGGAAGGCCCCCCTTGGTCCTAACATTAAGTATAGTTGATATTTGCCAATTTGAGTCTCTAATTGATTGATTGAAGTGGATTGTGATACAACTATTTGGTTGATTTGATAAAAGTCTCCTTTTAGTTCTTGAACCATCTTGTTTGTCCCATCCACTCTCATAAAAATTCGAGCAAGCACATACATATCGTTACACTTTTTAGGATCCATGGGATTTGATTCCTTACTTCTCACTTAGTCATGGAATGGCACATATCTATCATACTCCCTTCCCATATCCTTCAAATCACAAACTCTATCTGTATCACACTATTTCTTTTCTCAATCACGATCGGTCCAATCTTGGTTCCCATATTGCCTTTGATAGTCCAGGAGAGAACCCCTCGAGTAGTTTGCCAAATATCTAATTTCTTCATCAAGCTTCTTGGATTATTATTCATCATATCCTTTGGATGCCATGACATTTACTATTTTTATGGGTGCATCCATCACGTGCTTCGTAAGGAGTTCTAATTGTTTCTTCAATTTTTCCATGTTTTCCTTCATCTCTTTTTTTTTCTTTATTTGCTCTTTATACACATAGGAGGTGGTTGGGGAACTTTGATTTAACTCAGTGTCACGAGTGTTCCACCTCCTATTTTTTTTGTTATCTGTTCAAGCAAAGTTGAAGCCACTTTATATGACAACCTCACAAGTGATCCACCGATCGAATTGTCTACTACGATCTTGTTGAGTTGGTCCAATGCCCTATAGAATATTTGTAGGAACACTTTTTTTGGTACCTTATGGTTAGGACATTTCACAAGTTTTTCATTAAACCTCTCCCAAACTTCGTGCAGATGCTCCCCATTGAATTGACCAAAATTAGTGATTTCATCCCAGATTTATAATATCTTTAATGGTGGAAAGTAACAATCTAAGAAATCTTCGGAGAGCTCAACCCACAATGTGATAGACCCTACAAAAAAAGACCTCAACTATAACACTCCCTCACTCGTTAGAGAGAAAGAGAAGAGGTGTAACCATAAGGATTCTTGTGAGATGTGAGCAATGTTGAATGGGACACACATTTCCATAAAAAATTTCAAGTGCAAATTTGGATCATCATAAGCTTGACCCCCAAAGAGACCGTTCATTTGAAGTATGTGTAGCATCATACTTGTGACATGGAAGACCTCTTTTCTTGCATCTGGTGGTATGCGGATGGAACTAGAATGCCTCACATCGTGGAGAGAGTCTTCATCATTAAGGGGCCATCAAAGGCCCCGGCATTACTTGGATGATCACTCATTGTGTTTTGGACACTTTTGAAATCACCTATAAAGAAATAAAAATAACAACAAAAATAAACAAAACACACTAAGGGAAAACCCAAAGTCATTATCAATACCACACAAGCGAAAACTAAGTTTAACTCCTCGTAAATAATGCTATTTTGATCATGCTCAAATTACTCCATGATTTATGGTAAGGCGATTGTTGTCAAATATAATAATCCAACATCAGTTGGGGTTAAATCCATAAGAAACTTAACTAGTATTCAAATCCTATGGGTGTTGAAGGATACAAAGTGGTTACCCACAATGTAGACATAAAGTAAAAAAAAAAAAAATTCTCGGCAGAGGTATAGTTTGAAAGGTTGTTTTTAAAAAATCTACTCAAACTACCAACTAAGAGCAAAAATTGTAGATAAACTTTAAATTGGATAAGAGTCTTGGAATTATGTTTTCCTATGGGAAAATAGTACATGGGTACTTGAGAATCAAGTGCAAACTCTAGTTAATGACTACATGGGTAGGCTAGTTAGGGGTTTTGATATTGGTTTTTCAACCAAACACCAAAATGTCACCCATAGATCCTTTCAGATGCCATATGGGTGTAGCAAACAAATCAACCCAAAACCTCAATAGGGCATCCCTATTTCTAGGAAGAAGCCTAAGACATAGCAAATTCTCAATCCATCCTTATTTCAAAGATAAAGTAAAGGAATAATCTAACATCTTTTTATTCTTCACCAATACTTTATCACCCATATCTCTATTTAAAGGATGATATAGGATCTAAAAGAATACCAACATCCCTTTTTAAATGATGATGTGAGGTTTTTGGAATTTAAGGCTTTTACCCACAAATTCTATTTCAGCAAGCAAGTATTAGTAAAACGCAACATCATTAACCATGAACCTACACTAATGATTAATACCTACACATTTTTGAACCCTATTCCAATATAACCCCAAGATATATATTTAGCTACTTGTGAAGTTTGAGAGAAAAATTATACCCAAACTCACATTTAAAGCATCCATTAAAGATTCAAGCAAGAGTATTCTTCAATTTAACTTCAATCACAAGTAAAATCCTTGAAAAATTAACCACAAGAATATTTCCCAATTTAGTAGTGTTTTTACAAAGCCAAAACTTGAATTCTAGTTTAAGATATCCAAAAAGTAAAAAGGGTTTCATCCTTTAGAAAATTGGAACCACCTATGGGAAATTACAACACTACCTCGAGGTTGATTTCTACTTCATACCGCTTGTGTTTAATCGTGATCACTGTGAACCCATCGCGATTTCTACCTTTGACTAATTTAGACTGGTAGTGATCCTAACCCTCAGACCATGGTTGTGGTAACTGAGGGTTAGTATCTTCTCCTGATTTCTAGTTTTTTCACAACTTCTTACCTTTTGATCTCTTTGCATCTTACTTTACCTCTTTAGTTCCCGTCACCTATATACTTGTAAAACATGGGCATTACTGCATTCAAATGACAAATTCATCTCATTAATGCCATTTAATCAGATTAGTGTACATAAATTTGGGTGTCAATAAGTGGTAAATTTACCACTCATCACCTATCTCTAGTATAATTGGTTGGTGATTATATTTATCATCCTTATAAGGGATTGTATAGGTATAAGCAACGATTGTTGTTTGCTGAGTGCTTGCTTGAACTAGTAGAGTTTATGGGGGCCTGATTAGGTTATTTCTTATGCGGACTACTCGATTACTTTAATGTTGATTATTATTGTTAGTTCATGGTAAGATGATTATAGAATAGTAACTAAGATTGTCGGTATATTTTATTTTCATTTTTCTCTAATATGGTAAATTACATTATTGATATTTTCACTTATTCTTAGTAATCCATTGGTTAGAGGCCTAGATTATTCTAGTATTAGCTTGACTACTTGGTTAGGATTCCTTGAAATGTAGGTTGGATCCCTTAGTTTATTACCTTTGAGTTAGTCATATATATATATATATATATATGTATATATGGCATTACCACATATCTTTCTCCTTACTTATATTTTAATATTGAATAAGTATCCTTTGGCATTATATAACTATGATATACCCTCCTTTCATTCTTTATGTATATATTGGCTAGGGATAGACAGTATTGTATATTTGTACTTGGTTACTATTAGTATAGGAGAAGTTTATCCTATTGCTAAATTATTATTACTATGTTTAGTTTTCTTGTATAGTTGTCTGTAGTTACATTCTTCCTTTAAATATTATTTATGTTGCATCATCTTTGAAGCTTTGTTGGTTGATGCCTATTGAGTACCATGTGTTTGATACTCTTACTATACTTTTGCAGCTTACATATTATAGTATGTGTTTTTCCATTAATGTATGGGTCATGCAGAGTAGTTAAGGAACAGAGATTTAGGGTGAGCTCCTAATAGTCAGAGTTTTCCTACTCTCCTTTGTATTGATTAGACTTATTTCTATTTTATTTTTTGGAGATAGTTTGTATATGTATTTATTTTGTATTTCACTGTGTACATAAATAGTATTACAAGCTCTCATACTAATTTCTCTAGTTGTTGGGGGTTGTATTCAATACTAGCCTTTTATTTAAATTCTTTTCTTCTATTTACTCTTTTTTTCTAAATTACTCGTTACTATTTATTATGGAATATGGGTTGGATTACCTACTGGTGGGTTAAGTTGTTGCCATCATGACCTAAGAAATTAGGTTGTGACAAATTGGTATCAGAGATTGGTTTACCAGAGTATTAGTATACAAACAAAATGTCTTATAGAGTTATGTTGATTGATATGGACACATTTATATCCTATCTTTGGGAGACCACAAGGTATTCTTTTAAAATACTATTCTTAACTCCCTGGCGTGTTTATGTAATTCTATGATCCTCTTAGTATTTTTTACTCTATTCTTTCCCAGGCAGATGGGATGAGGTTATTGACTAATGCGAATGAGACTTTCATACATTATTATAGAGCTTCAACTCAGTATCGAACTAGGGTCTTAGAAATTAATTTCAAAGACCTTCAGCATTAGCCAAAGAGTTTGGGACTAGCCTAGTATTCGATAAATTTATGACCGCCTTAATTCTACTAGAGTGAATGTCAGTAATTTCAAGTAATACCTCCCAACTAGAGATGACGTCTGATACATCAAGTGATTCTTAGATCAAATATGGGTTTTTTGGGGTTCAATATAGGCTTATTGTCAGTTTTAGAGTATAAAAAGGGTTTCTCAAGTAGGCCAGACATACTATGATACTATATCCTTCAGGGCATGAGTTGGTGTGTAGATTTTTCAAAGAATTGACTTCGTCATTCCACTTAGCATAAGATAATTTGATAGAAGTTGTGGTGTATTTCCCTCAGTTTGTTGATCATAAGAGGATAATAGAGAGGGCATATATTAATGCATATTGTGGTAGTGGTAAGAGGCCATGACATTAGTACAATGTTGTTGGTATTTCATTGAAGTGTAGGGACCCATATAGAAGGGATCAACATCACTTACAACCATCAGATTGGTAGAGGTAGCATCTTAGATTATGGATGACTCTCTAATTAATTATGGTGGTCAAAGTAGGCTGAATTTTGGTAAAATATTATGGAGTTCTAGTCGTAGGTTTTCACATCATATTGGACATTCTGGGTTAGCAAGTTTAGTATATTAGAGAGCCTGAGGGGCATGTTTTGACTGTGGAAAGGTTGGTCATTGGTATAGGGAGTGCCCCACGCATGAGTTAGTTGTTAAGATATGGTCAACATATGTTCCTCGCCAACCTAGAGGTCTTAAGTTATTTTATGATTGTAGGGAGGATGATTATTTCAGTAGAGAGTGTCCCAAACGTCATCTGGTCATCCAATTAGGAATAGATCATGTTTGATGCTAGGTTAGAGATTTAGAGTTTTGTTATGACTACTTAAAGATTGACTATTGGTCTAAAGAGTGTCCTCGGTGATACATTATTAGTCAGTTAGCATAGATAGATTAGTCTCATAGAGTTGTGGCACTTTTAGTTACAAGTGGCGCACTTAGTACCTCAATTAGTGATTTTGATGCTCAGTCCAAGTTTGGAGATGCTCAGATTTGTACTCTTTCAGGCACGTCAGGGCTATGACTTTAGATTTTCCATTGTGATAGGTGTGTTATTAATTTTTTTTCCTTTAGTTCTATTTGAGTGGAATTGGGGTTTTCATACCCATCAATGGTTTTATACCTTGATATTGCTATATTGATTGTTGTATCCTCTGTGTAGATCTGTATGCATGTATGACTACGCCCATAGATGATCTTATAGTAGTAGATTGTCACGACCCAAACTAGGGTCTACCCGTGATGGGTATGTCAAGCCCACCATGGATCGGAGACCATCCCCTTTGCCTAACCTCAAGAGTACAAAAAAAATATATAAATAAGAATCCACTCAAACAGTAACAAGAATATGACTAGATGACTCAAGAAAACTAAGAGTCAAAATAATAACCAACCCACATTTGTCCACAATAGTCTCTAAAACCAGAATAATAACTAAGTTAGGATATGACCCTAACTATAACCAAAACAAATCCAAAGTACTAAGTCAATAAAGCATGAATAAAAATATAATAGGACCTTACGAAGGATAGAGGCTCACCACTTCACAACAACTCGATAAACGTGCTCAACTACCTAGCGCTGCACAAGAGCAACAGAAAAGTCTTTGAGTACTACATCATGAAATAATGTAGCATCCTAAGATGGTAAGTGGGGATAATCACGTATATGTAACTCAGGGTAAGTGATAACATAATGCCATGTCTAAAATTAGTCAAAACCATATGCCCACAAACATACATGTAAGATTCTAGGATATGGTAAGGATCATGAACACGAGAGTTTAAGGATTTAACCTAAACTATGTAGCTCAATCCATCCTAAAGTAACTCATGGGCTATATGGATTCAAATCCCTATACTAAAAGGGTCCCCATATGTGTTACCCACATGAACCAGAGAAAAATCGAGGGAAAACTAAAGCCACCACAAGGAAAAGCCATCCCAAAAATATATATCAAATGTACACCAATCACATGGTCATATATATTCCCAACACCAGCAAATATTGTTCCAGTGTTTGCCCCCCCAGGATTTACACCTTCACGATGAGGTACACAACTCTCTTTAAGCCTAAATTAAAAAAAAAATTTGCACATAAACTAATCCATTAACCCAGGAGTCATTCAGTAAGGCATTTACCACTTGGTATCATCATACTAATATGCTTGTAAGCTAAATTAAACATACCAAACTAATCTACATAACTATATTTGACTCCCAAGTTCCACTTAAAATCCAAAACTAAGGCACTTAGGCCATCCGAAACCATATTCATATCCATTTATCCTTTAATGAAATAGGTGCAAAAACAAGTTAAACTATGCACTTCAGGATCAAGTTTACAAAATAGGTTTAGGTTAATGCCAATTTCCAGTCCAAATTCATACAATTTAGGGAAACCCATGTAACCCATTCTAATCATTTAAAGAATGCATCAATTTAGTCCTAAAAACATCAAGTTAAAGCATGAATAATCAATTTAAAATATGGGACAAGTAATTCAATCAGTAACAAATAAAACCCCTCAACACAATTTTTAAACCCATAATTTAAATCACATGAAAATCCATTCAATTGATGTCACAATGCAAAATTAAAGTTTAGGGAAGAGAAACATGAGTGAAATACACAAAAAATTGAAGTCAATTTAAAGTTTGGAGCCCAGATAATGAATTCTCCATGAAACCTTTGAATGTTTTTGGGTTTTGAGTTTAAGCAAGATAGAGAATGATTTGATCTTTTAAAACTCAAAAGAATGAGATTATTTTATGTTATAAGGTCGTACAAAGTGTAAAAGGACCAAAAGCCTTTCATTTAAAGTGCAAAAAACAAAAATTGGAAAAATTAAACACTTGTTTGGCCCACCAATGTCGTGGAGGTTAGCCTCAGTGCCATATTGATATTGCAGAGGTTAACCTTCATGACACGACCTTATCATGGACCCTCACTACCTAGGAGTTAAAAAATGACCTTGAACCTTTTCTAAAAAATTCAAAACTTTTCTAAAACACCTTTTTGACATTTCTAAACATAATTTAAGTCAACATTACACACAGAGGAAGGTGAAAAATAAAATGATCAAAATTTTAAGGGGTCTCACACAAATTGAGTAGATCAATGTAGTATTTTTCATTGGGGTTTAGCCTTTGGGTTTAAGTCTCTTTTCTTTGTCATTATAGCCTTGTTATGACCTTGATGGGTAGTGGTTATTTTTTCATTTTTGCTGCCTCTTTTACCTTATTTTATTGTTGCTACGATTATTATCTTGGTTGTTATTGATTCTTACTATATAGACGTCTAGACTAGCGTTATCTAGTTAAAATTCCTTTCCTCGTGATTCCTATTTGTTGGCTTAGATAAGTAACTTAGTGGGTCAGTTTTCTCTTTTGGTGTGGTTAGGTTGGTGGTTTTCCTTATTGATTAGGAAAGTTAGATTGATTGCTAAGTGGTTTGTGTTTGTGAAGATAGGTTTGGCCTTCCATGGCTTTGTGGTAGTTCTAAGTTTGGAAATTCAATTTTGTTGCCCATTTTTGATGTGGTAATGTCTAAGACTTGCTTTTTTGGTTTGCTGAGATTTTAGAATTGTCCATCTTTTCTATAGCCCATTCTTAAGGTTGATAAATTTGAGATTTGTTCTTTTATTTGGATAGTTTATTACCCAACGATTGTCTTGACCTCGATAATGATACTGAGTTAGGTACTCTTTTCTTGTTACGATTTGGTTCATGATTTAGGTAAGCTTTAATTAGTGTAAATTGGTGAATTTAGAAAATTCTTTTTGCAGTATTTGTTCGGCCTAAATGTTATGGCCTTGTCATAGATTGATTATTAGATTGATAAAATTTAGGCTAAGGTTGTATATCTCTGAGTTGCTCGAGTTTTGGCTATCCCTAGTACTGCTTTTAACCTTGGTGAGTCCATGGTTAGGCCTTGATGAATTATGCGCTCCAATATATATGGATTTGATTGCTCAAATCTTTAGGACAAGTTTTCTTTAGTTGTGGTTATATCTTCAAAGATATTTTAGTGTCATCCCTGGCAAGAGCTGTTAAATATATGCTTTGTCGCTGACTATGAGATGGGATTGGTTATATGCTTGATTTCTAGTAATGATATTAATTTTGGGTATTTGATCTTTTTGAAGATTTATTGACTCCGCTTGTGTTTTTGACTCCTTTGGATGACGGCTTGGGAGTTGTGATGGATTTTGAAATAGGGATGCTTGCTCGCTAACATGGTAAGTTTGGTTAGTTGAGACCGAGTAGTTCAACTTTAGTGTTGAGGTTATAGATATGGATTGCATACTTGATTACAACTTGTTTCAAGGTTTTAATTTAATTGGATGTTTTCTCAAAGGTTGTCTAAGCCTACTTATTTTATATTAGCTCATCTTTCCTCAGTTTAGATGGATTATGCTTGATAGATGCTTGAGGGATTGTATATTGGCACATATTATAGGATTTACAACTTTTGACCTTGATTCTTAGTTTTTATCAAAAAATTTTATTGGTGTCTCATCAATAGAAGTGCACTCAAATTGGACTTCACAGTGTTTCATCCTTAGTAGGTGGAAAGTCCTAGAGTGGTTTATTCTGTTTTGAGAGTTTGTGCTTTGAATTACTAACGTTGAGGGTCATTTAGATTAGTTGTAGCTTTGGCTAGTGGTCACAGGCTTTTATCATCTCCAATTTTGTATCTATGAAACACCTTATGGATTTAGACTTATGTTTGTCAGTATAAATTTTTTATAGAGTAGTTATAGTCCTTTAAGGTTAGTGTGTTCTGATTATATGGACCGGACATGGAGGGCATTCTGTGCAAATTAGAGTTGATAGCTGGTTTAGAATGACAAAAGAATATTGTATTTGGAATTTGGAGTTAGTTGCATGATTCATACCTTGAGTTGTATTTAGATTGTTTAAGTTTTTTCTAGATTATTCTTGTCAGTGTGATGTCAGTATGGTATGGTTTGGGTTTGCGTGCATCAACTATTCTTGGTTCAGTTAGAGGCCAGTTAGTTGTTGAGGTTGAGTTTGTGGCTATTTGGAAAGTGAAGTAAGGAAGTTGGTGAAAAAAGGATACATTGGTGAAATTTGTTGAGAGCATTGGTTTTCCTTAGAGTTTATCAAGAGAGTCTTTCCCCGAGCTTGCGGGCCCAGTATCTCACCCTTTTTAACTTTTTGAATCTTCCTATCTATTGACTTTTGTGAATGCAAGTCCTATTATTAGTAGATATTGTAATTACCCTCCAGTTCATTTTCTTAATTTTCACATGGTTTTGGAGTTTTGAGCCTTCCCATAACGGCTACTACTCATTTATGCTTAACAAAACTATTGGTCCGTCATCAAACTATTCATTTGGATTTTAGGCTCAGTTTTCTATTTTGGAGCTTTCGCTATTAAGGGAATTGGTCCTAGACCAAAACTTAATGTAAACCACCTTAAAAATTTTGACACCGCCATAAGCTCTAGAATGTCGATCTTAGGGTAGGGGATTCTAAACACATTTTGGGACAGTGGGTAGAGTTGGCTTAAAATAAAACTAGGTAGAGTTAGGTTAAAGTAAAACAAGGTGTGGGACTCACATTTAATCAAAACGACATCGGATAAAAGTTTTGATAGTTTCTTAGAGTTTAAATGAATGAATTTAATATTGTAGCAAAGTTTGTTGTGCATAGGGGTTAAGAATAGATTTCGAAACCTCGGTAGAAGTCCATAAGGACTTGGTGAAATAGCTGATATGTAGGATCTGGTGCAACCAAGATTTGGTCTTCGCATTTTCGAGGCTATAGATGCATTCATGAAGGTCAAGGATGCTGGCCTCTGATGTTGGATAACGCTCACATATACCATTCAAGTTGGTATAGGACAATCCTTGTCAATAGCTCAACTTATGTTGAGGTCCACTTCATGACGAGCAAAATTAAATTTCAAATCCATTGGGTGTTAATAGTTACTAAAAAGATACACATAATGTAAACAAAGTAAAATTCATGATTTAAAATTGAGGGCGGGGGTTGATTTGGAACAAGGATTTATCACTATCAACTTAAGTCAACAAATTAAAGCAACACTTGTGATTTAAATTCAATATGACAAGAATTTTGGGATTATGTCTACCTAAGGGTAAGCTATGCATGCAAACATGATAATTTGGTGCAAATTCTAGTTATTAATGATGTGGCAGGCTAAGTCGAAGGTCCTTGAGGCTAGTTTGTCACCAAAACCTTGAGCATATCACTGGTTGACCTTTTTGAGTACCCAACAAGTGTGTCAATCACAACCAACTAATACCTTAATTGGACATCCCTAACTCTAGAAAGATTCCAATGACATAGCTAACTCTCTCCTCACTCTTAATTCTAAGATCACAAAAGATAGAAAACTACATCCATTATTGTTCACTATTACTTTGTCACCCATATCCCTATTTCAAGAATTATATGGGTTCCACAAGTTCACCCATACCCCTCTTTCAAGGATGCTTTAAGCTTTCAGAATTTGGGGTTTTCACCCACAAGTATACTTTAGGCATTTGGGGTTTTGACCCACAAACCCCAACCCATTCATTCAAGCAATTGTGAGACCTATCATCAACAAACTAGAATCTACACAAATACATCACACCCCACACATGATTGCACATTAGTTCTACATATAGCAACATAAGTAAATTTAGCTACTCAAGAAGTAAAGAGGAAGAAATATACCAAAAGGTTCATCAAAGCATCCATGAAAATGAAAAGTAAGAAAATTCTCCCAATTATACCACAATTCCACCAAATTCAAATAAACAATTTTCCCAATTATTAGGGTTACAAAATTGCTATAACTCAATTGTTTAAAGTGTAAGATAACAAATGGGAAAGGGTTTTTTCAATTTAAGGGATTTGGGGTTTATTAGATAAAATGGCAGAATTGCCCCTGTGCATAATCCCGCTCAGCCACGATTGTAATAGCATGTCCACGATCACGACTAATGCAACCATAATACAATCACCACAATCGTAGTCCTTTGGCCTGATTTGACTAGTCGCAATCACGGCCTTCAAACCGCGATCGCGGTAACTGAGACTAATTTCTACATAAGGTCTTCCGACTGCAATTCTTTTCTCCTTTATGATCCTTTTTAGCTCACTTCTTTCTTTCTCAGCACCTGTATGCAATCAAAATCTTGAAATTAGAGCATTTAATCACAAATTTGTCTCATTCATATGTTTAAATCTTAGTAGTATGCACGAATGTTGAGTGCAAATGAGTGGTAAATTCACCAATCATCAACACCCCCAACTTATATCTTTTCTTGTCCTCAACCAACACTACCTCTTATCATGAGACAATGCACATTTAATCCCCTTTTATACAACCCAATGATCACAATGAGTTCAAGCTTGGTTACTACCACAAGTAGCTCTTTAAACTTGGGCAAAGATATTCTCACGACACTCAACATGAAATGCAATTTTCAAGGATTCAAAATACTTTAAAGAAGAACAATACAACAATCACCAACACTCTAGAAGTGACTTACCTTTGACCTCCACTCCTCTATACTCCTTTTGCCTCATTTTTTGGGAGATGACAATATTACCTACCTCTATTTGTTTTCATAGCGCCTCACAAGAAGGAAAATCCTACACACCATATTATTAAATATGCAACAAGGGATTTTATGTGCAACACTCATTTCTCTCAAAAGGACTCTCAACGCTAACAAGTACCATACCATAAGCTTTCCCCTATTTTAAATCGTCACTACAATAAATACCCTTGGTTAGAGATCTCAAAGGGTTTTTTGAACTTTTAACATAGGTTTGGGGTATGGTAGGATATAATTTAGGAACCAAGTGGCTATAACCTCCTTGAAAATCTACATTAGACTATTCCATCCGATTGTTGACCAAGGACCACTCTTTTATTTTCACTCCTTACACACGTGCCAACTTTTATTACTTAGATTAACCCAACTTTTGAAAGCATTTTTTTCATCACTTTTCCTAGTACACTTCATGTATTTCTATCCATTGTTAGCCTTTCATTTTCTATTCATTTGTTCTCATTGTTTAGATTTTAGGCACTCACTTATAATTTCATGGCCCAATGTTACCTCTTTCAATCTTTACCACCCCCAACTAAGGCTTTTAGCCTCAAGTTGCATTTTCATGTTCAAGGAGGGTAAGGATCAAAAGAGGGATAAAAGTTGAATAGCTCATGGCTTACATTGTGGTTTCCAAATAAAAGTTCAAAGGATCAAAGTGGGTGATTAGGGATAACATCTAAGCACGTGTAGGATTTTTAAGATAGAGTAGATTTCCAAGTTCACAAAGAAGGCCTAGGATAATTTCACCAACGAAGTATAATCAAAATTAGCCTTAAGAGACTAATGGGTCACGTTCTATATAGTAAAAATATACATGATATTTAGACTAATAATCTCACCGAACATGGCATGGAAACTCGCAATGGGGGCTCAATCGCCCCTTCCGCTAGAGACAAAAATAGAGTATCTACTAATTTTTACAAGCCAAAATTTTGGAGTCACAAAAAGAGGTTAAGTATTGTTACAAGGTTGCTCATGTTTGTGCCCTTAATTTTTGAAAATGTTTTGAATCGAGGGGGGTATTTGCATTTTCACCACATATAATTTGTCATTTATTGCACCTAATCAAGCTGACGTCTCACATTTTGGCTTTCGTACGGGCAAACCATATGGCAACTCAGACTTCGCCAATAGTATAAGTACGATCCCAAATCCAAAATACTACAGGTACTAAGATTTCCCATACATTTATAACTTTGATGCTACGGGTACTCAGACTTTTGCCATATCTATGGCTCCAAACCAAATTACGATAATTTTCTACTTGGAATGTTGTCACTCAATCTATCATAGGGAAAGGCTCATTCGATATCACCATAAGAAAAATAAAGATAAAGTAAAAATCTAAAAATAGAATAAAAGCACTAATCCATAAAAATGTAGGCACCATTAGAGTGCCCAAATATTACAACTCAAAATGAAAAGAAAAGTCATCCAAAATAACCAAAAATATCTAAATAATACAGGCTCAAATGAGAAATAATATGGATATGCATAATCCTAACATAATAAACATGCAGTGTCCTTACTGCATAAACAATAAAGAACAAAATAAGATAAAGATGCTCCCTGAAATTGCATCAAGTGCTACTCTCTCTTGTAGACTCTACATAATCTCTATCAAAGTCATAATTGGACCGCTTGGTTGGGCCCTCATCATTGCTCTCCACTCTAGGAGAAGGTAATATGTATCGGGTTGAAGACTTTCCACAGGCCCTTTACCCCCTTTCGCATCTTGCTAAAGAATTAATTTCTCATCTTCTCTCATTTTTTCATCTTTTTGTGAGAGTCTCAAAGCTCCCTGCGCGACTCTGCCAATGTTGAGTAGGCCCTCTCAAGCATAGCAATCATGGATCCTTGTGTCTTCTGATCCTCTAAATACTTCTCATAATCTGATCGGGCCACATATGAATCGGGTGGTAGAAGGCACTCCCAGCTTCTAGGGTAATCCTGATACAAGCTCCCTTATAGCCCTAAAATCAACACCGATATCCTTGAGTGTCCCGACTTTGGACGTCCAATAAGATTCAGGCTTCTCACATGTCGACTTTTCCAAGTCGATCTTTTTCTTTTTTATCTTACATGCAGTGTCTTTATTTCAAATTTTTAGAGGTTAGATAGAAGAGCCTGGGAACACCCATGTATCACCAGGGTACTCCACAACCCCAACTCTTTTGCATAACTCAGTAATCAAAGAGGGAAATAGGAAATGTGTACCACCATGGTTCCTGAAGAACTTTATGTCTGAGATAACAAGCCAATCGAAATTCAAGGATCTACCGCCTAATATGCAAGCTACCATCCTAGCACAAAAATCTAGAATCATTTTAATGTCGGTGCAAGGGAATACCCTAAAACAAATGATAGTCAACCAAACTCGGGCCTTAACAGTGAAGTCATTCATAGAGATGTTCCTCTTGGTATTCGCCTAAGGGACTTCCCTTCCCAAACATAGCCTCTCCACCATCCAACTTCCTAGATCACATCACTTTGCTTCAAACTCATCCATGTTTGTATTCGGGAGCTCGTATATATCATTAATTTTATCTTCCCCAAAGTTAACCTCCATCCCTCAGATCTCTCAGATTGGGTCTGAGAAAGATACTATGCTAAGATTAGCATAGAATTCCTTCATCCACTGCTCATTCACCCAATAAGGATTTGGGGTAAAACATCTCTACCTAGTGGCTGTGAGCCTATCATGAAATGCCGAAAGCTTTTCTGGCATCTTATCAAAACATATGCCCATCTCTGGAAGCAACTTTGTCTTTGGAAGACCATGATAGTGGTTGTGACATTCAGGTGTCATAAATCGGACTTGGCAATAATTTTCCATAATGTAAACTAGAAAAACATGATGACAACACAACAACATTTATCATCAAAATTTTCATGAATTAACTAGATTATATTGTCAAATAAAGCTCATGGGATGATTACTTGGTGGTGTTTGGACAAGAAATGGAAGTGCAGGATTTTTGACCTAGGTTTTTATTTAGCCTCAAATATGGCAATCGCGGGTCACTGGCTGCGATCACAATCCAGTGACTGCGATCACAGTATCTGAGACCATGTTGGGCCAACTTTTCAATAGTTTAGAATTCAAATTTTAGGACCAAATCATGTTCCAAAATAGTAAACTATCCCTAAGAACATTGAACAAGGTTCCTAAGTACTCAATCATGCCTGAGAATGTGAAAACAACTAGTTAGGCATCATTTGGGAATTTTATCAAGTATTTGGTATGCATACTATATTTCCCTCAATTTTGAACAAAGTGTGGGTACTCATGACTTCCCAATATGTGTGCACATAATTTCTAGCAGCTAACCACTACGCAAGTATGATTCAATCAAAGATTTGGCAAAGAAAAGGACAATTTTAGGCCCTACCTATTTCATGCATTCTAACTCACAATAACTAAAACATGAATTCAAAGCACTTACCAGAGGATGATGTAAGAGGGGTGCTCTAATGCTTTTGAATTCCAAAAATATGCCTAGGAGTGGGTATAATTTGAGAGGGAATTAGATAGGGAGTGTGAGGGAAACGGAAGGTAGATGGCCATTTAAATTGATCTGACCATGATCACGGTCTAAGTATCATAATTGTGGAGGCACGAGGCCCACGATCACGATAACTGAGGGCATTTTTGCACCACTATTTCCCCTGTTCAGTCCAACATGCAAAAATTTTACACTTTTCCCTTCTCAACTAAATCAAAAAAACTCCAAGGTGACACAAATGCATGGATTAATCAATTAAAAAATTAAAATCTATGCAACTAAATTAAAAGAAAAGGATACAAGCCACTTTCATGGCATTTGTGGGATACCTTCCACATAGCGCCTTAGTTATCATCGTGGCATGGCGCCCTTCATATTTTTCCAGTTGGATCCTCCTAGAACCCATCATTCACTTCCTCACCTTCAACATCAATAAATGATACTACTTGAAAATCCATGGCTTGTTTTTTTAATTTACATACCCGGAAGGACACTTCACCATCATGAGCTCTAAACCTCATTTCCCCAAGCTCTAAATAGACAAGGGCTCTTACAGTAGAAAGGAAAGGTCAACCAACAATAATAGGAACCACTTTGTCCATTTCACAATATAGCACCACAAATTCTACTGGAAGGATGAATTCATCCAGTTTCACCAATGCTTTGAACAAAACACAAACTGATTTCTTGATAGACTGATGTGCCATCAAATGGCTCATCGACATTGGATCAGGGTGCTCAAGGTAAGTATCTAATAAATTGAAAAGTGCATGAGATCAATACTTACACCAAGGTCACACAAAGCTTTTTCAAACTTATGGGTTCCGATGGTGCATGGAATTGTAAAGGACCTGGGATCTTTCTTGTTTTCCACTATTGCACTACTCATGATAGCACTACATCCATGGGTAACTGCAATGGTTTCACCTTCAATAAGATCCTTCTTCGACATCAATTTCTTTAAAATCTTAGCTTACCTCAAAATCTCTTGGATAACTTTGAGCAATAGGATATTTATAGAGAAGTTGTAAAGCTTAGCCATGAATATTTTGAGCTTATAGTCCTCCTCTTTTATCTTAAGATGCTAGGGAAATGGAGGAGGTATTTTATTGGTGGGAAATACATCACTTTGTGGCTTATCATTGTCTGCCACCTCTTCATCAATTTCCACTAGTTCTTTTTCATCCCATTCTTCTGAGATTTTGGAGGTTCTTATTTTGGCTCAACCACAACCTTTTTCTTCACATTTATGTGCTTAATTGTGGGCTCTTTTGCACCCACATTTTCTCCACCAGTGTCTTTCAAATGATCCACGCGGGTCTTGCCACTCCTAGTGATTATGGCTAAAATTTAAGCATTATCTTTTGGATTCACAATGGTGTTACTAATAATACCACCTCTTTGTATAGAATTAAGTTGAGTGGATATTTGACGTATTTGAGTCTCTAATTTCCTAATAAAAGTGGAGCGGGATACAACCATTTGGTTAATTTCTGAAAAGTCAACTTTCAATTATGGACCATCTTGTCTCTTCTTTCCACTTTTGTCAAAATTCTTGCCAAGACGTCTTCAGATTTGTATTTGTTGGGGTCAATGGGATTTGTATTTTTTTTCTTTGTCCGATTATGATGGCGCCCATAACGATTATACTCTTAATGTTTTTCCCTCCAATCACGATCATGATCATGATCCATCCAACCTTGATTCCCACTTTGAATTTGATAGGTGGGGTGGGAACTCCCGTATAGTTAGCCAAATACCAAATTTCTTCATCAAGATTCTTGGCCTCTTCATCAAGTTCAATGAATCTTGATCACCTTGAATAGGAAGATCAGCATATCTTGAAAAGGATCTATTTGCACATTCAGAATGTTGGGATTTTAAGAGGCGTGAATAGAAAATAAATGGGTGCTTTTTTCTGAAAAAAAAACAAAAAAAAATGCAATTTGAATAGGCACCTTTTAGGATTGAATGGTTATGACCTTTCCAATGGGTTAGTGACTTTTTCAAAGAGTTATACCATTCTTCTTGAAATTTTGGAGGTTCTTATTTTGGATCAAACACAACCTTTTTCTTCACATTCATGTGCTCAATGTTGGAATCTTTTGCACCGATATTTTCTCTCTCAATGTCTCTCAAATGATCCCTGAGGATCTTTACGCTCCCAATGACTATGGCTAAAACTTGAGATTCATATTTTGGATTTGCAGTAGTGTCACTAAAAAGACCTCCTTTTTGTCTAGCATTAAGTTGAGTTGAGATTTAACCTATTTGAGACTCTAATTACTAAATAAAAGTAGAGTGGGATACAACCATTTAGTTGATTTGTGAAAAGTCACCTTTCAATTCATGGACCATTTTGTCTATTCCCTCCACTTTCATCAAAATTATTGCCAAGACGTCTTTGGTTTTGTATTTGTTAGGGTCAATGGGATTGGCATTATTTTTCCTTGCTAGGTCATGAGGGGTCACATAACAATCGTACTTTGGTCATTGTACCTCCAATCACGATCATGGTCACGATCCATCAAACCTTTATTCCTACCTTTCCTTTGATAGGCAGGGCGGGAATGCCAAATACCAAATCTGTTTATCAAGCTTCTTAGCCTATTCATCATCATAGGCCTTGGATGCCATATCATTCACCACTTTTGTTGGTGCACCCATCACATGCTTAGTTAAAAGATCCAATTGTGTCATCATTTTTGCCATGTTTTCCTCCCTCACTTTATTTCTCTTCTTTTTCTCTTTATCAACAAAGGAGGTAGTAGGGGAGAATTTTGGTATCTCTACATCATTTTTATGCCACCCCCAACTTTGCTTAGTTACTTCCTCATTTAAGGTTGTAGCCGCATGATAAGTTAACTTCAAAAGAGATCCCCCTTACCGCATTTTCTAGCACAGTTTTGTTGAGTGCATCTAGAGCCCGATAGAAGATTTGGAGATGCATCTTCTCGGGGACCTCATAGTTTGGACACTGCTTGAGTTATCCATTGAATATTTCCCACACCTTATACAAGGGTTCACCATTCAATTACAAAAATTTAATGATTTTATCACGCTATTGTAGCATTTTAGATGGTGGGAAATATCGATCAAGCAATGCAACAATGATATCATCCCATGAAGTAATTGATCCGGCCGGAAATATCAAAGACACAAAAATCCCTCTTTCATTAGAGAAATAGGAAAAGGCACAACTGATGGTCTCTTGGGTTATGTGTGCAATATCAAAGGGTGCACATACTTTTACGAAGTTCTTCAAATACAAATTATGGTCCTCATAGTCTTGTCCAGCAAAAAAGTCCCTTCATTTGTAGTATATACAACATGACACTCATAATGTGAAAGACTTTGTTCCCATGAGTAAGAGGTATATAGATGTCACTTGTTCAACCAATGTCATGGAGTTTCTCCTCGTCATCAAGAGGACCGTTGAAGGACCCAGTAATACTTGTATTATAACTTATAGTTTCGTGACCAATACGAGTTGAAACTATGAGTGGCATTTATTTTCTAACTCATAGTTCCAAATCTCATTTATAACTCATAGTGGTTATGTACTGTGACGCTTCCAGAGTTGAATTGGGTTGTGTTTTGATATAGAGAGGTAAGGTCATAGCCTATGCCTCTAGACTGTTTAAGCACTTATGATCTTCAGTTAGCAGCAGTAGTTTTTACCCTAAAGATTTGGAGGCATTACTTATATGGTGTGCACATTGATGTGTTCACTGATTATAAGAGCTTGCAGTATGTGTTCTCTCAGAAAGAATTTAACCTCCATCAGATAAGGTGGTTGGAATTATTGAAAGACTATGACATAAGTGTTCTGTATCATCCGGGCAAGGCCAATATAGCGATTGTCGCTCTCAGTAGAATATCTATGGGTAGTGTTGCCCATTTTGAGAATAGTAAGAAAAAGTTAGACCAGGAAGTTCATCAGCTACCCAACTAGGTGTTAGCTTAGTCGATTCAGCAGAAGGTAGTGTGTAGGTGCAGAGTAGCTCAGAATCATCCCTAGTTTTCGAAGTAAAGGAAAAGCAGGATAGGGATCCCAGTGTAGCCCAGTTGAAGGAATCTGTCAGAAATGAGAAGGTAGAGGTTTTCTCCCAAGGGGGAGATGGTGTTTTGCATTTTCAGGGTCATTTGTGTGTGCTAGGGGTAGCTGACTTGAGGTAGCGAATTCTCGCAGAGGCGCATGGTGTACGTTTCTCTAATCATCCAAGGGCCATGAAGATGTACTGCAATTTTTAAGAAATCTATTGGTGGATTTGGATGAAAAGAGACATTGCAGAGTTTGTCGCTAAGTGCTCAACATGTCAGCAGGTTAGGATTGAGCATCAGAAGCCTAGTGTGTCCATGCAGGAGTTTAGTATTCCCACCTAGAAATGGGAAGAAGTGAACATAGACTTTGTGATGGGCTTTCCTCATATTCGTCTTAATATGAGAAGGATTTACAAAATAAATGAGAGGGGCATTTATTTGGAATAAGGACTTATCGCTATCAACTTAAGTCATAAATTAAAGAAGCACTTGTGATTTAAATTTAATATGAGAAGGATCTTGAGATTATGTTTACCAAAGGGCAAGTTATGCATGGAAACATGATGATTTAGTACAAATTCTAGATATTAATGATGTGGTAGGCTAAGTCGAAGGTCCTTAAGGCTAGTTTGACAACAAAACCTCGAGCATATCACTTGTTGACCCTTTTGAGTACCTAACAAGTGTGTGAATTACAACCACCTAATACCTCGATTGGGCATCTCTATTTCTAGGAAGATTCCTGTGACTTAGCTAACTCCTTACTCACCCTTATTTCTAATATGGTAAAAGATAGTGAATTATATCCATTATTGTTTACTATATCTTTGTTGCCCATATCCCTCTTTCAAGGAAGATATGGGTTCCAGAAGTTCATCCACACCTCTCTTTAAAGGATGGTGTAAGCTTTTAATAATTTGGGGTTTTCATCTACAAGTTCACTTTGGGTATTTGGGGTTTTCACCCACAAACCCCAACCAATTCAATCAAGCATTAGTGAAACCCATCATCAACTAGCTAGAATCTACACAAATACATCATACCCCATACTTAATTTCACTTTAGTTCAACATTATCCCAAGACAAGTAAATTTAGCTGCTCATGCAGTAAAGAGGAAGAACTAGTAAATAGTTTCATTCAAAGCATCCATGAAAATGGAAAGTCAGAAGATTCTCCCAATTACACCTCAATTCCACCAAATTCAACTTGAAAATTTAAATACATAAATTTGTCCAATTAGTAGGGTTACAAGACTACCAAAATTATATTGTTCAAAGTGTAAGATACCAAATGGGAAACGGTTTTTCCAATGTAAGGATTTGGGGTTTGATCGATAAAATGACATAATTTCCCCTGGGCATAATCCCGCTAAGTTACGATGGCAATAGCGTGTTCGCGATCACGGCTAACGCGACTGCAGTATGATCACTTCGATTGTGGTCCTTTGACCTGACTTTTCCTGTCGCGATCAAGGGCTTCAGACCACGATTGCAGTAACTGGGATTGATTTATACTTCGGTCTTCCAGCTACACTTCTTTTCTCCTTTTTGATCCTTTTTAGCTCAAATCCACATTTTTTCTTCTCATCACTTGTATACCATCAAAATGTGGAAATTAGTGCATTTAATAACAAATTTTTCTCATTCATACATTCAAATCATGGTAGTGTACACGAATGTTGATTGCTAATGAGTGGTAAATTCACCAATCATCAACACCCCTAACTTAAATCTTTGCTTGTCCTCATGCAACACTACCCCTTACCATGAGACAATGCACATTTAATCCTTTTTTGTACAACCCAATGGTCACAATGACTTCACGCTTGGTTACTACCACAAGTATCTCTTCAAACTTGAGCAAAGCTATTCTCATGACCCCACAACATGAAATGTAATTTTCAAGAATGCAAAAGACTTTAATGAACAATAATGCAACAATCACTAACACTCTAGAAGTGACTAACCTTTGACCTCCACTCTGCTATACTCCCTTTGGCTCATTTTCTAGGAGATGACAATATCACCCACCTCAATTTGTTTTTATGCCTCCTCACAAGAAGAAAAATCCCATACACCATATCATTAAATATGCAACAAGGGATTTAAGTTCAAAACTCTCTCTCACACAAGGACTCTCGATACTAACAAGTACCATACCATAGGCTTGCCTCTATTATTAATTGCCACTATAATGAATACACTTGGTTGGAAATCTCAAAGAGGTTTTTGAGCTTGTGATACGGGTACGACCGCGAGGATGCTTGTTTGTGAGATGTATTAAACCCGAGACTTGAAGTGTGAAAGTGAAGTGCAAGTGAGGAGTGAAAAGGGGTCCAAAACCGTCCATAAAATGCTCTCAAAGGGCACCCACTTGAAGACTTGGGACTAAGGGGTCATTTTTGACATTTCACACCTTGTTTGTAAACTACTATATAAGGAACCTTTTAGGACATTTGTAAGGGAGATTTTGCTGAATATTGATGTTGTATCACACTTAAAAACATTTCTCTCTTATGAGAAAGGCTCCCATAGCCGAAATCCATGTAACTAGGATTTTCAACTTAAGGGTGGAATCTCTCGTGTTGGATTCATGCTTGGAAACGAAGGTGCTTGAGGAGGTTGATGTCCCTCTTGTGTCCACGTAAGAGTGTCGGTGTTGTTATTACATGTATTAAGTGTCTTAGTGTTGGATCTACACTTAGATTCTTAGTTATTGTAGTAATCTATGTCACACTACCTATCTTTACATTTTATTGTTGTCATCTTGTTGTTGTTGTGTAGTGGACTGTTTTGTGTCTTCATTGAATCCAAAACTTGTATTATTGTTGTTCATCTTGTTCATCACGTTTTGTATCTGTTTTGGTGTTAAAATATACTCTTGTATCTTGTATTCTTGTTGTTGGTAGTGAATCCGAGTGTGGTCTCCATCTTGGTCATCGAATCCTTAAGATTTGCGGACTGTTTTGGAGTTGTTTCGTGTTCCCTTCCGTTGTTTTCCCGTATCATTTGGTATCAAAGCATGGCTTGATCTTGTTCCTACAAGATCAATCTTGGGCTTGCTTGTTAGAAAATTTTAAAAAAAAAAACTGAAAACTGAAATTTTCAGAAAATAGCAATCTGTCCACTTTGTGTTCTTGGCCGAAAATTTTGTTCTTGTTGTACCTTGGCCGAGATTTTTACTTGTCTTAAGTGTTTCTAGTGTTAGTATTGTTCTTCACTAACACTTTGAGTCTATATCTTTATTTGAGCCTTTGTTGTTGATGTTGTTATTGTGAACTTGGACTTGACAGATTGTTGTTGCGGATTTAAAGTTTGGACTGTTTTGGACGTGTGGTGTGTTGTTGGTTCAAGGTTTGAACGTGTATTGTGGAGATTGTGTAGTGGATTTTAAGTTTGGAAAAGTGTTTTTGATGTTTGGGGTCCAACTTAAACCTTAGAACTTCAAGACTCAAAGTTTGTGTTCTTGGTGTTCTTCACCATCTCTATATGTTGTTGAAGAAAAGGTGGTTGTTGATTCTATAAGTTGAAGAAAGAGAGTGAGAATTGATGTTAGTCTTGCAAGGCATAAATCCAAGATTTAAGGTGTAATATTTGTGGCTCAAAAGACTTTATCAACCATTTCCCAATACTCCCTAGACTAGACTTCTTTTTCAGCTTTTTTTCTTATTTCAAGAACCTTGTCTTGTGGGACTAGTACAAGACAAAAGTCATCCTTTTAAGAGTGGACTTGTAGAGATTCAAGACTTGTGGTTTCCCTCCAAAACCAATTGTCATCCTTCCCAAATTACAATGGGACCAAGACTTGAAATTGAAATATAAAATTGAGAAACCGCAACCAATACGTGACTGCCACATCATCATTTTTCACTGTTCACGTCATAATTTTGGCTCAAATTTTAGATTTCTTAGTTTCATTTAATTGTCTCTTAGTTCGTTTATTGATTTGAACACTAATTGACAACCTAGTAATTTCCTACTAGATTGTAAGTTAGTTTTGTATCCGTTTGTTCGTGTTTACGTTTGTTGTGTACTTTTATCTTTTTGAATTCGTCGTTAGTTCTTGACTCAAGTCCTATAAGATTTCGTTTGAGTTTCAAACAAAAAATCCATTCCCGGACAAAAGTAGACTCGACACTCAATCACTCACGAAGTACAAACCGGCTTTCAACACTTGTGAAACCAAGTGTGAGGTAAAACCGAGAGTGAGAGTGTGGTGAGGCATTTTTGATCTAACAAGTTTGTTTGTTTTCTTTGTTTGTTGTGTCTTTTTGTTAGGTACAATGGCTGCCCATAACTTCAATGCCAGATGCGATCGTATCAATGACAATATTGAAGATATGAAACGGCACATTGAAATTATACGCCAATTGCTACCCAAACTCTACCCACAAAATCCAATTGTCCAAGAACCTCGCGTTGAGAGCTTCCCGAAGGAAGTTGCTGCCCAACTTGTGAGTAAAGCTTGTCCACCACTTGAGGATATGTGTGATGTGCTTAATAGGACTCAAGTTAGTGAAGTAATTGAAAATGTTGGTCAACAAAGTGAGAATGAACCCGAGAGCTCTTCTTGGAGTAATATTGGGTTTGAAACATCCTTGAAGCTTGATATTGATCATTTAGAGAGTGAGGAACTTCCTTGTTCCAAATCTGTCCGTGAGGTAGATCACACTCTTTTTAGGTACAATGTCTTGTTTGAAGATAGTTTATTTACTCCTAATGAACCTAGTGGTGCAAGTGATGTTAACGGAATGGCTTGTCTTGGAAGCTATAGTCTATATGCTAACCCACTATGGTGTGACAACATTTCTCCTCAAGATGGAAATCTCTTCTTGGAAGATGAAAGTACTCTTAAGGGTAGGGAATGTGTAGTCTTGAAAAGGAATAGTCAATCGGGTGAAGATGACCATGATTTGCTTGATTACTTGGGAAACCCGAAATATGATTGTTCTTGTAAAAATATTTTTGTGGATGATTCCTTTTCTGCCCATGGTGATTTATATCTATGTGGGGATTATTCTCTTGAAATAAAAGGTGGTGCATGCTTAGAAATTCCATCTACTTCTTCTTTATGTGTTTCCTATATTGAGCATACTAGTGGTGATGGACTTGAAGCTAGTGAGTACATGCATAAGGACACCATAGCTGAAGTTAGTTTGTGTGACACCTTTCTCTACCCTCTTTGTGCTTATGATATTTCCACTAATGATCTAGAGGTTCCTAATTTTGAGGACGACACCTTAGGGAAAAGTGAGAGTGGCCGAAACCCATGTCCATGGCTACTTCTCCCATTTGATCCCGGTACCATCTTAGGGTATGGTAGGAGTTGTCTCGGCCTATGCTCATTATTTATCGATGTTCGTAATAGCCACTTCCTTTGTGACATTTTTACTAAGCTTTTCATGATCAACCCAAAGGATTCTTGGTTATATTGCAAATATGTGCAACCTTGGCATGATGATGTTATTTGTTAGATTGATTTTTGTTGCACTAACCCTAACCCTCATGTCATGAGGATGTGTACTTGTTTGTCTTTTGTTTTGATTTTGCAAGGTGCGGATTCGAGATCGAATCCTTTTTCAAGAAGGGGAGGATGATACGGGTACGACCGCGAGGATGCATGTTTGTGAGATGTATTAAACCCGAGACTTGAAGTGTGAAAGTGAAGTGCAAATGAGGACTGAAAAGGGGTCCAAAACCGTCCATATAATGCTCTCAAAGGGCACCCACTTGAAGACTTGAGACTAAGGGGTCATTTTGGACATTTCACACCTTGTCTGTAAACTACTATATAAGGAACCTTTTAGGACATTTGTAAGGGAGATTTTGCTGAATATTGATGTTGTATCACACTTAAAAACATTTCTCTCTTATGAGAAAGGCTCCCATAGCCGAAATCCATGTAACTAGGATTTTCAACTTGAGGGTGGAATCTCTCATGTTGGATTCATGCTTGGAAACGAAGGTGCTTGAGGAGGTTGATGTCCCTCTTGTGTCCACATAAGAGTTTCGGTGTTGTTATTACATGTATTAAGGGTCTTAGTGTTGGATCTACACTTAGATTCTTAGTTATTGTAGTAATCTATGTCACACTACCTATCTTTACATTTTATTGTTGTCATCTTGTTGTTGTTGTGTAGTGGACTATTTTGTGTCTTCATTGAATCCAAAACTTGTATTATTGTTGTTCATCTTGTTCATCACGTTTTGTATCTGTTTTGGTGTTAAAATATACTCTTGTATCTTGTATTCTTGTTGTTGGTAGTGAATCCGAGTGTGGTCTCCATCTTGGTCATCGAATCCTTAAGATTTGCGGACTGTTTTGGAGTTGTTTCGTGTTCCCTTCCGTTGTTTTCCCGTATCAGCTTGTAATGTAGGTTTGGGGAAGGATAAGAGATAATTTAGGAATCTAGTGGCTATAACCTCCTTGAACATCTACATCACACTATTCCATCCAACTTTTAACCATGGACCACTTCTTTTGTTTTCATTATTTACACATGTGCCTACTTTTATTACTTAGATTCACCCAACTTTTGAAAGCGTTTTCTTTTCATCACTTTTCCTTATACACTTCATACATTTCTTTCCCTTGTTGGCCTTTTTTTTTTTTCCATTTATTTGTTCTCATTGTTTAGCTCTTAGGTACTCACTTACATTTTCATGGACCAAAGTCACCTCTTCGAATCTTCACCACCCTCAGCTTAGGATTTAAGCCTCAAGTTGGATTTTCAAGTTCAAGGAGGGTAGGGATTGAAAGAGGGACAAAATTCGAATGGCTCACGAGTTGTAATGTGGTTGCCAAAGAAAGGTTCAAAGGCTCAAAGTAAGTGACTAGGGATAACATCTATGCAGCGGAAGGCTTTTTAGGCTAGAGCCGATTTCTAAGTTCACAAATAACACCTAGGATCATGATACAAGAATTACAAGGACAACACAAAACACACTTCAAAATCAATCCACAAGATCAAAGGTCCGAGGACCCTTTTGAAGACCACACTTAGATTCAACAATACAACACAATAACGAGATATAAGGGTGATATTTAACACCAAGGCAGCCACCCAAACTAGATTTAGCAACAAACAATATGAAGACAATATGAACAACAACAAGGTGGTAACAATAACAACACCTCACGGGTTACATTAACAAGAATAAGAAACAATGATTACAACAAAAGAAAGGATAGATAGATAACCACATGAAGGTATAATCTTAAGAACCCAAGAACGGACACTCTTAGACCCTTAAAACTACAAAAAACAATAAACCTATCTCCTACATTGACACAAAAGGAATTTTACCTCCTCTAAACACCAACATATCAAGCTAACATTGCATCACAAGTGATATTCACACTTGTTACCCTCATTTTGGTATGGTGTCTATTCCAAACCTTACAACTAAAGGTGTTTCATATTTCAAGTCTTACATCAATGAACAACCAAAGAGAAAAGACCTAAAATGTTCTATTAATATCCTATTACAAGATAAGACAAAATGACAACAATGACCTTAAAGGGATGGGTAGCCATGGAGTGTATTTTGACCCAATGAAGTGACCAAAATACCCTTAATAAAGATGATCAAACCTTGAACCATTAAGTGTTATCCAAAATAGTGAGTCCTTAAGTCTTCGATGCTCCAAGCAATCTTCCACACACGACCTTGCTTGTGCTAAAAATGGGTCTTCCTTGCATATTTTTATGCCCTCGGGGTGACCAAGTCTTGAGCCTTTAAGTGATGCCCCCCAATTATGTCTTCAAAAATTAGGGTGGCCATATGACTTGTATCATCCTCCCCTTCTTGAAAATGATTTGACCTCGAATTCAAACCTTGAAAGAACAAAGAGAAGACAAACAAACACCACATCCTCATGCTATGAGGATTAGATTTTGTATAATAAACAACATCAACATGCCAAGGAGGTACACACTTAAGGTATAACCACACATCCTTTCTTCTAATCACGAAGAACTTAGCAAACATATTACAAAGGAGTGGGTGAAAGGAATCACCATCAAGGGGTGGTGCTCTAATTCAAAGTAAAGTCCACGCAACATATATAGCAATGTCACTTAAATAAGTGGACCGACCAACAACTATCCGTTCTTCACACCCTAAGAAGTTACCAGGGTCAAATGGGAGACATAACCAAGGACTTAGGTCTCGACCATTCTTACTTTCCCCTAGGGTGTCATCCTCGAAATTAACCAATCCCTCTTTATCACCATTGGAAATATCATGAACAAAAATAAGGTTGAGAAAGGTGTTCCATAAGTCAACTTCGAATAAAGGGTTCTCACGCATGCACTTATCATACTCTTGGTCTTTGTCCCTCAAATAACGGTCATGATCATAATCCATCCAACCTTTGATAGGCGGGGAGGGACCCCCCAGAATAGTTAGCCGAATATCGAATCTCTTTATCAATATTCTTGGCCTATTCATCATCTTAGACCTTGGATGCCATATAATTCACTACTTTTGTTGGTGCAGCTATTACATACTTAGTTAAAAGCTCCAATTGCATCATCATTTTGCCATGTTTTCCTTCCTCTTTATTTTTCTTCTTTTGATATTTATCAATAAAAGAGGTAGTAAGGGAGCCTTTTGGGACCTCTGCATCATAGGTATGCCACCCTCAGCTTTGCTTGGTCACTTCCTTATGCAAGGTTATAGCCACATGATAATTTTACTTCACAAGAGATCCCCCTACCTCATTGTCTACCACATTTTTATTGAGTGCATCAAGATCCCGATAGAATATTTGGAGATACATCTTCTCCGGGGCCTCATGGTTGGGACATTGAATAAGTTTTCCATTAAATATTTCCCACACCTCGTACAAGGGTTCACCATTCAATTGCCAAAATTTAAAGATTTTGTCACGTAATTGTAGAATTCTGGATTGTGGGAAATACCAATCAAGAAAACAAATGGTGAGTTCATCCAATGAAGTAATTGATCCAGCCAGAATAGATCAAACCCACCATACTGCCTCTCCTATTAGACAATATGGGAAGAGGTACAACCAGATTGACTCTTGGGTTATGTGTACAATATTAATGGGTGCATAAACTTCTATGAAGTTCTTTAAATACAAATTGGAGTCCTCATGGGCTTGTCACTATAAAAGTCATTTCTATAGTAGCATATACAACATAACACTCGTGGCGTGAAAGAATCTATTCCCATGAGTAGGCAGGATACAAATGACACTTGTTCTCCCAACATCATGGAGTTGATCCTCATCATTGAAAGGACCATCAAAGGACCCGACAATACTTGCATTGTCACTCATAGTTTCATAACCAATATGGGAAACACCTAAAAAGAAACAAAAATAACAACCAAAATAAATGCACACCACTACGGGTATACCCCAAGTAAAAATCAGCACTGCACAAGTATAATCTAAATGTCACTCCCTGGTAGCGATGCCATTTTGATAACGCTCACCTATACCATTCAAGTTGGTATAGGACGGTCATTATCAATATCTTAACATATGTTGAGGTAGAATTCATGAGGAGTGAAATTAGATTTCTAATCCTATGGGTGTTAATAGTTACTAAAAAAATACTTGTAATGTAAATAAAGTAAAATTCATGATTTAAAATTTGGGGGGGGGGGAGGAGGTTGATTTGGAACAAGGATTTATCGCTATCAACTCAAGTCAACAAATTAAAGCAATACTTGTGATTTAAATTCAATATGAGAAGGATCTTGAGATTATGTCTACCTAAGGGCATGTTATGTATAGAAACATGATGATTTGGTAAAAATTTTAGTTATTAATGATGTGGTAGGCTTAGTTGAAGGTCCTTGCAGCTAGTTTTTTAAACAAAACATCAAGAATATCACTCATTGACCCTTTTGAGTACCGAACAAGTATGTCAATTACAACCATTTAATACCTTAATTGGGCATCCTTATTTCTAGGATGATGCCCAAGACATAGCTAACACTCTACTCACCCCTATTTCTAAGATAGAAAAGGAAAGTAAACTACATCAATTATTGTTCACTGTTGCTTTGTCACCCATATCGCTCTTTCAAGGATAATATGTGTAACATCCCGTAACTTGCTTGTACTTATTCTAATTATATGGAACCTGGTATGGTCATATGGTATAGGTAACGGATGAGATTTGTTATGCAATTATTAATGGTGTAGATGGAATTATAGAAACAGCCTGTATAGTTTAGTGTGATGCGACTAAGCTAACGTTAAGTTAACTATTTAAACTTGGAATCGCAAGCTAGTATTGGAATCTAAAGTTTAAAGTGACCAAGTGTGCATAAGTTGAAGGTTAGACTAAAGGGGTTAGAAGCTGAAAATGGAGCAAAATATTGAGGTGCTTGCTTGACTTATTTAAGCTAGTAGGTGAGTAACCTACTTAAGTTGTTTGAATCAAATTAATGGACCCATGGCTATGGATCAGATTTGGGTCTATGCTAATATTCTCATTTGGGCCAAATTGAACAAACAAAAACAAAGAAAATGGACAAGTGACCCAACACACCAATCTGCCAAGGCCCAAATATAATTGAGCCCAACAAGAAATTATGCAAGTAGGTGCATCACCTACTTTGATGTTTTAGCAGCTTAGACCCTTAAGTAGGTGCATCACCTACTTGGACCAATTTGACCAATTTTATGGTCCAAAATGCAGCTAAGGAGGTGGACAAGATAGGGCCTTTAAAAGGCCAAGTTGCTGGTTACTTTACTTCATTTTTAAGTCACAAAAAAAGAGCATATTTCAGCAATTCTCTCTACTCTCTTAAAAACAACAAGAGCAGCAGCCCTATGTTTCCTTCTAGGGTTCTTGAAGAAACCCTCCCCTTTGCAGCCCAAGGTAAGTGAAAAACACTTAAGATTTTGTTTAATTATCTCATGGGAGATTAGGGAAACAAGTTATAAGTGTTTGGCTGTAAGTATATGGCTGATTATAGAACAAGATGGTTGTTCATGTTTCCTTGTTATTGAGGAACTTTTTTCTTCTTCTTTGGTTTAAGTGTGAAGGAAAGTTCAAGCTTTTGAAGAGTTCAATTAAAAGGATAAGTTGCTGAATTGAGGTACGGTGACTGCCCCATTTTATATTTCTTATATATGAATTTGAGAGGGGATTGTGGATGTCTTGTTATTGAGAACTCAAGAGATGATGAGATCAATAATTGATTACTACAATAAAAGGGGTTTGGGACTGTTTTGTGGACTGTTTTGTATGTATATGTTATGGGCTGCCAGGTTGAAGTTGGATAAAGGGGTGATGAGTTTGTAATGAATTATAGAAGAAAGATGTGGTGATACACCACTGAACTAATGCTTGCTGTCCAATCTATTTTGCGTATTGTTTGGAATGTGTAATGAAGTCGAGGTGGTTTTGGTGAACCTTATAAGAACTTATCTGGTATGTGGGTGTAATTGGAGGAACAAAAGGGTTACAATAACACCCTTGTTTGATAGAGTAATAGTTGCTGCCCGATTACTGTTTTGGGTGAAATTAAGTGCCTTAAATGTGTTGATTGGTTACTAATACTAGTTTACCATATATTATATTGTAGATAAGTAATCTAAAAGGCGAGAATTCAAGTTGGGTTAGTTTCGGAATCAAATAACCAGGTATGTAAGGCATACTCTATTTCACACTCTTTGGCATGAAATCGTACAATTGTTCCATCAAGCAATTTTCTGAGGTTATCCTATAACAAAGTGATGCATAATGGCAGCACATTACCCTCCATGTATCCAATGACCTTGTTCCCACTCTCTAACGCATTAGAACATCTCAATGCGTGCTTATTAGTAAATCTGCACGTCTATCTTCACTAGAAAATTTCAGGAGTTCTCCGTTTGTTCAAATAAGACCCATGTGTTATTTCAGCTCCTAAACACTTTATTTGTGTGCCAACAGCTCCCTAGCTCATTGTTGTTGCGTTAAGTGTCTATTTACATGTCTCTTATTAGTGTATTACTGGTTCAAGGTATCATAATGTGATGACCACCAACGTAACAATCTCAAAGGCTAATAAACTAAGTATTGCAATCTGTAAAATGACGAGTGGAAGCTCAGGGGCACTTGCCTAGCATGGGCCAATCTCGATACCTTTATTTGTGGGTGGCAGCTCAGGGGCATAAGCCTAGCATGGGCTGATCCCAATCTTTTTATAGGTGGCAGCTCAGGGGCGTAAGCCTAGCATGGGCCGATCCTAATTTATATTTTTTTTACCACTGATCAGCTGGTCATTTGCGTTATATGGATTACAAAGATTATGAAGTAAGAAGGTAAAATGAAGAAAGAATGTAATGTACATTGTCCCACAAGTATTTATAAAGGTGGTCTACTAGTACTCCTTATACACTTGTATCGAATTTCTATTGAGCTTTTGTATCAAGTGTGTTGCTACTTTCCACCTTACATAGTCAGTACATATTTTCGTACTGATGTCCCTCACGGGGGACCTACATTTCATGCTGCAGGCAGAGGCACTTCAACTCATACAACTCCCTAGTAGGAGCGCAGGTTATTCAGGGACTATTGGTGAGCTCCAGGTTGATTCAGGGCTTTCCAAGTCTGCTCTAGATATTTTGGTATTGTACAGTAAGTCTAGAGTAGGGCGGGGGTTTGTCCCGACCCTGGCTAAGTCTATGTATCTTTTAGAGGCTTTTTAGACTAATGTAAAGTTATGGTAGTGTCCTGATTTTAGACATGGTGGCCCCACCGGCCAAGTGTTGTACATATCAGTTTTGGGAGTGCATGTGTACTCAATTTCATAGATGCATAATATTATGTCGTCAGAACATTTTGTTGTTACAGTTACATGCATGGGAAGTATAAGGTTATGAATTGGTTCTCTCGGGCCTTTACGGCTACGGGTGCCTGTCCGCCCCAATAGGATTTGAGGCGTGACAATATGGGTTCCATAAGTTCACCCATACCTCTCTTTCAAGGATGATGTAATCTTTTAAGAATTTGGGGTTTTGACCCGCAAGTACACTTTGGGTGTTTGGGGTTTTTACCCATAAAACCTAACCAATTTAATCAAGCAATAGTGAAAACCATCATCAATAAACTAGAATCTACCCAAATACATCACACCCTACACATAATTGCACCTTTGTTCAACATAATCCCAAGACAAGTAAATTTACCTACTGATGAAGTAAAGAGGAAGAAATATACCAAAAGGTTCATTTAAATCATCCTTGAAAATAAAGATTAAGAAGATTTTCCCAGTTACACCTCAATTCTACGAAATTTAACTTGAAAATTCAAGTACACAAATTTCCCCAATTACTAAGGTTACAAGATTGCCAAAATTCAATTGTAAAAAGTGTAAGATACTAAATATTAAAGGATTTTTGTAATTTAAGGGATTTGATGTTGGTTGGGTAAAATGACAGAATTGCCCTTGGGCATAGTCCTGCTAAGCCGCGATCGTAATAATGTGTTTGGGATCATGGCTAATGCAACCGTAATATGATCAGTACGATTGTGGTCTTTGACCTGACTTGACTGTAGGCTGCCATCACAGTATTTGAGACTGATTTTTGCTTTAAGTCTTCCAGTTGTACTTCTGTTCTCCTTCTTTATCTTTTTTTAGCTCAAATCCATATCTTTCTTTCTCGTCAGCTATATTCCATAAAAATGTGGAAATTAGTGCATTTAATCAAAAAAAATATCTCATTAATACATTTAAATCCTAGTAGTGTGCATGAATATTCAGGTACGAATAAATGGTAAATCACTACTAGTCAATGTGTCATGGTTTTATGGAACTTATGATGCTTAGACTTGGAGAATATGCATATAGTTAAGTCTATTTTGTTGGATTTGATGTTTTTTTGGTGTTATTTTGCTGGCAACTAGGTGTTGGAAGCTAACTGTAAGAAAATGGAATGTAAAGATGAAAAATGACCAGCTACCTATGCACTTATGCCCCATAGGTACAACCTAGTGGGCATAGGTGTCAGAAATTAAAATCCAGAGGGAAAAATTTGGGGCACCACCTGTGGCCACCCACTTACTGTCCGTAGGTACCACCCACGCCTCGTAGGTGGGTTCGTAGGTGTCACCGACTCACTTTTCCAGGATTGTTTTGGATTGTTTTCCTAGGGTTTTTATGTAACCTATATACACTCCTATGATGTTTTTAGTCATTATTATGTATGTCTGCTCAAGTTTTCCTCTTTTATTTGGGATTTGATTTCTAGGTTTCTATATAATTTATAAATACCCTTTTTCATTTTTAGTAAAGTAGAGGCTAGTTTAGGCCCTCTGAGGCTAATATATGCCCTTTGGGGCTAAGTATAAATCCTATATACTATTCACAAACATCTTTTAATTCCAAGAATGACTTGTGATCTTGGGATTCTTGTGTTCTTGGTTGAATAATTGATTTGAGACTTTGGGATTTATTATTTCATTATTATGAGATTAATTCTATGATTTTGTCTATGAATTTCATGAATTTTCTTGCAAATATTAGCAGTTAATTCCTTTAGCCAAGGTTGTGTGAAACCTGGCGAATTAATGAAGAAGAGGAAGTGTGTAATACCCCAAACTCTCTTTAAGTCAAACTAGTCTCTAGAAGAGTTAATGATGAATTCCTAAATTATTAATGTTTAAATCAAATAGAATTTCCCCAATTTCAACTTTTTATCATGTGGGAATCTGAATTAACTTTTCAACAATACTAATTTTGTCCAAACCCAATATCGGAGTAAAAGGTTATGGACATTTTATAGAGAACTATCGGAACAGCACAGAAGCAACGATCAAGCCGACGGACCATCACCCAAGCCATCACGACTAAGGCAGTGCCAAGACCAATGGTCAGGACCGACGGACTGTCGAGCTAGCGATTGACCATCGCCTAAATCATTGCCGCTTTCGATCAACAACTTTAAGACATTTTAAAAAGGGTATTTGGGTATTTTCCACCTGTTTTAACCCCTAATTATACCAGACCAAAGCTCATAACTTCATTATTCATCCATAACACAAATTAGGGTATCTCCCAAAGATCAATCCCCTAGAACAAGAAATCCTAGGTGTTTAATCCCAAGTCAAAAATTCAAGCTTTCCTCTACCAATCTTCAAGAAATCATCCACCCAAGTATGTGAAGTGTTGCGTCATGGGTTTATTTCACCCATGAAGCTCAAGAATCCCATTTTAAACACATGAATTTTTATTTCATGTGGTGAGTTGATTTTAATTATGTTGAAGTGGTTGTGTAAATCCTAAGTTGGAGTCTTTATGCAGTTTTTCATGAAATTATGCTAGTATATAGGTTGGGAACTTTTAAAATAAGATGATTAAAGTAACCATGATGTATGAACTAGTATATATGCCTAACCCTAAGGTTGTCCATGCAATGTGTTTGATAAAATACCCAAGAGAATAAGAATCATGATTTAGGACTCAATTATGACCAAATTGATGAACCCATGCTTTACCGTTATGCTCAAAATGACTTCCATATTATTGTTATGCATTGAAATTGTTTGATGGACTGTTCATGAGATTAGCCCTATGAAATTATGATATGTTTATATGCATTCCTATTCATGTACCAAACAATAATAATCAAGTGCCTCATAAAATTCCCTAACTATTGTTTTATTGATTGTTGATTATGGTCGTGAGTCCAGGAAGTATCATATCTTGTTAGTTTTATGCTATCGAGTCCTGGGGAAACTTGTACCCGATAATTTAGCAGTGTGCCTAGAGCCAGTGTCATTTTTTAAGATACTCTCAGTCAAGCCATGTTCAGTAGAATTCAGTCTATCTCATGACTTAGGAAAAATCAATAATATCAGTAATCTCAGTCAGTTATCAGACCTCAATAATATTCTGTCAGTCAACGGAACTCAGTGAACTCAGTCTAGTCAATTTAGTATAATTAATTCAATGTCTAATCAGATGGGAGTAGGATTCAGAACCGAGTGAGCCAAAGGATGGGAAATCACCTACAGGTAGACGGTGTGATTCTTAGAAGCAATCCTTGTGCTCCAAAACTATATAGCCATCGTAGGCTGAGACAACTAACCTATTATAAGAGGGTTGATAAGGTGACTTAACCTGTTAGATGAGGGTCCCACCGTTATCCTTGGAGTACCTGTTAGATAAGGATTTCTCACAGCTTGTCCTTACCAGTGGCGTAGTATTGACACCCTTCTAATTGGGGTTACAACTGGACCCCAACTCAATTATATTATCTCATTTAAGGCATGCCAGTAAGATGATCACTTCATTTGTATTTGAAGAACTCAGCTAGTTCTATTAGAAATAAGACTGTCAGAAATAGTCATTCAGATAATAGTATATCAGTCATATGAAACTTATGTTATCAGTATTCAGAGTCAGTGATGTCATGATCTCAGTTATAGTTCACGTATTCATGCATGTGTTCTCACATTCATGTTATTCAATCAGCTAGTCTTGTTCATACACATAAACCCCTTGCATTCAACCTACCTCACTTGCATACCAGTACATTTAATTATATTTACGTAATTGCGCTAGTGTGTTTTATACCATAGGTTCAGAAGCACAAGCTCCAGAGCATCCTTAGTAGATCAGATGTTTAGCAGCCAGAGTAGTAGTGAGTCCTCATCTTTCGAGAATAACATAATTATTTTATTACTTTATTATTTCAGTAGTTCGAAGTTAGTTGAGGACATGTCGCATCAACTCTATAGTTTTTAGACAGTTTTGAGGCTTCCAAACTATAGCATGTTCAGAGAGTTATTTCAGTTTTATTTTGGTATTGATATACCATATTTTTTAGATATTATGTTTTATTGGATATTTGAATCTTATGGCCTTTCATCCCTTTTTTGCATTTATACAGTATGTTATACAATGCCCATTACATATATCTGTCATGGGTTAGCTTATGGTCCTTTGGGTTCATGAGCACTGTGTTCGGGTACCAGATTCGGAGCATTACAAAGTACCAAGACATTCAAGATAAATATTCTTAGTAGATCCAACATTTTTAGGACATATTGTTTCTGTTTCATTTTGTGTTGTGTTCTTATTTAAATAGGATAAAAATGAGTATCTAAGGCAGTTATTGTATTTTGATGTTTTGATTTTTTAGACAGAAATGATACCCCTCTAAAAATTTTGTTTTTAAACTGTGTAATATGTATATGTGTGAACATTGTGAATCTGGTTATGGAATTAGAATTAGGGACATAATAATCATAGCTAGCGATTGCATGAACCAGATAGGTAGCAGCTTATGATGCAATCCAATGCTATGTGTGTGTGAGATACTACTTTGTTCCCTTTGTGTGTTAAATCCAAAACTTGCCCAATTAGTCTTACCTAGGTTGTAGGATATTCAGTTAGGAAAGGATCGTAGGACGTTCTTGATATCAGTCCAGTTTTAGCCTAAATGACCTTCCAAATGTGAATAAGTATACCGTGATTCCTATTTTGAGCTTGTATGCACTATTTTTCTTGTTTTCAACTTTCACTTTCCTATTTTAGTTACAATAAACCTGTTTTGGCCCTGGTCCTCCTTGGACATAGTACACCTCAACTCAAGCAAATCTTCTAAATTGAGGGTGGCTATCATAGGAGTATGTAGTATGAAGTGGGTTTGAAAAAGGGTAAATAAGAGAAAAAAAAGTAGGGCCATGTAATAAGAATGAATAAAAGAAACCACACCCAATCTGAAGGTGAAATACAAGAATTAAAACAGAGAAATAAGGGTGGATAAAAGAGAGTTTGTTGATAAGTGGACCGCAAAAGTAAGTGTAATGCCAAGGAGGCATAGTCACTAAATTCCCATACGTATGATACCGGCCCCCAAGCCTACATTACAAGCTAAGTCAAATCCAATAATGATCCTAACTCGACTGTCTGTAAGATAAGGTAAAGAAAATAAGGGCGAGCCGATGGTATTCTGCGCACACTATTAGAACTTTTGTTGTGAGTGTGAGTGTCTCGGTGTTGTCCCTGCATTAACATGCATGATTCTATTGAGTCATTGGGACTTATTTGTTGTGAGGGTGAATGGTTGTTGTTAGACGCTTACTTGTTTGGTTAGTATAACTTGTACATATACATGGTTGTTTGTTGATAATTTAATGCCATATCTTGATTCCCTTGTGTCATATTACTATGGTTCATAGATACACACTATTAGTTTCTAAGTGTTAATATTGGAGGGGTGATGTCTTTGTGTTTAAAGTTAATGATTGACTGCCATAGGTATCTTAGGTTTCTCTTGGTTAAGAATCTTTGTGTTATTTTGTTGTGTGTTTGTTCTTGAGGACGTGCAACGTTTTATGTTGAAGGTCTTAATGTGCCATAATTTTATGGCACTTATGATGCTTAAACTTGGAGAATATACATATACTTAAGTCTATTTTATCGAATTTGATGTGTTTTTGGAGTGATTTAGCAGAAAACTAGGTGTTGGAAGCTAACCAGAAGAAAACGGATAAAAAACCTAAAAATTGACCACCTACCTAGGTACCTACATCCTGTTGGTACCACCTACTGGGCGTAGGTATGTCGTAGGTGTCCAAAACTGAAATTCAGTGAGAAATATTTGGGGCACCACCTATGGCCACCCACCTAGTGGCCTATTACAACCTGAGACTATCCCCTAGTTATAACACGATGCTTAAGGCCATAAGTGACCCCAACTAACCCATGATCTAGCACAAGCTGTAAATACTAAAGAAAGATAACAAAGTATTGTGCAGAAGTCAACTAATAAATGTCTAAATAGTCAAGTCGATAACCAAGGAGTCTGAAACACATCACTGAAAGCATAAATAATTGTTTGACTATCTGAAGCCTCTAAACATGATGAATTGTTGGGACAGGTCCCCAACTAACTATGACTACTGAATTAAACATGAACTGAAATACTGAAAAGCATGGTAAATAATATAATTAGTCCTCAACTAATGAGGACTCACCAATGCTGAAGTTCAGTGGCATACGAGCTGCCTATGTATGATCGAGGAGCTGAGCATCCAAACCTATGTTATGAGACAACATAGCATAAAAGAGAGTATGCGGCCAGTACTTTGAATGTACTAGTATGCGAGATGAGGGTGGACTGATATACATGTAAACCTAGCATGAATGCATGAGCATGGAAATGGAATTTAAGACCAAGCATAAACATATACTGAAATAGTTAAATAACAGGGTAACTGATATATAGACACTTCATCAAGAAAACCTGACACAAGCCAAACCAGGGCCTAGTTGTTTCAGGTTCCTGAAGCCCAATCCGGATTGGACACCACCCCCAAAACCCAACCATAACCACCCTACACAAAATATTAGATGAATTTCAAATTTATATAACATACCAAAGTGGAACAATCATAATCAAATAATATCAACTAGTGTTAGCCCCAATACCAATACCAATACCAATACCAATGCAAGGATGACACCAATATCGACACCGCCCATACCAACCTAAAGTAGTCCCATAAATCCTTTATCCAAAAGTAAAACAATAGTCGATTAGGACATGCCCCCTACCATAGCCAAAACAAAAGTCTATGACATGACAAAAGTATGTAGAGAAATGCATAACATAAAATGAAGCCTTTCGGAGTATGGAAGCTCACCATTTCAATCCAACACAAGTTGTCCCCCAATCCAATCACTGAACAAGAAGAGTAGTATAGCTGGTTCCTGCATTGCATGGGGATACAGTGCTCGAAGAAGGGTTAGCGGGTGAACGCTATCATGCGCTAAGGATAAGGATAAAATAATGCTAACATTTGAAACCAAGTAAATAACCATATGCAAGAACATCCATACATACACATATATAATCCATGTCGAGAAAGAAAATGGGTTTAGCAATCCTTTGAAACCATTAACCAGGGTATGTGTAGCTTAACCATCCTACAACCAACCATAGGCTATAAAAGTCCAGTGTTACCCCCTGAACGGGCCCCATTACGTGTAGCCATACGAACCAGAGATATCATAGGGGCAGGGGATTATCGTGTACCCTTCACCCTCCCTGATACATATATAAAAGTATAACTTAGGGGATTTCTATGTACCTTACAAGTATATGGTCGCTATGACAAATCCTCATGTATGAAAACATCAGTTTCTAGTGTTCGTTCATTAGACTCACACCTTCACGGTTAGCTACCACAATCCGCCATTATTACCCAATTAAAACCATTAGCATACAACTAAACCACCAATTCCATATATTAGTAACCAAGGGTATAAGAAGTGGTATCGTCATACCAACTATATCTTGCAAGCAATGCCCTTAGCCAATCACTTAAAGGATTCCCATGTACCCCGTAGGTTCCATTATTAGATTTACTTAGGGGATTCTCGTGTACCCCATAAGGTTTTTAATCAATGCCATTGCCATCAAGGCCTTACCATTTAGACATTAAAACTATTTAACCAATTTAGGTTCCATTACCATTTTATACCATGCAAAGTTTTCAATGAAAGTCCAACTACGTAATAAAAGCATTCTCATAGGAATTTTAACAAACACATAGAGGGAATATCATTTAAAAAGCAAAAACCAAGTACCAATTAACCATTCCCATGAAACCACATGTTCAAACCACAATTATAATATGAAAAACCATAAGTAAATCATGTTAAAACATGAATAAACCATTAATAACTAAAAGGCCCAATATATAATTCAAAACCCAAAACTATATCATCATTATTCCATAAAAAATATTCATAAAACATCACTTTAGTTGAGCTAACAATGAGGGAGGAGTAACATTCCTTAGATACCAAATAAGATCGTGAGAAATCACCCATGAAATTCCCAATTGATATGCTTGATGAAAACCCTAAATATTCTTGATCTTGAGGATTTGGGAATGATTGAGAGTCCATTTGATGTGTTTTTAATAACTAATAATACCCTAAGGAAGTTATAAGATGTGGGTTTTAGGTTGGGCGAGTAGGGAAATATCTAAAATACCCTCAGCTTAAAAGCTAAAAAATGAACAGAAGGGTACGACTCCCGGCTTAACTCGTAAACACAACTTACGAGTGGTACCCACCACTCATACCTTAGAAAAAATAGTGAACTTTAATACTGTCTAACATACGACCCCCAAAGATCAACTCATACCAAATCATAGAGAAGTACCCATGAGCAGTACCCTAGGAAGAATCCTCTAGGATAGACATATTGAGCAATATACAAGTGGCTCACCTAATTCATACTATCTCCATATGAGTCTAATGATGTCCTTTCATACCTTGGGTAGAATATTACCAAACCACACTGACAATCATAAGAGTTGAGAAACCTAAACTATACGATATCATATGACAAGTACCCACAAGTTATATGATGTCCAGAAGCTAAAACTTATGGAATTTTCTAAGTTTCAAAATCTGAATTGATGTAGTTCGAATACTGAACTAAAACTGTGAGAGCTAAAATTTAACAAACATGCCCTAATTTAACCTTATCAGAGTCCAACTTGTAACCCCTATTGGAAGGGTGTCAGTACCTTGCCACGAGTACCAATACTGGTATGACCCCTAAGAGAGTGTCAGTCCTGAACTGGCGGGTGACCTCTCATAACTTACACTTGATATGTAGTTTTTGAACTCAGGGACTTCTACTAAAGTTCTCAGTCCTCAACTAGCGGGTGAGCCCTCATCCCTAGGTTCACTCAGTGCTAAGACTTACGCTCAAATAAACTGATAAATATTTAACATTATTCACAATTGATGAATTCTTAACATGAATATAATATGAAAATAATGAACCAATTATGAGCAAAATGATTTATAGCTTAAAAATCTAAAATATGCATGAATAGAGGTATCAATTGTGCATAACCCACCGACGCTATCTAATGCAAACTCATTTTGACAAATATTGAGCAATCAATGATATGGGAAAATTATGAATAATACACATGATTTCAATAACTAATCATGACATAGACTTTTGCATTATTAAACATATGGAAAAACAATTTTCATGGTTTTAAATAAAAACAAGTGAGAGAAAATTCATAAAATCATGGTTAACTTGAATCCCCATAAAAGAGAAAAGAGTTTTATACTTGAAAGTTTAGAGAGTTCTTGTGACTCAATGGGTCGAAGGGCCCCACTTATTATCCAACATACCTGAAGTAAAAGCTTTGGTGAAACCTTTCAAATTGATCTTGTTCTCCATAAACCCTAATTTTTTTTTGAGTAAGAAGAAAACCGATCCTTTTTGTTTTCTCTATGTTAAATTGTGATTAATGATGGAATTGGGGGTTTTGGGTCTAATATACCCTCATTTGGGAAGCTTCAACTACGTGATTAGGATTTAACAAGAGTGGTAAAATTCTTAAAGTTCCACAAAAAAATGTGCTGAAAACTGAGTTCCCAGTCATTACGACTCACCTTATGACTTGTTGGTACTTACTACGATTCGTAGTCTAGGTCGTAAGCTAGAATCTAGGGTCTGAGACCCTTTTTTTGGTATGACTACAACTTCCCTCTTATGAATCATCATGAATGATTACGAGTCATAAGATGGAGTTGTAATCTAAAGCTTTTGTCTTGGGTCCTTTACTGGTTAGGCAATGAGTCCCTCCCTACTACTCATAGTCATTGATTACGAGCCATAAGGTCTAGTTGTAGTCACTAGTATCATACATAGGACCTTTACTAGAGTGACTATGAATCACTCATAGCAACTCATCATGAGTTATAATACTCATTTCTAGATTTACTATCATGGCAGTGTGTTAGGTCCTTAAGGGAAAATTTCCACAACATTTTACCACGACATTGGATTGAGGCGAGACTTGAATCGTTGGATAGATAACTTAGTGGTTTATCTTTTGATGAGGTCTAGATCTTGAAAATTTAGGGTATTACAATATATCCCCCTTGGGATGATTCATCCTTAATGAAATTGTATAGCTGGAATACTAGGCAGACTGAGATCATGCACTAAATTCTTATGAGCTGAATCATGATTAAATATCTGAATCTGAAATCATGATGCATGAATTGAACTAAATTTATGAATACATGCTATGACGTGAGGATGGCCAAATAGCTGAGCAAGAAAATTAGAGGATCACTTTAAGGAAACCATTACCTCAAGCTAAATATGAATTCATAAGATAGGGATACTTGGCTCGCATATCAACTTCTTCTTCTAAAGAAGCTCCCTCAACGGACTGATTTCTCCACCAAACTATTACTTGCACAACTTCTTTGTTCCTTAACCTACTAATTTGAAAGTCAAGGATCTCAACTGGTACTTCTTCATAGGAGAGGCTATCTTCCACATCCACACTCTCCAAAGAAATGAATAAAGCTAGGTCACCAATTCATTTCTGTGGAAAAGATACACGAAACACTATATGTAATAATGCTAACTTTGCAGGCATCTCTAACTCATAAGCTTCCTTCCTAAAATGGCTCAAAATCCTGTATGGGCTAACATGGTAGGGACTGAACTTCTTCTACTTACCAAACCTCTTTACCCCTTTCATGGGTAAAATTTTTAGATACATAAAATCTTCAACATCAAATTCAAGCTCTCTTCTCCTCATATCTGCATAGGATTTCTGACAACTTTAGGCTATTTTCAACCTTTCTTGAATCAACTAAACTTTTTCCATTGCCTCACATACTGAATCTCGCCCCATCAAAGAAGCCTTGCCAAATTCAAACCAATCAATGGGTGATATACACCTCCTACCTTAGAGAGCCTCAAAGAAAGCCATCTAGATATTGGAGTGATAGCTGTTATTATATAGAAATCCAATTAAAGGTAAGTGATTATCACAACTACCATTGAAATAAATAGCACAAGATCTCCATATGTCCTCTAATAAGGTCTGAATGTTCCTATCTTCCTGACCATCTGTCTGCGGGTGGAAAGCCGTGCTGAGATGAACTTAGGTACTGAGACCTTTTTGAAAACCTTCCAAAAAATAAGAGGTAAAATAAGTACCTCTATCTAAAATGATGGTTAATAGAACCCATGCAACCTTTCCAACTCCCTGATATGGAGTCTAGAATAATCCTCAGGTGAATATAAAGTATGAAATGGCTAGAAATGGGTTAACTTAGTCATCCCATCCATGATGAACCAAATCAAATCATACTAATGATGCGTACGAGGTAACCTTGTAACAAAATATATATTCACCACTTCTCACTTCTATATGGGGATGCTAAACTCATGAAGCATACCACTAGGTATTTGGTGCTCAACCTTAATCTGCTGACAATTTAAACACTTAGCCATGAAGTATGCAATATCTTTCTTCATACCATTCCACCAATAGACTTTCCTCAAATTATGGAACATCTTTGTAGATCCTAAATAAATAGAATATCGCAAACTATACACTTTTACTAATATTTGCTGCCTCAAATCATTCATATTAGGGACACATTAACTAGATTAACAATGAAGCACGCCATCTCTGCCTTGGGAGAAAACCTCAACTTTCTGATATTGAACTATCTCTTTCAACTTAACTAGAATAGAATCTCTATCTTTTTTCCCTTTACCTCAGAACCAAGGAAGACTCCAAACCATCCTGAACACAAATACTACCTTCAGCTGAATTGACCAACCATGTACCTAATCTAGCCAACTGATGGACCTTGTAAACAAACTCCTTCTTATCATCCTCAACATGGGAAATACTTTCCATATACAACTTGCTAAGGGCATCAACCATAACATTCACCTTATCTGGGTGATACAACATACTTATATCATATTCTTTTAATAATTTAAGCCACCAACTCTAATGAAGATTTAGGTATTTCTACATAATACATACTATAAACTTTTTTGATCAGTGAACACATTAATATGAACACTATATAGGTAATGCCTCTATATCTGTAATGCAAAACATCTGTTGCTAACTCAAGATCATGAGTTAGGTAATTCTTCTCATGGGATTTAAGTTGTCTAGAGAAATAGGATATCGCCTTGCCTCACTATAACACAACACAAATAATACTAACTCTGGAAGAATCATTGTAAACTATAAAACCATCTAAACCCTATAGTAGAGTCAATACTAGGGCAGAAGTGGGTCAAGTATTCAATTCTTGAAAAATCTTTTCGCGAGAATTGGACAACTAAAATTTGAATTTATTCTGATTTAGTCTGGACATAGGATAAGCAATAGAAGAATATTCCTGGGAAAACCATCTGTAGTAACCGGATAAGCCCAAGAAACTCCTAATATTTGATAGAGAAATAGGTCTAGGTTAGTTTTTTACTACTTCAATCTTTTGAGGATCAACTCTAACGCCATCACTAGTGATGATGTGATAGAGAAAAGCGTATGATTTAAACTAGAATTAATAATCGTTGAACTTGGGGAATAACTGATGATTCTTAATGGTATGCAAAACAATCCTCAAATGGTCTACATACTCAACTTCACTATGGGAATAGATGAGGATGTCATCTCTGAAGACTATCATGAACATGTCCAAGTACTACTTGAACACTCTATTCATCAAGTCCATAAAAGTTGTAGGAGCATTCATTAGCCTAAAAGACATAACTATAAATTCAAAGTAACCAGATCAAGTTATGAAGGTTGTCTCTGGAATGTCACTTTCTCTAACTCTAAGTTGATGATAGCCGAATCTGGGGTCAATCTTAGAGAAATAGTTTACACCCTAAAGTTGGCAGAATAAGTCATCAATACTGGGAGAGGATACTTATTCTTGATTGTGACTCTGTTCAACTGATGGTAGTCAATGCACATCCTGAGATAACCATCTTTATTATGCACGAAGAGGACAAGAGTGCCCCAAAGAGAGACACTAGACCTAATAAAACCCTTATGTAAGAGATCTTTCAACTGTTATTTCAATTTCTTAAGCTCAATCGGAACCATTATATAATGTAGACTAGAAATAGACTAGGTATCTAAAGGGAGATCTATTTCAAAGTTGATTTCCCTTTTGGGATAAATTCTGAGCAGATCTACAAGAAATACATCCAAAAACTCACTTACAATTAGAACTAATTCAAAACTTGGTGTTTTGAAACTTGTGTCCTTAACTTGGACAAAATGATAGATACAACCCTTAGAGATAATCTTCCTTGCCTTAAAGTAAAATATGAATAAACATATAAGCACTGAGGTAATATCCCTCCATTCTATTATTGACTATTTAGGGAACTAGAATTGGAATATTCTGTTTCTACAATCAATGAGGTATAGCAAGAGTAGAGCAAGTTCATGCTCAGAATGACATCAAAATTAGTCATTTCTAATTGTAAAAGATCTACTGAGGTAACTTTCTGAGACTCTATGACTGCACAATTTCTGTATACCCATTTGTCTGTAACAGAACTAACTACCTACTAGAGTAGACAATAAAAAAGGTACTTTTAATATTTTGGGACTAACACCAAAGTCTATTTCTATATAAGGAGTCACAAAGGAAAGTGAAGATCCAGGGTCTAATAATGTGTATACATGATGGTAAAAGACTTGTAATGTACCAGTAACCACATTAGGTGAAACTTCCTAATCCTATCAAGTTTATAGGGCATATAGTCGATTCTGATGCTGCCCACTAATGGTACAAGAGGTGGTGCCCTGCTGAAGCTGAATAGAAATTGTTCTAACCTTATAAACAAAAATTCTTACCCCTCTAGGCGACCACCAAACAATCCATAATCCAATGGCTTTACTTCCTACACCCAAAACATGTGTCACTGCTGGTCATACACCCACCCTTATAGTTCTTACCACATCTCCTGTAAACTAGGTTGGTACGACCACTATTAAACTACCTTGGAACTTATAGCCTAGTGCTCTATCCCGATGGTCCTATCTGAACTTAGCTACTAGAGCACTGGAAGAAGATGGGGCTGAGGCTAAAGATTTTTAGTGGAACTGAGAACGATTTCCACCCTCAGATCTTCGCTGAAAAAAGTTGAAACTATAAGTTTTATCCCTCTTATTCTCCCTTTTCTTTTCTTTGAGCTTCCTTTCCTTAATTTGTTGAGCATGAACTATCAGCCTAGAGATATCTATCTTCATTATCAACATAGCTATTCTACACTCTTTGGTTACATCCTCAATAATATCAAATATAAACTTTCTTATCTTAGACCTAGTGTCTTCTAACATGGTCAGAGCATACCTTTCTAACTAGGTGAACTTGAATAAATATTACTTCACACTCATAATACACTACTTCAAATTAATGCACTCCTATACTCTTACCTCCCTCAACTCGAGTAGGAAGAATCTTTCTAAGAAAGTAGTAGCCAATTCATCCCACTCTACATGCCCTACATTAAAACCTCTATCATTCCTCCACTGCTTAACCCAAGTATAAGCTACCCCTTGCAGTTTGTAAGTAGTTATGTCATCACTCTCACATGGAGTAACACCAATGATATCTATCAACTTCTACACAAAGTGCAAAACCTCTTGTGGATCCTTCTTAGACTTGGATCCAGAGAATGTTAGAGGATTCATTCGAGTGAAGTCCTAAATTCTTTCTGCTGCCTTATTAGATATGGGGTTGGCTAGAGCAATGGCCTACTGGTTATTTTGGTAATCCACTGCCTGGGCCAAAATTATGAAAGCAACCTTGAATTTGGTGTGAGATACCTGCTCATTCAGAGGATCTTTAAAAATATGTGGTGCGGGATGGTCCCCATTAATCCTTCTATAGCCCTTCTAGGAGGAATTTTCTATAAACAATAGAGAATGAGTTATAAAGAGAAGTTTAATGGAGCTCATGCACCATTACAAGACATGAATACTAAAAAAGGGGAAATTTTCCTAAAAATCTCATAGCCTCCTGCCTATAAGTGTGGCGTGCTTCACGTCCATAAACAAGACTCTACTTAATGCAAATTTCAGATACCCTAGGACACTTTAAACCTTGTGCTCTGATACTAATTTTGTCATAATCTGAGACTACCCCTAGTCGTAACATGGTTCTCAAGGCCACAAGTAACCCTAAGCTAACCCATGATCTGGCACACGCTGCAAATAATAAAGAAATATAACAAAGTATTATGTGGAAGTCATCTAATAAATATTTAAATTATCAAGTCAATAACCAAGGATTCTGAAACACATCACTAAAAGCATAATCAATGGTCTGACTGTCTGAAAGCCTCTAAATATGATTATTCATTGGTACAAGTCCCCAACTAACTCTGACTACTGAATTAAACATGAAATAAAATACTGGAAAACATGGAAAATAATATAACTAGTCCTCGACTAATGAGGACTCATCAATGATACAACGAAGTGGCACACGAGCTGTCTAAGTATGATTAGGGAGCTGAGCATTTGAACTTATATTATAAGATAACATAAATAAAAAGAGAGTTTGTGGTCAGTATTTTGAATGTGCTGGCATATGATCTAAGGATGGAATGATATACATGTAAATCAATCATGAATGCATAAACATTGAAATAGAATACAATACCAAGCATAAACATATACTAAAATGATTTGAATGACTAGGTAACTGATATATGGATGCTTGGTCATGTAAATCTCAACTGATGTACTTTGAATACTAAACTAAAATTATGGGAGCTAATATTTAACCAACATTCCCCATTCTAATCTAATTAGGGTCCAACCATAACCTTAGTTGGAAGAATGTCCAACCTTGCTACGAGTACCAATACTGGCTTTGTGGATCCACTAAACTGGTGTCCTAAAAGACTAGTGTGTCAGTACTATACTAGTGGGTGACCCCTAATAGAGTTTCAATCCTCAACTAATGGGTTACCTTTCATAAAATATGTTGGCTACGTTGTATTAGAACTTAATGACATCTACTAACGCTCTCATTTCTCAACTAGTTGGTGAGCCCTCGTCCCTAGGTTTGCTCAGTGCTAAGTCATACTCCTAACTGAATTGATAAGAATTTAACATAATTCACAACTGATGAATTCTCAACATGATTATCATAATCTAAAAATAATGATGCAATCATGATCGTAATAACTTGTAGATTGAAAATCTAAAACATGCATGAATATCAAGGTATCAGGTGTTCATAACCCACCAGCACTATCTAATACAAATTGATTTTGGAAAATATTGAGCAATCAATGGTGTGGGAAAATTATGAATAACACCCAAGATTTTAATAACTAATTATGAAGTAGATATTTTCTTTATCAAACATATGGAAACAAAACTTTCATGAGGGAATATAATTTCATGGTTTAGAATAAAAACAATTGAGAGAAAATTCATAAAATTCATGATAACTTGAATTCCCATAAGAGAGAAAAGATTTTTACAATTGAAAGCTTAAAGAGTTCTTTGGACTCAATGAGTGTAAAGGACCCACTGATGAATATCCCACATACCTAAAGTAAAATCTTTGATGAAACCCTTAGAATTGATCTTGCGCTTAAGAAACCCTAATTTGTTCTTGAGGAAGAAGGAAACCTCTCCAATTTATTTTCTCTGAGTTAAATTTTGATTAATGATGGAATTGGGGGTTTTGGGTCTTTTATAACCCCTCGGGAAGCCTAAACGATATGGGTTAGGCTTTAAAAAGAGTGGAAAAGACTTAAAAGTCCCTAGAAAAACATGCTTAAAATTAGGTTCCTAGTTGTTATGACTCACCCTATAACTCATTGGGACTGACTACAAGCGTTAGTCTAGGCCGTAAGCTAGAATCTAGGGTCTAAGATGCTTTTTCTAGTCATACTACAACTTCCTCCTTACAAATCATCATGACTGATTATGAACCATTAGATGGAGTCATAGTCTGAAGCTATAGTCTTGGGTTCTTTAATAGCCAGGCTACGAGTCCATCCCTACAACTCGTTGTTACTAATTATGAGACATAAGATCTAGTCGTAGACACTGGGATCAAACTTAGGACCTTCATTAGATTGACTACTATTCATTCATAATGACTCATCATGATTGGTAATGACTCATTTCTTGAGTCATTGTTACGGCCGTGTGGTAGGCCTATAAGGGAAAATTTCCATTACCTTTTGCCATGACAATGAATTGAGGTGAGACTTGAAGCATTGTAAAGATAACTTAGTGGTCTATATTTTGAGTGGGTCTAGAGCATGAAAATTTAGGGTACTACATGGCCGTAGTTACCACCTATGCCCTGTAGTTGGGTCTGTATATTGTCACCAACTCACTTTTCTTGAATTATTTTGAATTGATTTTCTAAGATTTTCATGTAACCTATATACACTCCTATGATGTTTTTTAGTCATTATTATGTATGTTTACTTAAGTTTTCCTCCTTTGCTTAGGATTTTATTTCTAGGTTTCTATGTAATTTATAAATATCTATTTTATGCTTTTAGTGAAGTAGAGGTTAGTTTAGACCCTTCGAGGCTAATATATTCCCTTTGGGTCTAAGTTACATCCTATATACTATTTACAAACATCGTTTGATTTCAAGATCGACTTTAAATCATGGGATTCTTGAATCTTTGGTTTTTGGTTGAATAATTGATATAAGACTTTAGGTTTTATTCTTTCATTATTGTGAGATTAATTCTATGATTTTGTCTATGAATTCCATGAATTATCTCGAATCTATGAGGGCCTAATTCTTTTAGTTAGGGTTATGGGAACCTTAGCGGATTAATGAAGTAGAGGATCTGCCAACTTAATCAAGATAAGGATTTTTGCATGTATTGCAGTTTTCTTCAATTTAATTGATTTCTTAACGGTGGCCAACATTGAGAACTCACCTACATTCACTACAAAATTAATAGGGAGGTAGATATTTAGAAAAGAAGATCACAACAGTGATTGGGATTTAATTCTCACTATAAGCTAATTATCTTCATCTACTTAAGATAATTATATTTCTCTAATCAACTTGATATTGAGTAGAGATTGTTAAAAATAGGGTCCAAGGCAAGGGTTAATAATGTTACACTGTAAGATAGCGAGGAGATGATTGAAATCCATTAAAGTATGTTGAGAGGCTGTTGGTGATACATAATTTGTTAGATTCTGCATTTAAGGTATTGGAATGGTTCAATAGTATATGATAAATCTACTGAGTTAGAAGCCAGGAGAAACACAAGTCTAGTGTTCGTCTTAGATTATTTACAACCAAAAGTATTCATATTTGACATTTTTACTATTACATAAAACCCCTCATATAATTTCTACTCTACCCAGTGATTTCAATAAGTTTGAGATATACATCTAGCCTATTCCCCGTGTGATCAACCCCAACCTTGTTAGGTTACTATATTTTGCTTTGACTGCTTTATACTTCTTTGGAGGTGCAATTTTAGGCGATATCAGCCTCTGTATTTGCAAAAGGTAAGATTTCTCGGCAGGCTCAGGTCTACACTTTACATTTATGGTCAATCAGTTGCATTCACAATAAGTCTTTCCAATATGGCTCCATGATCCCAATAGGGTTGTGCATTTATGAAGGACCCCTAGTAGACCTTTTACATTTCTTCATTGCTCGATATGAAGCCTATTTTTATTGCTTTTCTTGCCATTAATGATCACAAGAGCTCAAGAACTCTTAGAATATCATAAATTAGAATTGAAGGTGATTATTCCACACTAATTTCTTTCTAAGTTTCTAACCAAAATTATTCGTGAACTCTACATTATCTCTTTTATTTTCCCTAATGTTTGGGGCAAATTTAATCCCCAACTGAGACTCTATTTGTGCTCAACCTTTGAGAACACATTCCTTGTCCTTTGAGGGACCTTGTGATTAATTCAATTTTGGAATTTTATTAGTGGGCCCCCAGATCTATTTTGACTCAATTTTAGATTTGAAGTTTTATATAGCAATATTGGTACTATTTTACTCCTATAGATGATTATTTTGGTAGTGGATTTTTTTTGGGATCGTGGAGCAAAGGCGAGCATTTTGTGGACTAATTCAAGAATGTGGTTTGATGTAGCCTTTAGTCTACTTTTCTCTACAAGATTGTGTAGTGTATGGGTTGCATGCTAACTAGGGATTACAGGATGAGATTATGACTCGTATATCATGACTAATCTTTTTAGGGAATTGGTGATACAAAATGTGACTGGACCTTACACTAGAGAACTTGTAATGGATTTGGATCCTATCACCCTTGATTATATACATGATTACCTATATATTGTTGTTAATAGTCCTTTAGTATAAGATTTATGATTTGACTTAGTATTTTAGGTGATATTTCACCGATTAGATGCTTTTACTAATTTTATGCCCTTGATTACTATAGTTTCCAAGTTATGAGGCTTTAAGATATTGATTATGTATAGTTGGGCCTAAGACCATGGTTAAGATACTAGTTGGATACCAGGATACTACTTGATCCTTAGAAAGGATGCAATTATAGTTATGGATTTGTAGACGCATATGATCATATTGCTTAGGTACTGGTAGTGGCATGCATACTTTTTAGGAGTATTAATGCTTACTTAGTTGGATATTTTAAACCAAACCCTTGAATTTACTATTGTTTTCCGAAACATTTTACTTTAAAAATGGATTTCTTTTATTAAGTAAATACTACTACCTTATTTAATGGATTATAAGCTTTGAAAGTAAATGTTATATTTTGAAAACTAGAACGAGATTGATTTTGGTCCATAACTACTCCAGTCTTTTACAACTGCTATTTACTTCTTTCTAGAGAGGCTCTGACCTTTGCTAAGCTATCATTCAAATTCAATATCGACGTTGATATTAGGCAACAGATTTATAAATTTATACTCTTTTTGTCACGGTTCATGTTTGTGCAGTTATTATACCTATTCATATACATATACCTTTGATACTAGATAAAGTAGATTGATTATGATAGTTATTAAAAGTCCTGGTTTAGGACTAGATAGTGTATAAGGATATCCCGAGTCCCAACACGCACCTTCATCTATAAGCAACAGTGTCGAAGAAGGATGAATGCCATGGTTCTGCCTTTGTGAACTATTTAGCTGGAAGAAGTGTATACACTTGGTACATTTGTCATTTGGAATGGACATGTTTTACTATTGGCTTATGTTGTATTCATTCAAATGCTTGCCTATTAATAGTATAATTATTTGGTTCTTATATCTACCAGCCTTATGAGGGGTTGTATATGAATAAGCTATGATTGTTGTTTGCTGAGTGCTTGCTTAAACCTTCTGATATTACAAGGGCTCGCATAAGTTATTATTTTTTCAAACTAGCCAGTTACTTTATTATTGATTATTATGGTGAGTTTGTGGTAGGATAATTATTGATTGGTACTTGAGATTGTCTGTACATTTTCTTATCTCTTTTATCTATCATGGTAAATTACATAATTAATTTTTCAACTCATGCTTAGTTATCCATTGATTAGTGGCCCTGATTATGCTAGTATTAGCTTTACTACTTGTTTAGAATTCCCTGATATGTAGGTTGTCTCCCTTAGGTTATTACCTTTGAATTAGTCATATATATATGTATGATATTATCGTATATCCTTCCCCTTCCTTATATATTCATATTTTATACGTATTGTTTGGCCTTGTATTACTACAATATACCCTTTTTCATTTTTTATTTCTATATTAAATGGTGAGATATGATATTGTACTATAGTCCTTGGTTACTATTAGAATTGGATAAGTTTATCCTTATTTCTTCCTTAGTTTACATTTTGTTTTCTTGGATGGTTGCTGGTAGTTACATTCCCTCTTTACATGTTTTTTATGCTTGCATTATCTTTGAAGCTCATTCGATCAATGCCTACTGAGTACTATGTGTTTGGTACTCGTATTACACTTCTGCAACTTGATATGCCATGGTTTCAACACACTTTTGATGCTTAAAATAAAAAAATTATACAAGAACATAGGCACTTTTGTTGGGTATGATGTATTTTTTGATGCTTCTGCCAGAAAAATAGATTTTGAAGGAAAAACTAAGAAAAAATGAAAATCTTCTCAATAAGAAGTTAATGAGTCACGAGTATGGTCTGTGACCCATTAATTGCACCCACAACTCGTGAGTATGATCTGAAGCTAAAGGTAAAAGTATGATTTTTATGACTCAAGCTACGACCCATGTCTCAAACCTACGACTCATGAGTGAGTCATGAACTATGTCCTGAATATTTCCCCTGAGTCTAATTTCCATGAGAGATACCTATAACTAGTGGGTCTGATCCACGACTTCAGTCCACAAGTCATAGAATCTGTCGATCTAATTTCCTACACAGGTTAGGATAGGATTCATTTTCTATATATAAATACTTCCATTGTGTTTTATGATTATTTTACCCACTCTTACTTTATTTTGAGGTTTTTAGACATATTATTGTTCTTGATATCATTGACATTAGTTTTTAAAGTATTTATTGAATTTGAGATTTTGGAGGTTTTATCTATTTCTTCTAAGTGTACAATTATACTTTCCTCTATGAAATCTTCTTCCAAATTAAATATTTTGGACTCAATGGAACCATTGAAATTTCCATTTAAGGTTGTTTTGATTAATGTGGGTCCTAAACCACAAGTTCCATTTAACCAAAATTCAACCTAATAGCCCATAGCAAAACCATTTATGTTAAGGGGGACTTTCAAGTGCCCTTCCATATACCATATTAACCACTTAGGAGACTTTTATATTTTCCACAAGCATAAGTATTTAGACTTTAGCCTTTTTAAACCATTTAAATTATGAAAAGTTCCTTTATTAAGTAAAAATATGCAAGAGTTCCATTAAAAGAAGTCAATACAATGAATATATCTTTCTAAGTATTTTATCAAACAACTTGGGGACTGATACAAGATCAAACCAACAACACCAAGGGCTTCGGATTTCAGTCCAACAACACAAGAACAACAAGTTTTAGTTTTCGGTTTTTCAGCTTTCAACACAAGAACTAGTTTCGGTTTTCCACTTGCAACACAAGAACAACAAGATAGAGAGCAAATGCTAGTGAATCGAAAGAGCCCCACACGGCTTCACTAGACTTTCAAGATAACAAAATCAACACAACAACAACAAGATAAAGAAAGATAGATAACTTGACATATAACATTCAAGAAACTAAGAACCCCAACATCAAGAGAGGACCCTAAGTCTAATGAATATAAACACCAAGTTCTTACGAGGACCAAGAGGCACTCAACAACCTCAAAACCCTTGTTTCTAGCCAAAGAGACAACACAAGTATCCCACTACTTGTGAGATCTAGGGGCGGCTTCTTGGAGAAGAAAAGAGAGGAAAATGTTTGTGTTTTTAGGTTACAAATTTCAGATTTCAAAACTAAGTCTAACTCACTATGATGTTCTATTTATACTACAACAAAAAGGAGTAAAAAGACCCATCCGCCCTTGCTTTCTTGTGGCAACCTTGGGAATTAGTTTATTACACTTTAGGACCCCTCTTCACACATAAAAACGTTTAGGTCCTTGGTTGGTTCGACCAACAACTCACACACGGCCATTTGCATGAACAAAGCTTGGAGTGTTTGTAATTCCCGAGCTTGGCTTCGTGTGAAAGGCCGTGTACCTGTGGAGGCTGCCTTAACCGTATCATCCTCTCCATCTTGAGAGGAATTTGACCTCAAATTCGGCATTTGGTCATCTTCAACCGCATCCACGAGGGAGAGATCTCCAACGTTGAAGGTGTTGTGCACTTGATATTCCGGTGGCAGGTCAATCTTGTAGGCGTTGTCATTGATTCTCTCAAGTACTTGGAAGGGACCATCACCCCTCGGCAGCAATTTGGACTTCCTTTGAGCTGGAAACCGATCCTTTCGAAGATGCACCCACACCCAATCTCTGGGTTCTAGCACAAGCTTCCTTCTCCCTTTGTTTGCCCTTTTTGCAATCTCTTGATTCTTCTTTTCAAGCTTGATCCGCACCGTCTCATGCATTTTCTTCATGGCCTCGGCTCTTTTATTTCCATCTAAGCTGGTCATGAGATCACTAGACAAAGGAGTGAGATCTAAAGGGGTAAGGGGATTTAGGCCGTAAACACATTCAAAGGGAGTCATTCCCGTGCTCGAATGTATTACCCGGTTGTATGCAAATTCCACCAAGGGTAGGTGTTCTTCCCATGAAGTCAGTTTACCCTTAACCATAGAACGTATCATAGACCCTAAGGTTCTATTTACTACCTCCGTTTGGCCGTCGGTTTGTGGGTGGCAAGACGTGGAGAAAAGTAACTTCGTCCCAAGCCTACCCCACATGGACTTCCAAAAGAGACTTAGGAACTTGGAGTACCTATCACTCACAATGGTCCTTGGTACCCCGTGAAGCTTTACAACATGTTCAACAAATAATGAAGCTACACTAGGGGCGTCCTCGGTTTTAGCACATGGAATAAAGTGAGCCATTTTAGAGAATCTATCAACAACCACAAAAATGCTATCTCGGCCCTTTCTAGTCCTTGGCAGCCCCAAAACGAAATCCATCGAGATGTCCAACCAAGGCCTAAGGGGAGTAGGGAGTGGGGTGTATAATCCTTGAGGTTGGAGGCGAGATTTAGCACTCCGGCAGGCCGCACATTGATTACAAATTTTTGTGACATCTTTGCGCATTTTGGGCCAATAGAAGTTCTCCTCTAGGATTCCGAGGGTCTTGTCTACCCCAAAGTGACCCATGAGGCCTCCGTCATGGGCCTCCCTCACAAGTAATTCCCTCCAAGAACTAGAAGGAACACACAACCTCCTCCCTTTGAACAAATACCCCTCGAACCGAGAGTAGGAGGAATGGTTATTTTCCTTAAGCCAACGGTCCCTTCCCCACTCTTCGCATTCCCTAAAAATAGGAGCAAAGGTAGGATCCTCGGGATACAACATCCGCAAGCTCTCAAAACCCATTAACTTCGAAGACAAGGTAGCAACAAGCACATGCTTCCGAGACAAGGCATCGGCGACAACATTTTCCTTTCCCCTTTTGTAATGAATTACATAAGGGAAAGTCTCGATGAACTCAATCCACTTAGCATGACGCCTATTCAGCTTGTCTTGGCTCTTAAGGTGTTTCAACGACTCATGATCCGTTCATATCACAAACTCCTTAGGCCACAAATAGTGTTGCCAATTTCCCAAGGCTCTAACAAGGGCGTACAACTCCAAATCATAAGTCGAGTAATTAAGAGTTGCCCCTTTGAGCTTTTCACTGAAATAGGCAACGGGCTTAACTTCTTGCATCAAAACAGCCCCAATGCCAACCTTACTAGCATCACACTCTACTTCAAACATCTTATCAAAATCGGGCAATTGCAATAAAGGCGCCGAGATGAGCGTAGCTTTCAAGGCCTCAAAAGCCCTAGCTTGCTCTTCACCCCATTTAAAGGGTCCGTCCTTTCTAATTACCTCGGTCAAGGGGGCTTCTATGGAGCTAAATCCTTTGACAAACCTCCTATAAAATCTTGCCAACCCGTGGAAACTTCGGATTTCTCCAATAGTTTTAGGGGTCGGCCAACTTCGTATAGAGTCTATCTTGGAGTCGTCCACTTCCACTCCCCTTGAGCTCACAACAAAACCCAAGAAGACAACTTTATCAACACCAAAAGAACACTTCTCCATGTTGGCATACAACTTCTCCTTTCGGAGTACATAAAACACACATCTCAAATGCATTACATGATCATCAATAGACTTACTATACACCAACACATCATCAAAGTAAACCACCACAAACTTTCCAATATAAGGCTTCATTACATGATTCATTAGCCTTATAAATGTGCTAGGAGCATTGGTAAGGCCGAAGGGCATGACCAGCCACTCATATAGACCAAATTTGGTCTTGAATGCGGTCTTCCACTCATCACCGGGTTGTATGCGAATTTGGTGATAGCCGCTCCTAAGGTCCACTTTAGAAAACACACAAGATCCGTGGAGCTCATCTAGCATATCATCTAGTCTAGGGATCGGATGACGATACCTTATAGTGATTTTGTTGATGGCTCTACAATCGACGCACATGCGCCAAGTTCCGTCCTTCTTTGGCACCAAAAGCACCGGGACAGCACACGGACTCAAGCTTTCCTTGATATATCCCTTGTTGAGAAGCTCCTCAACTTGTCTTTCAAGCTTCTTAGTGTCCATAGGATTGCTCCTATAGGCCGGTTTGTTTGGAAGTTGTGATCCCGGCACCAAATCAATTTGGTGTTCAATTCCCCGAAGTGGGGGCAGTCCTTGCGGAAGTTCTTGAGGGAATACATCGTCATACTCCTGCAACACACGAGAAATCAAAGGAGAAATGGAAGAATTAGTGGGGTTAGTATTAAAGCAATGGGCCAATAGTAGCATCGGCTTGTGTTCATCATGGTCCATGAAGAGTTCTTTCCTCCTAGCCAACATCACTACGTTTTCCCCCTCCCTTGGCGTCGGAGCAACCTCGGATGTCCCTACTTCCTCACCTACGGCATCCCCCCCTTTTTCTCCCCTTTTGGCTTTCTTCCCTCTTCCCTTTAACTCCCTCATCTTTTGATGCCACTCATTTACTTGTGAGGGTGATAGAGGGTGAAGTGTGACCTTTCGGCCATCCCTCTCAAGCGTATACCGGTTGGACCTCCCATCGTGTTTAGTAGACCTATCATATTGCCATGGTCTACCCAACAACAAGTGACATGCTTGCATTGGAATCACGTCACAAAGCACCTCATCGTGGTAGTTGCCCACCTTAAACCGAATCACACATTGCCGTGTGACCTTCAATTCACCACAATCGTTCAACCATTGTAACTTGTAAGGACTAGTGTGTGGTGTAGTCGGTAGCTTCAAGAAGTTTACCATAGCATGGCTCGCAACATTTGTACAACTACCACTATCAATTACCAAGGTGCACACACTCCCCTTTACAAGGCACTTAGTATGGAATAGATTTTCCCTTTAGCTCGGGTCATCTACCGCCTTACTAATCATGACACGTCTAACCACAAAGTTTGGAACCACACACTCCCCTTCTTGTGGATAGACATCTTCACTATCATCTACTCCTTCCTCATTCGGTTCATTTTCGGCTTCCTCTCCATCTTGAGGCTCGGCCTCAACCTCCCCCCTTTCGGAAACCACCTCCTCACCAAGGTAGTATACCTTCCCTTCCCGTAGGATCACATTACGCCGGTTCGGACATTTATTAGCCTTATGCCCCCAACCTTGGCACTTGAAACATTGGAACCCCTTTGGGTTGGGGTATTTGTGAGCCTCCGGCTTCGGAGGAAACTTAGGGATTGTTTTGGATTCGGGCAGCTTCGTAGGACCGGTTTGGTCCTTGTTTTTGGCCCAACCCGAGGGGGTTTGGACCCTTGCCTTGAAGGTTGATCTCTTCTTAAGTTCCCTTTCAATCTCTAGGGCCTCTTGGAATATACCGTCAATAGTTTTGAACCGATGAAGGGTCAAGTGAGTGGAGATCTCTTTGTTCAATCCACACTTGAACCGGATGATGTCGTGGCTGATTTGCTCCCCACGGTGATCAAGTTTCAACATGAGTTGTTGGAACTCGTCAAAATAGGCCATCACACTCTTGCCTCCTTGCCGCAAGCCATATAATCTAGCAAGCAATTCATGTCGGTATCTCTCGGGAAGGTATCGTTGTCTCATCAAATACCTCAACCGATACCAAGGTGGTGGCTGCCCATCAACCAATTCATTACCAAATCGTTTAACATACTCCCACCAAGTGTTAGCATAGCCCTCGAGGTGAGCTATAGCATAGCAACTCTTCTTTTCTTCCGAGATGTCATTAACTTGGAAAACTTTGTCACAAGCCGATTCCCAAGTTAAGTAGGCCTCGGGGTCACTTTCACCCTTAAAGATAGGTAGGCTCAACTTGATGGTGTTGATGCCTACGTCTCTCTCTTGGTGTCGGTTTCCCCTATCTCCATACCCCCGGTATCTCCTAGGTTCTCCCCGGCCCCCTCTTAACTCCTCCTCCCTCATATAAGCATCATCAAAGGCTCCCTCTCTATCATACTCCTCTCTACCGTATCCGTCAAAGTGGGCTGGTCGGCCTTGGCCATTTTGATTCGTAGGAATTGGAATTTGTGGTCTTTGGTTTAATGGAGCTTGGAAGGGAGGGTTCGGATTTAGTGGAGGTACTTGGCGCCCAAATCCCTCTTGTGGAATTGGAGGGGCTTGGAAATGTAGTGGTCTAGTGGAGTCTCGGTTTGGAGGAAAGTTGGTAGATTGGTTTGCGGTATTTAGTGGAGCTTGGGGTGCATTTAGCATTTGGTGGACCATTTCGGGAGTGATGGTTGCGGAGGAGGTCCGATCATGACCATTGGTAGAGACATGTAGAGGAGTCGATGGCCGAGAGTTCCTTTGACTCTCTACTTGATCTAGTCTCCCACTAATAGTCGATACTTCCCCCCTTATTGCTGCCAAGTCCCCTCTCACGGCCCCAAATTCCGAATTCATCCTTTCAAGTGTCCGAGTAACGGCCTCGAGAGTGGCCCTCATTGAGTCAAGGGCATTAGTATCCGCATTATGAGATGTGGTTCCTTCCATCGTCAAGGTATTAGCCGCTTTAGTCACAACAAGTTCGTGTTCCACAAGTGTTGTATAATTGGCTAGTAACCGTGAGATTTACAAGGTTTGAGTAAGCTCTTATCCGGAATGGATTCTTGTTTGAAGACTCAAAGAATTCTTGCCGGACTAGAATCAAAATCAGCAACTCATTCAAACGAATAAAAGCACACAAACAACCGTTGACACGAATAAACGGCTCAAGGAACTAGTTAACAACCTAGTAGGAAAGTACTAGTTTGTTAATTAGTTCTAAGACCAAGTAAGGGAAACCAAGAATCAACAATTAGCAACCAACGAATATCCTAAGTTGAGCTTATAGTGACATGGTAGCATGCAATGGTCCCACACGTTCTTCTTCTCTCGGATTTTTCTCTTTCTTTCTCCTCTTTTTTTTTTTTTTGTTCGTCTTTGGTGTTAAGATTCACACAACTTGTGAGAATTTGAAAAGTGTTTTGGTGGGAAAACTAAAATCTTGAAGTCTTCACTCTTTTCAAACTCAAGAAAGTGGGTTTGGTTGACAAATTCCACAAAACAAGGATCCTTGATTTAGGGGAAGTGATTGACAAGACTACAAGTGATGGGTGCAAGTCTTTCACAACAACTTTATAACTTTACCACTTGAGCACACAACAAGATGAACACTTCAACAAGATGAACAAGATGACAAGTTCAAAAGATAAACACTTCAACAATCTTCACCAACTTCTTTGTCACATAAACACACAACCACCGAATTTCCTTTGGTTATCAATAACATACAACTTTCGGCCACTACAAGTCACTACACAATATTCAAGTTTCAAGCTCAACTTTCGGATCTAGACGCCTTAGTGTTGGTGAGAAAGAAACCAACACTAGAAACTCACTAAACAAGCAAAACAACACCTAGATCTAAACATACAACATCATTCTCGGTTTCAACATTTAGTGGACAGATTTCAGAATTTCTTGTGGTGTAGTTGTTTAAGCCGTGATCTAGCCCAAGATGGGTTATGTTGGAACACAACCGGTCTTTCTTTGATACCAAATGATACAAGATCAAACCAACAACACCAAGAGCTTCGGATTTCAGTCCAACAACACAAGAACAACAAGTTTTAGTTTTCGGTTTTTCAGCTTTCAACACAAGAACTAGTTTCGGTTTTCCACTTGCAACACAAGAACAACAAGATAGAGAGCAAATGCTAGTGAATCGAAAGAGCCCCACACGGCTTCACTAGACTTTCAAGATAACAAAATCAACACAACAACAACAAGATAAAGAAAGATAGATAACTTGACATATAACATTCAAGAAACTAAGAACCCTAACATCAAGAGAGGACCCTAAGTCTAATGAATATAAACACCAAGTTCTTACGAGGACCAAGAGGCACTCAACAACCTCAAAACCCTTGTTTCTAGCCAGAGAGACAACACAAGTATCCCTCTACTTGTGAGATCTAGGGGCGGCTTCTTGGAGAAGAAGAGAGAGGAAAATGTTTGTGTTTTTAGGTTACAAATTTCAGATTTCAAAAACTAAGTCTAACTCACTATGATGTTCTATTTATACTACAACAAAAAGGAGTAAAAAGACCCATCCGCCCTTGCTTTCTTGTGGCAACCTTGGGAATTAGTTTATTACACTTTAGGACCCCTCTTCACACATAAAAACGTTTAGGTCCTTGGTTGGTTCGACCAACAACTCACACACGGCCATTTGCATGAACAAAGCTTGGAGTGTTTGTAATTCCCGAGCTTGGCTTCGTGTGAAAGGTCGTGTACCTATGGAGGCTGCCTTAACCGTATCAGGGACATAATATAACCAAAACCAATTCCAGAGACCATTAAACCATTACTGTGTAATTAAATTATTCAAAACCAACATTAATGCATATAAAGCATAATTAAAACAATATGGAACCATAACCAAGCATTTAATATCAAATCCCCCAAACAATAGTTGAAAGCCCTAATCATGAAATAGAAAAACTATGAAATCAATAATATAAACCATGCCTTTAGTTGAAATTACAATGTGGGAAGAGAATCATGCCTTATATAAAATAATTGATGGAAAAAATAACCAAGACAATCCCCAAGTAATCCTTAAGATAAAACCCTAGCCTTCTGGCCCCAAAAGTTCTTGAGAGAATTATGAGATGTTTTGGAATAGTTTATAAGAGTTAATGAATAGAATAAAAGGGTAAATAATCTCCTAAGTGTATTAGAAGTTGTGGGTCCTAATTAGGGTAAGTAGGGAAATATCCAGAATACCCCTACTTAAATCCCTTTAAAATCCCGTCACATGGATACGACTGACTCATACGAGTCGTACCCTTCCAATATAATGGGTACACACCACTCATATCCAAGCCTTAACCTTAGATCAAACACTGTCTAGTATACAACTCATCAAACCAATCTATAACCATAGTATACGATCCATACCAATAACCCATTTCCCTAGCAGAATAAAATACTAGGTGGATTAAATATTTCACCCCTACTCCTATAGTATCTACGATTCATGTGGCTACACATATCGAGGCTTTTTTAGGGGGTTACACTGGACCCATATATCTTATGGGTGGTTTTAGGACGGTTAAGCTACACATACCCAGGTTAATTAATTTAAGGGTATGCTAAACTCGGTTCTCTTTCCTAGTATAGTTTTATATATATATATATATATATATATATATATGTATGGTTTTAAAGATTGACATTATTTTATGTTATCCTGAGTGTATGCTAGCATTCACCCACTTACCCTTTTTTAAGCGACCATATCCCATACAATGCGGGAACTATCTATTCTATTCCTACTGCTTAATAATCGAATTTGAGATCAACTCAGTTGGATTAAAGTGGTGATATGTCATATTTCAGAAGATTCATTTCATATAATGGATGTTTTTACATACTTTGATTATTTCATAGATGTTGATTTTGGCTATGGTTATGGGCATGTCCCAATCGAATATTGTTTTACTTTTGGTTAGAGACTTTGTGGAACTATTATGGGTTGGTTTGGGCACTGTCGTCAGTGGTGTCAGCCTTAGTATTGACATTGGTATTGGGGCTTATACTGTTTTACTATATTTTTTATCATTCAATCATTTTATGTTATGGACTTGTATTTGGTTATTGTACTAGTATTGGTATAATTATTGGATGGGATTAGAATTGTTGGACTTGTTTGGGTTGGTCACAGTTATGGAACTATCCCACAATCTTGAATTCTCTAAATGCTACCTTGTAATACATTTGAAATTCGTCTGACTCAGGGCATGCATTTGGTAGTTGGGTTGGGTAAGGGGGTGGTTTCCAGTTCTGGTTGGACTTGGGATGCCAATTACGACAAAGCCCTAGTATGAGTCGTGTCAGTCTGTTACTTGCTATTTAAACTATAGGTTGTCTTACTTACTGGTAGATTATAGTAGGTGTCATCATAACCTGAGAAATTATATCATGATAATCACTTAATTTTACACGAATAGATCACATTCTTCATTGATGAATCTATGAGTTTTAGAGAGACAAAAGAAAATATGGGATGGGATATAATTAAATAAAAGTTTAGGAAATTTACATTGATATGATAAGTTAAGTAGTGTTGTTATATAACTTTTACAGGAATAAGATCATATACAACACGTTGAGCTAACGTCTAAAATAGAAATATGAATCTATAATCTATAATATATTAAAAGTGTGAAGACTCTTAGAAAAGTGATTCGAACTTTTTACCCTTCATTAGAAGTTTATGTTTTAGACAAAATCATCTTTTTATAATTTTTTGTTAATTATTATATTATTATATTACAATATTTAAAATTAAGAAAATCCAATTGATAAAAAAAAATCTTTTGAAAACTTTTTCTTATAAAACACAAAAATCAGCAACTGCCCTAAAGTTTTAAAAAAATACCTTATTTTAAATTTTTGAGGAAAACAACAGAAAAAATGTTTTGTTAATTTTTTGAGGAAAAATAAATCCTTAAGTATCCCTATAAAACTATATGTCATGACCCGACCCGAGGCCCTGGACGCGATGGGCATCCCAAACCACACAGGCCCGAGAACCCCTACTACTCCCCAACCCACTAGTGATATTGTCCGCTTTGGGCCCAGGCTCGCATGGCTTTAAAATGCGTCACTAGGGTGTAAGGCTTTCTCACTTATATACCCAGCATCTTTCCTATATTTTGCGGATGTGGCACTATTTCCTAAGTTTTGTGGTGTTACATACATCCCACCTTATGGGCTCAGCGTCCTCGCTGCGGTTTGCCTTACCGAATGGGATTTACCTACACTCAGGATTGAGGTTTTCCCCATCTTACCGGGATTCGCCTACACTCAATTTGAACTCTAGCCCACATCAATAGGGACAACACAGGAGTGACTCTGATACCATTCTATCACGACCCGACCCGAGGCCCTGGTCGTGACGGGCATCCCGAACCACACAGGCCTGAGATACCCCTGTCTCTGCCCAACCTACTAGTGATATTGTCCGCTTTGGGCCCAGGCCCGCACGGCTTTAAAACGTGTCACTAGGGAGTAAGTCTTTCTCACTTATATACCCAGCATCCCTTCTGTGTTTTGCTGATGTGGGACTCCTTCCTAAGTTGGGGCATTACACCATAACTGTCCTAAAGTAATTTATTTTTTAAAAAAAAACGTCCTTTCTTTTTAAGGAAAAGTTTCCTTATAAATCAAAAAGTCATGCTTTTTATAAAACCTATATAATTATTAATTTTTAGATTGTTTAGGTTTGAATTATTTTAAAATAAGGATTCCTTTAATTAATTAATGATAGTTGTCTCTCTTTGTTTAGATTATTTTATAAAATTTTCTTACCATTGAAATATTGATAGTATCTATGATTAAAAAGATAAATCTACTTTTGATTTGGGGTAAGTTCTTTTAAAAATTTTAGTATTAGTATAATCTTGAAGTTTATAATAAACAAATTATCATGTATTCTTGATAGCAATTGCTAATTGTGAAGCTTTTTTTGTGTGTGTGCGAAATTTGAGATATCTTATGATTGTAGAGAAAAAATTATTTGTGAGTTGAAGTAAGTTTTCTAAAGTTTTAGTATATTCTCAATGTTTACAATCTTGATTTATCTACGATTAAAGAGATGACTTTTTTATAATTTTAGATAAGCTTCTAAGATTTTAATACGCTCTTGATGTTACTACAATAAACTATCATATATTCTTGATGGATAATTGTTAATTAAGAAGTTTTTCATTTTAATATTGAGAATAATCATGATTGAAGAAATAAATTAGCTTGTGATTTGAGGTAAAATTTTAAATATTTTTGTACTATATTTTTTATGTTTATAGAAACAAAATAATCATGTATTTTAATAGACATTTTTTAATTAAGAATTTTTAGTTTTTTGTAATTTTAGTATGTTTTAAAAGTTTAAAATAACAAATTATCATATATTCTCAATAAAATCGTCACTGTTTTTAATATTATTTCTGAGGTACATGCTATATCATTTAAGTAAATATAAATTTGTAGAAAAAATCTACTATAATGGCTAAAGTAACTGCTCAGATATATTTTCTTTTATAGTATAAAAATGATTTTATAAAATTGAATTCATTAAGGTGAGGTATACGCATGGGGTGCATATCTTAAACTAGTATTAGTAAGATTCCATAAAGACAAATTATTCTGCCAAATTAAATATTTGAATGTAGGACATCAGTTATATTTGACCCAAAAAATAGCAAGTGAATCAGTGTTATTTGACTAATAAATATATAATAAATTAATTTGACCAAAATAAAATAGAGATATTCTATAGATATTTTTTATTCTCCATCTCATATTTTTAACAGATTCTTCAAGAATGTATTTATTTCTATCTTTTTAGATAGTATAAATAAATGTATAACATAATGTTTTATGATATTAAAATACCCATAGACTTGCTTCAAACTTATGATGGAGAAGGCTACGTGGATTTTCATTATGAAAGTTGTAGATATGATGTGATCAAACATTGTTGTTGCATTGCTCTCCCATCACCATCTAGTGTGTATGTGTAATTCACTTTGATTCATTCTTATTTATGATAAGAAGGAATGCTTACATGAGTTCTTATAATTTTAAGATGCACCAAAGTTAGGGAGTACTTATAGTACTAGATTACCATATTTGTTGAAATGTTATGTCATAACACTCCATAGTTATTTGTTTTAATCTTATTAATTCTTCTACATTATTTTTAAGGTATACTATAGCTCCATATTTCTAGTTTTTATGTTGTCGAGTAGATTCTTTTTCATAAGTATTTCTATCAATCTTATTTTCTCCATATCTCTTCTCTAATATTCTAAGTATTCATAATTTATCATTTTAGTCTGAGTAATACCAATCTGAATAATAATATCTACCATCAAAATCTATATTTTCTAACTCGTGTTCTATCCCTTCAATATTTAGTAACTCATCTTCAAAATCAAAAATCTTTTCCCATATGAGTTTTCTTATATCGATTATTTCTATATCCCTAAGTATATACAAAATAAGTATCTTGACCCTATCTATCATTTCATCAGATAAGTAGTTAGTCATTTTATTTCATATGATGCTTATTTTAAAATATTCCTTTCAATCATATACATAACAAAATATGATCATCTTAGATCACTATGTACTAGATTATTCTTAGATAATTATGTTCCTCTGTCACTATTAGCATGGTACGTTTGGATACTTTTTCACTAAACAGTGCCTGAACTCTGGTTACTACCCTATCACGGCTTTTCTACCTTATTGATTTCACCTTTAGGATGGCATAGTTCTTGAATTTTTTCTCCTTTTCCTCTGTGCTAATAAACTTCAGAACATATTATCCTTTGAATAATTCTACTATATAGTAACTAACATGAACTTATTTTATTATATCATGATTGTTAGAAATTTATGAATTTAGCTATTCATAATTATAAATGAAAATACATGTTCTTGTAGGTTTGATGATTCTGAGCTTTGATTTTCCCTAGTTAAGTATAAAATTGAATGTCTTATTAAACATTTTGAGAGATTTTTGGTTGTGTACAAGGAAGCTTGCTTTCCCTGTAGAAAGTTTAGCCTTAGATTTGTCGTCTGGCTTACATTTATAATGAAAATCCTAACACTATTACTATTCTACACTTGTCAAAAAGGTGAAAAACTAATAATGACACTTACCAAAAAAGTCAAAAGCTCATAATGCTATACAATAATTTATGTCTCTTAAAACTATCTAATAATTTCATGTCACTTTCATAGCTTTAATATCTTGTCTCCTTGTCTCCTGCCTTTATTTTTTCATTGGTCCATCCTTTTTTATGTTTCTTTCTACCTCTTGTTGTCTATCTTCCAGATGGCTTCTTTTTATCCTTATCTTCTTGGTTTATTTTTGTCTATATCTTTCATTCTAGTTGGACTTTTGGGATAATATTATCTTCTCCATTACATCTCAAACATTGATGATCTGGATATTTATGTCCTATTAATTTGTAATATCTTGTCAATAATTCTTCTGAAATAAATTCCTTCTTAATTGCTCTTGTAGTTGGTTGTCTTTCTGGATTAAGTAATGTCATTATCCATTTTTGAACTTCTTCAATAGCTGATTGTCGTAGCTCCCTTGAATTTGAATAGATCATTAGCTGGTCTCGCGAATAATAACTCCATATAGGGTTTCCACTAAGATAATTATTTGCTAGCTCTTGAATAATTATAGATATTCCAATAATTTATTTATTTTCATAGAAATCTGGTAGTTCTACCTTAGGTCTTTCTGGATGTTGTATAATATCTTTTGGTATAATCATATCTCTGGTTAATCTAATTTTTAAAACTTGTATAACTAGTTTTATTTTGTCATATAATATCTCTGCTGGGGCAGTATAAAACTTTATAAAAAATTGGTTTCCTTTGGTTATTTTTTTTGTAGGTCAAAAATGCTCTATATATTTCAGGTATAGCTGATAATTCATTTCCGTCTCGGGTATACACGGTATTAAGTAGTCCATAATAACAATGAATTCTAACTAGGTTTTGATTGATTTTTTGTAGTGCGATTAAGTTGTTGTATCCTTGTAGTTTTTGGGTTATATCGTCTGTGTTTGGTTCTTGGATATTTATAGTTCTGGGTTTAAGATTTAGGTAAGTTTGTATTTTGCGTACATTTTCTATGTATGCTCGGGTTATATGATTATAGGCTTTTTTATCTTGGTTCAAACTTTCTAGATATGTGGTAGTTTGTGGAGGTATGAATAAAGGGTCTTTTGGTATTTTTGGTATAAATGGTTTGTCAAATATCTTATTCAGATTTAATCCTTGTCTACTAACTCCTTTGTTTGTACCTACAGATGTAAATTGATAAAGGTTATGGGTTTTATGGAGTGTCCCAATGTCTCCTTTTAGCTCTGGATTTTTTATGTCTTCCGATCCACATAGCTCTGCACTTTCATAGTCATGCGGCTGACCTGTAGCTTGATACTTCAGTTTATCTTCATTAGTCTTTAGCTTTTCTACCTCATTGCCCATACTATCCAGTTTCATTGAAAGCATAGTTAGGGTTTTGAGTATTTCTTCTAGTGTATCATTTTCTGTTATATCAGTTTGTGTAGCTTTGTCTTGATATGTAATCTGCAATAACATTCTTGTTAGCATTAATTATTTCAATTGTTAATGTAAAGTTCAATATATTTAATACCAATCTCCGTATTTCTTTAGTTGTAAGTGAATTTTGTATTTTGTTAGTTAACCATCATCGTACCTGTGTATTATCTGTTCGTACTATAAATTTGTTATATATAATATATGGTTCAAATACTAATAAACACTTATATAATGAACATAATGCTTTCCTATTTATTTCTATTTCTGTTTCATTAAATGTTCCTGAATAATATCTACAATGATGTTCTATTTTTTCATTTTCATACCTATATTTGAGTACTCCTCCATAGCTATGCTCACTTGCATCTGCTTCTACTATATATATAAAAAATTTATTTTCATCTGTAAATTGTAATTTTGGTATTTTTTTATAAAGTGTCTTTATTTTTTGCACTTGTTTTTTATCTTCTTCACTATAATTATATTCTACATCTTTTTTTAATTTCTTTTGTAATGGTTTTAAATTCTCTGCTAGTTTTGGTATATATTCTCTTACCTAAATTACTAATCTTAAAAATGTTTGTAACTTCTTTTTTGTATCTAATTCCTCTTTTGAATTTATTTATTTTTGTACCATATGCTGTTGCATTTTTACTCCGTTTTTATCTATTTATATTCCTGAGAATTCTATCTGGGTTTTCATTATTTCTGCCTTTTTCTCACTTAGGTTTATTCCTAAATTTTCTATTACATTTGTAAACTATTCTAATAATTTTAGTTGTTCATCTTTAGTTTTTAAATATAGTAATATATCGTCTATATACACTATACAGTTAGGTAATTGTTTAAAATAATTATCCATAAAATGTTGATACCTGCCTGGTGCATTTTGTATCCAAATGGTAACACATTCCATTCATAAAATCATTGTGGCACCGTAAATGCAGTTAGCTTTTTAGATTCATCTTCTAGTTTTAAATGGTAAAATCCTGATTTACAATGAAAATTGCTAAAATAATTATATCCTTATGTTTGTCTTATTTTTAGTATTTTTTTTGGTATTGGGTAATTATATTCTATAGTTTTTGCATTTAAATTTCTATAGTCAATAACCATTCTACTTTTTTCTCATTTTTGTTCACTATCTTTATTAACGATAAATTTTGGGCTAGTGTGTTTGCTATTACTTTTTTGTATATATTGTTTTTCTAATAGTTCATTTATATGCATTTCAAATTCTTTTAGATCGTCGAAATTATACGTCAGTGGTTTTTGAGTTATTATACTAGTTTTATTTATTAGCTCAATTTTTACAGTAGTTTTATGTTTTTCCCATCCTTTTAGTGGATCTTCACTATATATTTGTTTTAATTTATTTTTGATTATTTCTACTTTATCTATTGAAAATATGGTCATTTCTTCAGTAGTTTTTATATTTTTTAATTTTTGTGTAATTTTTCACTTCATTTTATCCAATCTGTTTTCTTTCTTATTTTATTAGTAACTCTTTTTGCTCTTACCTTTTGTTTGCATGGTAATGTAAACCACTAGTGTGTTTTAGTTATTATGTGTGGATATAGTTTATCTAAAAATGGGATTCCTAAAAGCATATCTTTTGATGTTAGTTTGTAATTATAAATTTCTTCTATTATTAATATTTTATCCCATATTTGTATTTTTACATTCCTAGCTTTATATGTAATTAGACTTCCTTCATTATTAAATCCTTTAACTACTATTGGTGTTCTTAACTTATCCTATTTATTTTCTAGTAAACAGTTATATCTAAATAAATTGGCTTCTGCTCTTGTATCTCTCATTGACGTATAATATCTATTATAATATCCTTCTACTATTATCTACATGAGTACATATATTTTCATATTAAAGCTCTTTTTATTAACAATTTTTCTTTATTATACGTTATGGTTAATTGGGTATGTTCTATATTATATGGTTTTACTTGTTCCAACCATTTTATTCCTAATATTACATCTGCTTTTTGTGTTTCTTCTTTTACTTCAAATTCAATTTTTATCTTTCTGACTCCTATTATAATTTCTTTTTCAGTCATATTTTTAATAATTATTAGGTTTCTTGGCAAATCTGGACATTTATCATTATTTGTTTTAATTTCTTTCTTATGTTTCTGGTTTTTCATAAGATATTCTCTTTTGTGTTCTTATTCCTTCATTTACTATTTCTAAATCTTCTTCTATATTTATATTCTGGTAGCTATAATCATTATTATCTATGATTTTTACAAATTGCTCAAAAGGGCTTTCTATTTGTATTTTGTTTATTTTATTTTTTCCAGTTATTTTATGATTTGTTATTAATTCATATAAATTTTTACATCTTGCTGTAAATAGTTTAATTCCTGGGGTTAATTCGATTCCTAATATTTTCTAATATAGTACTAATGACTTATCTATATTTTTATCTATTATTAGTACTGAATAATTTGCACTTATTATAAATTTAAATTTTTGGTATAATAGATTCCCTCTTATAGCACTTATTATGTTTTATTCTATAGGTTTTACGATCCTATCATCTGCTAAATATAGTTCTATTGGTTTATCTATTCCTTCTCTAAAACATGTTTTTATTAATATTTCTGTTCCTCCAAGGTGTACATATTTTATTGGGTCTTTACTTTTTATATCTTGTATTTCCTTATTAGCTATTCTTTTTGTTACTAGTGGTATACTAGCTTTTCCCTTTGCGTATCTACAATCTATTATATGTTCTTTTTGGCTTACTACATAGTATTCTTATTTCCATCTATTAAATATATTCCTTATTGTTGGTATTTTAAATATTTTTTCTACACTTAAGTCTAATTTTTTTTCCTTTTTTATTATATGTATACTTTCTTCAGTCATTTAATTCTTCTAAGTTGCTATCTATTTTGTTATCTGTTTCATTTTCTGAGATTTCATATATACTATCTTCACTTTCTAATTCATAATCTATATAATCTATTTGCATATATTCTGTATTTTCTATCTTTATTTCTGATATTTGTTTCTTTTTTGGATCTTTGGGTACTTTAAAATCTTTAGCTAGGTGTCCTAATTTTCCACAATTATAACATTTACATTCTTTTATAGATTTCTTCTTTCTATATGGTTTTTTATGTTTATAGTCTTTTACGTAATATCGATTTCTTGGCTTTTTATATTTATATTGGAATTTCTTATATTTATTATATTTCTTATGTCTTTTTCTTTTCTTTTAGTATTTTTCTTCACATCCAAATTGGGGTGTTATTTTATCTTTGCAACATGTTAAATTCTTTATTAATGATTTTTCCATTTTTAATTCTTCCCTATATTTTTCACATATATTTCTAAATCATTATTGTAAAAATTTTATCCTTGCTCCTAGAGTATCTACTATTTTTACTTCTCCCAACTTTATATTGTTTTTGAACTAAATGGTTCAGGTAGTTTGCTAAAATATAATGTCCTTATTTCCTTACTTTCTTCTACATTATATTTTCCCTTATAATAATATTCTTTGAATTCACATGTATATTCATCCATGTATCACATATTAAATATTGCTAATTTAAACATTAAATTCTTATTTGTATCCTTTTCTATATTTTCTTCTTCTTCTTGTTCTGTTTCTATACTACTAAATTCATTTCTTACAGCCGTTTCATAGTTTTTTAATATTTCTATGGGTGATGCTTTAGTTGTTCCTTCTTTAGTTATTCCTTCTGTATTTTTGTCATTAAATTTGATAGCCATAATTTTACTGTTCCTATTAGTGTTCTTTCTATATATTCTGGTGTATTTGTTGTGTCTATGCTATTATCTAGTAATTGTGTTGATATATATCCTAACCATAATTGTATCGTCTTATTTGTGTCTATTACACAGTCTAAATCTAAGAAGTTGTAATTTATATTAACTATTTTTTTTGGTATCCATCTGTATTCATTTTTGGGTTGTACTTATTTTTGTAATTATATTTTGGCTTTCTTATTTCTGGTGTACTAGGTATTATGTTTTCGTCATCTTTTTTATCAAGAGTATTTATTTCTTCTATGTTTTTTTTATTAACTACTTCTTTTTCTTTAATTTCTAGATCTTCTATTCTTTCTAAAATTTCTGTATATGTTTCACTATCTTCTAAATCATAATCATTTGTCTTTTTAGTATTTATTTCTAATTTATTGGTCTTTAATTCATCATTTTTTATTTGTAATTTTTCTTTAAATTGGTTTATTTCATCTAGTAGTTTCTGTTCTTTATCCTTTTCGTCTTTTTCTCTTTGTCTTTTTTCATATAGATCTTTTAGTATTTCTAATTCTTTTTCTAACTCAGTAATTCAATTATTTTTTATTTCTTCTAATTTTCGTATTTCATCCGTAGTTTGTTGTTTTATTTTTTTCTATTTCTTTTTTCCTGTCTATTTCATCATTTTGTTGTTTTATTCTTACCATAGTTGTTAGTTTATCTTCTAATTTTAATTCTTCTTTTTCTAACATTAAATATAAATGTTCACTTATTTTCTTATACCTTCTTCCTAAATTACAAAATACAATTCTTATTTTTAACCCTTCGTGATTTTCAATGTTTTTCATCTATTATGAATTCTTCTTTATTCATTTTATCTATTTGATTGTATATAAGTCATGTTGATGTATGTATTCTAGGTTATCTATTAGAGCTTCTAAATATAATATTTCTTCTTTTTGTGCTTTTATTAATTTTTGACATACTCCAACAATTAAATTATACTGTAGTCTTTCTTTTCTTATTTTTAATTCTCTTCGTTTTTCAGATAATATTTATTTTAGTTCTTTATATTTTGGGATTGGTCTATTTTATTCATTAGTATTTATAATATTTCGGTAGATTTCTAAATTTAGTTATATCATAATATGCATTCTTTAAATAAATACATACCCCTAAAGGTGGGGGGAGGGGTACTTGTAGTACTAGATTTATCATATTTGTTTAAATGCTATGTCATAGCATTCCTTAGTTATTTGTTTTAATCTTATTAATTCTTCTAAATTATTTTTAAGGTATACCATATGCTCCATATTTTTAGTTTTTATATAGTCGAGTAGATTCTTTTTCATAAGTATTTCTATCAATCTTATTTGCTTCATATCTCTCCTCCAATATTCTAAGTATTCGTAATTTGTCATTTTAGTCTGAGTAATACCAATCTGAATAATAATATCTACCATCAAAATCTATATTTTCTAACTCGTGTTCTATCCCTTCAGTATTTAGTAACTCATCTTCAAAATCAAATGTCTTTTCCTATATAAGTTTTCTTATATCCATTATTTCTATATCCTTAAGTATATATAAAATAAGTATCTTGACCCTATCTATCATTTCATCATATAAGTATTTAGTTATTTTATTTCATATGATGCTTATTTTAAAATATTCTTTTCAATCATATACATAACAAAATATGATCATCTTAGATCACTATGTACTAGATTATTCTTAGATAATTATGTTCCTCTGTCACTATTAGCATGGTACGTTTGGATACTTTTTCACTAAACAGTGCCTGAACTCTGGTTACTACCCTATCACGGCTTCTCTACCTTATTGATTTCACCTTTAGGATGGCATAGTTCTTGAAATTTTTCTCCTTTTCCTCTTTGCTAATAAACTTCAGAACATATTATCCTTCGAATAATTCTACTATATAGTAACTAACATTAACTTAATTTATTATATCATGATTGTTAGAAATTTATGTATTTAGCTATTCATAATTATAAATGAAAATACTTGTTCTTGTAGGTTTGATGATTCTAAGCTTTGATTTTTCATAGTTGAGTATAAAACTGAATATCTTATTAAATATTTTGAGAGATTTTTTGGTTGTGTATAAGGAGGCTTGCTTTTCATGTAGAAAGTCTTGCCTTAGATTTGCAGTCTGGCTTACATTTATAATCTACAAAATGAAAATCCTAGCACTATGCTTATCCTTCACTTGTCAAAACGGTGAAAAACTAATAATTGCACTTGCCAAAAAAGTCAAAAGCTCATAATGCTATACAATAATTACGTCTCTTAAAAGTTAAAAACTATTTAATAATTCTCATATCACTTTCATAGCTTTAATATCTTGTCTCCTTGTCTCCTGCCTTTAATTTTTCATTGGTCCTTCCTTTTTATGTTGCTTTCTATCTCCTATTGTCTATCTTCCAGCTGGCTTCTTTTCATCCTTATCTTCTTGGTTGATTTTGGTCTTTATGTTTCATTTTAGTTGGACTTCTGGTATAATATTATCTTCTCCGTTACATCTTGAACATTGATGATCTAGATATTTATGTCCTATTAATTTGCAATATCTTGTCAATAATTCTTCTGAAATAAATTCCTTCTTAATTGCTCTTGTTGTTGGTTGTCTTTCTGGATTGAGTAATGTCATCATCCATTTTTGAACTTATTCCATGTCTGGCTGTCATAGATCCCTTGAATTTGTATAGATCATTAGCTGATCTCACGAATAATAACTCCATATAGGGTTTCCATTGAGATAATTATTTGCTAGCTTTTGAATAATCGTAGATATTCCAATAATTCGTTTATTTGCATAGAAATCTGGTATTTCTACCTTAGGTATTTCTGGATGTTGTCCAACATCTTCTAGTCTAATCATATCTCTGGTTAATCCAATTTTTACAACTTGTTTATGTAACGCCCTAAAATCGGGTCCCGAGACGTCACACGATGCTTAGGATCACAACTGACCCCAAGGTAACCCTTCTACTGGCATAACTCATAAGCAACTGAACAAAAAGTATAAATCTATACAAATCTGTGGAAAATAACTTTTTGCTGAATATGATAGATACAAACCTAAATTTACAAGATTACAACTCTACTTTTACAACCAAAACTGAAACGGAATACATCAACTTCTACTAGCTGTCTATGAAGCCTCTACTAGTACTGACTGTAGGTAGCTGGGTCATGACTCCTGACTAACCCAACACAATACAACTGAATAAAGAAAATACAATACTTCTCGAACTGTATAACCAACTCAAGCCCTTGAATCAAAGGACTCGTCACCTGCTGACTGGATACCGCGAACTGATTGGATCTGAAGATGTACACTATACCTTGTACCTATATTCCGATAAAATGTATCCCACATACAAATATATGGGTCAGTACCATGGAAACATACCAAAAATATGAAGGTGTAATGCATATATAAAATAATATCTTAATATCATTACAGTTTATAAAATTATGCATGCTGATATAAATGACTCACTTAGCTCAAATTAAAATCATCATAATAATAAGAGAGTAAAATATTGGGTGAAACATGTGAGTCATCATAATAAATCTCAATTCAATTCCATCTCGATTCCAAATCATCAAAGCAATCAAATCTCATAACAATTCTCTTTGGAATATACGTTCATTAAATCTTTCAAAAACAATGACTTTCTGAAACACAGTCTTTCAAAAAAATATGTTTTCATCTCAGATAGAAGAATAAGACTTCTCATATGAGATAGAAGAATAAACACATACACATTGGGAGTCTCTTACAACTGACATAAACCATGTGACCTACATGGAGTCCAACATCTAACCCACGTTGGGGAGAGCTGTCCTATCCTTGCCATCGGAGTAGGACCTTAAATCATCAATCCAAATACTAGTGATCACTATATAAATCAGCCTCAGGCTCACAAACTACGGGGGCACATAGTTCTACGAAAGTACCAATCCTGCTATACCTCCCGTCGATGCTAAAGACTACTTCCGGACTTAGCTCAGATCTTTTTAAAAGAAAATCCACTAATAAATATTTAAACAATTCACAACGGGAGCCATCATGCTACCCCTTTCATAATAAATCAATAAAAGTGGATTTCTTTTCTCATCTGGATTTCAAAAACAACCCTTTTTACAACCAAAAGGTCAAAGCTTCTTTATCATCTCAAATTATTTAAACTCAAGGTGTTTATAACACATGATTTTCTCAAACTAATAATCTCAAATAGGGTTCCAAAAACCCATACATCAATATCACCATAAAACCTTCCAAAGTTTCATACTTTATGACATAAGCACAAAAATAATCACTTAAGACTTAAAATTTCAGCTTTATAATCATACATCTTGGTAAAGAAAATTAGCTTTGGGATTCAAATCTCATTGTGCTTATAGCACATAATTTCTCAAAGTACAATCCCAATTAGGACTTAAGGTCTCACACATCAAAATCATATTAAATTTTCTCAAGATTCATGCTTTTCATCATAAATATATATAACTTACTTTAAAATCTGGAAAATTCAGCTTTATGTACAAAAATGTCACCATTCTCATTCAATTCAACTTCCAAAACATAGGGAGTATCATAATCTCATGTAAAACCATATAGGGTATAAATTCATGGTTCAAATTCATATCAAAACATCTAAAATCATGTATATTCATAAAAGAAAAACCCCCCATCCTTAAACTTGAAGCTTTGAATGAACTCTTGACCTTGGGACTCTATTCATGAAAATAATAAGTGTTTTTTGTAGCCCTCGGAATGAGGATTCCGAATCTCGAAGAATTATTGAAAACTCATAGTTGAATCTTGAGATATTTGAATTTTTAGATTGAAACCCTAATGAATGTCCTTGGTGATTGAGAGAAAGTAAACTTTTTTTTGTGTTATGGGAGTTTAATCCCATGTTATAGACATATATAAGGGTGTTTTGGCACTTGGAAGTGAGGTATGCAGCACAAAACCCATGGCAGACCTTAAGGTGTGCTCCGCACACCTTATGGCAGATATTTAAGTATGCCTTGCACTCCCAATCGCACACATTTGATTGGGTGGCGCATTGCCCATCGCACACCCTTACTGCTTCTCACAAATATGGGCATAACTCTTCTCTCAGATATCAGATTTTTGTGAAATTAGTATCGTTGAAAAGCTAATTCAATTATCTACAATTTAATAGTTCTTGCGACTAAAAGTTCCATGTATATTAAGAGATATACACATTTCAAGTTGACCCTTGTAGAATCGAATGTCAAACTTTTGATGAATCAATTAGTCTTAGCTCAACTTTGTTCTAGGTTATTGCTATGAACATTTTTCACCTCTAAACTACTCCATAGACTAGGATAATGATCATGCAACTTGTATTCACATGAGAATCACTTGTATTAGAGCTTAGACACGCAGGAATGACGGTTAGATTTGTAGCACAAAAATACAGGGTATTACATTATCTCCTCCTTGGGAACATTCATCCTCGAATGTGGATAATTAACATGAAACACAGAGGAATATTAGTCTTCAAGCTATCATATGTAACTGATAGAACTGAATCGCTGGATCTTAAGATAATGAGCTACTGAACTGGTCTGCAAGTGCATGAATCCTCAACAAAAATAACTATATGACTAAGATAGAAACGAGAGTGTCAACTTATGAGTAACCATTACTTTGCATTGGATCTGATCTCATGAGAAAGGATGAGCGGTTTATGATATGAAAACTCGGGGTATTACAACATCCCCCTCTTGGGATCGTTCATCCCCGAATGATAATAATTTGATAAAAATACTAGGAAAAGACTATAATACTACACAGGATACTTACGAATTGAATCATGACTTAATATCTAAAACTGAAACTGATGCATGAACTGAGCTGAATTCATAGTTTAATTGGATAGAAACACATTGCCTCTTGGAATGTACATACGTATAAAACTGCGGATAGTAACACTAGCTGGAAGTTTAAGAATCTATAGGAGCTTATCTCCTTGCTTTTTAAACTAGACTGCAGACTATATGGACTGGATCATACTGACTACCCATACTCAAATTGAGTATTTCTTCAGCACTTTTCTATGAAATTCTATTGACATTAGGGAGCAAAGAATTTTGGGCATGCTCTGAACAAGACATTTGACTAAGGAATTCAACATTGATATAACTCTATAGCATGAAATATAATTATATAACTCATAAACTAGGATAGGATTGCTATGCCGTAGGCAATGCAATTACTTACTTTCAAGCTTAGCATCACTTCTCAAATGCTCTCTCAACTATACTATTCCCCTTAAATACCATACTCATTTGATTCAACTTATAATTCTCATATTGGCACTGCAAAACTTTCTACTAAGGTCTAAACTAAACTAAGTTCTCTCACCATGATCAAGCCTAACACTAAATCACAAGATACAATATGCCAAACCACAATACTAGTCTAAACCACAAGGTTCAATATTCTATATCTTCTTAGAGCTTACACCCTAAGTATAACATGTCTTACTGCTTCAATGACAAATTTAAAACTCTTGATATGAATTCACTAGTGCATATTTCATACATCATCTTACACCCAACATGACATTCAAGCCTATCATTAAAACAACGTACAACTGTAAGGCAAATACCCCTAAAGGCATACTCCACATATTCTCGAGATTAAACCATAATTTCATCATTCTAAGATTTACAAATAAATGCTAAACTCACAAGAATAAACTAATTTCAAACTTACCGACTTCATTCTTGAACAACCCATCCATATGCCATCCTTAACTTTCTAGCTTCAATAATCATCATCAAAGACTTACACTCTGATTTGCAACCATATCTATATCTCTAATCACATAATCATAGCCTACCAAGATCACACTTCTATACTTATATTTTCCCAAACCATGAGAATAAAATCATACTAAAAAGACTCAACATCTTCAATCATAAATCCTTACTTAGCTATCAAGAACAACATAAATTATCTAACTAGCCTTTCTCCACCTAACAACTCAATGTTACTACTAACCACACAATATGCAATAATCCTAAAAAAAATAATGCATCCCTATAGCACCTTGGGAACACCTCTACATCATACTTAATTATGAACACATGATCTTACACTCTTGCATACACTATTCAGGCCTAGTAGATCACCTCCATATAACTAGCATCAACCACCAAAACATCAACTATTCCAACTTAATGTCTAGAGCTAAACATGATTTACAACCCAATCTCACACACAATTTTCACTTCAAAACTATAGAACACAACATTAAGAAAAACTAGTACACAATGACAATCGATCGTAATCATATGGCCTATCTTATTCATAATTCGTTAACACATCTACTTTCTTTACATTATTACTATTTACCTATCTTTACACCTAAATTACTTTCATAGCTTTATAAATGTCAACTAAACTTCTTCTTGCAATAGTAGGAAAGCCTAAAGTAACAATACTCAACCACCAAGTACTTTTACCAATAAACTATACTTTTCTAGCACCAAAAATACCATCAACAACTCTTTTCATACTTTAAGTAAACAACAATCCACCTTAACTGAAATCTTCTTCTCTAACTTTCACTAAACTAACAAACAAGGATATATCACTTCATTACTAATTCAATCATAAGCAAAAATTCAGCTATACATATTCAATAAATCGCCCTTACCACCATTCTTGCCACTACACTTTTAAGCCCACAAGTCCAATTAACATAAGACTTTCAACTAAACATTACTACTTCTGTCAGTACACAGAAACCCATACTTTTAACTAACACCAGAACAACAAGATAAATAACAAGTTGCTAGTGAATTGATATAGGCCTCACACTGCTTTACTAGACTTTGGTTTTGTATTTTGAATAAGAAAATTAGATAATAACAAAGCAACTATGCTAGTGAATCGAAATAGGCCTCACACGGCTTCACTAGACTTTGATTTTTCACAAACATAATGATAACAAGACTACATAATACAAGAGATAGAAACTTAACACACAATATTCAATGATCTAAGAATACACCTTACATTGTCTTAATTAAATAACTCATAATAACAAGGGTATAACTTCAAATCTGATGGATTTATAACATACTAGAAGGCTCCTCTCAAGCCACTTTATGAAACTTCTGAAACTTCTACTAGCAATTATAAAAGAATTATCTGGGGAAGAACTGGAACTTATCAAACATGTTACCTCAAGAACAGTACATAGATAGAGAAGTATAGATTATCATTATGGATTTTGAGGAGAAATTTGAAAGCATATCTAACTTGGGCGTAGTGCATGATTTCTACAGGCCTTATAAAGCACTTCAGTTTTTGGAACTCAAAAGCACTAATGGGATATTTTTCAAGATCACTTACAAGAACATAAAAATCTGTAGAGATTTAAGCTTCACTGTTTCTGATACCTTGAAAATAAGACAGAGATGGCCTGACTAGAGTAAGATGAGAATCTGTATAAGTTTTTTTGAGAACTTTTCTATAGCACAATTTAAGACTTGAAAGAATAGAGACATTTCCTAAATGCCCTGTAGCCTCTCGAAGAAAAGTACAGACGTCTCTGTACCGTTCTACAAGACTCTATTAGACACAACTTCATAGACACTCTAGGACACTTGAACTCTGTGCTCTGATACCAAGTTTGTAACACCCCAAAATTGGGTCCTGAGACGTCACACTGTGGTTAGGATCACAAGTGACCCTAAGCTAACCCTTTTACTAGCATAACTTATAAGCAACTGAACAAAAAGTATAAATCTATACAAATCTGCGAAAAATAACTCTTTTCTGAATATGATAGATACAAAACTAAATTTACAAGATTACAACTCTGCTTTTACAACCAAAACAGAAATGGAATACATCAACTTCTATTGACTGTCTATGAGGCCTCTACTAGTACTAACTGTAGGTAGCCGGGTCATGACTTCAAACTAACCCAACTCAATACAACTGAATAAAGAAAATACAACACTTCTCGAACTGTATAACTAACTCAAGCCCTTGAATCAAAGGACTCATCACCTGCTGACCGGATGCCGCGAACTGATTGGATCTAAAGATGTACACTATACCTTATACCTATATTCTGAGAAAATGTAGCCTATATACGAATATGTGGGTCAGTACCATGGAAATGTACCGAGAATATAGGGGTGCAATGTATATATAAATTAATATCTTAATATCATCACAGTTTATAAAATTATGCATGTTGATATAAATGACTCACTTAGCTCGAATTAAAATCATCAGAATCATAAGAGAGTAAAATATATTGGGTGAAATATGTGAGTCATCATAATAAATCTCAATTCACTTCCATCTCGATTCCAAATCACCAAAGCAATCAAATCTCATAACAATTCTCTTTGGAATATATGTTCATTAAATGTTTCAAAAACAATGACTTTCTCAAACTCAGTCTTTCAAATAAATATGTTTTCATCTCAGATAGAAGAATAAGGCTTTTCATAGTAGATAGGAGAATACACATACACATTGGAGTCTCTTACAACCGATATAAACCATATGAGCTATATAGAGTCCAACGCCTAACCCACATTGGGGAGAGCTGTCCTATCCTTGCCATCGGAGTAGGAACTTAAATCATCAATCCAAACACTAGTGATCACTATATAAATCAGCCTCAGGCTCATAACCTACGGGGGCACGTAGTTCTAGGGAAGTACCAATCCTACTATACCTCCCGCTTGATGCTAAAGACTACTCCCGGACTTAGCTCAGATCTTTTCAAAAGAAAATCCACTAATAAATATTTTAACAATTCACAAAGGGAGCCATCATGCTACCCTTTCATAACAAATCAATAAAAGTGGATTTCTTTTCTCATCTCGGTTCTAAAAACAACCTTTTTTACAATCACAAGGTCAAATCTTCTTTATCATCTCAAATTATTTAAACTCAAGGTTCTTATAACACATGATTTTCTCAAAATAATAATCTCAAATAGGGTTCCAAAAACTCATACGTCAATATCACCATAAAACCTTTCAAAGTTTCATACTTTATGACATAAGCACAAAAATAATCACTTAAAACTTAAAATTTCAGCTTTATAATCATACATCTTGGTAAAGAAAATTATCTTTGGGATTCAAATCTCATTGTGCTTATAGCACATAATTTCTCAAAGTACAATCCCAATTAGGACTCAAGGTCTCATACATCAAAATCATATTAAATTTTCTCAAGATTCATGCTTTTCATCATAAATATACATAACTTTAAAATCTGGAAAATTCAGCTTTATGTACAAAAATGTCATCATTCTCATTCAATTCAACTTCCAAAACATAGAGAGTATCATAATATCATGTAAAACCATATAGGGTATAAATTCATGCTTCAAATTCATATCAAAACATGTAAAATCATGTATATTCATAAAATAAAAATAAATTTGGGCACAAGAACGAAAGGGTGTTCTTGTTGAAAACCCCCACATACCTTAAACTTGAATCTTTGAATGAACTCTTGACCTTGGGACTCTATTCGTGAAAATAATGAGTGTTTCTTGTATCCCTCGGAATGGGGATTCCGAATCGCAAAAAATTATTGAAAACTCATGATTGAATCTTGAGATATTTGAATTTTTAGGTTGAAACCCTAATGAATATTATTGGTGATTTTTAGGGAAAGTAAACTTATGTTGGTGTTATGGGAGTTTAATCCTATGTTATAGACATATATAGGGATGTTTTTGGCACTTGGAAGTGAGGTATGCGGCGCACAACCCACGAAAGGCCTTAATATGTGTGTCGCACACCTTAGGGCAGACATTTAAGTATGCCTTGCACTCCCAATCGCACACATTTGATCGATCGGTGCATTGCCTATCGCACACCCTTACTGTCTCTCACAAAAATGGGCATAACTCTTCTCTCGGGTATCGGATTTTTGTGAAATTGATGTCGTTGGAAAGATAATTGAATTATCTATAATTGGATAGGTTGTGGGATGAAAATTTACATGTATATTAAGCAATATATACATTTCAAGTTGACCCTTGTAGAATCGAATGTCAAACTTTTGATGAATCAATTGGTCTTAGCTCAACTTTGTTCTAGGTCATTGCTATGAACATTTTTCACCTCTAAACTACTCCATAGACTATGATAATGATCATACAACTTGTATTCACGTGAGAATCAATTGTGTTAGAGCTTAGACGCGCAGGAACGACAGTTAGAATTCTAGAACAAAAATATGGGGTATTACAGTATAACTGGTTTAATTTCGTCATATAGTATCTCTGCTGGGGTAGTATAAAACTGTATAAAAAATAGGTTTCCTTTGGTTATTTTTTTGTAGGTCAAAAATGCACTATATATTTCAGGTATAGCTGATAATTTATTTTCGTCTTGGGTATATATGGTATTAAGTAGTCCATAACTAAAATAAATTATAACTAGGTTTGGATTGGTTTTTGGTAGTACAATTAACTTGTTGTAGCCTTGTAGTTTTTGGGTTATATAGTTTGTGTTTGGTTCTTGGATATTTATAGCTCTGGGTTTAAGATTTAGGTAAGTTTGCATTTTGTGTATATTTTCTATGTATGCTCGGGTTATATGATTATAGGCTTTTTTGTCTTGGTTCAAACTTTCTAGATATGTGGTATTTTGTGGAGGTATGAATAAAGGGTCTTTTGGTAATTTTGGTATAAATGGTTTGTCAAATATCTTGTTCAGATTTAATCCTTGTCTACTAACTCTTTTTATTGTACCTGCAGATGTAAATTGATAGAGGTTATAGGTTTTATAGAGTGTCCCAATGTCTCCTTTTAGCTCTGGATTTTTGATATCTTTCGATCGACATAGCTCTGCATTTTTATAGTCATGCGGCTGACTTGTAGCTTTAGACTTCAGTTTACCTTTATTAGTCTTTAGATTTTCTCCCTCATTGTCCATATTGTCCACTTTAAATGAAAGCGTAGTTAGGGTTTTGAGTATCTCTTCAAATGTATCATTTTCTGACTGTGTAGCCTTCTCTTGATATGTAAGCTGTAATAACATTCTTGTTAGTACTGATTATTTCAACTGTAAATGTAAAGCTCAATATATTTAATAAAAATCTCTGTATTTCTTTTGTTGTAACTGAATTTTGTATTTTCTTAGTTGACCACCATCGTACCTGTGTATTATTTGTTCGTACTACAAATTTGTTATACATAATATATGGTTCAAATACTAATAAACACTCATATAATGAACATAATTCTTTCCTATTTATTTCCTATTTTATTTCTATCTCATTAAATGTTCCTGAATAATATCTACAATGATGTTCTATTTGTTCGTTTTCATACCTGTATTTAAGTACTGCTCCATAGCTATGCTCACTTTAATCTTCTTCTACTATATATATAAAAAATTTATTTTCATCTGGGTTTTCATTATTTCTACCTTTTTCTCACTTAGGTTTATTCTTGAATTTTCTATTATATTTGTAAATTGTTATAATAACTTTAGGTGTTCATCTTTAGTTTTTGAATATAGTAATATATCATCTATATACACTATACAGTTAGGTAGTTATTTAAAATAATTATCCATAAAATGTTCATACCTACCTGGTGCAGTTTTATACCCAAATGGTAAGAAATTCCATTCATAAAATCCTTGTGGCACTATAAATGCAGTTAGCTTTTTAGATTCTTCTTCTAGTTTTAAATGGTAAAATTCTGATTTACAATCAAATTTGCTAAAATAATTATATCCTTATATTTGTCTTATTTTTAGTATTTTGTTTGATATTGGGTAATTATATGTTATAGTTTTTGTATTTAAATTTCTATAGTCAATAACCATTCTACTTTTTCCTCGTTTTTGTTCACTATGTTTATTTACTATAAATGTTGGGTTAGTGTGTTTGCTATTACTTTTTTGTATGTATTATTTTTCTAATAGTTCATTTATATGCAGTTCAAATTCTTTTAGATCGTCGAAATTATACGTTAGTGCTTTTTGAGTTATTATACTATCTTTATTTATTAGCTCAATTTTTACAGTAGTTTTATGTTTTTCCCATCCTTCTAGTGGATCTTCACTATATAGTTGTTTTAATTTATTTTTGATTATTTCTACTTTATCTATTGAAAACTTGGTCATTTCTTCCTTATTTATAGAGAATATAATTAATTCTATCGTGTCTTTAGTAGTTTTTATATTTTCTAATTTTTGTGTAATTTTTTCACTTTCTTTTATCCAATCTGTTTTCTTTCTTATTTTATTAGTAATTCTTTTTGCCCTTACCTTTTGTTTGCATGGTGTTGTAAACCACCAGTGTGTTTTAGTTATTATGTGTGGATATAGTTTATCTAAAAATGGCATTCCTAAAAGCATATCCTTTGATGTTAGTTCGTAATTGTAAATTTCTTCTATTATTAATATTTTATCCTATATTTGTATTTTTACGTTCCTAGCTTTATATGTAATTAGACTTCCTTCATTATTAAATCCTTTAACTACTATTTGTGTTCTTAACTTATCTCATTTACTTTCGGGTAAACGACTTAGTTATATCTACATAAATTGGCTTCTGCTCCTGTATCTATCATTGATGTATAATATCTATTATAATATCCTTCTATTATTATCTTCATGAGTATATATATTCACACATTAAAGCACTTTTTATTAACAATTTTTCTTTATTATAAGTTATGGTTAATTGGGTATGTTCTATATTGTATGGTTTTACTTGTTCCAACCATTTTATTCCTAATATTATATCTGCTTTTTGTGTTTCTTCTTTTACTTCAAATTCAATTTTTATCTTTTTGACTCCTATTACAATTTCTTTTTTCATTCGTATTTTTAATAATTATTAGGTTTCTTGGCAAATCTTGACATTTGCATTATTTGTTTTAATTTCTTTGGTTTTTACTAAGTATTTCATTATATAATTATCTTCCTGTCTTGTGTTTATTAGAATTAAATATTCTTTTTCATCTATTGTTCCTATTATATAATATTGAGTTAGGTTAAGTTTTGGAGTTATCTCATATGCTATTATTTTTTATGTTTCTGTTTTTTCATAAGATATTATCTTTGGTGTTCTTATTCTTTCATTTACTATTTCTAAATCTTCTTCTATATCTATATTCTGGTAGCTATAATCATTATTATCTATGATTTTTACAAATTGCTCAAAAGGGCTTTCTATTTGTATTTTGTTTATTTTATTTTTTCAAATTATTTTATGCTTTGTTGTTAATACATATAATTTTTTACATCTTACTGTAAATATTTTACTTCCTGGGGTTAATTCTATTCCTGATATTTTCTAATATAATACTAATAATTTATCTATATTTTTATCTATTATTGGTACTGAATAATTTGCACTTATTATAAATTCAAATTTTTGGTATATTAGATTCCCTCTAATAGCACTTATTATCTTTTTTCTATAGGTTTTACGATCCTATAATCTTCTAAATATAGTTCTATTGGTGTATCTATTCCTTCTCTAAAACATGCTTTTATTAATATTTCTGTTTCTCCAAGGTGTACATATTTTATTGGATCTTTACTTTTTATATCTTGTATTTCTTTATTAACTATTCTTTTTGTAACTAGTGGTATGTTAGCTTTTCCTTTCGCGTATCTACAATCTATTATATGTTCTTTTTGACTTACTACGTAGTATTTTTATTTCCGTCTATTAAATATATTCCTTATTGTTGGTAATTTAAATATTTTTCTACACATAAGTCTAATTCTTTTCCTTTTATTTTCTTCAAATGTATTAAAATCAAATATAATTTTTTGGTCTATTTCTTCTTCATTTAAATATTCTTTCTTTTTTATTATTTGTATACTTTCTTCAGTCATTTAATTCATCTAATTGCTATCTATTTCGTTATCTGTTTCATTTTTTAAGATTTCATATATACTATCTCCACTTTCTAATTCATAATCTATATAATTTATTTGTATATATTTTGTATTTTCTATCTTTATTCTAGGTGTCCTAATTTTCCACAATTATAATATTTACATTCTTTTATAGATTTCTTCTTTCTATATGGTCTTTTATGTTTATAGTCTTTTACGTACTATCTTTTTCTTGGTTTTTTATATTTATATTGGGATTTCTTATATTTATTATATTTCTTATGTCTTTCTCTTTTCTTGTAGTATTTTTCTTCACATCCAAATTGGGGTGCAATTTTACCTTTGCAACATGCTAAATTCTTTATTAATGTTTTTTCCATTTTTAATTCTTTCCTATATTTTTCACATATATTCTTATACCATTGTTGTAAAAATTCTATCCGTGTTCCTAGAGTATCTACTACTTTTGCTTCATTCCAACTTTTTATTATTTTTGAACTAAATGGTTCATGTAGTTTGCTAAAATATAATCTCCTTATTTCCTAACTTTCTTCTACTTTATATTTTCACTTATAATAATATTTTTTGAATGCACATATAGATTCATCTATGTTACACATATTACATATTGCTAATTTCAACATTAGATTCATGTTTGTATCCTTTTCTAATCTATGGGCGATGTTTTAGTTGTTCCTTCTGTATTTTTGCCAGATCTTAGTACCTTTTTACTTTCTTCAGTTAAATTTGATAGCCATACTTTTACTATTCTTAATACATATTCTAGTATATTTTCTATATCTATGCTATTATTTAGTAATAATTTCGATATATATCCTACCCATAATTGTATCGTCTTATTTGTGTCTATTACATAGTCTAAATCTAAGAAGTTGTAATTTTTATTAACTATTTGTTTTGGTGTCCATCTATATTCAATTTTTGGATTGTACTTATTTTTGTAATTATATTTTGGCTTCCTTATTTCTGATGGACTAGGTATTATGTTTTCGTCATCTTTTTTATCAAGAGTATTTATTTCTTCTATGTTTTTTTATTAACTACTTCTTCTTTTTTCTTAATTTCTATATCTTCTATTCTTTCTAAAGTATTTGTATATGTTTCACTATCTTCTGAATCATAATAATTCGTTTTTTCAATATCTATTGTATTTATTTCTAATTCATTGATCTTTAATTCTTCATTTTTTGTTTGTAATATTTCTTTAAATTGGTTTGTTTCATCTAGTAGTTTCTGTTCTTTATCCTTTTCGTCTTTTTCACTTTGTCTTTTTTCATATAGATCTTTTAGTATTTGTAATTCTTTTTCTAACTCAGTAATCCTATTATTTTTTATTTCTTCTATTTTCCATATTTCATCCATGGTTTATTGTTTTATTTTTTCTTTTTTTTTCCTGTATATTTCTTCATTTTCTTTTTCTATTCTTACCATTGCAGTTAGTTTATCTTCTAATTTTATTTTTTTTCTAACATTAAATATAAATATTCACCTATTTTCTTATATCTTCTTCCTAAATTAGAAAATACTATTCTTACTTTATCCCTTCATGATTTTCATACGTTTTTTCATCTATTATGAATTATTCTTTATTCATTTTATCTATTTGATTATATATAAGTTATGTTGATTACGTATTCTAGTTATCTATTAGAACTTCTAAATATGATATTTCTTCTTTTTGTGCTTTTATTGATTTTTGACATACTCCAAAAATAAAATTATACTGTAGTCTTTCTTTTCTTATTTTTAATTTTTATCATTTCTCAGATAATATTTGTTTTAGTTCCTTATATTTTTGGGATTGGTCTATTTTATTCATTAGTGTTTATAATATTTTGATAGATTTCTAAATTTAGTTCTATCATAATATGCATTCCAAAGTTAAGTAATGCTACAAGTACCCCGCTTAACTTTGGTATCAGAGCTATGTTATTTAAAAATAGAGAAGTTGTATGTATTTATTTAAGGAATACATATTATGATAGAACTAAATTTAAAAATCTACGAATATATTATAAATACTAATGAATAAAATAGACCAATCCCAAAAATATAAGGAACTAAAACAAATATTACCTGAGAAATGAAGAGAATTAAAAATAAGAAAAAAAAAGACTACAATATAATTTAATTGTTAGAGTATGTCAAAAACCAATAAAATCACAAAAAGAAGAAATATTATAGTTAGAAGATCTAGTAAATAACCTAGAATACATAACATCAACATGACTTATATACAATCAAATAGATAAAATAAATAAAGAAGAATTCATAATAGATGAAAAAACATATGAAAATCATGAAGTGTTAAAAATAAGAATAGTATTTTCTAATTTAGGAAGAAGGTATAAGAAAATAGGTGAACATTTATATTTATGTTAGAAAAAGAAACATTAAAACTAGAAGATAAACTAACAACTATGGTAAGAATAACAAAACAAAATGATGAAATAGACAGGAAAAAAGAAATAGAAAAAAATAAAACAACAAACTACGGATGAAATAAGAAAATTAGAAGAAATAAAAAAAATAATTGGATTACTGAGTTAGAAAAAGAATTACAAATACTAAAAGATATATATGGATAAAGACAAAGAGAAAAAGATGAAAAGGATAAAGAACAGAAACTACTAGATGAAATAAACCAATTTAAAGAAAAATTACAAACAAAAAATGAAGAATTAAAGACTAATGACTTAGAAATAAATTCAATAGATACTGAAAAACAAATGATTATAATTCAGAAAATAGTGAAACATATACAAAAATTTTAGAAAGAATAGAAGATCTAGAAATTAAGGAAAAAGAAGAAGCAATTAATAAAAAAAATACAAAAGAAATAAATACTTTTGATAAAAAAGATGATGAAAACATAATACCTAGTACATCAGAAATAAGAAAGCCAAAATATAATTACAAAAATATGTACAACCCAAAAAATGAATATAGATGGACACCAAAACAAATAGTTAATAAAAAATACAACTTCTTAGATTTAGACTGTGTAATAGACACAAATAAGATGATACAATTATGAGTAGGATATATATCAAAACAATTACTAGATAATAGCATAGACACAACAAATACACCAGAATATATAGAAAGAACCTAATAGGAATAGTAAAATTATGTCTATCAAATTTAACAGAAGAATGTAAAATGGTAGTAAGATCTGACAAAAATACTAAAAGAACAACTAAAGAATCATCCATAGAAATATTAAAAAAATATGAAACGGCTATAAGACATGAATTAGTAGTATAGAAACAGAAGAAAAAGAAGAAGAACAAAATATAGAAAAGGATACAAATAGGAATTTAGTCTTGAAATTAGCAATATGTAATGTGTGCTACATAAATGAATATACATGTGCATTCAAAGAATATTATTATAAGGGAAAATATAATGTAGAAGAAAGTAAGGAAATAAGGAGATTATATTTTAGCAAACTACATGAACCATTTAGTTCAAAAATAATAAAAAGTTGGGATGAAGCAAAAATATTAGATATTCTTGGAGCAAGGATAAAATTTTTACAACAATGGTATAGGAATATATGTGAAAAATATAAGGAAGAATTAAAAATGGAAAAAACATTAATAAAGAATTTAGCATATTGCTAAGATAAAATAGCATCCCAATTTGGATGTGAAGAAAAATACTACAAGAAAAGAAAAAGACATAAGAAATATAATAAATATAAGAAATCCCAATATAAATATAAAAAACCACGAAAAAGATAATAAAACTATAAACATAAAAGACCATATAGAAAGAAGAAATTAATAAAAGAATGTAAATGTTATAATTGTGGAAAATTGGGACACCTAGCTAAAGATTGTAAAGAACCAAAGATCCAAAAAAAGAAACAAATATAATAAATAAAGATATAAAATATAGAATATATGCAAATAGATTATATAGATTATGAATTAGAAAGTGAAGATAATATATATTAAATCTCAAGAAATGAAACAGATAATGAAATAGATACCAAATTAGATGAATAAAATGACTGAAGAAAGTTTACAAATAATAAAAAAGGAAGAATATTTAAATGAAGATGGAATAAACCAAAAAATTATATTTGATAGTAATATATTTGAAGAAATAAAAGGAAAATAATTAGACTTAAGTGTAGAAAAAATATTTAAAATACCAACAATAAGGAATATATTTAATAGACGGAAAGAAGAATAATGCGTAGTAAGCCAAAAAGAACATCTAATAGATTGTAGATACGCGAAAGGAAAAGCTAGTATACCACTAGTTACAAAATGAATAGTTAATAAAGAAATACAAGATATAAAAAGTAAAGACCCAATATAATATGTACACCTTGGAGGAACAGAAATATTAATAAAAGCAAGTTTTAGAGAAGGAATAGATACACCAATAAAACTATATTTAGCAGATGATAGGATCGTAAAACCTATAGAAAAAAGCACAACAAGTGCTATAAGAGGGAATCTAATACACCAAAAATTTAAATTTATGATAAGTGCAAATTATTCAGTACCAATAACAGATAGAAATATAGATAAGTCATTAGTACTATATTGAAAAATATTAGGAATAAAATTAACCCCTGAAAGTAACATATTTACAGCAAAATGTAAAAAATTATATGTATTAATACCAAAGCATAAAATAACTGGAAAAAAATAAAATAAACCAAATACAAATAGAAAGCCCTTTTGGGCAATTTGTAAAAATCATAGATAATAATGATTATAGCTACCAGAATATAGATATAGAAGAAGATTTAGAAATATTAAATGAAGGAATAAGAACACCAAACAGAATGTCTTGTGATATAACAGATACATCAGAAAGAATAACATATGAGATAACTCCAAAACCTAACCTAACTCAATATTATATAATAGGAACAAAAGATGAAAAAGAATATTTAATACTAATAAACACAGGACAGAAAGATAATTATATAATAAAATACTTAGTAAAAACTGAAGAAATTAAAACAAATAATGATAAATGTCCAGATTTGCCAAGAAACCTAATAATTATTAAAAATACGAGTAAAAAGAAATTAAAATAGCAGTCAGAAAGATAAAAATTGAATTTGAAGTAAAAGAAGAAACACAAGAATCAGATATAATATTAGAAATAAAATGGTTTGAACAAGTAAAACAATACAATATAGAACATACCCAATTAACCATAACGTTTAATAAAGAAAAATTGTTAATAAAAAGAGCTTTAATATAAAATTATACGTACTCATGAAGATAATAGTAGAAAGATATTATAATAGATATTATATGTCAATGATAGATACAGGAGCAAAAACCAATTTATGTAGATATAACTGTTTACCTGAAAATAAATGGGATAAGTTAAGAACACCAATAGTAGTTAAAGGATTTAATAATGAAGGAAGTCTAATTACATAAATCTAGGAATGTAAAAATACAAATATGGGATAAAATATAAATAATAGAAGAAATTTATAATTACGAACTAACATAAAAAATATGCTTTTAGGAATGTCAATTTTAGATAAACTATATCCACATATAATAACTAAAACGCACTAGTGGTTTACAACACCATGCAAACAAACAGTAAGAGCAAAAACAGTTACTAATAAAATAAGAAAGAAAACAAATTGGATAAAAGAAAGTGAAAAAATTACACAAAAATTAAAAAATATAAAAACTACTGAAGACACGATAGAATTAATTATATTCTCTATAAATAAGGAAGAAATGACCATATTTTCAATAGATAAAGTAGAAATAATCAAAAATAAAATAAAACAACTATATAGTGAAGATCCAATAAAAGGATGGGAAAAACATAAAGGTACTGTAAAAATTGAGCTAATAAATAAAGATAGTATAATAACTCAAAAACCACTAACGTATAATTTCGACGATCTAAAAGAATTTGAAATGCATATAAATGAACTATTAGAAAAATAATATATACAAAAAGTAATAGCAAACACACAAGCCCAACATTTATAGTAAATAAACATAGTGAGCAAAAAAAACAAAAAAGTAGAATGATTATTGACTATAGGAATTTAAATGCAAGACCTATACATATAATTACCCAATACCAAACAGAATACAAAAAATAAGGCAAATACAAGGAAATAATTACTTTAATAAATTTGATTGTAAATCAGGATTTTATCATTTAAAACTAGAAGAAGAATCTAAAAAGCTAACTGCATTTACAGTGCCACAAAGATTTTATGAATGGAATGTGTTACCATTTGGATATAAAAATGAACCAAGTAGGTATCAACATTTTATGGATAATTATTTTAAACAACTATCTAACTGTATAGTTTATATAAATGATATATTACTATATTCAAAAACTAAAGATGAACACCTAAAGTTATTAGAACAATTTACAAATATAATAGAAAATTCAGGAATAAGCCTAAGTGAGAAAAAGGTAGAAATAATGAAAACCCAGATAGAATTCTTAGGAATACAAATAGATTAAAACGGAGTAAAAATGCAACAACATATATTACAAAAAATAATAAATTCAAAAGAAGAATTAGATACAATAAAGAAGTTACAATCATTTTTATGATTAGTAAATCAGGTAAGAGAATATATATCAAAACTAGCAGAGAATTTAAAACCATGACAAAAGTAATTAAAAAAGGATGTAAAATATAATTATAGTGAAGAAGATAAAAAAACAAATGCAAAAAATAAAAACACTTTGTAAAAAACTACCAAAATTATAATTCGCAAATGAAAATAAAAATTTTATATATATAGTAGAAGTAGATGCAAGTGAGCATAGCTATAGAGGAGTACTCAAATACAGGTATGAAAATGAAAAAAAAGAACATCATTGTAGATATTATTTAGGAACATCTAATGAAACAGAAATAAAATGAGAAATAAATAGGAAAGAATTATGTTCATTATAAAAGTGTTTATTAGCATTTGAACCATATATTGTATATAACAAATTTATAGTACAGACAGATAATACACAGGTACGATGGTGGTTAACTAAAAAAAATACAAAAATCAGTTACAACAAAAGAAATATGGAGATTGGTATTAAATATATTGAACTTTACATTTACAATTGAAATAATTAATACTAACAAGAATGTTATTGTAAATTACATATCAAGACAAAGTTACACAGACTGATATAATAGAAAATTTAGAGCTAAAAGGAGACGTTGGGATACTCCATAAAACCCATAACATTTATCAATTTACATCTACATGTACAAGCAAAGGAGTTAGTAGACAAGGATTAAATCTGAACAAGATATTTGACAAACCATTTATACCAAAAATACCAAAAGACTCTTTATTCATTCCTCTACAAACTACCACATATCTAGAAAGTTTGAACCAAGACAAAAAAGCCTATAATCATATAAACCGAGCATACATAGAAAATATACACAAAATACAAACTTACCTAAATCTTAAACCCAGAGCTATAAATTTCCAAGAACCAAACACAGACTATATAACCCAAAAATTACAAGGATACAACAAGTTAATCGCACTACTAAAAACCAATTCAAACCTAGTTAGAACTTATTTTAGTTATGGACTACTTAATACCATGTATACCCAAGACGGAAATGAATTATCAACTATACCTAAAATATATAGAGCATTTTTTACCAACAAAAAAATAATTGAAGGAAACCTATTTTTTATAAAGTTTTATACTGCCCCAGCAGAGATATTATATGACGAAGTTAAACCAGTTATATAAGTTGTAAAAATTAGATTAACCAGAGATATGATTATACCAGAAGATATTGAACACATCAATAAATACCTATGGTAGAAATACTAGATTTCTATGCAAATAAATGAATTATTAGAATATCTACAATTATTCAAGAGCTTGCAAATAATTATCTCAATGGAAACCCTATATGGAGTTATTATTTGCGAGACCAGCTAATGATCTGTTCAAATTCAAGAGAGCTACGACAGTCCGATATGGAAGAAGTTCAAAAATGGATAATGACATTAATCAATCCAGAAAGACAACCAACTACGAGAGCAATTAAGAAGGAATTTATTTTAGAAGAATTATTGAATAGATATTGCAAATTAATAGGACATAAATATCCAGATCATCAATGTTTGGGATGTAACGAAGAAGATAATATTATCCCAGAAGTTCAATTTGAATGAAAGATAAAGACAAAAATCAACCAAGAAGATAAGGATGAAAAAAAGCCAGCTGAAAGATAGACAACAGGAGATAGAAAGAAACATAAAAAAGGATGGACAAATGAAAAAATAAAGGTAGGAGACAAGGAGACAAGATATTAAAGCTATGAAAGTGACATAAGAATTATTAAATAGTTTTTAACTTTTAAGAGAAGTAAATTATTGTTTAGTATTTTGAGTTTTTGACTTTTTTGGCAAGTGCCATTTCACTTTTTTGACAAGTGTAGAATAGGACTGGTGTTAGGATTTTCATTTTGTAGATTATAAATGTAAGCCAGACAGCAAATCTAAGGCAAGACTTTCTACACGGAAATCAAGCCTCCTTGTACACAACCAAACATCTCTCAAAATATTTAATAAGATATTTAGTTTTATACACAACTATGGAAAATCAAAGCTCAGAATCATCAAACTTACAAGAACAGGTATTTTCACTTATAAATTGTTGAAATTCCAGATTTTCACATGATTTATCAATCTACATGCTATATATTATGATTTTGATGAGCTTTAACTTGATATTGAACTATGGGTTAGTAAGCCCTATTTGAGACTTGTGAAATTTTGAACTCTCGTGCTATAAGCACCCATGATTTAAGTATTTTGATGATTGAGAAATGAAGTGACCTAATGGTCCAAAATATTTGGAATCCACTTCATCATATGAGATTATCGATTTGATTATTCGGTTCGTGGTGAACCATGAGATTATTCTAAAAGTGGATTTTTATGAGATGAGCACAGATAATCTAAAGAGAGTAGTACTTAGCACTGAGCGGGTAAGTCACTATGGTTTGTTACCCCAAAACTACTTGCCATCGTAGGTTGGACCTAAGGATGAGTTTATGATGATTATGATTGGGCCCAAGGCCGAATTTTATTTAGTGATCACTAGACCTAGGTTATACTCCTTGGAAAAAGTATGATACTCCTCCCCAATGTGGGGTGTCCTCCTTAGGAGGACAAAATGTTAGACTCTATATAGCTCTCATGGTTTATGTCGGTTACGAGAACCTCCCTTGCCATTTAAACTTGAGATCAGCTATTTGTTCGGAAACTAAAGTATTTTTCCTCCTATGAGCTATTTTCCTAATAATGAGGTTGCAAAGTTGTTTCCTAGCTAAAATATTCCATTGATATGATTTGTCTCTTTAAAAGGAATGATTTTCTCTTGATTTGGTATTTTCCCATAAAGCCTTGAGATGAGTTATTTTCACTAAACTAGAGTATATTTCTTTTTAGATTGAATGATTTCTCTAAAGCCTAAAATAAGATATTTTCCTATAGTGAATGAAATGCCTTCAAGCATGTTTTAAAGTTATATGATTCTGAATTCCAAGTATTTGAGTTAAAAAAAAAGTTATAAGATCTTGAGAACTGATGAAGTTTTACTCTCCATGAGACATATGAATGATTTGAATGTATCATGTAAAGTTTCTTTATCCATTTAGTATTGAGAATAAGAGGAGATTTATGATTTCAAGTTAAAGTATGATGACTCACAAGATTTGTGCTACACGCTTCATCCTACATGATTTATAAGCTTTACATTTTATACTTGTTCAGGCCATGTGAGTCATCCCGTATTGTATGCCTGACTTGATTGAAGAAGATTGATAATTTTTTAGACATATGCATTCACGCCCACATACGCTGTACATCCTCAAAGTGCTAATTCACATATACGTCTATGTGCTACATTGTCTCATAATGTAGGTACAAGATTGTAGTGCATGTACCATGTCCAATCAGTTCACAACTTCCAGTCACCAGGTGATGGGTCCTTTTGATTTAGGGCCATGAGTCAGTAATATAATAGAAAAGTGTTATATTTTTCCTTATTCAGTGTTATTGAGTTGTGGTGGTTGGGAGTCATGATCCAACTACCTATGGTTAGTACTGGTAGAGGCTTCATAGATTGTTAGTAGAAGTTGATGCATTGAGTTTTAGTTTTATTGTAAAAGAAGATTTGTAACCTTTTGACTTCAGTTTTGTATTGAGCCAATTCATAATAGAGCTATTTTTGCCTTATTTTTTCAGATTTATGCAATTTGTTCAGTTGCTTATGAGTTATGCCAATATAAGGGTTAGCTTGGGGTCACTTGTGACCCTAGGCATCATGTGGCATCCCGAGGGGTAATTTTAAGCTATTAAAAACTTAGTATTAGAGAACAAGGTTCAAGTGTCCTAGGATGTCTATGAAGCCATGTGTAGTAGAGTCTTACAGAACTATACGGAGACGTCTGTACTTCTCTTCAAGAGGTGACAAGGCATTTAGGAAATGTCTCCATTCTTGTAAGTATTAGATTATGCATTCCCTATGCGCTTATGTGGATCCTCAACTTTCTCTATTCAGGCCATCTCTACTTTATTTCTAAGGTATCAGAAATAGTCAATCTTGAATCTTTACAGATAGTAGTGGAATCGTAATTGAGTTTGAAAGTATCCCATTAGTGTTTTTGAGTTCCAATGGTTGAAGTGCATTATTCATGATTCATAAAAAGTTGGGCACTAAGCCCAAATAAGAGATGCTTTCAGATTCCTCCTCAGAATCTATAATGTGAAGCTATGCTTCCTTACTCATGTATTAATCATGAGCTATCATGATTAGTAAGTTCCAGTTCCTTCCTCAATGATGTTCTCAGATTGGCTAGTAAGAAACTTCAGAAGTTTCTCAAAGTGGCTTGATAAGAGCCTTCTTGTGTATCATGAGTTCCTCATGTTTAAAGTAATAACCTTACTCTTATGAGTCTTGCAAGTGAGACAGAATGAGATATGTATTCTTAGATCCATAAATATTATAGGTTATGTTCCTATTTTTTTTTAATATGTAATCTTGTTATCCTTGTCTTTTTGAAAAGAAAATCAATTCTAGTTAAGCCGTTTGGGGCTCTTTAGATTCACTAGCATAGTTGCTTTGTTATTCATCTCATTTTATTATTCAAAACACAAAACCAAAGTCTAGTGAAGCCGTGTGAGGTCTATTTTGATTCACTAGCAACTTTTTGTGCATCCTATCATTCTTGTGTTTGTTGAAATTGGGGGTTTAGAGTTGTGGTGATAAGAAAAGTGATGAGGGCCATTTATTGAATTTATGTGTATATATGTACAACTGAATTTTGTTGTATGTTAGGCTAGCAATAAAGTGCTATGTCCTTACTATTTTGGGAAATATTGTTTGTTCAAAGTATGAAAAGAGTTGTTGATGATGATTGTTGTGTGAGAAAGTATAGGTTATTGGTAAAAGTACTTGGTGGATGGTTGTTGTTGATTTAGGCATCCTTGAAATTGTAGGTTGGAGTTTAGTTGAGACTTATAGGGCTATAGCTATGTTGGGGCTCTATAAATAGGTGGATAGTATTGATGCATAGAAGGAGGATGTGTTGATGAATTGGAAATAAGATGGGCCATGTGATTGCGCTCGATTATTATTGATTTTGAAGTTTGAGTTCATAACTTCTGAGTGAGAATAACACTAGACACTAAGTTAGAACAATTGATGGTCATGAAAGTAGAGGCGATGATTTCTTGTTTAATGGTACTAGTTATAGAGAGTAGGCTTTAATAGTGTGTGCAAAGGCCTAAGTTTGTTTGATCCGTAATCAAGTTTGATATTGTATGTTTGATGTAGAGACACGCCCAAGGTGTTATTGGACTACATTGTTTTCTGGGGATTATTGCCTATTTTTTGGTTAGTAGTAATGTTAAGTTGCTAGGTGGGGCTAGTGAGATAATGAATGATGTCCTTGATACCTGAGTTAAGGAGTTGCGAATGAAGATGGTGAGTATGATTTTGTTTCTCATGGTTTAGAAATATAAGTTTATAGGTAATGTAGTGGTAGGCTATGACATCAGTTATATGGACCGGCAATAGGATTGGAGGTACCCATTCTAAGCATTAAGTATTAAATAATGACTATTGGGGCCATAGAAGGATGTGTATGTTTCAGGAGGTAGTATTATGAGTGGGTGTTATGCTTTGAGGAGTGAAGTGATTAAACGTGACATAAAGAAGTTACAACAAACTGAGAACATGACCCTGGATAGGAAGATTTTGAGGAAAAATATTAGGATAGAGGGCTAATGGTATAGATGAGTCATAGTCAGCAATTGGGTGGACTTTGGTATCCTCGGCTTGGCAATGTATAGTTTGTTGTGGATGTCGTACCTATGTCATTTTTATGGAATCTTATGCTTTTGATGATTTTGGTATACTACCTTTTTCTTGAGCTGGAGGCCTATCGAAAGCGGCCTCTCTACTTTTCTAGAGGTAGTGGTATGGACTGTGTACAATCTACCCTCTCCAAGCCACACTTATGTGGTAATATACTGGTTTGTTGTTATTGTTGTTGTTGTTTTTGTTGATGTTTTACGCTTTGAAGTGTAGTTATTCGGGTCAAGTTCTTCTGTTCATATGCATTGTTATATCCCCGACTCTAGAGCAAAGTGATTACAGACAGACTAGAATTCATGTGGTGGTTCACCGCCATGGAGTAATGGCTTAAGTCTAAGGGGGAGATGATAGAACCGGTAACCAGGTCGAACCTTAAGACTCTAGTGGATGTACCAGTAAGCCATAGAATAGCTTCGAGAAAGATTGATGCTTAACCCAATCTCATTTCAGTACTTTTAGTTGTCCCAATACCTGCTCATGTTTATATTTCTATTCCATGATCCTAATTCATGTTCATGTATATGATAGAGAGTTATGTACTCTCCTAGTTCATAAAATGGGGAGTTCTGGTGCATTTGGCAGTCGGGTCACATCCCATGAGTTTTGAACTCCAAATTTAGGTTATGCAACTCGTGACTTAAGTACTCAAGCAATGCTTTTAGTAATTCATGAAGTCCAGATTTATATCATGCATGTCCTTGGGTTAGACTGCTTTGATAATTTCATGATGTTAAAGGCCTCAAGACTCAGTTGAGTGCCAAGTTAAGTACAATGTCCCTTTATGCTTCAGGTCCACATATTCTTCCTTAAGTCTCGATAGAGAGGATGAATAATAAATATGTCATGTTGGGGAAAGATAGTCGTATGTAGATGTTGATTCTCGGGTCCCCTTTCATCCAAGAAATACAAGAACCCTTTTTCTGAAACTCAAAGATTCTCATGTTTATGAGTTTCCATGACACATGTGGGTTGGAATTGATGATCATGCTATGATTGATTTGTGATTCATGTTTGCTTACAAGGTTTTCAAGCTTTGACCCTAGTATGTGAAATTTATGTGATGTCCATGATAAAGCCTCTTCACGTTGCTTGTTAGATAGTGTGTTCATGCCAATTGAGTGAAGAAATTGTTGAATAAGCAAAGCATGCTCCCCATGTGTTTGATGAAATGCTTATGTGAAGGAATTAGAGACATTATAGCATGTTGACCAGAAGACCCCCAATTATGTGCAAACCCATGCATGGCAAGTGTTTGTTAAACAATCTTAGTAAATGGATTGAGACGTGATAGTATGGAATTCCCCAATTTTGTGCTCTTTGATACATGCCAATACTTTAATATGTGCTAAGTGATTGATGCAAGACCTTGTTGAACGAAATATGAGACGAGAGCATGTATCCCTATATTATCGCATGTCTATGATTCCGAAATACTTGAAGTGATGCCTTAGTGATTGTGATGGTAAATATATGTTATGATTCCTAAAAGCTTGAAGTGATGCTTTAGTGCTTGTGATGATGAATGAATGACCGTGGTCATGACTAGTCAAGAATGGTTATGTTTTACTTTTATGTTATCAAGTCCTGGGGGTATATGTACCTGATAATTTAGCTGCTGTCTAGAGCCCGTATTAGTTTTCGCAATGATATCAGTCGAGCTATTATTTTCAGAACTTCATGAGTTATAGAACTCAGGACTCTCAGGCAGTTATAGAACTTGAGCAATCTCAGTATCATTAGCGCTCTAGCCTCAATTTTGTACCTTGCTCAGATCTAGTAGTATATACGTGTTCAGTGTAAACCTCAGTAGTATTCGAGTACTCTGTTCAGAGTTAAGTATTATTCTATCAGATAATGGGACTAAGGGAATTCAGCTATTCATATGAATAGACTTAGTTAATCAGCTTCAGTATTAGTGTTATCAAATTTTGAGATAACCCATCAGATAGGCTTGATCTCAGATACAGTTGAGTATTCTTATTATTATTCTGAGGTCACTCTCTAGATGGACTTAATCTTAATCCCAGATTCGATTGAGTATTCGTGTTATCAGCTACAGAGCTAACCCGTTAGATAGGCTTAATCTCAGTTTCAGGTTCAGTTGATTTACTTCTTTGGTAGATTCAGAGATCCCTCGCTAAATAGGTTTGTTCTCAGACATAATTATTTCATATCATTGATAGTAGGTTCAGGGATCATCTGTTAGGGAAGTTTGATCCCAGATTTAGTCAGTCGATGATCGCACACTTTGAATTTAGCATGAGTTAACTCTTCGTTATAAGACAAAGGTATGTTAGCCTAGATTCAGATGAAGGTAACACCCTTTCTTCATTCAGCTCCTCTATAATCTGAGATTCAGTTACATAGCTATTCCTATTGTAAATATATGTATTCTTTAAGTGTGCTGGGTTTAGAAAGGTATAGATTCAGTTTGACAAGTATCTCAGTTGTGCATCCTCAGTTCTCTCCGTTTTCCTAGCCTGACTAGTGACATTCGATGATGAATATTCCCAAGGGGGAGATATTGTAACACCCCACAAAATTCTCTCATAGTTTGAGCCTTAGAGCATGTTGAGTAAAGTGTTATTCTGGCCTTAAAAGTTTAAGAGGTGTCTTCCAAAGTTTGAGATATTTTGAACCGTGTGGAATTTTCCTAATTTTGACTTTTTATCACATGGGAAATTTGATAAGCTTTCCGTCGATATAAGATTCGCCCAAATCCGATACCCGAGTAAGAAGTTATGGTTAATTTAAGTCTTAGTCATAAAACAAGATCATTTAAGTGATTGGTGCGTTGCAGAGAGGGTTTATTTGGCAACTGTCGATTTCCAGTAGGACACTACGATAGTGGTGCATCACGGAGGAGCCCAATTTCCCAATAGTCAATTTCTAGTGGAACCCCACGATAGTGCTATGTCGCGGAGGAGTCTCAGGTCCCAACTAGTAGGACAACGCGATAGCTCTGTATTGCGGGGACTCCAGTTTACCAATTGTCAATTTATAGTAAGCCGCCTCGATAAGTGGCGCGTTGCTGTGGCCTATGAAATCGGGTTCCCAGTTCAATTTTTCCAGATTCGTGTAAAAGCCAAAAAGGGCACTTTGGACTTTTTTCAAGCTTATAAAATCGTGCAAACACCAAATCAAGGCCATTTACAAGCATTCTATGAAGTTTTTCTGAAGTTTTCTCTCAACAAAAACCCTAAGTATCAAAAATCTCTTCCAAGAATCTCAAGAATCAACCATGGATTTTCTAAATTGAGTCAAGATTCAAGGTTCCCAAGTCAAGGGCCTCAAGAATCCTCATTCAAGAGTACGCATAGAGTTCCAAAAGCGAGAGTTCATCCAAAGCCTCTAATTCAAGGTATGTGGGATTTTTAACAAGGGTAACCCTTTCACCCTTGTGCCCAAAATGCTTATCTACATCATGAATTTCCTGAAATCTATGAAGTTTTTACATGAATTTGAATTGGTTTTTCACCCATTATTATTGAATGCATTGTCTTGATATTTCCCATGAATTAAGAGTCAAATGACATGATTTCTGCATGTTTCATTTAGAATTTACAGCTGGGTATAAACCCTATAATTTTACTCCTTGAGAAGCTAATATTTGCAATGTTGAGATATTGAAGCATACTATATTGAGATTTTGAGATAAATTGTTGAAATTCCCAGATTTCCACATGATTTATGAATCTATATGCTATATATTATGCTTTTGATGAGCTTTAACTTAAGATTGAACTATGGCTTAGTAAGCCCTATTTGAGACTTGTGAAATTATGAACTCTCGTGCTATAAGCACCCATGATTTGAGTATTTTGATGATTGAGAAATGAATTGACCTAATGGTCCGAAAGCTTTGAAATCCACTTCATTATATGAGATTATCGATTTGATTATTGGATTCTTGGTAAACCATGAGATTATTCTAAAAGTGAATTTTTATGAGATGAGCACAGATAATCTAAAGGGAGTAGTACTTAGCACGAGCAGGTAAGTCACTATGGTTTCTTAGCCCAAAATTATGTGCCACTGTAGGTTGGACCTAAGGCCGAGTTTATGATGATTATGATTGGGCCCGAGGTCGAGTTTCATTTAGTGATCACTAGACCTAGGTTACACGTCCTGGCAAGAGTATGATGCTCCTCCCCAATGTGGGGTCTCCTTCTTAGAAGGACAAAATGTTAAACTCCATGTAGCTCGTATGGTTTATGTCGGTTACGAGAACCTCCCTTGTCCTTTAAACTTGAGATCAACTAATTTTGCGGAAACTAAAGTATTTTTCCTCTTATGAGCTATTTTCCTAATAATGAGGTTGGAAAGTTGTTTCCTAGCTAAAGTATTCCATTGATATGAATTGTCTCTTTAAAAGAAAGTATTTTCTCTTGATTTGGTATTTTTCCAAGAAGCCTTGAGATGAGTTATTTTCACTAAACTAGAGTATATTCCTTTTTAGATTGAATGATTTCCCTAAAGCCTGAAATGAGATATTTTTCTATAGTGAATGAAATGCCTTCAAGCATGTTTCAAAGTTATATGATTCCGAATTCCAAGTATTTGAGTTAAAAAAAAGAGTTATGAGATCTTGAGCACTGATGAAGTCTTACCCTCCATGAGACATATGAACGACAAATCTATCCTGTAAAGTTTGTTTATCCTTTGAGTATTCAGAATAAGAGGAGATTTGTGATTTCAAGTTAAAGTATGATGACTTACGAGATTTGTGCTACATGCTTCATCCTACATGATTTATGAGCTTTACATTTTATACTTGTTCAAGCTATGTGAGTCATCCCATATTGCATGCCTGACTTGATTGAAGAAGATTGGCACTATTTTATACATATGCATTCACCCCCACATACATAGTACATCCTCAAAGTACTGATTTATATATAAGTCTATGTTATACGTTGTCTCATAATGTAGGTACAAGATTATAGCGCATGTACCATGTCCAATCATTTTGTAGCTTCTAGTTATCAGGTGATGGGTCCTTTTGATTCAGGGCCACGAGTCAGTGATATAATAATAAAGTGTCATATCTTCCTTTATTTAGTCGTATTGAGTTGGGGTGGTTGGGAGTCATGACCCAGTTACCCATGGTCAGTACTAGCAGAGGCTTCATAAATAGTCAGTAGAAGTTGATGCATTGAGTTTTAGTTTTATTGTAAAAGAAGAGTTGTAACCTTGTGACTTCAGTTTTGTATTGAGCCAATTCATAATAGAGTTATTTTGCCTTATTCTTTCAGATTTATGCACTTTGTTCAGTTGCTTATGAGTTATGCCAATAGAAGGATTAGCTTGGGGTCACTTGTGACCCTAGGCACCGTGTGGCATCCCGAGGTGTGATTTCGGGCCATTACACCAGAGTTTAGGCGCTTTTTAGGGAAGAAGTATCCAAACGTTCCATGCTAATAATGACAGAGAAACATAATTATCTAAGAATAATCTAGTACATAGTGATCCAAGATGATCATATTTTGTTATGTATATGATTGAAAGGAATATTTTGAAATAAGCATCAAATGAAATAAAATGACTAGCTACTTATCTAATGAAATGATAGATAGGGTCAAGATACTTATTTTTTATATACTTAAGGATATAGAAATAATAGACATAAGAAAACTCATATGGGAACATATATTTGATTTTGAAGATGAGTTACTAAATATTGAAGGGATAGAACACGGGTTAGATAAAATAGATTTTGATGGTAGATATTACTATTTAGATTGGTATTACTCAGACTAAAATGATAAATTACGAATACTTAGAATATTGGAGGAGAGATATGGAGCAAATGAAATACTTATGAAAAAGCATCTACTCGACTATATAAAAACTAGAAATATGGAGCATATAGTATACTTTTAAAATAATATAGAAGAATTAATAAGGTTAAAACAAATAACTAAGGAATGCTATGACATAACATTTCAACAAATATAATAAATCTAGTACTACAAGTACCCCCCCCCCCCCCTTACCTTTGGTATCCGAGCTATGTTATTTAAAAATAAAAGAGTTGTATGTATTTATTTAAGGAATGCATATTATGATAGAACTAAATTTAGAAATCTACCAAAATATTATAAATACTAATGAATAAAATAGACCAATCCCAAAAATATAAAGGAACTAAAAAAAATTATATTAGAAATGAAGAGAATTAAAAATAAGAAAAGAAAGACTGCAATATAATTTAACTGTTGGAGTGTGTCAAAAATCTATAAAAGCACATAAAGAGAAAATATCATATTTAGAAGCTCTAATAGATAACCTAGAATACATACATCAACATGACTTATATACAATCAAATAGATAAAATGAATAAAGAAGAATTCATAATAGATGAAAAAATATACGAAAATCACGACTTGTTAAAAATAAGAATAGTATTTCTAATTTAGGAAGAAGATATAAGAAAATAAGTGAATATTTATATTTAATGTTAGAAAAAGAACAATAAAAATTAGAAGATAAACTAACAGCTATGGTAAGAATAGCAAAAGAAAATGAAGAAATAAGCAGGAAAAATGAAATAGAAAAAATAAAACAACAAACTACGGATGAAATACGAAAAATAGAAGGAAAAAAATAATAGATTACTGAGTTAGAAAAAGAATTACAAATACTAAAAGATCTATATGAAAAAGGACAAATAGAAAAAGACGAAAAGGATAAAGAACAGAAACTATTAGATGAAATAAACCAATTTTAAAAAAAATGCCAAACAAAAAATGAAGAACTAAAGACTAATGAATTGGAAATAAATACAATAGATACTGAAAAAACAAATGATTATGATTCAGAAGATAGTGAAATATATACAGAAATTTTAGAAAGAATAGAAGATATAGGAATTAAGGAAAAAGAAGAAGCAGTTGATAAAGAAAATATAGAAGAAATAAATACTCTTGACAAAAACAATGACGAAAACATAATACCTAGTACATCAGAAATAAGAAAGCCAAAATATAATTACAAAAATAAGTACAATCCAAAAGATGAATACAGATGGACACCAAAATAAATAGTTAATAAAAATTACAACTTCTTAGATTTAGACTATGTAAAAGACACAAATAAGACGAATTCTGAGTAGGATATATATCAAAACAATTACTAGATAATAGTATAGACACAATAAATACACCAGAATATATAGAAAGAACACTAATAGGAACAGTAAAATTATGACCATCAAATTTAACTAAAGATAGTAAAAAGGTACTAAGATCTGACAAAAATACAGAAGGAATAACTAAAGAAGGAACAACTAAAGTATCACCCATAGAAATATTAAAAGAAATATGAAACGACTATAAGAAATGAATTTAGTAGTATAGAAAGAGAAGAAGAAGAACAAAATATACAAAAGGATACAAATAGAATTTAATGTTGAAATTAGCAATATGTAATATGTGCTACATAGATGAATATGCATGTGCATTCAAGGTGTAACGCCCTGGGAAACGGATCCCGAAGAGTCACACGGTGCTTGAGGCTACGAGTAGCCCTAAGCTAACCCTTTGAGCCATTTTCATTCAGTTCAACACAAATCAACTAGGTTTCCATAAATAATTCTCAAATATCAATAGAGTAATCATCATACAAGAATAAAAGAATTTCAGAAAGATAACAAAATATGACTTATTAGTCAACTCCCAACATCTATACTAGTCTGACAAGCCTCTAAGAAAATCAATAAAACCAGCGAGCCATTGAGACAAGCCCCAACTGACTCATACTCAGTTATCAAATGTAAATAATTTCATGAAACCAACATCAGACATCACGTCCTCGAAACATGAGGACTCACCACAACAGAGGATGTAGAACAACATACTTGAAGAATCACTGTCGAACCTGGAACTGAGCACCTGAACCTACATTCCGAGAAAATACAGCCCATATCTGAAGATGTGGGTCAGTACCATGGAAAGGAACCGATTATATGGGGGTGTATGCAGTTGTATAAACATCATCATCATCATAAATATTTATAAGAAATATGTAGAATGTATGAAAGACTCACATAGCCTGTAGAAAATCATCATAACATGAGAGGATGAAATAAGTACAATAACACATGTGAGTCATCATATAATTTGTCAATCACTTTCAGTTCATCAAGAATATCAATTCTCATAATGTAAATATCATTTAAATATTTCAAAAGAATAACTTTCACAATTCCACTTTCAAATTACTTCACCATTCACCATAGACATAAGGAAACACACACACACTGGGAGATCCTATAACTAACATAAACAATGTGAGCTACATGGAGTCCAACATACAACCCACATTGGGGAGAGATGTCCTATCCTTGTCATCAAAGTAGGACCATCGATATCAAATCCACACAAACTAGTGATCATTATATAAATCATCCTGAGGCTTACTCCTATGGGGGCACGTAGTTCTAGGGAAGTAAGGTCGCTCTATACCTCCTACTCGGTGCTAAAGATTTCTCCCGGACTTAGCTTAGATCATTTCAAAGACAATCCGCAACAAAATAATTTTAGTAATATATTAATATACATCAGGAGCCATCATGCTTCCCATCTATCAAAATCAACCACATTGTGGATTTCTTTAACACTCGAGTTCAAAATAACTCTACTAAGACCAAAAGGTCAAATCATTCAAAATATCTAAAATATTCAACATCAACATGCTTATAACACACACTTTCTAAAAAAAAACATAATTCCCAATGGAGATTCACGACCCAAAGATCAAAATCATGATAAATATCATTCAAGATTCATGCTTTATATCTCCACACATGTAAATTCATCTTTCAAAATCATAAACATCAAGATTTCATAATAATCATCATAAGATATGGGTTCATACTTCAAATTCGTAAAAATCAAATAAAAATCATGCCTTTATAAGGAAAATTACTTTTGGGCACAAGAACGAAAGAAAATTCTTGTTGAAAACCCCACATACCTTGAATGGTGAACTTTAGTTCAATACTCATTTTTGAGATGTTAATCATGCCTTTTAATGGTGGTTCTTGAACTAGGAACTTGGAATCTTGAATAAATTTGCAGAATTAATTGTGAACTTTGAAGGTTCTTGAAGTTGTATGTAGGAGCTTAGGGTTTTCTTTTTGAGGGAATTTGATGTAATATAACATATAATGCTTCTAATAGGCTTTGATATAGGGTTTGGACGGATTTTGGGTGAGGGGGAATGACTAAAATGCCCCTAAAAATCAAATAATTCTTAAATATGTCCTTTGGTGGACTGTTTTGATAGTCTGAAGTAGATCAACCATATCGTCTTTCTCCGATATCCAAATTGGATGAAACCAATTTCATTAGAAGAGGAATCTCATATCTTTCCGTTGATATATAGCATCTTACCTAGATCATTGTGTACGAGGAGTTATGATCGTTTGAAGTTGACCTAAAAATTCGCTTTTGATAGGCTGAAGTAGATCGACCATTACTTTTTGCTACAATAGACAAATTGGATGAAACCAATTTCACTGGAAAGAGGACTCACAGAGATTTCCATTGATATATAGTAGATCACCCAGATCATTATGTACAAGGAGTTATGATCATTTGAATTTGAAGAAAAAATACGCCATGCCTCAGTACTTTTTCCTACACGTTTTGCTATTCACTACTATTCACGGTTCAATCGGAATGTTCACAACTAGTTGCTCGGGTGTCCGTTTTGGATGATCCATATATCGTTGGAAAGCGTATTCGATACTCTACGTAACAGTGGGTCATAATATAAGACATTCCGCATGAAAAATTTATAATTCATTCTAAAAGATAGAACCCAACACGTTTACGCATAAAATTTCAATTAAAAATTTCCCGGGGTATTACATCATCCCCCCCCCCCCCTTAGAAACATTTGATCTCGAATGACACTAGACATGCCAAGTTTAGATAGGGAATAGAGAATACAGCTGAAACCATTCGTTAGACTCATCACCACATCATTTCTCACTCCGAATGCAACATAGAATGCATAAACTCAAGAAACTACAGCTGAACACATAATAAATGACAGCTGAACTGCTGAAACTTTTATCAAAAGTGAATGATTTAGGAAAGAACGGTACCTTCGACTTGATCGGAGTTCGCAGAAAATAGGTGCAGGTACTTGGATCTCATATCCGCCTCAGCTTCCCAAGTTGCACCCTCAACATATTGGTTTCACCACAACACCTTGACCAAGGGAACTTCTTTGTTCATTAGTCTTCGGACACTGAAATGAAAAATCTCAATAGGAATCTCATCAAAAGAAAGATTTTCTTGAATGTCAGCACTCACAGAGGAATCCACTACCAGAACATCGCTAATATGCTTTCTAAGCATGGAGACATGGAATATTGGATGAACAGAGGACAACTCGGAAGGCAACTTGACCTCAAAAGCTACCTTACCAACATGGATAAGAATGTTGTAAGGACCAACATAACGGGGACTAAGATTCCTCTTCTTTCCGAATCTCTTCACCCCCCTCATGGGTGAAATTTTTAGATATACTAGGTCACCAACTTCAAACTCAAGGTCTCTCCTTCTAACATCCGCATATGACTTCTGACGACTCTGCGCAGTTTTTCACCTTTCCCTAATCAACTTAAATTTTTCCATAGCCTCAAATACCAAATCAGGACCACTCACAGCCGCTTCACCCACCTCGAACCAACCTATGGGTGATCTACACTTTCTTCCATATAAGGCTTCAAACGGAGCCATGCCAATGCTAGAGTGGAAACTGTTATTGTAAGAAAACTCTATCAACGGTAAGTAATCATCCTAACTTCCCTTAAAGTCAAGTGCACAAGATCTCAACATATCCTCTAAGGTATGGATGGTCCTCTCACCTGACCATCGGTCTGCGGATGAAAAGCAGAACTCAAAATAACTTTGGTACCAAGACCCTTCTGAAAAGCTTTCCAAAATTGCAAAGTGAATTGAGTATCCCTATCAGAAATGATAGACAAGGGAACTCTTGCAGTTTGACTAGCTCTCGGATATACAATCTATCATAATCCCAGCAGTATATGAAGTATGAACAGGCAAGAAATGAGCAGACTTAGTCAACTTATCAACCGCAACCCAAATAGAATCATGATGGCGTCGGGAAGGAGGTAAACCAATCACGAAGTCCATATTTATCTCTTCCTACTTCCAGGTGGGAATACTAAACTCTTGCATTATACCGCCAGGTCTTTGGTGTTCAACCTTAACCTATTGGCATGTTGCACACTTAGCTACAAACGCTGCTATATCTTTCTTCATGCCACTCCACCAATAGATTTCCCACAAGTCTCGGTACATCTTGGTGGTACCAGGATGGATAGAATATCGCGCCCCATGCTTCATCCATAATTCTCCATCTCAGATCATCAACATTCGAGATACACAATCTACCCTGCAATCTCAACACACTATCTCCTCCTTGGGAGAAAACCTCTACTTTTTGGTCCTTGACTGACTCCTTCAGTCTGACCAAACTAGCATCTAAGTATTGCTTTTCCTTCACTTCTGAAACCAAGGAGGATTCGGAACTACTCTGAACCCCTATACTACCTTCAGCAGAGTCAAACAACCTAACCCCCAATCTAGCCAAATGATGTACATCACGAGCCAACTCTTTCTTACCTTCTATCACATGTAAAACACTACCCATGGACACTCTACTCAGGGAATCTGCCATAATATTAGCCTTGCCTGGATGGTACAACACACTCATATCATAGTCCTTTAATAATTCTAACCATCGTCTCTGCCTAAGATTCAATTCTCTCTGGGTAAACACATACTACAGACTCTTATGATCAGTGAAAAAATCAACATGGACACCATACAAATAGTGTCTCCATATTTTCAAAGCAAACATAACAACAGACAACTGAAGGTCATGGGTGGGGTAATTTTTCTCATGGGGTTTCAACTATCTAGAAGGATAAGCTATTACCTTACCCTTATGCATCAATACGCAACCCAACCCAACTCTCGAAGCATCACAGTACACCACAAAACCATCAACACCATCAGGTAAAGTCAAAATAAGGGTTGAAGTCAGTCGAGTCTTCAACTCTTGAAAACTCTTCTCACAAGATTCAGACCACAAGAACTTCACTTTATTTTGGGTCAATCGAGTCATAGGAGACACTATAAAGGAGAAACCCTCAACAAAATGGCAGTAATAGCCAGCTAAACTCAAGAAACTTTGGATATCAGTTGGAGAAATAGGTCTAGGCCAATTTCTAATAGCTTCGGTCTTTTGGGGATCAACTCTAATACCCTCGAAAGAAATAATATGACCCAAAAAAGTAACTGACCTTAGCCAAAACTCACACTTAATGAACTTGGCAAACAACTTGTGATCTCTAAGGGTTTGCAAGAAGTTCGGAGATGATTAGAATGTTCATCCTCACTATGGGAGTACACCAGTATATCATCGATGAACACTATGACAAATATATCCAGATATGGTCTGAACACTCGATTTATGAGGTCCATGAAAGCTGCTGGGCATTAGTTAACCCAAAAGATATAACAAGAAACTCAAAATGGCCATAACGAGTTTGAAAAATGGTTTTTGGGATGTCAGACTCCCTAACTTTGAGATGATGATAACCGGAATGAAGGTCTATCTTTGAGAAATAACTTGCACCTTACAATTGGTCAAACAAATTATCTATTCTCGGAAGAGGGTACTTATTTTTTATGGTGACTTTATTCATTTGGCGATAATTAATGCACATACGCAAACATCCATCTTTCTTTCTCACAAACAACACTGGAGCAACCCAAGGAGAAATACTGGGCCTTATGAAACCCTTATCTAGTAGACCTTTGAGTTGCTCTTTCAGCTCCTTAACTTCTCCAGGGGCCATACAGTAAGGAGGAATAGAAATAGGCTGAGTATCGGGAAGAAGATTAATCCCCAACTCTATCTCTCAATTAGGAGGTATACCTGGGAGATCATCCAAAAAGACATCAGAAAACTTATTGCGATATTAACACGCTAAAGAGTTAGAGTCTCAGACTTAGTGTCTTTGACTCTAACCAAATGGTAAATACAACCCTTGGAAATAAGCTTTTTAGCTTTGAGGTAAGAGATAAAATGACTCTTGGGTAACACAGAATTCCTACACTACTCAACATGGATGGACCCAGAAATTAAAACTTGACCATTCGAGTCCAACAATCAATAGAGGCATAAGAAGAATACAATCAGTCCATACCCAGAATCACATCAAAATCTACCATGTCTAACTTAATCAGATCAGTCAACAAGACTCTATGAAGAACGGTAATAGGACACTTTTTTATACACTTTCTGGGCAACAATCGAATCACCCACTAGGCTAGAAACTAGGATAGGATCAGGAATAATATTAGGACTCATTTCAAAATTCACAGCAATCAAAGGTGTAACATATAAGAAACTGGATCCAAGATCAAACAAAGCATACACATCAAACTGAAATATACGAAACATACAAGTAACAACATCGGGAGAGTCCTCCTGTACCTGGTGGGATGGTAAAGCTAGAATCTATGCTGGCGCTGCTTGCCAGCATTGCTAGAAGAGGCGTCCTAAGCTGGGGCTGGGCGAGTCGTTGGAACTAGAGCACTAACAGTCTGAGTCTGGGTTTGAGGGCAATAGTTATGACGCCCTTGTCCATCCTATTGACAATATCTAACTCTATAACCCATGTTATCACACCAAAAATAACCTCTCTTCTCACCCTAACACTCACCCAAATGAGCCCTACCGCACTTAGGATACAGGGGATGATTAGTCTTAATGCCAGCACTGTACTGGGACCTGGATGCATATGACCTGCTACCTAGTAGATGGCGGTGCTGGCATAGATGAACAATCCTGATACTGAGGGTAACTCCCTCCCTGCGATCTAGTCTGACCCTTTCCGTGCTGCTCAAACCTAGCTCTCTTATTCCCTCTCATTCTATCTCATTCCTTAATCTTGTCTTCCTCAATATGTTGGGCATGCGTCATCTGCCTAGAAATAATTATCTCACTATTTAGCATAGCAGACCTACACTCCTTAACCACATAACTAGACACTCCAGTCACAAACTTACTCATACTAGCCCGATTATCAGCCACTAAGTCAGGAGCATACTTGGACAACTAATTAAACTTTAGACAGTACTCCCTAATAGTCATAGAGCCCTGTTGCAGGTTCATAAACTCTTCCACCTTTTCCTTCCTCATCTCTAAAACGAAAACCTTATCCAAAAATGCATCCTAGAACTCTTGCCAAGTTGTAAGGACAGCTCCCTCACCTTTACTTTTACTCCAAGAAACAACCCATTCATAAGCAAGGTCTTTCAACCTATACGTAGCCAACTCCACACTATGTTCCTCAGATACATGCATTACCTGAGTAATCTCCCATACCTCCTCTAAAAACAATCATAGATCCTCATCAGACTTGGACCCATAGAATTTTAGCGGATTCATCCGCATGAAGTCAAGGATCCTAGCAGTAGCTGAATCACCTCCCTGCTGCTGTGGAGCTGGGGCCGGGTTGGCCTAAATATTTGCAGTAATAGCTTGGGCCAGCGCCTAAAAGGCTGCCCAAAATTCAGCATGAGACACATTTTCATTTAATGGGTCAGCAGGTTGAGGTTTTTGACCATCATTATTTCTTTTCGGTCGACGTGGAGGCATACTTCTAAAAGAGAAGAGAACGAATCAATAGTAGAGAGAGACACTTTAAGCACAATTGACTTCTGAAAGAAAGAATCACAATTTTTCCTAAAACATCTTGTAGCCTCTGGCTCATAGATGTGGCGCACTACACACCGATGATCAAGACTCTACTTAACTCAGCTTGTCAGACTTCCTAGGACACCTTAAAACCTTAGGCTCTAATACCAAGTTTGTAATGCCTCAGGAAATGGGTCCCGGAGTGTCATACGGTGCTTGAGGCTACGAGTAGCCCCAAGCTAACCCTTTGAGCCATTTTCATTCAGTTCAACACAAATCAATGGAGTTTCCATAAATAATCCTCAAATATCAACAGAGTAATCATCATCCAAGAATAAAAGAATTTCAGAAAGATAACAAAATATGACTTATTAGTCAACTCCCAACATCTATACTAGTCTGACAAGCCTCTAAGAAAATCAATAAAACCAGCGAGCCATTGAGACAAGCCCCAACTGACTCATAATCAATTATCAAATGTAAGCAATTCCGTGAAGCCAACATCAGACATCACGTCCTTGGAACATGAGGACTCACCAAACAAAGGATGTAGAACAGCGTACCCAAAGAATCACTGTCAAACCTAGAACTGAGCACCTGAACCTATATTACGAGAAAATGCAGCCCACATTCAAAGATTTGGGTCAGTACCATGGAAAGAAACTGAGTATATGAGGGTGTATGCAGTTGTATAAACATCATCATCATAAATATTTATAAGAAATATGCAGGATGTATGAAAGAGTCACATAGCTCAAAGAAAATCATCATAATCATGAGAGGATGAAATAAGTATAATAACACATGTGAGTCATCATATAATTTGTCAATCACTTTCAGTTCATCAAGAATATCAATTCTCATAATGTAAATATTATTTAAATCTTTCGAAAGAATAACTTTCACAATTCCACTTTCAAATTACATCACCATTCACCATAGACACAAGAAAACACATACACACTGGGAGATCCTATAACCAACATAAACCATGTGAGCTACATGGAGTACAAAGTACAACCCATGTTGGGGAGAGCCATCCTATCCTTGCCATCAGAGTAGGACTATCGATAACAAATCCACACAAACTAGTGACCACTATATAAATCAGCCTCAGGCTCACTCCTACGAGGGCACGTAGTTCTAGAGAAGTAAGGTTGCTTTATACCTCCTACTCGGTACTAAAGATTTCTCCCAGACTTAGCTCAGATCATTTTAAAGATAATCCATAACAAAATAATTTCAGTAATATATAAATATTCATCCGGAGCCATCATGCTTCCCATCTATCAAAATCAACCACGTTGTGGATATTTTTCACACTCGAATTCAAAATAACTCCATTACGACAAAAAGGTCAAATCATTCAAAATATCTCAAATATTCAACATCAACGTGCTTATAACACATACTTTCTCAAAAAAAAAACAATTTCCAATGGGGATTCACGACCCAAATATCCAAATCATGATAAATATCGTTCAAGATTCATGCTTTATATCTCCACACATGTAAATTCATCTTTCAAAACCATAAACATCAAGATTTCATAATAATCATCATAAGATATGGGTTCATGCTTCAAATTTGTAAAAATCAAATAAAAACCACGCCTTTGTAAGGAAAATTACTTTTGGGCACGAGAACAAAAGAGAGTTCTTGTTGAAAAACCCCACATACCTTGAATGATAAACTTTAGATCGATACTCATTTTTGAGATGTTAATCATGCCTTTGAATGATGGTTCTTGGAGTTCTTGAACTAGGAACTTGGAATCTTGAATAAATTTGCAGAATTAATGGTGAACTTTAGAGGTTCTTGAAGTTGGATGTAGGAGCTTAGGGTTTTCTTTTTGAGGGAAATTGATGAAATATAACATATAATGCTTCTAATAGGCTTTAATATAGGGTTTGGACGGATTTTGGGTGAGGGGGAATGACTAAAATACCCCTAAAAATCAAATAATTCTTGAATCTGTCCTTTGGTGGACTGTTTTGATAGTCTGAAGTAGATCAACCATAACGTTTTTCTCTGATATCCAAATCTGATGAAACTAATTTCACTAGAAAGAGGACTTTCATATATTTTCGTTGATATATTGTATCTCACCCATATCATTGTGTACGAGGAGTTATGATCATTTGAAGTTGACCAAAAAATTTGGTTTTGATAGGCTGAAGTAGATTGGCCATAACATTTTGCTCCGATAGACAAATTGGATGAAACTAATTTCATTGGAAAGAGGACTCGCAGAACTTTCCGTTGATATATAGTAGATCACCCAGATCATTATCTACAATGAGTTATTATCATCTAAAGTTGGAGCAAAAATACGCCAGGCCTCAGTACTTTTTCCTGCACGTTTTACTGTTCACTACTATTCACAGTTCAATCGATATGTTCATAACTCGTCGCTCGGGTGTCCGTTTTGGATGATCCATATATTGTTGAAAAGCTTATTTGATACTTTACATAACTTTGGGTCATAATCTAAGACATTTCACACGAAAAATTTATAATTCATTCTAGAAGATAGAACCCAACACGTTTACGCACAAAATTTCAACGAAAAATTTCCCGGGGTATTACACAAGGAATATTATTATAAGGGAAAATATAATGTAGAAGAAAGTAAGAAAATAAGGTGATTATATTTTAGAAAACTACCTGAACCATTTAGTTCAAAAATAATAAAAAGTTGGGATGAAGCAAAAATAGTAGATACTCTAGGAGCAAGGATAAAATTTTTACAACAATGGTATGAGAATATATGTGAAAAATATAGGGAAGAATTAAAAAAAATTAATAAAGAATTTAGTATGTTGCAATAAAATAGCACCCCAATTTGGATGTGAAGAAAAATACTACAAGAAAAGAAAAAGACATAAGAAATATAAGAAATATAAGAAATCCCAATATAAATATAAAAAACCAAGAAAAAAATATTACGTAAAAGACTATAAACATAAAAGACCATATAGAAAGAAGAAATATATAAAAGAATGTAAATGTTGTAATTGTGGAAAATTAGGACACCTAGCTAAAGACTGTAAAGTACCCAAAGATCCAAAAAAGAAACAAATATCAGAAATAAAGATAGAAAATACAGAATATATGCAAATAGATTATATAGATTATGAATTAGAAAGTGAAGATAGTATATATGAAATCTCGAAAAATGAAACAGATAATGAAATAGATACCAAATTAGATGAATAAAATGACTGAAGAAAGTTTACAAATAATAAAAAAGGAAGAATATGTAAACGAAGATGAAATAAACCAAAAATTTATTTTAAAGTAATATATTTGAAAAAATAAAAGGAAAATAATTAGACTTAAGTGTTGAAAAAATATTTAAAATACCAACAATAATAAATATATTTAATAGACGGAAAGAAGAATAATGCATAGTAAGCCAAAAAGAACATATAATAGATTGTAGATACGCGAAAGGAAAAGCTGGTATACCACTAGTTACCAAAAGTATAGTTAATAAAGAAATACAAGATATAAAAAGTAATGACCCAATAAAATATTTACACCTTGGAGGAACAGAAATAGTAATAAAAGCAAGTTTTAGAGAAGGAATAGATACACCAATAAAACTATGTTTAACAGATTATAGGATCGCAAAACCTATAGAAAAAAAACATAATAAGTTCTATAAGAGGTAATCTAATATACCAAAAATTTAAATTTATAATAAGTGAAAATTATTCAGTACCAATAACAGATAAAAATATAGATAAGTCATTAGTACTATATTGGAAAATATCAGGAATAGAATTAACCCCAGGAAGTAAAATATTTACAACAAGATGTAAAAATTTATATGTATTAACAACAAAACATAAAATAACTGGAAAAAATAAAATAAAAAATACAAATAGAAAGCCCTTTTGAGTAATTTATAAAAATTATAGATAATAATGATTATAGCTACCAGAATATAGATATAGAAGAAGAGTTAGTAATAGTAAATGAAAAAATAAGAACACCAAAGAGAATATCTTATGAAAAAATAGAAACATAAAAAAGAATAGCATATGAGATAACTCCAAAACCTAACCTAACTCAATATTATATAATAGGAATAATAGATGAAAAAGAATATTTAATACTAATAAACACAGGACAGGAAGATAATTATATAATGAAATACTTAGTAAAAATTGAAGAAATTAAAACAAATAATGATAAATGTCTAGATTTTCCAAGAAACCTAATAATTATTAAAAATACGACTGAGAAAAAAATTATAATAGGAGTCAGAAAGATAAAAATTGAATTTGAAGTAAAAGAAGAAACAAAAAAAGCAGATATAATATTAGGAATTAAATGGTTGGAATAAGTAAAACCATACAATATAGAACATACCCAATTAACCATAACGTATAATAAAGAAAAATTGTTAATAAAAAGGTCTTTACTATGAAAATATCTGTACTCAGGAAGATAATAGCAGAAGAATATTATAATAGATATTATATGCCAATGATAGATTCAGGTGCAGAAGCCAATTTATGTAGATATAATGGTTTACTAAAAAATAAATGGGATAAGTTAAGAACACCAATAGTAGTTAAAGAGTTTTAATAATAAAGGAAGTCTAATTACATATAAAGCTAGGAATGTAAAAATGCAAATATGGGATAAAATATTAATAATAGAAGAAATTTATAATTACGAACTAATATCAAAAGATATGCTTTTAGGAATGACATTTTTAGATAAACTATATCCACACATAATAATTAAAAAACACTGGTGGTTTACAACACCATGCAAACAAAAGGTAAGAGCAAAAAGTGTTACTAATAAAATAAGAAATAAAACAGATTGGATAAAAGGAAGTGAAAAAATTACACAAAAATTAGAAAATATAAAACTACTGAAGACACGATAGAATTAATTATATTCTCTTTAAATAAGGAAGAAATGACCATATTTTCAATAGATAAAGTGGAAATAATGAAAAATAAATTAAAATAACTATATAGTGAAGATCCAGTAAAAGGATGGGAAAAACATAAAACTACTATAAAAATTGAGCTAATAAATAAAGATAGTATAATAACTCAAAAACCACTAACGTATAATTTCAACGATCTAAAAGAATTTGAAATGCATATAAGTGAATATAAGTGAACTATTAGAAACACAATATATACAAAATAATAATAGCAAGCACACTAGCCCAGCGTTTATAGTAAATAAACATAGTGAACAAAAAAGTGGGAAAAGTAGAATGGTTATTGACTATAGAAATTTAAATGCAAAAACTATAACATATAATTAACCAATACCAAACAAAATACTAAAAATAAGACAAATATAAGGATATAATTATTTTAGCAAATTTTATTGTAAATTAGGATTTTATCATTTAAAACTAGAAGAAGAATCTAAAACCCTATTGCATTTACAGTGCCACAAGGATTTTATGAATGGAATGTGTTCATTTGGATATAAAAATGCACCAGGTAGGTATCAACATTTTATGGATAATTATTTTAAATAACTACCTAACTGTATAGTGTATATAGACGATATATTACTATACTCAAAAACTAAAGATGAACACCTAAAGTTATTAGAACAATTTACAAATATAATAGAAAATTCAGGAATAAGCCTAAGTGAGAAAAAGGCAAAAATAATGAAAACCCTATTAGAATTCTTAGGAATACAAATAGATAAAAATGGAGTAAAAATGCAATAGCATATAGTAGAAAAATAATAAATTCAAAAGAAGAATTAGTTACAAAAAAGAAATTACAATCATTTTTAGGATTAGTAAACCAGGTAAGAGAATATATACCAAAACTAGCAGAGAATTTAAAACCATTACAAAAGAAATTTAAAAAGGATGTAGAATATAATTATAGTGAAGAAGATAAAAAACAAGTGAAAAAAATAAAGACACTTTGTAAAAAACTACCAAAATTACAGTTCCTAGATGAAAATAATTTTTTTATATATATAGTAGAAGCAGATGCAAGTGAGCATAGCTATGGAAGAGTACTCAAATATATGTATGAAAATAAAAAATAGAACATCATTGTAGATATTATTCAGGAACATTTAATGAAAAAAATAAAATGGGAAATAAATACGAAAGAATTATGTTCAACATATAAGTGTTTATTAGCATTTGAACCATATTTTGTATATAAAAAATTTATAGTACGGACAGATAATACATAGGTACAATGGTGGTTAACTAAGAAACTACAAAATTCAGTTACAACAAAAGAAATACGGAGATTGATATTAAATATATTGAACTTTACATTTACAGTTGAAATAATTAATACTAACAAGAATGTTATTGCAGATTACATATCAAGACAAAGCTACACAGACTGATATAATAGAAAATGATACACTAGAAGAAATACTCAAAACCCTAACTATGCTTTCAATGAAAGTGAACAATATGGGTAATGAGGTAGAAAAGCTAAAGACTAATGAAGGTAAACTAAAGTCTAAAGCTACAAGTCAGCCGCATGACTATAAAAATGCAAAGCTATGTCGATTGAAAAACATCAAAAATCCAGAGCTAAAAGGAGACGTTGGGACACTCCATAAAACCCATAACATTTATCAATTTACATCTACAGGTACAAGCAAAGGAGTTAGTAGACAAGGATTAAATCTGAACAAGATATTTGACAAACCATTTATACCAAAAGACCCTTTATTCATACCTCCACAAACTACCACATATCTAGAAAGTTTGAACCAAGACAAATAAAGCCTATAGTTATATAACCCGAGCATACATAGAAAATATACAAAAAATACCAACTTACCTAAATCTTAAACCCAGAGCTATAAATATCTAAGAAACAAACACACACTGTATAGCCCCAAAACTACAAAGATACAACAAGTTAATCGCACTACCAAAAACCAATCCAAACCTAGTTAGAACTTGTTTTAGTTACAGACTACTTAATACTGTGTATACCCAAGACGAAAATGAATTATCAGCTATACCTGAAATAGATAGAGCATTTTTTACCTATAAAAAAATAACCAAAGGAAACCTATTTTTTTATAAAGTTTTATACTGCCCCAGCAGAGATATTATATGACAAAATTAAACCAGTTATATAAGTTGTAAAAATTGGATTTACCAGAGATATGATTATACTAGGAGATATTGGACAACATCCAGAAATACCTAAGGTAGAAATACCAGATTTCTATGCAAATAAATGAATTATTGGAATATCTACAATTATTTAAGAGCTAGCAAATAGTTACCTAAATGGAAACCCTATATAGAGTTATTATTCGCGAGCCCAGCTAATGATCTATTCAAATTCAAGGAAGCTATGACAGTCAGATATGAAAGAAGTTCAAAAATAGATAATGACATTACTCAATCCAGAAAGACAACCAACTACAAGAGCAACTAAGAAGGAATTTATTTAAGAAGAATTATTTACAAGATATTGCAAATTAATAGGACATAAATATCCAGATCATCAATGTTTACGATGTAATAGAGAAGATAATATTATCCCAGAAGTCCAACTAGAATGAAAGATAAAGGCAAAAATCAATCAAGAAGATAAGGATGAAAAGAAGCCAGCTGGAAAATAGACAACAGGAGATAGAAAGCAACATAAAAAGGACGGACCAATGAAAAAATAAAGGCAGGAGGCAAGGAGACAATATATTAAAGCAATGAAAGTGACATGAGAATTATTAGATAGTTTTTAACTTTTAAGAGACGTAAATTATTGTATAGCATTATGAGCTTTTGACTTTTTTGGGAAGTGCCATTATAAGTTTTTCATTTTTTGACAAGTGTAGAATAGGAATAATGTTAGGATTTTTGTTTTGTAGATTATAAATGTAAGCCAGACGACAAATCTAAGGCAAGACTTTCTACTTGAAAAGCAAGCCTTTTTGTACACAATCAAAATTCTCTCATGTAATCAATAAAGATATTCAATTTTATACTAAACTATGAAAAATTAAAGCTTAGAATCATCAAACCTACATGAATAGGTATTTTCATTTATAATTATGAATAGCTAAATTCATGAATTCCTGACAATCATGATATAATAAAATAAGTTCATGTTAGTTACAATATAGTAGAATTATTCGAAGGATAATATGTTCTGAAGTTTATTAGCAAAGAGGAAAAGGAGAAAAATTCCCAAAACTATGCAATCCTAAAGGTGAAACCAATAAGGCAGAGAAACAATGATAGGGTAGTAACTAGAGTTGAGAAGCTATTTAGGGAAGAAGTATCAAAATGTACCATGCTAATAGTGACAAAGGAACATAATTATCTAAGAATAATCTAGTACATAGTGATCTAAGATGATCATATTTTGTTATATATATGATTGAAAGGAATATTTTAAAATAAGCATCAAATGAAATAAAATGACTAAATACTTATCTGATGAAATGATAGATATGGTCAAGATACTTATTTTGTATATACTTAAGGATATAGAAATAATAGATATAAGAAAACTCATATGGGAAAAGATATTTGATTTTGAAGATAAGTTACTAAATACTGAAGGGATAGAACACGAGTTAGAAAATATTGATTTTGATGGTAGATATTATTATTCAGATTGGTATTACTTAGACTAAAATAATAAATTATGAATACTTAGAATATTGGAGGAGGGATATGGAGTAAATAAGATTGATAGAAATACTTATGAAAAAGAATCTACTCGACTACATAAAAACTAGAAATATGGAGCATATAGTATACCTTAAAAATAATATAGAAGAATTAATAAGGTTAAAACAAATAACTAAGAAATGCTATGACATAGCATTTCAAAAAATATGATAAATCTAGTACTACAAGTACCCTCCATACCTTTGGTCTACTACAAGTACCCCCTTATGAAATGAAAATAAATGAACTATTAGAAAAATAATATATACAAAAAAGTAATAGGAAACACACTAGCCCAGTATTTATAGTAAATATAGTGAACAAAAAAAAGGAAAAAGTAGAATGGTTATTGACTATAGGAATTTAAATGTAAAAAACTATAACATATAATTACCCAATGCCAAATAAAATACTAAAAATAAGACAAATACAAGATTTTACGCATTGAGCAAGAGTAAAAAATAAGACAAATATAAGATTTTACATTAAATAGTTCTAATTGAGCAAGAGTAAATAGTACAATGATATTTTAATTAGAGATCGACATTCTTTGAACTATCTTCACAAGTTTGAGCATAATCTTATGTCCATGATTTTACGCATGCCAATCACGAATTATCCCTGTTTAAACTAAAATATATGTTTAGAAGTAACAATTAATTTTAAAAAGGTAGAAAAACTGAAACAAGCAGTATATAATAATATGGAATATATATAATATTCTTCTTAGCAAAGAAGAGAATTTGTGTCTCAAACGAACGTGCCAACATTATAGAATGAGAAACATAAACATAAAATATGACAATTCACTATTTAAACTTGATGTTTCTTTTTCTCTATTTTGACCTGGACAAGGGTCCAGTGGATGATGACAGTTCTTGGTTTGGTTTCCTGAATAGGTTCCGTTGACAATAACTGACTCTATACTTAGGTTTATGACAGTTCTTAGGTTTATGTTAGTTAACTCTATACTTTCTATATAACTATTTATTCAATGATAAACGACTCTATGTCTGATTGATTTTCTTACAAGCTTCGCCTCGTTGATGATTCCAATGGGGAATATAGATGTAACACCTCCCAAATTCTAAACTAAAATCTGAAATATTCTTCGTATGTGTATCTGTCCGAACCTACAGTTTTGTAATTGTACTTAAGTTTTAATATATTATTTTTTTGTGTGAAAACTGCTTTAGATATGAATTATGATCGCAAGAAATACCTACCACAAAGTTGAGTTGAAAATTTCCTTACCGATAGAGTTTCCGTAAAATTTTTATTAAGGTCAACTTCAAATGATCACTCCTCCTCGATTATGAAGTGTTCTGCAGCTCATTACACACCAAATTAATGAACTTTGAGTCTTTTTTCTAGTGACACTAACCTTCTATAGTAAAAACGTATTATCATTTGCCAGAAGGCAATCGGTTGGCAGTCTCACTGAAGGTAAGTGCACTTCGCACTTCCCTCTACCAGGCCCGATGGGATCTTTTAGTTTTTGTCTATTTTAATAGGCATTATGGTCTTTTTATTTCTTAGAAATTGTCCCTCATAAGCTTCTAACACCTCAACTCATTAGAACTCCTCAATTTAGCAACTAAAATCCTCTCTTCTTCTCTCAAACTCATGACCCTCAAGATTCAAGAAAGTATCACATGCTACGGATTTTCTTCAATATTCTTCATCAAAATCCAAAATCAAGGTATGTAAGAGAAATACCTTATGTGAGGAAAATTCTATTCTTCCCAATAACTGAGTCCAAAGTTCAAGTTGAGTTCTTGATTTGACGTTAGTGTTCTAAAGTTGAAATCTCAAAATTATTGTTTTTTTTGTGGATTTATTGATTTGTTCATGACTTTTACTATGAATTTTATGAATCTATGGATATATCTTGGTTGACTTCTATTGCTTGTTAAATAGGTTTCTGAATAAAGTTTTCTAAGATTGTTTTTATATGATTGATGAAAGGGTATTTCATGTTTAAATTTGAATTAAACATATAAGTTCTTGCAATATTTGGTTAAGGTTTTCAAGATTTTCCCATGAGAAGTTTGTAAGGATTATTATATTATTATCATGACTTAAAAAGTAAATAGATTTATCGCACCTTGAGAAATAAAGAAAAGTTATAACGATTTTAAAGCCAAGGGTCAAAGAGTTAGATTTATTCATGATGAGATATTTGGGACATATTTGGTATTTATGATTTTGTTTCAAGAACTATATTTATGAGAAACTAGTACGATTTGGAAGGATTATTTAGAACTGAGAGGGGTATGAGTTAATATAACACATATCTTAAAACTATGTTGTCACCATAGGATAGGATCGTTTTGCCATTAGGGGTGCCTCCTATTTTAACTTTTAAGCCCAAAATGGATTCGTAAGTTAAGTTTTGTCTTATACTTTGAAAAGGTATAGAATGGTTCTTCCAAGTGTGGACTAGACATTGGACATTATGATGCATATATAATGCATGTCGGTTATGAAAAACTTCCCCCACTTTGAAAAGATAGTATTTTCTACTATATAATTATTACTTATATTAACTGTAGAAAAAATTCTTCATGATAGCATTTTGAGTTACTTGACTTTGGTTTAAAGTTATTTACTTAAGTATTTTCATAATTTCAAAGATTGTGATGACTTATTTTACTGTTTTATTTCCTTCAGCTTTGAAAGATGAATCCATAAGTCTATATTTTGCATTTTTATATTTAGTTTGTTGTCTCATTGTATTTAGTGGTACTATTTCAGTAGAAGCTTTCAGTTAGTACATTTTTACGGATTTATTTTTGCCATTAGATACCAATGTATTCCACATATTGACTGCTCATTTTGTTATATCTTTTCATGATGTAAATTCTGATATAGAGTCTCAGGGTCATAACCAAGCCTTTTCCCCGACTTTTTAGTATCGACCTGTAGTGAGTTTTCATTACATCCAGAGGACGTCATCCTTTTAGACAAATTTTAGTTTTCAATTTTCAATAATGATAGTTGGGGCCCATGTCCTAACAACTCTTTATATCAGTAGTTGAAGAGCTTCATTAGACATTAGTTAGTTCTGTTGTTTTGTAGTCTTTTAAGTTCACTTTTAGACTTTCAAAATTAAAGTTTATATTGTTTATTTCCAGAAGTTTTCCATATTTACATTTCTATTTTTCTTAATGATCAGAGTTTAAGTTCAATAGATAGCATGCAAGGACAAGTGGTTTTATCGACCAACTCATTGTTTCAAGTGATTGTTACGTCCAGGTTATAGGAAGCATGAAAATTTGGTATCAGATCACAAAATTTAAGTGGCTTAGGGTGTCTATGAAGCTATGTCAGTAGAGTCCTAATTATTAGTGTGAAGCATCACACTTATAATCATGAGGCTATTGAGCAATTAGGAATACTTCCCTTCTTTCATCAGCAAAACCAATATCCATAAATAATCCAAAGTGTGAAATAACATCCATGAAATGGATACTTCTGTAAAAATAGAAGATCATCACTTTAATGCAGAGCTGACCCTAAATGTCCAAATACTTAGTGGGTCAATGCTAGCATGAACTTAGGATAAGGATAATCTAATGCCATTTAAGAAAGCTAAGTAAAACTATCCATATGCACACAACCCATATATATATATATATATATATATATATATATATATATATATGAATTGCGTTTAGCATGCATTTAAAACCTTTAACCTGGGTATGTGAAGCTTAATCGTCCTAAAACCACCCACGAATTATATGGTCCAGTGTAACCCCCTGAACGAGCCCCGATGCATGTAGCAGCACGAACCAGAGATACCATAAGAGTCAGGGATTCCCATGTACCCTTCACTCTCCATGATACATATATACAGTGTACTTAGAGGATTCTCGTGTAACTCATAAGTATCATATATGGTCGCCATGACCTACCCTTCATATCGGCAAACATGAGTTTCCAGTGTTCATCTATTAGACTCCCACCTTCACGATTGGCTTTCACACCTCCCATTATTTTCCAATTAAAACCAATTTCTAACCAAATCATTATTCCATTATTATTAACCAAGGCTATTAGTAGTGGTATATTCATACCGACTATAACTTGCACGTATTTTCCTTAGCCAAACCTTTTAGTGGTCAAGGGATTCCCATGTACCCATAGATGCTGCTATCCAATTAACTTGGGGGATTCCCATTAACCCCAAAAGTATCATAAACTTATTAGCTTGGGGGATTCCCTTGTACCCCACAAGTATCTTTACTAAGACAAATCATTCCAAAACCATTTAAACCATTCATATTATTTAGGGTTCCTTTATAAAGTTTAAACCATGCATAAGTTCCATTGAAAAACCAATAATATGGTGAAAACATTGTTATAGGCATTTTATCAAACATTAGGGTCATAGTATTTCCAAAACCAAAGCCAATTACCAAACAACCATTCCCATGTGACAAATCATCCAAAACCATCATTAATACATATAAAAGCATAATTAAAACATGGGAAAACCATAACTAAGTATTTATAACCAAAACCCCCAAATCATATTTGAAAACCAAAATCATACAACATTCAAGTCATGAAAAAATAGTATAAAATCCATGCCTTTAGTTGAAACTAACAATGAGGGAAGAAAATATGCCTTAAACCAAGATTATGATGTAGAGAAATCACCAAGACAAGCCCCAATTTACTCCATAAGATGAAACCATAGCTTCCTTTGCCTAAGAACTCTAGAGAGGATTTAAGAGTGTTTAAGAATAGAATAATAGGGCAAATAACATCCCAATTGCACTATAAGTCATAGGGATTCAGTAGGATAAGTGGGGAAATATCCAAATTCCCCTCACTTAAACTACACTTAATTTCCGTCATAGGGTACGACTGAGCCTTACTAGTCGTACCCATCCTATATGAGTGGTACCCATCTCTCATATCCTAGGCTCCAACATTGTCCAAGGTACGAAACACCCAAACCCTAAGTCATATCCAAGTGAACGACTATTACCTATAAATCGTACCTCTGGTAGAATAGAATTTCAGGAGGTTTGAACATTGACCACCATACGAGTACATGGTACGACTCGTACCCTAGCTTACTACTTATAGTGAGCCACTCTTACTCAAATATTAATTAAGTTACCAAGTCTAATGTTAAGTAAACTAACCAAATAACCCGTATACATCAATACGACTTGTACCACCCAAATCATACACATTTCAATAACTATATCTATCCTACCAACCAACACTTGTCAGCATACGACTGGACCATACCAACCGTACCCAAGTGTATGACTCATTCCCTTAAGTTGCATCTTACCCAAAAAACCAAAAATTAATGAAATTTTCTAAGGTCCAGAAACCAGCGTGTTTCAGTCTCCCCCACTAGGAACATTCGTTCTCGAATAACGGACAAGGTAGGGGTAAGTACACACATGAGTCATTTGCATTATCAAATATATTCCTAATCTTTAACAATGTTTGAAAACAAAGATAAAAAGATATTAATCTTTTCTTTAACAAGCTCAAAAAATAAAGATGAGTTAAAGAATCTATACCTTCCGCAAGAATTCCAGGAGCAGAAAATGGTGTCGATACTTGGACTTCATGTCCTCCCCCGCTTTCCATATAGCTTCTTCTACCTTATGGTTCTTCGCTTTCCATGTAGGTTCTTCTACCTTATGGTTCTTCGCTTCCCATTTAGCTTCTTCCACCTTATGGTTCCGCCAAAGAACCTTTATTCAAGCCATATCCTTGGTCTGCAATCGATGAACTTGCCTATCCAAGAACTCAACCGGGACGTTTTCATAAGACAGAGAGTTCGAGATACCTAACCTCGACATTGGAACAATAGAAGAAGAATCACCAATGCACTTCCTTAACATAGAAACATGAAATACCGGATGAACGGAGCTCAAACTAGAAGACAACTTTAATTTATAAGCCACATTACCAATTCTTTACAAAACCACATAAGGACTAACATACCGGGGACTGAGCTTCCCTTTTTTACTAAACTGCATTACTCTTTTCATGGGAGATAACCTTAGGAACACCTTATCTCCACATCTCGACATCTTACATCTGTATAGTACTTTTGGAGACTTTGGGCAGCTTTAAGCCTATCCCAAATCTCCTTCACCTTTTCCATGGCCTGATAGACCAAATCCAAACCAAATATATCCACCTCACTAAGCTCAAACAAACCAATAGAAGATCTACTCCTCCTACTGTACAATGCCTCAAAAGGGGCCATACCATTAATAGAATGATAACTATTGTTGTAAGCAAACTCTACCAAAGGTAGATGCTCAACCCAATTGCCACCATAATTAATCACACATGCCCAAAGCATATCCCCTAATGTATGAATAGTCCTTTCCGCTTGGCCACCCAACGGTGGATGAAAAGTAATACTCAGAATAACCTTGGTACCCAACCTTTTCTAAAATAACCGCAGAAATAAGATAAAAACTGTATACCACGATCAGAGATAATTGAAATAGGTACCCCATACAGCTTCACAGTCTCTTGAAGCTACTACTTTGCATAATCCTCTGCTGAAAAGGTAGTTCTTACCGGCAAGAAGTGAGTAGACTTTGTCATCCTATCCATGATAACCCAAATCAAATAAATTAGTTTTGAGACCATGGAAGTTCGATAATGAAAGAGGGAATTGGTGAAGGATATTCACCGCTTGGCTAATCTTGGAGTTCGTCTAGGACTTCGAGGATGGTGGGGGTAATGGTATAGGAAGTGGTTCAATCATCTCTTGCTAAATTAATATCCATACCAAGAGATGATCAAACCATTTCCTATACCATTACCCCACCATCCTTAGAGTTTAGACGAACACCAAGATTAGCCAAGCGGTGAATATTCTTCACCAATTCCCTCTTTTCTTTCTTCACATGAGCCGAATTCTCCATGGACAACCTGCTAAGAGAATCATCAACCATGTGAGCGTTACCTGAGTGATACTAATGACTCATATCATAGTCCTTGAGAAGCTCGAACCATATCCTCTGACTGAGATTTATCTCCTTCTGTTTGAACATATACTATAGAATCTTATGATTATAAAAGATGTCTACATGCACTCCATAAGAATAATGCCGCCAAATTTTCAAACCAAAAACCACCGCAAAAAGCTCCAAATCATAAGTAGGATAATTTTTTTCATGCACCTACTACCTAGAAACGTAGGCAATCACCTTCCCATGTTGCATCAAGACACAACTAAGTCCCACCCTAGATGCATCACAATAAACCACAAACCTCTCACTGCTCTCAGGCTATGTTAAAACCAAAGCCAAAGTTAGCTTATCTTTCAACTTCTCAAAAATCCCATCACAAGTATCAGTCCAAGAAAACTTTACCTTTTTTGAGTCAACTTAGTCAAAGGAGCAGCTATCGTCGAAAAACGTTCCATAAACCACCTATAATACTCATCCAAACCCAAGAAGCTTTGAATGTCAGTTGAAGTCATGGGTCTAGGCGACCTTTTAACCACAACCACATTTTGCGTATCCACCATGATACCTTTGCTAGAAATAATATGACCAAGAAAAGTCACAGCGTTCAACCAAAAATCACACTTGGGGAACTTAGTATACACTAATTGTTCCTTTAAGGTCTGCAATACCACACACAAGTGATTAGCATGATCCACCTCACTCTTGGAATAAACAGAATGTCATCAATAAACACAATGATAAAGAGATCTAAGAACTGCCTGAAAATCCTGTTCATCAAGTCCATAAATGCCACTGAGGCATTAGTCAAACCAAATAACATTACCAAGAATTCAAAGTGCCCATATCGAGTACAAAAAACTATTTTAGGGATATCTTCCTCCCTAATCTTAAGTTAATGATACCCAGACCAAAGATTTATCTTAGAGAAGAGCTTGCCACCTTGCAACTGATCAAACAAGTCATGTATCCTTGGGAAGGATACTTGTTCTTAACAGTCACCTAATTTAATTGTCGATACTCAATACACATCCAAAGGGAACCATCCTTTTTGTGCACAAACAACACCGGTGCACCCCACGAGGATACACTAGGATGAATAAACCCCTTATCCAGAAGATTCTTAAGTTACTCCTTGAGTTACATTAACTCATACAGAGCCATTCTATAAAGAGGAATAGATATTGGACGAGTGTTCAAAACCAAATAAATACCAAACTCTATTTCTCTATCTAGAGGAACACTAGGAAGATTATCCAAAAAGACCTCAAAAACTCATTTACCACCAAAACTGAATGTAGAGAAGAACCTTCTGTGTTAGAATCTCTAACCCAGACAAAATGACAAATATAACCTTTAGAGATTAACCTTCGAGCTCTAATTTAGGAAATAAACCTCCCCCAGGAGCTAGGGAATAATATTAGAATTCACCATATCCAGCTCAAATAGTTCTACCAAGTCCTGCTTGCTACCAATAGATACCACACACCCCCTATAAACTTTTTAGCAATAATCGAGTCACCTATTGTGGTAGAAATAAAAAAAGGTCCAAAACAACCTCAGGATCAAAACCAAAACACACATCCATATATAGGGTCACATAAAAAAGAGTGGACTCAAATTAAGTAGATAATACACGTCACCATAAAAGAGTTGTAACATACCAGTAATGACATCAGGTGATGCTTGAGGTTCCTATCAAGATGCAAGAACATACAACCTATTACGGTCTATGTCAGTACCAAAAATAAGTGCAGATACTGAAGTTGCACACTAGGTGTAGGAGCAGAAGATGAAGTAACTGTAGCTTTGAGCTCTCCCAATGCACCCTTTCCAATCGGATAATTTTTGAGCATATGGCCTAGCCGTCCATATTTAAAACACTTGTACCTTCCTTTATCATAATAGCCCCAATGAAGACGACTATAGAACCGGCAAAAAAGGCATGAAGAATCTAACTGAACCACACTCGCTTGAGATTGGGCACTTTGTGCCTAGAAATTATCACCACCTTTGTAACACCCCACATTTTGCATGTACTAGTAATGTTCACATAAAAGGACATACGACTTGATTTAATTACTACCAAAACTTTTTTTTCAAGTGTTCAAGTGTTAGATTGGGGCACTATATGGAAGTCTATTTAGAGACTGTGGCCTTAAACGGAGAAAATCATTGACGTGCTTATGGAACTTAGGAAGCTAGCAGGTGAGTCACCTGTGTGGTTGGCTTAAAAAAAAAATGTATATATACATGAGGGAGAATAATTCATTCATAAGTGAACTCACTTGAAGTCTAGACGTTAGTAAAAAGAAAGGGGAACGAAGACAAGGCTTAACGCCGAAACTTTCCAAGTCTTGCGACAAACGAAGCCCAAGTTAGGGAGGCTATTAAAGCCAATGGTTTAGCATTATATTGGGCCAAGATGTTCAGCCCAAGATTTTTATATAATAGGCCCAACTACATTCATTCACTACTAAGAAAATTGGGCCCAAACAAAGTGCAAGCAAGATTAAGGAAAATGGGCCACTAAAGCCCATTGATTTAGAGATCCAAAAGGCCCAAGTGAAAGGGGAAAATTGGTCATTGACCAACTTGAGTTAATCAGTTGCAAATATTAGGAGAAAGTCGGTCTAATGCCCCTTTAAAAAGGGACCAAAACCGAGCTCCTTAGGTTAACTAGTAGGAGACCAAAACAATTTCAGCTTTTCTCTCTAAGTTTCTCTTGGCATTTCTTCACCTTGGAAGGCAACCAAAGGCTACTTTTTGAGTTCTTGAATTATACTTACACCTTGGGAGTTAAGGTATGTAAAAATAACCATATACTTGATATGAATTTTCCATGGAAAACAAGATAAGTTGGCTGGTGTACTGTGCAGGAATTTCTGGACAGCTTGTGTCCTGAAAGTTGTTGTTTGATTTTCTTGGCTTTGGAACGATTCTTACCCTGATTTTTGACTTTGATATGATATAAAGTTGAGGTTATTAATATGTTATAGTGTGTATATGGTTGCCAAGGTTGCTGGACTGTTTTGCTAGTTCTTTGGAAACAAGTATCCTTATATGATCTTATGTGCTTCCAAAATGGTATTGGACTGTTTTGATGAGGGGGCTGATGTTTCACGTTTCCCCCCCTGTGTTTTGAGCTATTTTGTGACTGTGTTAAGGTTTATTTGATGTATATATATGTTGGGAGCATCTGGTTCAAAGTTGGGACAAGTATGAATTGTTAACGACGAAATGTAGGGAGACGACGAGATGTTGTGCTTCTTAGTTGAGCATTTTGTAAAATGGTTCTGTGTTGTAGTTATGGACTGTTGCCAGCATGTTGTAGAGCTGATATAGGCTGTGTACATCATGTATAGGATAATGTGTACTGGTTGAAGACAGTTAGAATTGAGAAAGTCGGAATAACACCATTGAGTCGATGGTTATACGTTTGTTGCCAAAGTGTTGTGTTTTGTGAGATTGGGCTGTCCAGATGCATTGATTAGCTGCTAATACTACTAGATCAGCTGTTGTATCATCATCATCAGTGCCTCCATCAGGTAGAGGTGAGCAATTTCCCATAGGTCGCGGCAGAGGTATTAGAGGGGCAGCTAGTTCCAGCGTGGCCCAAAATCGCACATATGCTCTAGGGACTCGACAGAACCTGGAAGCTTCACCCGATGTGGTTATAGGTACATTGTCCATCTTCTCACATAAAGTGTATGCATTAATTGACCCTGGTTCTACATTGTCATATATTACTCCATTAGTTGCTGGGAAGCTTGGTAGAACACCTAAATTATTGAATAAACCACTTGCGGTGTCTACACCAACTGGGGAGTCAATTATAGTTAGAAGAGTCTATTGTGACTGCATAGTGACTGTCTGCGACCGAGATACATTAGCTGATCTTATCGAGTTAGAAATGGTAGAATTTGATGTTATAATGGGTATGGATTGGTTGGCTTCTTGCTATGCCACCGTTGACTGCCGAACCAAGAGGATGTACTTTCACTTTCCAAATGAAGCAGTCCTTGAATGGGAAGGCAATATTGGGGCACCAAAAGGGAGGTTTATCTCTTATTTTAAAGCCAGAAAGATGATATCAAAGGGATATATATGTCATCTCGTTAGAGTGAGAGACATGGAGGCAGAATCACCAACTATCCAGTCTGTTCCAATAGTGAATGAATTTATTGATGTCTTTCCTGAGGAACTCCCTGGTTTGCCTCCAGAACGAGAAATAGATTTTGGTATTGACTTATTACCAGGCACCGAGCCTATCTCTATTCCTCCATATAGAATGGCCCCGGCAGAATTACGTGAATTAAAGGAGCAACTGAAAGACTTGTTAGAAAAGGGTTTTATAAGACCTAGTGTGTCCCCTTGGGGTGCATCGGTTTTATTTGTGCGTAAAAAGGATGGCACATTGAGGATGTGTATTGACTACCGACAACTGAATAGGGTGACAATTAAGAATAAATATCCCCTCCCCAGAATTGATGACTTGTTTGATCTGTTACAGGGTGCTAAATACTTTTCAAAGATCGATTTGAGATCAGGTTATCATCAGGTGAGAGTGCAGGAAAAAGATATACCTAAGACAGCTTTCCGAACCAGATATGGTCACTTTGAATTTCTTGTTATGTCGTTTGGGCTAACGAATGCACCAGCAGTGTTTATGGATTTGATGAATAGGGTATTCAAGCCTTTCCTGGATGTGTTCGTGATAGTATTTATAGATGATATTCTGGTGTATTCAAGGTCAGAAAAGGACCACGCAAATCATTTACGACTAGTACTACAAGTTCTCCGTGATCGCCGGTTGTATGCTAAGTTTTCCAAATGTGAATTTTGGTTAAAATCAGTGGCATTTTTGGGCCATATTGTATCGGATGAAGGAATAAGGGTGGATTCACAAAAGATAGAGGCTGTGAAAGATTGGCCAAGGCCAACGACACCTACAGAAGTTCGAAGCTTCCTTGGATTGGCAGGTTATTACAGAAGGTTTGTTGAAGGTTTTTCTTCTATGTCTGCACCTCTTACTAAGCTAACTCACAAGGAAACCAAATTCCAATGGAATGATGCATGTGAAAGGAGCTTTCAAGAGTTGAAAAGCAGGCTAACCTCAGCACCTGTGCTAGTGCTTCCAGAAGGCTCAGAGGGATATGCAGTGTATTGTGATGCTTCCACAGTATAAAAAGAAATCAAGTGTGACGACATCATGCCGAGGGGGTACACTTTTAAAATACAAACAACAATCCCTTGTTTTAACCATGAAACATCTAATATAAACATTACAAAGGATATGGATAAGACAAACATCAAGGGAAAATAAGCACAAACCAAAACAATCCCTTTTCCTTCCCACTAGTACACCTGGATCAAATGGATAAAGTGGCCGAGGGAATAAACCAAGGCTACTCATTCCATTTACTAGGGTACCACACTCACCCAAGGAATTATCTAAGAAGGAAGCAGTACTTCTACACTATATGTACCCAAAATCACATCACAATATTTTAAACTCAAGGGAGTGTAGAATGTACCAAAGTTACCTTGGTTTGTATTAGGGCAGCCCAATAGTGTGCGCATACTCTTGTCACTTGGTAATATGACCTTATTCAAGTTATAAGTTCTAGCACTAGATGGACACAAATCATTCTTACGAAAAGAATTGATTTTGTCATCTAAAGGATCAACTAGAGCTTGCATACTCACAATAAGAGTTTGGTCATTATGCAAATTAACAACACCAAGAGTATCACAAAAGGAAGATTCATACACTTCTTCACTAAGACAATCCAAAATTACACCACTTTTGCCACTGCTAGCCACTTCACAATAATTCAAGTTTCTACGAGTGTAGGAGAGAGATTTGTTACCTTGTAGATCATGGGAAGTGTTTTATTCACTTGGTTTCACATTATGGAAGCCCTAATGCCCCACATTACAAGGGAATAGGTCAAGATTTCCCTTTGGATTCACTTCTTCATCGATTGTTCCCAAATAGGCCTTTCTGCCAAGGGCTTGAAGGGAACTTCCTTGGCTTCTCCTTGGGACATCTAGGGTTTTGAACCTGCACATGAGAAGGTAAAATACTAGGAAAAATACTAGTATTTGTATTAGTGAGTAATAAGGATTCTTTGTGGACAAGATCCTCGATCAAGCATTTTTCTTCCATCCTAACATTACTACCCACGACTTCCTTTTCCTTTTCCCTTTTTTTTTCATACACCTTTTGTATATCACCCTCAAGTTTCTCTCCATCTTGAGTCTTTGACTCATTCTCTTTGGATTCTAACTTGTGGAGAGGAGGCATTGGATTTTGTGAAGTGTAGGATCTTTAGACTTGTGGTATTTGGACTTGTGAAGGGTTTGGTGGACATAGTCTATCTACCACCGCTTTTATTCTAGTAATGTGACCCTTCATAGCATCCATATCATTCCACAAGGCATCATGACTATCTTCCATTTTTTGGGCCAAGGCGTCATGGTTACTCTTTATGTCTCGGCCCACGGCCTTAATTTGAGACATCAAGGCTCCAATAGCAGCATTTCCCAAAGATTGGGAAGTAGTACCCCTGGATTCCATGGAAAAATGTACCTACAAAGTGCAGAAAACAGCAAGCAAAACAACCTACAAAACGAACAAACGAGTTAGTTCAAAAGCCTCACTTCACTAACACTCAACCTCACATCACACTTGGTTTCACAAGTGATGGAGAATCGGCAATACTTGGCAAGTTACTTGAGAGGTGAGAAGCTTTGGATTGGAATTGATCTTGGATTGATACAACTCAAATAAAGTGATGCACGCCACTTGAACCAAAAAAATACTACAAATTTAAAAACGAGAAAAGCACACAAAAATTGAATATGCGAAATAAACGAACTCTAATCTAATTACCAACCTAGTAGGTACTTACTAGTTTGTTAATTAGTGATAGAATTAGCTTAAAGAAACTAGAATAAAAAATTAGAAACTAAGAAATCTAAGTTTAGAGTTGAATTTTGGTTGAGCACAAATGATGATGTGGCATTTCGTGGTTGGTTGTCACTTTTTGAAATTTTCAAATTTTTCCAAAACTTAATTTTGGCCAAACACTACCCTTTCGGAATGATAATTTAAGATTTAGGGATGAAATGAGGCAATTTAGGGTTCTTTCAGGTCTTAAATGAAAAATGAAATGAAATGGTCCCCCCCCCAATAATTGCACTTGTACTTTGTTTCTCCCCTTGTCCCCTCCCCCTTTTGGAAGAATGAAATATTCTTTGAATATGCTTTTGGACAAACAACTTTTTCTTCCTCTTCCTTCCCTCTTTTGGATCAAACAACACCTTTGAATATTCTTCTCAAACAAGGTATGATGAAGATTGAAGAACAAGATGAATATTCAAGAGTTGACCAAAGTTTGACCTTCTATCAAATGAACCCCAAATTTGGATTTTCTTGTATATATTGATTCCTTAGGCTAAGACAAACACAAACAACATAAAACCAGCAATAAATCACACCTAAATCACCATACCAAAAACGTCCATAGCCCAAAAAGCTTCAAAAATCCATAGCCATGGTGGATTCTAAGCTCAATCTCAACTAAACTTCAATCTAAAAGTAGATCTAGACTCCGTAGGTGTTAGGGAACAAGAATATAACACAAGAAGCCTTCAAAACAAAGTAAAAACTTGTAGATGTAAGTTGGAATTTTTGGATCTACAATACACACACAAGACAACACATAATGTTTTTTGAGATTTTTGGATTTTTGACTTTTTTTTTTATGAGATTTTTGATATAATAACACTTAAACCAAGATTTAGAGATGTAGGAACACCACTAAACAAGGCTTTGATACCAAATGATAGCCCAAAGGTAGGATATACACGAAATTGGTCACTTAGATGCAAATTCCAGCAACCAAATAAAGAGAAAACAACACATAGAATGGAGATGAAGAAGAAAAATGCTTGAAATTAAAGGATAAATAGAAAGACCCTTACCCCTATTCAATGATTATCACTAGAAGATGTTCCAAAATGTTCAACACACCTCACAAATAAGATTTCAAACCTTCCTCTTAAGTGACCCAAAGGAAATACACTTCCTCAAGTACACCTTTCTTGCCAAATTATCCAAAACAAGTGAAACCCTAACTTCAAATATTCTTGGACCAATTTTTAGATTCTAAGAGCTAAAACTACAGACTAAAAACTACAATATAAGAGTAATATCCAATTTCATCAAAGTCTTGAGAAAATACAAGCTAAAGGGTCTATTTATATTTATTACAAATAATGACAAAAATACCCTTAATGAAGGGTGCTCCTTTAGAGTGTAAAAATAGGTCATTAAAAGACAAGAATGCCCTAAATGAACCCCCAAATAGAGGAGGCTTTGGAGTGTATTTCAAAGCTCCTCTTCACACTTTAGCATATACACTCCAATAGGTGAACTCATGAAAAGCTTCCAACTTCATGAACATTGCTTGAAGACCATGTAGCTCTTTGACTTGATTCCTTGTAAAAGGTCTTGTGCTCTTGGTTCTTATCATGCTTGTATCAATTCATGAACTATACATGAGTACTTAATCACTATGAAGGAAAGGTAGAACAATTTTTTTCTCCTGCATCGCATGGGGACATAGCCTACAAAGACGGTTAGTGGTTGGAACACTAGCATATAGCTCAAGGATAACGGATAAAATAATAACATGAGTAATAATTCAAAACTAGTCAAGTCCAATGCACATCATCAAATACATACATATATATACATATATATGTCGTGGTAGGGAACAAGGCTTAACATGAACTTTTAAAATCTTAACTAGATTATATAGCATAACCATCATAATCATGTCACCCACAAGATATAATGGCCAAGCTCTCCCTACAGCTAGAAGGGACCTAGTGCATGTAGCCATATGATACGGGACAAATGGCCATCTTATCTTTTGATGACATCTTTGGAGGCCAACACATAGAGGCTCAAGACTTGGTCACCTCGAGAATACAAGAACATGCATGGAGGACCCGTTTTGAGCGTAACTTAAAGCAATTTCGCGTATGGAAGATTGATTGGAGCATTTAAGAGTGAGGACTCACGTTTTTGGACCTTAATTAAAGGCATTGTGGACATTACACATGGTGTATTTACACACCATGGCCGCACCTATCATTAAGGGCAAAGTGGTCTTTTTGTATTCTTTTGTATTACACTATAAATAGGTCATTTTAGCTCATTTCTTGGCAGATTTGGAAGGATGAAGAATTGAAAGACATATTTTCTCTCTTTTGAGAGTGTAACACCCTTAGTCGTAGGGCTTGGAAAAGCCATCCTTAGCATAGGGCTTGGAAAAGCCAATATTGATCTTTGCTTGGAAACGGTAGATCTTAAGGTTAGTTCATTCCCTTGGTGGTCACCGTAACAGTGTGGTTTTGATTGTTACATTTATTAGGGGTTAGTGTTGAAATACACTTGGTTCTTAATCTTGTAATAATCTTGGTCTCACTATCTATCTTTATTTTCTTGCAAATCGTGTATGTGTTGTGTAGTGGACTGTTTTGGGGTCTTCGTTGAATCCAAAACTTGTATTATTGTTGTTCATCTTGTTCATCACGTTTCATAGCTGTTTTGGTGTTAATATACACTCTTGTATCTTGTATTCTTGTTGTTAGTAGCGAATCCGAGTGTGGTCTCCATCTTGGTCCTCGAATCCTTAAGATTAGTGGACTGATTTGGTGTTTGTTTTGTGTTCCCTTCTCTTTTCCGTATCATTTGGTATCAGAGCATGGATTGATCTTGTTCCTACAAGATCAATCTTGGGCTTGAGACTTGAAAACTACAAAAAAAAAAAAACTGAAATCTGGAAATTCCAGAAAATAGCAATCTGTCCACTTTGTGTTCTTGGCCGAAAATTGTGTTCTTGTTGTGTCTTGGCCGAGATTTTTATTTGTCTTTGTTGTCTCTAGGTGTTAGTTTTATTCCTCACTAACATATTGAGTGTATCTTGATTTGAGCTTGTATTTTGATGTTGTTATTGTGAACATAAGCTTGGCCCATTATTGTTGAACATTGTTGTGGTAGACATTGTTGTTGAGAAACCTGATTGGCCGTGTATTTGGTTGTTGTTGTTGTTGAAAGGAGTGTTGTTGTTATTCTTGGTGAATATTATTGTTCTTGAAGCTCTTCACAACCTTCATCTCTTGTTAAAACCGAAGACACAACACTAAAGAGACTTGGTTGTTTGTTGTTGTGGATTGGAGTTGGCCGTTGGAATTGTTGGTGTTCTTGAAGAAGTTGTTGTTGTGTTCTTGAAGGTTGTTGTGGTGTTCATCTAGTTCTTCATCTTTTCTTACAACTTAAGACAATCAAAAGGGCAATATAGATTCAAAAAGGTGAAGATGAAAAGATGCAAAGCTTGTTCTGAGAAACCTTGAACCCAACACTTCCTAGACTAGACTTCTACTTTTTCAGCTTTCCCTCATTTCAAAGACCTTGCTTTGTGGGACTACTTTTTCTTGTATCAAGAACTTTGTTTTGTGGGACTACTTTTTCTTGTTTCAAGAACTTTGTTTTGTGGGACAAACCACTTTTTTCTTGTTTCAAGAACCTTGTGTTGTGGGACAAGTACTTTTTCTTATTTCAAGAACCTTGTGTTATGGGACAAGTACTTTTTCTTATTTCAAGAACCTAGTGTTGTGGGACAAGGTACTTTTCTTATTTCAAGATTTATGTTTTCCCTCCAAAGACAAATTGTTATCCTTTCCAAATTATGTATAGATTTAAATTTCAGAATTGGTGCTTAAATTGAGTGGGACCAAAACCAATTGCATGCTGCCACGTCATCCGTTTGCTACTGTTCACGTCATTAATAAGCTCAAATTTCAGATTTTAGTAGTTTCCTTTTATTGTTCCTTAGTTTCAATTTTATTGCTTCCAATTAATTAACAACTAGTAATCACCTACTTAGTTGTAGATTAATTGTTGAATCCGTCTCTTTCGTGTCTTCGTTATTTGTGAGCTTTTCTCATTTTTAATTCGTTGTAACTTCTTTATTTCAAGTTCGTAAGGAAATTTTATTTTGTGTCTTGAGTCGATCAAACAAGAATCTATTCCGGCCACCAAGTAGAATTGACATCCTATTGACTACCGGAGTATAAGCAACTTTCAATATTCGCCGCTCCAATTGTGAGAATCACAAAGGTGAGTGTATACGAGTGTTGGTGAGGAGCTTTACTACTAATCTTGTTTGTTCATTTTGTAGGTTTAAAGGATGATATAAGAGGAACATGACTTTGATAGCCGGGGATTATTGTGACTACAATATGGGAGACTATGATTGTAGTGAGGGTTTTTATGGCTACGAAGTTGAGGAAGATTGCGGAGGCTATGAAAATAGCCATGGTCAAAACATAGGCAGATTTGAAAATTACTGTTTTGAGGGAGAAAATGAGGTGAATGAAGTGCCTAGTGCTTATGGTGACTTTGGAGATGATGTAGGACCTCGTGATGGATCTTATGATGAAGTTGGGACATGTGAGGAGTCTTGCACTCCCCAATCCGAACCTAGATTTGGTGTTAGGTATAACCCTGTCATTCGTAAACCTTATGAGAGCTATGATGAGTGTACACGTGAGGAGTATGAAGATTCATATTCTCCACCTTGTAGTACTTCTTATCAAGGTCGATATAGTGTGAATGGTTATACTAGCTATAGTGTAGGTTGTCCAATGGGAAGAAGAGGATATACATCTCCAAAATCGAGGGGTACTCATGTGCTTTACAATGTTGATCCGAGAAGGAGTGTACACTCCGGAAAGGTGACCATTTGTGGGATACCGGGCTGCCTCGTTGTGTTAAATGATAGGTACTATAGAAACTACATTGTTCCATCCATGGTTGATTACTTGGGGTTATTTTGTGAGCCTTTACTTGTTCCATACTTCTTGGACAGGTTTAAGGTTACCGAGAGGGTAAAAGTTGTCTTCTCCCAATTTAATTACCATGAGGAGGTATGGTGTGATGTTTTTCCCATAACCTATGGTCATGTGAGCTTAGGCGCCGATTGGTTTGCACAACATAAAGTTCCAAATATGCAAAATTGTCCTAATATTGTAAGAGACTGATGGGGAAATTGCCTCGAGACGTACATTCTTCCCGGGCCGCAAAAAGAAGTTCCTACCTACTCCAATTCGAATTATTATGAGAGACAAAAGATTGAGAGGAGTAAGGGAGTGAAAGGTGGTAATCCGAGAGTGGAAAAAGGAGAGGTTGTGTGGAGCAAAGTAAGAGGATTACCACCAAACCATGCTAACATTGTTTGTCCTTCTATTTCTAAGGACATTTGTGTAGGTAGCAACATGGAAAGCGAAGAAGAACAATGCCAAAAGAAAGTTGCTGCCCAAACTTTTGGAGGACCTTCACACCATGACAAAGAAGAATCTACTCAAGGACTTCAAGGTAAAATGGCAAACTCTTACACTTTTGTACATGTGAATAATAATTGTGTGGCTAGTAGCCCACTGAGTGTGAGTTGTAGCTTGCCTATATGTGAGTGTATTATTTCTTTGCCACTTGATGATGATGTACATGTTGTGAGTGTGGATACACTAGTTGATCCTATTGATGACCGAATAGACTCTTCTTGTAAGATCGATTTATGTCCACCTAGTGTTGAAACCATTATGTTGAATGAAAGTACATTATCTTCTAAAATTTGTGTTGATCAACTTATGTGTGAAAATTACCCACCACTTGAGGATGTGTATGATGTAATTAATGAACCTCAAGTGTGTGATGATGTTGAAAATATTGATCAAAGTGAGAATGAACCCGAGAGCTCTTCTTGGGGTAATATTGTGTTTGAAACATCCTTGAAACTTGATATTGATCATTTAGAGAGTGAGGAACTTGCTTGTTCCAAATCTGTCCGTGAGGTAGATCACACTCTTTTTAGGTACAATGTCTTGTTTGAAGATGATTTAAACACTCCTAATGAACCTAGTGGTGAAAATGATGGTATAGCTTGCCTTGGAAGCTATAGCCTATATGCTAACCCACTATGGTGTGACAATATTCCTCCTAAAGAGGGAAATCTCTTCTTGGAAGATGAGAGTCCTCTTAAGGGTAAGGAATGTGTAGTTGCAAAAGCTACTTCTTCTTCTACTTTGTGTGATTTCATTGTTGAGAGTACTCATGGTGATTATTGGGAAACTAGTAGTGAGTACACACATGAGAGCACCTTAGTAGAAGTCGATTTGAGTGATACTTTTCTCTACTCTCTATTTGCTTTGGATCATATGTATGTTATTGTAGAGAGTATGTCATTTAGTTTGGGTGTAGACCACGGGAAAGGGAAGTGTTGTCGAGACCCGTGTCTATGGCCACTTTTCCCATTTGAACCCGGTACCAAATTTAGAAATGGTGATGTTGGTGCACCAAACTTGTTGCTTGGTCTACATGACAAGCAAAGTGTCACTCTTGATGTATCCTATAACCAAATCCTTTGTACATCTTTTATTGAGTTTTTAATATTCCTTGCAAAGGATTCTTGGTTATATTGCAAATATGTGCAACCTTGGCATGTTGAGATGATTTGTTATGCTAACCCTAACCCTCATGCCATGAGGAGTTTGTATTTGTTTGTCCTCTCTTCGGTTTTGCAAGGTTTGGATTCGAGGTCGAATCCTTTTCAAGAAGGGGAGGATGATACGGGACAAATGGCCATCTTATCTTTTGATGACATCTTTGGAGGCCAACACATAGAGGCTCAAGACTTGGTCACCTCGAGAATACAAGAACATGCATGGAGGACCCGTTTTGAGCGTAACTTAAAGCAATTTCGCGTATGGAAGATTGCTTGGAGAATTTAAGAGTGAGGACTCACGGTTTTGGACCTTAATTAAGGGCATTGTGGACATTACACATGGTGTATTTACACACCATGGCCGCACCTATCATTAAGGGCAAAGTGGTCTTTTTGTATTCTTTTGTATTACACTATAAATAGGTCATTTTAGCTCATTTCTTGGCAGATTTGGAAGGATGAAGAATTGAAAGACATATTTTCTCTCTTTTGAGAGTGTAACACCCTTAGTTGTAGGGCTTGGAAAAGCCATCCTTAGCATAGGGCTTGGAAAAGCCAATATTGATCTTTGCTTGGAAACGGTAGATCTTAAGGTTAGTTCATTCCCTTGGTGGTCACCGTAACAGTGTGGTTTTGATTGTTACATTCATTAGGGGTTAGTGTTGAAATACACTTGGTTCTTAATCTTGTAATAATCTTGGTCTCACTATCTACCTTTATTTTCTTGCAAATCGTGTATGTGTTGTGTAGTGGACTGTTTTGGGGTCTTCGTTGAATCCAAAACTTGTATTATTATTGTTCATCTTGTTCATCACGTTTCATAGCTGTTTTGGTGTTAATATACACTATTGTATCTTGTATTCTTGTTGTTAGTAGCGAATCCGAGTGTGATCTCCATCTTGGTCCTCGAATCCTTAAGATTAGTGGACTGATTTGGTGTTTGTTTTGTGTTCCCTTCTCTTTTCCGTATAATCTTAAGGATTCGAGGACCAAGATGGAGATCACACTCGGATTCGCTACTAACAACAAGAATACAAGATACAAGAGTGTATATGATACGGTTAAGGCAGCCTCCACAGGTACACGGCCTTTCACACGAAGCCAAGCTCGGGAATTACAAACACTCCAAGCTTTGTTCATGCAAATGGCCGTGTGTGAGTTGTTGGTCGAACCAACCAAGGACCTAAACGTTTTTATGTGTGAAGAGGGGTCCTAAAGTGTAATAAACTAATCCCCAAGGTTGCCACAAGAAAGCAAGGGCGGATGGGTCTTTTTACTCCTTTTTGTTGTAGTATAAATAGAACATCATAGTGAGTTAGACTTAGTTTTTGAAATCTGAAATTTGTAACCTAAAAACACAAAAATTTTCCTCTCTCTTCTTCTCCAAGAAGCCGCCCCTAGATCTCACAAGTAGAGGGATACTTGTGTTGTCTCTTTGGCTAGAAACAAGGGTTTTGAGGTTGTTGAGTGCCTCTTGGTCCTCGTAAGAACTTGGTGTTTATATTCATTAGACTTAGGGTCCTCTCTTGATGTTAGGGTTCTTAGTTTTTTGAATGTTATATGTCAAGTTATCTATCTTTCTTTATCTTGTTGTTGTTGTGTTGATTTTGTTATCTTGAAAGTCTAGTGAAGCCGTGTGGGGCTCTTTCGATTCACTAGCATTTGCTCTCTATCTTGTTGTTCTTGTGTTGCAAGTGGAAAACCGAAACTAGTTCTTGTGTTGAAAGCTGAAAAACCGAAAACTAAAACTTGTTGTTCTTGTGTTGTTGGACTGAAATCCGAAGCTCTTGGTGTTGTTGGTTTGATCTTGTATCATTTGGTATCAAAGCAAGACCGGTTGTGTTCCAACATAACCCATCTTGGGCTAGATCACGGCTTAAACAACTACACCACAAGAAATTCTGAAATCTGTCCACTAAATGTTGAAACCGAGAATGATGTTGTATGTTTAGATCTAGGTGTTGTTTTGCTTGTTTAGTGAGTTTCTAGTGTTGGTTTCTTTCTCACCAACACTAAGGTGTCTAGATCCGAAAGTTGAGCTTGAAGCTTGAATATTGTGTAGTGACTTGTAGTGGCCGAAAGTTGTATGTTGTTGATAACCAAAGGAAATTCGGTGGTTGTGTGTTTATGTGACAAAGAAGTTGGTGAAGATTGTTGAAGTGTTTATCTTTTGAACTTGTCATCTTGTTCATCTTGTTGAAGTGTTCATCTTGTTGTGTGCTCAAGTGGTAAAGTTATAAAGTTGTTGTGAAAGACTTGCACCCATCACTTGTAGTCTTGTCAATCACTTCCCCTAAATCAAGGATCCTTGTTTTGTGGAATTTGTCAACCAAACCCACTTTCTTGAGTTTGAAAAAGAGTGAAGACTTCAAGATTTTAGTTTTCCCACCAAAACACTTTTCAAATTCTCACAAGTTGTGTGAATCTTAACACCAAAGCCGAACAAAAAAAAAAAAAAAGAGGAGAAAGAAAGAGAAAAATCCGAGAGAAGAAGAACGTGTGGGACCATTGCATGCTACCATGTCACTATAAGCTCAACTTAGGATATTCGTTGGTTGCTAATTGTTGATTCTTGGTTTTCCTTACTGGGTCTTAGAACTAATTAACAAACTAGTACTTTCCTACTAGGTTGTTAACTAGTTCCTTGAGCCGTTTATTCGTGTCAACGGTTGTTTGTGTGCTTTTATTCGTTTGAATGAGTTGCTGATTTTGATTCTAGTCCGGCAAGAATTCTTTGAGTCTTCAAACAAGAATCCATTTCGGATAAGAGCTTACTCAAACCTTGTAAATCTCACGGTTACTAGCCAATTATACAACACTTGTGGAACACGAAATTGTGGTGACTAAAGCGGCTAATACCTTGACGATGGAAGGAACCACATCTCATAATGCGGATACTAATGCCCTTGACTCAATGAGGGCCACTCTCGAGGCCGTTACTCGGACACTTGAAAGGATGAATTCGGAATTTGGGGCCGTGAGAGGGGACTTGGCAGCAATAAGGGGGGAAGTATCGACTATTAGTGGGAGACTAGATCAAGTAGAGAGTCAAAGGAACTCTCGGCCATCGACTCCTCTACATGTCTCTACCAATGGTCATGATCGGACCTCCTCCGCAACCATCACTCCCGAAATGGTCCACCAAATGCTAAATGCACCCCAAGCTCCACTAAATACCGCAAACCAATCTACCAACTTTCCTCCAAACCGAGACTCCACTAGACCACTACATTTCCAAGCCCCTCCAATTCCACAAGAGGGATTTGGGCGCCAAGTACCTCCACTAAATCCGAACCCTCCCTTCCAAGCTCCATTAAACCAAAGACCACAAATTCCAATTCCTACGAATCAAAATGGCCAAGGCCGACCAGCCCACTTTGACGGATACGGTAGAGAGGAGTATGATGGAGAGGGAGCCTTTGATGATGCTTATATGAGGGAGGAGGAGTTAAGAGGGGGCCGGGGAGAACCTAGGAGATACCGGGGGTATGGAGATAGGGGAAACCGACACCAAGAGAGAGACGTAGGCATCAACACCATCAAGTTGAGCCTACCTATCTTTAAGGGTGAAAGTGACCCCGAGGCCTACTTAACTTGGGAATCGGCTTGTGACAAAGTTTTCCAAGTTAATGACATCTCGGAAGAAAAGAAGAGTTGCTATGCTATAGCTCACCTCGAGGGCTATGCTAACACTTGGTGGGAGTATGTTAAACGATTTGGTAATGAATTGGTTGATGGGCAGCCACCACCTTGGTATCGGTTGAGGTATTTGATGAGACAACGATACCTTCCCGAGAGATACCGACATGAATTGCTTGCTAGATTATATGGCTTGCGGCAAGGAGGCAAGAGTGTGATGGCCTATTTTGACGAGTTCCAACAACTCATGTTGAAACTTGATCACCGTGGGGAGCAAATCAGCCACGACATCATCCGGTTCAAGTGTGGATTGAACAAAGAGATCTCCACTCACTTGACCCTTCATCGGTTCGAAACTATTGACGGTATATTCCAAGCGGCCCTAGAGATTGAAAGGGAACTTAAGGAGAGATCAACCTTCAAGGCAAGGGTCCAAACCCCCTCGGGTTGGGCCAAAAACAAGGACCAAACCGGTCCTACGAAGCTGCCCGAATCCAAAACAATCCCTAAGTTTCCTCCGAAGCCGGAGGCTCACAAATACCCCAACCCAAAGGGGTTCCAATGTTTCAAGTGCCAAGGTTGGGGGCATAAGGCCAATGAATGTCCGAACCGGCGTAATGTGATCCTACGGGAAGGGAAAGTATACTACCTTGGTGAGGAGGTGGTTTCCGAAAGGGGGGAGGTTGAGGCCGAGCCTCAAGATGGAGAGGAAGCCGAAAATGAACCGAATGAGGAAGGAGTAGATGATAGTGAAGATGTCTATCCACAAGAAGGGGAGTGTGTGGTTCCAAACTTTGTGGTTAGACGTGTCATGATTAGTAAGGCGGTAGATGACCCGAGCCAAAGGGAAAATCTATTCCATACTAAGTGCCTTGTAAAGGGGAGTGTGTGCACCTTGGTAATTGATAGTGGTAGTTGTACAAATGTTGCGAGCCATGCTATGGTAAACTTCTTGAAGCTACCGACTACACTACACACTAGTCCTTACAAGTTACAATGGTTCAACGATTGTGGTGAATTGAAGGTCACACGGAAATGTGTGATTCGGTTTAAGGTGGGCAACTACCACGATGAGGTGCTTTGTGACGTGATTCCAATGCAAGCATGTCACTTGTTGTTGGGTAGACCATGGAAATATGATAGGTCTACTAAACACGATGGGAGGTCCAACCGGTATACGCTTGAGAGGGATGGCCGAAAGGTCACACTTCACCCTCTATCACCCTCACAAGTAAATGAGTGGCATCAAAAGATGAGGGAGTTAAAGGGAAGAGGGAAGGAAGCCGAAAGGGGAGAAAAAGGGGGGGATGCCATAGGTGAGGAAGTAGGGACATCCGAGGTTGCTCCGACGCCAAGGGAGGGGGAAAATGTAGTGATGTTGGCTAGGAGGAAAGAACTCTTCATGGACCATGATGAACACAAGCCAATGCTACTATTGGCCCATTGCTTTAATACTAACCCCACTAATTCTTCCATTTCTCCTTTGATTTCTCGTGTGTTGCAGGAGTATGACGATGTATTCCCTCAAGAACTTCCGCAAGGACTGCCCCCACTTTGGGGAATTGAACACCAAATTGATTTGGTGCCGGGATCACAACTTCCAAACAAACCGGCCTATAGGAGCAATCCTATGGACACTAAGGAGCTTGAAAGACAAGTTGAGGAGCTTCTCAACAAGGGATATATCAAGGAAAGCTTGAGTCCGTGTGCTGTCCCGGTGCTTTTGGTGCCAAAGAAGGACGGAACTTGGCGCATGTGCGTCGATTGTAGAGCCATCAACAAAATCACTATAAGGTATCGTCATCCGATCCCTAGACTAGATGATATGCTAGATGAGCTCCACGGATCTTGTGTGTTTTCTAAAGTGGACCTTAGGAGCGGCTATCACCAAATTCGCATGCAACCCGGTGATGAGTGGAAGACCGCATTCAAGACCAAATTTGGTCTATATGAGTGGCTGGTCATGCCCTTCGGCCTTACCAATGCTCCTAGCACATTTATGAGGCTAATGAATCATGTAATGAAGCCTTATATTGGAAAGTTTGTGGTGGTTTACTTTGATGATGTGTTGGTGTATAGTAAGTCTATTGATGATCATGTAATGCATTTGAGATGTGTGTTTGATGTACTCCGAAAGGAGAAGTTGTATGCCAACATGGAGAAGTGTTCTTTTGGTGTTGATAAAGTTGTCTTCTTGGGTTTTGTTGTGAGCTCAAGGGGAGTGGAAGTGGACGACTCCAAGATAGACTCTATACGAAGTTGGCCGACCCCTAAAACTATTGGAGAAATCCGAAGTTTCCACGGGTTGGCAAGCTTTTATAGGAGGTTTGTCAAAGGATTTAGCTCCATAGCAGCCCCCTTGACCGAGGTAATTAGAAAGGACGGACCCTTTAAATGGGGTGAAGAGCAAGCTAGGGCTTTTGAGGCCTTGAAAGCTACGCTCATCTCGGCGCCTTTATTGCAATTGCCCGATTTTGATAAGATGTTTGAAGTAGAGTGTGATGCTAGTAAGGTTGGCATTGGGGATGTTTTGATGCAAGAAGGTAAGCCCGTTGCCTATTTCAGTGAAAAGCTCAAAGGGGCAACTCTTAATTACTCGACTTACGATTTGGAGTTGTACGCCCTTGTTAGAGCCTTGGGAAATTGGCAACACTATTTGTGGCCTAAGGAGTTTGTGATACGAACGGATCATGAGTCGTTGAAACACCTTAAGAGCCAAGACAAGCTGAATAGGCGTCATGCTAAGTGGATTGAGTTCATCGAGACTTTCCCTTATGTAATTCATTACAGAAGGGGAAAGGAAAATGTTGTCGCCGATGCCTTGTCTCGGAAGCATGTGCTTGTTGCTACCTTGTCTTCGAAGTTAATGGGTTTTGAGAGCTTGTGGATGTTGTATCCCGAGGATCCTACCTTTGCTCCTATTTTTAGGGAATGCGAAGAGTGGGGAAGGGACCGTTGGCTTAAGGAAAATAACCATTCCTCCTACTCTCGGTTCGAGGGGTATTTGTTCAAAGGGAGGAGGTTGTGTGTTCCTTCTAGTTCTTGGAGGGAATTACTTGTGAGGGAGGCCCATGACGGAGGCCTCATGGGTCACTTTGGGGTAGACAAGACCCTCGGAATCCTAGAGGAGAACTTCTATTGGCCCAAAATGCGCAAAGATGTCACAAAAATTTGTAATCAATGTGCGGCCTGCCGGAGTGCTAAATCTCGCCTCCAACCTCAAGGATTATACACCCCACTCCCTACTCCCCTTAGACCTAGGCTGGACATCTCGATGGATTTCGTTTTGGGGCTGCCAAGGACTAGAAAGGGCCGAGATAGCATTTTTGTGGTTGTTGATAGATTCTCTAAAATGGCTCACTTTATTCCATGTGCTAAAACCGAGGACACCCCTAGTGTAGCTTCATTATTTGTTGAACATGTTGTAAAGCTTCACGGGGTACCAAGGACCATTGTGAGTGATAGGGACTCCAAGTTCCTAAGTCTCTTTTGGAAGTCCATGTGGGGTAGGCTTGGGACGAAGTTACTTTTCTCCACGTCTTGCCACCCACAAACCGACGGCCAAACGGAGGTAGTAAATAGAGCCTTAGGGTCTATGCTACGTTCTATGGTTAAGGGTAAACTGACTTCATGGGAAGAACACCTACCCTTGGTGGAATTTGCATACAACCGGGTAATACATTCGAGCACGACAATGACTCCCTTTGAATGTGTTTACGGCCTAAATCCCCTTACCCCTTTAGATCTCACTCCTTTGTCTAGTGATCTCATGACCAGCTTAGATGGAAATAAAAGAGCCGAGGCCATGAAGAAAATGCATGAGACGGTGCGGATCAAGCTTGAAAAGAAGAATCAAGAGATTGCAAAAAGGGCAAACAAAGGGAGAAGGAAGCTTGTGCTAGAACCCGGAGATTGGGTGTGGGTGCATCTTCGAAAGGATCGGTTTCCAGCTCAAAGGAAGTCCAAATTGCTGCCGAGGGGTGATGGTCCCTTCCAAGTACTTGAGAGAATCAATGACAACGCCTACAAGATTGACCTGCCACCGGAATATCAAGTGCACAACACCTTCAACGTTGGAGATCTCTCCCTCGTGGATGCGGTTGAAGATGACCAAATGCCGAATTTGAGGTCAAATTCCTCTCAAGATGGAGAGGATGATACGGTTAAGGCAGCCTCCACAGGTACACGGCCTTTCACACGAAGCCAAGCTCGGGAATTACAAATACTCCAAGCTTTGTTCATGCAAATGGCCGTGTGTGAGTTGTTGGTCGAACCAACCAAGGACCTAAACGTTTTTATGTGTGAAGAGGGGTCCTAAAGTGTAATAAACTAATCCCCAAGGTTGCCACAAGAAAGCAAGGGCGGATGGGTCTTTTTACTCCTTTTTGTTGTAGTATAAATAGAACATCATAGTGAGTTAGACTTAGTTTTTGAAATCTGAAATTTGTAACCTAAAAACACAAACATTTTCCTCTCTCTTCTTCTCCAAGAAGCCGCCCCTAGATCTCACAAGTAGAGGGATACTTGTGTTGTCTCTTTGGCTAGAAACAAGGGTTTTGAGGTTGTTGAGTGCCTCTTGGTCCTCGTAAGAACTTGGTGTTTATATTCATTAGACTTAGGGTCCTCTCTTGATGTTAGGGTTCTTAGTTTCTTGAATGTTATATGTCAAGTTATCTATCTTTCTTTATCTTGTTGTTGTTGTGTTGATTTTGTTATCTTGAAAGTCTAGTGAAGCCGTGTGGGGCTCTTTCGATTCACTAGCATTTTCTCTCTATCTTGTTGTTCTTGTGTTGCAAGTGGAAAACCGAAACTAGTTCTTGTGTTGAAAGCTGAAAAACCGAAAACTAAAACTTGTTGTTCTTGTGTTGTTGGACTGAAATCCGAAGCTCTTGGTGTTGTTGGTTTGATCTTGTATCAGTATATTAACACCAAAACAGCTATGAAACGTGATGAACAAGATGAACAACAATAATACAAGTTTTGGATTCAACGAAGACCCCAAAATAGTCCACTACACAACACATACACGATTTGCAAGAAAATAAAGATAGATAGTGAGACCAAGATTATTACAAGATTAAGAACCAAGTGTATTTCAACACTATCCCTTAATGAATGTAACAATCAAAACCACACTCTTACGGTGACCACCAAGGGAACGAACTCACCTCAAGATCTACCGTTTCCAAGCAAAGATCAATATTGGCTTTTCGAAGCCCTATGCTAAGGATGACTTTTCCAAGCCCTACAACTAAGGGTGTTACACTCTCAAAAGAGAGAAAATATGTCTTCAATTCTTCATCCTTAAAAATCTGCCAAGAAATGAGCTAAAATGACCTATTTATAGTGTAATACAAAAGAATACAAAAAGACCACTTTGCCCTTAATGATAGGTGCGGCCATGGTGTGTAAATACACCATGTGTAATGTCCAAAATGCCCTTAATTAAGGTCCAAAACCGTGAGTCCTCACTCTTAAATGCTCCAAGCAATCTTCCATACGCGAAATTGCTTTAAGTTACGCTCAAAACGGGTCCTCCATGCATGTTCTTGTATTCTCGAGGTGACCAAGTCTTGAGCCTCTATGTGTTGGCCTCCAAAGATGTCATCAAAAGATAAGATGGCCATTTGTCCCGTATCACCATATAAACAAGAGGATAATTATATTTCATATACTTGATAGAGGACTTGAACCTTTCGGTCATTTAGAAATCCCCGTCGGTTAGTGTGGCTTTTGATATTGGTCATTGGAACCTCCACTTTCACGTCCGGCTACACAACCTACTTTTTAGACTAATTAAAATACTTGACACACATTTCTAATTTATTGAACCGATTAAGCATTTAGGCATCCCATTGGTATCGTCATACCAACCTTACTTGCAAGTTTATTATTATGCTACAATCCATTAATGATCATACAAGGAAATTCATGACCCCTTATGTTCAATTAATATTCACACGGGGAATCCACGTACCCAAAGTTTAATATAATCATACCATAGTTTGTTAAAATTGTACGCACATTCATTAGTTCAAGTGCGAAAGTCAAAAAATATATCAAGTTCAAATTTAGGTTGAGGGAACTCAATTTCCAAAACCATATGCCAAAGCAAAGCTCATCACAATTAGGGAAAACATCACCCCTTTGATTATTCACCTATCCCATGTACCCCAAAAGTTCAAAACTATTAACAAAGTATGACTAATGCATAATAAATGAAGGGAAATTAATTTAAGAACCCTTCATGTCAAAGCCCTCAACCATATCAAAACCCTTATTTTAAATCTACTTAATTTATCATGTAAATTCATGCATAGATAAAACAAGTTCAAGGAAAGAGTCACATGCCTAAAATACCCAAGATTATAGGGAGTATACCCTTAGAGCTCTACTTGACCTACTTCTTGGAAACCCTAAGTATTGATGCTTAGAGGATTTGAAAAAGAAGAGAGTGTATTTAATATGTATTGTGGATGAAAATAGGGTCCTAAGTATTTTATAGGTCATGGGTTATTGGAATAAGAATAAAATGCATATAATACCCTTATTAAAAATCTTTAAAATAAGCCAGTCATTACTGGTGAACTTACAACTCGTAGGGTCACCCTACGACTCACTTTCCAATCGTAGCCTGGGCATTGTCCCAGATAACCAATACTGGTTTGGTTATGGAAAGGACCTGAAGACTCACAACGAGTCTGTATGACTCATTACATCCTCATCGTACTCAGGATAAAATACTTTAGACATCACACTGCTTTCTTACAGAAAGGACTATATGAGTCCTTTAGAGTCCTTACGACTCGTAACATAGTAGTCATAGTCAAAATAACAAATTTAATAAATCTAAATAGTCACACTGGACTGGGTCCTATGACCTATAATGACTCCCTATGACTCGCAAGGAGAGTCATAGTCACGGAAGTAAGCTCAGAACTCAGAATATTCCAGGGACCAACACTCGGGGTGTTTGACTTTTATGGTTAAATGTGGGTTGGTTTTGGATTTCTAAGAGCTTTTATTCGATATTTATATCTTTTATTACTATCATTATTGGATTTTAATATATTATTATTGTGATCTTGAGGTTAGGATAAAGGGGTGGTCTCCAATCCATGGTGGGCTTGATAAACCCATACAACTTAGCCCTAGTTCTGGTTGTGACTAGAAGAGACTTGGATGGTATAGGAAACTAATGTGTCCTTAAGGTAGTAGTATATTTATATGTATGGGATAATGATTTGTAAGTTATATGTATAGATATTTAGTGATCTAGTGTTGTTAAGTGTATAAGAGGTTAAGGTGGTTTTAGAGATTACTCCTATGAAATAAATTGATGGATCTATAGATGGTCTATGCTACGTCTTTTGATCATGGTAATACTTCCATTGATTTTTATTGGTGTATTATAGTTTAGAGGATGGTTTTTATACTTAAGTAATTAACTTTTGATCTAAGGGGAAGATAGTGAAGTATTACGGAAAGACTAGTCTTAAGTGGCAAAGAGTTTTCCTTCTAGGAGAAAGGCCTTAAGACCATGATTTACTCTTATTTGTGTATTTTCTCTCTACCTTATTTAAGACGTTACTCACCTATGAACTTACATGTTAGCATTTTTTTAGTCCATATATTTCTCCTAGAGAAAGAAGAAAAAGTCTTGCTATTATTATAAATTCCTAAGCATGTTCTATGTCTTCAATGTCATAGCATTCATGTCCAAAAGAACTCGTGCTTGTACATGCTTTAGTAATAATACTAAGCTCTTAGTTGTTGTAGCTTAGTTCATGTTAGTGTAAAATTATTTCCATTTTGAGAATTTGATATAGTTTGATTTGTTCATTCATCCTAGTGATTCCCATCATTCGAGGACAAATAATCCCAAGAGGGATATATTCTAACACCTTGAAAATTCTAAACTAAGATAAACGACGTTCTTTGTATGTGTATAGGCCCAAACCTAGTGATTTCTTATTGTACTTATGTGTTAGTGTAACTTCTTTGTTACAGTAAGTGCTTTGGATATGAATATGGTCACAAGAAACCTCTAGCACAAAGTTGAGTTTAAAACTTCCTTCCCAGTTTAATTTTCATATAAGTTCCTATTTATGTCAATTTCAAACAAGCACCCCTAGAATTCGAAGAGTTACATGGATCATTACCTTAAAAAATAAAGTTCTTCGAATCTTCTTTACAAAGCGACCAACTATTCCTTAATTTGAATACAAAGTAAAATATTATGATCGCTTTACCAAAAGGCAGAATGTCAGTAGTCTCACTGGAACCAAGTGCGATATTTCACCCTGCAAAGGCCCCGATAGAATAGTTTAATTCTTGTTTATTTTAGGGGGTGTTATGATCTTTACTTTTTCAGAAACAACCCTCCTAAGCTTATCAAGCCTTAACTCCCCAAAACTCCCCAATTTAGCAATTAAAATCCCTTTTTTTCTCTCGATCTCATAACCCTAAAGATTCAAGAAAGTGTATAAGGCTAGGGCTTCTCTTCAAGATTCTTCCAGAAACTCCAAAATTAATGTATGCAAGAGAAATACCTTTTGTGTGAAAAAGTCTATTCTTCCCCACAATTTAGTCACATTTCAGATTGAGTTCTTGATTTAAAGTCAGAGTTCTTAAGTTGAAATTTCCTAGTTATTGGTTTTGGTCTTTTGATGGAATTATTGATTTGTTCAAGAATTTTATGTATCTAGATATATCTATTGATTGATTTCTATTACTTGATAAAAGATGTTTGAACAAAGTTTTGTAAAATTGTCTTTATTTGAATGAAAATGTATTTCATGTTTCAGTTGGAATTAAATTAATAAGTTCTTGGAATATTTGATTAAGGATTTCAAGATTTGCTTCTGAAATTTTTATAAGAATTCTTATGTTATTATCATGATTAGAAATAAAAAAAGTTCATCCCATCTTGATAAATATGTAAAGCTATAAATATCTTAGAGCCAAGGATCACAGAGTATGATTTTTCCCCAAGTATGGTTTTTCAGTTTTTTTTTCAAGAATTGTATTAATAAAAAGCTATTAAGTTTTTTAAGGACTATTTAGCAGCAGGATGGGTATAGATTTATACAATGCATTCCCAGAAACAAGTTTCCATTGTAGGATAAGATCGTTCCATATTTAGGAGCGACTCTCTTTTTGACTATGGACCTAGAATAGATCCATAAGTTATGTTTCATCTTATACTCTTAAAAGGTATATGATGGCCGTCTTTCCAATATGGACAAGACAATAGATATCTTGATGCTCACATGGTACGTTTCTGTTGATATATAATCCGCCAAATTTAGAAAGTTTTAGTACTTTCTACTATCTAATTATTACTAATGATAATTGAAGAAAAGATTATCCATGATAGATTTTTGAGTTACTTGCTTTTGGTTTATGTTCCAGAAAGTTAAGCTTCTTGAGTTTTTAGAAGATTTAAAAGTGCCACGACCCAAAAGTTTTGGTCGTAATGGCTTATACCTTAAACCACCCTTGGTAGAAAAGACAATCACCCAAAGGAAAGAAAATTTGGAATAATAATAAAATAAGACAAGACGAGACTTCAAGAATGAAGTCAGGTCAACACATTTGCAAATTTAGTGAAATCCAGAATAAATTAAATGAAATCCTCAATATCTGGTGTCATAAGTGCAGAGAATTTAATAAATACATCAAATATACCAAAATTAAAAATGTCCATATCCAAAAATAAATAAAGACATTAAAGAAAGATAAGAGGATGTCTGGAGTCAACTCTGAAAGCCCTAGAGTGTCCAGTGCCTCAAACAAACAACTCTAATTTGCTTGAAATCACCCACCGCATGTTGTATTCATAGTCGTATCTGAACCGAAAGGGAACAATAAAAGTGAGTAAAGCCTACTTGTACTTAATAGCCGTTATAGGATGTAACGCCCGCCCCGAATCTGGTACCCAGAATGCTACATGGTGCCTATGACCCCAAAGGACCACAAGCTAACCCATGACTGATATCTGTAACATGAGCACTGAATAATAGTAATAATATCGTAAATTCAGAAATATGAACTAAAAGGCCATATGGTTCAATACTAGTGCATAACTGAAAAAAATATGGTATAATAATACCAAAACAAATGAGATAATTGTTTGAACATACTGTAGTCTGAAAGCCTCTAAACTGTCTGAATAATGAGTTGATGGGACATGTCTCCAACTAACTCCAACTACTAAAAAAACTAAAAACTCAAATAGTAATGTGATCATCATGTCCTCGATGGATGAGGACTCACTGCTAACTCTGATCGCTGAAATCGGATGCTACTGGTTCTCAGGAGCTTGTGCTTCTAAACCTATAGTATAAGACACCATAGTGCAAATACATCAGTGCATTGAATGTACTGGTATACAAGTGAGGTAGGATGAATGCAATAGGTTCATATGCATGAACAATACTAACTGACTAACTAACATGAACGTGAGAATACATGCATGCACACGTAACTGTAACTGAGATCGTGCAAGACTAATACTATATTATTGAATAGTAAGGGGCTGATACTATGTTACTGATACATGAATAACTATTTCTGACAGTTTTGATTATGAAAAACTGGTCTAGTTGACTGTATCTGACAGTCCTAAAGTTGAATACTAATAACATGAGTTTAGATAACTGGTATAACTAATAACATAAGTTGTAACAACTGATATGACTGATAACATGAGTGACTATATCTAACAGTCCTGAATCTGATGGAACTAGCTGAGTTTCGTACTGTATCTGAATTGACTGTATCTGACAGTCCTAAAATTTGAAGAAATATCTGAGTTCTTTTACTGAGACTGGGACTGAGACTGAAATTAAATTTGTGGGAGGTAATCATCTAATCGACTTGCCCTGAAACTAAACTGGTGAGTTCCAACCTGTAACCCTAGCTTCAAGGGTGTCAGTACCGTACCACTGGTAAAGATCTCCTATATGTATACCCTCACTCACAGGGAGATCTTCCATTAACCCCTCCTAGTAGGTAACCTAAATGAGCTGTACATATATCCCTAAATGCATAGGATACATTTTAACCTATGCTGGCTATGTAGTTCTGGAACTTAGGGATTACTTCTAGGGATATCAGTCCTATCTAGCGGGTGGTCCCCATCTCTAGGCTCACTCAGTGCTAAATCCTTCTCCCATCTGAAATACACTAAACTGATTAACTGAGCTGAACTAATACTAGTGGTATTGGAGCTAAACAAAACTGATTTTACTGAGTTTCGTTGACTGATGGAATATACTGAGTTCTGAGGACTGACTGATAATACTTAAGTTACTAAGATTGACTAGGAATACTGAGGTTATTGAGATTACTGAGTACTGAGATCACTGAGATTACTGAACTACTGAGATTACTGAGGTTTCTGAGATGTCTAGGTTTTCCTGAGTCACATGACTGACTGAGTTCGATGGATTATAGCTTGACTGAAAGTATGACTAAATCATCTGTTATTGGGTATATTAGGGGTAGGAAATTGTCTCACAATTGCGCCAAGTCACTGGAAAGTGATAAATAGGAAAGTGATACATTGTCTCACAAAAAAGGCTCTAACTCTTCACCCGGGTGTCAGATTTGGGAAAATTTGGTATCATTGGGAAACTTATGAAATTCCCCACATGATAAAAAGTGAAAATCTTGAAAATATCACGTGTACAAAGGTGGATTCATCTTTCAAAGAAAGCTTCTTACATTCTTGGAAAAATTTTCAAGTTAGGAAAAGTACGGGGTATTACATAGGATGACCAAGCAAAGTAGAAATTAATACAAGTAAGGAAATACTATGAGCATGTCACCTACAAACAGAAAAGTTTCCAATTAGTAGGTTACACCATCTCCACTAACATTTCTAGTATATATTGGAAAATTAAAAGGGAACAGGCATCTCAAAAGTACCTAAAAACTGGTTATACGTTAAGTAAACCCATAAACACAACACGTGAAAAATGGAATGGGATGGCAAAATGTATGGATTGAAAGTCGTCGAATGCATTACTGCATACACCTATCAAGCCTCAATGCTATCAAAATAGGACCCATTAGGGGGGTTGCAACCCATATACTAGCTCAATCCTCTCACCAATATCAATTTCATGACTCAATCCACTCGACCGACATATCCCAAGGTCAAGGCCTTTTTAACAATGCCTTATTTTCTTTAAAAAATTAGTGTTCCATAATAATACTGATATCTCATAAATATGTATGTATTCAATGATGATTAATGCTCACGATCTAATTAGTATAGAGATAAAAAATCATTCAATACAGGTATAAGTGATTCAAAAACTCAGCTCAGTATGTCAACATTTCATCATATCCATTTTAGGCTTGCACCATACATCCTTAATATCAAATAGCCCCATAATTCAGTCATTTTTACTATGATAAAGGAAAACAGTGCTCAATAAGGCCTATAATATCCATTCAAGCCCCTAGATGGGCATCATATTAAGAATAAAGGCATTCAAATACACAAATAAGGCCAACGATGTTAAATTATGGCCCTAAATGGGAAACACTTAATATACATTACCATAAGTCAACAAAAATAGAAAATAAGCCTCCCCGTGAGCATCACCCAATATAGAAGAACTTAAAAAACAACTCCCAAAGTTATTTTCCCAAATTTATAACATGCTTTACTTATTTATTAACTATCTAGCCATGTTTGATAAAATTTAAGTCATAACCTACTTCAAATCATCACAATCCAAATTTAAAGTCTTTCAACGCAGGGCTTTTCCTTTTGAACAATCTCACAATCAACTAAAATATATAAATTCAAGCCGATCTAAAATGAGTTCAAAAATAAAAGGGTTAGAATCAAATATTTATTTTAGAAACATATTTCCCAAGATTATGGGAGTCTATAGTTGAAAACCCATGTAAAATGAGTTAAAATCGATGTCCAAATCAAAGCAAAATCATTTTAAGCTTTACAAGGAAAAATCACAAAAATCCATTTCAAGATCGAGATTAAAAAGTGTTTTCAAAGACATAATCAATAGGAAATAATGGAAATATGAGCTCAGAGATTACCCATATGAAAATGATGAAGAAATCCTTTAAAAATCATCTTTCCTGAAGCTTAAAAGGTTTGAAAATGAAGTAACATTGTAATTTTTTTAAGCTAATTGTACTGTTCTATGAACAATACCTCATGATTGCAAACCTTATGTCATGGACGCAAGGGTCAACATTTACCAAGTCTCCTAAATTTCCTTTGCATTGACGATCAGGGATTCCCATTTGCCATGGGCCCAACATAAATAGATCGCATTTTTGATAGCCTTCTTATATTCCCAAAAAAGGGAAATGCTTGACCCAATCTCGACTACTCCTTAAAATCATGACTCCCTCTTCTCAGTCACACTAAAAGAAAAATATCCTTCTTTACCTTTACAACTAGAAGATTGTATTATCAAAAAAGTATAGGGTCTACATCTGATATCAACTTTTAGCTAAAATCCAAGTTTTTAATATCCTCAACCGACCTTCTAAATTCGTTTGGGGCCCCATAGAAAAAAACATATATATTACTAGGCTATATCGAACTTGTCAGGCTCAATGGAGATGTCCTTTTGTTGAAATGAAATAATTTTCAATTAATTAGCTCCCGGGACCCCTTTTAAGACAAATAACACCAGTTTCCCAAAAGAGGGTTAAAATGCAAACTAAAGGTTCCAAACCCAAATTGACCTCACAACTAATCCAAATTTAACAATTTGAATCTAATAGAACTGTCCGAATTACTATCCAGAACATGAAATGTTAAATGTTTACTAAAGTCAATTGTAGGACTTTGTAAACCTCTAAAAACTTCAAACTCTTACAAGACCCTCCCAAAGGCCTTAGGAACCTTTCCAACCATCCCCACTACCTAAAATTAAAATTCAACAAATATGGAAAAGGAAAAATAGTCAAATATCATAAAAAGTAAAATCTTCTCAAATTAGGTCACTACAGTAACCACCACTAAGACTCTAGTTAGTCCTCAAACTAAAAGGAAAGGATGAAGGTAACTACTAAACATGTTAGAATCGACCTCCAAGTAGCCTCCTCAACAAGATACTATCTCCATTAAACCTTAACCACCAGAAAATCTCTAGAACATAACTGCCTAACATCTTTGGATAAAATAGACACCGACTCCTCTACAAAGTTCAACCTCTCGTCCAATAGAATTAAGTCGCATGAAACATGTGAGACTCTTTAAGAATATACCATTATAGTATGGAGACATGAAAATTAGATGAACAGCTAAAAATTTTGGTGGTAAGGTCAGCTCATTAGGAACCTCCTCAATCCAAGATAGCGCTATTACCAAATAATATAATGCCTTGTTGAAACCCTTGGGGGTTTCACGACACAGTGAGAGATCTGGTCCCTCAAAGTCAATCACAGAAAATAAGGAAGTAAACTTAAATAACATAAGATTTAGTGAAAACCCTCTTTCTCAAGTAAGGAAAAACCATGGCTTGCCCTCACAAGCATCTAAAAAATCCACTATAATTAACCTCTTGATTACAGACAATTTTAGCCTTACTCTAGGCTCCTACTGCTTGTAGTAACTCTACTACGGCCTAACCTTGGAAACTCTGCCAAGGCTCCCTCAACACTGGTTAACTCTAACCAGTTTTGGACTTAGGCAACTTTACCTAAGCACTCTCAAAGCTAAAAGAAAAGTTCATTAATATGATAGCATAAGTAATTCATTTACTGACCATGGCACACTCAAGATCACTCACTACATTCAACACTTAGAATAAATTAAGAACTTGAGCTATATTTGAACATTTGAGCTAGGATGAGTTATATCTTCTCTTACTCATCAATTTATAGATTTTGAAAACTCAATCAATTGAGAAACATCTTTTTATTTAAATAGAGGACAAAATAGTGCAAATGCATGGCAGCTGTACTATACTCTTGAATATCTAGGGACCTGGTCCTTTGTAGTTAGCTACTCATCATCAAAACATGATATAATAATCTTTCTCCATTTTGATAATGACAAACTAAATGGAGAGTTTTGAGGATCAACATTCGTTCATCATATTTAATCATAGTGATTAATACTACTGAAGATGAATATTCACCATATCATTTAATTGACAGGCTTCCACCTCTATGTAATATAGGGACCTGGTCCCTTGTTATTAGTTGACATAAAAAAATTATTTTCATATCTAATCATTTATTCACATACCCTTTCCACTATACTCACTTCCCCCTATCATTATGCCTTCCTTCATTCATCTATTTAGCATATCACTTACTTTCCCCTATCAATATACCATATATATTTATATATGCAAATTCAATAGTTATTCTACACCTGGTACCTGGTCCCTACTTCATGAAATTTGTAACCTGGTACCTGGCCCCTCCTACATGAAATTTATATTCCCTCTTTTGGTATCATTAAAAAGTGAAAACAGTAAACCAAGAGTAAATTAAGTACAAATTAGTTAACTTATGGCCACTGGGGCAACACTAACACAAAGAATAACTTTGCAATTTAAAGGGAACAAATGTAACACACAAAATAAAGATCCATTTATAAGTAGAGGATAAGTATCAATGCAATGCATAATTTCAATGTTCTACAGAAAAAGCCACGGGAATGAAGAAAGATTAAATAGGGGAGGGACTTTGAAGGATATTTTGAAGGACTAAAGCTAGGTTATTATGATATGTAGCATGATAATACAATAATTCCTTTGTTAAATGCCTTATCTTTGAATTTAAGATGATAACCTTATCTGTCAAGGTGGAGACATTTTTCTTTAGGTTAGCATTCTCAGTTTTAATCACATCAATGACACTTGGTCCTTCAACAGTCAGATGTTGAATTGTCATATTCAGTTTGATGTTATTTACATCCTTAGTAGTTATATGTCTTGTAACTTCTCTATCTCCTTGTTGAATTCCCTTTGGCAGTTGATGCTTGAGTTCTTCTTTACACAATATGTTTTGATTAGATTCTTCATTCCAAGTATTTGCAATCCAATTCTAGGAATTCCATTTTTATATACTTTAACAAAGTGATTAAAAACCTTATTTAATTAGTAACCATAAGGCATATTATGTTTACTATTTTTTCCAAGAACCACTATTTCTATGTATTCCATAATCAATGCGGATAGACAAATAAATTCAAAAATTCTAAGGCATTCTATAACATACAAGTCAGCAGCTGAGGTAATATTTTCTTTTGGTGATCTAGGTAGAATCACCTTATTAACTGATAAGTGGTGAATTTAACACTAATTTGCACTCAAAATTCATGCACACTACCACAATTTGAATGTATGAATGAGACAAATTTTGATTAAATAAACTAATTTCCATATTTTTCAAGTACATAGATAATGAGATAGAAAAATATGGATTTGAGATAAAAAGGAATCAAAAGAAGGAGAAAAGTGCACATCTGAAGACCCTAAACAAAGTCAAGCTCAGTTATCGCGATCGTAGTCTGAGGGTTGCAATTGGAGCCAGTCAAGTTGGGTCACCTTTTGTGATTGCATGAATTTGATCATAGTTGTGATAGCTATAATTGTGGTTAAGCTGGTGCGATCACGACAATAAGACAATATGCCTAGGGGTAATTTTGTAAAATTAGATAGCAAGCCCTAAATCCCTTAAAATCCCTTTCCTATTTTGCTATTCTAGACTTTTAGAAGAATTGCATTTGATGTTAACAAACCCTAAATTGAGCAACAATTGTATTTGAATTTTATAATTTGAATTAAGTGAAATTGAAGGATGGATGCTTTGAATGAACCTTATAGTATATTTCTTTTTTTTTTTACTTTGAGTAGCTAAATTTTCCTTGTCTTAAGATTATGTTGAACTAAGGTGCAATTATGTGTGGGTTGTGATATATTTGTGTAGATTCTAGTTTGTTGTTGATGGGTTTCACTATTTCTTGGTTTAATTAGCTGCGATTTATGGGTGAAAGCCCCAAATACCCAAAGTGGATTTGTGGGTGAAAACCCCAAATTCTTGAAAGCTCACATCATCCTTGAAAGAGGGGCGTGGGTGAACTTTTGGAACCCATATCATCCTTGAAAGAGGTTTATGGGTAACAAAGCAATAGTGGACAATTAATAGCCATAGTTTTCTATCTTTTTCCATCTTAAAAATAAGGGCGAATAGAAAGTTAGCTATGTTTTGGGCATCTTCCTAGAAATAGGGAAGCCCAATCGTGGTATTAGGTAGTTATTATTGACATACTCATTAGGTACTCAAAAGGGTCAATGGGTGATATTAATGTGGCCTTGTTGACAAACTAACCACAAAGACCTTCAACCTAGCCTACCATATTGTTAATAACTAGAATTTGCACCAAATCTTCATGCATCTATGCATAACTTGCCCTTAGGTAGCCATAATCCTAAGATCCTTCTCATATTGAACTTTAAATCATAGGTTTTGCCTTAATTTATTGACTTGAGTTGATATTGATAAATCCTTGTTCCAAACCAACTGCCCTAGTTTTACTTTATTTACATTATGAATATTTTTTTAGTAACTTTTAACACCCACAAGATTAGAAATCTATTTCACTTCTCATAGATTTGACCTTAACATAAGTTGATCTATTGAAAATGAACGACCTCTACCAACTTTAATGGTATAGATGAGCATTATCAAAATGGTGCCGTTGTTGAGGAGTGAAATTTAGCTCACACTTTTGCGGTGTTTATTTTTACTTAGGGTATACCCGTAGTGGTGTGTATTTATCTTGGTTGTTATTTTTACTTTATCATTAGGTGATCTTTATAGTATACACAAATCCATGAGTGACAATGTAAGTCCAACCAAATCTTTCGACAGTCGTCTTAATAATGAGGAGCAACTCATTGATATAGGTTGTTCAAATACCATCCATATCCCACCTACTCATGGGAATAGTTTCTTTCTGTCATAAGTGTCATGTTACATATGCTACAAATGAAGGTACTTCTTACGGGTCAAGCTTATGAGGACCCTAATTTGTATTTGAAGAACTTTATAAAATTGTGTGGACCTTTTGATACTGCACACATAATCCAAGAGTTCTCTCTAATAGAGGAGGTGGTATTATGGATTCTCTCTCTTCCTGTCAGATCAACTACTAGATGGGATGAATTCATCATTGCCTTCCCCAACCTGTATAGGATGAATTCACCCTTGCCTTTCCTGACTTGTATTTCCCACCATCCAAAATGCTACAATTGCGTGATAAAGTCATTAACTTTAGGCAATTGAATGGTGAACCTTTGTATGAGTTATGTGAAAGATTCAATAGAAAACTCATGAAATCTCCCATCCATGAGGTCCCAAAGATTATACTTCTCCAATTGTTCTACCGGGCTCTTGATCTGCTTAACAAAACTGTGATAGACAATGTGGTGGGGGGCTCTCTTATGAACTTGAGTTATCATGAGGCTACAACCTTACTTAAGGAAGTGTCCAAGAAAAATCAGGGGTGGAATACCCATGAAGCCGAGGTACAAAAAGGCTCCTTTACTACCCTTTTTGTTGATAAAGTGCAAAAGAATAGAGATGAAGAGAGAGAGGAAAACATGTAAAAAATGATAATGGAATTGGAGCTTTTAACTAAGAATGTGATGGGTACACCTACAAAAGAGGTGAATGCTTTGAAATCTAAGACCTATGAATATAAGTAAGCCAAGAATCTTGATGAAGAGATTCGGTATTTAGCTAACTATTCGGGGGATCCCCCCCATCTATCAAAGGAAAGGTGGGAATCAAGGTTGGATGGATCATAATTGTGACCGTTATTGGAGAGACAAAGACCGAGAGTATGATCATTATGTTCCCCCTAATGACCAAGAAAAGAACAAAGATACATATCCCGTTGACCCCAACAAATACAAAATTGATGATGTCTTGGAAAGAATTTTGATGAAAGTGGAAGAACGAACAAGATTTTTTGTGAATTGAAAGGCAACTTTTTGCCTATCAAACAAATAGTTGTGTCCCACTTCATTTCTATTAAGCAATTAGATACTAAAATAGGGCAAATCTCCACTCAACCTAATGTTAGGAAAAAGGGAGGTCTTCTTAGTGACACCATTATGAATATAAAAAATGATGCTCAAGTTTTAGCCATAGTCACTTGGAGTGGACAGAACCTTAAGGATCATTTTAGAGATGTTAAGGGAGAAATTTTGGGTGAAAAAGACCCCAACCTTGAGCAAATGAACAAGAAAAAAATGTTATGTTTGATCCAAAAGAAAAATCCTTGAAATCTCAAGAAGAATGAGATGAAAAAAAACTGGTCAAACTTGATGAAGAAGTGGTAGAGAATGATAAGGCACAAAGTGATATATTTCCCAGCATGTAAATCCCTTTTCTATTCCCTCAAAGGCTTACTAAAAAAATAGGATAATGACAATCTCAAGAAATTCATGGCTAAGCTTAGCAACCTCGCTATCAACTCTCATTACTCGAGGCCATCAAAGAGATTTAGAGTATGCGAAGATTATGCAGAAATTGATGTCGAATAAGAAACTTGTTGAAGGTGACAACATTGAAGTTACCCATGGGTGTAGTACTATCATGACCAGGACAATAGTAGAAAAGAGGGAGATATCGAGGCCTTTACTATTCCATATAGCATCTGGACACATAAGTTTGAAAAAAGCTTATGTGACCTGGGTGCGAGTATTAATCTCATTTCCTTTGTAATTTATCGGAGGCTTGGCATTATAACCCCTATTCCAACATCGATGAGGCTTTTGATGGTATATTGGTCTATTAAGAAATTGATTGGTATTTTGTTTGATGTGTTGGTGAAAGTGGGTAGATTCATCCTTCTAGCGGATTTTGAAGTGCTAGTGTGAAATAGACCAAGAGATGCCTATTATCCTAGGTGGACCTATCCTTGCCACTGGTAGAGCCTTTGTCGATTTGGAGCTTAGGGAAATAAGGTTTAGAGTTTATGATGTTGAAGTGTCCTTTTAGATATAGAAAATGAAGAAACAACCCATGTAACTTCAAGTGGTTTCAGTTTTCAATGTTGAAGATGAAGAAGTGAATGATGGTTCCCTTGAGGATCCGACTTGAAAAAGATGAAGAACGTCATGCCATAAAAATAACTAAGGTGCTATGTGGGAGGAAACCCACAAATGCCACAAAAGTGTCTCGTATCCTTTTTTTTTATTTAGTAGATTAGATTTTAATTTTGTCATTGATTAATCCATGCATTTGTGGCACTTTGGAGTGTTTTTTATTGAGTTGATAAGTAGAAAGTGTGAAATTTTTTCAGGATTAAACTGAATAGGGGAAAGTATGTCTTAATAGAGAAAAATACAAAATAAGGGAAAATAGAGGTGTAGAAATACCCTCAATTACCATAATCACGGGCCCCGTTCCACTGCTATTGTAATCACCGCTTGGTCATGATTGCAGACCTTGCACTGTGATTGTAGTCACATCTGTTTATATGACCATCCGAATGCCCTATTTTCACCACACTCCTTTCTTAAATTTTCTCTCATTTTGTACCCACTCCTACGCATATTTTGGGCATTTAAAAGCATTTGAGCATCCCTCTTACATCATTTCCTTCTGTAAGTGTACTGAATTCATTCTTTAATTATTGGAAATAGGCCATAAATTCATGAAATGGGGAAGTCCTAAAACTATGCTTTTCATTGTTAAACTTTTGTAGAATTATAATTGTGTCGTGATTAGTCGCCAGAAATGGTGTGCACACATATGGGGAAGTCTTGAGTACCCAAATTGTTTGTGAAATTGAGTAAAACAAAGGGTGCACATCAACTACTTGATCAACTGTCCAAGTAAGTTCAAAGCTAGTTTTTTTTCACATTCTAAGGGCATAATCGAGTACCTAGTTATCTTGTTCAATGATTTTAGTGTTAATTTTTATTTTGGAATATGTTTTATCTTAGAATTTTAATTTCTGAGTTATTGAAATTCTGGCTTGAACTAACCTCAAATACCGAGATTGTGGTCATCAAGATTATGATTGCAGCACCGCAATCATGGCTTTATGGCCCACGAGCGCTAAATCTAAGGCTAAATTCTAGCGTGTGCTTAAAATTATGCACTTCAAATTCTTGTTGAAACACCACCAAGTAACAATACAATAATATTTTTCTCATGCTTTTCAGGATCTTATCATGGAAGACTTCGATCAAGTTTGATTTATGGCCCCCGAGTGCCACACTCTAAACTATAGCGATCTTTCGAGAACAAAGTTGCCTTTAGAGAGATGAATATGCTTATAGAAAGAGCTAAAAAATTGCCAACATTTTATAGCAGATTTGTGGCTACTGGGTGGTAGTGCTTCACCCCATATCCTTGCAAGGAGAATGACCATTGCATCCGAGAATTCTATGCTAACCTTAGCGTAGTATGTTTCTCAGACCTATCCATCAAGATTATCAGGATTAGGGAGAAGGAGGTACATTTTGGGGTGGAGTAAATTAATGACCTATATGGGCTCCCAATTATAGATATGGCTGACTTTGAAGCAAAAGGGTGTGAGTTGGGTAGTTTAATTGTAGATAGGTTATGCCTGACTAAGGAGGTTTCTTGTGAGGGTACAAATAGAAACATATCAATGAATGATTTCACTATCAAGGCTTAGATTTTGTTGAACATCATCTTTAGTCGAGTCTTTCCTTGAACCTACATGACATCAGTTCTGAATTTGTGGGCTCAGATGGTTTCTTGCATACTAGACGACATTCATCTAAATATGGGTCAACTTGTGGTCACTGATATGAAATTATTTAAGATTCATAGTGGTAAGCATCTCTTATTACCTTCCTTGTTTACTGAGTTGTGCAGGCGATTTGGGATTTTGGAGTACCCTGGAGAAATTTGGGTGCGCCCTAGCCCCCCTATCTATACTCTTAAAATTTAGGGTAAGGGTGCACTAGGCAAAAGAAAGAAGAAAAAGATCAACTTTGGTGAGGCGACATATGAGAAGCTAGCGTCTTATAGGCTATCCATACCCGGTCCCTTTGAGGAGTTTGGTGTTTATTTGAAGGCCATTAGGGAGCTTGTATTGGGTTTAACTGAGGGGACAAGAGAGCCTTCTACCATGCACCTTTTATATGTATCTTACTCTAATTATTAGAAGTATATAGAAGATCAATAGACATAGGAAGCCACGACAACTAGGCGTGAGAGGGACTGCTCATAATTGGTAGAGTCTTATAGAGAGCTATGGGACTCTCATGAGAAAATGATAACGCCCAAACTACAGCTCTCGTAAGAGTGTAAGCGGTCGTTGTCAAATATAGAACCCAACTGGGCTGGGTGTGAATCCCACAGGGAATACTTGGTCACTAAGTGTTGTAATTATTAGTAGACTGTTGGTCGAAAATTCTACGGAAAGGGGGGATTGGTTTTAGGCATGAAATAATGTTAACAAAATAAAGAATGAAATGATTAATGTAGTAAGATTTAATCACAGAGAATAATAAGTTAGGGTTATGTCCACCTTATGAGTTCTACGTATCTATTAGCTATGAGTTATGCGGAATTCAGACATGCATGCACTTATAGAGATTCGTATTCTAATGGTAAATCCTAGTGTCTCTCGACCATCCAGGATTATTTCACTTTAACTCTCTCGAGCTTAAAGTGTATGACTAACAGTACAAACTCTCCAAGAGGTTAATTCGGTTAAGGCATTAACGTGTAAATAGGGGTTGGTAGCCCTATTTCCTTGTCACACTCTCTTTTCCAAACATGTAACTTTTCTCTCGAACAAGTTAATGCTATACTGGCGTATTCTATATGTTTGTAACTATAAGAATTCAATTAAAACAAAGAGAGTAATGATATAAGTAGCATACGCATTAAGAATTCACAAACTCATAGTAATAGATAGTATATCAAAAGGCTTTCATAACCCTAACAGAGAAGTTTAGCTACTCATGAGTATAACGGATATCACCATAGACATCATCATCATACCAAAGCAAGAATAATCTTGGCGATGGAAGTGAGTATAGCGTCAAAAGGGATTGACGTTTCTTGCTCTCTAGCCGACTTTCAAGTGTAGTGTTTTTCCCTGTCTTAGATTTATAGAATTGTAACGTGAATTGTCCTAAAAGTTTTGAATAAAAGGAATAGAATAATAGTGAATGAATCAATGCTGAAAAATTCAGCAAATAATGTATTTATAACATTCTTGTCCTAGTCCTACTAGGTTACTGCTGAAATACTGATTTTGCCCGGGACAGATTCTCCATGCATCACTTTCAGTCCACAAGCTTCCAAAAGCTGCCTTCCTTCTTACGTGAAGTTTTCCTTTGCTGCCCAAAGGTCCACAATGTGCTGAAATCTTCATCATTAATACCTGAAAACATGCTAATCATGTTGGTTAGCTCACTTACAGGAAAATGGACTAAAAGTGCAGGAATTATATATTTTATCCTCCAAACTTAGCTAAAACATGGGTAAATTATGGTGCTTTAGGCGTGTAAATACACCCAACATCACCACCCCACACTTAAAGCTTTGTTTGTCCTCGAACAAAATTTTATGTCCATGCAAACATCTACTTGGAATTTCACAGTAACAACACAAAATGTTCAACAAGACATGCACGACAATCATTAACAAAGAGTAGTTTTCTTGATCACTACTAGAAACAATTTCACCTCCAACATAGACTCGTGATGATGGTTAATTCGTATCCACAAGTTAAGGCACAAAGAATCATACAAAACTACCCAAAAATCATCAACCATGTGTGTCTCACACAAGATATCACCCATAATCACTCATAAGTATTTTTTGAAACATGGGTAAAAAATTCTCCTTGCTCTCACTCTCACAAAGAATTCATATGTTTCAATTGATGACCATAGGCTTGTCCTTAGTGTAATGCTCCACTAATATCAGAATGCTAAGCTTAGGATCAAATAGGTCTTTTACAGGTTGTAATGTAGGCTAAGGGACAGGTAGGACTATTTGGGCTAGAAATAGTGACTATGTTCCCTAAGCGCTTTAATACACTACGTTATGTCATTAACACTCTCTTTTAAACAACCCTGCTACCTTTCTTTCATCTACCACCCCTTTTCACCTATTTTGTTATTCAAACATAAACACAACTGTCTTTTTATTTCATCATAAACACAACTATCTTTTTATTTTTCTATTTCTTTTTCTTTTTCTCTTTTTTTCATATTTTATAAAGCACCTCTATGATAGCCACTCGTTTTCACAACAATTTCAAGTACCAATATATTCTGAGGCATCACTCTCACCCAATTTCCTCTTATTTTGTCACATGACTTTACAATTTAAAGCACTTAGGAATTTGGATCAAATTATGGTCTTGAAAAAAATGGATCAGGCTACATATGAGGCAGTCAAAGAAGATAGCTAAAGGCTCAAAGGGGGTTAACTAGGATAATGTACACGGGTAGGTAAAAAGAAGGTAAACAATCACAGGCTGCCAAAGAAATGCCTAAATTATCTCCTAAACTTGCACTCTTTATTTTGCTTTACACACACACCAGGAAAGTTCTAGCATCAGCCACAACACAGAATATACTATTACCTCACACACATAAGGCACATGGTCAACTTTATTGGGAGCAGTATAGACCCTTGACCCAACAAATGAAGGAATTAAACCCACACTTATCATATAGTGAGTCACACTTGGAGCCTAAATGTCTCAATAGTAATAATTTTAGCACAAACTCTTGTCATAATACCATGCCGCCTATCAAAACAATTTCATGCACTTCATGCAAAATCTAAAAAAAATTGAAAATTTACTAACTACTAACTACGATAAAATCAAACAAACAAACATAAATAAATATAGGCAAAGAAGTACAACATACAAATACCAATACACCACACTTAGATGGGACACACTGCCCTCAATGGAAAATAAATAAGGAAAACCTGATTAGTCGGACTCCTCCTCTATGTTTGGGGTCACACCCCCTGCATCGGAATCATCATCAGAGTCGTCGTCATCAGAGTTCTCCTCCACGTCTGAGTCTGGCATTTGGCGATCATCATCAGTCGACACGTCATCATCGAGAGGTTCCTCAAAATGCACCCCTACTCCGCACATAGCCCGCGCATGCTCATTCATCGGGTAGTCATAATCCAACTGCTGGAGCTCTGCATCAGTTGGAATACGACCCTTACTCATCATGGTAAACCTCGTCATGACATATAAATGGCGGAAGAAGCTTTCATCCCGAGCATATCTTTCTGTAGTGGTTAGGTTGACGCCATGCATAGTTTCAGAATCTTTAACCTTTGTCAAATCAACCTTCTTCGGCTTGTGTGGAAGCTTATGATCTTCAGGTTCCTCTTCAATGTCTTCCTTCCTATATACAGTCAACAGATTTCCAAAGCTGAAGTGGGACCTTTTGTGTAGCCTAGCATTACGCATTGACCATCGTATAACCGCACCAATGTTGATGGGAATATTAGTCATTAATGCGTACACCAAGCATACTCTATCACGTGTGATCTTTGTGTACTGTGTCCCAGGAATGAGGCAAGAGTTGACTATCCTCAACCATATCCGAGCTTCTCTATTTAGGGAAGCATACGGGAAGGTATTGTGCCGATCGGTATCCTTATGACGATTCCAGCGTGCCATTGATCTAGTTCCGTACAGTGTGTGTCTGATTTCCCTGTACGAAGGTCTTTGTTGAATCTCCTTGAGCGGTGATGGATCGACAGATGGAACACCTAGAAAAGTGTTGAAGAACTCCGCATTCAGTTGCAAGACTTCGCCCCTAATCTTTACTTCACTTCCGATAGTCTTTGGGGACCAATTTGCATAAAACTCTTGCGTTAGATCAAGATTGCATTCTCCCATGTCTCAGAAAATGAAATCAAGATTTAGCGCCATGATTTTAGCCAAAATGCGAGGTTCTTTCTTCGCTAGACTCTCCTTCTGTATCAACTCCACATGAACATACTTTTTCACTTTGTTGTTCTTGTACCACTCCTTTCCTTCCTCCTCTAGGACCCATTTTATCCCGAACATGCATTGAGGTATTTGTAGCGAGGAGGATTTAGCTTGCTCTTTTCTTCCCCTTTTCTGTCCTTTTTGTGAGGTGGACGCTTTTTCTTTTCCTTGTCGCACTTTTGGTGCCATTCTTTCTGAGATTGAAATAGATTCTTGTTAGCTCATCTCGAAAGATTTAATCGACAAACAAGCAATAGTGGCACCACCCCACACTTAATTTATTGGTACAAACTAATTAAGTAAGGGATGTCAATTACTCGGACTTAATCGACATACGTATAGGCAATATGTTCCAACAACACGTTTAGTACAATCATACTTTCATGTCATCTTTAACTATCCTTTATAACTCCATTTCATGTAATCTTGACTATACTTTCATGTTTGGATTAATGCATCTTTTGAACAAGACTACTACCTAGAGATTGTATCAAGTTATGGCATAGAAATAATCACAATATCTCATGCTTGTAGTCAACCAAGATTTTTATCTCGATGAACAAGTCATTCAAACATTCATGTTTTCAAGTTACAAGATTATGCAAGTAATTTCACCATGTTGATTCCGCAAAAGTATGATAGTGTATCAAAATCAAATTCAAGTCGGAACCAAGTCAAGATCACCCACATGTATTCTTTTACTCAACTAGATGTATCATAACAAACTAACCATATTCAAATCACCAACACCAATTCAAGATCTAACAAATCATTATAAGCATAGTATTGTAACACTTGCGGAGTATCAAAGAAGAACTTACTTGATGATGGACTTGGAAGATGATCTTGCAAGGTTAGATGAGCAAAAAGAAAAGTTTTGAGAGATTTGGGAAGTAAAGGCGGCGCCTAGGTTGAGAAAATAAGTGTGTTTTGTTCTAATGTTGAAGATCTATTTATAGAACAAGCTATGGATCGGGTTTGACCCATGTAAAATCGGGTTAGGAGACCAAAAAGCATAAGTAGGCGGCGCCTAATGCTTTGCCTATGCTTAGCATAGGCGGCGCCTTTAGGAAAGCCTAGTAGAGCATAGGCGGTGCCTATGCTATGGCCTAGTTGGGCATAGGCGGCACCTATGCTATGGCAGTGTAGATTCAAAGAGCAAAGGCAATGGCATAGGCGGCGCCTTTAGCTTTGCCTAGTTGAGCATAGGCGGCGCCTATGCTATGGCATTGTAGATTCAGAGAGCAAAGGCCATAGCATAGGCCTTGCCTTGTTCGTTGCCTAGATTTACATAGGCCTTGCCTTGTTCGTTGCCTAGATTTGCATAGGCAATGCCTAACCAATAGCCTTTGCTTCTTCATTCCTAACTTACAACCTTCAACATGACACACTTCCAAATAAAAATTTGAGCTAAATCTCCTCCTTCATACGTTTTGCTCCTACACTTACTCAAAAACAACTAAAACGATTAGAACGATGGGTTGCCTCCCACCAAGCGCCATTAGTTTTGGTTGTGGCTCGACTCTTCTTTTTGGATTTTTTTTCTTAACAAAAACAAATTCCTAGTAAACAAAACAATTAAAAACGATGGGTTGCCTCCCACGTAGCGCTTGATTTATTGTCTTGGCATGATATAGTTACCTCAATTACTTAGACTTCATTGAGATAGATGGTGGCCATGCATTTTATCGAGTTACGAGGACCAATATATGACTTCACTCATTGGACATTCACCTTAAATACACCACCATTATTGTCTTCTAACTCTACTACTCCAGACGAGTAGACTTGGCTAATTCTGAACGGACCAGACCATTTAGACTTCAACTTACCTGGAAATAGCTTCAGTCTGGAGTTGAAAAGAAGTACCATATCACCCTTCTGAAAGTTTCATTGGATAATCCGCTGATCATGATACTTTTTCATCCGTTCCTTGTAGAGGTCTGATCTTTCATACGTATGTAGACAGAATTCATCCATCTCATTCAGCTGCTTCAATCTCAGATTAATAGCATCATCCCAATTCAAATTAAGCCGCTTCAACGCCCACAATGCTTTATGTTCGAGCTCAATTGGCAAGTGACAAGCCTTACCATAAACTAGTTGGTATGGGGACATGCCAATTTGTGTCTTAAATGCAGTCCTATAAGCCCATAAGGCATCGTCAAGCTTCCGAGACCAATCTTTCCTACTAGCATTTACGGTCTTAGCAAGGATCAGCTTGATCTCCCGATTAGAAACCTCTACCTGCCCACTAGTTTATGGGTGGTAAGGTGTGGCTACCTTATGTTGCTTGACCCCATATTTTACCAACACTGCTCTGAACAGCTTGTTGCAAAAATGTGATCCTCCATCGCTTATGATGGTACGTGGTACCCCAAAATGAGAGAAGATATTTCTCTTCAAGTGTAGAGTTTTTCCCTGTCTTTGATTTACAGAATTGTAACATGAATTGTCCTAAAAGTGTTGAATAAAAAGAATAGAATAATAGTGAATGAATCAATGCTGAAAAATTCAGCAAATAAGGTATTTATAACATCCTTGTCCTAGTCCTACTAGGTTACTGCTGAACCCCTAAGTATTAAGAAATTCTGATTTTGCCCGAGATAGATTCTCCATGCATGTTCAGTCCACAAGCTTCCAAAAGCTGCCTTCCTTCTTAATCATTAATACCTGAAAACATGCTAATCATGTTGGTTAGCTCACTTACAGGAAAATGGACTAAAAGTGCAAGAATTATATATTTTATCCTCCAAACATAGCTAAACATGGGTAACTTATGGTGCTTTAGGTGTGTAAATACGCCCAACATCAGAAAATAAAGAAAAGGTAAAAGAAGGGGGTCAAGTTATTTAGTAAGCTATGGAAGGGGGTAATGGGCCTATGAAAGGTCCTCAAAACCCTATGACAAACTACCTTCTTTTTAAGTAGAGAGCGATGATGAGGCACCGGTTGAGTGTCTAATTCTGATAATACAGGATATCTTATAGGGTCCGAGGGTGAGAGGAGCTCTTGATCTGGTTTTAGTGAGCACTTTTATCTTTTTTTTATGTCTTATTGTATATGTAGTAAGGGCACTGCGGGTTTATTAGTTGTGGGTGAATTTTTCAACATTATTTCTCATTTAGGCCTTTATTATTTAGATATTTATGGATATTTTGATGTTATTTTAGATGATTTTGGATGACTTTTATTTTCATTTTAGGTTGTAATATTTGGACACTCTGATGGTATCCATATTTTCATGGATTTGTCACTTTTGTCTGTGGACACTTTGATGGTATCCATATTTTCATGGATTAGTCACTTTTGTCTGTAGATTTTACTTTATCTTTATTTTTCTTATGGTGGTATTAGACGAGTCTTTCCCTATGATAGATAGACTGACGGTATTCTAAGGGAAAATCATCATGATTGGGTTTTTAGCTATGGATGTTGGAGAAGTCTAAGTACCCATAGGATCAAAGCTATAAATATAGGGGAAGTCTGAGTACCTATAGAATTTTGGATTTGGGATTGCACTTATACTTATGGCAAAGTCTGATAGCCATATGGTCTACTTGTATGAAAAGCAAATTGTGAGACATCGGCTTGGTTTGGTGTCATAAATAGCAAAATGTGCATGGTCCAGATGCGAATCAACTCCCCCTGTCTAAAACTTTTTAAAAACATCAAGGCCACGGACGTGAGCGACCTTGTAATAATACTTTTCCTCTTTTTCTAACTCCAAAATTTTGACTTGTATAAATTGGTAGATGCTCCATTTTGTCTCTAATGTGAGGCACAATTGAGCCCCTTTGAAGAGTTTGAATGCCATGTTCGGTGAGCATTTATGTCTAAATCTTATGCTTACTAGTACAATCTAGAACGTGCCCTGTTTGTCTCTTAAGGCTAATTTTTACTATGCTTGGTTGCTGAAATGATCCTAGGCCATCTTTGTGAACATAGGAACCCACTTTAGCCTAAATAGGAGAACCATGCTTAGGATAGTTCCTTTACCCAATTCGAGCTTTCAATTCGTTCTTTGGCAACCATATTACAAGCCTCAAACCTTTTAAATTTTTTCCCTTTTTTTAATGCTACCCTCCTTGAACATGAAAATTAATATTGAGGATAAATACCTAAGTATGGGTGGTAAGTATTATAATGTTGACTTTGGGACATGGTAATGTAAGTGGATGCCTATGCAATAAGCAATGAAAAAAAGTGAGAAAGAAAGAAATGATGAAAACATGAATGAGGCTTTGATTGCAAAAGAAATAACTGAATGAGAGATGCCTTTAATAAGCTGGGTAAATCAAGGTAGCTAAAGTATACTTGTGTAAAGTATGAAAACAAAAGTAGTGGTCCATGGTTAAAAAGTTGGATGGATAGATTAGTGTAATGTAGATGTTAAAGGAGGGTGTATCCACTAAGTTCCTAAATGATATCCTACCCTTCCCCGAACCTACATTACAAGCTCAAAAAGCCCTTTGAGATCTCCAACCAGATGTATTCATTATGGCGATTAAAAATAAGGGCAAGCCTACGGCATGGTACTTGTTAGCATCGAGAGTCTTTGTGTGAGAGAGATTCTAGCACTAAAATCACTTGTTGCATATTTAAAAAATTAGGGTGTATAGGATATCCTTCTTGTAAGAAGGCATGTGAATAGCTTGAGGTAGGTGATATTGTCATCTTTTGAATAATGAGGCACAAGGAGTATATTGGAGTTGCGGTCAAAAGAGGTTCACTTTTAGAGTGTTAGTGATTGTTGAATTATTTCTCTTTAAAGTCCTTTGCATCTTTGAGATTGTATTTCATGATGATGGGTGTCATGAGAATAACTTTGCCCATGTTCGAAGATCCACTTGTAGTAGCAATCAAATATGAGGTCAATGTGATCATTGGATTGTATAAATGGGCTTAAAATTTGCATTGTCTCATTGAGTTATAAGTAGTGTTTCTTGATGACAAGCAAAGGTTTAAGTTGGGGGTGTTGATGAGTGGTGAATTTACCACACGTTTGCACTCCAAATTTGTGCACACTACCACAATTTGAATGTATAAAGAAGACAAATTTGTGACTGAATGCATGAATTTCCACATTTTGCAGGCACATAAGTGATGAGATAAAAAATGTAGATTTAATTAGAAAAGGGATTAAAAGGAGGAGAAGAGTGCATAGCTGAATACCCTGCACAAAGTGAGGCTCAATTACCACTAGCCTCAAGGGCCTTTAACCTAGCCTACCATATCGTTAATAACAAGAATTTGTACCAAATCTTCATGTACCTATGCATAACTTGCCCTTAGGTAGACATAATCCGAAGATGTTTCTCATATTGAACTTTGAATCACAAGTGTTTCCTTAATCTTTTGACTTGAGTTGATATCGATAAATACTTTTTCCAAAGCAACCCCCCATTTTAAATCATCAATTTTACTTTATTTACATTACGAGTCCTTTTTAGTAACTATTAACACCCATAGTATTAGAAATATTATTTTTCTCCTAGTGGATTCGACCTCAACATAAGTTGAGCTATTTATAAGGACCGTCCTCTACCAACTTGAATGGTATATGTGGAAGTTATCATTAACAAAGTCAAAGACCAATTGAAATTCACACTTGAGTAATTTCCTATTCACTTCATCTACAAATTTCATTTTAACCTTTGATGTATTTGCTAAAAAATCTATTGAGGGCTGCTTATTTGAGACAGTCCTCGCACCACAGATAGGAACTGGCAGAATTCTTCCCAATGTTTCTTCATTCAACTTTATTTTATTTCATTACACCTATGCTGTTAGATTTAACCTATCTTATGAGAAATCCAATGTGAAATAAAATTTCCTGACTATCTCATAAAAAATAGTGGGAATAGGTCCTTCCATAACATGCATCCAACTTTGATGTTCAACCTGCTCAACTAATTCCAATGTACCTGGTTCTGTTACATCACTTGAATAAACATCCTTCCAGTTGACATCTTTTGATTTTTCAAGGACCCGTTTCTAACTTTCTTGGATACAACTTTACTTTTCTCCCTATTCTTCCTTATAGTACAAGTAATCATAGATTTTTTTTAGCTACTTTCCTCCTTTTTGGCATAGGCCCCTCAAGAATCTGTTATTTTTTCGTAAAGCTTCCAATCTTTTATCCAAAATTTCATGGTGTTTCACTAACATTATTTTTCTTAGGACCAATTATGCTTTTTCTTGGGCTATTTGATAGCAAGATAAGATTTTCAGCAACGTAGGCATCATCCATCAATGTATTACCAGAAAAACTTTGAGAGTTCAGGGATGATTGTTCATCAACAATTTAAGTGATGAAGGAGTTTGGCATTGGAAGTGTAGGAGTTGAAGGGTGCTTTTTAGGAAGGTTTGGGAGTGGATTTTTATCCATTCTAAGCTTTGAATCCTTTGAAAGACATGAAAACATAAGTGTTGTAGCCATCAGGAAGGTCTTTTTCATAGAAGGGCTATTTTGGACTAGATTTTTCCTTTTGTCAAGAGGAGTGGGAGCAGAAAGAGTTAGAGGAACAAATAATCACAAGGAAGGGTTTTCTATGGGAATGATATATGATCAATTTTAAATTTTAGGTAACTCATATACCTTTATGGAATAAGACATTTTTCTGCCAAAGGGAGAGAGAGAATACGACTTTTTCCTGACAGAACAGACAAAATTACATATACATAATACTAACCTGAGAGATAGGACCAGGTCCTTCTCTAGTTTGAGTGAATCTTCAATCTTATGTATGTCACATCTGTCTTTATCTATAATTGTTTCCATGGGTGTATACATGGAAAGGTATGGTACTAAGTTATACTAATTTGTATTTACCTTATAAAGGATACATGTCTACTCATCGTTGCCAATTTTGGGAAAGAGACACTGATTTTCATGATAGTAGGTCAGGTTGATCTGATCAATCCTAGCCTCAGCTCGCTAGATTCATTATACCACTCTGTGCCACAATTTTTTCTAGAAATAGGTCTTAGGAACAGGTCCCAGACTTGGCATCCTTCAAATGTCCAGAGTTCTTTCTGCATTACTTTGAACATACCAACATCTTTCAGAATCTTTTACACTTTTGTGAGATCATTTTTGAATAGGAATTCTGAAAAAGCCATGAGATTTTACTTAGGCTCTTATTTGTACTCCTTCCATTAAATTAGAATGTCTAGGGGGGTGAGCAAATGTTCTGCCGATTTGATCTTCTGAGATGAATTCCACTAGGACCAGGTCCTTGTGAAATTTTTTACTAGATACTTCTTGAGGTTCTTCTTGGATAACCATCACTGTCATCACTACCCACTGCATCAAATTTATCATTGACCTTTATCTTCATCAGCATCTTCCTTGTTTTGGAGCAATCCACACATACATCTTTTCTTGATCCCTTTTACCTTTTTCGTATTAGACACCTCCACCAAGGAGTGTCTTGAGAGAGAGAATACAATGACACCTTTACGTCATAACTTTAATAAATTACATTCAAGAAGGTAGTTCTGACTGCAAACCCTTTCTCCTATATGCAAGAAAAAACATTTGTTAGGTTTAGGAACCCACTTGAGTTTGAGTTCTCAATAGGAGGATAGAGGTGTGATTAAATCCTTCTTTGACCATCTAGTTAATGATAGCTTCTTCTTATTTTTAAAAGGTTTGAAACCTTTGTGATAGGTATTTTCTTGCCAGATATATCTATCATTGATTATTCTTTATCTATTTTAACTTTGATAGTGTTCCTCCATGTGCCCATGTCTTCCATAGTGAGTGCAAAAAGATTTATTGACATTGTTTCTAACATCTTGAACAACTTTTCCTTATGACCCAAATGACTGAGTTTGGTATTGATTCCTAAGGCCATTACCATTATTGATGACTTGACTAGTTAAGTTAGAAAGGATTTGTGAGGATGAAGTCCATTGTAGAGATTTTTTGAGTTATTCCCTTAGACGGACCAAGTCCCTTTCTAACTCCTCATTCTTTTAGAGTGTAGTCATGAGATACCTTTGAGAATCCTGCAATTTTTATTGAAGCTCAATATAAAACTTTGATGCTTCTTCCTTCCTTTTACCCTAAGAAGCATCTACTTTCTCCAGTGGACTTACCAAACTTAGATTTTCAAGTTTCATCTTAGTTACTTGTTGCCTAGTTTCAGATATATAGAGATTCAAAGATATCAATTCAAACTCTTGATCTTCTTCTTTTTTTTCTTCTATAGCATTATTCTTCTCTTTACCACTAGCACCATATCTTTTCTCCAGTTGACTTACTTAATTCAGAGTTTCAGATTTTAACTTAGTAACTTGCTGCACAGTTTTAGATATTTGTATAGTTAAAGCAATTAACTCAAGTTCTTGACTTTCCACTTTTTCTTCTAGAGCCATTTTTTTATCAGCCATTTCACACATAAAATCAATCAACACATTTGTAAGATTTTTTTATCTTTCTAGTAGAATAGTTATCCAAGTTTTCTTTATGGTAAAAGAGTTTTACCTTATTTTCTTCTTCATCTTCGGTGCTTTAAATAAAAGAAAATAAGGAATTAAAAGTCACTTTCTCATCCTCCATTGCAAGCATGGAAACATCTGTAGACTTCTCAGTTTCATTAGATTCATTAGTGGAGTCACCCCAACCATCTAAGGATTTTTTAACTACAAAATCAGTTGCAACCTGTCTTCTTGATTTTACAAGGAACTAGTCCCCGTTCTTTTAACCTTGATATACTCCAGATAGTTCATTTTGTGCACTGGACAATCTTTAATGAAATTCTTAGGACTACTACATTTGTAACACATCTTCATAATGACTCCTTTTCTATTCATACTTCTACTTCTTTAAAACTGACCACTTTTCCTCATAGCTTTAACAATTCTTTTTGCCAAGTAGGAAACATCAGTGTCTTCTCTATTTGAATCTATCCTTAAAGCTATTAATGCAAATGATTTTTCCTTTTTTACTTCCTTATTCTCTTCCCCTTGCTGCTTCTTGAGTTATGGGCTTTTAGGTTGCCAATTAGTTTATCCATAGTGATGGTCTTCAGGCTTCTTTCATAAGTTATGGAATCCACTTAGCTTTCCCAAGACTTATGTAGAACACCAAAAATCTCCCTCACTTGTTTATGGAAAGGAATCACTTCTCCCAAGCAGTGAAGCTTATTTGCGATAGAAGTGAATCTTTCATGCATCTCTTGAATAGTTTCTCATTCTTTTCAAATTTTGAATCTTTCACATCAGTGGTTCTTTTATGAGTTGTTTTCAAGAAATCCCAGATTTCCTTAGCTATTTGACAAGATGAAATCCTGTAGTATTCATCTGGTCCTATTTCACACACTAGGAATTTCTTTGCGTTGTAGTTATTTTAAACTTTCTTTCTATCTTCATCTTTATCCATAATGAAGTCAAACATTTTGGTTTTCCACCACCCATAATACTGCTCATTAATCTAGGCGGTCTAGTGGTAGAATAAACTTTTACCAAGTTAGGTAGAGCAGCCATGCTAACTAAATCACTATAGGTGTGAACCATTTAGAGTGTTCTGGCTTTGATACAAAATGCAAAAATTCTTTGGAGTGGCACCACACAATGAGGGACCTGGTACCTCAAAGTCAATCATAGGAAATAAGGTAGTAAATTAACCAGGAAGACAAAACAGTGCAGGAAACTTAAATAACACAAGATATTACAAGGAAACCCCCATTCTCAAGGAAGAAAAACCCACAATTTTCCCTCACAAGTACATAAAAAATCCACTATAATCAACCTTTTTAATACAAAATCGATTTTAGCCTAACTCTTAGCTCCTCCTGCTTGTAGTAACTCTACTACCGCCTAATCTTGGCAACTTTTCCAAGACTCCCTCAACGCTAGTTAACTTTAAATTGTTTTGGACTTAAGCAACTCTACCTAAGCATTCTCAAAGCCAAGAAAAAAAAGTTCATTAGTCCTATATCATAGTAATTCAGTTATAGACCATGAAAAACTCAAGAGCATTCATAGCATTCAACACTCAGAATAAATTAAGAACTTCAACAATATTTGAGCATTTGAGCTAGGATGTGTTTTCTCTTGTCTTACTCATTAATTTATCGATTTGGAAAACTCACTCAATTGAGAAACATCTTTTTATTGAAATAGAAAAGTGTTGATTAGTGTTATAATGTGATCAAACTAGGTGTCCCTAATAGTACAAGTAGCACATACACAGTTTGTTATACAAGAGGACAAAACTGTGCAGATGCGTACCAACTATACTATACTCTTGAATATCCAAGGACCTAGTCTGTTTTAGTTAGCTGCTTATCATAAAAACATGATACATTACTCCATTCATGGGAGACACACAAAGGAAAACTCGACAACTAATTCCATACTTTAAAGCATAAACCCTGTGGTTCTCATAAAATTATTGGCTACTCTAGGATGCCCAAATCTTATCTTGAATCACCCAAACTCTGTTCAAATACATGCAGAGAAAGTTGGTACCACGGGGCACCTCAAAAGTCTCACAATAATCAATCGGAGATCAACAACACCTAACATACAATACCTAAAAAAGGTACATCCTAATACTCGAATGGTAGCTAATATTATAAGCAAACTCAATGAACGCTGAATGCTACTCTCACCGACCTCAGTAGTCTAAACATATGCACAAAGAATATCATCCAAAACATTATTGTTTGCTCTAATTTACTGTTGATCTTGAGGTGGAAATCATTTCTAAGGTCAACCTAATTACTCAACTCCTCTTAAAATGTCCTTTAGAAGCTAAAAGTGATCGCTGAGCTTTTGTCTAAAATAAAAGAACATGGCTACTCCATGAATATGAACTATCTCTCGAACATAGATATGAGCCAACCTCTCAGCACTAAAGGAAATCTGAATAGGTACAAAATAGGATTATTTGTTCTATTATTAAACAATGAGACAAATTATCTTAGGACCACAAGAAGTATGAGGCAACCCACTCACTAATTCCAGTGTAATCCACTCTGACTTCTAATAAGGAATGGGTAATCTTTGAAGTAAACCACCTGATCTCAAATGATTCATCTTCAACTACTAACAACACAATAAACAGGCTATAAAGTGTGCTACATCCTCCTTCATACAACCCCACCAGTAATGCTTCCTTTGATACGGTTAGGGCAGCCTCCACTGGTACACGGCCTTTCACACGAAGCCAAGCTCGGGAATTACAAGCACTCCAAGCTTTGTTCATGCAAATGGCCGTGTGTGAGTTGGTGATCGAACCAACCAAGGACCTAAACGTTTTTATGTGTGAAGAGGGGTCCTAATGTGTAATTAACTAATCTCCAAAGTTGGCACAAGAAGCAAGGGCGTTAGGGTCATTTTACCTTTTGTGTTTGTAGTATAAATAGAACATGTAGAGAGAGTTAGACTTAGTTTTTGAAATCTGAAATTGTAACCTAAAAACACAAACATTTTCCTCTCTCTTCTTCTCCAAGAAGCCGTCCCTAGATCTCACAAGTAGAGGGATACTTGTGTTGTCTCTTTGGCTAGAAACAAGGGTTTTGAGGTTGTTGAGTGCCTCTTGGTCCTCGTAAGAACTTGGTGTTTATATTCATTAGACTTAGGGTCCTCTCTTGATGTTAGGGTTCTTAGTTTCTTGAATGTTATATGTCAAGTTATCTATCTTTCTTTATCTTGTTGTTGTTGTGTTGATTTTGTTATCTTGAAAGTCTAGTGAAGCCGTGTGGGGCTCTTTTCGATTCACTAGCATTTGTTCTCCATCTTGTTGTTCTTGTGTTGCAAGTTGAAAAACGAAACTAGTTCTTGTGTTGTAAGCTGAAAAACCGGAAACTAAAACTTGTTGTTCTTGTGTTGTTGGACTGAAATCCGAAGCTCTTGGTGTTGTTGGTTGGATCTTGTATCATTTGGTATCAGAGCAAGACCGGTTGTGTTCCAACACAACCCATCTTGGGCTAGTTCACGGATTAAACAAACTACAAAAAAAAAAATTCTGAAATCTGTCCACTAAAAGTTGAAACCGAGAATGATGTTGAATGCTTAGATCTAGGTGTTATTTTGCTTGTTTAGTGAGTTTCTAGTGTTGGTTTCTTTCTCACCAACACTAAGGTGTCTAGATCCGAAAGTTGAGCTTGAAAAATTGAATATTGTGTAGTGACTTGAAGTGGCCGAAAGTTGTATGTTGTTGGTAACCAAAAGAAAATCGGTGGTTGTGTGTTTATGTGATAAAGAAGTTGTTGAAGATTGTTGAAGTGTTCATCTTTTGAACTTGTCATCTTGTTCATCTTGTTGAAGTGTTCATCTTGTTGTGTGCTCAAGTGGTAAGGTTATAAAGTTGTTGTGAAAGACTTGCACCCATCACTTTGTAGTCTTGTCAATCACTTCCCCTAAATCAAGGAGCCTTGTTTTGTGGAATTTGTCAACCAAACCCACTTTCTTGAGTTTGAAAAAGAGTGAAAGACTTCAAGATTTTAGTTTTTCCCACCAAAACCACTTTTCAAATTATCACAAGTTGTGTGAATAATAACTCAAGACAAAAAAAAAAAAAAGAAAATCCGCGAGAAGAAGAACGTGTTGGACCATTGCATGCTACCATGTCACTATAAGCTCAACTTAGGATATTCTTTGGTTGCTAATTGTTGATTCTTGGTTTCCCTTACTTGGTCTTAGAACTAATTAACAAACTAGTACTATCCTATTAGGTTGTTAACTAGTTCCTTGAGCCGTTTGTTCGTGTCAACGATTATTTGTGTGCTTTTATTCGTTTGAACGAGTTTCTGATTTTGACTCTAGTCCGGCAAGAATTCTTTGAGTCTTCAAACAAGAATCCATTCCGGATAAGAGCTTACTCATACCTTGAAAATCTCACGGTTACTAGCCAATTATACAACACTTGTGGAACACGAACTTGTGGTGAACTAAAGCGGCTAATACCTTGACGATGGAAGGAACAACATCTCATAATGAGGATACTAATGCCCTTGACTCAATGAGGGCCACTCTTGAGGACGTTACTCGGACACTTTAAAGGATGAATTCGGAATTTGGGGCCGTGAGAGGGGACTTGGTGGCAATAAGGGGGGAAGTATCGACTATTAGCGGGAGATTAGATCAAGTGGAGAGTCAAAGGAACTCTCGTCCATCTACTCCTCTACATGTATCTACCAATGTTCATGATAGGACCTCCTCTGCAACCATCACCCCCTAAATGATCCACCAAATGCTAAATGCACCCCAAGCTCCACTAAATACCGCAAACCAATCTACCAATTTTCCTCCAAACCGAGACTCCACTAGACCACTACATTTCCAAGCTCCTCCAATTCCACAAGAGGGATTTGGGCGCCAAGTACCTCCACTAAATCCGAACCCTCCATTCCAAGCTCCATTAAACCAAAGACCGCAACTTCCAAATCCTCCGAATCAAAATGGCCAAGGCCGACCAGCCCACTTTGAAGGATACGGTAGAGAGGAGTATGATGGAGAGGGAGCCTTTGATGATGCTTATATGAGGGAGGAGGAGTTAAGAGGGGGTCGAGGAGAACCTAGGAGATACCGGGGGTATGGAGATAGGGGAAACCGACACCAAGAGAGAGACGTAGGCATCAACACCATCAAGTTGAGCCTACCTATCTTTAAGGGTGAAAGTGACCCCGAGGCCTACTTGACTTGGGAATCGGCTTGTGACAAAGTTTTCCAAGTTAATGACATCTCGGAAGAAAAGAAGAGTTGCTACGCAATAGCTCACCTCGAGGGCTATGCTGATACTTGGTGGGAGTATGTTAAACGGTTTGGTAATGAAGTAGTTGATGGGCAGCCACCCCCTTGGTATCGGTTGAGGTACTTGATGAGGCAACGATACCTTCCCGAGAGGTATCATCATGAATTGCTTGCTAGATTATATGGCTTGCGGCAAGGAGGCAAGAGTGTGATGGCCTATTTTGACGAGTTCCAACAATTCATGTTGAAACTTGATCACCGTGGGGAGCAAATCAGCCACGACATCATCCGGTTCAAGTGTGGATTGAACAAAGAGATCTCCACTCACTTGACCCTTCATCGGCTCGAAACTATTGACGGTATATTCCAAGCGGCCCTAGAGATTGAGAGGGAACTTAAGGAGAGATCAACCTTCAAGGCGAGGGTACAAACCCCCTCGGGTTGGCCCAAAAACAAGGACCAACCCGGTCCTACGAAGCTGCCCGAATCCAAAACAGTCCCTAAGTTTCCTCCAAAACCGGAGGCTCACAAATATCCCAACCCAAAGGGGTTCCAATGTTTCAAGTGCCAAGGTTGGGGGCATAAGGCCAATGAATGTCCGAACCGGCGTAATGTGATCCTACGAGAAGGGAAGGTGTACTACCTTGGTGAGGAGGTGACTTCCGAAAGGGGGGAGGTTGAGGCCGAGCCTCAAGATGGAGAGGAAGCCGAAAATGAACCGGATGAGGAAGGATTAGATGATAGTGAAGATGTCTATCCACAAGAAGGGGAGTGTGTGGTTCCAAACTTTGTGGTTAGACGTGTCATGATTAGTAAGGCGGTAGATGACCCGAGTCAAAGGGAAAATCTATTCCATACTAAGTGCCTTGTAAAGGGGAGTGTGTGCACCTTGGTTATTGATAGTGGTAGTTGTACAAATGTTGCGAGCCATGCTATGGTAAATTTCTTGAAGCTACCAACTACACCACACACTAGTCCTTACAAGCTACAATGGTTGAACGATTGTGGTGAATTGAAGGTCACACGGCAATGTGTGATTCGGTTTAAGGTGGGCAACTACCACGATGAAGTGCTTTGTGACGTGATTCCAATGCAAGCATGTCACTTGTTGTTAGGTAGACCATGGCAATATGATAGGTCTACTAAACACGATGGGAGGTCCAACCGGTATACGCTTGAGAGGGATGGCCGAAAGGTCACACTTCACCCTCTTTCACCCTCACAAGTAAATGAGTGGCATCGGAAGATGAGGGAGTTAAAGAGAAGGGGGAAGGAAGCCGAAAGGGGAGAAAAGGGGTGGGATGCCATAGGTGAGGAAGTAGGGACATCCGAGGGTGTCCCAACGCCAAGGGAGGCAGAAAACGTAGTGATGTTGGCTAGGAGGAAAGAACTCTTCATGGACCATGATGAAAACAAGCCGATGCTACTATTGGCCCATTGTTTTAATACTAACCCCACTAATTCTTCCATTTCTCCTTTGATTTCTTGTGTGTTGCAGGAGTATGACGATGTATTTCCTCAAGAACTTCGGCAAGGATTGCCCCCACTTCGGGGAATTGAGCACCAAATTGATTTGGTGCCGGGATCACAACTTCCAAACAAACCGGCCTATAGGAGCAATCCTATGGACACTAAGGAGCTTGAAAGACAAGTTGAGGAGCTGCTCAACAAGGGATACATTAAGGAAAGCATGAGTCCATGTTCTGTTCCAGTACTTTTGGTACCAAAGAAGGACGGAACTTGGCGCATGTGCGTCGATTGCCGAGCCATCAACAAAATCACTATAAGGTATCGTCATCCGATCCCTAGACTAGATGATATGTTAGACGAGCTCCACGGATCTTGTATGTTTTCTAAAGTGGATCTTAGGAGCGGCTATCACCAAATTCGCATGCAACCCGGTGATGAATGGAAGACCGCATTCAAGACCAAATTCGGTCTATATGAGTGGCTGGTCATGCCCTTCGGCCTTACCAATGCTCCTAGCACATTTATGAGGCTAATGAATCATGTAATGAAGCCTTATATTGGAAAGTTTGTGGTGGTTTACTTTGATGATGTGTTGGTGTATAGTAAGTCTATTGATGATCATGTAATACATTTGAGATGTGTGTTTGATGTGCTCCGAAAGGAGAAGTTGTATGCCAACATGGAGAAGTGTTCTTTTGGTGTTGATAAAGTTATATTCTTGGGTTTTGTCGTGAGCTCAAGGGGTGTGGAAGTGGACGACTCCAAGATAGACTCTATACGAAGTTGGCCGACCCCTAAAACTATTGGAGAAATTCGAAGTTTCCACGGGTTGGCAAGCTTTTATAGGAGGTTTGTCAAGGGATTTAGTTCCATAGCAGCCCCCTTGACCGAGGTAATTAGAAAGGACGGACCCTTTAAATGGGGTGATGAGCAAGCTAGGGCTTTTGAGGCCTTGAAAGCTACGCTCATCTCGGCGCCTTTATTGCAATTGCCCGACTTTGATAAGATGTTTGAAATAAAGTGTGATGCTAGTAAGGTTGGCATCGGGGCTGTTTTGATGCAAGAAGGTAAGCCCGTTGCTTATTTCAGTGAAAAGCTCAAAGGGGCAACTCTTAATTACTCGACTTATGATTTGGAGTTGTACGCCCTTGTTAGAGCCTTGGGAAATTGGCAACATTATATGTGGCCTAAGGAGTTTGTGATACGAACGGATCATGATTCGTTGAAACACCTTAAGAGCCAAGACAAGCTGAATAGGCGTCATGCTAAGTGGATTGAGTTCATCGAGACTTTCCCTTATGTAATTCATTACAAAAGGGGGAAGGAAAATGTTGTTGCCGATGCCTTGTCTCGGAAGCATGTGCTTGTTGCTACCTTGTCTTCGAAGTTGATGGGTTTTGAGAGCTTGCGGGTGTTGTATCCCGAGGATCCTATCTTTGCTCCTATTTTTAGGGAATGCGAAGAGTGGGGAAGGGATCGTTGGCTTAAGGAGAATAACCATTCCTCCTACTCTCGGTTTGATGGGTATTTGTTCAAAGGGAGGAGGTTGTGTGTTCCTTCTAGCTCTTGGAGGGAATTATTTGTGAGGGAGGCCCATGACGGAGGCCTTATGGGCCACTTTGGGGTAGACAAGACCCTCGGCATCCTAGAGGAGAACTTCTATTGGCCCAAAATGCGCAAAGACGTCACTAAAATTTGTAGTCAATGCGTGGCCTGCCGGAGTGCGAAATCGCGTCTCCAACCTCAAGGGTTATACACCCCACTCCCTACTCCCCTTAGACCTTGGCTAGACATCTCGATGGATTTCGTTTTGGGGCTGCCAAGGACTAGAAAGGGCCGAGATAGTATTTTTGTTGTTGTTGATAGATTCTCTAAAATGGCTCATTTTATTCCATATGCTAAAACCGAGGACGCTCCTAGTGTAGCTTCATTATTTTTTGAACATGTTGTAAAGCTTCACGGAGTACCGAGGACCATTGTGAGTGATAGGGACTCCAAGTTCCTAAGTCTCTTTTGGAAGTCCATGTGGGGTAGGCTTGGCACGAAGTTACTTTTCTCCACGTCTTGCCACCCACAAACCGATGGCCAAACGGAAGTAGTAAATAGAACCTTAGGGTCTATGCTACGCTCTATGGTTAAAGGTAAACTGACTTCATGGGAAGAACACCTACCCTTGGTGGAATTTGCATACAACCGGGTAATACATTCGAGCACGGGAATGATTCCCTTTGAATGTGTCTACGGCCTAAATCCCCTTACCCCTTTAGATCTCACTCCTTTGTCTAGTGATCTCATGACCAGCTTAGATGGAAATAAAAGAGCCGAGGCCATGAAGAAAATGCATGAGACGGTGCGGATCAAGCTTGAAAAGAAGAACCAAGAGATTGCAAAAAGGGTAAACAAAGGGAGAAGGAGGCTTGTGCTTGAACCCGGAGATTGGGTGTGGGTGCATCTTCGAAAGGATCGGTTTCCAGCTCAGAGGAAGTCCAAATTGCTGCCGAGGGGTGATGGCCCTTTCCAAGTACTTGAGAGAATCAATGATAACGCCTACAAGATTGACCTTCCACCGGAATATCAAGTGCACAACACTTTCAACGTTGGTGATCTCTCCCTCGTGGATGCGGTTGAAGATGACCAAATGCCGAATTTGAGGTCAAATTCCCCTCAAGATGGAGAGGATGATACGGTTAGGGCAGCCTCCACTGGTACACGGCCTTTCACACGAAGCCAAGCTCGGGAATTACAAGCACTCCAAGCTTTGTTCATGCTAATGGCCGTGTGTGAGTTGGTGATCGAACCAACCAAGGACCTAAACGTTTTTATGTGTGAAGAGGGGTCCTAATGTGTAATTAACTAATCTCCAAAGTTTGCACAAGAAGCAAGGGTGTTAGGGTCATTTTACCTTTTGTGTTTGTAGTATAAATAGAACATGTAGAGAGAGTTAGACTTAGTTTTTGAAATCTGAAATTGTAACCTAAAAACACAAACATTTTCCTCTCTCTTCTTCTCCAAGAAGCCGTCCCTAGATCTCACAAGTAGAGGGATACTTGTGTTGTCTCTTTGGCTAGAAACAAGGGTTTTGAGGTTGTTGAGTGCCTCTTGGTCCTCGTAAGAACTTGGTGTTTATATTCATTAGACTTAGGGTCCTCTCTTGATGTTAGGGTTCTTAGTTTCTTGAATGTTATATGTCAAGTTATCTATCTTTCTTTATCTTGTTGTTGTTGTGTTGATTTTGTTATCTTGAAAGTCTAGTGAAGCCGTGTGGGGCTCTTTTTGATTCACTAGCATTTGTTCTCCATCTTGTTGTTCTTGTGTTGCAAGTTGAAAACCGAAACTAGTTCTTGTGTTGTAAGCTGAAAAACCGGAAACTAAAACTTGTTGTTCTTGTGTTGTTGGACTGAAATCCGAAGCTCTTGGTGTTGTTGGTTGGATCTTGTATCATCCTTAAATCATAATATATCTTAGTAATCATTATATGGATAGAATATCTTAAACAATATGCCTCCGCCAAAAACAATCTTACCAATCCACCAAGTCTTGGCAAATAAAATCATCCACCAATCCTCAAAAGGCCATTAGAATCAAGATATGTCCCTCAGTCTCACCATTCAATATCGTATCTTGAAGCATCCTCAAGCTATCATCATCAAACTATTGAGCTCAAATCTTCTTTATCAAAGAATATCTAGCATCATTAAGGACTATAACACATTTGAGTGTCAATATAAGGTGGATAAAATAAAGGCTTGCTTTTGGAATCTTGTGTAACAAAAATATACCTCCTAAACACAAAGGCAAGTTTTACAGATTAGTTGTTATGCTGACTTCATTTATGGGGTAGAGTGTTGGCCTGTCAAGAAGTCTCACATCCAAAAGATGAAGGTGGCATAGAAGAGAATACTACGATGGATGTAAGGGAGTACAAAGAAAGATAATATTAGAATTAAGGTTTTTTAAGATAAGGTAGGAGTGGCTTCACTTGAAGGTAAGATGAGAAAAGTGAGGTTGAGATGGTTTACACATGTGATGTGGAGGGGAACATATACCCTTGTACAGAGGTATGAAAATTGTTTATGGATTGATTCAGGTAAGGTAGAGGTAGATCAAAGAAATACTTAAGGAAGGTATTAGACATGACATGGAGAAGCTTAGCTTATTAATGACATGACCCTATATAGAGAGTTGTGGATGAGACAAATTAGGGAAAAATAATAGTAGGAAGAGTGCATCCATGCTAATAGGTAGGAGGACTTTTTTTATCTATGTTAGTAGCTATAGTACTAGTTTTATTTCAAAATGTTATTTGTTTTATTACTTGGTTAATCTTGTCTATGGTATTACTGGGTGTGGTTATTTCTATTGTATCATTCTTTTTTACTATTCCTTTTCTAGATTATTTTATCTTGAGCAAGGAGTCTATCAAAAATACCATTTCTATGTCACTTTTGAGGTATGAAATGGATTGTATACACTTACCCTCCCCAAACACCACTAGGTGGGAATATACTAGGTATGTTGTTGTTTTACATGCCCAGGAGTCGAAATGGCAAGAATAACTATCTAGTTAGCTAAAAAACTTAACATCTAAGGCTAAACTCAAATCTTGATTTCAAGAGATAAGCTAAATTCCCCACACTAGTTGTCTTAAGGATAAATGCATCTTTAACCATATTATCTTTACCTAGATGATATTGAATAGTGATATCATAATCCTTCAGAAAATCAAACCAATGCCATAGTATCATATTAAGATCTCATAGTTTGAAGAAGTACTAAAGGATACAATGATTCAAGAAAATATCTCAAGGAAATCCATTCAAGTAATTTTTCCACAACTTTAACACAAACACTATGACTGCTAACTCCAAATCATTGGTACAATAATTTTTCTCATGAGGCTTCAACTGACGGAAGATATAAATAATCACCTTATACTTCTACAGCAGCACCACACCCAAACCAATACTATAAGCATAACAAAACATGGTAGAACCTATGCCTTCCCCGAGAAAAGTCAAGATAGAGGCTAAAGTCAACAAGTCTTTGAGCTTTCGAGAGCTCTTTTAACAATTATCCGACCACTGAAATACAACCTTTTTCAGAGTCAACTTGGTTCAAATAAGCTATAATATATGAGTAACCCTCTACAAAACACTAAGAATAACCCACTAAATTGATAAATCTTTGGATGTCTATAGGAGAAATAGGCCTAACCGAATCACGAATAACCATTGTCATGGCCAGATTGACCATAATTCCATCCTTTGTCACCCGATAACCCAAGAAGGATATAGAATCCAACCAAAACTCATACTTGGAGAACAAGGCATGCAACTTCTCGTCATGCCATCTCTAAAGTAAAGTCCTCAAGTGCCTTACATGTTTAGCCTCATTTTTGGAATAAACCAAGATATCATCTACAAATACAATAAATAAACATCAAGATATGTTATAAATACCCAGTTTATCAACTCTATAAATATTGCAGAGGCATTGATCAAACCAAATGACATGATCAAAAACTTATACTAAAGCTAAGAGCTGTGTGAGTAGGTCCATACACACATAGGCGACAATCCTTGGATAACTGATAACTTCATCATGTACAAATCATCCTCTATGACCTGACTCAATCTAAGAAGGCATACATTAAATACCTAGCCTAAAGAACTATGTTGGAACCTTCACTCGCATGACTTGATGCCTGGCTACCTAAAGTCGTAGAACCTCAAGTTCTACCACCTAATCACTCAATATAGACTAAACCAATCTACTTTGATAACCATAGGAAGCTCTACTAAAAAACTCTCTACTTTAGTAGGAACAACCACTAAACTCGCCCTGACTTTTACTTTCTTGGTGTCTCTCTAAGTAGCTTGAGTAATAGACATGGTCAACTTGGCATGCTCAATAATGCTCTGAAAAGAAGTACCTAAAAAATCCATTACAGCAATATCCAACTGAAAAGGACCTACTAACCCCTTTATACACTTATGAATCATCTCTGGCTTGGCAAAGCTGCTAAAGGTAAAATATCTAGATAAAGTATGGAAGTTTGTCTCATATTAATAGATGTAGATCTCTATTCCAATTGATCAAACTTAGCTCATATTGGATATCTTAAGATATATAGCACAAAACTCTCCAAAGATTACTAAAAGAATAAGCCTATGTCATAGAAGGGAAACATAGAGGCTAACAGTTGGATAGAGACCTCCACCAATCCCTGACCATATCTGTCAACTAATAGGTAGTATAAGGAACTTAATGAGACTCAAATGATCCAAGATTATGTAACTTCTCCTAGCAGTAAATTAGAAACTTATAGTTGTCCCTCAACTGCTCTACTAAACTTAGGAGCGGGCAAATAAATAAACCTCTAAAGGCTCTTCTTATCATAAGAACACATCACTAATACCTAAAGAAACTAGAGGAATTGTAAGTTTGACATGTAATAAATCTATTTGAAGGGGTACCATAGGTGATTGTTGTACCCTAAACGTACAAATACCATAAGTGTCTCCAGTACAGATGGTGGAACACTACTCAAATATGAGGAAAGCCAGGCTCACTTAAGGGAACACCCCCTAAGAGACTCAAAAGGCAAATTCACATATTCTAAAGTATTAGGGTATGAACTTAACTCTATATAACCTAAGATAGAACCACACCCCATGTTTGATAATTTTCTTTAGTATACACAACTTTAGGCTTGGGAAAGGCCTCCCTAGCTCATCCTCTGGTTAGGGAAGCTCCCCATGCCCTTACTCTCTCTGGGTCAACCACAATCCCTACCATATCCTATGACTAGGGCTCTTATATTAGATGTCGACTCAGAATCCCTAAACCTAGTCCTTACCATTTGCACAAAAAGAATGGAATACAAGTTTAGAATGTTTGGTTTGAATAACCCGCATGATAAGGAATAAGTTTATAGAAGTTTTTCTTAAAGAAATTTATTAGCCTCATGAAGATAGATACAAAAAAGTACATATCAATCTACGAGACTCTAGTAGATATCATAATCTTACTCTTTTGAGTTCAGTGAACCTATCCCTCTGATACCACTTTGTCATGACCCAAAATTTGAGGTCATGATGCAGTTTACCTCAACCACCTTAATAGACCAAAAAATCTCCCTAAGTAAAGACAATTTAAATCAATGATAAAATATGACAAGGCAAGACTTTTATTTAGTGGGAGTCTAAACCAATTACATAAAATCATCAATATATAGTGTCCATAAATGTATAGCATCGAATAAATATATCAAAAATACAAAAAGTACCAATATCAGTCTCTAAAAATAAATAAAAACATTAGTGAAATATAAGAGGTCAAGACTCAACTTTTAAATCCCTAGAGAATGCCAATACCTTAAACGACTAACTCAGATTACCATAAAATCAGCTACCATATGATGTGCTCACACTAGGATCTACACCAAAAGGGTAGAATAGGAGTGAATATAGTCCACTTGTACTTAGTAGGTATCATAGAATGACCAAGTAAATTAGAAAATAATATAAGGAAATACTATGGATATCACCAACAAGAAGAAAAGTTCCCAAATGGTAGCTCACACCATCTCCACTAACAGTTCTGATATATATAACATACTCAAAAGTACATAAAAACTAATTATAAGTTAATAAACACATAAAAACAACATATAAAATGTACATGAAAATATAATGCAAGGCATGACAAAATATGTGGTTTGAATGTCATCATAGGACTTTCTATATATACCTACTGAGCCTAAATGCTCACAAAATAGGAGGCATGGGGAGTTCACAACCCTTATAGCATCTCCAATTTCTCACTAATCTCATTCTCATAACTTAATCCACCTGACTAACACATCCCTTAATATAAGCATTTTTAAAAAGGTACTTTTTTGCAAAAATCAGTGTTTCTCAATGGTGCTAATATCTCGCAACTGTCTATGTAGGCAATGAGGATGAATTGTTGACGATCAAATCATTATAAATATAACAAATCCATTTAATATGTGTAGAAGTAACCCTAAAAATCAATTTAATATACCAATATTTTATGTTATTTATTCTTGTTTGGCACCACTAAAATAAATTTGCATGTAATACATCACTAATATCATATCAACCCTTCACTAGGGCATTTCTATTATGAGAAAAGCAAATAATGCTAAATGAGAATAATAATATCTATTTAAGCCCACACATAGAATCACATTAATAATAAAGGCACTCAAATTAATAAAATAAGGCCAATGATGTCAAATAATGCCTCCACATGGGTAACACACAATTACAATACAACATGTCAACAATAATAGAATATAGGCCCCCATAGGTATCACACAATATATAATAGCTCAAAAATAATTTCCAATTAACATTTTTTGTTATTTATAGCCTTTTATGAATAGTACCTCACAATCATGGACCTCAATATTTACCATGACACTTAAATAGCCTTTGTGTTTGTAAAGGTCCTAAACCTTGATAGATCGCATATGCAACAACTCTATCATATTTGCTAAGAAAGGAAATGCCCGACCCAATCTTATCTACTCTTTGCAATTGGAACTCCCTACTTGCGATCACAATGAAGGAAAAAGATCCATTTTTGTGTTTGTTGCCAGAGGCCCTTATTTGTAAAGAGGATGGGGTCCTCAATAGATATAAACTATCCAGCTAAAGTGCAAGTTTTTAAATGCACTGATTGGTCCATCAGTATGCGTTTGGGACTTCACAAAAATAAATCACATGTACTAATAGGTTATTTTCGATGATCCAAACTCAATGGAGATATTTGAGTTTTGAAACTGTGTCATTATCGATGAATTTGAAACCTCTTTTAAGGCAAATATCACTAGTTTTAAAATAGAGGGTTGAAAAGAAAACTAAAGATTCCAAAGTTGAACCAACCCCGCTAATAACCCAAATTTGAAATTTCAAATCTAATGAAACTATCATTATTGCCAGTCGAGAATTAAAATATCCAATATTTACGGTAGTCAACTATAAGTTTTTTAAAAGCCTCATACAATCTCAAACTCTCCCAAAACCCTCCCAAAGGTTTCAGAAACTATGTTAGTCATCCCCACACCCAAAAATCAATATGTAGCAACTACAAAAAAGGAAAAATGATCAAATTACCGAAAAAGTAAAATTTTCACAAACAGGTCATTACACAAAGATTGTGCTGACTTACTTATTTACTATTTTAGTTTCCTTTATTTTGATAAGAAGAATTAATAATTCAAGATTTTTCATCTATTTATTCATTGGCTATCTTGATTTGATTTAATGGTCCTATTTTAGTATAATCTCTTAGTTACTATTGTATAATATTTTCTTTTTTGCTATTCATAACTATACATTCCACATATTGACCACTCTTTTGCGCTACATCTTTTCATGATGCAGATTTTGATGTAGAGACTTAGTGTTATATCCATAAAATTCACTAGCCTTTATAGTATTAGCATGCAGTGAGTTCTTCTTGCTTGCATATGAAATGGTTATAATTGTCCAATCTCTAGCTTCTTAGACAAAGTTTTGTTTTTAGTTTTCAATAAAGGTAGCTTGGGGGCATGCCCTAGTAACTCTTTTAGTCAGCAATTGTAGAGGCTTTATTATACATTAGTCAGTTTAGTTGTTTTTCAGTCTTTTGAGTTGAATTTTAGAGTTAAAGTTTTTTTTTTAATTTCCCAAACGGTTTTCCTTATTTATATTTCTAGCTTCTGTAATAATTAAAGTTTTTGTATCGGTAGTATGTTCGACCAAGTAGATCTCTTTGGAAACTCATGGTTCCAAATGTATATTAAATCTACGGTGTATGATTGAGGTGTTATAATAAAATTAGAGAGAGTACTTGTAACAATCCTCAAGGTCGTTTTGTAAGTTTTGCTCTTTCCCTCTTTTTGACCTTTTCCATAGCTTCTTTTCGTTGTTATGACTTGCGGTGATGGATGATATAATTTCTAAATAATGTGGATCCATATTAGGTGAGTTCTTGAGTTTATAAAGATTAACCATAGTCAGCACTTGGAGTTAATGAGGTTAGCGTTGAGTTAAGATGATTCTACTTGCTAAATATCTGAGGATCGATTCAAAATACATTTTTATGAAGTTTCATATTTGAGTTCCTTATTTTGTGGATAAATAGATTTTGAGAAGCCTTATCATTATACTTGTATGACATATTCATTTAAATTAATACCCTAGAGGAGCAAGCGGAGCATCTATATAAAATCTTCTAGCCACTCAATATTACATCAAGAAAGAGAAGTGCTCATTTGTTAGAAAGAAGGTACACTTCTTGGGGCATGTCATTATATAAATCAAGATGGATGAGGCTAAGGTGTCTGTTACAAGAGAGTGAGAGATTCCTAATTCCGTGGCTGAGTTGCATTTATTTTTGGGCCAAGTGAACTACCATCATGGATTTACTTACAAAGAGGTATTCTTCCATTATCATTAGCTCTGGGAGTGATATCTACACTTGATTTTTGACCCAAACTTTGATATTGCAATATGGGTATCGATTCATCAGTATTCACTTACAGATCATGATATTGATAGATTGGGAGAGTTCTTAGGGTTTAGACAAAGGAAAGTTGGTAGTATAAAAGTTTGTGACATTTATTTAATCTTTGAGATAGGTTATGACTTAATTTATGTGATAACTTATCATATAAAATATTTTATGTATTGGAAGAAATTATTGGTTGAGTATTGGTGTCAACCAAAAATTAAATTGTGATGGAACCTATCTGAACCCAGTTATGAATAGGTAGGAAAACTTCAAAATATATAGGACAACTAATTAAAATAAAAAAAGTAAGGAATCACACAAACAACTCAAATATATTTCAAATACTTATAAATAAAGACAAATCATACACAAGTATTCGAAGACACAAATATCATATGTACAACAATGACCAGTATACATAAATATAAACAATGTGCTACATAGATATCTATCATGTTAATTAAACAAGAATAAAATATAGAGGAAACAACACAACTCCCAAAATAGGAGCTAATTATAACTTTGAATGAGTAAAATCAAGAATCTTGCTAATGACTCATATCAACATCTGCATCAGATGATGCAAGAGCATAGGGTGAGTATAAAATACTAACACTCAATAAGAATCATAGGCTGGCCAAGAATAAGAGTATACTAGGTCAAATAAATAATGTTAAATAATTAATACTACTACACGCAAAGTCTTGCCTGCTTGATTATAAAAGAACTACAACATTTACATCACAAAACAATAATTATATGATGATATGCAATACAATGACATGACCTTACAATATACCTTATGTATAATTGAATGTTTTGAGGTAGAATCAATAGGGGATTCACAACATTGATATAACCTCTTGAAATAATTTTCTATCGAACATGTACAACTAATGTCCACGACATAATGAATTAGTAAATCAAGTTGAATTTTTTCCAAGGCATCATAAATACATAGAATCCATATGCATGTTTTTTAAAACATCATTTATGTAAACTAAGACTATAAATTGAATATACTTAGTTACGGCAATAAAAGAAGAAAAACATAACATATACATCAATACAATGTGGCTCTCTCACTCAAATAACAAGCTACAAGCCTTACATCAATAAAACTTCTCAATGTTGCTTGAAGGGTACATCTCTTGATCAATCCATTACTATCTATATCAAGCACAACATGGCAATTCCTAATCATCTTTTTAAAAGAAGCATGAAACAACCCAATAATGTTTAATATGAATCAATATTTCCTAGTATCAACACATTCATAGTGCTATATATAGTTTTGATGATGAGCAGCTAAACTACAAGAGACAAGGTCTGTGGACATGGAAAGTACTGCATAATGGGCATACAATATCTACATATTTTTTTCCTCTTGTGTAACAAACATTCAGGTGCTATTTTGTACTCACTTGGAAAACTGGTCCAATAATATTTCATTCTTAATCATTACCCAGCTATAAAAGGAAAGAGATGTCTCTTCAAGAATTGTTTTTTTGCAATTCTATAGAGTGAAGTGAGGGAGCAAAAGCCCTATTAAAAATTGATTAAGTTCTTAGCTAATTATGTGATCTTAAATTGAAATTGTTCTTGTGTACTGATTTGTAAAAGAACTAATCATGTTATAAAAGTATTTTTTTCTTGTTGAGAGTGTTGCTTAGGTAGAGTTATCTAAGCTTATTACTGATTAGTGGTAATCAGTTGAGAGTACTAGGTAGAGTTACAAAGATGAACTTTTAGTAGAGTTACTAATAGAGAAAGGAGCCTAGAGGTAGGCTGAAATCTTACTATAATTAGGAGAAAGGTTATAGTAGATTTTAAGGTGCTTGTGAGGGAAAGCTGTGTTTTTTTTCTATGTTGTGTTTCCACGTATAAAATCTTATGTTCTTACATATCTACATTACCTTTAGTTTTAGTACCTCATAGTTGCACTACAGTTCTATCGCTTATAATTACTCTTAAGGGACCTGGTCCCTCACTATGTGGTGCAACACCTAAAAGTTTAACAATTGGAATCAGAGCGGGTTCCCTCTAAAAGGTTCATACCTAGAGTGTTCTAGTCATTATGGCTATTATGAATGAACTAAGGGTGGAAACAAAAAAATCAAAAGGGATAAGATTGCTGACCCTAAAGGATCTAGAATATAAACTAGGTGAAGAAGACACCAAAGTTAAACTTCTAGCAATAAGGATTATTAGAGCTATTAAAAAGTTTGGTTAACTTGGCAAAAAGAATTATCAAAATACTTAAAAATAGGAAGGAAAGATACAATAATCAGTATAATAATGAAGGTGTTGGTTGAACGGGAAGTCTCCTCAAATAAATCTAAGAAAGATAAGGAAAATAGAGATAGTCACATTCTAAAACATGGTGAGAAGAGGATAATCTTAGGTTCCTGTATATATCTAATAGCCACTACTGAAATAAAGGAAGATAATGTGACAAAAAAGAGGGATGACAAGAAAAATTGGTTTATAGATAGTGGGTATTTTAGACACATGATAGAGAGGATCGATTGTTTTCTCACCCTTAATACACTTCAAGTGGGAGGTGTGTCCTTTGGAAATGGGAAAAAGTAGTAAATCCAAGGTGTTTGAAAAATTGGCAAGTTATATTATCACGCAATAAAATATGTGTATTATGTTAATGAGCTAAAATAGAGTCTTCTAAGTGTTTTCAAAATCTGTGACCAGGGAAATAAGGTAAAATTTTCATCTGATACATGCACTATATCAAGCATAAAATCTAAAAATACCATTCTCAAGGTCAAAAGAATTAAGAACATGTATGTAGCTAATTTGGAATCTATGGATGATGGGGAATTAACATGTTGAAGTGCACAAAGTGAAGATACAAATTTATGGCATAGAATATTAGGGAATGTGAGTTCCTCATTGTTAAACAAGCTGATCTCAAGGGACCTGGTCCATTCTCTACCAAGCTAAAGTTTCCAAAAAAGAAAGTATGTCATACATGTGTTAAGGGGAAAATAGACCAGATCTTCTTTTAAACTGTGTACTTCTATACCCCTACTTCACATGGATGTATGCGGACTTGGAAAAGAAAAAAGTAGAGGAGGTAAGAAATATGTCTTGGTCATTGCAGACGACTATTCTATATCACTTGGACAATGTTTATAAAAACAAAGTATGAAATAGATGAGTAACCCTAAATTGATGATTTCTACTTTAATTTGGCCTTGGTAAAGGCATGCCCATAAGGTATTTGTCAAAATGTCTAAGAGAAATATCTAGTCTAATATTGATGATGTTTTGAACTAAGAAAATAACTTAATGAGTAAGAATTTTTTGTAAATGACCTTGTGAAGGACTTGTTGGCTATGTAATGAGTTAATTGGTCACTTTAGTGGTTTTATTTGTTAAATGGGTTAGAGTCCTTAAGCATGAAGTTGAATTGTGTTAAACTAAAGTTTGGTGTATGTATGCTAATGAAGAATGAATGGTACTGTATAGGTCTTGATGATAAACAATTGACTTGAATGATGATTGAAACTAATGTACTATCCTATAAAAGTGATTGTTTGATGTGTTGAATTGTACCCTTGATGGCTTAAATTGGCTAGGTGGGTTAAAGTACCCAAATGTAAATGATGTGGATGTGAATGCATGGACAAAGGATTAGAGTCCTAATGTCGACTAGTAATGGATACGATGGCTTATGGTTAGAGTTTACTTGTGTAATATAATGGTTAGTTATTAGAGTCCACTTATCTAATATAATAAAATGGCTTGTGGTTAGAGTCCACTTATCTAATATAATGGCTCATGGTTAGAGCCCACCTTTCATACAAATGACTTGTGGTTAGAGTCCACCTTCTTGATATGACAACTTGAGGTTAGAGTCCTCTGGCTTAATATAACCTAAGTGGATGAAAGGTTAGAGTCCTCTACTTTATAGTTCATGATTAGGTGCTCTGAAGTGTATGTTATGGCCTTGTTGTCTCTTGACACTTGATGTATTTACATATATATTTATGTATATATGTATGAATGTTATGGCTTATGATGGGATGACTTGGAATTCAATAATGGCACTACTTACCCATACCCTTAAGTTACATGCTATCACTCTAATCGCTAACCGTCTTTGAACGTTGTATCCCCAAGTGACATAGGGGATGAAACTTCTTCTTCTCTTCCTGCACAGGGACCAGGTGTTGAGCAGATCATGTGTTGACTTTGAAGTTGTGAGCTTTCATTCTTAGGAAGGCATACCTATCATAATCTTTCTATCTTATATCATAGACTTATATTAGACTTAGTTTTTGGCTATTATCGGGGGCATGTCCTGACATATTATAGACATCAAATTGGTAGAGAATTGTGGATAACTGTGGACATAGTTTGATTGGATGTTATATGATGGAATTATTAGACATTCTTAAGTTATGATTGTTAGTTTATTTTTTGCTATCTCATTATATGTTTGGAGTTCATTCGATACTTATATATTGACATAATGGTTAGGTTGGTTTAACGGGGTGATATTTTGTCCTTGTTGGGCTTGATATGACCATACAATAAGGTCTAATTTTGGGTCGTGTCATATGGTTCCTACCATGGGATCAAAACACGGTGTGTACAGAGGTTTTGCATAACCTCATGCATCAAATTAGTATCATCTTCTTCATTGCATTTCACATATTATGTACATTCATTATTGTATTTCCTTTTCTTGATGTGATATCTATCTATTTATGGTTCTATCTTGTATTTGTGTTTTTTATACATGTATATTATAAAACTATTAGTAGAGACAGTGTGGGCTACCATTTAAGACATTGTTTAATTATAGGTTATGTGCCCATATTGTGTATTTTATATACTTTATTTTTTATTTTTCTCAGTGGCCTATGATAATTACTGAGTGTAAGTGGATCGTACTCACACAACTATGCCTTTTTTATGCAGATCTAGGTACGACTGTGCTGTATGGTAGTTGATTCAGGCAGTATTTATAGTATATTCGAGGTAGTAGTCAATATATTCTTTTGGAGTTGATCTACTACCTCTTCTTATCTAATTCATATCTTATTTTGTATTCAGATATAGATAATGGTCCTTTTCTATCATTATATATTTTGACATTTGAGATATACTCAGTTGGTTCTTACATTGTGTCACAAAATTTTAGTGTATTGTATGGTATTGTTGTTTTATAATTTCTGCTATTATCATATTAGTATGGTTCAACTTCATTCTAGAAGCCTTGCTTTAGGAGTTGTTACTGTTTTATCATTTCATATTAGTTTGGTTGATTGGCTTACTAGTCAAGGCTTGCCACAATAAGTGTCATCTTGACACTTGTTTTTTGGGTCATGACATCAAGATAACATGAAATGCCTTTGTAACAAAGTATAGATATGGAGTTGTTTGATTTATGAGGGCTAGAATTTATAGGACCATTTGTGAGCTTTTATAGGAATCACTACATCTTAGTAGCAGTTAATTATGCGTCCAAATAGGTTGTGGACATTGCATTGTCGAACCAAGAAGCTAAGAGTGTTACTCAATTCTTTATGAGGTATATATTTACCAATTTAGGAAACCTCGTGCTCATAAGTAATAGGGCTTCACATTTTTGCATATAATCATTTTGGTCCTTTCTTCCTAAAGATGGAGTCAAGCATAATGTGTCTATCTATACCACCCTTAAGTCGATGGACTGGCAGAAGTGTCTAACTGAGAGATAAAATAGATTTTGGTAGAATCTATAAATGCGAGTAGAATGGATTGGATAGAATTTTTCTAACTTGATCATGCTTTGTAGGCCTATACAACTACATTTAAAACCCCTATTGGCATATCACCATATCAATTTATGTTTGGTAAAACTTTCCAACTCCCTGTCAAGTTAGAACATATGGAATTATGAGCCTTATGAAGGTTGTCTATGAATTAACAAGAAGCCTCCATGTTAAGAACAAACCAACTTTAAGAGACCAATGAATTCCAGTTGAGAGACTATGAGAGTTCTACCCTTTACAAAAAATATATGAAGAAATGGCATACTTCAAAATTCTAAATAAAATGTTTAAGGTTGGTGATGATGTATTATTATTTAACTAATAGTATAAGTTGTTTTTGGGAAGCTTAAAATAATATGTTTGGGTCCCGTCAAAATGGCATAAAGTTTTCCTAGAAAAGAAGTTGAATTGGAGAAGGAAATATATACTTATTTATCGTGAATGGGCAAAGGATTAAATATCATCATTTGTCTCTTCCTAAATTAGATTTCTTGGAGGGGCTTTATCTCAATGATGTATGAATGATGGAGAAATTGTGGTGCCACAATGATAATTAAGGAACTTCTTTGGAGGAAACCCAGGATTATATTGATGATTATATTGTAATTATTGTTGTTATTAATATTAATTGATACAATTGATCCTTGTTGGGTAGTTGCTTAAACTAGTGTTATCTAGTTACCATTTTCCCTTCTATGTGGTTCTTATTTGGTGGATTGAGTAGTTATAGCTTGATTGGATAATTTCCCTCCTCTAGTGAGGAAATTGGTTATTTTCCTATTGTTTAGATATGCTAGATTTATTATGAATGAATTATGATATCAAAATTAAGTTGACCTTCTATGGTTTTGTTATGGTTCTAAAGTGAAAAATTTAGTTATATTGTCATTCTTAAGTTTGGGGTTCTTAGACTTGCCTCTTAGGTTGCAAAGAATGTTGAATTGGCTATCTCTTTCTATATAGACCATTTTGATGTTGGCCAATTTTGGATCCATTCTTTACTTGTGACTATTTCATCACCTGATAGTGGTTTTGATATTAATGTCGAGATATCCTAGTTTTATCTCTTATGTTTATTATATTTATCTCCTAGTGATGGTTTGGTCTTGCTACTAGTATGGATATTGGATGACCCTTTCTTATCATAATATGGTTTTTGTCTAAAGTTGAGTTAGAGAGTTAGAGAAAAGTGGTCTTTCATGTGATTGTTTCTTAAGTTGGAAAATAAAAAATTCTTCATCATGTATTTTTTGGTTCATTTTCTGATAGTGATCTTGACCTTGACATAAGTGTCATACTTAGTACTTTTTTTCATCCTCAACGAGATGATACATAGGTTGTTTGAGTTATGATTTTCCTAAGTGGGTGGATTCAGGAAATCCCATTTCAAAGTTGGTTTGGCCTAATAAGATTTGGTGGATTGCTTCTCTTTAATGATCTGTGCCTATGGCTATTGTTTGTCGAGATGGAGAATTTTACTAGTTAGTTTCCTACTAAAGTTGAATTTCTTCACATTGCTAGAATTTTTGCTATTACTAACGTGGTTTGCAGCCTTAGAGGTGTCCTTGAGTATGTTTTGGTAGTTCATGTCCTCCAGTAGATATGGAATGGGTTATTTAGATTTTTCATCCATTGATTTATCTTTCGACTAGATTTATATTCTGTTTCTATATTTCACGTCCTCTAACTCATATAGCATTAGTTGTTTGTGTTTTTAGTCGATGGTTTATCCATGTGCTGATTTTGTTCCTTAACTATGTTTCCATTTTTTCTTGGTATTATTTAGCTCGGATATGTCAGATTTTGATAATAAGGTCAAGTGGAATAGTTAGCATCAATATAGACTTATTGGCTTAGTTTTTGAATTGGCGCCTTGAAAGATTTGAAAGTTAGGATAGATTTGGCGTATGGATGCCTACTCATCTTTAGGTTTAGTTTTGATATTTGAGATCGAGTGTTTCAACCTTGGCATTGAGATTTTAGCTTGGAGTTGTAGAGCTTGATTACAAACTTTGTGTTAAAATTTGTCTCATTTCAAATTTAATTTATAGGCTGGTTGATCCTACTCCACAGTTACCTATTCGGTCTTCTTGATTTCGGATGGATTATGGTTGATAAGTGCTCAGCTTATATCCCATGGACTGGGTATTGGTTCTTTCATGTTTGACCTTAGGTCTTCCGTTTCCATTGATAATTTTGGACGATATACTCGTTAAGAGTATTATGCTTTAGTTGAGTTCAACTTGGTTTTATTCTCAATTGATGAGTCATCTTGGAGAAGACCGTTTAGTGATGAGTAGTTAAGCTTTGTACTTCTGGATTTCAGTTTTGATCACCATATGGACTAGTTGTAGATTGTTATATATTGCATTCCTCTATTATCTCCTTTTGTATGCCCAGATAGCACCCTATCGGCTTATCTCTTGTTTGTGATATAGACTTTCAGTGAATTAACTTTAGTTCCCCAAGGTCTCTATGATATGATTATGGGGACAATACTCAAGTTATTTTCCTTCTGAATTATAGTGGATAGCAGGTGTAAAATAGAAAAAGAAGGTTATATTTGGACTTGGAGTCGGTTGTATGACTGATACCTACATTTTCTATTGGCTTGGATAAAACTTTGTTTATTTGTGTGGGTATCGAGGTGGTATCAATGTTGTGGTTTAGATTTGTGTGCATCAATCTTTTTTAATTCAGTTGGAGGCCAGTTTGTGATTGAGCTTGAGTTTTAGTTATTTGTGAAGTAAAGTGAGAAAGTTAGTTGAATAAGGGATACCTGTGGGAAAATCCCTTAGAAGTTTCCTCTCTTCATGAAGGTTATCTGCAATATCATGTTTGGAGCTTGAGGGCCCAACACCCTCATCATAACTTTTGAGACCTTTTAATCCATTGACTTGGGCAAACAAAAGTCCTTTAAGTAGTGGATATTGTAATGACCCTCTAGGTTATTTTCTCGATTTACATGTACTTTCATGTTTTGAGATTTCCCATAGCGACTACGGGTCCTTCATGACTTACCAAAACTGTCAGCTCATTTCCCTATATTGGAATTTTAGCTGGTCATAATTTGTTGTCATACCAAAACTCCTAGTAGATGACATTGGATGAGAATTCCGATAGTGCCATCACCTCCAATATGTCTATTTTAGGTTGGGTAGACCTTTGGTTTGGGTTTCGAGGAACCCAAGCTTAATTTTGATGTATTGGTTGGGAAGTTAAAAAAATTAAATATTGGTGTGGGACCACATTTGGTCAAAGCAATCTCAGATAGAAAATTCGATTGCGCCATTAAGTAAAAAATGTCGAATTTGGTGTGATTTCATAGTTTGTTTGCATATACGGGATTCCGAATGAATCCCGAGGGCTTGACAAAAACATGGAAAAACTTCCAAGTTTTACCTGCCAACTGATGTGGCTACAACCGCTAGCCAAGAGTCATGATCGCAATACCCTTGGTAGGGAGATAGTGTGATTGCACAACTCAGGGTCGCGATAGCAACTCCCAAGTACCGATACAGGGTATAAATTGAGCCTTTTTTGATGATTTTAGACATTAGCCATCTTCCCCCATGAGAGATAAACCCTAAAATAGCATGAGAGCTTAAAATTAAAGATTGTAGACGATTTGGGGAGCCTTGTTAACGATTATTACATGACTTTCCTTGGAATCCATGGTAAGATTCCTTCAATTTTGTGGATAAATTCTTATAAATTAGGGCTTTGAATTCTCAATCATAATTTTAGATTTGAGACCCGATTTGTGCTCAATTTTTTAGCACAACTTCCTTGTCCTTTAAGGGACCTTGTGACGGTTTCAATTTTGGATTCCATTAGAGGGCCCCATAAGCCCGTTCTTGACCCAAAATTTGACCAACCCCCTAATTACACATAGATTATGATTTTTATAGTATGATGATATTTAGGGATCATGGAATAATGATGAATTATTTAGGCACGGTTCAATGATTTGTAGTTCAGCATTGAGGTAGGCTTCTATATTCTTTTCATCACAAGATGATGTATTTATATTGTATGTGAATGTGAGTATAAGATTGATTATGAGTAGCACACAATGACATAGTCTTTATTATTGAGGTTTGGGGATTAGATAGGTGAATTGACACATAAGGTGAAATGTTTATTGCACTTTTAAGATCCTATTGTCTTTTTCATAGATTGAGCAAATTCATAGAATGGTTATGATATGATGCTGACTTGTGATGTAGTTTAAATATTGGAAGAGTGGTTAGCATGACTAACATTATTTGGGTTATTTTAGTGATCTTGAAATCGTAAATTAGGTGGAGTTTGCTATATTGCTCATTTCTTGTTAGGATTCCTATTTTAGGGCTAATTATGGCTTAGGAACCACCTAGAAATCAATTTAGATACCTTAGCCTAGTTTGGGGTAGAAATTGCTTAAATATGGAACCCGAGGATTAGACGTTGGTTTCTCCAACCCACCTTAGGCTAAGACTTATGTGGGAAATTTGGGTGTAGTTTTTTATTTTTTTAATATGTTATGTACATCTGCATTATCTTTGGGTCTTAATCGGTAATTGCCTACTGAGTACCATGTGTTCGATACTCATACTACACTTAGAGAGCCTGTATAACATTATTCGGGTTATTACTCCAACCCACCTTAGGCTAAGACTTATGTGGGAAATTTGGGTGTAGTTTTTTATTTTTTTTATAAGTTATGTACATCTTCATTATCTTTGGGTCTCAATTGGTAATTGCCTACTGAGTATCATGTGTTTGATACTCATACTACACTTCGAGAGCCTGTATATCATTATTCGGGTTATCACGGGTGTTGTGTGTATCATTTGGAGAAACCACGGTTCAGAGAAATAAAGTGAACTTCCAACATTTGGAGTATTAATTTTCTCCCTCTTATGTAGTAGACTAGTCTCTATGTTGTATTCAGAGATGGTTGTATCTGTATATTCATTCTGCACCTCATTTTTATTGTTCTTATGTTAGAAGCTCTTGTACTGATTCCACCAAGTTCTGGGATTATCTTATCTATGTTATTCATTTATTTCATCTATTCCACATTCTTCTTGTAACGCCCCAAAATCGGGTCCCGAGATGTCACACGGTGCTTAGGATCACAAGTGATCCCAAGCTAACCCTTCTACTGGCATAACTCATAAGCAGCTGAACAAAAAGTATAAATCTATACAAATCTACAAAAAATAACTCTTTTCTGAATATGATAGATACAAAACTAAATTTACAAGATTACAACTCTTCTTTTACAACCAAAACTGAAACGGATACATCAACTTCTACTGACTGTCTATCAAGCCTCTACTAGTACTGACTGTCGGCAACCGGGTCATGACTCCCGACTAACTCAACTCAATACGGCTGAATAAAGAAATACAACACTTCTCGAACTGTATAACTAACTCAAGCCCTTGAATAAAAAGGATTCATCACATGCTGATTGGATGTCGCGAACTGATTGGATTTGAAGATGCACACTTATATCTTGTACCTAAGTTCCGAGAAAATGTAGCCCACATACGAATATGTGGGTCAGTACCATGGAAATGTACCGAGCATATTGGGGTGCAATGCATATATAAAATAATATCATAATATCATCACAGTTTATAAAATTATGCATGCTGATATAAATGACTCACTTAGCTCGAATTAAAATCATCATAATCATAAGAGAGTAAAATATATCGGGTGAAACATGTGAGTCATCATAATAAATCTCAATTCACTTCCATCTCGATTCCAAATCATCAAAGCAATCAAATCTCATACCAATTCTCTTTGGAATATATGTTCATTAAATCTTTCAAAAATAATGACTTTCTCAAACACAGTCTTTCCAACAAATATATTTTCATCTCAGATAGAAGAATAAGATTTTTCATATTAGATAGGAGAATAAACACACATTGGGAGTCTCTCATAACCGACATAAACCATTTGAGATATATGGAGTCCAATATCCAACCCACGTTGGGGAGAGCTGTCCTATCTTTGCCATCGGAGTAGGACCTTAATCTTTTATTCACTAGTGATTACTATATATAAATCAGCCTCAGGCTCACAACTATGGGGGCACGTAGTTCTAGGGAAGTACCAATCCTGCAATACCTCCTGATCGGTGTTAAAGACTACTCCCGGACTTAGCTCAGATCTTTTTAAAAGAAAATCCACTAATAAATATTTCAACGATTCACAACATGAGCGATCATGCTACCCCTTTCATAATAAATCAATAAAAGTGGATTTCTTTTCTCATCTCGGTTTCAAAAACAACCCTTTCTATGACCAAAAGGTCAAAGCTTCTTTATCATATCAAATTATTTAAACTCAAGGTGTTTATAACACCTGATTTTCTCAAAATAATAATCTCAAATAGGGTTCCAAAAACCCATACATCAATATCACCATAAAACCTTCCAAAGTTCCATACTTTATGACATAAGCACAAAAATAATCACTTAAAACTTAAAATTTCAGCTTTATAATCATACATCTTTGTAAAGAAAATTAGCTTTGGAATTCAAATCTCATTGTGCTTATAGCACGTAATTTCTCAAAGTACAATCACAATTAGGACTCAAGGTCTCATACATCAAAATCATATTAAATTTTCTCAAGATTCATGCTTTTCATCATAAATATATATAACTTAGTTTAAAATCTAGAAAATTCAGCTTTATGTACAAAAATGTCATCATTCTCATTCAATTCAACTTCCAAAACATAGAGAGTATCATAATCTCATGTAAAACCATATAGGGTATAAATTCATGCTTCAAATTCATATCAAAACATGTAAAATCATGTATATTCATAAAAGAAAAATCAATTTGGGCACAAGAACGAAAGGGTGTTCTTGTTGAAAAACCCCACATACCTTGAAATTGAAGCTTTGGATGAACTCTTAACCTTGGGACCTATTCGTGAAAATAATAGGTGCTTCTTGTAGTCCTCGGAATGGGGATTCCGAAGCTCGAAGAATTATTGAGAACTCATGGTTGAGTCTTGAGATATTTGAATTTTTAGGTTGAAATGCTAATGAATGTTCTTGGTGATTTTGAGAGAGAGTAAACTTGTTTTGGCGTTATGGGAGTTTAATCCCATGTTATAGACATATATATAGGGGGTTTTGGCACTTGGAAGTGAGGTATGCGGCGCACAACCCATGGCAGACCATAAGGTGTACATCGCACACCTTATGGTAGACATTTAAGTATGCCTCGCACTCCCAATCGCACACATTTTATTGTGCGGCGCATTGCTCATGCACACCCTTACTACCTTTCACGAAAATGGGCATAACTCTTCGCTCAGGTATCAGATTTTTGCGAAATTGGTATCGTTGGAAGGATAATTCAATTATCTATAATTTAATAGGTCTTGGGATGAAAAAATCCATGTATATTAAGATATATACTTATTTAAAGTTGACCCTTGTAGAATCGAATGTCAAACTTTGGATGAATCAATTGGTCTTAGCTCAACCTTGTTCTAGGTCATTGCTATAAACATGTTCCACCTATAAACATTTTCCAACTTGTATCCATATGATAATCATTTGAATTAGAGCTTAGAAACACAGGAACGACGGTTAGAATTCTAGCACGAGAATACAGGGTATTACATTATCTCCCCCTTAGGAACATTCATCCTCGAATGTGGATAATTAACCTAAAACGCCGAGAAATATTAGTCTTCAAGCTATAATGTGTAATTGATAGAACTGAATCAATGGATCTCAAGAATAATGAGCTACTGAACTGGTCTGCAAGTGCATGAATCCTCAAGAAAAATAACTATATGGCTAAGATAGAAACGAGAGTGTCAACTTATGAGTAACCATTACTTTGCACTGGATCTGATCTCATGAGAAAAGATGAGAGGTTCATGACATGAAAACTCAGGGTATTACAACATCCTCCTCTTGGGATCGTTAGTCCCCGAATGATAATAATTTGGTGAAAATACTTGGAAGAGACTGTGACACTACAAAGGATACTTATGAACTGAATCATGACTTAATATCTGAAACTGAAACTGATGCTTGAACTGAGATGAATTCATAATTTAATTGGACACAAATACATTGCCTCTAAGAATGTACATACGTATAAGACTGTGGATAGTAAGACTAGCTGGAAAATTGAGAATCTATAGGAGCTTATCTCCTTGCTTGCTAAACTAGATTACAAGCTATATGGACTGGATCATACAGACTACCCATACTCAAATGGAGTATTTCTTCAGCACTTTTCTATGAAATTCTATTGACATTAAGGAGCAAAGAATTTTGGGCATGCTCTGAACAAGACAAATGACTAAGGAATTACAACATTGATATAACTCTATAGCATGGAATATAATTATATAACTCATAAACTAGGATAGGATTGCTAGGCTGCAGGCAACACGACTTCTTACTTTTAAGCTTAGCATCACTTCTCAAATACTCCCTCAACTATACTATTCCCCTTAAATACCATACTCATTTCATTCAACTTATAATTCTCATATTGGCACTACGAAATCTTTCTACTAAGGTCTAAACTAGACTAAGTTCTCTTACCATGATCAAGCCTAACACTAAATCACAAATTACAACATGCCAAACCACAATACTAGTCTAAACCACAAGGTTCAATATTCTATATCCTCTTAGAGCTCACACCCTAAGCATAACATGCCTTACCACTTCAATGACTAATTCAAAACTCTTGATATGGATTCACTAGCGCATATTACATTCATCATCTTACACCCGACATGACATTCAAGCCTATTATTAAAAATCACATATAACTTTAAGGCAAGTACCCCTAAAGTCATACTTCGCATATACTCTAAACCTTTATCAACAATAATTTTCTTGCACTACTCTTAAAAACATACACACAATTTCTACCTAACCATGACATGTATCAAAGACTTGGCCTCAATCTTATTTCACACTTTAGCCTTAGATAGAAAAGCATAAATAATCTTTCTTAATAAACTCTCTCACATCTAAACCATTGCTTATCCACTATCATCACCACTATCTTAACATAGGAAGAGGTCACCGAAGGGCTAACACATAAGAAACTGAAGCACGAAAACTATAATACATAACATTAACACTTATCTTAGGCCTGAGGAATAAAATAACAAAGACATGGATTCATTAAAGAAATCTAAGATTAAGACATGCATGATATAATGTGGACTTCACTAGTATCATGAGTTTTAAAAAAACTGGTCATACTCTAAAATATGAGTTCATACTTATCATGAGCAATTCAACATAAGACTGGAGTTCATAGATTCACGAGAGATAACTCGAATCACAGAGTGAAGCTATTATATGCTTGCTAGAAGCTGAGAATGGGCTTGAGCATACATGATGGGTATAAGCATAGGCCTGTGGCATGGATTTGTCAAGAAAGTGATGGATTTGGTGTTGTATTGACTGAAATCCAAGGAATACTCTAGAGTAAGAAGGGATCACTATCTTATCATAACTCATTATTGACATGTGTCACAATCTATTTCTCAAAAGTTGATTTGGTTCTTTACTAACCATTTCCCCCTTAGGTCAAAGCTGGTATTCTAAGTATGATAGAATACTCCATATCCTCGAGATTAACCCATAATTTCATCATTCTATTATCTACACATAAATGCTGAACTCATAAGAATAAACTAATTTTGAACTTACCGACTTAATTCTTGAATAACCCATCCATATGCCATCCTTAATTCCTAGCTTTAATAATAATCATCAAAGACTTACACTCTCATTTGCAACCATATCTACATCTCTAGTCACATAATCATAGCCTACCAAGATCACACTTCTATACTTATATTTTTCCAAAATCATGAGAATAATAATCATACTTAAAAGGCTCAACATCTTCAATCATAACTCCTTAACTTAGCTATCAAGAATATCATACATTATCTAACTAGCCTTTCTCCACCTAGCAACTCAACGTTACTACTAACCACACAATATGCAAAAATCCTCGAAAAATAATACAGCCCCATAGCACCTTGGGCACACCTCTACATCATACTTAATTATGAATACATGATCTTACACTCTTGCATACATTGTTCAGGCCTACCAGATAACCTTCATATAACTAGCATCAACAACCGAAACATCCACTGTTCAACTTAATGTTTAGTGCTAAACATGGTTTACAACCCAATCTCACACACAATTGTCACTTCAAAACTATAGAACACAATATTAAGAAAAACTAGCACACAATGACAATCGATCATAATAATATGACCTATCTTATTCATAATCCGTTAACGGATCCCCCTTCTTCACATCATTACTATTTACCCATCTTCACACTTAAATTACTTTCATAGATCTATAAATTTCAACGAAACTTTCTCTTGCAATCTCTTGCAATTTTAGGAAAGCCTAAATTAACAATACTCAACCACCAAGTACTTTCATCAAAACCTATACTTTCCTAGCACAACAAATACCATCAATAATTCTTTTCATACTTCAAGCAAACAATAATCCACCTTAACTAATAATCTCCTTCTCTATCTTCACTAAACTAACAAACAAAGGTATATCACTTCATTAACAATGCAAGTATAAGCAAAAAAATTTAGCTATACATATTAAGTAAATCGACCTTACCACCTTTCTTGTCACTACACTTCTAAACCCACACTTTCAACTAACACAAGAAAAACAAGATGAACAACAAGTTGCTAGTGAATTGAAATAGGCCCCACACGGCTTCACTAGACTATGGTTTTGTGTTTTGATTAAGAAAATTATATAAATAACAAAGCAACTATGCTGGTGAATCGAAATAGGCCTCACACAGCTTCACTAGGCTTTAATTTTTCACAAACATAATGATAACAAGATTACATAATACAAGAGATATAAACTTGACACACAAAATTAAATGATCTAAGAATACACCTTACTCTATCTTAATTAAATAACTCATAAGAACGAGGGCATAACTTAAATTTGAAGGACTTATAACACACTAGAAGGATCCTCTCAAGCTACTTTATGAAACTTCTGCCAGGAAATATACAAGTATTATCTGGAGACGAACTGGAAATTCCCAAACATGTTACTTTAGGAACATAGATAGAGAAGAATAGATTATCATTATGGATTATGAGGAGAAATTCGAAAGCACATCTGACTCAGGCTTTATGCACGATTTCTACAGGGTTGATAAAGCACTTCAGTTTTTAGAACTCAAAAGTATTGGTAGGATACTTTTGTAGCTCTCTTACATTTCCATAACTATCTATGGAGAATTAAGCTCAACTATTTCTGATACCTTGGAAATAAGGCAGAGATGGCCTGACTAGAGTAAGATGAGAATCTGTATAAGTTTCTTGGAGAACTTTTCTATAGCATAATTTAAGACTTGAAAGAATGGAGACATTTCCTAAATGCCTTGTACCCTCTCGAAGAAAAGTAAAGATGTCTTTGTACCATTCAGAAAGACTCTGCTATACACAACCTCATAAACACCCTAGGACACTTGAATTCTGTGCTCTGATACCAAGTTTGCAACGCTTCAAAATTGGGTCCCAAGATATCACACGATGCTTAGGATCACTAGTGACCCCAAGGTAACCCTTCTACTGGCATAACTCATAAGCAACTGAACAAAAAGTATAAATCTATACAAATCTGCAGAAAATAACTCTTTTTTAATATGATAGATACAAAACTAAATTTATAAGATTACAACACTTCTTTTACAACCAAAACTGAAATGGAATACATTAACTTCTACTAACTGTCTACAAAGCCTCTACTAGTACTGACTGTAGGTAGCCGGGTTATGACTCCTAACTAACCCAACTCAATACGACTGAATAAAAAAATACAACACTTCTCAAATGATATAACTAACTCAAGCCATTGAATCAAAATGACTCATCACCAGCTGACTAGATGTCGCAAACTGACTGGATCTGAAGATGTACACTATACCTTGTAGCTACATTCCGAATAAATTTAGCCCATATATGAATATGTGGGTCAGTACCATGGAAATGTACTGAGCATAAGGGGGTGCAATGCATATCTAAATAATATCTTAATATCATCACAGTTTATAAAATTATGCATGCTGATATAAATGACTCACATAGCTTGAATTAAAATCATAATCATAAGAGAGTAAAATATATCGGGTAAAACATGTGAGTCATCATAATAAATCTCAATTCAGTTCCATATCAGTTCCAAAACTGAAATGGAATACATTAACTTCTACTAACTGTCTACAAAGCCTCTACTAGTACTGACTGTAGGTAGCCGGGTTATGACTCCTAACTAACCCAACTCAATACGACTGAATAAAAAAATACAACACTTCTCAAATGATATAACTAACTCAAGCCATTGAATCAAAATGACTCATCACCTGCTGACTAGATGTCGCAAACTGACTGGATCTGAAGATGTACACTATACCTTGTAGCTATATTCCGAATAAATTTAGCCCATATATGAATATGTGGGTCAATACCATGGAAATGTACTGAGCATAAGGGGGTGCAATGCATATATAAATAATATCTTAATATCATCACAGTTTATAAAATTATGCATGCTGATATAAATGACTCACATAGCTTGAATTAAAATCATAATCATAAGAGAGTAAAATATATCGGGTAAAACATGTGAGTCATCATAATAAATCTCAATTCAGTTCCATATCAATTCCAAAACTGAAATGGAATACATTAACTTCTACTAACTGTCTACAAAGCCTCTACTAGTACTGACTGTAGGTAGCCGGGTTATGACTCCTAACTAACCCAACTCAATACGACTGAATAAAAAAATACAACACTTCTCAAATGATATAACTAACTCAAGCCATTGAATCAAAATGACTCATCACCTGCTGACTAGATGTCGCAAACTGACTGGATCTGAAGATGTACACTATACCTTGTAGCTACATTCCGAATAAATTTAGCCCATATATGAATATGTGGGTCAGTACCATGGAAATGTACTGAGCATAAGGGGGTGCAATGCATATATAAATAATATCTTAATATCATCACAGTTTATAAAATTATGCATGCTGATATAAATGACTCACATAGCTTGAATTAAAATCATAATCATAAGAGAGTAAAATATATCGGGTAAAACATGTGAGTCATCATAATAAATCTCAATTCAGTTCCATATCAATTCCAAATCATCAAAGCAATTAAATCTCATAACAATTCTCTTTGGAATATATGTTCATTAAATCTTTCAAAAACAATGACTTTCTCAAACTTAGTCTTTCAAACAAATATATTTTCATCTCAGATAGAAGAATAAGACTTTTCATATTAGATAGGAGAATAAACACACATTGGGAGTCTCTCATAACCGACATAAATCATGTGAGCCAAATGGAGTCCAACGTCCAACCTATATTGGGGAGAGCTGTCCTCCTTGCCATCGGAGTAGGACCTTAGTCTTTTATTCACTAGTGATCACTATATATAAATTAGCCTCAGGCTCACAACCTATGGGGGCACGTAGTTCTAGGGAAGTACCAATCTTGCTTTACCTCTCGCTCGGTGCTAAAGACTACTCCTGGACTTAGCTCAGATCTTTTTAAAAGAAAATCCACTAATAAATATTTCAACAATTCACAACGGGAGCCATCATGCTACCCCTTTCATAATAAATCAATAAAAGTGGATTTCTTTTCTCATCTCGGTTTCAAAAACAACCCTTTTTACGACCAAAAGGTCAAAGCTTCTTTATCATATAAAATTATTTAAACTCAAGGTGTTTATAACACCTGATTTTCTCAAAATAATAATCTCAAATAGGGTTCCAAGAATCCATACATCAATATCACCATAAAACCTTCCAAAGTTCCATACTTTATGACATAAGCACAAAAATAATCACTTAAAACTTAAAATTTCAGCTTTATAATCATACATCTTTGTAAAGAAAATTAGCTTTGGGATTCAAATCTCATTGTGCTTATAGAACATAATTTCTCAAAGTACAATCCCAATTAGGACTCAAGGTCTCATACATCAAAATCATATTAAATTTTGTCAAGATTCATGCTTTTCATCATAAATATATATAACTTACTTTAAAATCTGAAAAATTCAGCTTTATGTACAAAAATGTCATCATTCTTATTCAATTCAACTTCCAAAACATAGAGAGTATCATAATCTTATGTAAAATCATATAGGGTATAAATTCATGCTTCAAATTCATATCAAAACATGTAAAATCATGTATATTCATAAAAGAAAAATCAATTTGGGCACAAGAATGAAAGGGTGTTCTTGTTGAAAACCCCACATACCATAAAATTGAAGCTTTGGATGAACTCTTAACCTTGAGACTCTATTCGTGAAAATAATAGGTGCTTCTTGTAGCCCTCAGAATGGGAATTCTGAACCTCGAAGAATTATTGAAAACTCATGGTTGAGTTTTGAGATATTTGAATTTTTAGGTTGAAACCCTAATGAATGTTCTTGGTGATTTTGAGAGAGAGTAAACTTATTTTGGTGTTATGAGAGTTTAATCTCGTGTTATAGACATATATATAGGGGTGTTTTTGGCACTTGAAAGTGAGATATGCAGCGCACAACCCATGAAAGTCCTTAAGATGTGTGTCGCACACCTTATTACAGATATTTAAGTATGCCTTGCACTCCCAATCGCACATATCTTATTGGGCAGCGCATTGCACATCGGATACCCTTACTGTCTCTCACGAAAATGGGCATAACTCTTCGTTTGGGTATCTAATTTTTTCAAAATTGGTATATTTGGAAAGATAATTCAATTATCTACAATTTGATAGGCATTGGAATGAAAAATTCCATATATACTGTGAGATATACACGTTTGTAGTTGTCCCTTATAGAATCAAATGTCAAACTTTGTTGAATCAATTGGTCTTAGCTCAACCTTGTTTTAAGTCATTGCTATAAATATTTTCCCCCTCTTTTAAGTCATTGCTATAAATATTTTCCCCCTCTAAAATACTCCATAGACTAGGATAATGATCATGCAACTTGTATTCACATGAGAATTACTTGGATTAGATATTAGACCCGCAGGATCGACAGTTAGAATTCTAGCACGAAAATATGGGGTATTACTCTTCTGGTAGTCCATTACTAGTAGTTCTGGACTACGATATTTGGCTTGTCTACTAGATGGTTATACTGGGTGCAATCATGACTTTAGTGAGTCATGACAGGAACTCTCATGAATAATGACCAAAATCTCCTTAAATATAACAAGTCACCTTAGCTGAACTAGAATCAGAAGAGCCGACTGACCACCCAGAGTAGTCACCACGACTAGAATAACCAGGAGACGAATCCCTTATAGACTGACCACTACCATGACTATGGTGATCATGTCATGACCCAATTTATGAATCATGATGACACCTACTAAATCTCGCCTGTAGGTAAGTCGAACTGTAACCTAGAGCTAACGCAATGAGTTAAGTTGGTGGAAAATACCCAACAAGGCAAAAATCAACAATAGAGTTTCAAATAAATAATGTGTTTAAAATAGAGAAGAGATAGTCAACACAGATACCATCCTATGACCTAATAGAGCTAGTACAACACCATCTAGTACTAATAATTCAACCTAAGTGTCTAAAATAGTCAACAACATATGTCTCAAAACAAAAAAAACTAAACATAAAAGATAGAAGAAAATAGGTAACTCCAACTCTAAGAGCTCACCCTATCTCTAGATATCAACACAAAACAAATGTCGATCGATGATGACAACTAGTACTTGGATCTACACCGAAAAGGTATATGAGCATAGTATGAATACCCAAATCATGGGTACTTAGTTGGCATCACCAACCAACTGAGCTATATCATGATATAAATATGATAAAATGTGAGATAACATAATTAAGTTAGGGTAGAGGCAAACCAAGATAAAGTCCAACATCTCTATGCAAAAATAAGTAACTAAACTAAAATAATAGCATTACATAACATAAAGCATCATCACACACAATCATAACTACAAAATTAGCATCCATACACCAATTAGTAAGGAAAAGTAAATAACCCATTGCAAGATGCCAATTAGTTAGGTTTTTATTTTCTCTTGTACATGTTAGATATAGTGCGCCATTAATGGAGAGGAGAGAATGAATACCATCGGAGAAGGAAGGTTAGGAATAACGAACCTATGACCAGACTTCCAAGCAGTAGGGAAAGAAAAATTAGCATAAAGCTGAAAAGGATATGGAAAACAATATTATAGGAAATACTGAAGGGAATACAAAAAGTTCAATAGAATCGTATGAGCAGATGTAATTCTATAACAAATCCTAGGAAGAAGTGATTAAGGTTACACAAAAATTATGCGAAGATAAGGTTGAAGAGGCTTTAGATTTGAAAACTAAGGGATCTGTCTAGGATAAATTTTACCTATTGAAGCTTGTTAAGGAAGGATTTATTGCTTTGAAGAATAAAAGGGACTCAAAATTATGTGTAATTAAAGTGGAAGATATCAACACTGAAATTTAAGCTAGAATTTATTGCTTTGGTGAAGCAAAGGGACTCAAAATTATGTGTAATTAAAGTGGAAGATATTAACACTAAAATTTAATTTTGGAAAAATGCCATAGTCTGCTACGTCTTAGGGGCTCATCCCTCTTTTCCCATTATAAATGGCTATATACATCATCTATGGGAGAAGCATGGTATTAAAAAGGTCTCAATATTGAAAATGGTATCATTCTAGTGAGGTTTAATTTGAGTAAGGGATAGAAGGAGGTGTTGCAAAGTTCGGTATACCACTTAGACAATAAACCCCTAATTGTTAAAGCATGTAATCAAGACATGGAATTCACACGAGAAGAATTGTATATGGTTCCAATTTGGGTTAAGTTATCAGGGTTGGATTTCATGTATTTGAGCCCAAAAGGGATTAGCAAAATTGGATATTTAACAAGGAAGCCATTGATGATGGACCGCAATCCTGAAAAAATAGGGGTTGCATTTTGTAAAGCTATTGATTGAAGTAGAAATGAGAGGAAAGTTACCGGATAAAGTATTGTTCAAAAATGAAAGAAGAGAGATGGTTTTGCAAAAAATGTTCTACGATTGGAAGCTTACATTATGTAACTACTGCAAACAGTATGGGAATGATAAGGACATATACAAGAAGAAAAATCCCCAACTCAATCCTAAAGATAAAAATCCAAGGAAGGGGAATATACCTCATAGAGGCGTCACACAGGATAAATGGACTTATCAACCTGTGGAGGAGGATTTGAAGAGGATTAAAGAGATAATAGTGAGTAAAATAAATGATAATAGTCTTAATGATGGTGCATGTCCTAGTGGAACCGTTGGAACAATGAGGCTAGAAAGTAGGGGTAAAGCGTGGAATATTCCAGGAAAATCATTGACCCCTAATAGACAAAAGTAACAAGTATTTTTTAATGAAATTGAGGTAGCACAAAACCCATTTCAATTCCATGAGGTAATAGACCATATGCTCAACTGATAGTTGGTAGAAATGGGGGAGGTCCAGTGCCTTCTGTTGTTCATGAATAACATACTGTGTTTGAATGTTAGGGGTCTGAATTCCCCTAACAAACAGAAGAAGGTCAAACTCCTATGTACTTAAGAAAATGAAGGGTTGATTGGTTTAGTGGAGAATAAAGTTAAGGCTTGCAATGTGGCTAAAGTAACAAAAAATATATTTGGGGGCTAGAATTATGTCACAAATCATATAGATCACTTTAATGGAAGGGTGTGGCTCATATGGAGGGCAAATTATTTCCAGGTACATTTGATTACTAGGTGTGCACAAGCAATAACCTGCAATGCGAAGAGTTATAAATTGAATATGGAGTTTTTTGGTTACTATAGTTTATGCCTTCAATACAAGAGAGGAAAGAAGAAGTTTGTGAAGTTATTTAGAGTATGCACAGACAAAAAATGTAAAACCATGGATACTCATGGGTGACTTTAATTTTGTGTTACAGAAGAAGATAGAATTAGTGGGAATCCAGTATGTATGGCAGAGATAGTGGACTTCTAAACTTGTGTGGAGGTTTGTGGGTTGATTGAGCTCCCACAACTAGGTAATAGATATACTTAGAATAACAAGAGGGATACAAGAGCATTCTTAAAAATAGACTGGGTTTTTTAAAACTCAGAGTGGGTAACTAATATGCCTGATCATAGTGCTTACTTTCTTCCTAAAGGGAATAAGTGACCACCATCCAATTCAAATTTCTCCTATAAATGATTCAAGAAGAACAAAACCATCTTTTAAGTTTTATAATATTTGGAGCAATCATCCTATGCTTTTAAAACTGGTAACTAAGGTTTGGGAGCAATAAGTAGTGGGATGTCAAATGTTTAGTATTGTAAGAACACTCAAGATGTTGAAGAAGAAGTTAACCTTGAAATATTTTAGAAACATAGTGATAGAAGTTGATGCTGATACAGAACTCCAATCTTATCTATGTCACAGGTTTGATGATCGCTAACGCACACAAAACCAATCTCAAAACTTTTTTTGCAGGCAGAAGGAAAGAGAAAACGAGCGAAAATCACTTTCTAGAACTCAAGAAGTATTGTATTTGCAGCCTATGAATAGTATATTACAAGACCAAGAGAAAATACTCTATCAAAAATTCAAGAGATATTCATATTTGGAAGAATGTTTCTTACAACAAGGGAGTAAAGTGACATGGTTGAGTCTTAGAGATGATAATTGAAGGCATTTCTTCCAAGTAATCAAGCATAAAGGCTACAGCAAGCAATACTGCAATTGCAAGATAATCAAGTAGTGATCTAGACTAATCAACAAGTCAGTGCTGACACTTTTGTTGAGTACTACCAGTTTCTATTTTGCAATAAAGAATAATATAGAGTAAGGGAAAATATAGGATTCTCGAGTAGTGGAACTACATTGAATTTTGAGTAGCAGCTACAACTGGGTTTGCCTTACACAGAACAAGCGGTAAAGAGAACAATGTTTCATATTGATATAAAAAAGAGTCCAAGGATGGATATGTATGGAAGTGGTTTTCTTAGAGCTGCATGGAGTGTGATTGGGGAAGATGTGACTACAATAATCCTAGAAATCTTAGGAAATGGTCAGATATAGGGATAATTAAATGCTACTATAATATCATTGATACCAAAGGTTGAGACACCATTGTTGGCAAGTCAATTTACACTAATTAATGGTTGCAATGTACTATACAAATGCATATCTAAGATAATTTGTAAGCAGCTTAAAGAGGCGATTACAGTGATAGTCTCACAGAATTAGGTAGCTTTTATGGAAGGAAGGTCATTGATCCATAATGTCTTAATATGCCATGAATTACTAAGACATTATACTGGGAAGAATAACCCTAGATGTTTGACGAAAATTGACCTTAAAGGCCTATGATATGGTCAGCTAGGATTTTCTTGAGGAATCCTTAAGAGGTTATGCATTTCCATAAACTTTTGGTCAACTAGTGATGATGTACGTAACAACTACAAAGTTCACAGTAAAATTCAATGGAAAAGGTTGTGGTATTTTAAGGGTAAGAGGGGGCTTATAAAAGGAGATCCAATGTCCCTCTTTTTATTTTTACTTGTGATGGAGTACCTCACAAGAGTCATGGGACGGATGAGTGAACCATATGATTTTATCACCATATGTGTAACATAACAAAGCTCATACACTTAATTTTTGCAGATGACTGATACGGTTAGGGCAGCCTCCACAGGTACACGGCCTTTCACACGAAGCCAAGCTCGAGAATTACAAAAACTCCAAGCTTTGTTCATGCAAATGGCCGTGTGTGAGTTGGTGATTGAACCAACCAAGGACCTAAATGTTTTTATGTGTGAAGAGAGGTCCTAATGTGTAATAAACTACTCTCCAAGGTTGGCACAAGAAGCAAGGGCGGATGGGTCATTTTACCCCTTTTGTTTGTAGTATAAATAGAACATGTTAGAGAGTTAGTCTTTAGTTTTTGAATGCTGATTTTGTAACCTAAAAACACAAAACATTTCCTCTCTCTTCCACTCATTGAAGCCACCACTATTATCTCACAAGTAGAGGGATACTTGATACGGTTAGGGCAGCCTCCACAGGTACACGGCCTTTCACACGAAGCCAAGCTCGGGAATTACAAAAACTCCAAGCTTTGTTCATGTAAATGGCCGCGTGTGAGTTGGTGATTGAACCGACCAAGGACCTAAACGTTTTTATGTGTGAAGAGAGGTCCTAAAGTGTAATAAACTACTCTCCAAGGTTGGCACAAGAAAGCAAGGGCGGATGGGTCATTTTACTCGTTTTGGTTGTAGTATAAATAGAACATATTGGAGAGATATCCTTTAGTTTTTGGAATGCTGAATTTGTAACCTAAAAACCCAAAACATTTCCTCTCTTTTCCTCTCCTAGAAGCCACCACTATATCCTCACAAGTAGAGGGATACTTGTGTTGTCTCTTTGGCTAGAAACAAGGGTTTTGAGGTTGTTGAGTGCCTCTTGTTCCTCGTAAGAACTTGGTGTTTATATTCATTAGACTTAGGGTCCTCTCTTGATGTTAGGGTTCTTAGTTTCTTGAATGTTATATGTCAAGTTATCTATCTTTCCTTATCTTGTTGTTGTTGTGTTGATTTTGTTATCTTGAAAGTCTAGTGAAGCCGTGTGGGGCTCTTTTCGATTCACTAGCATTTGTTATCTATCTTGTTGTTCTTGTGATGTAAGTGGAAAAACCGAAAACTAAAACTTGTTGTGCTTGTGTTGTTGGACTGAAATCCGAGCCTTCTTGTTATTCTTGGTGTTGTTGGTTTGATCTTGTATCATTTGGTATCAAAGCAAGACCGGTTGTGTTCCAACATAACCCATCTTGGGCTAGTTCACGGCTTAAACAAACTACACCAAAAGAAATTCTGAAATCTGTTCACTAAAAGTTGAAACCGAGAATGATGTTGTATGCTTAGATCTAGGTGTTGTTTTGCTTGTTTAGTGAGTTTCTAGTGTTGGTTTCTTTCTCACCAACACTAAGGTGTCTAGATCCGAAAGTTGAGCTATAAAACTTGAACATTGTGTAGTGACTTGAAGTGGCCGAAAGTTGTATGTTGTTGATAACCCAAAGAAAATCGGTGGTTGTGTGTTTATGTGCTAAAGAAGTTGATGAAGTTTGTTGAAGTGCTCATCTTTTGAACTTGTTCATATTGTTCATCTTGTTGTGTGCTCAAGTGGTAAAGCTATAAAGTTGTTGTGAAAGACTTGCACCCATCACTTTGTAGTCTTGTCAATCACTTTCCCTAATTCAAGGAGCCTTGTTTTGTGGGATTTGTCAACCAACCCCCACTTTCTTGAGTTTGAAAAAGGGGGAAAGACTACTAGATTTTAGTTTTCCCACCAAAACACTCTTCAAATTATAACAAGTTGTGTGAATATTAACTCAAAACAAAAAAAAAAAAAAGAGAAAGAGAAAAAAAAAACCGAGAGAAGAAGAACGAGTGGAACCATTGCATGCTACCACGTCACTATAAGCTCAACTTAGGATATTCTTTGGTTGCTAATTGTTGATCCTTGGTTTCCCTTACTTGGTCCTAGAACTAATTAACAAACTAGTACCTTCCTACTAGGTTGTCAACTAGTTCCTTGAACCGTTTGTTCGTGTCAACGATTATTTGAGTTCTTTTATTCGTTTGAACGAATTGCTGATTTTTGATTCTAGTCCGGAAAGAATTCTTTGAGTCTTCAAACAAGAATCCATTCCGGATAAGAGCTTGCTCATACCTTAAAATCTCACGGTTACTAGCCAATTATACAACACTTGTGGAACACGAACTTGTGGTGAACTAAAGCGGATAATACCTTGACAATGGAAGGAGCTACGTCTCATAATGTGGATACTAATGCACTTGACTCTATGAGGGTCACTCTTGAGGCCGTTACCCGGACACTTGAAAGGTTGAATTCGGAATTTGGGGCCGTGAGAGGGGACTTGGCAGCAATAAGGGGGGAAGTATCGACTATTAGTGGGAGATTAGATCAAGTGGAGAGTCAAAGGAACTCTCGTCCATCTACTCCTCTACATGTATCTACCAATGGTCATGATAGGACCTCCTCCGCAACCATCACCCCCGAAAAAGTCCACCAAATGCTAAATGCACCCCAAGCTCCACTAAATACCGCAAGCCAAACTACCTATTTTCCTCCAAACCGAGACTCCACTAGACCACTACATTTCCAAGCCCCTCCGATTCCACAAGAGGGATTTGGGCGCCAAGTACCTCCACTAAATCCGAACCCTCCATTCCAAGCTCCATTAAACCAAAGACCGTAAATTCCAAATCCTCCGAATCAAAACGGCCAAGGCCGACCAGCCCACTTTGAAGGATACGGTAGAGAGGAGTATGAAGGAGATGGAGCCTTTGATGATGCTTATATGAGGGAGGAGGAGTTAAGAGGGGGTCGAGGAGAACCTAGGAGATACCGGGGGTATGGAGATAGGGGAAACCGACACCAAGAGAGAGACGTAGGCATCAACACCATCAAGTTGAGCCTACCTATCTTTAAGGGTGAGAGTGACCCCGAGACCTACTTAACTTGGGAATCGGCTTGTGACAAAGTTTTCCAAGTTAATGACATCTCGGAAGAAAAGAAGAGTTGCTACGCTATAGCTCACCTCGAGGGCTATGCTAACACTTGGTGGGAGTATGTTAAACGATTTGGTAATGAATTAGTTGATGGGCAGCCACCACCTTGGTATCGGTTGAGGTATTTGATGAGACAACGATACCTTCCCGAGAGATATCGTCATGAGTTGCTTGCTAGACTATATGGCTTGCGGCAAGGAGGCAAGAGTGTGATGGCCTATTTTGACGAGTTCCAACAACTCATGTTGAAACTTGATCACCGTGGGGAGCAAATCAGTCACGACATCATCCGGTTCAAGTGTGGATTGAACAAAGAGATCTCCACTCACTTGACCCTTCACCGGTTTGAAACCATTGACGGTATATTCCAAGCGGCCCTATAGATTGAAAGGGAACTTAAGGAGAGATCAACCTTCAAGGCAAGGGTACAAACCCCCTCGGGTTGGCCCAAAAACAAGGACCAACCCGGCCCTACGAAGCTGCCCGAGTCCAAAACAGTCCCTAAGTTTCCTCCGAAATCGGAGGCTTACAAATATCCCAACCCAAAGGGGTTCCAATGCTTCAAGTGCCAAGGTTGGGGGCATAAGGCCAATGAATGTCCGAACCGGCGTAATGTGATCCTACGAGAAGGGAAAGTGTACTACCTTGGTGAGGAGGTGGTTTCCAAAAGGGGGGAGGATGAGGCCGAGCCTCAAGATGGAGAGGAAGCTGAAAATGGGCCGAATGATGATGGATTAGATGATAGTGAAGATGTCTATCCACAAGAAGGGGAGTGTGTGGTTCCAAACTTTGTGGTTAGACGTGTCATGACTAGTAAGGCGATAGATGACCCGAGTCAAAGGGAAAATCTATTCCATACTAAGTGTCTTGTAAAGGGGAGTGTGTGCACCTTGGTAATTGATAGTGGTAGTTGTACAAACGTTGCGAGCCATGCTATGGTCAATTTCTTGAAGCTACCCACTACTCCACACACTAGTCCTTACAAACTACAATGGTTGAACGATTGTGGTGAATTAAAGGTCACAAGGCAATGTGTGATTCGGTTTAAGGTGGGAAACTACCACGATGAAGTGCTTTGTGACGTGATCCCAATGCAAGCATGTCACTTGTTATTAGGTAGGCCATGGCAATATGATAGGTCTACTAAACACGATGGGAGGTCCAACCGGTATACGCTTGAGAAGGATGGCCGAAAGGTCACCCTTCACCCTCTTTCACCCTCCCAAGTAAATGAGTGGCATCAAAAGATGAGAGAGTTAAAGGGAAAGGGGAAGGAACCCGAGAAGAGAGAAAAGGGGGGGGATGCCGTAGGTGAGAAGGTAGGGACATCCGAGGATGTCCCAACACCAAGGGAGATGGAAAACGTAGTGATGTTGGCTAGGAGAAAAGAGCTCTTCGTGGACCATGATGAGAACAAGCCGATGCTACTTTTGGCCCATTGTTTTAATACTAACCCCACTAATTCTTCCATTTCCCCTTTGATTTCTTGTGTGTTGCAGGAGTATGAAGATGTATTTCCTCAAGAACTTCCGCAAGGATTGCCCCCACTTTGGGGAATTGAGCACCAAATTGATTTGGTGCCGGGTTCACAACTTCCAAACAAACCGGCCTATAGGAGCAATCCTATGGACACTAAGGAGCTTGAAAAACAAGTTGAGGAGCTTCTCAACAAGGGATACATCAAGGAAAGCATGAGTCCGTGTGCTGTTCCGGTACTTTTGGTACCAAAGAAGGACGGAACTTGGCGCATGTGCGTCGATTGTAGAGCTATCAAGAAAATCACTATAAGGTATCGTCATCTAATCCCTAGACTAGATGATATGTTAGATGAGATCCACGGATCTTGTTTGTTTTCTAAAGTGGACCTTAGGAGCGGCTATCACCAAATTCGCATGCAACCCGGTGATGAGTGGAAGACCGCATTCAAGACCAAATTCGGTCTATATGAGTGGCGGGTCATGCCCTTCGGCCATACCAATGCTCCTAGCACGTTTATGAGGCTAATGAATCATGTAATGAAGCCTTATATTGGAAATTTTATGGTGGTTTACTTTGATGATGTGTTGGTGTATAGTAAGTCTGTTGATGATCATGTAATGCATTTGAAAAGTGTGTTTGATGTGCTCCGAAAGGAGAAGCTGTATGCCAACATGGAGAAGTGTTCTTTTGGTGTTGATAAAGTTATATTCTTGGGTTTTGTCGTGAGCTCAAGGGGTGTGGAAGTGGACGATTCCAAGATAGACTCTATTCGAAGTTGGCCGACCCCTAAAACTATTGGAGAAATCCAAAGTTTCCACGGGTTGGCAAGCTTTTATAGGAGGTTTGTCAAAGGATTTAGCTCCATAGCAGCCCCCTTGACCGAGGTAATTAGAAAGGATGGACCCTTTAAATGGGGTGATGAGCAAGCTAGGGCTTTTGAGGCCTTGAAAGCTACGCTCATCTCGGCGCCTCTATTGCAATTGCCCGATTTTGATAAGATGTTTGAAGTAGAGTGTGATGCTAGTAAGGTTGGCATCGGGGCTGTTTTGATGCAAGAAGGTAAGCCCGTTGCTTATTTCAGTGAAAAGCTCAAAGGGGCAACTCTTAATTACTCGACTTATGATTTGGAGTTGTACGCCCTTGTTAGAGCCTTGGGAAATTGGCAACATTATTTGTGGCCTAAGGAGTTTGTGATACGAACGGATCATGAGTCGTTGAAACACCTTAAGAGCCAAGACAAGCTGAATAGGCGTCATGCTAAGTGGATTGAGTTCATCGAGACTTTCCCTTATGTAATTCATTACAAAAGGAGGAAAGAAAATGTAGTTGCCGATGCCTTGTCTAGGAAGCATGTGCTTGTTGCTACCTTGTCTTCGAAGTTGATGGGTTTTGAGAGCTTGCAGATGTTGTATCCTGAGGATCCTACCTTTGCTCCTATTTTTAGGGAATGCGAAGAGTGGGGAAGGGACCGTTGGCTTATGGAGAATGACCATTCCTCCTACTCTCGGTTCGATGGGTATTTGTTCAAAGGGAGGAGGTTGTGTGTTCCTTCTAGTTCTTGGAGGGAATTATTTGTGAGGGAGGCCCATGACGGGGGCCTCATGGGTCACTTTGGGGTAGACAAGACCCTCGGCATCTTAGAGGAGAACTTCTATTGGCCCAAAATGCGCAAAGACGTCACTAAAATTTGTAGTCAATGCGTGGCCTGCCGGAGTGCGAAATCTCGTCTCCAACCTCAAGGGTTATACACCCCACTCCCTACTCCCCTTAGGCCTTGGTTGGACATTTTGATGGATTTTGTTTTGGGGCTGCCAAGGACTAGAAAGGGCCGAGATAGCATTTTTGTTATTGTTGATAGATTCTCTAAAATGGCTCATTTTATTCCAAGTGCTAAAACCGAGGATGCTCCTAGTGTAGCTTCATTATTTGTTGAACATGTTGTAAAGCTTCACGGGGTACCGAGGACTATTGTGAGCAATAGGGACTCCAAGTTCCTAAGTCTCTTTTGGAAGTCCATGTGGGGTAGGCTTGGAACGAAGTTGCTTTTCTCCACGTCTTGTCACCCACAAACCGATGGCCAAACGGAGGTAGTAAATAGAACCTTAGGGTCTATGCTACGTTCTATGGTTAAAGGTAAGCTGACTTCATGGGAAGATCACCTTCCCTTGGTGGAATTTGCATACAACCGGGTAATACATTCGAGCACGGGAATGACTCCCTTTGAATGTGTTTACGGCCTGAATCCCCTTACCCCTTTAGATCTCACTCCTTTGTCTAGTGATCTCATGACCAGCTTAGATGGAAATAAAAGAGCCGAGGCAATGAAGAAAATGCATGAGACGGTGCGGATCAAGCTTGAAAAGAAGAACCAAGAGATTGCAAAAAGGGTAAACAAAGGGAGAATGAGGCTGGTGCTTGAACCCAGAGATTGGGTGTGGGTACATCTTCGAAAGGATCGGTTTCCAGCTCAAAGGAAGTCCAAATTGCTGCCAAGGGGTGATGGTCCTTTCCAAGTACTTGAGAGAATCAATGACAACGCCTACAAGATCGACCTTCCACCGGAATATCAAGTGCGCAACACTTTCAACGTTGGTGATCTCTCCCTCGTGGATGCGGTTGAAGATGAACAAATGCCAAATTTGAGGTCAAATTCCTCTAAAGATGGAGAGGATGATACGGTTAGGGCAGCCTCCACAGGTACACGGCCTTTCACACGAAGCCAAGCTCGGGAATTACAAAAACTCCAAGCTTTGTTCATGCAAATGGCCGCGTGTGAGTTGGTGATTGAACCGACCAAGGACCTAAACGTTTTTATGTGTGAAGAGAGGTCCTAAAGTGTAATAAACTACTCTCCAAGGTTGGCACAAGAAAGCAAGGGCGGATGGGTCATTTTACTCCTTTTGGTTGTAGTATAAATAGAACATGTTAGAGAGATATCCTTTAGTTTTTGGAATGCTGAATTTGTAACCTAAAAACACAAAACATTTCCTCTCTTTTCCTCTCCTAGAAGCCGCCACTATATCCTCACAAGTAGAGGGATACTTGTGTTGTCTCTTTGGCTAGAAACAAGGGTTTTGAGGTTGTTGAGTGCCTCTTGGTCCTCGTAAGAACTTGGTGTTTATATTCATTAGACTTAGGGTCCTCTCTTGATGTTAGTATTCTTAGTTTCTTGAATTTTATATGTCAAGTTATCTATCTTTCCTTATCTTGTTGTTGTTGTGTTGATTTTGTTATCTTGAAAGTCTAGTGAAGCCGTGTGGGGATCTTTTCGATTCACTAGCATTTGTTATCTATCTTGTTGTTCTTGTGATGTAAGTGGAAAAACCGAAAACTAAAACTTGTTGTGCTTGTGTTGTTGGACTGAAATCCGAGCCTTCTTGTTGTTCTTGGTGTTGTTGGTTTGATCTTGTATCAATACTTGTGTTGTCTCTTCGGCTAGAAACAAGGGTTTTGAGGTTGTTAAGTGCCTCTTGTCCTCGTAAGAACTTGGTGTTTATATTCATTAGACTTAGGGTCCTCTCTTGATGTTAGGGTTCTTAGTTTCTTGAATGTTATATGTCAAGTTATCTATCTTTCTTTATCTTGTTGTTGTTGTTGATTTTGTTATCTTAAAGTCTAGTGAAGCCGTGTGGGGCTCTTTTCGATTCACTAGCATTGTTATCTATCTTGTTGTTCTTGGGTTGTGGGCTGAAAAACCGAAGCTTTAAACTTGTTGTTCTTGTGTTGTTGGACTGAAATCCGAGCCTACTTGAAGCCTCTTGGTGTTGTTGGTTTGATTTTGTATCATTTGGTATCAAAGCAAGACCGGTTGTGTTCCAACATAACCCATCTTGGGGTAGCTCACGGATTAAACAAACTACACCAAAAATAATTTCTGAAAATCTGTCCATTAAAAGTTGAAAACCGAGAATGATGTTGTATGTTTAGATCTAGGTGTTATTTTGCTTGTTTAGTGGGTTTCTAGTGTTGGTTTCTTTCTCACCAACACTAAAGTGTCTAGATCCAAAAGTTGAGCTTGAAAACTTGAACATTGTGTAGTGACTTGGAGTGGCGGAAAGTTGTATGTTGTTGATAACAAAAAAAATAAAAAAATCGGTGGTTGTGTCTTTATGTGCTAAAGAAGTTGATGAAGTTTGTTGAGGTGTTCATCTTTTGAACTTGTTCATCTTGTTGTGTGCTCAAGTGGTAAGACAAGCTATAAAGTTGTTGTGAAAGACTTGCACCCATCACCTCTTAGTCTTGTCAATCACTTTTCCCTGATTCAAGGAGCCTTGTTTTGTGGGATTAGTCAACCAAACCCCACTTTCTTGAGTTTGAAAAGGGTGAAATTCTACAAGATTTCATTTTTCCCACCAAAACACTTTGCAAACTATAACAAGTTGTGTGAATATTAACACAAAACAAAAAAAAAAAAGAGAAGAAGAACGTGTGGGACTATTGCATGCTGCCACGTCACTATAAGCTCAACTTAGGATATTCTTTGGTTGCTAATTGTTGATCCTTGGTTTCCCTTACTTGGTCCTAGAACTAATTAACAAACTAGTACCTTCCTACTAGGTTGTCAACAAGTTCCTTGAGCCGTTTGTTCGTGTCAATGATTATTTGAGTGCTTTTATTCGTTTGAACGAATTGCTGATTTTTGACTCTAGTCCGGCAAGAATTCTTTGAGTCTTCAAACAAGAATCCATTCCGGATAAGAGCTTACTCATACCTTAAAAATCCCACGGTTACTAGTCAATTATACAACACTTGTGGAACACGAACTTGTGGTGAACTAAAGCGGATAATACCTTGACAATGGAAGGAGCTACGTCTCATAATGTGGATACTAATGCCCTTGATTCTATGAGGGTCACTCTTGAGGCCGTTACCTGGACACTTGAAAGGTTGAATTCGGAATTTGGGGCCGTGAGAGGGGACTTGGCAGCAATAAGGGGGGAAGTGTCGACTATTAGTGGGAGATTAGAACAAGTGGAGAGTCAAAGGAACTCTCGGCCTTCTAATCCTCTACATGTATCTACCAATGGTCATGATAGGACCTCCTCCGCAACCATCACCCCCGAAACAGTCAACCAAATGCTAAATGCACCCCAAGCTCCACTAAATACCGCAAGCCAAACTACCTATTTTCCTCCTAACCGAGACGCCACTAGACCACTACATTTCCAAGCCCCTCCAATTCCACAAGAGGGATTTGGACGCCAAGTACCTCCACTAAATCCGAACCCTCCATTCCAAGCTCCATTAACCCAAAGACCGCAAATTCCAAATCCTCCGAATCAAAACGGCCAAGGCCGGCCAGGCCACTTTGAAGGATACGGTAGAGAGGAGTATGAAGGAGATGGAGCCTTTGATGATGCATATATGAGGGAGGAGGAGTTAAGAGGGGGTCGAGGAGAACCTAGGAGATACCGGGGGTATGGAGATAGGGGAAACCGACACCAAGAGAGAGACGTAGGCATCAACACCATCAAGTTGAGCCTACCCATCTTTAAGGGTGAAAGTGACCCCGAGACCTACTTAACTTGGGAATTGGCTTGTGACAAAGTTTTCCAAGTTAATGACATCTCGGAAGAAAAGAAGAGTTGCTACGCTATAGCTCACCTCGAGGGCTATGCTAACACTTGGTGGGAGTATGTTAAACGATTTGGTAATGAATTAGTGGATGGGCAGCCACCACCTTGGTATCGGTTGAGGTATTTGATGAGACAACGATACCTTCCCGAGAGATATCGTCATGAGTTGCTCGCTAGATTATATGGCTTGCGGCAAGGAGGCAAAAGTGTGATGGCCTATTTTGACGAGTTCCAACAACTCATGTTGAAACTTGATTATCGTGGGGAGCAAATCAGTCACGACATCATCCGGTTCAAGTGTGGGTTGAACAAAGAAATCTCCACTCATTTGACCCTTCACTGGTTTGAAACCATTGACGGTATATTCCAAGAGGCCCTAGAGATTGAAAGGGAACTTAAGGAGAGATCAGCTTTCAAGGCAAGGGTACAAACCCCCTCGGGTTGGCCAAAAAACAAGGACCAACCCGCCCCTACGAAGCTGCCCGAGTCCAAAACAGTCCCTAAGTTCCCTCCGAAACCGGAGGCTCACAAATATCCCAACCCAAAGGGGTTCCAATGCTTCAAGTGCCAAGGTTGGGGGCATAAGGCCAATGAATGTCCGAACCGGCGCAATGTGATCCTACGAGAAGGGAAAGTGTACTACCTTGGTGAGGAGGTGGTTTCCAAAAGGGGGGTGGACGAGGCCGAGCCTCAAGATGGAGAGGGAGCTGAAAATGGGTCGAATGATGATGAATTAGATGGTAGTGAAGATGTCTACCCACAAGAAGGGGAGTGTGTGGTTCCAAACTTTGTGGTTAGGCGTGTCATGATTAGTAAGGCGATGGATGACCCGAGTCAAAGGGAAAATCTATTCCATACTAAGTGTCTTGTAAAGGGGAGTGTGTGCACCTTGGTGATTGATAGTGGTAGTTGTACAAATGTTGCGAGCCATGCTATGGTAAATTTCTTGAAGCTACCAACTGCACTACACACTAGTCCCTACAAGCTACAATGGTTGAACGATTGTGGTGAATTGAAGGTCACAAGGCAATGTGTGATTCGGTTTAAGGTGGGAAACTACCACGATGAAGTGCTTTGTGACGTGATTCCAATGCAAGCATGTCACTTGTTGTTAGGTAGACCATGGAAATATGATAGGTCTACTAAACACGATGGGAGGTCCAACCGGTACACGCTTGAGAAGGATGGCCGAAAGGTCACACTTCACCCTCTTTCACCCTCCCAAGTAAATGAGTGGCATCAAAAGATGAGAGAGTTAAAGGGAAAGGGGAAGGAATCCAGAAAGGGAGAAAAGGGGGGGGATGCCGTAGGTGAGGAAGTAGGGACATCCGAGGCTGTCCCAACGGCAAGGGAGATGGAAAACGTAGTGATGTTGGCTAGGAGGAAAGAACTCTTCGTGGACCATGATGAAAACAAGCCGATGTTACTTTTGGCCCATTGTTTTAATACTAACCCCACTAATTCTTCCATTTCCCCTTTGATTTCTTGTGTGTTGCAGGAGTATGAAGATGTATTTCCTCAAGAACTTCCGCAAGGATTGCCCCCACTTTGGGGAATTGAGCACCAAATTGATTTGGTGCCGGGTTCACAACTTCCAAACAAACCGGCCTATAGGAGCAATCCCATGGACACTAAGGAGCTTGAAAAACAAGTTGAGGAGCTTCTCAACAAGGGATACATCAAGGAAAGCATGAGTCTGTGTGCTATTCCGGTGCTTTTGGTACCAAAGAAGGACGGAACTTGGCGCATGTGCGTCGATTGTAGAGCCATCAACAAAATCACGATAATCTTAGATGGACATAAAAGAGCCGAGGCAATGAAGAAAATGCATGAGACGGTGCGGATCAAGCTTGAAAAGAAGAACCAAGAGGTTGCAAAAAGGGTAAACAAAGGAAGAAGAAGGCTTGTGCTTGAACCTGGAGATTGGGTGTGGGTGCATCTTCGAAAGGATCGGTTTCCAGCTCAAAGGAAGTCCAAATTGCTGCCAAGGGGTGATGGTCCATTCCAAGTACTTGAGAGAATCAATGACAACGCCTACAAGATTGATCTTCCACCGGAATATCAAGTGCACAACACTTTCAACGTTGGTGATCTCTCCCTCGTGGATGCGGTTGAAGATGACCAAATGCTGAATTTGAGGCGAAATTCCTCTCAAGATGGAGAGGATGATACGGTTAGGGCAGCCTCCACAGGTACACGACCTTTCACACGAAGCCAAGCTCGGGAATTACAAAAACTCCAAGCTTTGTTCATGCAAATGGCCGTGTGTGAGTTGGTGATTGAACCAACCAAGGACCTAAACGTTTTTATGTGTGAAGAGAGGTCCTAATGTGTAATAAACTACTCTCCAAGGTTGGCACAAGAAGCAAGGGCGGATGGGTCATTTTACCCCTTTTGTTTGTAGTATAAATAGAACATGTTAGAGAGTTAGTCTTTAGTTTTTGAATGCTGATTTTGTAACCTAAAAACACAAAACATTTCCTCTCTCTTCCACTCATTGAAGACGCCACTATTATCTCACAAGTAGAGGGATACTTGTGTTGTCTCTTTGGCTAGAAACAAGGGTTTTGAGGTTGTTGAGTGCCTCTTGGTCCTCGTAAGAACTTGGTGTTTATATTCATTAGACTTGTTGTTCTTGTGTTGTTGGACTGAAATCAGAGCCTACTTGAAGCCTCTTGGTGTTGTTGGTTTGATTTTGTATCAATGACTAAATGATATTTTGTCAGGGTGATGCAGTATTAACTAACAGGGTGATAGAGGCTTTGATACATTTTAGTAGTGTGTCAGTTTATAAATCCAACCTACATAAATCAAACATGTTTTTTGTTAGTACAGATGAGATCGCTAAACAAAGCATTCTAGCTCAAAATATATTCACTTTGGGGTCTTTGCCTATGAAATATTTAAGTTTGCCTTTATCCTCTAAAAGATGGAATAAAGTCGATTGTTTTTAGCTAGTGGAGAAGATAACTTGAAGAATCACTTCAGGCTACTCCAAACACTTATCATATGTTGGTAGGATTCAAGTGATAACATCTATATTTTTTTCCATATACAACTATTGTGGTATAGTGTTTATCTTTCCAAAAAGTGTATTAAAAGAAGTGGACAGAAAGTTAGATATTTCCTGTGGGGTGCTTCAGAGGGACATAGGAAAATTGCCTTGGTAGCTTAGGATCGTGTATGTATGCCTAAAGAGTATGGAGGCCTAAATGTCAAGAGTCATCAACTGTGAAATATTACTATAGTTGGTAAGTTGGTGTGGCAGGTAGCGTGTAAGAAAAACTTGCTTTGGGTATAATGGATCAATTAGATTTATATGAAGGATATGATTGACTTTTGATCATATATACCAATACAACACTACAGTTGGTACAAGTGCAAATTAAATTCTGTAAAGGCAGACATAGAGCCATGGTACTAGCAATATAAATATATTGACGGCTAATAAAAAATACTCGATGACTACTAATTACAATATAGTGTTGGGGAGTTAAGTAGACTGCATAAGGTAGAGCTGATATGGAGTTCAATTATGATGCCCAGGAAGAGAGTTCTTGTGTTGTTGGCATAGGAAGGATAATTACTTACAAAACAATGACTGAGCAGATTCAATGTTGTAGTCGGTGATATTTGCTATAATCTGTGTATAGGAGAGGGTGAAAAATAATACCACCTAATTGATGGATGCCCCTGGTTTACTACAATGAAGGATAAACTATCTAATTAGCTTGGTGTAGTAATACCAAATGGCATAACACAGTAGACTCTAGCATGGATCAAGTGCATACACTGGAGACTGCTTAAAAAAGGAGTTAATGGAAGCTATGTATGAAACTGCAATCTATTAGACAGTTGTACAGATATTAAAGAAGTTAAGAGAGAGAATATATTTACTGAAGTGTTCTAAAAAGGAAAGGAATATTCAATACTTAATACATGGAGGTCAGTTATTAGCTGTGGCATGATGATTTGATTGTCTTTTATTTTTTTCCTTTGAATGAGATTTGACTCTTTATCACTCACAAGGTTGTTAAGAGGATAGATGCTCGAGTTCATATAAATTTGTCTTGGTGCAGTAATATTTCACATTTAATTTCCAAAAGACCCCATAAGCCTGGAATGCACACACAAGATAATATAACCCACCATCGTTATTTACAAGCTTTTAATGTTCTACTTGAATCCACTCACATCTTTCCACATTATAGCTCGTTCTTCTTTTACAGACTTAGCAAAATTGTAATTTTCAATCTCACACACCAATATCATCATATCATAATAAGTAAGTCATCATAGTATAATATGCATATCAAGACTAGAACAGACAAATATAGTTATTATCAAGACTTGAACTGGTAAATATAGTCAATAATTGGACTTGAACTGGTAAATATAGTTAACAGCCAGACTTGAATTGGTAAATATACCATCAATATCATAAGATCCTGCAAAATTCTCTCGTAGAATGAGCCTTAGGGCATTTTAAGTTAGGCATAATTCTAACCCTAAAAGATTGAGAAGTGACTCCCTAAGTGAGTATCATGTTAACCATATAGAATTTCCCTAATTTCAATTTTTTATCATATGGAAAATTTGATAAGCTTTCCGTCGATATAAGATTCGCCAAAATACGATACCCGGGTAAGATGTTATGGCTAATTTAAGTCCTAGTCGTAAACCAACATTATTTTAGTGCTTGGCGCATCGCAGAGAGGGTATATTTGACAATTGTCAAATTCCAGTGGAACTCTACGATAGTGGCGCATTGCAGAGGACCCCAATTTCTCAATAGTCAATTTCCAGTGGCCTAGCACAATTGTGATGTGTCACGCTGAAGTTCCAGGTCCCAACTAGTGGGACAGCGCGATGGCTCAGTGTCACGGTGACTACTAGATTCCCATTTGTTAGTTTCCAGTGAACCACCGTGATAGTGGCGCATCATGGCGGCCCATGAAATTGGGATCCCAGTTTAATTTTTCCAGCTTCATACAGAAGTTAAAAAGGGCATTTTGGATATTTTCCAAGCCTCTTAAACTGTGCAAACACCAACTCAAGGTCATTTACAAGCATTCTATGAAGTTTTTCTCAAGTTTTCTCTCAACAAAAACCCTAAGTATCCAGAACCTCTTCCAAGAATCTCAAGAATCCACCATATATTTTCTTAATTGAGTCAAGATTAAAGATTCCCAAGTCAAGGTATTCAAGGACCATCATTCAAGAGTAAGAATAGAGTCCCAAAAGCGAGAGTTCATCCAAAGCTTTTAATTCAAGGTAAGTGGGGTTTTGAACAAAGGTAATCCTTTCACCCTTGTGCCCAAAGGATTATTTAATCTACAATTCTCTGTAATTTATGACATTTTACATGAAATTGAATTGGGGGTTTTCACCCATTGCTATTGGTTGCAAACTTTTGATGTTTCCCTTGAATTGAGAGTCTAATGGTATGATTTTTACTTGTTTTCTTGAGAAATTGCAGCTGGGTTTATACCCCATGATTTTAATCCTTGAGAAGTTAATAGTTGAAATGTTTGAGATATTGAAGTGTATGAGTATGTTGAGATTTTGAGACCAATTTCTGAAATTTTCATATTTCTACATGAGTTATGAATCTATATGCTATCTATTATGCTTTTGATGAGTTTTAACTTGAGATTGAATTATGGGTTACTAAGCCCTACTTGATAATTGAGGTTTATGAACTCCTGTGCTATAAGCACCCATATTTGAGTATTTTGAGATTATTGAGAAATGTTTTGACCTAATGGTCATTGAGTTTTGAAATCCACTCTACTACATGAGATTACCGATTTGACTATAGGGTTCGTGGTAAACCATGACATTATTTCTAAAAGTGGATTTTTATGAGATGAGTGTAGATAATCTAAAGGGGGTAGTATTTATCACCCATCGGGTAAGTTACTACAGTTTCCACCATAGGTTAGGCCTGAGGCCGAGTCTATGATTATTATTCGGCCTAAGGCCAAGTTGATATGGGGCCCGAGGCCAAGTTTGTTTAGTGATCACTGGACCTAGGTTATAATCCTTGGCAAGAGTATGGCGCCTCTCCCCAACGTGAGGTCTCTTCCTTAGGTGGGAAAAACATTGGACTCCATGTAGCTCGCATGGTTTATGTCGGTTAAGAGAAACTCGCTAAACTAATGTATTTTTCCATTGAGATAGAATATTTTTACTTAAAAATAAAGCTTGAAATGAGATATTGTCCTAACGTGAATAAAATGCCTTCAAGTATGTTCCAAAGTTATATGATTTTGAATTCCAAGTATTTGAGTTCAAAAGAGTTATGAGTTCTTAAGCATTGAAGGAGCTTTACTCTCCATGAGACATATGCATGAGTTGAAAGTATTACTTAATGTTTCCTTTAGCCTTGAGTAATGAGAATAAGAGAAGAGTACAAAATTTCAAAGCTAAAAGTATAATGAATCACGAGATTGTGTTACATGTTCCATTTTACATGATTCATGAGCTTTGCATTTTATACTTATTCAACCCATGCGAGTCATTACTTATTACATGCATGACTTGATTAAAGAGTATTAATGTTGTTCTATATAAATGCATGCACCCCTACATACTCAGTACATTCCCTAGTGCTAATCCACATATACGTCTATGTGCTAAATTGTCTTATAATGTAGGTTCAGGTGCTCAATCCCGACCTCGTCAGTGATTTCCGAGTACCTCTATCTACATTCCTACAGTGGTGAGTCCTCATGGTTCGAGGACCTATATTCAGAAATTTCCATATGTTGAGAGACTAGTTGTTATTTCCAGTTCATTTCAAGTCAGTTGGGGAACTGTCCCAAGATTCTCTAGTTCATGGATTAGTAGAGGCTTTGTTAGACTAGTAATCAGATTGTGGTTGTGTTGAGGTTTCATGTATTGTGGTCGTTTGGACCGAGAATTTACTCCGTAGTTCCTTTCATATGATATGACTCTACTAGTGTTTGAATTATTTCATCTTGAAAATGAGTTTTATTAGTAGAAACATGCTCAAAAGGCTAGCTTGGGGATACTTGTAGCCTTAATCACCGTGTGACGTTTTGGGAGGTAATTTCAGGTCGTTACAATATCATAATCATCTTCCAGACCCGAACCGGTAAATACCAATACATATATATATATATATATCAATATAATCAATAGTATCACCAATGGCATAAGTAATCGCATAATCATTAGGAATCAACCCTCACAGAACAAACATACCCATCAAGTGTCAAAGTTCCAAGATAGTATCTCAACAAGCATTTCCAAGAGTCTAACAAGTCAATAAAGTTCTACAAACTAACATACGTCTTAGCCTATGGTGGGTCAAGGGCCCCTTAAAATCCCCAAAATTCCATTTTAGGAAAATTCCACCCAAACTAGGATTAAGGTATCTAAATCCTCTATTAGATGTTAAAAAGCCTTATTTGTCCCTAGGATAGGAAGTTTACCTAAAATATGATCAACTAGGTCAATTATACCTAATTTTTGGTTTTCGAATAAGCATTTCGATTAATCATACCAACACCCAAAACCCATCCCAAATCTAACACAATATCATAAAAATACTATGAATTAGCTCATTCTAACAAAGGGTAAAACCTAGCCTACCTAGACGCCGAAGAAAGCTCAAAAGATCCGCTAAATCACTATTTTTACCTTCCAAGAAGCTTTCCCAAGATGCCAAGCTATTAAAATCACATCCTACTCATCAATACAAGAGTAATGATACCGATATTTCACCATTGTGATTCATGTCCAAAAATCATCCAAAATCCCATTTGGTTCCTATTTATAGAAAATCACGTTTTTGAAACCAACTAACCGCTCCATCATGCTCAAGGAGTCATTACCCTCTAAAATGGGTGAAATCCAATAAATTTGGGTCTAAAATCAAGCCTCCAAGGTTTTGGAATTTTGAACAAGAAATGCAAAATCTACCGTGAAATTGTTGGAATCATGCCCCAAATCTGAAGGAGAATCAAGAAATAATCATCAAACAAGCTCCCCAAACAACTCAGAAGTTTTAATTTGAAGATATCTCTCTATTTAGGGTTTTAGCTATATTAGAAATAGGTGAAGAATGGCAAAAAGGGGATGAAAATAGCCTATTTTGTACCTATCCTAGGTATAAGAGTGTCACTATCATGACCTAACCATCACTATCGCGATACAAGGCATCAAACCCAGAAGTCACTTTCATGAACTTTCCTTACCATGATTATGGTTTGTCAGATAGTCATGATGAGTTGAGATTAAGAAATAATCACCATGATCACGGTACCTGGTGACAACCCAGGGTATCACAATCGCGACCCTTGGCCCTGTGCTAGCGATGCACAAGATACAATCGTGACTTCAAAATCTACCAAGCACGTGGGATTTATTCGTAAACCCATATATACAATCGAACAATTAACTATAACAAATTCGATATTCCAAACTCAATGGCACAATCGAAATTTCTATCCAAGGTCATTCTGACTAAATGTGGGTCCCACACCTAATTTTCAATTCCTAACTTTTTTACCAATTGGTCAAAAAGAGCCCTGGTACCTTGGGTGACAAACCAAGTGTCTTTCTAGCCTAAAATTGATATTTTGAAGCTATTAGAACAGTCAAAATTTGCATTCTAGGTTGTTTGACTAAATTTTTTACCTGATGGTTATTTGGAACTGATGAAGACTTTAAAATAGGGAATTAGCTCTAAAAAACAAACAAATTGCTTTGTAACTAAACTATCATTTCTAGCAAGTCAAAAATGACTTAGGAAAGCTATGGAAAAGCTTTAAAATAAGTAGAAATATGGAAAATTACCTTAAGGTTCATTACAATATCCACCACTAAATAAACTTTCGTCCACAAATGTTAAGGATTAAGATGACTATGAAGTCTTGAAATGGTGAGGATACATTGTCCGCATCTTGCTCTCAATATCCCAAGTGGACTTCTTTACTGGGTAGTTCCTCCACTAACGCTTAACTACAGGAATCTCCATAGTACGTAACCCCCTAAATCACTAGCCAAAAGGAGCACCGACTCCTCCACAAAGATCAACAACTTATTAAAATAGATCGAGTCCCATCTAAGAACTTGAGATGGATTAGGAATGTATCATTGTAACATAGAATCATGGAAACCTGTATGGACATCATCAAAATTTAGAGGTAAAGCTAACTTATAAGAAACCTCACCAACTATGTGAGGAATCTCAAAAGGTTCAATATATCTGAATGCATAAAGCCTACAATCTTAATAGGCCTTCTTCCTACTCTAAGCTACTCTCAACCTATCCTGAATCACCTTAACTCTATCCCGTGACTCCTGAGGAAAATCAGTAACATGAGGTCAAATCTCGAAAGTCTCAAATCATCCAATCAAAAAAAGAGAACCCCTACCCTAAAAATCCTCAAAAGAAAATATCTTAATACTCGAATGATAGTTGTTATTACATGCAAACTCTACCAAGGCTAAGTGTTCCTCCCACTAGCATCCAAATTCCATAAAATAGGCTCAGAGCATATCCTCAAGCAGCTGAATAGTTCACTCAGAATAAACATTGGTCTATGGATGGAAGGTTGTACTAATGTCCACCCGAGTACCCAACTCCTGCAGAAAAGCTCTCTAAAATCAAGATGCCAACATGGAACCCTGATCTGAAATAATAGATATGGGCATACAATACAAACTGATTATCTTACATACATATATGCAAGATAAAATCTCAGCACTGAAGGACATATGAATAGGAATGAAATGCGCTAACTTGGTCAACCAATCAATGAGGACAAAAATACCACAAGAACCTTGAGAAGTATGGTGATACGGAAAAACAAAGAGGAGCATGAAACAAACACCAAATCAGTCCACTAATCTTAAGGATTCGAGGACCGAGATGGAGACCACACTTGGATTCGCTACTAACAACAAGAATAAAAGATACAAGAGTGTATATTAACACCAAAACAGCTATGAAACGTGATGAACAAGATGAACAACAATAATACAAGTTTTGGATTCAATGAAGACATAAAAACAGTCCATTACACAACACATACACGATTTGCAAGAAAGTAAAGATAGATAGTGAGACCAAGATTATTACAAGATTAAGAACCAAGTGTATTTCAACACTAACCCCTAATGAATGTAACAATCAAAACCACACTCTTACGGTGACCACCAAGGGAATGAACTAACCTTAAGATCTACCGTTTCCAAGCAAAGATCAATATTGGCTTTTCTAAGCCCTATGCTAAGGATGGCTTTTCCAAGCCCTACAACTAAGGGTGTTACACTCTCAAAAGAGAGAAAATATGTCTTTCAATTCTTCATCCTTCCAAATCTGCCAAGAAATGAGCTAAAATGACCTATTTATAATGTAATACAAAAGAATACAAAAAGACCACTTTGCCCTTAATGATAGGTGCGTCCATGGTGTGTAAATACACCATGTGTAATGTGCAAAATGCCCTTAATTAGGGTCCAAAACCGTGAGTCCTCACTCTTAAATGCTCCAAGCAATCTTCCATACGCGAGATTGCTTTAAGTTACGCTCAAAACGGGTCCTCCATGCATGTTCTTGTATTCTCGAGGTGACCAAGTCTTGAGCCTCTATGTGTTGGCCTCCAAAGATGTCATCAAAAGATAAGATGGCCATTTGTCCCGTATCATCCTCCCCTTCTTGAAAAGGATTCGACCTCGAATCCAAACCTTGCAAAATCGAAGAGAGGACAAACAAATACAAACTCCTCATGGCATGAGGGTTAGGGTTAGCATAACAAATCATCTCAACATGCCAAGGTTGCACATATTTGCAATATAACCAAGAATCCTTTGCAAGGAATATTAAAAACTCAATAAAAGGTGTACAAAGGATGTGGTTATAGGATACATCAAGAGTGACACTTTGCTTGTCATGTAGACCAAGCAACAAGTTTGGTGCACCAACATCACCATTTCTAAATTTGGCACCAGGTTCAAATGGGAAAAGTGGCCATAGATACGGGTCTCGACAACACTTCCCTTTCCCGTGGTCTACACCCAAACTAAATGACATACTCTCTACAATAACATACATATGATCCAAAGCAAATAGAGAGTAGAGAAAAGTATCACTCAAATCGGGTTCTACTAAGGTTCTCTCATGTGTGTACTCACTACCAGTTTCCCAATAATCACCATGAGTACGCTCAACAATGAAATCACACAAAGTAGAAGATGAAGTAGCTTCCGCAACTACACATTCCTTACCCTTAAGAGGACTCTCATCTTCCAAGAAGAGATTTCCCTCTTTAGGAGGAATTTTGTCACACAATAGTGGGTTAGCATATAGGCTATAGCTTCCAAGGCAAGCTATACCATCATTTTCACTACTAGGTTCATTAGGAGTGTTTAAATCATCTTCAAACAAGACATTGTACCTAAAAAGAGTGTGATCTACCTCACGGACAGATTTGAAACAAGCAAGTTCCTCACTCTCTGAATGATCAATATCAAGTTTCAAGGATGTTACAAACACAATATTACCCCAAGAAGAGCTCTCGGGTTCATTCTCACTTTGTTGACCAACATTTTCAAATACTTCACTAACTTGAGTCCTATTAAGCACATCACACACATACTCAAGTGGTGGACAGTTTTCACAAACAAGTTGATCAACACCTATTACACAAGACGATGTACTTCCATTCAACATATAGGCTTCAACACTAGGTGGACATAAATTGATCTCACAAGAGGAGTGAATTTCGTTATCAATTGGATCAACTAGTGTATCCACACTCGCAATATGTACATTATCAACAAGAGGCAAGGAATCATTAGACTCATAAATAAGTAAGCTACTACTCACACTCAATGGATTACTAGCCATACAATTATCATTCACATGCATTAAAGTGTAAGAGTTAGCTATTTTGCCTTGAAGATCTTGTGTATACTCTTTGTTGCCGTGAGGTGAAGATCCTCCATAAGCTTGGGCAGCAACTTCCTTCTGACATTGGTCTCCTTCGCTTGCCATGTTGGTACCTACACCCATATAAATAGAAGGACAACCAAAGTTAGCACGGTTTGGTGGTAATCCCCTCACTTCGCTCAACACAACCTCCCCTTTTTCGACTCTCGGATTACCATCTTTCACTCCCTTACTCCTCTCAATCTTTTGTCTCTCATAATAATTCGAATTGGAGTAGGTAGGAACTTCTTTTTGCGGCTCGGGCAGAATGTACGTCTCGAGGCAATTTCCCCATCGGTCTCTTAAAATATTAGGCCTATTTTGCATATTTGGAACTTTATGTTGTGCAAACCAATCGGCGCCTAAGCTCATATGACCATAGGTTATGGGAAAAACATCACACCACACCTCCTCATGGTAATTAAATTGGGAGAAGACAACTTTTACCCTCTCGGTAACCTTAAACCTGTCCAAGAAGTATGGAACAAGTAAAGGCTCGCAAAATAACCCCAAGTAATCAACCATGGATGGAACAATGTAGTTTCTATAGTACCTATCATTTAACACAACGAGGAAGCCCGGTATCCCACAAATGGTCACCTTTCCGAAGTGTACACTCCTTCTCGGATCAACATTGTAAAGCACATGAGTACCCCTCGATTTTGGAGATGTATACCCTCTTCTTCCCATTGGACAACCTACACTATAGCTAGTATAACCATTCACACTATATCGACCTTGATAAGAAGTACTACAAGGTGGAGAATATGAATCTTCACACTCCTCATGTGTACTCTCATCATAGCTCTCATAAGGTTTGCGAATGACAGGGTTATACCTAACACCAAATCTAGGTTCGGAGTGGGGAGTGCAAGACTCCTCATATGTCCCAACTTCATCATAAGATCCATCACGAGGTCCTACATCATCTCCAAAGTCACCATAAGCACTAGGCACTTCATTCACCTCATTTTCTCCCTCAAAACAGTAATTTTCAAATCTGCCTATGTTTTGACCATGGCTATTTTCATAGCCTCTGCAATCTTCCTCAACTTCGTAGCCATAAAAACCCTCACTACAATCATAGTCTCCCATATTGTAGTCACAATAATCCCCGGCTATGAAATTCATGTTCCTCTTATATCACCCTTTAAACCTACAAAATGAACAAACAAGATTAGTAGTAAAGCTCCTCACCAACACTCGTATACACTCACCTTTGTGATTCTCACAATTGGAGCGGCGAATATTGAAAGCTGCTTATACTCCGGTAGTCAATAGGATGTCAATTCTACTTGGTGGCCGGAATAGATTCTTGTTTGATCGACTCAAGACACAAAATAAAATTTCCTTACGAACTTGAAATAAAGAAGTTACAACGAATTAAAAATGAGAAAAGCTCACAAATAACGAAGACACGAAAGAAACGGATTCAACAATTAATCTACAACTAAGTAGGTGATTACTAGTTGTTAATTAATTGGAAGCAATAAAATTGAAACTAAGGAACAACAAAAGGAAACTACTAAAATCTGAAATTTGAGCTTATTAATGACGTGAACAGTAGCAAATGGATGACGTGGCAGCATGCAATTGGTTTTGGTCCCACCCATTATAATCACAAATTCTGAAATTTTAAATCTTCACACTATTTGGAAAAGGTGACAATTGGTTTTTTGGTAGGGAAAACATAAGTCTTGAAATAAGGAAAAAGTATTTTGTCCCACAACACAAGGTTCTTGAAACAAGAAAAAAAGTACTTGTCCCACAACACAAGGTTCTTGAAATAAGAAAAAGTACTTGTCCCACAACACAAGGTTCTTGAAATAAGAAAAAGTACTTGTCCCACAACACAAGGTTCTTGAAACAAGAAAAAGTAGTCCCACAAAAAAAAGTTCTTGATACAAGAAAAAGTAGTCCCACAAAACAAGGTCTTTGAAATGAGGGAAAGCTGAAAAAGTAGAAGTCTAGTCTAGGAAGTGTTGGGTTCAAGGTTTCTCACAACAAGCTTTACATCTTTTCATCTTCACCTTTTTGAATCTATATTGCCCTTTTGATTGTCTTAAGTTGTAAGAAAAGATGAAGAACTAGATGAACACCACAACAACCTTCAAGAACACAACAACAACTTCTTCAAGAACACCAAAAATTCCAACGGCCAACTCCAATCCACAACAACAAACAACCAAGTCTCTTTAGTGTTGTGTCTTCGGTTTTAACAAGAGATGAAGGTTGTGAAGAGCTTCAAGAACAACAATATTCACCAAGAATAACAACAACACTCCTTTCAACAACAACAACAACCAAATACACGGCCAATCAGGTTTCTCAACAACAAGGTCTACCACAACAATGTTCAACAACAATGGGCCAAGCTCATGTTCACAATAACAACATCAAATCAAGATATAGACTCAATGTGTTAGTGAGGAACAAAACTAACACCTAGAGACAACAAAGAAAAATAAAAAAAATCTCGGCCAAGACACAACAAGAACACAATTTTCGTCCAAGAACACAAAGTGGACAGATTGCTATTTTCTGGAATTTCCAGATTTCAGTTTTTTTTTTTTTTTTTTTTTTTGTAGTTTTCAAGTCTCAAGCCCAAGATTGATCTTGTAGGAACAAGATCAAGCCATGCTTTGATACCAAATGATACGGAAAAACAAAGAGGAGCATGAAACAAACACCAAATCAGTCCACTAATCTTAAGGATTCGAGGACCAAGATGGAGACCACACTCGGATTCGCTACTAACAACAAGAATACAAGATACAAGAGTGTATATTAACACCAAAATAGCTATGAAACGTGATGAACAAGATGAACAACAATAATACAAGTTTTGGATTCAACGAAGACCCCAAAACAGTCCACTACACAACACATACACGATTTGCAAGAAAATAAAGATAGATAGTGAGACCAAGATTATTACAAGATTAAGAACCAAGTGTATTTCAACACTAACCCCTAATGAATGTAACAATCAAAACCACACTCTTACGGTGACCACCAAGGGAATGAACTAACCTTAAGATCTACCGTTTCCAAGCAAAGATCAATATTGGCTTTTCCAAGCCCTATGCTAAGGATGGCTTTTCCAAGCCCTACAACTAAGGGTGTTACACTCTCAAAAGAGAGAAAATATGTCTTTCAATTCTTCATCCTTCCAAATCTGCCAATAAATGAGCTAAAATGACCTATTTATAGTGTAATACAAAAGAAGACAAAAAGACCACTTTGCCCTTAATGATAGGTGCGTCCATGGTGTGTAAATACACCATGTGTAATGTCCAAAATGCCCTTAATTAAGGTCCAAAACCGTGAGTCCTCACTCTTAAATGCTCCAAGCAATCTTCCATACGCGAGATTGCTTTAAGTTACGCTCAAAACGGGTCCTCCATGCATGTTCTTGTATTCTCGAGGTGACCAAGTCTTGAGCCTCTATGTGTTGGCTTCCAAAGATGTCATCAAAAGATAAGATGGCCATTTGTCCCGTATCATATGGGGTAAGCCGCTAATGTAGTCCATGGTAATCTGCTACAACTTCCACTAAAGAATGGGCAATCTCTAAAACAAACCATTTGGACGCTGATGCTTGACCTTCAATTGCTGACAACAAAGGCAATGGGCTACAAAGTCCACCACATCACTCTTTATGCCACTCTATGAATAATGTTATCTCAAATATATATATATATATATCATAGATGCGCTTGGATGAATAGAATATATAGATCTGTGAGCCTCATGTTGAATCTACTGAATCGAGTCATCAATGTTTAAAAAACAAACGCGGCCATCAAATCGCAAAAATCCTTCTAGATTTAGGGTGTTCCTCCCGGACTCACCACTCAGCACCTAATCACGAAGGTAACAATGTTTATTATCTTAAATTGACGATCCCAAATCTATTCAAAAAGTAAATGCCTCACCTCAACACTAGAAATAATCCTCCTAGGGTCCCAAATATCAACATGATCTATCAAGTTCGCTAAGGATTAAAGTTTTATACCAACGACCACTGAGAAGATAAAATAAAAGCCAATCTACCTATACTCACTTCCTTCCAATTCAAGGCATCTACTACTACGTTAGACTTGCCTAGATGATATAAGATGGAAATATCATAATCCTTAATCAACTCCATCCATCTACGCTGCCCAACATTAATCTCCCTCTAGGTCATAAGATATTGAAGGATGCGATGATAAGTGAAAATCTCACAATGTACGCCATACAAATAATGCCTCTAAATCTTAAGCGCAAAAACTATCGCCGTTAACTCTAACTCAATAGTAGGATTGTTGCGCCTGTTCACCTTAAACTGTATTAAAGCATTTGCCATAACACGATCTTGCTGTGTCAATACACAACCTAGGCAATAATCGAAAGCATCATAAAACACACTGAATACATCACCATCAAAAGGAAGAGCTAAAATAAGAGCTAAATTTATCAAATTCATGAGCTTTCCAAAGCTTAATTCACACTCCTCTGACCATTGGAATGGAACCTCATTTTGAGTCAGTCTTTTCACAGGCACTAAAATAAATAGCAAAATCCTTGATGAGTTATCTATAATAACCGGGCAACCCAATAAATTTACGAACCTTAGTCGGAGATATGGGTCTAGCACAATTAGGAATCATCTCAATCTTGTTGGGTCCACCATAATACCATCATTAGATACCCTATGCCCATAGAATGACACTGACTCAAAACAATGCTCACACTTAGAGAATTTTGTGAAAAGCACATGATCTCTCAAAGTTTGGAGAATAATCCTTAAAAATTGCAAGTGCACATCTCTATTCTTCGAATACACAATGATGTCGTCAATGAAAAACTCACAAAGGAATCTAACTAAGGTTTGAACACTCGATTCATCAAATCCATAAATGCGACTATCATGTTAGCCAACCCAAATGACATCACTAAGAACTTACAGTGACCATAATGTGACCTAAAGGTTGTCTTCGGGATATCCTCAGCCCAAATCCTCACCCAACGATAACTAGATCTCAAATCAAGCTTAGAAAAAAGTGTCGCTCCATGAAACTGGTCAAACAAATCTTCAATATAAGGCATAGGACAATGGTTATTCACCGTTACAATATTAAGCTACCTACAATCAACACATATATGAATGGAGCAATCATTCTTCTTTAAAAATAGCATAGGAGATCCCCTAGGAAATACCTTTGATCTAATAAAAGCCTTACTGAGAAGATCTTAAAGATGAGAATTCAACTCCGTAAGCTCGAAAAAGGACATATGGTAAGATGCCAAAAAAATAGGTTGAGTGCCAAGCTTAAGATCAATAGCAAAATCAGTCTCACAGATAGGAGGAATACCAGGCAGGTTGGTAGGGAACACTTCTGAAAATACACAAACTATAGGAACTGAGTCAAGGGATGGAATCTCTACTCTAGTATCACAAACATAAGCGAGATAAGACTCGTAATCACACGAAATAAGCCTCCTAGCATAAATATAAGAAATAATCTTCATCGGTTCGCAACTAACAAGTCCTAGACATATAACTGTTGTCTGTCGGGCATGGATAAGGTAACGATCTTGGAAAAATAATCCATGACTGTATGATAGTTGGTTAACTAGTCCATGACTAAAATCACATCAAAATCCACTATATCTAGAGTAATAAGATCAACATGAGTATTAACATCTCTAACCATCACAACATATGATTTGGACACCTAATCCATTGCTAAGGAATCACCCACGAGGGTAGATACATGCAAGGGAACAAATAAGAAATCAAAGATAACTCTAATTGGGGAGCATAACAAGTAGATACATATGATTAAGTAGATCCCAGATCAAATAAACAAGAGCCAACTAATGGCACACCAAAATCATACCTATAATAATAGCATCCAAAGAATTAACCTCGAGTCTAGAAGGTACTACGTATAACTATAACAACGCCAGCCACCTGGCTGGGCTCCTGTCCAACCTTCTATCCTGCCTGCCTGAGAATCTCCTTGATTACCCTGGAAACCACACCTATAAGACCTTGAAAACTGCCTCTAGCTAAGGGATGAAATGCTCTAATAGGGGGAACGCTCTGAGCTAAAGAAATAATCACCCTATGACTAGGGAAATCTCGTGAATAAAGACTAAAAGATCCATAACTATAACATGCTCCTTGAGCTAAATAAGAACCAACAGATCCGACTGACCCAGAGAAACAACCACAACTTGAATAGCCAGAAGACAAACCCATCAAATATTGATAGAAAAATTGATCAGGGCGATCACTAGCACTAGACTGCCTCTATCAGTAATCTAAAGAGCTTCTTAGATTGGTTGACTGAGCTAACTATGAGGTTGATAGGATGGATGTAGAGGATACCCGCTATGAGAACTACTACCTCTGAATCATGAACTACAATGGCTCCTACTGAAACTACCCCTATATCTAGGACATTTTTTGTTTCCCCTTTAGGCCTCTCGATGCATCTCTTCTATCTCCTAAGTATGATTTGAAACCATAATAAATGACCTAACTACAATAACTAAAATATGAGTTGACATGTGAATGGAAGTATCAATTCTCAAACAAAGCAACAAATTATTTCATACTCATTGTCCAAAATAGAAGAAGCATGCCTAGCTAACTCATAAAAATAAGAGTCATACTCCACAAATTTCATGGAGCCCTGGTTCAGTCTAGAGAACTAATTTATCAGGTGATCCCTAAGGCTACGAAACATATACTTCTCCAAGAACATGTCGAAGAACAGAGTCCATGTTAAAGGAGAAGATTTAGCTGGTCTAGAATCCATATAAGCTCTCCACCAATGACGAGCAACCAAATCCAACTGAAATATGGTATAATCCACACTATGAGTCTCTACAAGGCCTAACTTATAGAGCCTATCCTCACAAAAAATCATAAACCTATATGCATTCTCGCTTGGAGCACCAGAAAACCTAGGCAAAGACAAACACAAGAATCTACCTAAAATATTCTAATCCTCAATAGATATAGTAGGCTGGGAAACCACTATCTGAGAAACTACCACCTGAGCATCTATCGGTACAGGAAGGAACTAAACTCTAAGAGTCATTGCTATAGACTATGCCCCTTCCACATTACCACTCTGATTTATAGATTGTGCACCATCAGATGGCGCACCATCAATTATCCATAGGCAGATCCCTGGCCCACAAAATAGCTGGGGAAGAAAAATCTCATGCTCAAAAGTGGGAATAAGGTCTAGTAAAGGTCGTATATCTCAACCCCTAGCTAGGAAATACCTCTGGGATTTCCACGACCTATAGGACATCCACAAATAGTAGTAGGATCCCTAAGATCGATCATGAGAGCCTTATCTCATATAGCGGTAGAACATGTCCTATCCATTTGCAAAGGACTGGAATCTTAGGAATTTTCTATAAACCAACTCAGACTCTTAGCATGATATGAGTGAAAAAAGAGATGAACTCATAAGAATTTCCAATATCCTCTAGAAGATAGAAAAAGGATGTCATTATTCTTATCCGCAACACTCTACTAAAAACTTCCTCTTGTTCCAACAATACCGGTGAAACCTAGGCTCTAATACCAATTTGTCACAAGTTAATTTATGAATCAATGGAATCTACTAAATACCACCAATAGTTAATCAAAACTTTAAGCTAGAGCTAAACGCAATGGGTTTACTTGGTGGAAAATGCCCAAGAAATTTAAAATATACAAATGTTTGAAATAGATAAGAGATAGTCAACATAGGTATCATCCCACGACCTAATAGAACCTGTAAAAGAGCATCTAGTATTAATAATACAATCCAAGTGTCTAAAATAGTCAATAATATCTCTCTTCAAACAAAAGACTGAGCATAAAAGATAGAAAGAAATAGGTGGCTCTGGCTCCAAGAGCTCACTCTATCTCCAGATATCATCATAGTATGAACGTCGATCAACTATGACAACTAGTACTCGGATCTATAACAAAAAGGTACAGAAGTGTAGTATAAGTACCAAAACCTTGGGTACTCGGTAGGCATCATCAGTTGAATGAGCTAAATTATGATATAAATATGACAAATGTGAGATAACATAATTAAGTTAATATAGAGATAAAACTGAATCAACTCTAACATTGTTGTTCATAAATAGGTAAATAAACCAAAATAATAGCATAACACAATATAAAGCGTCATCATATGCAATCATAACTACAAAATTAGGGCTCATATGCCACTTAGTGTGGAAAAGTAACTAACCCATTGCAAGCCCCCATAAGCCTTGAAGGTACACACAAGATAATATAACCCATGACTATTATTTAAAACATTCAATATTCTATTAGAATTCACTCACATCATGCCATATTATCGTTTGATATTCATTTTAAGACTTAGAAGAATTGCTATTTTCAATCTCACACCATGATATCATCCTATCATAATAAGTAAGTCATCATATCATAATATGCATATTCAAACTCAAACAGGTAAATATAATCAATAGCCCAGACTTGAATGGGTAAATATAGTTAATATCCGTATTTAAGCCAATAAATATAGTCAATAGCCAGCTTGAACCAGTAAATATATGATCAATAGTCGGACTTGAACCGATAAATATATCATCAATAGCCGGACATAAATAGGCAAATACATCATCAATATCATAATCATCCTCCGGACTTGAACATGTAAATACTAATATATATATATATATGTAATAGTATCATTAATGGTATAAGTAATATCATAATCAATAGGCATCAACCATCACACGACTAACATAACCATCAAGTATCAAAGTTCCTAAATATTATCTCAATAAGAATTTCCAAGAGTCTATCAAGCGTATAAAGGTCTACAAACAAACATGCATTTTAGCCTAAGGTGGGTCAAGGGCCGACTTCTAGTCACCAAAGTTCTATTTTATATAAATTCTACTTGAACTAGAGTTAAGGTATCTCAATCAACTCTTAGATGATAAATAATCCTTATTATCCCTAAGATAGGAAATTTACTTAAAATCTGATCAACTAGGTCAATTATGCCAAATTTATGGTTTTCGGATAGCTTAAATAATTAATCTAATCAAAATATTTTGATTCACCAAACCAATATCTAAAACCCATCCTAAATCTAACACTATATCATAAACATACTATGAATTAGCTAATTCTAACAAAGGGTAAAACCTAGTATCTAACTCATTCTTATAAGGGGTAAATCCTAGCCTACCTGGATGCCGAAGAAAGCTCAAACGATCCGTTAAATCAAAACTTTTCTTTTTTTAGAAGCTTCATCAAGATGCCAAGCTATCAAAATCACATTCTACTTATCAATAGTAGAATAATGATACCTATATTGCACCACTGTGCTTCAGGTCCAAAATTCATCCAAAAACCTATGTGAGTCCCATATATAGGAAGTCACATTTTCATAACCAACCCAATGCTCCCTCATGCTGAAGGAGTCATTACACTCTAAAATGGGAGCAATCCGAGCTAATTTAGGGCTAAAATCAGGCCTTTAAGATTTTGGGATTTCAAACAAGATATGGAAAATATACCATGAAATTGGATGAATCATACCTCAAATCCAAAGGAGAATCAAGATATAATCATCAGCAACGCTCCCCAAACCACCCATAAGATTTAATTCAAAAATATCTCTTTATTTAGGGATTTATATCTCTTAGAAAGAGGTGGAAAATTGCAAAAATGTGCAGAAAATGGCCTATTTATACACAACCCAGGTATTTGGGTATCACAATCGTGACTCGACCAACATTATCGTGATATGAGGCATTAGATGTAGAAGCTGCTATCAAAACATTCCCCTACCGCGATCTTAGTCTGGTTGGCTGTCATAGTGAGTGGCGATAGCAATATAATCATCGTAATAGCGGTACCGGTGACTGCTAAGGATATTGTAATCGCGACCCTTGATACAGGGATAACAATGCACCAGATACAACTAATATTTATTAAGTCTCTGCCCAAGCCCTCGAGATTTATCTAAAAAATCATATACACAAATGCTCTGGATTCAATGGCATTGTCAAATTTCTACCCAAGGTAATTTTTATGAAATTCGGGTCTGACACCTTATTTCAAATTTCTTAACTTTTCGACCAATAGGTCAAATTAAGATCGGGTGCATCGGGACCCGAACCATGAGTTTCCTAGCCTATAATTGACATACCAGAGTTGTTGGTATTGTCAGAATTTGTATTCGAGTTTTTTTGACTAAAATTTTCACCCATGGCCATTTGGAACTAGCAAAGACTTCAAACCAGGGAATTGGCACTAAAAACCCAATCATCTACTCAGTGATCAAAATGTTCGTTCCATCAACTTATATATGACTTGGGGAAGCTATGGGAAAGATCTAATAATGAAAATAAGTGGAAATATGGAAAATGACTTGAAGGATCATTACAGATCAATAACACAAGACCTACCTCCATTAGTGTTGAGGACTGAGTTCCTCGATAAGAGTTAATAGAAATAGGTGCACCATGTAACTTCTTGATCTCTTGAATAAACAACTTTGCATAGTCCTCGACAGAGTAATTAGTTCTCACCGGTAAGAAGTGACAAAACTTAGTCATCCTATCCACGATGACCCAAATAGAATTGAACTGATTTTGAGACTGTAAAAGATTGGTAGCTAAATCTCTATTAATCATTTCCCATTTCCACATAGGAAATTCAAATTCTTGAAATAATCTATTGGGCCTCAAGTGCTCCCCCTTCACTTGCTGACACACTATGCACTTAGACACAAAATTGGGCACATCCTACTTCATATTATTCTACTAATATATCACTTTAAGATCTTGATATATCGTGACTCATAATATTTGGATAAAATTCTTCCTCATAACCCATCAATGTCAAGAATACATAACCTCCCTTAGTACCTCCAAGATTAGCCAAATGGTGAATATCTTTCACCAAATCTAGTTTTTTCTTATCCAAATAAGATAAGCTCCCCATTAATAACCTACTAAGAGCATCAACAACCACATTAGCATTACCTGTGTAAAAGTGGACCCTCATTTCATAGTCCTTTAACAACTCAATTAACCTCCTTTGACTGAGATTTATCTCTTTTTGGGTGAACATATATTACAAACTCTTATGATCAGAATAATCATCAACATGGATCCCATACATATAGTGTCGCCAGATCTTCAATACGAACTTCAAAGCTAACAATTTCAAATTATGAGTCAGATAATTCTTCTGATAAACCTTCAATTATCTTGAAGCATATGCCTCAACACTCTTAATTTGCTTCAAGACACAACCAAGTTCCACCCGAGATGCATCACAAGAGAACATAAAGACCTCAGTAACCTCGGGCAGAGTCAAAATTGGAGCAGATGTGAACCTGTCTTTCATATTCTTAAGAATCCCCTCACAAGAATCTGACCACAGAAATTTCACATTCTTCTGGGTCAACCTAGTCAATGGAGCTGTATCACATAAAAATCCCACCACAAACCTTCTATAATAATCGGCTAAACCTAAATAGCTTTAAATATTGGTTGGAGTTGTGGGTGAAGGAAACTTATTAACCACCACTACCTTCTATGGATCCACCATAATCTCTTCAATGGATAAAACATAACCTAGAAAGGTACCATCATTCAACGAAAATTCATACTTCCAAAACCTTGCATACAAATAATGATCCTTTAGGGTTTGCAACACAATATAAAGGTGATCAGCATGACCCACCTCACTTTTTGAGTAAACTAGAATATCATCGATAAATGAAATGACAAAAAAATACATAAACTAATAAAATACCCTATTCATCAAGTCCATAAATGCTGCTAGAGCATTTATTAAACCAAAGGACATCACCAAAAACTTGAAAAGTCTATATCGAGTAAGTAAGTTAGTCTTAGGAATATCCTCCTCCCTAATCTTAAAATGATGAAATATCAATCTACAGCACCCTGAAGCTGGTCAAACCAGTCATCTATCCTAGGAAAAGGGTACTTATTCTTCACCGTGAACTTACTCAACGGGTGGTAATTAATGCACATCCGAAGAGAACCATCCTTATTACGTGCAAAAGTAATAGAAGAACCCCATTGAGACACACTAGGGCGAATGAAACCCTTACCAAGGAGATCTTTCAACTGCTCTTTAATCTCCTTCAACTAGGTTGGAGTGATGCTATAGGGAGGGATAGAGATACGATGAGTGTCTAGAAAAATATCAAACCCATAATCTATTTCCATATCGAGAATAACACCAGGAAGATTATTACGTAAGACCTCAAGAAATTTACTAACCACGGGTATAGACTATAAAGAAGGACCCTCCGAGTTAAAATCTTTAACCTGGACCAAATGACAAAGACACCTCTTTGAAATCAATTTTTGGGCTCTAAGATTTGATATGACCTCCCGACAGTGTAAAGATGCATACCACATGTGAAACAAATCCATTCCCAAGATGACATCAAAATAAACTATGTCAAATTTAATAAAAAGCACCAAAGTTTTCCTACAACAAACAGATACAACACAACCCTTATATACTTTTCCAGCAACCATAGATTCACCCATCATTGTAGAAATAAAAAAGGGGTCCGAAATACACTCGGGATAAAACCAAAATGCACAACCATAAATTGGGCAATATAAGAAAGAGTAGACCTCGGATCAGGTATGCAATACACATCATGAGAAGAGTGTCAACATATCAATGATGGCATCGGCAAATACCTTAGACTCCTAATTGATAGAAAAAGCATCGAGACAGTTCTGACTAGTGAATGAGCAAAATGTTGAACCCCTTGGTGCAGGAGCTGATGAAGTAGAAATAGGAAACTTATTGGACCTAGAAGATAACTTTAAAGGATAATACCATTGCATATGACCAATCTGATAATAACTAGTCATAGAATAGGAGTTAGGACTCCCCAATTCCTCTTTTGAGAGTATTTCCCACTATCTTTACCACTTTGTTGTTTGCCTTCATTCGATCGTGAATATCTAAATCTCTTACTCTATCTTTCCCCTTATCTCAGTATGCTTTTTCTTTTTCTCTTTAACTTATTCCATATACACTACAAGTTTAGAGATATCCATATCCATAACTAACAGATAGCCTTCCTCTTTAAAATAAAATCACAAGATAATCTGATAGAAAACTTTCTCATTTTTTCCCTCATGCTAGATACTAACTCAAGAGCATAACATGACAGTTGATTAAACTTCAAGGCGTATCTACTGTCCTCTTGCCTCGCTTTAGATTTTAGATCTCCTAAGCTTTTGCCACCCTCAACTCCTTGGGGAAATAAGCAATAAAGAAAGGCACTCGAGAAATTATCCTATAAAGCTGCCTCAACATCATTGCCCTGAGACTGATCCCTCTCCTCATACCACTGATACTCTATATCTTTCTATTGATATGCAGCAAATTCCATACCTTCTAGATTAATACCATCATCACTCAAAAGTTCTATTCTATTTCATCAATGAACCCTTGAGGATCCTTCTCAACCTTAGTACCAGTGATAGTCAGTGTGTGCAACCTCATAAATTGGATAACTCTAGTTGTCTTAGAAGAACTCATATTAATATTAGCAGGACCTAGCTGCTGTGACTGAGAAGTCACCAAGTAGGTCAATAGATAAATGAAGCGACGGAACTCATGATTGGTAATATCTCCCTGGGGTGACTGAGCATGAGTATCACTCTTAGGAGTAGGATTAGAGGACACCGATGGGACTCCACGAGGGCAATAAGAAGCAGTGACCCTAGATAGGGTATATACCCTAATGGTAGGACTAGCTTCGTCCATATTTCCTTTAGATGAAATAGAAGAGTTTCCACAACTATCAGATCTTATTGGAGGCACGGTCTGAAAGGATAAAAAATAGGAATTAGAGAAACTCAAAGCCTTAACCTCTATATCCCAAAAATAAAATAATAAGAAAGGGAAACATTCCTCAATGCCTTTTATCCTCTCCCTTTTAAGTGTGGAACTACACACCCATAAAAGAGACTCTACTTGACACAACTTTGTGGACACCGAATTGACCATGAACCTAGGCTCTGATATAAACTTTTTCATGACCCAAACTAGGTTCTGGCCATGACGGGTGTCTCATGTCCATCGAGGATCAAAGACCACCCCTATTTCCTAGTTAATAGAATAAAATACACACTAATATGGCTGAAGTCCGAACATATAACAAGATAGAGTAACATAAGTTCAAGGATTCTAAGTTATATCAATAACCACCAACCAACACCTAACCATACTAGCTATAATACATCAACCAAGACTATAGTACCCATAAAGCCTCTAAAAAAATTGAGTTGTAACAAAGTGTCGGGATATGCCCCCGACCCTGATAATGACAATAAACCAAATAGATCCACCTAATCACTATGCAGGAAAAGTAGAAGTATCTCTGGTGAATGCATTGCATGGGGATACACCTTTTGGAGAAGGTTAGTATGATTAGCACTAGCATGTAACTCAGGGACTGAGAATAAAATAATGATAAGTCAAGATCTAATTAAAAGCCATATGAACATCATTATAAACATTCATAAATATATGTCGAGAAAAGGAACAAAGCTTAGCATGCACTTTATAAATTTAGCCTGGTCTTTGTAGCTCAGCCCTCATGAGAAAGCACTCATAGGCTATATGGGTCCAGTTCTTCCCTACCTACAAGGGACCAGTGCATGTAGTGGAATGAACTAAAGGATATGCATATGCACCATGGGGAACTCAAACCTCCCGACAAAACTGAGGCAACTTAAGAACGTAATCATTTAATATAATATGGGCTACTCAAACCTTCTAATCGTATAATAAGAGGGAATCAAACCCCCAATAATTTAGATCCTCGCGCTGGCAACCGTAGTTTCCTGTATCGATCCCTCGGGACCTCCACTTTGAGGACTTAGCTAGACAACCCTCTTTTAAGACCTATTAAAACATTTATCACACATTCCCATTTAGTGAAACATAATACTAATTTAGGCATACACTATTGGTATCATCATATTAGCTACACTAGCAAGGTATTTGTTCATTAATACAAGGTGGGGGAACACCGATTTCCTTTATTTATTAATCAAACAATCATGTTTAAATAACCTCTTTATATCATTTAATTGTCCTGAAAATAGTTCAATATAATTTTATTCGTACTCAAACCACTTTCACATAATTGGATTGGGTTATTATAGATTTAATTGTCCATATTTACCAAATTTAAGGAAATCACAATCCCCTAGTTTATTCACCATACCATTGCCTTAATTGATTTAAAAACCACTATTTAAAACATAAACAATGCATATGTAAACATGAAATGTCATACAAAAAAATCATTTAGAAGCCCTCAATCCATTTTGAAAACCCACATTCAAAACCACCCAATTAAAGCCATTCAATTACATGCTTTTCATAAATTGAGGATTAGGGAAGAGTAAAATGCCTGAAATACCCAAGATTATGGTGAGAATTCAACCCTTGAAGCTCTGCTTGTACCACTTCTTGGAAACCCTAAGTATTGATGCTTGAGAGAAAATAAGGGAGAAGAAAGTGTATTTGATGTGTATTATTGATAAAAATCTGGTCCCATGTATATGTCGTGGGTTATAATTGGAATAAGAGAGAAATGTCTAAAAAACCATTACTAAAAAGCTGGAAAATAAGCAGCTAGTCGTTACAAGTGACCTTATGACTCGTTTCCCCTTAGTCTTAGTCTGGACAGTGTCTCAAACCACCAATACTAGTCTAGTTATGGAAAGGACCTTACAACTCATAATGATTCCCTATGACTAATTACATCCTAATTGTACTCAGGATATAATACTTTGAGCATCATACTAGTTTCCTTACAGAAAGGACTATATGAGTCATTTAGAGTTCTTATAACTCGTAACATGGTAATCGTAGTCAAAACTTTAACATAGATAAATCTCAATAGGCACATTTTTACTAGGTCCTTTGGCCCTTAATAACTCCTACAACTCAAAAGAAGAGTCATAGTCAAGACAGTAAGTTCAGAACTCATAATTTTCCATGGAACAACTCCTGGGTGTTTTAACCTGGGAATAGGCTAAAGTATCTAAACCAAGTCTTATATGTTTACCAAACCAAAATAGTCTTAATGTAAAGATCATTCTCAGGCACTATTCTTAATCCATCCATAGAAACTAGTACAATTCAATAAGTATAAGTAACTAGGATCAACTTACCCCTAATCATAAGTGACAAGGTCACTCCCATCTCACTAAAGCAACTAAAGCATTCCAATGCTACCTATGAGACTGTATGTCCTATTAACCAAGGTTCTAGCCTACAAGTTAACCATTCCATACTATAAGTTCAAAGGACCTAACTAATTCAACTAAACCCAAGTTGATACAAGATCAAACCAACAACACCAAGAGGCTTCAAGTAGGCTCGGATTTCAGTCCAACAACACAAGAACGACAAGTTTAAAGCTTCGGTTTTTCAGCACACAACACAAGAACAACAAGATAGATAACAATGCTAGTGAATCGAAAAGAGCCCCACACGGCTTCACTAGACTTTAAGATAACAAAATCAACAACAACAACAAGATAAAGAAAGATAGATAACTTGACATATAACATTCAAGAAACTAAGAACCCTAACATCAAGAGAGGACCCTAAGTCTAATGAATATAAACACCAAGTTCTTACGAGGACCAAGAGGCACTCAAAAACCTCAAAACCCTTGTTTCTAGCCAAAGAGACAACACAAGTATCCCTCTACTTGTGAGATAATAGTGGCGGCTTCAATGAGTGGAAGAGAGAGGAAATGTTTTGTATTTTTAGGTTACAAAATCAGCATTCAAAAACTAAAGACTAACTCTCTAACATGTTCTATTTATACTACAACAAAAGGGGTAAAATGACCCATCCGCCCTTGCTTCTTGTGCCAACCTTGGAGAGTAGTTTATTACACATTAGGACCTCTCTTCACACATAAAAACGTTTAGGTCCTTGGTTGGTTCAATCACCAACTCACACACGGCCATTTGCATGAACAAAGCTTGGAGTTTTTGTAATTCCCAAGCTTGGCTTCGTGTGAAAGGCCGTGTACCTGTGGAGGCTGCCCTAACCGTATCATACTCTCCATCTTGAGAGGAATTTGGCCTCAAATTCAGCATTTGGTCATCTTCAACCGCATCCACGAGGGAGAGATCACCAACGTTGAAAGTGTTGTGCACTTGATATTCCGGTGGAAGATCAATCTTGTAGGCGTTGTCATTGATTCTCTCAAGTACTTGGAACGGACCATCACCCCTTGGCAGCAATAAGGACTTCCTTTGAGCTGGAAACCGATCCTTTCGAAGATGCACCCACACCCAATCTCCGGGTTCAAGCACAAGCCTTCTTCTTCCTTTGTTTACCCTTTTTGCAACCTCTTGGTTCTTCTTTTCAAGCTTGATCCGCACCGTCTCATGCATTTTCTTCATTACCTTGGCTCTTTTATGTCCATCTAAGCTGGTCATGAGATCACTAGACAAAGGAGTGAGATCTAAGGGGGTAAGGGGATTCAGGCCGTAAACACATTCAAAGGGAGTCATTCCCGTGCTCGAATGTATTACCCGATTGTATGCAAATTCCACCAAGGGTAGGTGATCTTCCCATAAAGTCAGTTTACCTTTAACCATAGAACGTAGCATAGACCCCAAGGTTCTATTTACTACCTCCGTTTGGCCATCGGTTTGTGGGTGACAAGACGTGGAGAAAAGTAACTTCGTTCCAAGCCTACCCCACATGGACTTCCAAAAGAGACTTAGGAACTTGGAGTCCCTATCGCTCACAATAGTCCTCGGTACCCCGTGAAGCTTTACAACATGTGCAACAAATAATGAAGCTACACTACGAGCATCCTCGGTTTTAGCACATGGAATAAAATGAGCCATTTTAGAGAATCTATCAACAATAACAAAAATGCTATCTCGGCCCTTTCTAGTCCTTGGCAGCCGCAAAACAAAATCCATCGAAATGTCCAACCAAGGCCTAAGGGGAGTAGGGAGTGGGGTGTATAATCCTTGAGGTAGGAGACGAGATTTCGCACTCCGGCAGGCCACGCATTGACTATAAATTTTAGTGACGTCTTTGCGCATTTTGGGCCGATAGAAGTTCTCCTCTAAGATTCCGAGGGTCTTGTCTACCCCAAAGTGACCCATGAGGCCTCCGTCATGGGCCTCCCTCACAAATAATTCCCTCCAAGAACTAGAAGGAACACACAACCTCCTCCCCTTGAACAAATACCCATCGAACCGAGAGTAGGAGGAATGGCCATTCTCCTTAAGCCAACGGTCCCTTCCCTACTCTTCGCATTCCCTAAAAATAGGAGCAAAGGTAGGATCCTCGGGATACAACAACCGCAAGCTCTCAAAACCCATCAATTTCGAAGACAAGGTAGCAACAAGCACATGCTTCCTAGACAAGGCATCGGCAACAACATTTTCCTTTCCCCTTTTGTAATGAATTACATAAGGGAAAGTCTCGATGAACTCAATCCACTTAGCATGATGCCTATTCAACTTGTCTTGGCTCTTAAGGTGTTTCAACGACTCATGATCCGTTCGTATCACAAACTCCTTAGGCCACAAATAATGTTGCCAATTTCCCAAGGCTCTAACAAGGGCGTACAACTCCAAATCATAAGTTGAGTAATTAAGAGTTGCCCCTTTGAGCTTTTCACTGAAATAAGCAACGGGCTTACCTTCTTGCATCAAAACAGCCCCGATGCCAACCTTACTAGCATCACACTCTACTTCAAACATCTTATCAAAATCGGGCAATTGCAATAAAGGCGCCGAGATGAGCGTAGCTTTCAAGGCCTCAAAAGCCCTAGCCTGCTCATCACCCCATTTAAATGGTCCGTCCTTTCTAATTACCTCGGTCAAGAGGGGCTGCAATGGAACTAAATCCTTTGACAAACCTCCTATAAAAGCTTGACAACCCGTGGAAACTTCAGATTTCTCCAATAGTTTTAGGGGTCGGCCAACTTCGAATAGAGTCTATCTTGGAATCGTCCACTTCCACACCCCTTGAGCTCACGACAAAACCCAAGAATATAACTTTATCAACACAAAAAGAACACTTCTCCATGTTGGCATACAGCTTCTCCTTTTGGAGCACATCAAACACACATCTCAAATGCATTACATGATCATCAATAGATTTACTATACACCAACACATCATCAAAGTAAACCACCACAAACTTTCCAATATAAGGCTTCATTACATGATTCATTAGCCTCATAAATGTGCTAGGAGAATTGGTAAGGCCGAAAGGCATGACCAGCCACTCATATAGACCGAATTTGGTCTTGAATGTGGTCTTCCACTCATCACCGGGTTGCATGCGAATTTGGTGATAGCCGCTCCTAAGGTCCACTTTAGAAAACAAACAAGATCCGTGGAGCTCATCTAACATATCATCTAGTCTAGGGATTGGATGACGATACCTTATCGTGATTTTGTTGATGGCTCTACAATCGACGCATATGCGCCAAGTTCCGTCCTTCTTTGGTACCAAAAGCACCGGAATAGCACACGGACTCAAGCTTTCCTTGATGTATCCCTTGTGGAGAAGCTCCTCAACTTGTTTTTCAAGATCCTTAGTGTCCATGGGATATCTCCTATAGGCCGGTTTGTTTGGAAGTTGTGAACCCGGCACCAAATCAATTTGGTGCTCAATTCCCCGAAGCGGGGGCAATCCTTGCGGAAGTTCTTGAGGAAATACATATTCATACTCCTGCAACACACAAGAAATCAAAGGGGAAATGGAAGAATTAGTGAGGTTAGTATTAAAACAATGGGCCAAAAGTAACATCGACTTGTTTTCATCATGGTCCACGAAGAGTTCTTTCCTCCTAGCCAACATCACTACGTTTTCCATCTCCCTTGCCGTTGGGACAGCCTCGGATGTCCCTACTTCCTCACCTACGGCATCCCCCCCTTTTCTCCCTTTCCGAATTCCTTCCCATTTCCCTTTAACTCTCTCATCTTTTGATGCCACTCATTTACTTGGGAGGGTGAAAGAGGGTGAAGTGTGACCTTTCGGCCATCCTTCTCAAGTGTGTACCGGCTGGACCTCCCGTCGTGTTTAGTAGACCTATCATATTGCCATGGTCTACCTAACAACAAGTGACATGCTTGCATTGGGATCACGTCACAAAGCACTTCATCGTGGTAGTTTCCCACCTTAAACCGAATCACACATTGCCTTGTGACCTTCAATTCACCACAATCGTTCAACCATTGTAGCTTGTAAGGACTAGTGTGTAGTGTAGTTGGTAGCTTCAAGAAATTTACCATAGCATGGCTCGCAACATTTGTACAACTACCACTATCAATCACAAAGGTGCACACACTCCCCTTTACAAGACACTTAGTATGGAATAGATTTTCCCTTTGACTCGGGTCATCCATCGCCTTACTAATCATGACACGCCTAACCACAAAGTTTGGAACCACACATTCCCCTTCTTGTGGGTAGACATCTTCACTACCATCTAATTCTTCATCATTCGGCCCATTTTCAGCTTCGTCTCCATCTTGAGGCTCGGCCTCATCCTCCCCCCTTTCGGAAACCACCTCCTCACCAAGGTAGTACACTTTCCCTTCTCGTAGGATCACATTGTGCCGGTTCGGACATTCATTGGCTTTATGCCCCCAACCTTGGAACTTGAAGCATTGGAACCCCTTTGGGTTGGGATATTTGTGAGCCTCCGGTTTTGGAGGGAACTTAGGGACTGTTTTGGGTTCGGGCAGCTTCATAGGGGCGGGTTGGTCCTTGTTTTTGGGCCAACCCGAGGGGGTTTGTACTCTTGCCTTGAAAGCTGATCTCTCCTTAAGTTCCCTTTCAATCTCTAGGGCCGCTTGGAATATACCGTCAATGGTTTCAAACCAGTGAAGGGTCAAATGAGTGGAGATCTCTTTGTTCAACCCACACTTGAACCGGATGATGTCGTGACTGATTTGCTCCCCACGATGATCAAGTTTCAACATGAGTTGTTGGAACTCGTCAAAATAGGCCATCACACTTTTGCTTCCTTGCCGCAAGCCATATAATCTAGCGAGCAACTCATGACGATATCTCTCGGGAAGGTATCGTTGTCTCATCAAATACCTCAACCGATACCAAGGTGGTGGCTGCCCATCCACTAATTCATTACCAAATCGTTTAACATACTCCCACCAAGTGTTAGCATAGCCCTCAAGGTGAGCTATAGCGTAGCAACTCTTCTTTTCTTCCGAGATGTCATTAACTTGGAAAACTTTGTCACAAGCCGATTCCCAAGTTAAGTAGGTCTTGGGGTCACTTTCACCCTTAAAGATGGGTAGGCTCAACTTGATGGTGTTGATGCCTACGTCTCTCTCTTGGTGTCGGTTTCCCCTATCTCCATACCCCCGGTATCTCCTAGGTTCTCCTCGACCCCCTCTTAACTCCTCCTCCCTCATATATGCATCATCAAAGGCTCCATCTCCCTCATACTCCTCTCTACCGTATCCTTCAAAGTGGGCTGGCCGGCCTTGGCCGTTTTGATTCGGAGGATTTGGAATTTGCGGTCTTTGGGTTAATGGAGCTTGGAATGGAGGGTTCGGATTTAATGGAGGTACTTGGCGTCCAAATCCCTCTTGTGGAATTGGAGGGGCTTGGAAATGTAGTGGTCTAGTGGAGTCTCGGTTTGGAGGAAAATAGGTAGTTTGGCTTGCGGTATTTAGTGGAGCTTGGGGTGCATTTAGCATTTGGTGGACTGTTTTGGGGGTGATGGTTGCGGAGGAGGTCCTATCATGACCATTGGTAGATACATGTAGAGGAGTAGAAGGCTGAGAATTTCTTTGACTCTCCACTTGTTCTAATCTCCCACTAATAGTCGACACTTCCCCCCTTATTGCTGCCAAGTCCCCTCTCACGGCCCCAAATTCCGAATTCAACCTTTCAAGTGTCCGGGTAACGGCCTCAAGAGTGACCCTCATAGAATCAAGGGCAGTAGTATCCGCATTATGAGACGTAGCTCCTTCCATTGTCAAGGTATTATCCGCTTTAGTTCACCACAAGTTCGTGTTCCACAAGTGTTGTATAATTGGCTAGTAACCGTGAGATTTTTAAGGTATGAGTAAGCTCTTATCCGGAATGGATTCTTGTTTGAAGACTCAAAGAATTCTTGCCGGACTAGAGTCAAAAATCAGCAATTCGTTCAAACGAATAAAAGCACTCAAATAAACGTTGACACGAACAAACGGTTCAAGGAACTAGTTGACAACCTAGTAGGAAGGTACTAGTTTGTTAATTAGTTCTAGGACCAAGTAAGGGAAACCAAGGATCAACAATTAGCAACCAAAGAATATCCTAAGTTGAGCTTATAGCGACGTGGCAGCATGCAATGGTCCCACACGTTCTTCTCCTCTCTTTTTTTTTTTTTGTTTTGTGTTAATATTCACACAACTTGTTATAGTTTGAAGAGTGTTTTGGTGGGAAAAATAAAATCTTGTAGTCTTTCACCCCTTTCAAACTCAAGAAAGTGGGGTTTGGTTGACTAATCCCACAAAACAAGGCTCCTTGAATTAGGGAAAAGTGATTGACAAGACTAAAAAGTGGTGGGAGCAAGTCTTTCACAACAACTTTATAGCTTTACCACTTGAGCACACAACAAGATGAACAAGATGAACAAGTTCAAAAGATCAACACTTCAACAAACTCCATCAACTTCTTTATCACATAAACACACAACCACCGATTTTTTTTGGTTATCAACAACATACAACTTTCGGCCACTTCAAGTCACTACACAATGTTCAAGTTTTCAAGCTCAACTTTTGGATCTAGACAACTTAGTGTTGGTGAGAAAGAAACCAACACTAGAAACTCACTAAACAAGCAAAATAACACCTAGACCTAAACATACAACATCATTCTCGGTTTCAACCTTTTAATGGACAGATTTTCAGAATTTCTTTTTGGTGTAGTTTGTTTAAGCCGTGAACTAGCCCAAGATGGGTTATGTTGGAACACAACCGGTCTTGCTTTGATACCAAATGATACAAGATCAAACCAACAACACCAAGAGGCTTCAAGTAGGCTCGGATTTCAGTCCAACAACACAAGAACAACAAGTTTAAAGCTTCGGTTTTTCAGCACACAACATAAGAACAACAAGATATATAACAATGCTAGTGAATCGAAAAGAGCCCCACTCGGCTTCACTAGACTTTAAGATAACAAAATCAACAACAACAAGAAGATAAAGAAAGATAGATAACTTGACATATAACATTCAAGAAACTAAGAACCCTAACATCAAGAGAGGACCCTAAGTCTAATGAATATAAACACCAAGTTCATACGAGGACCAAGAGGCACTCAACAACCTCAAAACCCTTGTTTCTAGCCAAAGAGACAACACAAGTATCCCTCTACTTGTGAGATAATAGTGGCGGCTTCAATGAGTGGAAGAGAGAGGAAATGTTTTGTGTTTTTAGGTTACAAAATCAGCATTCAAAAACTAAAGACTAACTCTCTAACATGTTCTATTTATACTACAACAAAAGGGGTAAAATGACCCATCCTCCCTTGCTTCTTGTGCCAACCTTGGAGAGTAGTTTATTACACATTAGGACCTCTCTTCACACATAAAAACGTTTAGGTCCTTGGTTGGTTCAATCACCAACTCACACACGGCCATTTGCATGAACAAAGCTTGGAGTTTTTGTAATGCCCGAGCTTGGCTTCGTGTGAAAGGCCGTGTACCTGTGGAGGCTGCCCTAACCGTATCACAAGTATTACCATTTACCAATCCAATACCTAGAACCCTTCCCAGCAAGATATTTCTATTATATTATAACATGGCTCAATCTAAAAATAAGCAAACCTAGCCTACGTCAAATCCAAAGAAATCTCACAAATCATTAAACCTTTGCTTTTCCCCTCCAAGAATCTTATTCAAGGTGTCAAGATATCAAAAAAGTAATCTACACATTATTACGAGAACATGGAAACCCATATTGTACCATTGTACTTTGAATCAAAAAATGACACCCACAAACCCCTAAAGTGGGTCCTATATATAGAAAAAAAATATTTGAGATCAACCCAATTTTCACACACCATTAGGGTATCATAACCCTCAAGAATCAAGTGAAAACCAAGTTTTTTGGGATAAAATCATGCCCTCAACCTAATTAGGGGTTTAGTAAAAAATTCAAGAAATTAAAGCTTGGAAATAAAGTTTTCATACCTTAAATCTGTTGTTAATCATGAATATATATGTCAATCAAGCTTCTAACTCACCTTCAAGAATAATTATAAGGCTAACATATCATTCTAGTGTTTCTATGGTTAAAAGAGAAGTGAAAAATGGCCAAATCTCAACCAAGAGAGCTATTTATAACCCAACCAGGCATGGAGGTACCGCATCTATATTGCATAGGGTTGTGATCACGCTCTCACAATAGCCCTTCATTGGCTGTGAGCAACATGCTCCGATGCCAGAAGGGTCTAAACATATTTTTGACCTCCTTAACTTATTTGAACACTGTTTATCGCAAATGAACTATGTAACCCCACTAAATTCGACATTCTAATTACATTGGAAATATTAGAATTTTTATCTGATATCATTTACACAACTTGTGGGTCCGTACCCATATCTTTTGATTTTTGACTTTTCGACCAATGGGTCAAAATAAGCTCGAGTGTAGTGGGACCCAAACAAAGGGTCTACCTAGCTTAAAATTGATATTTTGAATCTACTAATGCAATAGAAATTTATATCCGATATTGTATTACTGAAGTTTTTACTCGGTGGCTATTTAGAACCAGTGAAGACTTCTTAATGGGAAATTAGCTCAAAAAGCCAAATGAACTGCCCTATAACTGAACTATTAGTTCCAGCAAGTCTTAAATGACTTGGGAAAGCTATGGAAAATCTTTAATAGTGAAAATAAGCAGAATTATGTAAAATGATCTGAAGTGTCTTTATAATATCCAGTACAAAGGAACTTTTGTCCAAAAGTTAAATATGATAAGATACCTGAAGTCTCAAATAGGTGAGGATATTGGGCCTTGCTCTCAATATCCCAAGTGGCCTACTCCACTGGGTGGGGCCTCTACTTAACCTTAACTATAAGAATATCTCTAGTCCATAACCGCCTCACATCACTAGCCAAAATTAGCATGGTCTCCTCCACAAAGGTCAAGTGCTCATCTAACTGGACTGAGTCCTATTTGAGCACGTAAGATAGATCAGTAATATATCACCGCAACATAGATACATGGAAAACAGGATGAACAACAATAAATTAGAGGTAAGGCTAACTTATATGCAACCTCCCTAATTGCACAAAGAATTTCAAAAGGACCAATATATTAAGGACTAAGCTTAACCTTCTTTTTGAACCTCATCATATCCTTTATGGGCGAAATACAGAGAAATACACAGTTACCAAATCCAAATCTCAAGGCATAAAGATATGATCTAAATAGGCCTTCTGCTTTCTCTTGGCTGCTCTATCCTATGTTGAATCACCCTGACTCGATCCAATAATTCCTAAAGAAAATAAGTACCCGACATCTCACCTCTAAAGTCTTAAACTGTTAAACTAGAGAACATCCTCTTCTACTATACAATGTCTCATAAGGTTCCATATTAATACTCGAATGAAAGCTAATGTTATATAGTAAGTCAAAGCTAAGTAATAATCCCATTAACGTTCAAAATTCATAACACATGCTCAGAGCATATCCTCGAGCACCTAAATAGTACTCCCAAACTAACCATCTGTCTGTGGTGAAAGCTTGTTCTCAAATTCAATCAGGTACCTAAATTCTCCTAGACTGCTTTCTAAAACCTCGAGCTAAACACAAAACCTTGGTCTAAAATGGTAGAATTCAGAACTGCATGCAAAGATATGGGCTAATCTCTCGGCATTTAAGGCTATCTGAATAGGAATAAAATGTGCCGACATGGTCAAATGATCAATAATAACCTAAATGCTATCGAAACCAGAGAAAGCACGAGGAAACCCACTAATGAAGTCCATAATAATCAACTACCATTTTTACTCAGGAATGGGCAACCTCTAAGTCAAACCACAGGATGCTGATGCTCAGTTTTAACCTACAGACAACATATGCAATGAGCTACAAAGTCTACCACATCTCTATTCATGTAATCCTACTAATAATATTTTCTTAGATCTCTATACATCTTGGCTATATCGAGATGAATAGAATATCTAGAGCTATGAGCTTCATGAATAATCGACTAAATTAATTCACCAAACTAAGGAAAACAAATATGGCTATGAAAGCTCAAAACACCCTGCAAATCAATATTGTGCCTCCTAAAATAACAATTTAACACCTGATTATGAAAGGGGCAAAGCTTGCCATCCTTGTACTGAAGATCACAAATTTGATCAAACACCAAGAACCTAGCCTCCACACTTGAGAAAATCCTCCTAGGATCTAAAATATCAAGGAAAACCATCAAATTGGCTAAGGACTGAATGTCCCATGCCAAGGGTGTCTAAGAAACTAGTATACAATCAAAGCTACCCATACTTACTTTTTGCGACTCAAGGCATCAACAACCACATTCACTTACCCGAGTGATACAAGATAGAAATATCATAGTCCTTTAGCAACTCCATCCACCTATGTTGTCGAGCATTAAGCTTCCGTTAGGTCATAAGATATTGAAGGCCGCGATGATCAATGAAAAGCTTACTATTCACCCTATACAAATATTGCCTCAAAATTTTGAGTATGAAAACTATCACCGCCAACTCTAAATCATGAGTGTAGTAGTTTCGCTCATGCACCTTAAGCTGTATAGAAGCATAGGCAATGACACAACCCTATTGCATCAAATTACAACCAATACCAACACTAGAAGCATATCAAAACATGGTGAATCCCTCACCCTCAATAGGAAGAGCTAATATAGGAGCTAAAGTAATGAAGTCCTTGAGCTTTCCAAGGCTCGACTCACACTCCTCGGACATTAATAAGGAACTTCCTTTTGGGTCAATTTGGTAATAGGGGATGAAATAGTTGAAAAGCCCTTAACAAGTATCTATAATCAGTGAAACAAATAAAGCCTATCCCAATCACTAATTGCCTCAATCTTAGTCGGTCTACCATAGTACCAGCCTTAGACACATCATGTCCAAAGAATGTCACTGACTCAAGAAAAAACTCACACTTGGGAACTTGGAAAAAAGAAAATGGTCCCTCAAAGACTAGAGCATTATCCTCAAATATTGTGAATGCTCCCACTAATTCTCAAATACATAAGGATGTCATCAATGAACACAATCATAAAGAAGTATAGAAAGGGTCTCAACACACGGTTCAACAAATCCATGAATGTAGTTGGGGAATTAGTCCACTCAAAAGACATCACTAAAACTTATAATGACCATAACGGGTCTTGAAAGCTATATTTGGGATATCTTCATCCCAAATCCTTAACTAATGGTAACCAGACCTCAAGTCAATAATAGAAAATAAGACTTCACCCTAAATCTGGTCAAACGAATCATCAATGCAAGGTAAAGGATAATGGTTCTTGACCATCACCTTATTAAGATACCTATAATTGATATGTATAAACATGGAGCTATCTTTTCTCTTCATAAATAATATAATAGATCCCAAGAGATACACTCTCAGTCGAATAAAAACTCTTACCGAGAAGATCCGGAAGTTGACAGTTCAGCTACTTAAGCACAATAGGAGCCATATAGTAAGGTTCCAGAAAAATGGTTAGGTGCTAAGCTCGAGGTCAATAGCAAACTCAATCTCACGGACAAGGGGAATACCAGGTAGTCGACAGGGAATATATCCAAAAACTCACAAATAATAGGATAGAGTCAAGTGATGGACTCTCCATACAAGTATCATAAATATAAGTGAGATCAAACTTACAACCTCTTAATATAATTCTTCTAGCAAAAATATATTAAATAGTCCCTGTTAGATCATGGCTAACCACTCCTTGCCACATGATGAGGGAAACGCTCAGCTTGACTAAGGTAATAGTCTTGGCAAAATAATCCATCACCTTATAATAGTGGGATAATAGTCAATGCCTAGAATTACATAAAAATCTAGCATATCATGAATAATAAGATCAACAAAAGTATAAGCATCACTAACTATCACAACACATGATCTAAATACTCAATCCACTACTAAAGAATCACTCACAAGAGTAGATACACCCAATGGAACAGATAATAAATCACTATTCAACTTTAACCATGGTGCCATAATAAGAAGATTGCAACACCACACATTTCAGGCTAGACCGAAAACCATCTTTTCTATGTGTAGATGTTCCAAAAGCCACAAATCCTATGAAATTTGTTATTTTAATAAATTATATAGTGTTGAAACCTATTTAAGCATCAATTAAGATCATAGATATACCCTAACTCAAGGTCAAGTTGAAAGCTTACCTGACGTTCGAGTTTTATTAAGCGTTGAAACTTGAGTCGACTTCAATGGACCATAACTACTTGTTTATAATGAACTGCATGGTCTACTATATATCAAATGAAATATCTTCAAATTATCTTTCCAATGATATCAATTTTACCTAAATCTAATAACAGAGAAAAATGTTATGCCTATTTTACTCCAGCATGTCAGCGTAGAAACTGAGTGATGACATTTCTGATAACTTATCATGTCTGTGATGGCTTATCACAAAATTTCGTCAGTCTAGGCAGAAATCCATAAATTTCAGCCCCAACTGAGGACATGTTTAATGACTTATCACAAGTCTGATGGCTTATCACAAAATGTCATCAGACTTAGGTAAAAACCTATAAAATCCAACACCCAAGTGATGATATTTATGATGACTTATCACAAGTCTGATGGCTTATCACAAATGTCGTCAGCTGAGATTTTTAACAATTGGGAAGCGGTTTAGTACGGGTATTTTGGACTTTTCCTTTACCTCCCATGACCTAAATAATCAAAGTCACGCACTTAATCATCATAAATCAATTTAGACAACCCTTAATCCTCCTTATTCACAAGAACTATATTAGGGTTTCCTCTTAAGATCATCTTACAAGAAATTCAAAAATCCATTATTCCTTCTTCAAGATAAGAAAGAATCTAAGATTTCTAATTCAAAAAGTTCCTAAGAACACCAAATTATGGTCATCCTTTTCAAGAAAGAAACCAATAGTTTAGCATCACAATCCAAGAATCTCAAAAAAGCTTTCAAGATCATCTTCTAGGGTTTCAAGGCCAAGTTCTGTACACCAAATCAAGTCTATTAAGGTATGTGATTTTGAACAAGAACACTCTTTTGTTCTTGTGCCCAAAAGTTACATATTTTTGAAAAGTATTTTGTAAACTCATAGAGAATTCCTATCATGTTATTATATTGTGATTTTTATGAAACTAGGTCTTACCCAAGCTTTGAGTTGTAATATTATTATGCATATTAATGTTTTAAATTGTCAATTTATGATTTAAGTTGCATAATTCAACGTCTATATCATGTTTTGAGAATTTCAAGTCCTATTATTGTGAATTGAACCTTATGGTTAAAGCATGAGTTTGAGAATGAGATGTTAGTGATTCTTAAAGAATATCAAGAAGTGAGTTTTGATTGTAAGTTAAGATAGAAATCCACATTCTTGAGTTTGAAGTAAAGAGGATGCATTTTGGCTCCCATTATATATATATATAATTGAATTGTTTTAAGATAGATTTTCTACAGTTCTGAGCTAAGTAAGAGAGTAGTATTTGGCACAGAGTTGGGCATGATTCTGAGGTCTCATGCCTCATAACTACGTGCCCCCAAAGGTTCTTCATATACCCCAAGTGGGTTAAGATAGTGATCACTAAAGTTAAGGTTCTATCCGATGGCAAGGATAGAACAACTCTCCCCAACGTGGGTAAGACATTGGACTCCAATTACCTCATATGGTTTATATCAGTTAGAAGAAACTCCTAAAGTAGTCCCCTACTCCATCTAAGATACAAATATATATATTTTAAAAGCTATGAGTCCAAGATTTCTAAGGCTCTGAAGTGTCAAAATCTCTAAGTTTGCAAGAAAGTTCCTAGTTTTCATGAGATTAAAGTGTATGCTCTGAAAGATGTTGTTTTATGACTTTATCTATCTTACAAGTTTGAGAATAAAGAAAGAATGCAGATTTAGAATGAAGTGCAATGACTCACGTGATTTACATTACCGGTTTTCTTATTCATGATTATGATGGTTTTAATTCAAGCTATGTAAGTCATCTATACTAGCATGTATATTTTCTATAAGGATTTATGATATTGATTATTTAATTGCATACACTCCATATACTCAATATATTTCCAAAGTGTTGTTCCACATATACATCTATTTGCTACATTGTCTCATAATATAGGTAAAAGACTTATTATGCATATTCAGATTCAGTCAGCTCACAGCTTCCAGTTAGAAGGTGATAAATCCTTTTGATTCAAGGGTTTGAGCCAGATAGATAGTTTGAATAGTTCTTTATTTTCCTATTTTAGTCATATTGAGTTAGTTCATGGCTCGACTATATAAAGTTAGTACTAGTAAAGGCTTCATAGATAGTCAGTCGAGTTAATGTATTCAGTTTTAGTTTTATTTTTAAGGTATTAGAAATAGTCAAGCTTAAATCTTTACAGATAGTGCCTTCTCACATAGTCTCAATAGATATTTATCAAATTGTAAGCAAGCTAGAAAGTATACCATCAGCGCTTTTGAGTTTCGATGATTGAAGTGCTCTATTCACGATTCATAAAAATCGTGCCCTAAGCCCAAGTCAGATGTACTTCCAGATTCCTTCTCATAATCTATAATGTAAATCTATACTTCCCTATCTATGTATTATTCTCGAGATATCATGATTAGTAAGTTCTAGTTCCTAAATCTCTCAGATTAGCTAGCAAGAAGATTTAAAAGTCACACAAAGCAGCCTGAGAGTAGCATTCTAGTGTGTTATAAATCTCTTAAGATCAGACTTATGTCCTCACTCTTATGAGTCATGCAAGTAAGATAGAATAAGATGTGTATTCTCAGATCATTGAATATTGTGTGTCAAGTTTCTATGTCTTGTAACATTGTTATCATTGTTTTGTTGAAAAATCAAAGTCTAGTAAAGCCGTCTGAGGCCTATTTCGATTAACTAGCAACTTGTTATCCATCTTATTGTTTTTGTGTTGGTTGAAACTTATAGAGCTACAAAATAAGTTTAGGTGTATCGATAGGTGGATAGTAATGATGTGTAGAACGAGGATGTGGTAATGGATTGTAAATAAGATAGGCCATATGTTTATGATCGATTAGCATTATTATGAGGTTTAAGTGGGCTAGTTATTCCTGATGTTTTATTTTATAGCTTCCAAGTGAGAACAACACTATGTATTAAGTTTGAATGATTTGTGATCATAAAGGTGGATGTTATGATTTATTGGCTAATAATACGAGTTATAGGGAAGTAATATAATAGGCTTGAACAGTGTATACAAGAGCATAATTTTACTTGTTTCGTAATCAAGTTTGACGTTATATGTATGATGCAGAAGTACGCCCAAGGTGCTATGGGGTTGTATTATTTTTTTAGGATTATTGCATGTTGTGGGGTTAGTAGTACCGTTGAGATGTTAGGTGGAGAAAGACTAGTTATAATGAGTAATTTTCTTGATAGCTATGTTAAGGAGTTTGATCAAAGATGTTGAGCCTTTTTAAGTATAAATATGATTCTCATAGTTTAGAAACATAAGTTTACAAGGATGATACTGGTAGGATATGACAAAAGTTGTATGGTCCATCGTTTGGAGATACCCTTGTCAAGTATTAGAATCTAAGTTTGAAATTTCGAAAATTTAACTAATAGGAATAATAGTTGAAGCGCTAGATGCTGTGTACTCCAACTATGGGTATGCTCATGCATATTCAAAGTTAGTAAGTGTTCAAGTGTTATATGATGACTATTGGGGCTATAGAAAGATAGGGTGTAGCTCAGAAGTGAGTATTAAAAATTGGTTTTACACTTTTAGGTGTAGTTATTCAGGTTAAGTTCTTTTGTTCATGTACTTTGATATATCCTAGACTCTAGAGTAAAGTAATTGTAGTTAGACTAAAGTTTATATAGTGGTTCACAACCTTAGAGTGATTTCTTACATCTAAGGGAGAGATGATAGAACAAGTAACCAAGTCAAGCCTTCAGATTCTAGTAGATATACCAGTAAGTTGTAGAATAGCTGTGAGAAAGATTAATGCTTGACCCAATCTTATTTCAGTATTTTCAGTTGTCCCAATAACTACTCATGTCTTACGTTTAGTTCCATGATCTTAATTCGTGTTCATACATATGATGAAGAATTATATACTCTCCTAGTTCCCAAAAATAAAGAGTTCCATTTCTTTCATTAGTTGGAATCATATTCCATAAGTTATGAACTTCAAATTCAGGTGATGCAGCTCATGACTCATGTACTCAAGCTTTACAGTATGTTCAGTCCAAGTACTTATGTAATACTTTTAATGATCAGCGAAGTTCAGATTTATATCTTGCATGTCCTCAGATCATACTTCTATGATAAGTCCATGATGCTATATATTCTATTCCTCAAGCTTCAGTTGAATGTCAAGTTATTCATAGTATCCCCTCATATTTTGGGCCCTCATGATCTAACCTTCTATTACCTTTCCTTTAGTTAAGATAATGGTGATAATCAGTTGCCTGTATGGGAGAGAGTAAGCATTTCTTGTTACTGGAAGATCATTGTATGCTTATTTTAGCTAAGGCAGTAAAGCGTAAAGTAAGATTGAAGCCAAGTCTTTAATACCCATCATGGTTAGTCGAACTAGATGTTTGGGTAGTTGAAATCTTATGTATCTCTTCTTAGGAGTAGTGCATGGAAGTTGTTCTTGATAGAGGTTTGTAAGTTGTGACAAAGCTATTTTAGGGGAGTGTGTTTAGAAGTGCATATGTGGTTATAGAAGTGAGGCTTGAACATCATGTTTGTATATTTAGATGAATGCACTGCAGATTAGTAAAATGTCTAGTAAGGGGTTGAATGTGGTTGTTGGAGTAGTATGACTCATGTACTCAAGCTTTACAGTATGTTCAGTCCAAGTACTCAAGCAATACTTTTAATGATCAGCAAAATTCAGATTTATAGATGCATGTCCTCAAATCATACTTCTGTGATAAGTCCATGATGCTATATATTATATTCCTCAAGCCTCAGTTGAGTGTCAAGTTATTCATAGTATCCCCTTATATTTTGGGCCCTCATGTTTTAACCTTCTATTACCTTTCCTTTGGTTAAGATAGTGATGATAATCAGTTGTCTGGATGGAAGAGAGTAAACATTTCTTGTTACTGGAAGATCATTGTACGCTTATGGTTAAAGCATGAGTTTGAGAAAGAGATTTTAGTGATTTTCAAAGAATATCAAGAAGTGAGTTTTGATTGTAAGTTAAGATAGAAATCCACATTGGCTCCTATTATATATTTATACGTATAGTTGAATTGTTTTATGGTGGATTTTTAAAATTTTTGAGCTAAGTAAGGCAGTATTATTTAGCATCGAGTCGATCGTGATTTTGAGGTCTCATTCCCCAGAACTACGTGCCTCCATAGGTTCTTGATATACCACAAGTGGGTTAAGATAGTGATCACTAAAGTTAAGGTTCTATCTCATAGCAAGGATAGAATAGTTCTCCCCAATGTGGGTAAGACGTTGGACTCTATATAGCTCACATGGTTTATGTCGGTTAGAAGAAACACCCAAAGTAGTCCCCCACTCTATCTAAGATACAAGTATATGTATTTTGAAAGCTATGAGTCCAAGATTAATAAGGCTCTCAAGTGTCAAAATCTTTAAGTTTCCCATGAAGTTCCTAGTTTTCATGAGATTAAAGTGTATGCTCAAAAATATTTTATTTTAAGTCTTTATCATTCTTACAAGTTTGAGAGTAAAGAAAGAATATAGATTCAGAATGAAGTGCAATGACTCATGTGATTTACATTACCTATTTTCTTATTCATGATTATGATGGTTTTAATTCAAGCTATGTGAGTCATTTATACTAGCATGCATGTTTTCTATAAGGATTAATAATATTGATTATTTAATTGCATACACCCCTATATACTCAGTACATTCCCAAAGTGCTGATCCACATATACGTCTATGTGCTACATTGTCTCATAATGTTGGTGCATGACTTAGTATGCTCATTCAGATTGAGTCAGCTTGCATCTTCCAGTCAGCAGGTGATGAATCCTTCTGATTCAAGGGTTTGAGCCAGATAGACAGTTTGAGCAGTTCTTTATTTTCCTATTTCAGTAGTATTGAGTTGGGATAGTTTCGATTCATGACCTGGATATCTAAAGTCAGTACTAGTAGAGGCTTCACAGATAGTCAGTCGAGTTGATGTATTCAGTTTTAGTTTTATTTTGGTAAAAACAGAGTTGTAATCTTGTAAAGTTCAGATTTGTATTGATCAAGTTTAGAAAAGTTTTATGTTCTCGCTGATTTTATACAGATTTAAGCATTTTATTCAGTTGTTTATGAGTTATGCTAATAAAAGGGTTAGTTTGGGGTCATATGTGACCCTAAGCATCGTGTGACATCTTGGGACCCGATTTTGGGGCGTTATAAAGATATATAAGAACAAGTGGATCTCAAATCAAATAAAGAAAGAGTCGACTTATGGCACACAAAAATTGTACCTATAACTAAGGAAATCAAAGTCTTATCCTTGAGTCTAGAAGGTACTATATACATCTGACCATGCCTACTACTTGGCTAGGCACCTGAATGACTCCTATCTTACCTGCGTAATTACAACCTCGAGCAGCCTGATAACCACCTTTGCAACCATGAGAACCACCTCTACCTGATGGGTGAACTGCTTTAACATGGGTAGCACCCTAGTAACCTAAAAGTCCATAAGTAAAATAGGAAACATGAGCAGAACCAAAACCAACAAATTGGGCTGACCCAAAATGAATACTACATCTAGTATAACCTGATAATGAACCTCTCAAAGACTGATCACTGCACTTACTAGGGAAACCACTTGTAAAAGACTGGCCTCCATTAGTAATTTGAAGAACTATCGGAACTGGATGACAAGGCTTACTCTGATGTTGAAAAAGTGGATGCGGAGAATACCTAACATGAGAAATACCACCTATAAATTGGGAACTACTATGGCTCCCACCAAATCTACCTTGAAACCTAGGCCTCTTATAAAGACCCTTACAACTCTTATGGTGAATCTCTTCCATCACCCTAATATATTCTAAACCTCAACAAAAGTCCCAACCATAGAAACTAGACTCTAAGTAGCCAAACGAATAGGGAACCTAACCCTCTAACAAAGAAAAAAACTCTCCCATACTCAGTGTCAAATATAGATTTCGTATTCCTGACCAACTTATGAAAACAAGCCTCATGCTCAGCAACTGTCATTGAGACCTGCTCCAATCTAGAAAACTGATCCCTCAGTCAATGTCTAAAGTTTTGTGACATATACTTATCCAAGAACATCTTAAAGAGCCGATTCTATGAAAGGGAAGAAGATCAGTTTGTCTAGAATCCATAAACATCAGTACAAATGACGAGTAGACAAATCCAACTTGAAAGTGGCGTAATTCACACCATGAGTATCAACAAGGACTGAACCACAAAACATATCCGTACAAGAAGTCAAATACTCATACGCATCCTCGCCTGGAGAACCATAAAATCTAGGAGGAGGCACCCTCAAGAACCTACCCAATATTTTTTTCTCCTCAAATACCATAGTAGGTTGGGTCATAACTTGCTGAACTATTATGGGATGAAAAGCTACCATCACAGAAAGAACCTCAACTCTAGGAGCTACAGCTATAGGAAACATCCTTGGTTCAATAGACTATACACCATCAGATGACACACCATCAATAATACCAAAAATTTGAATCAATTCATCTCTGAGAAATGATTAAGGAACAAAATCCGGTTGATCCTGGGCTAGTCTCTATCCTCCGCTAGTTGTAGTAAAAGAATATTTGGCTTAGGTGCAGGAATAGGGCTTGGATAAGGTAGCTTATTCTTGTCCCTAGCCATGGACACATATTTTGGCTGTCCTTGATCTTTAGGTCATTCATGAACAAGAATAGTATCCTCAGGATCAATGTCAGGACCCTCATCCTGCAAAGAGGTAGCGCGTGTCCTGGGCATCTGAGAAAGAGTAAAGTCAAGGGAATATTTTACCAACCAACTCAGACTCTTAACATGATATGAGTGAAAGAAGTAAAGGACTCTTAAAAATACCCCATAGCCTTTTGATTATGGGAAATAGATTTCAATGCTATGACCCATAGGACTATTAGATCCTTGCTCTTATACTAACAGTACCAGTGGAATCTAGGCTCTACCAACCAATTTGTCATGACCCGATTTACAAGTTATGATGGAACCTACTATAACCCACCAGTAGGTTAGCTAATACCCTAACTCAAAGCTAATGCAATAGGTTAATTATGAAAGAAATACCCAACTAGGCCAAAAATCATCGTACAGAAGATATGCATAAATAGTGCTATAATATATGTGGATTACAAAACACCGATACCAATCCCATGACCTAGTATAATTAGTACAAGATCAACTAAGTACGATCTTAATAGGAATACACCCCAAGAATCTTAAAAGTCAATACATCTATCTTAGCTACAAAAGATTAAATAAAATATAGAGAGAAATAGGCAAATCAAAGCTCCAAGATCTCACCTTATCTCTAAATAATCAATACCATACAAACTCAACTTAACAACACAGCTGTACTCAAATCCGTACCAAGAAGATATAAGAGTATAGTATGAATACCAAAACAATGGGTGCTCAGTACACATCATCGACCGTCTGAGCTAAGTTATGATAGAAATATCATATAGTTAACAACGCCCAAGCATACATACAAGTGTATGTGGTCTTATAAATAGCAAAATGGTGTTAACAAAAGCCGAATGTCAATCCCACAATCAACAACAATTTTATTCTAGTTCACTATTTTGATTAATTTAGTGCAAGAGTAACCAAAAAAGGAGTTTAGAAATTGCAAATTAAGACTAAAGTAATAAACCATAAATAAAAGTACTTGGAGCAATCAATGGAGTAAAAACCAACATTAAAGCACTTTGAACAATCATACTATGTTTTTCAATTTCATTTGTTAAGTTTCTTATCTTTGTTATTGATTCGTAGGCTTAATTGCATGATCATGGTTTTACAATGTCACACCTCAAACCCTATTGGGGAGGACAGGCACTCGTAGCCGTAAAGGCCCGAGTTAACCAATTCCAAATACTTGTACTTCCCATGCATGTAACTATAACAACTAAAGGTTCTAAAAAATATGATATTATACAATACTTGGCCGTTGGGGCCACCACATCTAAAGACCAATCATACCATAACTTTAAATTAGTCTACAAAGCCTCTAAAAGATACATAGACTTAGTTAGGGTCGGGAAAAACCCCCTACTCTTGACTTACTGTACAATTGGAAAGCCTCGAATAAACCTGGATCTCACCAATAGTCCCTGAAAATCCTGCGCTCCTACTAGTGAGTTGTATGAGCTGAAGTGTCTGTGCTTACAACATGAAATGAAAGTCCCCCATAGGGAATATGTAATAAATATGTAAGGCAGAAGGTAACAACACACTTGACACAAAAGCTCAATAGAAATCTGATGCAAGTGTATTAGTAGTACTAGTAGACCACCTTTATAAATACTTATGGGACAATGTACATTACATTCTTTTCTTCATTTTAAATTATCACTTCATAATTTTTGTAAGCCATATAATGCAAATGACTAGCTGATCAGTGGTAAATAGATAAATTAGGATCGGCCCATGCTAGGTTTACGCCCCTGAGCTGCCACCCACATATAAAGATTGGGATAGGCCCATGCTAGGCTTATTCCCCTGAGCTGCCACCCATAGATAAAGGTATCGAGATCAGCCCATGCTAGGAAAATGCCCCTGAGCTGCCACTAGTCATTTTACAGATTTGCATTACTTTGTTTATTTAGCCTTTGAGATTGTTACTTTGGTGGTCATCACATTATGGTACCTTAAACCAGTAATACGCTAATAAGAGACATGTAAATAGACACTTAATGCAACAAAAATGAGGTAGGGAGCTGTTGGCACGCAAATAAGTGTTTAGGAGCTGAAATAACCCATGGGTCTTATTTGAACAAATGGAGAACTCCTAAAATTTTCTAGTGAAGATAGACGCGCAGATTTGATAATAAGCACATATTGAGGTGTTCTAATATGTTAGAGAGTGGGAACAAGGTCATTGGATACATGGAGTGTAATGTACTGCCATTATGTATCATTTTGTTATAGGATAACCTCGAAAACTTGCTTGATGGAACAATTGTCCGATTTCATGCCCAAGAGTGTGAAATAATGTATGCCTTACATACTTGGTTATTTGACTCCAAAACTAACCCAACTTGACTTCCCGCTTTTAGATTACTTATCTACGAATATATGGTAAACTAGTATTAGTAACCAATCAACACATTTGAGATACTTAATTTCGCCTAAAACAGTAACCGAGTAGCAACTATTAATCTATCAAACAAAGGTGCTATTTTAACACTTTCTCCCCCCAATTACACCCACATACCATATTGGTTCTTATAAGGTTCACCAAAACCACCTCGACTTCATTCACATTCCAACCAATACGCAAAATAGATTGGGCAGCAAATTTTAGTTCGGTGGTGTATTACTACATCTTTCTTCTATAATTCATTACAAACTCATCACACCTTTATCCAACTTCAACCTGGTAGCCCATAACATATACATACAAAACAATCCACAAAACAGTCCCAAATCCCTTTTATTGTAGCAATCAGTTATTGAACTCATCATCTCTATAGTTCTCAATAACAAGACATCCATAATCCTCTCTCAAATTCATATAAAAACAAAATAAAGCAGTCACCTTACCTCAATTGAGCAACTTATTCTTTTAATTGAACTCTTCAAGAGCTTGAACTTTCCTTCGCACTTAAACGAAAGAAGAAGAAAAAACGTTCCTCAATAACAAGGAAACGTGAACAAATAGCTTGTTCTATAATCTGCCATATACTTATAGTCAAGCACTTATAACTTGTTTTCCTAATCTTCCATCAGATAATTAAACAAAACCTTAAGTGTTTTCACTTACCTTAGGCTGCAAAGGTGATGGTTTCTTCAAGAACCCTTGAAGGAAAAAATAGGGCTGCTGTTCTTCTTGTTTTAGAGAGAGTAAAGAGATTTGCTGAAATATATTTATTTTTTGTGACCCAAAAGTAAAGTAAAATGACCAGAAACTTAGCCTTTTAAAGGCCCTATCTTGTCCACCGCCTTAGCTGCATTTTGGACCATAAAATTGGTCAAATCGGTCCAAGTAGGTGATGCACCTACTTAAGGGTCCAAGCTGCTGAAACTTCAAAGTAGGTGATGCACCTACATGCTTAATTTATTGTTGGGCTTAATTATATTTAGGACTTGGCAGAATGGTGTGTTGGGCCACTTATCTATTTTCTTTCTCTTTTGTTTAATTTGGCCCAAATGAGTATATTAGCATACACCCAAATCTGATCCATAGCCATGAGTCCATTTATTTGGTCCCAACAACTTAAGTAGGTGACTCACCTACTAGCTTAAATAAGTCAACCAAGCACCTCAATATTTTGCTACATTTTCAGCTCCTATCCCTTTAATCTAACCTTTAACTTATACACACTTGGTCACTTTAAACTTTAGATTCAAATACTAGCTTACAATTCCAAGTTTAAATAGTTATCTTACGTTAACTTAGTCGCATCACATTAAACTGTACGGGCAACATCTATAATTCCATCTATACCATTAATACCTGCATAACAATTCTCATACATTATATATATCAAAAGACTATACCAAGTTCCATATAATTAGAACAAGTACAAGAAAAATATAGGATGTTACATCCTTCCGCCGTTAGAAACATTCGTCCTCGAATGTTAGCATAACTGTCCAACCAAAAAAAGTTCAAGACTAAGTTTAATATCCCTATTACCATATAGTACCTATATATTTTAAACTTACTTTTTATTGCTCTAATTCAGCTTCATGGACTTTTTCTTCGTATTTGAACAAATGGGGGTACTTGGATTTCATCGCTTCTTCAACTTCCCATGTGATCTCTTCTAGTTGCTGATTCCTCTAAAGAACTTTTACATATGTTATTTCCTTATTCCTCAAATTCTTAACCTATCGATCTCCTTGATCTGATATAATGCAAATTGGAACTCCAATCAGTTGAACTCTCTCCTTAATATATAATTTGGCATATTCTTCAACTGTGTTAGTGGTCCTAACTGGTAGAAAGTACGCTAATTTAGTAAGCCTACCAACAATTACCCATATGGGATCAAACCTTTGAGATGTAAGAGGAAAACCAGTGAGGAAATCCATGTTGATCATGTCCCATTTCAAGATTGGAAGATCTATACATTGCTATATACCCCCAGGCTTTTGGTGCTCTACTTTAACTTTTTGACAATTTGGACATTCGGCTACAAATTTCGCAATGTTCTTGATACGGGGCAAATGGCCATCTTATCTTTTGATGACATCTTTGGAGGCCAACACATAGAGGCTCAAGACTTGGTCATCTCGAGAATACAAGAACATGCATGGAAGACCCGTTTTGAGCGTAACTTAAAGCAATTTCGCGTATGGAAGATTGCTTGGAGCATTTAAGAGTGAGGACTCACGGTTTTGGACCTTAATTAAGGGAATTTTGGACATTACACATGGTGTATTTACACACCATGGCCGCACCTATCATTAAGGGCAAAGTGGTCTTTTTGTATTCTTTTGTATTACACTATAAATAGGTCATTTTAGCTCATTTCTTGGAGATTTTGGAAGGATAAAGAATTGAAGACATATTTTCTCTCTTTTGAGAGTGTAACACCCTTAGTTGTAGGGCTTGGAAAAGCCATCCTTAGCATAGGGCTTGGAAAAGCCAATATTGATCTTTGCTTGGAAACGGTAGATCTTGAGGTGAGTTCGTTCCCTTGGTGGTCACCGTAAGAGTGTGGTTTTGATTGTTGCATTCATTAGGGGTTAGTGTTGAAATACACTTGGTTCTTAATCTTGTATTAATCTTGGTCTCACTATCTATCTTTATTTTCTTGCAAATCGTGTATGTGTTGTGTAGTGGACTGTTTTTATGTCTTCATTGAATCCAAAACATGTATTATTATTGTTCATCTTGTTTATCACGTTTTGTATCTGTTTTGGTGTTAGAATATACTCTTGTATCTTGTATTCTTGTTGTTGGTAGTGAATCCGAGTGTGGTCTCCATCTTGGTCCTCGAATCCGTAAGATTGGTGGACTGATTTGGTGTTTGTTTCGTGCTCCTCTCTCTTTTTTCCGTATCATTTGGTATCAAAGCATGGCTTGATCTTGTTCCTATAAGATCAATCTTGGGTTTGCTTGTTAGAAAATTTAAAAAAAAAAAAAAACTGAAAACTGAAATTTTCAGAAAAATAGCAATCTGTCCACTTTGTGTTCTTGGCCGAAAATTGTGTTCTTGTTGTATCTTGGCCGAGATTTTTACTTGTCTTAAGTGTTTCTAGTGTTAGTATTGTTCTTCACTAACACTTTGAGTCTATATCTTTATTTGAGCCTTTGTTGTTGATGTTGTTATTGTGAACTTGGACTTGGCCGATAGTTGTTGGTATTGTTGTTGCGGGTTCAAGACTTGAACGTGTGATGTGTTGATTGGTTCAAGTTTTGAACGTGTATTGTGGAGATTGTGTTGTGGAATTTAAGCTTGGAAAGTTGTTGTTGTTATTTGGGGGGTCCAACTTGAACCTTAGAACTTCAAGACTCAAACTTTGTGTTCTTGGTGTTCTTCACCATCTCCATATATTGTTGAAAAAAAAAAGTTGTTGTTGATTTTTGAAGTTGAAGAAAAAAGAGTGTGTATTGTGTTAGTCTTGCAAGACATAGATCCAAGTTTCAAGGTGTAGTACTTGGCCTTGTGTTCTTGTTGTTGACAATTGGTGGTATTGTGTTGTGTTCTTGAAGAAGTTGTTGTTGTGTTCTTGAAGAAGTTGTTGTTGTGTTCTTGAAGGTTGTTGTGTTGTTCATCTAGTGCTTCATCTTTTCTTACAACTTAAGACAATCAAAAGGACAATATAGATTCAAAAGGTGAAGATGAAAAGATGTAAAGCTTGTTGTGAGAAACCTTGAACCCAACACTTCCTAGACTAGACTTCTACTTTTTCAGCTTTTCCTTATTTCAAAGACCTTGTTTTGTGGGACTACTTTTTCTTGTTTTGTGGGACAAACCACTTTTTTCTTGTTTCAAGAACCTTGTGTTGTGGGACAAAATACTTTTTCCTTATTTCAAGACTTATGTTTTCCCTACCAAAAAACCAATTGTCACCTTTTCCAAATAGTGTGAAGATTTAAAATTTCAGAATTTGTGATTATAATGGGTGGGACAAAAACCAATTGCATGCTGCCACGTCATCCATTGCTACTGTTCACGTCATTAATAAGCTCAAATTTCAGATTTTAGTAGTTTCCTTTTGTTGTTCCTTAGTTTCAATTTTATTGCTTCCAATTAATTAACAACTAGTAATCACCTACTTAGTTGTAGATTAATTGTTGAATCCGTTTCTTTCGTGTCTTCGTTATTTGTGAGCTTTTCTCATTTTTAATTCATTGTAACTTCTTTATTTCAAGTTCGTAAGGAAATTTTATTTTGTGTCTTGAGTCGATCAAACAAGAATCTATTCCGGCCACCAAGTAGAATTGACATCCTATTGACTACCGGAGTATAAGCAGCTTTCAATATTCGCCGCACCAATTGTGAGAATCACAAAGGTGAGTGTATACGAGTGTTGGTGAGGAGCTTTACTTAAATCTTGTTTGTTCATTTTGTAGGTTTAAAGGGTGACATAAGAGGAACATGAATTTGATAGCCGGGGATTATTGTGACTACAATATGGGAGACTATGATTGTAGTGAGGGTTTTTATGGCTATGAAGTTGAGGAAGATTGCGGAGGCTATGAAAATAGCCATGGTCAAAACATAGGCAGATTTGAAAATTACTGTTTTGAGGGAGAAAATGAGGTGAATGAAGTGCCTAGTACTTATGGTGACTTTGGAGATGATGTAGGACCTCGTGATGGATCTTATGATGAAGTTGGGACATGTGAGGAGTCTTGCACTCCCCACTCCGAACCTAGATTTGGTGTTAGGTATAACCCTGTCATTCATAAACCTTATGAGAGCTATGATGAGAGTACACGTGAGGAGTGTGAAGATTCATATTCTCCACCTTGTAGTACTTCTTATCAAGGTCGATATAGTGTGAATAGTTATACTAGCTATAGTGTAGGTTGTCCAATGGGAAGAAGAGGATATACATCTCCAAAATCGAGGGGTACTCATGTGCTTTACAATGTTGATCCGAGAAGGAGTGTACACTCCGGAAAGGTGACCATTTGTGGGATACCGGGCTGCCTCGTTGTGTTAAATGATAGGTACTATAGAAACTACATTGTTCCATCCATGGTTGATTACTTGGGGTTATTTTGTGAGCCTTTACTTGTTCCATACTTCTTGGACAGGTTTAAGGTTACCGAGAGGGTAAAAGTTGTCTTCTCCCAATTTAATTACAATGAGGAGGTGTGGTGTGATGTTTTTCCCATAACCTATGGTCATGTGAGCTTAGGCGCCGATTGGTTTGCACAACATAAACTTCCAAATATGAAAAATTGGCCTAATATTGTAAGAGACCGATGGGGAAATTGCCTCGAGACGTACATTCTGCCCGGGCCGCAAAAAGAAGTTCCTACCTACTCCAATTCGAATTATTATGAGAGACAAAAGATTGAGAGGAGTAAGGGAGTGAAAGGTGGTAATCCGAGAGTGGAAAAAGGAGAGGTTGTGTGGAGCAAAGTAAGAGGATTACCACCAAACCATGCTAACATTGTTTGTCCTTCTATTTCTAAGGACATTTGTGTAGGTAGCAACATGGAAAGCGAAGAAGAACAATGCCAAAAGAAAGTTTCTGCCCAAACCTTTGGAGGACCTTCACACCATGACAAAGAAGAATCTACTCAAGGACTTCAAGGTAAAATGGCAAAGTCTTACACTTTTGTACATGTGAATGATAATTGTGTGGCTAGTAGCCCATTGAGTATGAGTTGTAGCTTGCCTATATGTGAGTGTATTATTTCTTTGCCACTTGATGATGATGTACATGTTGTGAGTGTGGATACACTAGTTGATCCTATTGATGACCGAATAGACTCTTCTTGTAAGATCGATTTATGTCCACCTAGTGTTGAAACCATTATGTTGAATGAAAGTACATTATCTTCTGAAATTTGTGTTGATCAACTTATGTGTGAAAATTACCCACCACTTGAGGATGTGTATGATATAATTAATGAACCTCAAGTGTGTGATGATGTTGAAAATGTTGATCAAAGTGAGAATGAACCCGAGAGCTCTTCTTGGGGTAATATTGTGTTTGAAACATCCTTGAAACTTGATATTGATCATTTAGAGAGTGAGGAACTTGCTTGTTCCAAATCTGTCCGTGAGGTAGATCACACTCTTTTTAGGTACAATGTCTTGTTTGAAGATGATTTAAACACTCCTAATGAACCTAGTGGTGAAAATGATGGTATAGCTTGCCTTGGAATCTATAGCCTGTATGCTAACCCACTATGATGTGACAATATTCCTCCTAAAGAGGGAAATCTCTTCTTGAAAGATGAGAGTCCTCTTAAGGGTAAGGAATGTGTAGTTGCGAAACCTACTTCTTCTTCTACTTTGTGTGATTTCATTGTTGAGAGTACTCATGGTGATTATTGGGAAACTAGTAGTGAGTACACACATGAGAGCAACTTAGTAGAAGTCGATTTGAGTGATACTTTTCTCTACTCTCTATTTGCTTTGGATCATATGTATGTTATTGTAGAGAGTATGTCATTTAGTTTGGGTATAGACCACGGGAAAGGGAAGTGTTGTCGAGACCCGTGTCTATGGCCACTTTTCCCATTTGAACACGGTGCCAAATTTAGAAATGGTGATGTTGGTGCACCAAACTTGTTGCTTGGTCTACATGACAAGCAAAGTGTCACTCTTGATGTATCCTATAACCAAATCCTTTGTACATCTTTTATTGAGTTTTTAATATTCCTTGCAAAGGATTCTTGGTTATATTGCAAATATGTGCAACCTTGGCATGTTGAGATGATTTGTTATGCTAACCCTAACCCTCATGCCATGAGGAGTTTGTATTTGTTTGTCCTCTCTTCGGTTTTGCAAGGTTTGGATTCGAGGTCGAATCCTTTTCAAGAAGGGGAGGATGATACGGGGCAAATGGCCATCTTATCTTTTGATGACATCTTTGGAGGCCAACACATAGAGGCTCAAGACTTGGTCATCTCGAGAATACAAGAACATGCATGGAGGACCCGTTTTGAGCGTAACTTAAAGCAATTTCGCGTATGGAAGATTGCTTGGAGCATTTAAGAGTGAGGACTGACGGTTTTGGACCTTAATTAAGGGCATTTTGGACATTACACATGGTGTATTTACACACCATGGCCGCACCTATCATTAAGGGCAAAGTGGTCTTTTTGTATTCTTTTGTATTACACTATAAATAGGTCATTTTAGCTCATTTCTTGGAGATTTTGGAAGGATAAAGAATTGAAGACATATTTTCTCTCTTTTGAGAGTGTAACACCCTTAGTTGTAGGGCTTGGAAAAGCCATCCTTAGCATAGGGCTTGGAAAAGCCAATATTGATATTTGCTTGGAAACAGTAGATCTTGAGGTGAGTTCGTTCCCTTGGTGGTCACCGTAAGAGTGTGGTTTTGATTGTTGCATTCATTAGGGGTTAGTGTTGAAATACACTTGGTTCTTAACCTTGTAATAATCTTGGTCTCACTATCTATCTTTATTTTCTTGCAAATCGTGTATGTGTTGTGTAGTGGACTGTTTTTATGTCTTCATTGAATCCAAAACTTGTATTATTGTTGTTCATCTTGTTTATCACGTTTTGTATCTGTTTTGGTGTTAGAATATACTCTTGTATCTTGTATTCTTGTTGTTGGTAGTGAATCCGAGTGTGGTCTCCATCTTGGTCCTCGAATCCTTAAGATTTGCGGACTGTTTTGGAGTTGTTTCGTGTTTTCGTTGTTTTTCCCGTATCAGTTCTTCTTCATGTCACCCCACCAATACATTTCTTTCAAATCATGGTACATTTTTGTTGACCCTGGATGGATAGACTACCTTGAATGATGTGCTTCTGTCATAATCCTTTTTCTTAGTCCATCTACATTTGGCACACACAATCTATTTTGGCACTGAAGTACTCCTTCTTACGTAAGCTCAAATTCTTTCATCATACCATATTGCACATTTTCCTTAAGCTTTAATAAAATGAGATCTACATATTTCTTATCTTTTACTTTAGCTACTAGGGAAGATTCTACAGCATTAGAAACAATAACCCCTTCATCTGGAGTTTCAAGAAAGTGAACTCTCAAATTGTCTAGTTGGTACAAATCTTTAGTCATCCCTTGCCTTTCTATAGATGGTGCCACAGTCTTTCGACTTAATGCATCTGCCACCATATTTGCTTTCCTCGGATTATAAAAAATATCAACGTCATAGTCTTTTAATAATTCAAGCCATCTTTGCTGCCTCAAATTTAGGTCCTTCTGATTAAAGATATACTGCAACTCTTATGGTCAGTGTATATGTCAACATGAATCCCGTACAGGTAGTGACGCCATATCTTTAAGGCAAATATAACCGCTTCTAGATCTAGATCATGTGTTGGAAATTTTTCTCATGTGGTCGTAATTGTCTGGAGTCATATGCTATTACTTTACCATGCTGCATTAATACACATCTTAAGCTAATTCTTGAAGCATCACAATACACCTCATACCCTTTTGTGCCTTCTGGAAGTACCAATACAGAAACTCTTTTCACAAGCATCATTCCATTAAAACTTGGATGCCTTGTATGTTAGCTTGGTTAAAGGTGCAGAAATTGAAGAAAAACCTTCAACAAACCTTCTATAATAACCTACCAACCCAAGAAAACTACGAATCTCTGTAGGCATTATGGGCCTTGGCCAACTCTTCATGGCTTCTATATTTTAAGTATCAATATTTATTCCTTCACTAGATACAATATGATCCAAGAATGCCATAGATTTTAACCAAAACTCACATTTAGAAAACTTTGCAAAGTGCTTACGAACATGAAGAATCTGCAACACCAGTCGTAAGTGATTGGCATAGTCCTTATTTGATATCAAAAAACTAGAATATCATCTATAAAAATTATCACAAACACATCCAAGAAGGGCTTGAACATTCTATTCATCAAATCCATAAAAACTGCAGATGCATTAGTTAGCCCAAAGGACATGACTAGGAACTCGTAATAACCGTACCATGTTCAAAAAGATGTGTTGGGTATGTCATTCTCTTTGACCCTCATTTGGTGGTACCCAGACCTTAAATAAATCTTTGAAAATCACTTGGCACCTTGCAACTGATCAAATAAGTCATCAATTCTCGGAAAGGGATATTTGTTCTTAATAGTCACCTTGTTTAGTTGTCTAATAGTTAATACACATTCTTAACGAGCCATCCTTCTTACGTAAAAATAACAGTGGTGCACTCCAGGGGGATATACTAGGCCTTATGAATCCTTTCTCTAGCAAGTCTTTCAATTGCTCTTTCAATTCTTGTAATTCTACCGGGGTCATTCTATACAGAGGAACTGAGATTGGTTGGGTGCCTAGAATCACATCAATACCAAACTCCACTTCTTGTTCAGGAGGCAAACCTAGAAGATCTTCAGGAAATACATCAGGGAATTCATTTACCGCTGGAATAGTTTGAAGAGTTGGTGTCTCCACATTTATTTCCGTGAACTTTGAATCTCACTTATCTGCCCAAATTGGTTGCCTTTAGACCCTTGAAACTATGGTGGAGCACTAGCTATAGAATAAGAAGATTATGGCCTAGGTGGTCTATTAGAAAAATGAGGCTTAAACTATCCTTGGGATGCCATAAACTGCCCCGTAGATCTAGCCCTTTTGGAATACCCTCTTTCCAATTCTTGTGCTCTTCTTCTTTGCCTCGGATCCTCCATTTTTGTGCAAAATCTTTTATCCTTGCTATGTCCATGTCTTTGTTTATTGTAGAAATAGTACAATCTCTAACCAGATATAGATCCTATATATCTACATATTGATGAACTTTATCATCCATTGTAGCTACTACATTGGGAGCATATCTAGCCAAAGAGTTAAAGCAAAGGCTGTACTCCCTTACGCTCATATTCCTTTAGCGAAGATTCAAGAACTAATCTACATGGGATTCATGAATTTCATATGGAAGGTAATGATCAAAAAATGCCTCTTTGAACTCTTTCCAAGTAGCTGGAGGTGCATCAATACCCCTAGATCATTTACAGTATTCATACCATAATATAGCCTCTCTTTTGAATCTATATGCTACTAGCTCAATTGTCTCTTTACCCGACACATGCATGACATCTAAAGCCTTTTGGATTTGATCAGTAAAGTCCTGTGGGTCTTCAGTAAGATCTGATCCGGTGAATGCGGGAGGATCCAATTTAAGAAAATCCTACATCTGTAGGCTAGCTTCCCTATCTATACCACTAGAACCCATGGTTGGAATGACTAGTCCTTGAGCTTGTCTAGCAACTATACGAGCCAATAATTTCACCGCATTCTTTAGATCTTGGTCATTAGAATTAATTGGTGGTTTTGAGGATGTGGTTCTTTTCTTTCTTAGATCTTCTGGAGAGGGAGAAGTAGAAGAAGTCTGGGATACAAACTCAACTTGAGCCTTGCTTTGATTAGCTTGTCCAGGTGGTGACATGCTGGTCCCTTCTCTAGCAGCCATATCCTTTCGCTTACCTGTATTCTTACTCCTTTTTGTAACCGACATCTTTACTATAATAAGAGGGAAAAATAGGTTCGCTGGTTAAGATATGAAGAGAAAGAGAGAACCCCTAAATGCCCATAGCCTCTTTCTTATAGATGTGGTGCACAACACACCCGTAACCAAGACTCTATGTAGACACGACTTTGTAGACTCCCTAGGATGAACTGCTCTAATACCACTTTTAACACGCCTCAAACCCTATTGGGGTGGATAGGCACTCGTAGCCGTAAAGGCCTGAGAGAAACAATTCCAAAAAACGTTACTTCCCATGCATGTAACAATAACAACTAAAGGTTCTAGCGAACATGATATTATACAATACTTGGCCGTTGGAGCCGCCACATCTTAAGACCAAATGCTACCATAACTTTACATTAGTCTACAAAGCCTCTAAAAGATACATAGACTTAGTTAGGGTCAGTACAAACCCCTGACCCACTCTTGACTTACTATACAATACCAAAATATATGGAATAGACTTGGAAAGCCCCGAATCAACCTGGAGCTCACCAATAGTACTTGAAAATTCTGTGTCCCTACTAGTGAGTTGTATGAGCTGAAGTGCTATTCCTGCAGCATGAAATATAGGTCCCCCATGAGGGATGTCAGTACAAAAATATGTACTGAATATGTAAGGCAGAAGGTAACAACACACTTGACACAAAAGCTCAATAGAAATCTGATACAAGTGTATAAGTAGTACTAGTAGACCACCGTTATAAATACTTGGGGGACAATGTACATTACATTCTTTTCTTCATTTTACCTTCTTACGTCATAATCTTTGTAAGCCATATAATGCAAATAACCAGCTGATCAGTGGTAAATAGATAAATTAGGATCGGCCCATGCTAGGTTTATGCCCCTGAGCTGCCATCTACATATAAAGATTGGGATAGGCCCATGCTAGGCTTATGCCCCTAAGATGCCAACCACAAATAAAGGTATCGATATCGGCCCATGCTAGGCAAATGCCCCTGAGCTTCCACTCTTCATTTAATAGATTTGCATTAGTTTATTTGGCCTTTGAGATTGTTACTTTGGTGGTCATCACATTATGGTAACTTGAACCAGTAATACGCTAATAAGAGACATGTAAATAGACACTTAATGCATCAAAAATGAGGTAGGGAGCTGTTGGCACAAAAATAAAGTGTTTAGGAGCTGAAATAACACATGGGTCTTATTTGCACAAACGGAGAACTCCTAAAATTTTCTAGTGAAGATAGATGTGCAGATTTAATAATAAGCATGTATTGAGGTGTTCTAATGTGTTAGAGAGTGGGAACAAGGTCAGTGGATACATGGAGTGTAATTTGCTGCCATTATGTATCACTTTGTTATAGGATAACCTCAGAAACTTGCTTGATGGAACAATTGTTCGATTGCATGCCAAAGAGTGTGAAATAGAGTATTCCTTACATACTTGGTTATTTGACTCCAAAACTAACCCGACTTGACTTCCCGCCTTTTAGATTACTTATCTACGAATATATGGTAAACTAGTATTAGTAACCAATCGACACATTTGAGATACTTAATTTTGCCCAAAACAGTAACCGAGTAGAAACTATTAATCTATCAAACAAAGGTGCTATTTTAACACTTTTTTCCTCCAATTACACCCACATACCATATAGTTTCTTATAAGGTTCACCAAAACCACCTCGACTTCATTCATATTCCAACCAATATGCAAAATAGATTGGGTAGCAAACATTAGTTCGGTGGTGTATCACTACATCTTTCTTCTATTTCATTACAAACTCATCACACCTTTATCAAACTTCAACTTGGTAGCCCATAACATATACATACAAAACAGTCCACAAAACAGTCCCAAATCCCTTTTATTGTAGCAATCAGTTATTGAACTCCTCATCTCTATAGTTATGAATAACAAGACATCCATAATCTTCTCTCAAATTCATATATAAGAAAAACATAATGGAGTAGTCACCTTACCTCAATCAACAACTTATTCTTTTAATTGAACTCTTTAAGATCTTGAACTTTTGTTCACACTTATACCAAAGAAGAAGAAAAAAAGTTCCTTAATAACAAAGAAACGTGAACAAACAACTTGTTCTCATAGAAGATTAGGAAAAAAACTTAAGTGTTTTTCACTTACCTTGGGCTGCAAAGGTGAGGGTTTCTTCAAGAACCCTAGAAGGAAAAAATAGGGTTGTTGTTCTTGTTGTTTTAGAGAGAGTAGAGAGATTTGCTGAAATATACTCCTTTTTTGTGACTTAAAAGTGAAGTAAAATGACCAAAAACTTGGCCTTTTAAAGGCCCTATCTTGTCCACCTCTTTAGCTTCATTTTGGACAGTAAAATTGGTCAAACTGGTCCAAGTAGGTGATGCACCTACTTAAGGGTCCAAGCTGCTGAAACTTCAAAGTAGGTGATGCACCTACTTTCTTAATTTCTTGTTGGGATCAATTATATTTGGGCCTTGGAAGATTGGTGTGTTGGGCAACTTATCCGTTTTATTTCTTTTTTGTTCAATTTGTCCAAAATGAGTATATTAGCATAGACCCAAATCTGATCCATAGCCATGGGTCCATTAATTTGGTCCAAACAACTTAAGTAGGTGACTCACCAACTAGCTTAAATAAGTCAAGCACCTTAATATTTTGTGCCATTTTCAGCTCCTAATCCCTTTAATCTAACCTTCAACTTATACACACTTGGTCACTTTAAACTTTAGATTCAAATACTAGCTTACGATTCCAAGTTTAAATAGTTATCTTAGCGTTAACTTAGTCGTATCACATTAAACTTTACGTGTAGCATCTAAAATTCCATCTATACCATTAATACTTGCATAACAGTTCTCATATGTTATATATATCAAAAGGCTATGCCAAGTTCCATATAATTAGAACAAGTACAAGCAAAATACAGGATGTTACACCCAACCTCTAATATTTTTCATAATATGGACATTACAACCACATCGTTGAGTGGAGATGTAATAATTCAATTTAGTTAATTAAAGCTATCATCCTATGTTTGAATCAAGTAAGGCATCAAGTACATCCCTGTCCTAGATGCTAAGTTTAATTCTTTATTTATAAAAGAATAAAAACCTAAACTTTGTTTATTCTCATGCTCTATTTCCCTCTTCCTTATCCCGAGATCACAATGTCTACAATATATGTATTTTATGGGTAATCAATACATAAAATAATTAAAACAAAAATAAACAAACAACCAATAATGATAAGCAAAATTAAATAAATTTTATCCAAAATAATATTAATTATGTTCTTGGTTTTAAACCCAAAAAGAGGGTTTTTAGCAGATAATATTCATAATCACCATCCAATAAATTGAATACATGATATGAATAATTAAAGTCTAATTAAGAAAATTAAAACCTAATTTTCTTCCAGCTGTCTCCACCATTATGCCGTAATTGTCTAAGCACCGAATTGACCAAGAAAATATTTTCTCCCCTCTGTCTAGCTATCCAGGTTGTGTATATATAGTATATGATTCATAATCCAAGTGGGATTAAGAACCTACATGTTATCCTAGAAATATTCCCTCCAAGACTCTTTAATTTGCGTGTCAATTCCAATTAATAAAGGGACAAAGTCCATTTTTGTCGGCAGAAATTAAATTGGCAGTGCATGGATCATAACAATGTAACGTAATGTTGGCAGTGTTGGTGGTTGACACAATGCAATGATATCGTGTTGACTCACTGGAATTCGCATTCAAAATTTTGGTTAAGTATTGAACGACCCTCATTTTCCCCATGCTTTTGTAGTGTATTTCCAACAAATTTCTAGTTTTTATCAACAATATATCACTATATTCAGCTCAAAAAGCCTTCTACATAATGACACACCACAAATTAGAGATTAAAACAAGACAATAATCTCAATGATGATTCAAAACACAAGCTAAGATAAGGCTAATTCGGAATGATCTTCACTTTTGTGTTCCAACTCTTAACTTAATCAAATTAAATTTTGTCCACTGCAAATAAGTTATTCCACTCATAATTATACATTTAAATCATTTGGAACAAATTAAAAATATTAGAATCCAACGAAGCCAACTAGAAACACACCTAGCTCAAGCTCGTAAAACTAGTATTCCGAGTTGAATTCTAAATGACTCAATTAAGTACAAACTTGTTTGAAAAACACATTGAACCTTGTAATCACACACTTGGACACTTAAATTCTTATATATCAACATGAACACATTAAGCACACGAATTGCACTCAAAACATGGTGAAATAAGCTAGAATAATGATACCAAAGTGTATAAAACAACTGCAGAGCATCACCCCACACTTAAACTCTTGTTCATCCACGAATAACTCTATACACTAAGCATTAAAATATGAGTTAACATGGCTTTTCGACTAAAATAAAGACACTCAAGCTAGTACTTTAATGGCTTCACGGAATATAAGTTTCTACACAATCTATAGGTCATGAATACTACTCCAAAACATCCTAGCCTCAAGAATTGACCACCTAGATAGAAAGCTAATGATTATTTCTCAATCAAGGACATCATAAAAGTCACTCACATTCATCAAACATGTGCCCTTGCAACAAGAGTGTTACCCATAATCATTTACAATAATGCATTTTATAATATAATGGGTACAAGAATAAATTTATGCTCACTCTCACAAAAAAATTCACAACTTACACACAATGAACCATAGAATTTCCCTTAGTGTAGTGCTCCATAAATATTGTAATGATGAACTTAGGATTAACTAGGACTTTTCTGGGTTATAATATAGGCTAAGGGACGGGTAGAAACTATTTGGGAATAGTGACTAACCTAAATACTTGAAAACCTTCACCATACTTTAAAGAGGGGTGAGGGTGTGTAATACCTTGGGAAATTTTTTGTTGAAATTTTGTGCGTAAGCATGTTAGGTTCTATCTTCTATAATGAATTATAAATGTTTCGTATGAAATGTCTTAGATTATAACCCACCATTGCATAGATTATCGAATAAGCTTTCCAACAATATATGGATCATCTAAAACGGACACCCGAGCAACGAGTTATGAACATTCTGATCGAACCGTGAATAGTAATGAACAGTAAAACTTGCAGAAAAAAGAACTGAGGCCTAGTGTATTTTCGCTCCAACTTTAAATGATTATAGATCCTCGTACATAATGACTTGGGTGATCTACTATATCAATGGAAAGCTCTGCGAGTCCTCTTTCCAATGAAATTGGTTTCATCCAATTTGTATATCGGAGCAAAAAGTTATGGTCAATCTACTTCAACCTATCAAAATCAAATTTTTAGGTCAACTTCAAACTATCGTAACTCTTCGTATGCAATGATATGGATGAGATACTATATATCAACAGAAAGATATGAGAGTCCTTTTTCTAATGAAATTGGTTTTATCCAATTTGGATATCGGAGTAAAATGTTAGGGTTGATCTACTTTAGACTATCAAAACAGTTCACCAAAGGATAGATTTGAGAATTATTTGATTTTTAGGGGCGATTTGGTCATTCCCCCTCACCTAAAATCCATCTAAACCCTATATTAAAGCCTATTAGAAGAATTATATGTTATATTTCATTAAATTTCCTCAAAAAGAAAACCCTAAGCTCCTACATCCAACTTCAAGAACCTCCAAAGTTCACCATTAATTCTCCAAATTTATTCAAGTTTCCAAGTTCCTAGTTCAAGAACTCCAAGAACCATAATTCAAAGGCACAGTTAAAATCTCAAAAATGAGTATCGATCTAAAGTTCATCATTCAAGGTATGTGGGGTTTTTCAAGAAGAACTCTCCTTCGTTCATTTGCCCAAAAGTAATTTTCTTTACAAAGACATGATTTTTATTTGATTATTACAAATATGAAGCATGAACCTATATCTTATGATAATTATTATGAAATCTTGATGTTTATGATTTTGAAAGATGAATTTACATGTGTGGAGATATAAAGCATGAATCTTGAATGATACTTATCATGATTTTGATATTTGGGTTGTGAATCCCCATTGGAAATTGCATTTTTTTAGATAGTGTGTGTTATAAGCACGTTGATATTGAATATTTGAGATATTTTGAATGATTTGACATTTTGGTCTTAATGGAGTTGTTTCAAACTCGAGTGTGAAAGAAATCCACAATGTGATTGATTTTGATAGATAGGAAGCATGATGACTCATGATGTATATTTATATATTACTGAAATTGTTTTGTTGTGGATTGTCTTTGAAATGATATAAGCTAAGTCCAGGAGAAATCTTTAGCACCGAGTGGGAGGTATAAAGCGACCTTACTTCCCTAGAACTACGTGCCCCCATAGGAGTAAGCCTGAGGCTAATATATATAGTGATCACTAGTTTGTGTGGATTTAATATCGATAGTCCTACTCCGATGGCAAGGATAGGACGGCTCTCCCAATGTGGGTTGTACGTTGGACTCCATATAGCTCACATGGTTTATGTCAGTTATAGGATCTCCCAGTGTGTGTGTTTCCTTATGTCTATGGTGAAAGGTGAAGTAATTGGAAAGTGGAATTGTGAAAGTTATTCGTTCAAAAGATTTAAATGATATTTACATTATGAGAATTGATATTCTTGATGAACTGAAAGTGATTGACAAATTATATGATGACTCACATGTGTTATTGTACTTATTTTGTCCTCTCATGATTATGATGATTTTCTTTGGGCTATGTGATCCTTTCATACATCCTGCATATTTCTACTAAATATTTATGATGATGATGTTTATACAACTGCATACACCCCCATATACTCAGTTCCTTTCCATGGTACTGACCCACATCTTCAAATGTAGGCTGCATTTTCTCAGAATGTAGGTTTAGGTGCTCAGTTCCAGGTTCAATAATGATTCTTTGGGCAAGCTATTCTATATCCTCTGTTGTGGTGAGTCCTCATATTCCAAGGACGTGATGTCTGATATTAGTTTTACAAAATTATTTACATTTGATAACTGAGTATGAGTCAGTTGGGGCATGTCTCAATGGCTCACTGGTTTTATTGATTTTCTTAGAGGATATTCAAACTAGTATATATGTTGGGAGTTGACTAATAAGTCATATTTTGTTATCTTTCTGAAATTTTTTATTCTTGGATGATGATTACTCTGTTGATATTTAAGGGTTATTTATAGAAATCCTGTTGATTTGTGTTCAACTGAATGAAATTGGCTCAAAGGGTTAGCTTGGGGCTACTCGTAGCCTCAAGCACCGTGTGATGCTCCGGGCCCATTTCTGGGGCGTTACGAACCTGGTATCAGAGCCTAGGGTTTTAATTTGTCCTAGAGAGTTTAACAAGTCATGTTAAGTAGAGTCTTAATCATCGATGTATAGCGCGTCACATCTATGAGCAAGAGGCTGCAAGACATTTTAGGAAAAAGTGTGATTCTTTCTTTCAAAAGTCTATCATGCTTAGAGTGTCTCTCTCTGTTATTAGTTCGTGCTCTCCTCTTTTAGATATATGCCTCCACGTTGAGTGAGAAGAAATAATGATGGTCAGCAACCTCAACCCACTGACCTATTAAATGAAAATATGTCTCATGCTGAATTTTAGGCAGCCTTTCAAGCGCTGGCCTAAGCTGTTACTGGAAATGTTCTGGCCAATCCGGCCCCAGCTCCACAACAGTAGGGTGGTGATTCAGATGCTATCAAGATCCATGACTTCATGCAGATGAATCTGCTGGAATTCTATGGGTCTAAATCTAATGAGGATCTACGGTTGTTTTTAGAGGAGGTGCAGAAGATTACTCAGGTGATGCATATATCTGAGGAACATAGTGTGGAGTTGTCCGTGTATAGGTGAAAGACCTTGCTTATGACTGGGTTGTTTCTTGAAGGAAAGGTAGAGGTGAGGGAGCTATCCGTACAGCTTGGTAAGAGTTTAAGGATGCATTCCTAGATAAGTTTTTATCTTTAAAGATGAGGGAGGTGAAGGTGGAAGAGTTTATGAACCTGTGATAGGTCTCTATGACTGTTAGGGAGTACTGTCTAAAGCTCAATCAGTTGGCCAAGTATGCTCCTGACTTAGTGGCCGCTAATCGGGCTAGTATGAGTAAGTTTGTGGCTGGAGTTTCTAGTTATGTGGTTAAGGAGTGTAGGTCTGCTATGCTGAATAGTGAGATGAAATTTTTGAGGATGATGACTCATGCCCAATAGATTGAGGCAGAAAAGATTAAGGAGAGAGATAGAATGAGAGGGAATAAGAGAGCTAGGTTCGAGCAACACGGATAGGGTCAGACTAGATCCCAAGGAGGGGGCCGCCCTCAGTATCAGGATTGTTCATCTATGCCAGCGGCAGGAGCAAGGTAAAAGGTCATATGCATCCAGGTCCCAGTATAGTGATGGCAGTAAGACAAATCGGCTCCTGTGTCCTAGGTGTGGTTGGGCTCATTTGGGTGAGTGTTGGGGTGAGAAGAGGGATTGTTTCTGGTGTAGTGACATGGGTGACAGAGTTAGAGATTGTCCACAGGATAGACAAGGGAGTCATGACTATCGCCCTCAGACCCAAACTCAGACTATCAGACTCCAGTTCCAGCAACTCGCCCAGCCCCAGCTCAGGGTTCCTCTGCTAGCAATGCTGACAGGCAGTGCCAGAATAGATTTTATGCTTTACTGTCCCGCCAGGAACATGAGGACTCTCCCAATGTTGTTATTGGTAGCTTCGTATATTTCAAATTGATATGTATGGTTTGTTGGATCTTGGATCCAGTTTCTCATATGTTACACCTTTGAGTGTTGTGAATTTTGAAATGAGTCCTGAGATTATTCCTGAGCCTATTCTAGTTTCTATCCCAGTGGGTGATTCGATTATTGCCTAAAAATGTATAAAAAATTTCTTGTTATCCTTTTTCATAGAGTTTTATTGGCTGATCTGATTGAGTTAGACATGGTAGATTTTGATGTGATTCTGGGTATAGACTGGCTGTATTCTTCTTATGCCTCTATTGATTGTCGGACCCAAGTGGTCGAGTTTCAGTTTCCAGGTGCATCCTTGTTTGAGTGGTCTGGGAATTCTGTGTCACCCAAGAGTCATTTTATCTCTTACCTCAATGCTAGAAAGCTTATTTCCAAGGGGTATATTTACCATTTGGTTAGACTTAAAGACACTAAGTTTGAGACTCCAACTCTTCAGTCTGTTAACATCGTCAATGAGTTTTCTGATGTCCTTACGGATGATCTTCCAGGAATACCTCCTGATAGAGAGATAGAGTTCCGGATTGATCTTCTTCCTGATACTCAGCCCATTTCTATTCCTCTTTATCGTATGGCCCCTGCAACTCAAAGATCTACTAGATAAGGGTTTCATAAGGCCTAGTGTTTCTCCTTGGGGTGCTCCTATGTTGTTTGTGAGAAAGAAAGATGGCTCTTTGCGTATGTGCATTGATTACTGCCAACTGAATAAAGTCACCATAAAAAATAAGTACCCCCTTCTGAGAATAGATGATTTGTGTAACCAATTCCATGGTGCAAGTTATTTCTCAAAGATAGGCCTTCGTTCTTGCTATCATCAACTCAAAGTTAGGGAGTGTGACATTCCAAAAACTGCTTTTTGAACTCGTTATGGACATTTTGAGTTTCTTGTTATGTCTTTCGGGTTAACTAATGCCCCAACAGCTTTCATGGACCTTATGAATCGAGTGTTCAGACCATATATGGATATGTTTGTCATAGTGTTCATCTATGATATACTGGTGTACTCCCGTAGTAAGGATGAACATTCTGATCATCTCCGAAATGTCTTGCAAACCCTTAGAGATCATAAGTTGTTTGCCAAGTTTAGTAAGTGTGAGTTTTGGCTAAGGTCAGTTCCTTTTCTGGGTCATATCATTTCTTCCGAGGGTATTAGAGTTGATCCCCAAAAGACCGAAGCTGTTAAAAGTTGGCCCAGACCTATTTATCCTAATGATATCCAAAGTTTCTTGGGTTTAGCTGGCTATTACCGCTGTTTTGTTGAGGTTTTCTCCTCTATAGCATCTTTTATGACTCGGTTGACCTAAAAGAAAGTGAAGTTCTTGTGGTTCGAATCTTGTGAGAAGAGTTTCCAGGAGTTGAAGAATCGACTCACTTCAGCCCTTATTTTGACTTTGCCTGATGGTGTTGATGGGTTTATAGTGTACTGTGATGCTTCGAGAGTTGGGTTGGGTTGCGTATTGATGCAGAAGGGTAAGGTATCGCTTATGCTTCTAGATAGTTGAAACCCCCTAATAAAAATTACCCCACCAATGACCTTGAGTTGGCTGCTGTTGTGTTTACTTTGAAAATCTGGAGACACTATTTGTATGGTTTCCATGTTGATGCTTTCACTAATCATAAGAGTCTGCAGTATGTGTTTACTCAGAGAGAATTAAATCTTAGGCAGAGATGATGGGTAGAATTATTAAAGGACTATGATTTGAGTGTGCTGTACCATCTAGGCAAGGCCAATATTATGGTGGATACCCTAAGTAGAGTGTCCATGGGTATTGTATCAAATATGGTAGAAGGTAAGAAAGAGTTGGCTCGTGGTGTACATCATTTGGCTAGATTCGGGGTTAGGCTGTTTGACTTTACTGAAGGTAGTATAGGGGTTCAGAGTAGTTCCAAATCCTCCTTGGTTTCGAAAGTAAATGAAAAACAATACTTAGATGCTAGTTTGGTTAGACTGAAGGAGTCAGTCAAGGACCAAAAAGTAGAGGTTTTCTCCTAAGGGGGAGAAGGTGTGTTGAGATTGCAGGGTAGATTGTGTGTCCCAAATGTTGATGATCTGAGACAGAGGATTATGGCTGAAGCGCACAGGGCGCGATATTCTATTCATCCTGGTGCCACCAGGATGTACCGAGACTTGCGGGAAATCTATTGGTGGAGTGGCATGAAGAAAAATATAGCAACATTTGTAGCTAAGTGTGCAACATGCCAACAGGTTAAGATTGAACACCAAAGACCTAGTGGTATGATGCAAGAGTTTAGTATTCCCACCTGGAAGTGGGAAGAGATAAATATGGACTTCGTGATTGGTTTACCTCCTTCTCGACACCATTATGATTCCATTTGGGTTGTGGTTGATAGGTTGACTAAGTCTGCTCATTTCTTGCCTGGTCATACTTCATATACTGCTGAAGATTACGCTAGATTGTATATATAAGAGATAGTCAGACTGCATGGAGTTCTCTTGTCAATCATTTCAGATAGGGTTACTTAGTTCACTTTGCAATTTTGGAAAGCTTTTCGGAAGGGTCTTGGTACCCAAGTTCATTTAAGTTTTGCTTTTCATCCGCAGACTGATGGTTAGGCTGAGCGGACCATCAAAACCTTAGAGGATATGTTGAGAGCTTGTGAACTTGACTTTAAGGAAAGTTTGGATGATCACTTACCATTGATAGAGTTTGCTTACAATAAAAGTTTCCACTCTAGTATTTTCATGGCTCCGTTTGAAGCCTTATATGAAAGGAAGTGTAGATCACCCATAGGTTGGTTCAAGGTGGGTGAAGTGGCTATGAGTGGTCCTGATTCGGTATTTGAGGCTATGGAAAAAGTTAAGTTGATTAGGGAAAGGTTGAAAACTGTGCAGAGTCGTCAGAAGTTATATGCGAATGTTAGAAGGAGAGACCTTGAGTTTGAAGTTGGTGACCTAGTGTATCTGAAAATTTCATCCATGAGGGGGGGGGGGGGGGGGGGGTAGGGGTGAAGAGATTCAGAAAGAAGGGGAAGCTTAGTCCCCGTTATGTTGGTCCTTACAAAATTCTTAGCCATGTTGGTAAGGTAGCTTATGAGGTCGAGTTGCCTTCCAAGTTGTCCCCTGTTCATCCAATATTCCATGTCTCTATCCTTAGAAAACATATTAGTTATGTTGTGGTAGTACATTTCTCTGTGAGTGCTGACATTCAAGAAAATCTTTATTTTGATGAGATTGCTATTGAGATTCTTGATTTCGGTGTCCAAAGACAAAGGAACAAAGAAGTTCCCTTGGTCAAGGTGTTGTGGCAAAACCAATCTGTTGAGGGTGCAAATTGGGAAGCTAAGGCGGATATGCGATCCAAGTACCCGAACCTATTTTCCTCGAACTCCGATCAAGCAGAAGGTACCATTTTTTCCTAAATCATGCACTTTTGATAAAAGTTGCAGCAGTTCAACTATCATTTATTATGTGTTCAGCTATAGTTTCTTGAATTTATGCATTTTATGTTGCATTCGGACTGAGAAACGATGTGGTGATGAGTTTAACGAATGGTTTCAGCTGTATGCTCTATTCCCTATCTAATCTTGGCATGTCTGGCATCATTCGAGGATGAATGTTTCCCGGGGGGTGAGGGATGATGTAATACCCCGGGAAATTTTTTGTTGAAATTTTGTGCGTAAATGTGTTGGTTTCTATCTTCTTGAATGAATTATAAATTTTTCGTGTGGAATTTCTTAGATTATGACTCACCATTGCATAGAGTATCGAATAAAATTTCCAACTATATATGGATCATCAAAAACAAACACCCGAGCGACGAGTTATGAACATTCCAATTGAGCCGTAAATAGTAGTGAACAGTAAAACGTGCAGGAAAAAGTACTAAGGCCTGTCATATTTTTGCTCCAAATTTAAATGATCATAACTTCTTGTACATAAAGATCTGGGTGATCTACTATATATCAACAGCAAGCCCTGCGAGTCCTCTTTCCAATGAAATTGGTTTCATCCAATTTGTCTATCGGAAAAAAAGTTATGGTCGATGTACTTCAGCCTACCAAAAGCAAATTTTTGGGTCAACTTTAAATGATCATAACTCCTCATACACAGTGATCGGAAAGATATGGGAGTCCTCTTTCCAATGAAATTGGTTTCATCCAATTTGGATATCGGAGTAAAACGTTATGGTTGACCTACTTCAGACTATCAAAACAGACCACCAAAGGACAGATTAAGGAATTATTTGATTTTTAGGAGCATTTTGCTCAGTCCCCCTCACCCAAAATCCATCCAAACCCGATATTAAAGCCTATTAAAAGCATTATATGTTATATTTCATCAAATTCCCTCAAAAAGAAAACCCTAAGCTCCTACATCCAACATCAAGAGCCTCCAAAGTTCACCATTAATTCTCCAAATTTTTTCAAGATTCCAAGTTCCTAGTTCAAGAACTCCAAGAACCATCATTCAAAGGCACAATTAACATCTCAAATATGAGTATCGATCTAAAGTTCATCATTCAAGGTATGTGGGATTTTTCAATAAGAACTCTCTTTCGTTCTTGTGCCCAAAAGTAATTTTCTTTACAAAGGCATGATTTTAATTTGATTTTTATGAATTTTAAGTATGAACCCATATCTTATGATTATTATTATGAAATCTTGATGTTTATGATTTTGAAAGATGAATTTACATGTGTGGAGATATAAATCATGAATCTTGAACGATATTTATCATGATTTTGATATTTGGGTCGTGATCCCCATTGGAAATTTTGTTTCTTTGAGAAAGTCAGTGTTATAAGCACATTGATATTGAATATTTGAGATATCTTAAATGATTTGACCTTTTGGTCTTAATGGAGTTGTTTTGAACTCGAGTGTGAAAGTAATCCACAACGTGGTTTATTTTGATTGATGGGAAGCATGATGACTCTCGATGTATATTTATATATTACTAGAATTGTTTTGTTGTGGATTGTCTTTGAAATGATCTGAGCTAAGTCCCGGAGAAATTTTTAGTACCGAGTGGGAGGTATAAAGCAACCTTACTTCCCTAGAACTACGTACCCCTATAGGAGTGAGCCTAAGGCTGATTTATATAGTGATCACTAGTTTGTGTGCATTTGATATCGATAGTCTTACTCCGATGGTAAGGATAGGATGGCTCTCCCAAATGCGGGTTGTATGTTGGACTCCATGTAGCTCACATGGTTTATGTCGGTTATAGGATCTCCTTCTGTGTGTGTGTTTCCTAGTGTCTATGGTGAATGGTGAAGTGATTTGAAAGTAGAACTGTGAAAGTTATTCTTTAGAAAGATTTAAATGATATTTACATTATGAGAATTGATATTCTTGATGAACTGAAAGTGATTGACAAATTATATGATAACTCATATGTGTTATTGTACTTATTTCAGCCTCTCATGATTATGATGATTTTCTTCGGGCTATATGAGTCTTTCATACATCCTGCATATTTCTTATAAATATTTAGGATGATGATGTTTATACAACTGAATACACCCCCATATACTCGGTTCCGTTCCATGGTACTAACCCACTTCTTCGAATGTGGGCTGCATTTTCTCGGAATATAGGTTCAGATGCTCAATTCTAGGTTCAATAGTGATTCTTCAGGCACGCTGTTCTACATCCTCTATTATGAGTCAGTTGGGGCATGTCTCAATGGCTCGCTGGTTTTATTGATTTTCTTAGAGGCTTGTCAGACTAGTATAGATGTTGGGAGTTGACTAATAAGTCATATTTTGTTATCTTTCTAAAATTCTTTTATTCTTGGATAATGATTACTCTGTTGATATTTGAGGGTTATTTATGGAAACCCCGTTGATTTGTGTTGAGCTGAATGAAAATGGCTCAAAGGATTAGCTTGGCGCTACTCATAGCCTGAAGCACCGTGTGACGCTTTGGGACCCATTTTTCAGGGCGCTACAAGGTGAACCTTAAGGAATCCATAGTATCCTTCAAAGGGGGTTGTAGGGGGGGCAAGGCAATGGTGGAAAATTGAGCATGTGATTTACTACCTTTTCCAATCTTTTTGAAATAAGGAAAACTAGAAAGTGAGTCATATCGTGGGCATTTTATTAGATATACGGATGCCAGGTTAAGATTTTCGGTGATTGTTATTTACACACTTTTTAGTTTCTCGAAAAAGCAAATCGGTGAAATATTTGAGGTTTGATTGACAAACTAACCATAAAGACTTGCAACTTAGCTGATCTCGTACTCAAAAACTAGATTTTATGCTAAACTATCATGATCCCACGTACACCTTGACTTTAGGTAGACATAATCCCAAGATTTCTCCTAAAATTGAATTCAAAGTTGAAACTGGTATTGTAGCTTGTTTTACGACTCCATGTTTATAAATTCCAACTCCAAACCACCCACCACTTTATTTTATGTGTTGCATTTTATTTAAACCTTGGGTATACTCTTACTATTTAAAGCACCCATAGGATTTGAAGTTTAAATTTCACTCCTTATGGATTCTACCCCGACGAGAGTTGGGCTATTGAAAATAACCACCTTGCCCAGATTTTTGTGAGTAAGTTGAGCGTTACAAAAATGGCACCATTATCAGGGAATGAAATCTAGATTTCACTTGTGTGGTGTAATTTTTACTTGGGTATACCTATGGTTATTTTTATTTAATTTCATTGTTTTTTTTATTTTCTATTAGGTAAACATTATTCTTTCTACATAATCATGAGTCAAGAAGGCTCGGATTATCTTGGCACCGAATATCATGACAGTGCTATGGACATTCCCCCCACTAAGGGAAATAGAGTATTTTATGTTACAATTGTAATGCTATAATTGCTTCATCTAAAGAGACTTTTAGGGGTCAAGCTCATGAGGGCCTAAATTTACACTTGAAGAACTTTATAGAAGTTTGTGCCTCTTTCAATATTTCACACATATCTTAAGACTCCACCTGGTTATGCCTTATCCTATTCTCTTAAATGGGAAAGGCGATGTTATGGCTACTATCTTTACCTGTCGGGTTATTTACCTCATGGATGAGTTTTATAAAGGCCTTCTTAAGTCAATACTTCCCACCTTCTTAGATGTTATAATTGTGTGATGAAATTCTTAATTTCTGCTTTCATAAAGAACAGTGGAACAAAGATTGTGGAAGATTCAAGGAGAAGCTCTTAAAGTGCCCTAACCATGAAATCCTAGAGAAAATGATTCTCTAAATTTTTTATAGGGAATTGGACCAACTAAACAAAGCTATAGTGGAAAATGTATCCGGTGGATCATTCATTAAAATCGCCATATGGAGTTGCATCAAAGTTTTGGATCAAGAAATTTTGTCTATGACATGAAGAATTCTGAGGTGGTTGTGGGGTATCCATACCTCATATTTTGTGAGTCAAGAAAAAAAGTGAAAAGGAGGAGAAGGATGTGAATTTGATCAAGATGAAGTCATGCCTTGAGCTCCCAATTGAGCATATGTTGGGAGTCCTAATGGAAAATGTAAATTTGATAAGTGCAAGAGATGGTACACCATGTGAAATTGTTTACAGGGTTCCCACCTTTCTTCTCAAAGGAAAAGTAGGAATCATGGTCGGAACCATGAAATTCTAAGCATGATACAATGTAAAAGAGAAGGGCGCATCAATGAAGAAACTTTGGCTATATACTCATGTCAACCAAGGTGTATGTGGATCTATTTAAGTTTTTAATGAAGTTGATTGAAAAAATAGGGACTTCACTATAGAGAATTATAATTTCTATATTATAGTGGGTTGCGTAGGATTCAAACCTAGAACTAGTCGGGTGGAATAGATAAGTTCCTTGTTAAATAACATAAATGTTAATTCCAAAAACTAGTCGGGTGGAATAGATAAGTTCCTTGTTAAATAAAATAAATGTTAGTCTTAAATTAAATAAACAAGTAGTTTTGATAAGACCGACATAATGGTGAATGAAATGCAAAGAGATTTCTCAAAGATCTACCAAATAGTTGTGTCCCACTAAACCGCCATTCAACAACTATAAGTAAAGGTGAATCAAATATCAAATTATCTCATGAAGAGTAAAAGTGAAGAAATGCCAAGTGGGAACGTAACATGCTCTAGTTCTATCTACATGGAGCTTGGTATTGCCTTGTGTATAGGTAATGTATGAGATTTGTTATGAGAGAATTGCTGGTGTAGATGGAGTTCTAGATACTTCCCATACGCTTTAGTGTGGTGTAACCATGTTAACATTGATACAACTATTTAAACTTGGGATCGTAAGATAGTATTTGAATCTAAACTTTCAAGTGACCAAGTGTATACAAGTCTCAAGTTAGATTAAAAGGGTAAAAGAATGAAACTGGAATAAAATATTAAGGTACTTGCTTGACTTAATTAAGATAGTAGATGAGCCACTTACTTGTGATATATGGACCAAGTTAATAGACCCAAGGCTATGGATCAGATTTTGTCCTATGTTAACGTACTTATTTGGGCCTAACTTAAGTCCAAGAAAAGGAAAAAAAAGAAAGGGTTTAACACTTTAATCTACCAAAGGCCCAAGTTAATGAGCCCAAATAAGAACTTAAGCAAGTAGGTGCATCACCTACTTTGACCTTTTGAGCAACTTGATCTCTTTAAGTAGGTGCATTACCCACTTAGACCCATTTGACCGATTTTAAGGTCCAAATTATAAATAAATAGATGTCCAAAAATAGGGCCTTTAAAATGCCAAGTTACTGGTCATTTCTTTCAATTCTAATTTACAAAAATTACCACATTTCATAAAGTTCTTCGTACTTCTCTCTTAAATAGCTAGGAGCATCCCTAATTCTCCTTCTAGTGTTCTTGAAGAAACCGTCACCTAGTTAAGTGAAAACAATTATGGTTTAGCTTAATTATCCCATAGAATATTAGAAAAACACGCTTTTTATGCTTAAATATAAGTTTATGGAAGAATATAAAGTAATCAAACTGCTCACTTTTTTTTGTTATTAAGAGAGTTCTCTTTTCTTCTTTAATTTAAAGTGTGAAGGAAAGTCTAAGTTCTTTATGAGTTCAAATTAGAAGGATAAGTTGCATAAAATTGAGTTAAGGTGATTATTCAATTTTTTCATTCTTATATATGAATTTTGGAAAGAATTATTGATGTGTTGTTATTGAGAACTCAATGGATTATGAGTTCCATATTTGATTGTTGCAATAAAAGGGGTTTGGGGCTATTTTTTGGATTTTTTTTATGTTTATATATCGAGGGCTACGAGGTAAATGTTAGGTAAAGGTGTGATTAGTTTGTATTGAAATATAAAATAAAGGTGTGGTCGTACACCACTAAATTAATTGTTGTATTTATTTATTGCCCATGTTATTTTGTGTATCATTTGGAGGGTGTAATGATAACAAAGTTGTTTCATAGGTTATTATAAGAATATGTATGGTAAGTGGATGTAATTGGAGGAGAAAAGGGTTAAAATAACACCCTTGATTGATAATCTGAGGGCATACTACTCGACTACTAGTTTAGGCAATGTTAAGTAGCCCAACGTGTTGGCTAGTTATTGATATTACTTTTACCATATATTGTATTGAAGATAAAAAAAATCCCAAAGGCTGGAAATTAAGTTGGGTTAATAGCAGAGTTATACGACCAGGTATGTCAGGATACTCTATGTCATATTTTTCAGCATGAAATCCAACACTTTTTGTACAAAGTAAGCTTCTAATTCTCTCCCATAATGAATGATACATAGTGGAAGCACATGACCTCCCATCAACCTAATGACCTTGTTCCCATTCCCTATATGTTAATATACCTCGCCACATTCTTATTATCAAGTCTATATTTTACATTCACTAGCAAGTTTCAAGAGTTCTTCATTAAGTCAAATAAGACCCGTATGTTATTTTTAGATCCTGAACATTTCATCCGTGTACAATCTTTTCCATACCTCTTTGTAATTGCATTAAGTGTTTATTAAAATTTCTCTTATTAGTAGATTATTGTTCAAAGGTACAAAAATATTATGACCACCAAAGTAAAATTCTTAAAGGCTAAATAAACTAAGTAACACAAATCTTAATTGAACGGGTGGTAGCTCAGGGGAATAATCATCGCATGGGCCAATCCTGATACCTTTATATATGGGTGATAGATCAGGGGCATAAGTGTAGCATGGTCCAATCCTAATATTTATAAATGGGTGATAGCTCAGGGGCGTAAGCGTAGCATGGGTTAATCCTAATTTATTTATTTACCACTGATCTTCTGGTCATTTGTATCATATGGATTACAAAGATTATGAGGTAAGAAAAGTAAAACAAAGAAAAGAATGAAATGTACCTGACCCTAGAAGTATATATAAAGGTGGTCTACTAGTACTATTTGTACAGTTGTATCTCATTTCCATTGAGCTACTATATCATGTCTGGTTACTTTCTATCTTACATATTCTATATATATTTTCTTAGTAATGCCCCTTAGAGGTGACCTGTATTTCATGCTGCAGGCTAAAGTGCTTCAGCTAATACACCTTCTCAGTAGAATCCTAGGAAATCTAGCGGCTATTGGTGATCTCTATATTGATTCGAGGCTTTCTAAGTCTATTTCATATATTTTGGTATTGTAAAGAAGTTAAGAGTATGGTGGGGGGGGTCCCAACATTAATTAAGTGTCTATGTATCTTTTAGAGGTTTTGTGGACCACTATAAAGCTAAGCATGATAGTATCTTATCATTTAGATATTATGGACCCAACTGCCAAGTCTGGTATATATAGTATTGGACTTGTTGTTTATTTCTCATCAATTCATCATATCCATATATGGCAAAACCGATGGAAAAAGATGATGATGAGCAAACAAAAGTGAAAAAAATAAGGTCCAATAATGATGAGAAAAAGTGAAGTGAGATTGTGGTTGAGACGTCAAAGGCATATGATTGAAAAATTAACTCTATTTTATCCAACATTATTCCTCCTCCTTTCCCTAAATGGTTCCCACAAAAGGAGAAAATGTAAATCTTAACAAGTTCTTTGAAAAATTTTGCGTCCTATCTATAAATATATCTCTAATTAAGGCTTTGCAAGATATGTCGGGATATGCTAAATTTATGAAGGATTTTGGTATTTATTAAGTGGCTAGTAGAGGATGAATCAATAGAACTAAAACATCATTGTAGTGCCTTGATGTCCAGCCCATTGGTGAAAAAGAGAAAAAACCCTATTTTTTTACCATTCCATGCACCATTGAATTATTTAAGTTTAAGGTAAGGTGACTGCTCCATTTGTCATTCTTATATCTAAATTTGGGAAAGAATTACGAATGTGTTGATATTGAGAACTCAACAGATGATCAGCTCCATATTTGATTGATACAAGAAAAGGGATTTAAGGTAGTTTTGTTGACTATTTTGTGTGTATATATTGAGGGATGCCAGGTTGATATCAGGGAAAGGTGTGATTAGATTGTATTGAAATATAGAAGAAAGATGTGGTGGTACACCACCAAATTAATTATTGTATATATTTATTGCCTATGCTATTTTTTGTAACGTTTGGATGGTGTAATGAAACCAAAGTTGGTTTGAGGGATCTCATAAGAATAGGTATGGTATGTGGGTGTAATTGTAGGAGAAAAGGGTCAAAATAAGACACTTGATTGATAATCTAAGGGTGTACTGCCCAACTACTATTTTTGGTAAAGTTAAGTAACCCAACGTGTTGGCTAGTTAATGATATTAGTTTTTACCATATACATTATTGTAGATAAACAATGCTAAGGGATTGAAGTTAAGTTGGGTTAGTAACAGAGTTATACAACCAGGTATGTAAGGCTACTATATATGATATTCTTTGGCATGAAAATCAATACTTGTGCTACAAAGTAAGCTTCTAAAGATCTCCTATAATAAATGATACCTACTGGCAGGACATGAGTTTCCGCACCATAATGTGTTAAAATACCTCACCATGTGCTTGTTATCACGCCTGTATTTTTACATTCGCTAGAAAGTCTCAAGAGTTCTTCTTTAAGTCAAATAAGACCCGTATGTTATTTTCAATTCCTAAATGTTTCATCCATGTACAATCTTCTCCATTCCTCTTTGTCATTGCATTAAATGTTTATTCACATGTTTCTTATTAGTCGATTATTATTGAAAGGTACCAAAATGTTATGATCACCAAAAAATAATCTCAAAGGCCAAATAAACTAACTTAAATCTTAAATGAACGGGTGGCGGCTCATGGGCATCAGCCTAACATAGGCCGATACTAATACCATTATATGTGGGTGGCAGCTCAAGGGCATAAGTATAGCATGGGTCGATCCCAATGTTTATATATGTAATACCCCAAATTTCTACCTAGCTTAAATTCATCCCAATGATGTCAAAGACATTCTTTAAATATCAATGCACTTTTAGATATGTGAAATTTTCAATATTTTCACTTTTTGTTGCGTGGAAAATTAAATAAGCTTTCCATCGATACCAAATTTACCTAAATCCAATAATTGGGTAAGAAGTTATGGTGATTTAAAATTTTAGTCGTAAAACACCGTCATTTCAACCAGTGGCACATCGCTCCATAATCCAAAATGACGTTTGTCAGTTTCCAGTAATACTCCGTGATTACACCGCATTGCAGAGGTCTCCTAAATCCCAATTGTACTTTTTCTAGTGAATCTCTACAATATCTCCACGTTGACCAAACTTTCAGGTTGCAAACAAAGTCCCAACACGATAGCTCTGCATCATGCCATCTACCAATTTATCAATTGTCGATTCAAGTGACACGGCACGATACCTCCGCATCAGGCCAACCTGCCAAATTGGGAAATTTTGACAAAAATTAAATATTTTGTCCAGGGATAAATTGGTCTTTTTCCAAGGTTTTAACACATCCAAGTGGGGGATTTAATCCGTAAAAATGTTTCAAAAACTATTATTTTACTCACTTTTCTCCAAAACAAGAGCATTCTCTCCAAAGAAACAAAACCGTAGCCCTTGAGAATCAAGATCAATCTCAAGAAATCCATCTAAGAACTCCAAGAACCTTCAAGGTTTCCTTTCTCAGGTAGCACAGTGTTCATTCATGGATTCCTTTCATCCATGAAGCCCATGAATCAACTTTTAAACTATGAATTATGATATTCACGCTATGTGTTGATTATATTCATGTGGTTGTTGTTGTTGTATGATTCCCAAGTTAGAATCTGTGTGTGTTTTTATGAAAATAGTTAGCATGTGAGTTGAAAATAGATTTTAGTTGGTTAAGATACGTTAATTTGATTATTATGCCATGCCCTAAGTCATGTTCCCTAAGTGTTTGACAAAATTCCTAAGAGACTAAAAATTATGTAATATGACTCAATTGTGACTTAAGTGAAGGATTCATGTTTTACCTTTATGTTCAATGGACTCCCAAGCTATTGATGTGCAATGTAGATGTTTGTTGGAATGCTCATATCTTAGAGTATGAAATTATGACATTAAGTATATGCATTCCTACCATGTACAAGATTATGATAACCATATACTTCATGAAATCCCCAACTTATTGTATTACGGATTGCTGATGTTGTTCTTGTATTCAAGAATGTCATGCCTTGTCAGTTTCCTTCTATCGAGTCCTAGGGTACTTGTACCCAACAATTTAGCTATGTGCCTAGAGCCAGTGTCATATTTTCATGATTTCTTCAGTCAAGCCATGTTCAATAGAATTCAGTTAGTCATGTGACTTAGGAAATCTTAGTAAACTTAGTAATCCTAGTAATCTTAGGAAGCTCAGTACTTTAGTAATCTCATTAGTATTTTATTAGTCAACGAAACTCAATGAACTCAGACCAGTTCAGTTCAGTTAATCATGTTCAGTGTCTATTCAATGGGAGTAGGATTTAGCACCGAGTGAACCCAAGGATGAGGACACACACTGACAGTTAAGGGTGTGATCCTTAGAAGCAATCCTTACATTCTAGAACTATGTAGCCAGCATAGGTTGATACATCAACACTGACAGACGAGGATTGATGAGGTGGATAAACACTGTTAGATGAGGGTCCACAATTCTCTTTTAGGGATACTATCAGATGAGGGTCACCCGCAGCTTGTTTCTTCTAGTGGTGCGGTATTAACGCTCTTCCAATTGGTGCTACAGATTGGACCCTAACCTAGCTATATTTCTTTATTTAGGGCCTGTCAGTTAGATGACTACTTCCCATAGTTATAGTTTCAGACTCAGTCTCAGTAATAGAACTGAGATAGTTCTTCAGAATTTAAGTACAATCAGATACAGTCAACTAAAAATTGTACGGAACTCAATTAGTTCCATCAGAACCTAGACTGTCAGATACAGTCACTCAATGTCAGTTACATCAGTTATTAGTGACTCATGTTATCAGTAATTTGATACAGTAGTCAGTACTATAATTAATTCAATCATAGTCACTTATTCATGCATGTATTCTCACGTTCATGTTATACAGTCATTTCTAATTGTTCATGCATTTGAACCCTTTGCATTCAGCCTGGCTCACTTGCATACCAGTATATTCAATCGCACTGACGCATTTGCGCAATGGTATTTTATACCACAGTTTTAGAAGCATGAGCTCCAAAGTATCCTTAGTAGATTGGACATTTAGCAACCAGACAGTAGTGAGACCTCCTTATACGAGAATAGCATGATTATTTTATTACTTTATTATTTTAGTAGTCTGGAGTTAGTAGTCAGACAGTTTAGAGGCTTTCAGACTATAGTATTTTTTAGACTATAGTGTTTTCATACTAAATGTTTTTAGACATTATTTCATATTTGGTATTGTCATACCACATTATTCAGATATGATTTTATCATATGTTTATCAGTTTTGAACCTTATGGCATGTTTCAGCCTATTATTTCTATATTTATACAGTATATTATACAGTGTTCAGGTACCGATATCAGTCATGGGTTAGCTTGTGGTCCTTCAGGGTCATAAGCACCGTGTGGCATTCTGGGTACTACATTCAGGGTGTTACAATATATGAGTGGTAGCTCAGGAGTGTAAGCCTAGAATGGGTCGATCCCGATTTGTCTATTTACTAATGATTAAGTAGTCATTTGTATCATATGTCTTACAAAGATTATGAAGTAAAAAAAAAGTAAAATGAAGCAAAAATTGCAATGTACCGACCCTACAAGTATATATAAAGGTGGTATACTAACACTATTTGTACACTTGTATCTGATTTCCCTTGAGCTCCTATATAATGTGTGGTAACTTTAAGCCTAAAAAATTTAGTACATATTTTCGTACTAATGCCCTTCTTGGTGGACCTTATTTAATTATGAAGGAATAGGTGCTTTATCTAATACACCTTCTTAGTAGGAGCTCAGGATATCCAGCAGTTATTAGAGAGCTCTTGATTGATTTGGGGCTTTCTTAGTTTGTTTTATATATTTTGGTATTGTACAAAAGTTAAGAGTATGGCGGGTGTTTTTCTCGACATTTATTATGTTTATATATATTTTTTAGTGGCTTTGTAGACTAATTTAATGTTAAGCATGATAGTGTTTTATCTTTTAGATGTTATGGCTCGAACAACTAAGTCCAATATATATATAGTTTTAGGTTTTTTGTTTATTTATAATCAATACATTTTATCTATACATGGCAGAACCTTTTGTTATTTTAGTTACATGTATGTAAAGTACAAGGTTATGGATTGGTTCTCTCGGTCCTTTACTGCTACGGGTACCTGTCTGCCATAATAAGATTTGAGGCATGACAAAAGTGGTATCAGAGAAGGTTATCCTAGAGAGTCTACAAAGATGTGTCTGCATAGAGTGTTTCTTATGGGTGTATTGTGCACCACATCTATAAGCAGGAGGCTATGGGACATTTACGGGTTGTCTCTTTCTCTTCATATCTTAGGTCGTGCACTAGGGCCCAAGTTTTTTATGAAGTTATATTTAACCATTGAATCTATTTTTTTGTTATTATAGTAAAGATGCAGGTTACAAGAAGGAGTAAGAATATAGGTAAGCGAGTAGACATGGCTGTCGGAGAATATATCAGCAAGTCATCACCTAGACAAGATAAACAAAATAAGACTCAAGCAAAACTTGTATCACAAACATTTTCTACTCCTTCATCTCTAGAAGAGCTAAGAAGGGGAAGAATAGTATGCTCATAACCACCATTAATTCTACAGAGTAAGATCTAAGGAATGTGTTGCAATTTCTAGCTTATATAGTTGTTGGAAAAGCTAAACAACAAACTATTCCAACCATAGGTTCTAGTGGTGCAGATTGGGAAGCTAGCCAATGAATGCAAGATTTTCTTAATTAGATCCTTGAACATTCATTGGACCAGGTCTTAATGAAGACCCACAGGAGTTAATTGATTAAATCCCAAGGGCGATAGATGTCATGCATGTATCAGATAAATAGATAGTTGAACTAGAAGTATATAGAATCAAAGGGGAGGCTATATTTTTTAAGCATACTAGGTTTTGACTATTGTTAGTTGGTGGGATAGTTTTGGTCACTGAAATGGGTACAACTTAGGGATATGATTTATAGAGATTGGTAAAAGTCATAGCAGGGACTCATATAGTGGGAAATGCTTAATCCTTCAAGTATTTCATTATGATAGTGATACGGGTTATGGATACAGATTGTATGTTGTGGTTAAGACTTGGTTGTATGAGTCGTATACTGGATAGTTTGATCTAAGGATTGATCTTAGATACGAGTGGTGGGTACTAATCGTATTGGAAGGGAATAACTCATATGGGTCAGTCGTATCCCTATGACTGGTTTTTAGTGGATTTAAGTGGGGGTATTTTGGATATTTCCCTACAAACCCTAATTAGGACACATGACTTCTAATACACTTAGAAGGTTATTTATACTTTTATTCTATTCGTTAACACTTAAAAACTATTTCAATACACTCCATAATTCTCTCGAGAGCTTTTGGGGTAAAATGGCTAAGGTTTTATATTCTGGATAGCTTTGGGGCTTGTCTTGGTAATTTATTTCCAAAAATTCATCATTATAAGGCATGATTCTCTTCCCTTATTGTTATTTTATCAAATTTCATCATTTATATGATTGATTTCATAGTTTTACTATTTCATGATTATAGTTTTAAACTATTATTTTGGGGTTTTGATATCAAATGCTTGGTTATGGTTTTCAATGGCTTTAGTTACGATTTTACATTCATTAATGTTGGATTTGGACAATTGTATGGTATGGTAATGGTTTAATGGTCTTCCGAATTGGTTTTGGTTATCTTATGCCCCCAATGTGTTTTATAAATTGCTTATAAAGATGTTTTCATTGCATTGACTTTTTTTAATAGAACTCTTGCATGTTTTAAACTATCTAATGGAATTATGCATGGTTTAAATGGTTTTAAAAATCTAAAGGCTAGATGGTTATGCTTGTGGGAAACATGGAAGTCTCCCGTATGGTTTAATATGGTATATGGAAAAGAACTTGAAAGTCCTCTTAAACTAAATATTTTGGCTATGGATATTACTTGCAAGTAAGGGGTGGTATGATGAAACCACTAATATTGGCCTTGGTTAATAAAATGGTAAATAGATTGGTTATTCATATGGAAATTATTTTATTTGGACATTAATAGCAAGTTGTGTAGCAAAGTTGTGAAAGGTGGCGGTCCTAGGGGAACAAAAACTAGAAACTTGTATTTGCTGATACGAGGATTTATCTTAGTGGACCATGTATGGGATGTCACACTATTGGGGTATGTACTAGTCATCCCATGGGATACTTCCCTAGTTATACGGATACACACACTAGGGCCCTTTTAGTTAGGGGAGCTTAACCCATATATCCTATGGGTGGTTTAGGACGGTCGAGCTACAGTACCCAGGTAAAGGTTTTAAATGCATTCTAAATATGAATCCCCTTTCCCAACACTTATATATGTATGGTTGTATGTATTATGGATGGTTTTACTTAGTTTTATAACTGGCATCATTTTATCCTTATCTTGAGATTCATGTTAGCGGTCACTCTCTAACCCATCTGTTAGCGGCTATATGCTATGTAGAAACCATCCGTTTGAATCTTCTTACATAGTGTTGACTCCAGGATAAAATTTTGACTGACATGGTGAGCTTCCATCCTTTCAGAAGGAATCATTTCATGTTATGGATATGGTTAGACGTTTTGACTATATTTTGGATATTAGTTTTGGTCATTATTGGGGGAATATCCTAACTAGATTTGTTTACTCATTAGGATAAAGACTTTGTGGTAATTCTGGGGTTTGGTATGGGTGGGATTGGTATTAGTGTCGGCCTTGTCATTGGAATAGTTTGGTGTGTTGACACCACATCATGGGATTTATGAATATTCCATTATATTACATTTTAGGATTGATTATAATATTATGTTGTGGTATCCTCTTTGGTTAAGGCCTGGTTTATAGACTATGGTTTTGTCAGTATGGTTGGGTAGTTGGTATGGTATGGGTGGACTCAGTTGGGTTGGTCATGGTTGGGAACCTTTTCTAGAGTCTTCATGAGATCATTTATCTATCTTTTTATATGCTCGAAATTCATCCCATCTAAGGATGGATATAGGTGGTTGGATCGGGTAACAGGGGACGGTCCCTAATCCTTGTTGGACTTGGGATGCCTATTATAAAAAAACCCAAGGGTCGGGCATGTCAAGTTGTAATTAGAGCCTAGGTTCAGGGTCAACTGGGAAGTCCACAAAGTCGTGTCAATTAGTGTCTATTTTAGGGGTGTGAAGCACGCTAATTCATAAGAGATAGGATTCAAGACATTTAAGAATGCTTCACTTTCTTGGTATTCTATCTTTAAGATTGAATTGTCAATCCTTGAATATTCTCTAATCCTTGTTTGCTCGTCTTTCAAATCATGCCTCCTAAATTTGCAACACAAGGAAATTCTTCCATCCCATTTAAGGATAACGGTGAAATCATACGTTTTATGTTTTGAGTACATCTTCAATCTCATGGTCTTATTCCCAATAGTGCTGGAGTTCCTCTTATTCTAGTTAGTTCTCCTTAGGTCCCTCAGGGCAACATGACGAAAGAAGAATTTTAATAGCTTATTCACATTAATTCCTAATTGGTTACTGGTCAAGCTGAGAAGGGTGTGGCTAGTACTTTATCACTGAGGCCACAAGGTTTGGTTAATTTATAAGGATGGGTCCTCCTACTTTTCTGGAGTAAAGGTGGAGAAGGATCCATAAGGCTTCTTAGATGATATAGAAAAGATCTTTCAAGTGATATAGGCTACTAATGTAGAAGGGGTCAACCATGTAATTTATTAGCTTAAGAATGTTATTTGTCAGTGGTATGAGAAGTGGGACAGAGATAGAGGTAGTATTAAAAGGGAAGGGTTATGGAAGATCTTTTTAGTACCTTCGTTGATCAGTTCTTTCCTCAAGAGTTGAAAAAAGCTGAGATAAAGGAGTTTGTGAATCTCGGGTAGGGAGGATATCAGTAAAGAAATATGTTTTGAAGTTCCATCAGCTATCAAGATATACTTCTAACTTGGTGGATGATATGAGGTCAAGAATGAGAAAGTTTTCTTCTGGGTTGAATAGAGATTTAATTCTGGAGTGCAAGACTGTCTTGCTTATTAATGATATAGATATCTCAAGGTTGACCATTTATATGCACTGGTTGAGGATAAGAAGAGGAGGCAGGCGGAGTTTAGGAATAGATAGACAAATAGGAATAGGTTTTCTGATTAGGAGGTGCTCAGCCTTAGGGTGGTAAAAATGGTGGCAAGTGGCAGAAAAATAAGTGGGGGAGTTCTATCTTCTTTTTTGCTAGTTCTTCTTACCAATTAGAAGACAAGCATTATCAAGGTGGTGACAATTCTCAGGCATAGATTGCCCAATCTCAATAGAGCAAAAGTTAGTCAGTTTCTTTATTTCCTCTTTGTCGATTCTGTGGTCATCCCCAGTAGGGTTATTCTGAAGAAGGGAAGGAAAAATTCTTTAAGTATGGCCATGCAAGCTATCGTCTCAGCAATTATTTTGTTAATAAGGTTGCTATAGGGGTAAATAAGACACTAGTTGTTTCATCTTTTACTCCTACACCTGGTGGTGTTTTACCTATTTTTGTTACTGCTCCTGGTTCTAGTATTGTTCTGAATAGGTTGTACGCTTTGGCATCCCAATAGGAATTTGAGGCATCAACTGATGTCTATACTGATATGTTACAACTTTTCTCTCATGACATTTATTGTTTTCTTGATTTGTGGTATACACTTTCCTATGTGACACTTTATGTGGCAGTATCTTTTTGTTTTGATCCAAAAGTTATTTTAGATTATTTTTCTATTTCTACCACGGCAGGTGACTCGGTTATCGCTAAGAGAGTCTATAGGGGGCCTGTGGTATTTACTATTGGAAAGAAGACCTTGCTGGATATGGTTGATTTTGATATGGTAGATTTTGATGTAATTCTGGGTATAGACTAGTTACATTCTTATTACGCATCCTTAGATTTTCAAACCCATAGGGTTATCTTTAAATTCCCTATTAAACTGGTTATAGAATGAGAGGGTGTTTCTTTAGCTCCTGGGGGGGGGGGGGGTTATTTCTTCTATTAGATCTCAGAGGTAAATCTTCAAGGGTTGTCTTTATCAGTTGGTTTGGGTTAAAGATTCTAACTCGGAAGGTCCTTCATTATTTCGATCCTTGTGGTTAATGAGTTTCCATAGGTGTTTTAGGATAATCTTCCCGGTGTTACTCTAGATAGGTAAATAGAGTTTGGTATTGATATGAATGTGGATACTCATTAAGTTTCTATTTCTCTGTATAGAATTGCTCAGGAAAAGTTGAGGGAACTCAAGGAGTGACTTAATAATCTTTAGAACAAGGGGTTTATTTATCCTAGTGTATCTCTTTAGGGTGTACCAGTGTTGTTTGTGCACAAGAATAATGGTTCCTTTCTGATGTGCGTTGACTATAGGCAGTTGAATAAGGTAACAGTCAAGAACAAGTATCATCTTCATTGGATAGATGACTTGTTTGACCAGTTGCAAATTCCAAGTTATTCTCCAAGATAGATCTTCGATCTGGGTACCATCAACTTAATATTAAGAAATATGCCTAATATGGACTTTTGTAATTAATATGGGCATTTTTAGTTCATGGTAATGTCATTTGGGTTGACCAATGCTCCAATAGCATTTATGGACTTGATGTATAGAGTTTTTAGGATGTATTTAGATCTCTTAATTATTGTATTTATGGATAACATTCTGGTTTATTCAACAAGCAAGGTGGATCATGTTGATCACCTCAGTGTGGAGTTGCAAACCTTAGAGAACAATAGTTGTATGCCAAGTTTCCTAGGGTGAGTTTTTGTTGAAGGTCATGACTTTCTTAGGTCATATTATTTCAATTGAAGGGATCATGGTGGATTCGTAAAAGGTTGTTATGGTAAAGAGGTGGACTAGGTCCATGACTCCATCTACTATCAAGAGCTTCTTAGGTTTAGCGGGGTTTTATAGGCGGTTTGTTTAAAGCTTATCTTTGATAGTGGCTCCTTTGACTAAGTTGACTCTGAATAAGGTTAAGTTTTCTTGGTCAGATGGTTTTGAAGGTAGTTTTGAGAAATTGAAGGATATGTTGACTTTGACTCCAATCCTGACTTTGTTGGAGAGCAATGATGGGTTTGTGGTTTATTATGATACATCTCGGGTAGGCCTTGGTTTTGTGTTTATGAAACATGGGAATATGGTTGTCTATGCTTCCAAGTAGTTGAAGGTTTATGAGAGGAATTATCCTACTCATGATTTGGAATTTTTTGCGATTGTGTTTGCTTTGAAAATATGCTGACATTATTTTTATGGTGTTCATATGGATATATTTTCTGATCACAAGAGTCATCAGTACGTGTTCACTCAAAAAGATCTTAATGTCAGGCAAAAGAGTTGTCTTGAGCTTCTCAAAGATGATAATATGAGTCTTTACTACTACCCAGGTAAGGCTAACGTGGTTGTTCATGCTCTTAGTAGGTTGTCTATGGGAAGTTTGGTTCATGTGGAGGAAGGAAAGTAGTAATTGGTGAAGGATATTCACTATTTATCTAATCTTGGGGTTCGCCGTTTAGACTCCAAGAATGGTATTATGATGGTGCAACGAGTGGTTCAATCATCTCTTGGTGTAAAAATTAAGGAAAAGAAAGTGTTGGATCCTTTCTTGACGAAAATCAAGAGTAACGTTAGTGGGAAAAAGGTAGTGGTGCTTGGGATCAGTGGTGATAGTACTTTATGGTACCAAAAGAGGTTGTGTGTTCCTGATGTTGATGGGTTTTAACCAAAAGGTTTTGGTCGAGGTGCATGAGTCGTGCAATGTTTTTCAACCCAGCTCAGAAAAGAGGTATCATGATCTCGAGGAGATCTATTGGTGGAATGGCATAAAGATAGTTATGGGAGATTTTGTGGCCAAGTTTGACAACATTAGGCTAGGAGGGTTGTATGAAGAAATTAGTTTTCCCAAATGAAAGAAGGAAGTGATCAATTTTGACTTCATCACCGGTATTCATTGGTCTCAAAATCAATATGATTCGATTTGGGTTGTCGTGGATAGGATGACTAAGTCTTCTTATTTCTTACTAGTGTGGACTACCTTTTGCAGTGGAGGATTATGTGAAGCTGTATCTTCAGGAGATTGTGAAGCTTCATGGGGTACTTATTTCAATTATTTTTTATTGTGGTACGTAGTTGATATCTCACTTCTGGCGGTCTTTCAAGAATGGTTTGGGGACTAAGTTTATCTGAGTACTTCTTTTCAACCATAATTGAATGGGCAACTAGAGAGAACTATTCAAACATTAGAGGATATGCTTCGGGCCTGTGTTATTGACTATGTTGGCAATTAGGTTAAGCATCTACTTTTGGTGGAGTTTGCTTTTAATAATAGCTATTATTCGAGTATTGGTATGGCTCCTCTTAAGGCATTGTATAGTAGGAGGTGTATGTCTTCTATTGGTTGGTTTGAGCTTGTGGAGGCAGATATGTTTATCCCAAATTTTGTTTATCAAGCGATATAGAACGTCAAGGTGATTAAGGATAGGCTTAAAGGTTCCCAGAGTAGCCAAAAGTCCTATGCGGATATTAAGCATAGAGACTTGGAGTTTGAGGTCGTGGATAGGGTGTTCCTCAAGGTATCTCCTACGAAGAGAGTGGTGTGGTTTGGCAAAATGGGTAAACCTAGTCCTTGGTTTGTTGGTCCTTATGAGATTTTGCGGAAGGTTGGAAATATTGCTTATGAGTTGGAGTTACCATCTATCTTAAGGTTGGTTATTTGGTCTTTCATGTTTTTATTTTAATGAAAAGAATTGATGATCTTTCTTTGATTTTTCCATTGAAGGGATTGGGTATTTTGGATTCTCTATATGATGAAGAAATCCTAGTTGAGATATTTTATACGCAAGTTCATCAGTTACGGACCAAGGATATGGCCTCGGTTAATGTTCTATGGCGGAACCATTAGGTGGAAGAAGCTACTTTGGAAGCAAAAGAGGACATGACATCCAAGTATCCACATTTGTTTTCTTCTCCTAGGATTCGTGCAGAAGGTATGTGTCTTCAGCACATCTTTATTTTCTAAGCTTGTTAAAGGAAAGATTAACATATTTGCCTCTTTATTTTTAAACTTTGGTAAAAGGATGTTTGAAAATATAATTTATTCTATGTGTGGTTACCCCTACCTTGGATGTCATTTTGGGATGAATGTTCGTAGTGGGGGAGACTGAAACATCATGGGTTTTGACCCTTAGAAAATTTCCTTAAATTTTTGTTCTTCAGAACCCAATACGATACAAGGGTACAAGCTGTATATTGGGGTACGAGTAGTATGGCCCTATTGTATGCTGACCTATGTTAGAGGGTAGGCTGGTTTTGGTCACTGGAATGGGTATAACATAGCGATATAAGTCATAGTAGTTGGTATGAGTCATATCGGGGACTCGTATGGTGGATAGTGTTTGATCCTCTTGGTATTTAATTCTTTCAGGAATACGGGTTATAGATACGGATCGTATGTTATGGTTATGACTAGGTTGGATGATTTTTATACTACACGGTGTTTGATCCAACGGTTGAGGCTTGGATACAAGTGGTGGGTACTAATTGTATTGGGAGGGTACGACTCGTATGGGTCAGTCATATCCCTATAATAGGTTTTTAAGGAATTTAAGTGAGGGTATTCTAGACATTTCCCTGCTTACAATAATTAGGACCCACGACTTCTTATACACTTAGGAGGTTATTTACACTATTCTTCTATTCATTAATACTTTGAAACTATTACAAAACACTCTTTAATTCTCTCAAGAGTTTTTGGGGAAAGAAGGCTAAGGTTTTATCTTGATGATTGTTATGGGGCATGTCTTGGTGATTTCTTTCCATCAATGCTTTGGTATAAGGCATGATTCTCTTCCCTAATTTTAATTTCAACCAAATTCATTATTTATATAATTGATTTCATGGTTTTACTATATCATGATTATGGTTTTCACTTATTATTTAGGGGTTTTTATATTAAATGCTTGGTTATTGATACAGTGAGCAGATGTTAACACATTTGAGGCTTTTAACTAAGAATAATTGCAAAGTCATAAGAAACTTTTATCATTTTTAATCATTTTATCTTTGTTTTTGCAGTAGAAGTTAGGATGCAAGAGAACAAACAAGGATGGAAGCGAAAGAGTTGAAATCTGAAGCGAATAGAATAGAAGTATGGCTGACGAAATTCCCGATAAGTCGTCAACACTCTAATAAGTTATCAGCTTGATCGTTAGCCTTAGATAGAGATTGGTTTTTGGCTAGAGTTTGTGACAACATTACTGATAAGTCATCAGCCCTGTGATAAGTCATCAGAGACACCGTCAACCTTAGACAGAGAGTGGAACTCAGCTGAAAGTTGTGATGACATTTCCTGATAAGTCATCAAAGAGTTGATAAGTCATCAGGTTCCTTCGTCAACCTTAAGCAGGAAGTGCTAAAATTGAAGAAGGAGCTATGACATTTGTGACAAGTCGTCAGACTCCTGATAAGGTGTCATAAATATCGTCACTTAATCAGAGAAATTGCTAAACTTTGTGATTTTATTTCCATATTAGGGTGAACTATTTAAAGCATAGTTTAGGGTTTTCTAAAGAGTTCTGAACCTGTTTTGGGAAACACATATTTTTTATTTTTCTCTCTAGTTTCTTGGCTTGAAAAACAATTAACTTTGGAGAGAATTTCATCATATTTTGGGATTTCTATTGTGATCTGATATGAGAATCACTAGTTACTATTCATCTTGTGGTAAGTTCATCTTTCAAATTATGAATACATCTAGTTGTTTCACTTATTACATTATGAGTGGCTAAATCTCTTTAACCCAAATTATGGGATCTATGGGTTAAGTCTTGGTAAGATTCTATGTGTTAAAGATTCTAAAGGTAATATGACTCCTTGATAATTTCGAGATCTTAATTATTGTCTATTGGTTGCAAATGAAAGTAACACCTGCTTTGATTTGCTGGAGATAAGAAATCAAATATAGTAGGAAGTGAATTATTGACAGGGACCTGGAAAAACTAAAATTCCATTTAATAATTGACGTTGTAAAGAGGTTGATTAACCTAAGGTGAAGTCTGGTTAGGAAATATAAATTTCCTAAGTCCGAGAGGATTAGGTAATTAAATGCTTAAGTAGGTCGAGAGACATTTAGGCATAACGTCGGTAAAGATACTCTATTGTCCTACCTACTGTGAGAATCTTGAATCACTGTTAGCATCTGTCAAGTACTAAAATGCATAGTGAACATAATTCTGGTTTTCTACAAACTCTTTATTACAAAAACTGAAACTATAGTGACCAAAATTTATTGGCTAATCTCCAAAACCCCCATTTCAGGAAACATCCAACTATTAGTTGATTAAATCCCAAACAACTTAAGTTCACAACAAATTCCCTGTGGGATTTGACCCCAACCAAGTTGTTTTATATATTGATAATGATCGCTTACATTCTCATTAGAGTGGTGTAGTTTGAGCATTATCAAAAATGGCGCCGTTGTCAGGGAATACGGTTTTAAATTGAAGTTTGTGTGCACTAATTGGTTGTAAGTCAGGTTTACTAGTTTTATGTTTACTTGTTGTTTTTGTTTATTGCAAGATCTTTGTAGTTCATGCGAAGAACCAGAAGTTTGAAAGAACTATTATTACCATTTAATCCATACCCACAATGAATTGGAAGAATGGCAGACCAGCAAAAGGCTGACAGGTTAGCAGCCTTAGCTAGAGCTCAGGTGAATGTGCAGAATGTCGGTCAACAAGTACAACATCCAAATCCTGAGGGTGAAGATTTGGTAGATGAGGAGTTGTTAAACACTGGTATCCCAAGGCGTCTAGAGAAAGTAGCTGAACCAGTATAGCGTAATGCTACCAGGAACCGTCCATTCCGAGGCAGGCAAGATTACCAGCTGGTCAAGTATGACCTCAATGATGATGATGTTGGAATGGATGAAGCAGGTGCAGTGTGTGCAATTATTACTCCACCGTTGGCACTTGGGGAAAAATTCAACATTACGAGTACTATGATTCAAATCCTCAATTTGAAGGGGTTGTTTGGTGGCCTTCTTGGGGATGAGCCCAACTTACATTTGGTGAACTTTGTCACCATCTGTAAATTTTTTGATAACCCAGGAGTGGGTCAGAATGCTATCCGATTGAGATTGTTTCCATTATCTTTGTTTAGGGAGGCAACATTGTGGCTTAATGAGCAGATACTCGATTCTATAACAAACTTGAGAAAGTTGAAAGAAGATTTCCTAGAAAGGTTCTTTCCATCTTCTAGGAGGGTACAGTTTAGGGATGAGATCAGCAATTTTAGGCAGCTCCCAACTGAAGCCTTGCATGAAACCTGGGAGAGATTAAAAAAGAAGCTGACGTAGTGTTCGAACCACAATATGATGGACATACACTTAATAGAGACTTTGTACATTGATCTTAACTCTGTGATAAAACCAATTGTAGATAATGCTGCTGGTGGTTCGTTTGTTGATCCTACATTCCTAGAGGCTTCAGAAATGCTAGAGAAAATGACCAAACAGAGTCGGGCATAGCATACCAGAAACTCTGTGTTAGCCAGCCCTACTATTTTTGTAGGTATGACTACGGAATAACACAAAGAGACAAGGCGTATGAGCAAGACATGGCTCACCTACAAACGTAGATGGACTTGCTAACCAAGCTCTTGTTATCAGGAAAGACTGACAAGGTGAAAACTATGGGATTACAAGATAAAGTTGATACTGATTCAGAAGAAGAGGTACTATGCTAATAATCAGGGTTTTTTTTAGGCAATAGCCAAGTAATCAAGGTCAGAATTACTAAGATAAGCCTACTTATAAAGATAGGGAGTAGGGAAATTAGAGGAATAATAATGATAGGAGCAGGCTATATGTCGCTCCTAGAAATCGTGAGGCTGCTACAATAAGTTCTAAAAAGATGTCCATAGAGGACATGATGGCTAAGTTTCTAAAGGGTGTGGAGGCTACCAACTCTGGTGTGACCACCATGAAGACCAATTTATCATCTATTAATCAGTTGTTAAACTCACACTTCACCACAATCAAATAGTTGGAGCAGCAGATGAGCCAACTCTCTATAGCATTTAACTAGAGAAAGAGCGGAACGTTACCAAGTGATACGGTCCAAAATCCATTGAATAATGGCTCATGTATGAATATTATCACTAGAAGTGGTAACATATTACCTTTTCCTTCTGTGGGAAAAAGTTTGGTTGAAGTGTTGACTTAGGCAGAAGATGAACCCAAAGAAGAATGTCAAGTGGAGTTTGAGAAGCTGGATGGTTCTGATGATGCTCCAAGAAAAGGAAAGAGAAGGAGAAGAAGGTAGCATTGAAAACTCTCCCAAGAACACCACCTTCCTTTTATCAATGATTGAAGAAAAAAATTGATAATGTAAGATTCTGCAAATTCATGGCAATTCTCCGACAATTGACAGTGAAAGTGCCATTGGTTGAGGCACTGGAGCAAATCCCAGGATATGCCAAATTCATGAAGAAGAAGGCCGACCCTAGAGCATTCACTATTCCATGTGCAATCGGGTCTCTAAATTTTGTTAAGGCCCTATGTGATATAGGGGCCAGTATAAACCTAATGCCACTCACTTTGTACAAGAAGCTGGGTGTGAGGCATCCTAGCCTAATGAACACATGATTGGTGATGGCGGATAGGTCTGTAAAACGGCCAGTGGACATATTACATGATGTATTGGTAAAGAAGGCTGACTTTATACTGCCTACTGATTTTGTAGTTTGAGACTATGAGGTGGACTTCGAAGATCCCATCATCTTGGGTAGACCATTCCTTGCAATTGGGAGAGTAATAGTGGACGTAGAGCTAAATAAGATGAAATTTAGGCTAAATGACAAAGAAGCAAGATTCACAATACACTTATCCATGATACAGAAAAAGGAGATGAGTGTTTTTTCAATTATGGATGTATTCTATGAAGATGGTAAAGAGGTATCAGCAGGTTGTCTTGGTGAAGATTGAGTAGTCAAGATAACCAAGTCGTGTTGCGATATTAAATCAGGCGCTACATGGGAGACAACCCATGATCCCGTTCTTGATCTACTCTAGGTATACCCTAACCCTTAGTTTAATTTTTTGTTGATTTTAAGTTGAGGGTGTAGGGTAAATTAGTGTTGTAAAATTTTTTAACTGACTAGGAGAAATACAAGTAACTAAGGTAGTTAACTTGTTTTTGTGATTTTTGAGCACCTCTCCAATGGTCTGAAGGTTTAAATATGTGATTTGCTTCATAGTGTGATGCAACAATCATTGATAAACAACTGGATGAACTGAATGAGCAGTAACCTGTGAAATACTTATGTTCCATGTGCGTGTGAGGTCTTAATTAGTCCCTTCTGTGTGTTGAATCAAAAATTTGCCTTGTTAGTCTTACCTAAGTCGAAGGATAGGGGTTAGGAAAGGATCATAGGCCGTTTTGTTATTAGCCTACTTTTAGCCTAAATGACCTTCCCTGTATGTAGAATATCCCTTGATCCCTACTTTGAGCCTGATTAGCCTATTTTTTTATGACACGTATCACCTTCCTATTTATATCACAATGACCTATCTTGGCCCTGGTCCTCCTTGGACACTGTGCACCTTGACATAAGCAAATGGCCTAAGTTGTGGGTGGCTATCATAGGAGTGCATGATGTCAAATGAGTATGAAGATAAGTACAACAAAAAAATGAATAAAAAGTTGGGTGTAGTGGAAAAGAACAAGAAAAGAAAAGTTGTGAAAAAAAAAGTGAATGTAGGAAAGATAGCACCCACACTGAATAAGTGTGATCAAGAAAACAGAAGAATATAAAAAGGTTAATAAGTGAATCCCAGCAGCTAGTGTAGTGTCAAGGAAGCTTTGTCACTTTAAATATCATCAAGTATCATATCATCCCCCAGCCTCTATTACAAGCCAAAGAGAAGACCTATAGTGATCTTAGCTGGAATATTTGAAAACCTTGGTAATGAAAATTAGGGCAAGCCTATGGTACTTGGCATACAATGACTGAAACTTCATTCTGAGAGTGAGTGTCTTTTGATTGTACCCATGGTTACATATATGATTGCTAATATGATAAAAGGGGGATTTCTTTGTTGTGAGGGCACACCAGATATGTTGCTAGTTGCTAACTTGTTTGGATAGTGTAATATTGGTCTACGCATAGTGCTTATAGATGAATTACTATTATATCTTGATTCCTATATGTTGCATTGTTGTTCTTCTATAATGTACACAGTTGTTCTTTAATTGACTGGCCTTGGGTATGGTGAAGATTTTTTGAGATAAAATATCTGATTGACTGCCGAATGTACTTTGTATCCTCTTGGTTATATTTGAGTTACTTGAAGAAAAACAATTGTTTTAAGTTGAGGGTGTTGATTTTTAAGTAGATTCTAACACATTTGAGGCTTTTAACTAAGAATAATTGCAAAGTCTTAAGCAACTTTTGTTATTTTTGATCATTTTATCTTTGATTTTGCAGTAGAAGCCAAGATGCAAGAGAACCAACAAGGATGGAAGCAAAAGAGTTGAAATCTAAAGAAAATATTAAAGAAGTGTGGCTGACGACATTCCTAATAAGTCGTCAGCACTTTGATAAGTTATTAGCTTCATCATCAGCCTTAGACATAGATTCATTTTTGGTTGACTTCGTGATGACATTTTTGATAAGTCATCAGTCCTATGATAAGTTATCAGAGACACCTTTAACCTTAGACAGAGAATGGAACTCAGTTGAAAGTTGTGATAACATTTCCTAATAAGTCGTCAAAGAATTGATAAGTCATCAGGTTTCATCATCAACCTTAAGCAGGAAGTGCTAAAACTAAAAAAGGAGCTGATAACATTTGTGATAGGTCGTCAGACTCCTGATTCAAATGTCGTCACTTAATCTGAGAAATTGCTGAACTCTGTGATTTTGTTTCCATAATTAGGGTGAACTATTTAAAACATATTTTAGGGTTTTCTAAAAAGTTTTGAACCTGTTTTAGGACAGACATATTTTTTTCTATTTTCCCCTCTAGTTTCTTGTCTTGAAAAACAATTAACTTTGGAGAGATTTTCATCAATATTTTGGGATTTCTATTTTGATGTAATCTGAGAATCACTAGTTACTATTTATCTTGTGGTAAGTTCATCTTTCAAATTATGAATACATCTACTTTTTTTGCTTATTACATTATGAGTGGCTAAATTTCTTTAACCCAAATAATGGGATCTATGGGTTAAGTCTTAGACTCCTTGATAATTTTGAGATTTTAATTATTCTCTATTGTTTGCAAACAATATATAGCACCTGCTTTGATTTTGTTGACATAAGAAATCAAATATAGTAGGAAGTGAATTATGGACAGGGACTTGGAAATAGTAAAATTCCATTTAATAATTGACGCTGGAACAAGGTTGATTAACCTAAGATAAAGTCTGGTTATTAAATATAAATTCCCTAAGTCCAAGAGGATCAGGTAATTAAATCCTTAAGTGGGTTGAGATACATTTTGGCATAATGTTGATAAAGATAATTTGTTGTCCTACCTACTATAAGAATCTTGTATCGCTGTTAGTATCTGTCAAGTACTAAAATCCATAGTGAACATTATTCTAGTTTTCCATAAACTCTTGATTATAAACACTGAAACTAAAGTGACCAACATTTATTGGCTAATCTCTGAAACCCCTATTTCAGGAAATATCCAACTATCAGTTGATTAAATCTCGAACAACTTAAGTTCACACCATATTCCCTATGGGATTCGACCCCAACCTAGTTGGGTTATATATTGATAACGATCGCTTACATTCTCATTAGAGTGTTGTAGCTTGAGAGTTATCAGTTATGGTTTCCTATGGTTTTGATTATGATTTTATATGCATTAATGGAGGATTTGGACAATTGGATGTTATGGTAATAGTTAAATGGTCTTTGGAATTGGTTTTGCTTATATTATGCCCCTAGTGTGTTTGATAAAATGTTTATAAAGATATGTTTATTGCATTGACTACTTTCAACGGAACTCTTGCATGTTTTAAACTTTGCAAAGGAACTATGCATAGTTTAAATGTTTTAAAAAGGCTAAAGGCTAAACAGTTATGCTTGTGAGGAACATGGAAGTCTCCCAGGTGGTTTAATATTATATATGGAAGGGCACTTGAAACTCCTCCTAACCTAAATATTTTGTCTTTAGATATTACTTGCAAGTAAGAGGTTGTATGATGATACCACTAATACTGGCCTTGGTTAATAAAATAGTAAATGGATTGGTTAGCCATTAGGAAATAATTTTAATTGGGCAATAATGGTGGGATTTATGTCAAAGCCGTGAAAGGTGGCGGTCTGAAAGGGACAAAAACTGGAAACTCATATTTGATGATATGAGGATTGATCTTAGTAGACCATGTGCATGATGTCACACTATTGGGGGATGTACTATATATCCTATGGGATACTTCCCTGGTCGTGCATCTACATGCACTGGGCCCTTTTAGTAGGTGGATCTGAACCTATTAGCCTGTGGGTAACAGGTTGGCCAAGCTACATAGCCCATGTAAAGGTTTTAAATGCATGCTAAACCTAGATCCCCTATCCTGGAACTTATGTATGTTTTGTTGTATCCATTATGGATGGTTTTGCATTATTTTATAACTAGAATTATTTTATCCTTATCCTGATATTCATGCTAGCAGTACTTGCTAACTTGTCTACTGGCAGCTATATACCTATGCTATGTTGGAATTGACTTTTGACTCCTCCTACAGAGTGATTGACTTAGGGAAAGCATTTTGACTGAAGTGGTTAGCTTTCAACCTTTTGGAAGGTATCATTTCATGTTATGGATATTGTTATACATTTTAACTTTATTTGGGATATTGGTTTTGTCCATGGTTAGGGGCATGTCCCAACCTGAATTATTTACTCTTTATGATAGGGGCTTTGTGGTATATCAGGGGTTTTTATGGGCAGGATTAGTATTGGTCTCACTGTTTCATCATATTATATTCTAGGATTGACTATCATATTTTGTTTTGGTATTCTGTTTGTTTAAGGCCTTGTTTATGGCCTATGGTTTAGCTGGCATGGTTGGGTGGTTGGTATGGTATGGGTGGACTGGGTTGGGTCAGTCATGATTTTGACCTTATCCTAGAGTCTTCATGAAAGCATTTTTGCTATCTTTGTATATGCTCAAAATTCGGCCCATCTAAGGCTGGATATAGGTGGTTGGGTTGGGTAATAGGGATAGTTCCCAGTCCAGGTTGGACTTAGGATGACCATTAAGACAAGGCCCAGGGGCTGGGTCGTATCAATTTTGGTATGAAGACAGGAAATAATCTAGGGTTATTGATGCACCTTCAGCTACTTGGTAAGAGTTCAAAAAGGCATTTCTTGATCACTACCTTCCATTTCAGATTCGAGAGGCTTATACAGATCAGTTCCTGAATCTTCGCCAAGGAAATATGAGTGTGAAGGAGTATAGCCTTTGGATTAGCTCTTTCGATATGTATGCTCCTAATGTAGTAGCTACTATGTATGATAAAGTTCATCGATATGTGGATAGATGGGATCAATGTTTGGTTTGAGATTGTACTATTGCTGGCTTGAACAAAGACATAGTTATAGCAAGGGTACAAGATTTTGCACAAAAATGAAGGATCAGAGGCAAAGAAGAAGAACACAAGAATTGGAAAGAGCGTATACCAATAAGGCTAGATCTATGAGGTAGTTCATAGACTCATAAAGAGCTTTTAGGTTTGGGTTTTCTAATATATCGCCTAGGCCATCATCTTTTTACTCTGCTTCTAGTTCTCCATCATGGTTTTAAGTGTCTAATGATAACCAATTTGGTCAAAAAAGTGAGAGTCAGTGTTAATAAGTAGAAAGGTATCAAAAGTAAAAGAGTATGATCCAATTAAGGCCTCCTCGGCAGCTATGTAAATAATGTGGAAAACTTTATTTAGGTACATGCTGGTTTGGGATAGATGCTTACTTTGGTGAGGTATGTCGGGACATATTATGAGAGAATGCTCTTAAAGGGGCATGGGTGGCATGGCACGACCTATCGGATCAAGTATTGTATCATATCATTGATGCCTTCTTTGGGTTGAGGTGTATAACCAATAGTTCTTGGTAGAGGTGTAAAAGGAACATCTAGTTCTACTGTGGTTCAGAATCGTACATATACACTACCAGATCGACAAAATTTAGAGGTTTCTCCAGATGTGGTTACAGGTACATTGTCCATCTTTTCATATAATCTATACGCATTAATTGATCTGGGTTATACATTATCATATGTAACTCCATTGGTTGCTAAAAAGTTCAAAAGAACATTGGAATATGTAGTTAAGCCATTTCAAGTGTGTACACTGGTTTGTGAATCTATTATAGCTAATAGAGTATATCAAAACTATATAATAACTATTTATGGTCGTGATACAATGGATGATCTGGTTGAGCTAGAAATGGTAGATTTTAATGTTATAATGCGTATATACTGGTTGACTTCTTATTATTCCATAGTAGATTGAAGAACTACGAGGGTGTATTTCCAATTTTAAATAAAGCTAATCCTTGAATGAAGGGGTAATATTGGTGCTCCAAGAGATAATTTTTATTTCTTATTTTAAGTCAAAAAGGATGATTTCAAAGGGTTACATATATTATCTAGTTAGAGTGAAAGATACAGATACAGAGCCAACAACCTTTGAAACTATTTCGGTGGTAAATGAATTTTTGGATGTATTTCCTGAATATTTTCCAGGTTTACCTCAAGAATGAGAAGTAGAGTTTGGTATTGATGTGATTCTAGGTACTCAACCAATCTCAATTCTTATGTATAATGGCTCGGACAAAATTACAAAAGTTGAAAAAACAATTAAAAGACTTGCTAGAGAAAGGATTCATAAGGCCTAGTATGTCCCCTTAGGGAGAACCAGTGTTATTTGTGCATAAGAAAGATGCCTCATTGAGAATGTGTATTGTCTACCAGTAGCTGAATAAGGCCACTATTAAGAATAAATATCCCCTTCCATGAATTGATGATTTGTTTGATCAGTTACAACGCACCAAGTGTTTCTCAAAGATTGATTTGAGGCCGGGTTACGACCAAGTAAGGCTCAAAGATAATGATATACCCAAGACAACTTTTCAAACATAGTATGGCTATTACGAGTTTTAGTCATGTCTTTTGGGTTATCTAATGCACCTGCAACTTTTATGGATTTGATGAATAGGGTGTTTAGGATATTCTTAGATGTGTTGATGATAGTATCTATCGATGATATTTTGGTTTATTCGAGATAAAAAAGTACTATGCTAATCATTTATGGTAGGTGTTAGAGATTCTTCATGATTGTACATTATATGCAAAGTTCTCTAAATGTGAGTTTTGGTTAAAATTTGTGGCATTCTTGGGTTATATTGTATCTAATAAAGGAATAAAGGTTGATACTCAAAAGATTGAATCTGGGAAGAACTTGCCAAGACCAATAACACCTATGAAGGTTTGTAGTTTTCTTGGGTTGGCAGGTTATTATAGGTTTGCTGAAGGATTTTCTTTAATTTATGTACCTTTAACAAAGCTAACATAAAAAGCGTCGAAGTTTTAATGGAATGATACATGTGAGAGGAGTTTCCAAGATCTGAAGAATAAGTTGACTTCTACACCCGTATTGGTACTTCCAGAAGGACAATAAGGGTATGTAGTATGTTTTAATGCTTCAAGAGTTAGCTTAGGATGTGTGTTGATGCAGCATGGTAAAGTAATAGCATATGCCGCAAGAAAATTACACCACAAGAGAAAAATTATCCTACACATGATCTTGAGCTAGCAGTAGTTATATTTGATTTAAAGATATAGAGCCATTACTTGTTGGGATTCACATTGATATATATACTAACCATAATATTTTGCAATATATCTTTAGCTAGAATGACCTAAATTTAAGTTAGTGAAGGTGGCTTGAGTTGTTAAAAATCTATTATGCTGATATCTTATATTATTCGGGGAAAGAAAATATGGTAGCTGACACGTTAAGTCTTAAGGATATGGTAGACAATTATGGTAAGCCTACGAAATGACAAGGGATGACAAAAGATCTATACCAACTAGCCAATTCAGGGGTGTGCCTTATTCAAACTCCCGAAGAGGGGATTATTGTGCAATATGCATATCCTATTCTATTACAACTTAAGGAGAATGTACAATGTGGTATGGAAAAGGCATTTGAGTTTACACAAGAGGGAGTACTTCAGTATCAAAACAAATTGTATGTGCCTAATATAGATGGGCTATGAAAGAGGATTATGACAGAGGCACATCATTCAAGGTATTCCATCCATCAGTGGTCAACTAAAATGAATCATGATCTGAAAGTAGTGTATTGGTGGGGTGAATTGAAGAAGAACATGATAGAATTTGCAGCCGAATATCTGAATTATCAAAGAGTTAAAGTAGAGCACCAAAAGCCCGGAGGTTATATGCAATGTATATATCTTCTAATCTGGAAGTGAGACACGATCAACATGGATTTCATCACTGGTTTGCCTGATACATCATGAAGGTTCAATTCCATGTGGATAATAGTTGATACACTTACCAAATCAACATAGTTCTTACCAGTTAAGACAACTAACACAGTTGAAGATTACGCAAAATTGTATATCAAAGAGATAGTTCAGTTACACAGAGTACCGGTATCTATTATATAAGATCGGGGAGTTCAATTTATTAAAAATTTTGGATGTTCTTTCAGAGAAATTTGGGAACACAAGTAAATTTTAGTACAGCTTTCCACCCTCAAATGGTTGGAAGAGAATAATGTACCATTCAAACATTGAAGATATGATATGATCTTGTGTATTGGACTTTAAAGGTAGTTGGGATGATCATTTACTTCTCATCGAGTTTGCCTAGAATAATGGCTATCATTCAAGTACCCAAATGGCATTATATGAAGATTTGTATGGAAAAAAGTGTAGATCACCAATTGGATAGTTTGGAATGGGTTACGCTATATTATTTGGGACAGATCTTGTTCATCAAGCTATGGAAAAGGTTAAAGTGATCCAATAACTACTGGAGATAGCCAAAAGTCGACATAAATCATATGTTGAAATTTAAAGAAGAGGGATAGAGTTTGATATCGGTGATTGGGTATTCCTGAAGGTGTCACCAATAAAAGAGGTGATGAGATTTGGTAAGAAAGAAAAACTAATTCCTCATTATACAGTCGCATATAAGATTATTCAAAGGTTTGGCCAAGTCGCATATAAGTTATAGCTACCCCAAGATCTCTCAAAATTCCACCCAGTGTTTCACATCTCATTCCATCAAAAGTGTATTAGAGATCCATCTCATATTACTCCTATTGAAGATGTACATGTTACAGAAGATCTCACCTTTGAATAAATACATATTGCCATTCTTGATCGATAATTTAAGAAGTTAAGAAATAAGGAAATAGCTTCTATAAAAGTACGTTGGAGGAACCAATAAGTAGAAGAGATCACATGGGAAACCAAAGAAGTGTTGAAATCTAAGTACCCCCATTTATTCTAATAGAATGAGAAATTCCAAGATCCTGATTTTGAGAAATAACAAATAATTATAATATAACAAGTATTATGTGATAACTGGAATAATAAAGTTAGGTTTGAACTTGTTTTGGTTGGACAGTTATGCTAATATTGGAGGACAAATATTCATAAAAGGGTAGGATGTAGCACACTGTATTTTGCATGTTATGGTTCTATTTATATGGAACTTGGTATAGCCTTGTGTATAGGTAATGGACGAGATTTGTTAAGTGAGTATTGATTGTATAGATGGAGTTCTAGATATTGCCCATAAGTTTTAGTAGGACACAACCAAGTTAACACTGATACAACTATTTAAACTTTGTATCATACGCTTGTATTTGAATCTAAAGTTTCAAGTGACCAACTATATACAAGGTTCAAGCTAGATTAAGAGGGTTAAGGAATGAAAACGGAATGAAATATTGAGGTGTTTTCTTGACTTAATTAAGATAGTATGTGAGCCACCTACTTGAGCTATATGGATCAAGTTAATGGACGCAAGGCTATGGATCAGATTTAGTCCTATGTTAATGTACTCATTTGGGCCTAACTTAAGTAAAAGAAAAGGAAATGATGAAATGGCCCGACACTTAAATCTACCAAAGTCCCAAGTTAATTAAGCCGAAATATGAATTTAAGCATGTAGGTGCATCACCTACTTTGACATTTTGAGTAACTTGATCTCTTTAAGTAGGTGCATCACCTACTTTGACCTTTTGAGGAACTTGATCTCTTTAAGTAGGTGAATTACCTACTTGGACCCATTTGACCAATTTTTGGGTCCAAATTACAAATAAATAGATGTCCAAAAATAGGGCCTTTATAAGGCCAAGTTACTGGTCATTTCCTTAGATTCTAATTCACAAAAACCACCATTTTCATAAACTTCTCTCTACACTCTCTATAACAGCTAGGAGTAGCCCTAATTTTCTTTCTAAGGTTCTTGAAGAAACCCTCACCTAGGTAAGTGAAAACAATTGTCTTAACTTAATTCTCCCATAGAAAAATAGGAAAACATGCTATTCATGATTAATTATATGTCTATGGAAGAATATAAAGTAATCTAACTACTCACTTTTTCTTTGTTATTAAAATATTTATTTTTTCTCCTTTGATTTAAAGTGTGAAGGAAAGTTCATGTTCTTGAAGAGATTGAATTAGAAGGATAAGTTGTAGAAAATTTAGTTAAGGTGACTTTTCCATTTATCATCCTTATATAAGAATTTTTGAAAGAATTATAGATTTGGTGTTATTGAGAACTCAATGGATGATGAGTATTATATATGATTGCTACAATAAAAGGGATTTGGGGTTGTTTTGTGAACTATTTTATGTGTATATATTGGGGGTTGCCAGGTTAATGTTAGGTAAATATGTGATTAGTTTTTATTGAAATATAGAAGAAAGGTGTAGAGCTATACCACTGAATTAATTGTTGTATATATTTATTCACATGCTATTTTGTGCATTGTTTAGAGTGTGTTACAAATCCTAAGTTGTTTCATAGGGTATTATAAGAATATGTATGGTATGTGGGTGTAATTGGAAGAGAAAAGGGTTAAAATCACACCCTTGATTAATAATCTAAGGGCTTACTACCCAGATACTATTTTGGGAAAAGTTAAGTAGCCCAATGTGTTGGCTAGTTACTGATACGGAAAAGAGAAGGGAACACAAAACAAACACCAAATCAGTCCACTAATCTTAAGGATTCGAGGACCAAGATGGAGACCACACTCGGATTCGCTACTAACAACAAGAATTCAAGATACAAGAGTGTATATTAACACCAAAACAGCTATGAAACGTGATGAACAAGATGAACAACAATAATACAAGTTTTGGATTCAACGAAGACCCCAAAACAGTCCACTACACAACAGATACACGATTTGCAAGAAAATAAAGATAGATAGTGAGACCAAGATTATTACAAGATTAAGAACCAAGTGTATTTCAACACTAACCCCTAATGAATGTAACAATCAAAACCACACTCTTACGGTGACCACCAAGGGAATGAACTAACCTTAAGATCTACCGTTTCCAAGCAAAGATCAATATTGGCTTTTCCAAGCCCTATGCTAAGGATGGCTTTTCCAAGCCCTACAACTAAGGGTGTTACACTCTCAAAAGAGAGAAAATATGTCTTTCAATTCTTCATCCTTCAAAATCTGCCAAGAAATGAGCTAAAATGACCTATTTATAGTGTAATACAAAAGAATACAAAAAGACAACTTTGCCCTTAATGATAGGTGCGGCCATGGTGTGTAAATACACCATGTGTAATGTCCAAAATGCCCTTAATTAAGGTCCAAAACCGTGAGTCCTCACTCTTAAATGCTCCAAGCAATCTTCCATACGCGAGATTGCTTTAAGTTACGCTCAAAACGGGTCCTCCATGCATGTTCTTGTATTCTCGAGGTGACCAAGTCTTGAGCCTCTATGTATTGGCCTCCAAAGATGTCATCAAAAGATAAGATGGCCATTTGTCCCGTATCATCCTCCCCTTCTTGAAAAGGATTCGACCTCGAATCCAAACCTTGCAAAACCGAAGAGAGGACAAACAAATACAAACTCCTCATGGCATGAGGGTTAGGGTTAGCATAACAAATCATCTCAACATGCCAAGGTTGCACATATTTGCAATATAACCAAGAATCCTTTGCAAGGAATATTAAAAACTCAATAAAAGATGTACAAAGGATTTGGTTATAGGATACTTCAAGAGTGACACTTTGCTTGTCATGTAGACCAAGCAACAAGTTTGGTGCACCAACATCACCATTTCTAAATTTGGCACCGGGTTCAAATAGGAAAAGTGGCCATAGACACGGGTCTCGACAACACTTCCCTTTCCCGTGGTCTACACTCAAACTAAATGACATACTCTCTACAATAACATAGATATGATCCAAAGCAAATAGAGAGTAGAGAAAAGTATCACTCAAATCGACTTCTACTAAGGTGCTCTCATGTGTGTACTCACTAATAGTTTCCCAATAATCACCATGAGTACTCTCAACAATGAAATCACACAAAGTAGAAGAAGAAGTAGCTTTCGCAACTACACATTCCTTACCCTTAAGAGGACTCTCATCTTCCAAGAAGAGATTTCCCTCTTTAGGAGGAATATTGCCACACCATAGTGGATTAGCATATAGGCTATAGCTTCCAAGGCAAGCTATACCATCATTTTCACCACTAGGTTCATTAGGAGTGTTTCAATCATCTTCAAATAAGACATTGTACTTAAAAAGAGTGTGATCTACCTCACGGACAGATTTGGAACAAGCAAGTTCCTCACTCTCTAAATGATCAATATCAAGTTTCAAGGATGTTTCAAACACAATATTACCCCAAGAAGAGCTCTCGGGTTCATTCTCACTTTGATCAACATTTTCAACATCATCACACACTTGAGGTTCATTAATTACATCATACACATCCTCAAGTGGTGGGTAATTTTCACACATAAGTTGATCAACACAAATTTCAGAAGATAATGTACTTTCATTCAACATAATGGTTTCAACACTAGGTGGACATAAATCGATCTTACAAAAAGAGTCTATTCGGTCATCAATAGGATCAACTAGTGTATCCACACTCACAACATGTACATCATCATCAAGTGGCAAAGAAATAATACACTCACATATAGGCAAGCTACAACTCACACTCAATGGGCTACTAGCCACACAATTATCATTCACATGTACAAAAGTGTAAGAGTTTGCCATTTTACCTTGAAGTCCTTGAGTAGATTCTTCTTTGTCATGGTGTGAAGGTCCTCCAAAAGTTTGGGCAGCAACTTTCTTTTGGCATTGTTCTTCTTCGCTTTCCATGTTGCTACCTACACAAATGTCCTTAGAAATAGAAGGATAAACAATGTTAGCATGGTTTGGTGGTAATACTCTTACTTTGCTCCACACAACCTCTCCTTTTTCCACTCTCGGATTACCACCTTTCACTCCCTTACTCCTCTCAATCTTTTGTCTCTCATAATAATTCGAATTGGAGTAGGTAGGAACTTCTTTTTGCGGCCCGGGCAGAATGTACGTCTCGAGGCAATTTCCCCATCGGTCTCTTAAAATATTAGGCCAATTTTGCATATTTGGAACTTTATGTTGTGCAAACCAATTGGCGCCTAAGCTCACATGACCATAGGTTATGGGAAAAACATCACACCACACCTCCTCATGGTAATTAAATTGGGAGAAGACAACTTTTACACTCTCGGTAACCTTAAACCTGTCCAAGAAGTATGGAACAAGTAAAGGCTCACAAAATAACCCCAAGTAATCAACCATGGATGGAACAATGTAGTTTCTATAGTACCTATCATTTAACACAACGAGGCAGCCCGGTATCCCACAAATGGTCACCTTTCCGGAGTGTACACTCCTTCTCGGATCAACATTGTAAAGCACATGAGTACCCCTCGATTTTGGAGATGTATATCCTCTTCTTCCCATTGGACAACCTACACTATAGCTAGTATAACCATTCACACTATATCGACCTTGATAAGAAGTACTACAAGGTGGAGAATATGAATATTCACACTCCTCACGTGTACTCTCATCATAGCTCTCATAAGGTTTACGAATGACAGGGTTATACCTAACACCAAATCTAGGTTCGGAGTGGGGAGTGCAAGACTCCTCACATGTCCCAACTTCATCATAAGATCCATCACGAGGTCCTACATCATCTCCAAAGTCACAATAAGCACTAGGCACTTCATTCACCTCATTTTCTCCCTCAAAACAGTAATTTTCAAATCTGCCTATGTTTTGACCATGGCTATTTTCATAGCCTCCGCAATCTTCCTCAACTTCATAGCCATAAAAACCCTCACTACAATCATAGTCTCCCATATTGTAGTCACAATAATCCCCGGCTATCAAATTCATGTTCCTCTTATATCACCCCTTAAACCTACAAAATGAACAAACAAGATTAGTAGTAAAGCTCCTCACCAACACTCGTATACACTCACCTTTGTGATTCTCACAATTGGAGCGGCAAATATTGAAAGCTGCTTATACTCCGGTAGTCAATAGGATTTCAATTCTACTTGGTGGCCGGAATAGATTCTTGTTTGATCGACTCAAGTCACAAAATAAAATTTCCTTACGAACTTGAAATAAAGAAGTTACAACGAATTAAAAATGAGAAAAGCTCACAAATAACGAAGACACGAAAGAAACGGATTCAACAATTAATCTACAACTAAGTAGGTGATTACTAGTTGTTAATTAATTGGAAGCAATAAAATTGAAACTAAGGAACAACAAAAGGAAACTACTAAAATCTGAAATTTGAGCTTATTAATGACGTGAACAGTAGCAAATGGATGACGTGGCAGCATGCAATTGGTTTTGATCCCACCCAATATAATCACAAATTCTGAAATTTTAAATCTTCACACTATTTGGAAAGGGTGACAATTGGTTTTGGAGGGAAAACACAAGTCTTGAATCTCTACAAGTCCACTCTTAAAAGGATGACTTTTGTCTTGTACTAGTCCCACAAGACAAGGTTTTTGAAACAAGAAAAAGTGGGTTTGTCCCACAAAACAAAGTTCTTGAAACAAGAAAAAGTAGTCCCACAAAACAAGGTCTTTGGAATGAGGAAAAGCTGAAAAAGTAGAAGTCTAGTCTAGGAAGTGTTGGGGAATGGTTGATAAAGTCTTTTGTGGTTGTAGGAAAAGTCTTTGAGCCACAAGTCTTACACCTTAAATCTTGGATTTATGCCTTGCAAGACTAACATCAATTCACACTCTCTTTGTTCAACTTATAAGATCAACAACCACCTTTTCTTCAACAACATATAGAGATGGTGAAGAACACCAAGAACACAAACTTTGAGTCTTGAAGTTCCAAGGTTCAAGTTGGACCCCAAACATCAAAAACACTTTTCCAAGCTTAAACTCCACTACACAATATCCACAATACACGTTCAAACCTTGAACCAACAACACACCACACGTCCAAAACAGTCCAAACTTTAAATCCGCAACAACAATACCAACAACAATCTGTTAAGTCCAAGTTCACAATAACAACATCAACAACAAAGGCTCAAATCAAGATATAGACTCAAAGTGTTAGTGAAGAACAATACTAACACTAAAAACACTTAAGACAAGTAAAAATCTCGGCCAATATACAACAAGAACACAATTTTCGGGGAAGAACACAAAGTGGACAGATTGCTATTTTCTGAAAATTTCAGTTTTCAGTTTTTTTTTTTTTTTTTTTTTAATTTTATAACAAGCAAGCCCAAGATTGATCTTGTAGGAACAATATCAAGCCATTCTTTGATACCAAATGATACGGAAAAGAGAAGGGAACACAAAACAAACACCAAATCAGTCCACTAATCTTAAGGATTCGAGGACCAAGATGGAGACCACACTCGGATTCGCTACTAACAACAAGAATACAAGATACAAGAGTGTATATTAACACCAAAACATCTATGAAACGTGATGAACAAGATGAACAACAATAATACAAGTTTTGGATTCAACGAAGACCCCAAAACAGTCCACTACACAACAGATACACGATTTGCAAGAAAATAAAGATAGATAGTGAGACCAAGATTATTACAAGATTAAGAACCAAGTGTATTTCAACACTAACCCCTAATGAATGTAACAATCAAAACCACACTCTTACGGTGACCACCAAGGGAATGAACTAACCTTAAGATCTATCATTTCCAAGCAAAGATCAATATTGGCTTTTCCAAGCCCTATGCTAAGGATGGCTTTTCCAAGCCCTACAACTAAGGTGTTACACTCTCAAAAGAGAGAAAATATGTCTTTCAATTCTTCATCCTTCAAAATCTCCCAAGAAATGAGCTAAAATGACCTATTTATAGTGTAATACAAAAGAATACAAAAAGACCACTTTGCCCTTAATGATAGGTGCGGCCATGGTGTGTAAATACACCATGTGTAATGTCCAAAATGCCCTTAATTAAGGTCCAAAACCGTGAGTCCTCACTCTTAAATGCTCCAAGCAATCTTCCATACGCGAGATTGCTTTAAGTTACGCTCAAAACGGGTCCTCCATGCATGTTCTTGTATTCTCGAGGTGACCAAGTCTTGAGCCTCTATGTATTGGCCTCCAAAGATGTCATCAAAAGATAAGATGGCCATTTGTCCCGTATCAGTTACCAATATAGTTTTACCATATACTTTATTGTAGATAAACAATCCTAAAGACTAGAAATTAAGTTGGGTTAATGGCAGAGTTATACAACCAGGCATGTAAGGATACTCTATGTCGTATTCTTTGGCATGAACTCCAACACTTGTTGTACAAAGTAAGATTCTAAAGCTCTCACATAATGAATGATACAGAGTGGCAGCACATGACCTCCCCATCTTGCTAGTGACATTATTCCTGCTCTTTAATGTTTTAAAATACCTCACCACAGGCTTATTATCAAGTATGCATTTTTACATTCACTAGCAACTTTCAAGAGTTCTCTTTTAAGTTAAATAAGACCCATATGTTATTTTCAGCTCCTAAAAATTTCATCTACTATAATCTGTGCCATACCTCTTTGTCATTGAATTAAGTGTTCATTCACATTTCACTTATTGGTAGATTATTGCTCAAAGGTACCAAAATGTTATGACCACCAAAGTAACAATCTCAAAGGCTAAATAAACTATGTAGCATAAATCTTAAATGAACGGGTGGCAGTTTAAGGGAATAAGCCTAGCATAGGCCGATACAAATACCTTTATATATGGCTGACAGCTCAAGGGCGTAAGCCTAGAATGGGCCAATCCCAATGTTTATAATAAGCCTTGTATGGGCTAATCCCAAATTATCTATTTATAATTAGTCTTCTGGTCATTTGTATCACATAGATTACAAAGATTATGAAATATGAAAAGTATAATGAAGAAAAAAATGTATTATATCTGGCCCTACAAGTATATATAAATGTGGTCTACTAGCACTAGTTGTACAATTGTATCTTAGTTCTATTGAGCTCTAATATCATATATGGTTACTTTCATCCTTACACATTCAGTACATATTTTCTTAATGACGCCCCTTACTAAGTGTTTATGTATGTTTCATAGGCTTTGTAGACCAATGTAAAGTTAAGCATGAAACTGTCTTATCTTTTAGATGTTATGGCCCCAACGGCCAAGTATGGTATTTATAGTTTTATCCTTGTCATTTATTCCTCATCAATTCATTGTATCCATATATGGAAAAACCTTTGATTCTTATAGTTATATATATGAGTAGTACAAGGTTATGAATTGGTTCTCTTGGTACTTCACGGCTATGAGTACCTATTTACCCCAATATGATTTGAGGCATGACAAAAAGAGTCTTATGAATGATACTAAGTTTGACAACCCCGGTAAAAAAGAAGATGATGAGCAAACAAATGCAAACAGAAAAAGGTCCAAAGATTATTAGCCAAAGCGAGTGAGATTGTGGTTGAAAAGTTAAAGGCATATTATTGTAAAATTAACTCCGTTCCATCAAACACTATTCCTCTTCCTTTCCCTAAATGTTTCACAAAAAAGGGAGCAAATGTAAAGTTTAACAAGTTCTTTGATAAATTTAGCACCCTATCTATTTATATTCCTCTAATTGAGGCTTTGCAAGATATGCCGAGATATGCTAAATTTATGAAGGACTTGGTATTTAATAAGTGAATTGTGGAGGATGAATCAACAAAATGAAAACATCATTGTAGTTTCATTATGTACAGCCCATTAGTGAAAAAGATGAAAGACACCATTCTTTTACCATTTCATACACCATCAAATTATTTAAGTTAGAGGTAAGGTGACTGCTGTATTTTTTCATCCTTATATCTGTATTTGGGAAAGAATTATGGATGTGTTGATATTGAGAACTCAATAGATGAAGTCCATATTTGATTGATACAAGAAAAAAGATTTGACGTAGTTTTGTTGACTATTTTATGTGTATTTGTTGGGGGCTACCAAGTTGACGTTAGGGAGAGGTGTAATTAGATTATATTGAAATATAGAAGAAAGGTGTGGTGGTACACCACCAAATTAATTATTGTATATATTAATTTCCTATGATATTTTTGTATTGTTTGGATGGTGTAATGAAACCAAAGTTGTTTTGGGGGATCTCATAAGAATATGTATGGTATATGGGTGTAATTGTAGGAGAAAAGGGTTGAAATAAGGCCCTTTATTGATAATCTAATGGTGTACTGCGCAACTACTATTTTGGGTAAAGTGAAGTAGCCCAACATGTTGGCTAGTTACTGATATTAGTTTTACGATATAAATTATTGTAGATAAATAATGCTAAAGGTTTGTAGTTAAGTTTGGATAATAGCGGAGTTATACAACCAGGTATGTAAGCCTACTATATGTTATATTGTTTGGCATGAAATCCAACACTTGTGGTACAAACTAAGCTTGTAAAGATCTCCCATAATAAATGATACCTAGTAGCAACATATGACCTCTCATCTAGCTAATGACCTTGTTCCTTCTCTCTAATGTGATAAAATACCTCACCACATGCTTATTGTCAAGCCTGCAGTTTTATATTCACTAGAAAGTCTCAAAAGTTCTTCTTCAAGTCAAATAAGACCCGTATGTTATTTTCAACTCTTGAACATTTCATTTGTGTACAATCTGCTCCATTCCTCTTTGTCATTTCATTAAATGTTTATTCACATGTCTTTTATTGATAAATTATTGTTCAAAGGTACCAAAATATTATGATCACCAAAATAACAATCGCAAAGGCTAAGTAAACTAAGTAACTCAAATCTTAATTGAACGGGTGGCAGCTTAGGGGCATAAGCCTAACATGGGCCGATACTAATACCATTATATTTGGGTGGCAGCTCAAGGTCATAATCCTAGCATGGTTAGATCCCAATGTTTATATATATATAATACCCTGTTCTTCTACATAGCTTAAATTTATCCTAAAGATGTCAAAGACATTCTTTAAAGAACAATGCACTTTTATATATATGGAATGTTCAAGATATTTAACTTTTTGTTGTGTGGGAAATTGAATAAGCTTTACATCGATACCAAATTCGCCTAAATCCGATAATCGGGTAACAAGTTATGGCGATTTATAATTTTAGTTGTAAAACACTGTCATTTCAACCAATGGCGCACCGCACCATAAGCGAAAATGACGTTTATCAGTTTCTAGTAACACTCCATGATTACACCACATCGCGGAGGGCTCCTAAATCCCAATTGTCTTTTTTCCAGTGGATTTCGGTGATGTCTCCGCATCGTGCCAAGCTTCTAGGTCACAAACAAAGTGGCAACGCAATAGCTAGGCGTCGTACCATCTCCTAATTTCCCAATTTTCAGATTCCAGTGACACGGCTTAATAGCTTCACGTCGCGCCAGCCTGCTAAATCAAGAAATATTAATGAAAATTAAATATTTTATCCAGGGATAAATTAGTCTTTTACCAAGGTTTTAACACATCCAAGTGGTGGATTTAATCCCTAAATACATTTTAAAAACTATTATTTTACTCACTTTTCTCCAAAACAAGAGCATTCTCTCCCAAGAAACAAAACCCTAGCCCTTGAGAATGAAGGCCAATCTCAAGAAATCCATCCAAGAACTCCAAGAACCTTCAAGGTTTCCTTTCTCAGGTATGCATAGTGTTCATTCATAGATTCCTTTCATCCATGAAGCCTATGAATCAAGTTTTAAACTACGAATTATGATATTCATGCTATGTGTTGATTATGTTCATATGGTTGTTGTTGTTGTATTACTCCCAAGTTTGAACCTTTATGTGTTTTTATGTAAGTATGTTAGCATGTGAGTTGAAAACCATAAATTTTAGTTGGTTATGATATGTTAAGTTGATGATTATGCCATGCCTTAAGTTATGCACCCTAAGTGTTTGACAAAATGCCTAAAAGACTAGAAATTATGTAATATGTCTCAATTGTGACTTAACTGAAGGATTCATGTTTTACCCTTATGTTTAAATGACTCTCATGCTATTGATGTGAAATGTACATATTTGTTGGAATGCTCATGATGTTAGAGTATGAAATTATGACATTGAGTATATGCATTCCTACTATGTATAAAATTATTACAACCATGTACTTCATGAAATTCCTCTACTTATTGTATTACGGATTGTTGATGTTGGTCGTGTATTCAAGAATGTCATGCCTTTTCATTTTCCTTCTATTGAGTCCTGGGGGTACTTGTACCCGATAATTTAGTTGTGTGCCTAGTGCCAGTGTTATGTTTTCACAATATCTTCATTCAAGCCATGTTCAGTAGAATCCAGTTCGTCATGTGACTCAGGAAAACTCAGTAATCCAAGTAATCTCAGAAAGCTAAGTACTTTAGTAATCTAAGTAATATTCCGTCAGTTAATGAAACTCAATGAAATCAGTACAAGCCAGTTCAGTTAATCATGTTTAGTGTCTATTCATATGGGAGTAGGATTTAGCATCGAATGAACCCAAGGATACGAACACACATTGACAGTTGAGGGTGTGATCCTTAGAAGCAATCCTTGCGTTCAAGAACTATGTAGCCAGCATAGGTTGAGACATCAACACTGACAAATGAGGATTGATGAGGTGGATAAAAACCATCAGATGAGGGTCCCACCATTCTCTTTTAAGGACACTGTCAGATGAGAGTCACCCACAACTTGTCTTTACCAGTGGCGCGGTATTAACACCCTTCCAATTGGTGTTACAGATTAGACCCTAAACTATCTATATTGCTTTATTTTGGGCATATCGGTTAGATGACTACTTCTCATAGTTACTGTTTCAGACTCAATCTCAATAATAGAACTTAGATAGTTCTTCAGAATTTTAAGACTATTAGATACAATCAACTAAGATTAGTATAGAACTCGGTTAGGTCCATCAGAACCTAGACTGTTAGATAAAGTCGCTCAGTATTAGTTATATCAGTTATTAGCGACTCATGTTATCCATAATCAGACGCAGTAGTCTGTACCATCACGAATTCTGTCACAGTTACTTATTCATACATGTATTCTTATATTTATGTTATATAGTCAGTTAGCATTGTTCATGCATTTGAACCCTTTGCATTCATCATACCTCACTTGCATACCAGTATATTCAATTGTACTGATGCATTTCCGCTATGGTGTTTTCTACCATAGGTTTAAAAGTATGAGCTCTAGAGCATCCTTAGTAGATTGGATATTTAACAACCAGACTAGTAGTGAGTCCTCATCCTTCGAGGATAGCATGATTATTTTATTACTTTATTATTTCAGTAGTTCAAATTTAGTTGGGGACATGTCCCATCAACTTCTCATTCAGACAGCTTAGAGGCTTTTAGACTACAGTGTTTTCAGACTAGATATTTTTAGACATTATTTCATATTTGGTAGTGTCGTACCGCATTATTCAAATTTGGTTTTATCAAATATTTATCAGTTTTAAACCTTATGGCATGTTTCAACCTACTATTTTTACATTTATATAGTATATTATTCAGTGTTCAGGTACATATATCTATCATAGGTTAGCTTGTGGTCCTTCAGGGTCATAAGCATTGTGTGGTATTCTGGGTACCAGATTCGAGGTGTTACAATATATGAGTGGTAGCTCATGATTGTAAGCCTAGCATGGGTCGATCCCGATTTGTCTATTTACCAATGATCAAGTAATCATTTGTATCATATGGCTTACAAATATTATGAAGTAAGAAAAGTAAAATAAATAAAAGCATGCAATGTACCTGACCCTACAAGTATATATAAAGGTGGTATACTAACACTATTTGTACACTTGTAGTTGATTTCCCTTGAGATCCTATATCATATGTGGTTACTTTAAGCCTTAAATATTTAGTACATATTTTTGTACTGACACCCCTTTTGGTGGACCTATATTTCATGATAAAGGCATAAGTGCTTTATCTAATATAGCTTCTAAGTAGGAGCCCAGGATATCCAGTAGTTATTAGTGAGATCCAGATTGATTTAGGGCTTTCTTAGTTTGTTTTATATATTTTGGTATTGTACAAAAGTTAAAGAGTATCGAGGGCATTTTTCTCAACATTTACTATGTTTTTATATATCTTTCAGTGGCTTTTTAGACTAATTTAAAGTTAAGAATGATAGTGTTTCATCTTTTAATGTTATGGCTCCAACGACCAAGTCCGGTATATATATATTTTTAGTCTTTTTGTTTATTTATAATCAATCCACTATATCCATACATGGCAGAGCCTTTGGTTATAGGTTATGGATTTGTTCTTTTGGGCCTTCACTGCTAAAGGTGCCTGTCTGTCCCAATGGAATTTGAGGCATGACAAAAGCGGTATCAGAGAAGGTAATCATAGGGAATCTACAAAGATATGTCTACATAGAGTGTTGCTTATGGGTGTGTTATGAAACACATCTATAAACAGTAGGCTATTGGACATTTACGAGTTATCTCTACTTCCTCATACCTTAGATCGTGCAATAGGACCCAAGTTGTTGGTGAAGTCATATTTAAATATCGAATCTTTTTTTTCTTATTATAGTAAAGATGTCAGTTACAAGATGGTGTAAGAATATAGGTAAGCAAGTAGACGTGGATGCCAGAGAATATACTAGCAAGTCACCACCTAGACAAGTTAATCAAAATGAGGTTTAAGCAGAGTTTATATAAGAAACATCTTGTACTTCTTCATCTCTAGAAGAGCTAAGGGGGGGAAGAATAACATCCTCATAACCACTACTAAATCTACAGAGCAAGATCTAAGAAATATGGTGCAATTGCTAGCTCGTATAGTTGTTGGAAAAGATCAATGACAAACTATTCCAACCATATGTTCTAGTAGTGTAGATAGGGTAGCTAGCCTACGGATACCGGATTTTCTTAAGTTGGATCCTCAAACATTCACTGAAACAAATCTTAATGAAGACCCACCGGTGTTTATTGTTTAAATCCCAAGGGCTATAGATGTAATACATGTATCGGATAAAGAGACAGTTGAGCTAGAAGTATATAGATTCAAAGGGGAGGCTATATTTTTGAAACATTCTAGGTTTTGACCCTTAGAAAATTTCTTGAAATTTTCATTCTCTGGACCCAATATGACTCATGGGTATGAGTCGTAAGTTCGGATATAAGCGGTATGGTATTGTCGTATACTGACCATTGTTAGTTGGTGGGACTATTTTGATCACTGGAATGGGTAAGACTTAAGGATATGATTCATAGTAGTTGGTATAAGTCGTACCAAGGACTCGTATGGTGGGAAGTGTTTAATCCTTTTAGTATTTCATTATACTAGTGATACAGATTATGGATTGGATCGTATATTATGGTTAAGACTTGGTTAGATGAGTTTTATACTAGATAGTTTGATCCAAGGGTTGGTTTTGTAAACGAGTGGTGGGTACCGATCGTATTGGAAGAGAATGACTCATATGGGTCAATCGTATCCGTATGACAGATTTGTAAGGGATTTAAGTGGGGGTATTCTGAATATTTCCCTACAAACCCTAATTATGACCTATTACTTATAACACACTTAGGAGGTTATGTACACTTTTATTTTATTCGTTAACATATAAAAAATATTCCAATACACTCCATAATTCCTTCAAGAGCTTTTGGGGCAAAATAGCTAGGGTTTTATCTTGTGGATAGCTTTGGGGCTTGACTTGGTGATTTATTTCCAACAATTCGTCATTATAAGGCATTATTCTATTCCCTCATTTTAATTTCAACTAATGTCATCATTTTTATGATTAAATTCATGGTTTTACTATTTCATAATTATGGTTTTAAACTACTATTTTGGGGTTTTGATATCAAATTCTTGGTTATGGTTTCGTATGGTTTTAGTTATGCTTTTGTATTCATTAATGGTGGATTTGGACAATTGTATGGTATGGTAATGCTTTGATGGTCTTTGGAATTGGTTTTGGTTATATTATGCCCCCAATGTGTTTGATAAAATGCTTATAAAGATATGTTCATTGCATTGACTTCTTTTCATGGAACACTTGCATGTTTTAAGCTAAGTAATTAAATTATGCATGGTTTAAATATTTTAAAAAAGCTAAAGGCTAGATGGTTATGCTTGTGGGGAACATGGAAGTCTCCCTAGTGGTTTAATGTTGTATATGGAAGGGAACTTGAAAGTCCTCTTAAACTAAATATTTTGGCTATGGATATTACTTGTAAGTAAGGGGTGGTATGGCGATACCACTAATATTGGCCTTGGTTAATAAAATGGTAAATGGATTAGTTGGTCATATGGAAAGTATTTTATTTGGACATTAATGGCGAGTTGTGTAGCAAAGCTGTGGAAGGTGGCGGTCCCACGGGAACAAAAATTGGAAACTCATATTTGCTGATATGAGGATTTGTCTTAGTGGACCATGTGCTTGATGTCACACTGTTGGGGTATGTTCTATTTATCCCATAGGATACTTCTCTGGTCGTGCGGATACATGCACTGGGGCCCTTTCAATAGGGGGTGCGTAACCCATATATCCCATGGGTTGTTTCGGATGGTTGAGCTACACAACCCAGGTATTATATATGTATGGTTATGCATTATGAATGGTTTTACTTAGTTTTATAACTACCATCATTTTATCCTTATCTTGGGATTCATGTTAGCGATCGCTCTCTAACCTATGTACTAGAGACTATATACCCATGCTATATAGAAACCAACCATTTAAATCCTCTAACATAGTGTTGACTCCAGGACAAAATTTGGAATGACGTGGTGAGCTTATATCCTTTTGAAATGCATCATTTAATGTTAGGATATTGTTAGACGTTTTGACTATATTTTGGATATTGGTTGTGGTCATTATTTAGGGAATATCCTAACTAGATTTATTTACTCTTTAGGATAAAGACTTTGTGGTACTTTTAAGGGTTGGTATAGGTGGGATCGATATTAGTGTTGGCCTTGTCATTGGAATAGTTTGGTAGGTTGACACCATATCATGGGATTCTTCACTATTCCATCATATTACATTTTAGGATTGATTATAATATTATGTTTTAGTATCCTCTTTGGTTAAGTCCTGGTTTATAGGCTATGATTTTATCAGTATGGTTTAGAGATTGGTGTGGTACGAGTGGACTCGATTGGGTAGGTCATGGTTGGGACTCTATCCTTGAGTTTTCATGAGATCATTTACTCTATCTTTTTATATGCTTGAAATTCATCCCATCTAAGGATAAATATAGGTGGTTGGGTCGGTTAATAGAGGGTGATCCCTGATCCTTGCTGGACTTAGAATACCCATTACTAAAAGGTCCAGGGATCAGAAGTGTCAAGTTGGTATTAGAGCCTAGGTTTATAGTCAATTGGGAGGTCCACAAATCTATGTCAATTAGAGTCTATTTTAGGGGTGTGAAGCATGCCATGCTCATAAGAGATAGGGTGAAAGACATTTAGGAATGTTTCACTTTCTTGGTAATTTATCTTAAAGCTTGAGTTGTCAATCCTTTAATATTTTCTAATCCTTGATTGCTCATCATTGAAATCATGCTTCCTATATTGGGAAGACAAGGAAATTCTTCCATTCCATTTAGAGATAATGGTGAAATCATACGTTCTATGTTTGGAGTACATATTCGATCTCATGGTCTTATTCCCAATAGTGCTGGAGTTTCTCCTATTCCGGTTAGTTCTCCTTAGGTCCCTTAGGGCAACTTGATGAAAGCAAAATTTCATCAGTCTATTCATTTTAATGCCCAACTAGTTGTTGCTTAGGCTTAGAAGGGTGCGGCTAGTACTTTATCAATTGAGGCCACAAGGTTTGGTTAATTTATAAAGTTGGGTCCTCCTACTTTTATCGGAGTGAAGTTGGAGGAGGATCCACAGGGCTTCTTAGATGAGATGGAAAAGATCTTTTGTGTGATGTAAGGTACTAATGTATAAGGGGTTAACCATATAATTTACGATCTCAAGAATGTTATTTATTAGTTGTGTGAGGAGTGGGACAGGGATAGAGGTGATATTGAAAAAGAAGGGTTGTGGGAGACCTTTTTAATACCTTTATGGATCAGTTCTTTACTTAAGAGTTGAGAGGAGCTAAGATAGAGAAGTTTGTGATCCTCAGGTAAGAAGGATCTCAGTAAAGGAATATGATTTGATGGTCCATCAGCTATCAAGATATACTCTTGACTTCATGGATGATATGAGGTTGAGAATAAGAAAGTTTGCTTCTGGGTTTAATAGATATTTGATTATGGAGTGCAAGTCTTCCTTTCTTGTTAAAGATATGGATATCTCAAGGTTGACCATTCATATACAGCTGGTTGAGGATAAGCAGAAGAGGCAGACAAATTTTTGTAATAGACGAACAAAGAGGAGTAGGTTTTCTTATTAAGGAGGTACTCAGTCTTAGAGTGGTAGAGATGGTGGCAAGTGGCAGAAAAATAAGTGGGGGAGTTCTTGCTCCTTTTTCCCTAGTGCTCCTTAACAATTGGAAAATAGGCGTTATCAAGGTTGTGACAATTCTTAGGCATAGGTTGACCAATCTCAAGAGAGCGGAGCTTATCAGTTTCTTTATTTCCTCCTTGTCGATTCTATAGTCATCCCCATTGGGGTTATTTTGAATAAGGGAGGGACAAATTCTTCATGTCTGGCTTTGCAGGACATCGACTCAGGGATTGTTAAGTTAATAAGGTTGCTACAGGGAAAAATAAGATTCTAGTGGCTTCATCTTTTGCTCCTACACCTAGTAGTGTTTTACCTGCTTTTGTTACTACTCCTGGTTCTAGTATTGTTCTGAATAGGTTGTATACTTTGGCATCCCAATAGGAATTTGAGGCATCACCTGTTGTCTTTACTGATACGTTACAACTTTTCTCTTATGACATATATTATTTTCTTAATTCGGGGTATACACTTTCCTATGTGACAATTTATATGGCTGTATCTTTTTGTTTTGATCTGAAAGTTATTTAAGATCCTTTTTCTATTTCTACTATAGTAGGTGACTCAGTTATTGCTAAGAGAGCCTATAGGGAGACTGTGGTAGTTACTGGTGGAAAGAAGACCTTGGTGGATCTGTTTGATTTTGATATGGAAGACTTTGATGCCATTCTGGGTATGGACTATTACATTTTTGTTATGTATCCTTGGATTGTCAGACCCATAAGGTTATCTATAGATTCCCTGGTGAACTGGTTATAGAATAAAATGGTGTTTGTTTAACTCCTAGGGGGAGATTTATTTCTTCTATTAGATCTCAGAGGTTAATCTCTATGGGTTATCTTTATGAGTTGGTCATGGTTAAAGATTCTAACTTGAAAGGTCCTTCGTTGTGTTCGATCCTGTGGTTAACGAGTTTCCAGAGGTTTTTTAAGATATCTTCCTAGATTTCCTATGGATAGATAAATAGAGTTTGGTGTTAATATGTTTATGGATATTCATCCAGTTTCTATTCCTCTATATAGAATGGCTCCGGCTAAGTTGAGGGAACTTAAGGAGCAACTTAATGATCTTCAAAACAAAGGGTTTATTCATCCTTGTATATCTCTTTAGGGTGCACCAGTGTTGTTTGTGCACAAGAATGATGGTTTTCTTTTGATGTGCATTGACTATTGGCAGTTGAATAAGGTAACAATCAAGAACAAGTATCCTCTTCATTGGATAGATGACTTGTTTGACCAGTTGCAAGTGCCAAGTTATTCTCTAAGATAAATCTTTAGTCTGCGTACCATCAACTTAATATTAAGGAGATAGATATTCCTAATATGGCTTTTCATACTTGATATGGGCATTTTTAGTTCTTGGTAATGTCAATTCGGTTGACCAATGCTCTGGTAGCATTTATGGACTTGATATATAGAGTTTTTAGGTTGTATTTAGATCACTTAATTATTGTGTTTATGGATGATATTCTGGTTTATTTAAAAAGCGAGGTGGATCATGTTGTTCACCTCTGTGTGGAGTTGTAAGCCTTACAAGAATAATGGTTATATGCCAAGTTCTCTTAGGGTGAGTTATGGTTGAATATCATGTCTTTCTTGGGCCATATTATTTCAAGTGAAGGGATCATGGTGGATCCGTAAAAGGTTATTGTGGTAAAGAGGTGTCCTAGGCCCATGACTCCATCTGATATCAAGAGCTTCTTGGGTTTAGCCAGGTTTTATAGGTTGTTTATGGAAAGCTTTTCTTCGATAGTGACTCCTTTAACTAAGTTAACTATGAATAAGGTTAAGTTTTCTTGGTCAGATAGTTTTGAAGGGAGTTTTGAGAAGTTGAAGGACAAGTTGAATTTGACTCCAATCCTGACTTTGTTGGAGGGCAATGATGGGTTCATGGTTTATTGTAATGCATCTTGGGTAGGTCTTGATTTTGTTTTCATGCAACATGGGAAGGTGATTTGCCTATGCTTCCAAGTAGTTGAAGGTACATGAGAGGAATTATCCTACTCATGATTTGGAGTTTTTGGCAGTTGTGTTTGCTTTAAAAATATGGTGACATTATTTGAGTGGGGTTTATGTGGATATATTTTCTAATCACAAGAGTCATCAGTTTGTGTTCACCCAAAAAGATCATAATTTTAGGAAAAAGAGATATCTTGAGCTTCTTAAAGACTATAATATGAGTCTTTACTGCTACCCAGGTGATATGGGTGTACAAAACTGTCCAATACATTCTCGACCATTCACACGAAGTCCAGCTCGGGAGTTACAAAAACTACAAGCCATGTTCATGCAAATGGCTGCGTGTGAGTTGGTACTTGATCTGCCAAAGAGCTTCAACATTTTTAAGTGTGAAAATGAGCCTTGAAGTGTAATAAATTACACTCTAAGGGCACCCCATGACTGAAGGGTAGGAAGGTCATTTGTCCTTCATTTTGTGTGTAATATAAATAGATGCTATTAGGGTTATTTTCAGCACTTAGTTCATTCTTCATATTTGATAACAACAAGTCTTGTAACATTGAATATTTCTCTCTCTCTTGTTCTTGAGAGTAGAACCTGAAATCTGTCCAACAAGTGTAGTTACACTTGTGTTGTTTCTTGGCTAGAAACTTGAGATCTTGAGGCTCATGAGTTCCTCTTGATCTAAGTAAGAACTTGGTACTGAAATATTTTGGTCTTAGGGTCCTTTCTTTAAGTTAAGGTTCATAGATTCTAAGATATCTTTGTGTCAAGTTACTATCTTTCATTTTGTACTCTTGAAACTTTGCAGTAACTTAGTGAAGCCGTGTGGGGCTGATTTTCGATTCACTATAGTTACTGCCATTTGTTGTTCTTGTTGTTAACATTGTACTCTTTGTAATCTATCATCTTGTGTTGTTGAACCATTGTTTAATGTTATTGTTATCTTCTTGTTCTCCTTGTGTAGCTACTGTTTTGGAGTTGGTATTCCTTCAAAATTTCGTGATTGTTGTTGTCTTCACATATTGGAGTTGTTATCTTCAAGCTCTCGGAATTGTAGTGTGTTTGGACTGGTTTTGTTGCAGATTTGATACGCTCCAAGTTAGTAGTGTATCATTTGGTATCAAAGCCATCTTTGACTTTGTTCTAACAAGATCAATCTTGGGCTTGAGACTTGAAAACTACAAAAAAAAAAAAAAAAAAAAAAACTGAAACCTGGAAATTCCAGAAATAGTCAAATCTGCTACCTTCGTGTTCTTGGCCTAAAATTGTGATGTGTTGCTGTATGGGCCGAGATTTTATTGTTTTTTGGATAGATCTTGTAGTATTTTGCTTGTATAGAGTGTTTCTAGTGTTGGTTTCTTTCTCACCAACACTAAAGGTGTCAAGATCTAAAGATTGAGCTTATAATATTGACCATAGTTGTGGTGCCTTGTGGCAGGCTGTTTGTTGTTACTCGGTGTTGACAATTGGTGGTGGTTTGTTGTGTTTTTGAAGAAGTTGTTGAGTTCTTGAAGGTTGTTGTGGTGTTCATCAAGTTCTTCATCTTTTCTTACAACTTTAGACAACCAAAAAGTGTGATATAAATTCAAGAGTTGAAGCTGAAAATTGTAAAGCATGTTGTGAGAAGCCTTGAACCCATCATTTCTTAGACTAAGCTTTTACTTTTCAGCAGCTTTTTATTATTTCAAGAACCTAGTGTTGTATGACAAGATACCTTTTTCTTATTTCAAGAACCTAGTGTTGTGTGACAAGATACCTTTTTTTTTCTTATTTCAAGAACCTTGTGTTGTGGGACAAGTACTTTTCTTATTTCAAGAACCTAGTGTTGTGGGACAAGGTATTTTTCTTATTTCAAGATTTATGTTTTCCCTCCAAGACAAATTGTTATCCTTTCCAAATTGTGTAAAGATTTAAATTTCAGAATTGGTGCTTAAATTGAGTGGGACCAAGACCAATTGCATGCTGCCACATCACCCATTTGCTACTGTTCACGTCACTCATTGTCTACTTTTCACATCATTAATAAGCTCAAATTTAGGTTTTCTAGTTTCTAATTGCTGATTCTTAGTTTCATTACTTGGTTCTAGAGCTAATTAACATGCTAGTACACTCCTACTAGGTTGTCAATTAGTCCTTTTGAATTCCCTTGTTCGTGTCCACGTTTAGTTGGGTGCTTTTATTCGTTTGAATACGTTGTAACTTCTTAACTCCAGTTCATCGAGAATTCTTTGAGTTTCAAACAAGAATCCACTCTGGACAAGAGCTTTACTCATATCTTAAGGATTCACGGTTACTAGCCAATCTACAACATTTGTGGAGCTCAAGTGTGAGTGAACTGAGAGAGTGTGAAGAGGAGAGGTTTAACGCTAACTTGTTTGCTGATTGTGTAGGTAACACCTTTGACATGGAAGGAAGCACGTCCCAAAGTGGGGGTACTACTGAACAAGACACTATGAAGGCCACACTTGAGGCCATTACCAGAAGTTTAGAGAGGTTGAACACGGAAGTTGGGGCAATGAGGGGAGATTTGACTACGATAAGTGGGAGATTGGAGCAAGTGGAGAGTCAAAGAAACTCTCGTCCATCCACTCCTCATCATATTCCTTCAATTGGGCATGAAAGAACTTCATCCACAACTATCTCACCAGAAACATTGCACCAAATAATGAATCCACCTCTAGCCCCACTAAATGCCCCAAATCATACCATTACTTTCCCTCCAAACCAAGAAGCAAATAGACCACGCCATTTCCAAACTCCTCCAATTCCACAAGAAGTATGTAGCCGTCCATTACCTCCAATAAATCTGAACGTACCCTACCAAACTCCACCAAATCAAGGACCACCATCTCCACAAATCCCAATGCCTCCAAATCAGATTCCAAATCACCAAAACCGATCAGCTCACTTTGAGAAACATGGTAGAGAGGAGTATGATAGATATGGAGCCTTTGATGATGCTTACATGAGAGAAGAGGAGCTAAGAAGGGGCCGTGTTGATCCAAGGAGGTACCGAGGGTATGGAGAACGGGGAAATCGACACCAAGAAAGAGACATAGGCATCAATACCATCAAATTGAGCTTACCTATCTTTAAGGGTGAAAGTGACCCCGAGGCCTACTTAGTTTGGGAATCAGCTTGTGACAAAAGTTTTCAAGTTAATGATATCTCGGAAGAAAAGAAAAGTTGTTATGCCATAGCTCATTTTGAGGGTAATGCCAACACTTTGTGGGAGTACGTCAAGCGTTTTGGTGACGAATTAGTTGATGGGCAGCCACCACCTTGGTTTCGGTTAAGGTACTTGATAAGGCAACGGTACCTTCCCGAGAGTTATCGCCATGAATTACTTTCTAGATTGTACAACTTGCGTCAAGGCAATAAAAGTGTAATGGCATATTATGATGAGTTTCAACAACTCATGTTGAAGCTTGATCATCGTGGGGAACAAATCAGTCATGACATCATCCGGTTCAAGTGTGGGTTGAACAAAGAGATTTCCACTCATTTGACACTTCACAAATTTGATACCGTTGAAGGTATTTTCCAAGCGGCTCTTGAGATTGAAAGGGAGCTTAAAGAGAGGTCGTCGCTCAAGGAAAGGGGACAATCCATCTCGGGTTGGCCTAGAAGCAAGGACGTGGTTCAATCCTCTTCGGGTTGGCCCAAAAACAAGGACCAACCCTCCACTACAAGGCTGCCCGAGCCCAAAACAGTGCATAAAATTCCTCTAAAACAAGAAGTTCACAAGTATCCAAACCCAAAAGGATTCCAATGTTTCAAGTGCCAAGGTTGGGGACATAAATCTAATGAATGTCCAAATCGACGTAACATGATACTGTGGGAAGGGAGATTGTATTACCTTGGTGAGGAGGTGGGTCTTGAAAAAGAGGAGGATGAGGCCGAGCCTCAAGATGGAGAGGAAACTGGAAATAGGCCACTTGATGATGAAGATGATGATGATGGTGAAGTTATTTACCCACAAGAAGGGGAGTGTGTTGTTCCAAACTTTGTAGTTAGACGCCCTATGATTAGTAAGGCAATAGACGACCCTAGCCAAAGGAAAAATCTATTCCATACTAAATGCCTTGTAAAGGGGAATGTGTGCACTTTGGTGATTGATAGTGGTAGTTGTGCGAATGTGGTTAGTGTCGCTATGGTGAACTTTCTGAAATTACCAACTACACTTCATACTAGCCCTTACAAGTTGCAATGGTTGAACGAATGCGGTGAATTGAAGGTCATGAGGCAATGTGTGATACGGTTTAAGGTAGGGAACTACCAAGACGAAGTGCTTTGTGATGTGATACCAATGCAAGCATGTCATTTATTGTTAGGTAGACCTTGGCAATATGATAGGTCTACCAAACATGATGGGAGGACCAACCGATATTCACTTGAGAAGGATGGTCGAAAGGTCACTCTTTATCCTCTTTTGCCATCACAAGTGAAAGAATTACATCAAAAGATGAGGGAGTTGAAGGAGAAGGGAAAGAAACCCGAAAATGGTGAAAAGGAGGGGAAAACCGTGGGTGGGGCAGTAGGGATTTTCGGGACTGCCTCAACGTCAAATGGGCAAGAAAACATGGTGATGTTGGCTAGAAAGAAGGAAGTCTTCTTAGATTATGATGTGGACATGCCTATGCTTCTTTTGGCTCATTGTTTTAATACTAACCCCACTAATTCTTGTATTTCTCCTTTGATTTCTTGTGTTGCAGGATTATGAAGATGTATTTCCTAAAGAACTTCCGCAAGGATTGCCCCCACTTCAGGGAATTGAGCATCAAATTGACTTTGTGCCGGGCTCACAATTGCCAAATAAGCCGGCTTACAGAAGCAACCCTACGGACACCAAAGAATTGCAGCGTCAAGTTGAGGAACTCCTCAACAAAGGGTATATCAAGGAGAGCATGAGTCCGTGCGCGGTTCCGGTGCTACTGGTGCCTAAGAAAGACGGAACATGGCGTATGTGTGTGGACTGCCGAGCCATCAATAAGATTACGGTAAAATATCGTCACCCTATCCCTAGGTTAGATGATATGCTTGATGAATTGAATGGTTCGTGTTTATTTTCCAAGATTGATTTAAGGAGTGGCTATCACCAAATAAGAATGCAACGCGGTGATGAATGGAAAACCGCCTTCAAGACTAAATTTGGTCTCTATGAATGGATGGTTATGCCAGTCGGCCTAACAAATGCTCCAAGTACTTTCATGAGGCTAATGAATCATATGATGAAGCCATTTATTGGAAAGTTTGTTGTTGTTTACTTTGATGATGTCTTGGTGTATAGTAAGTCAATTGATGAGCATGATGCATTTACAATGTGTGTTTGATGTCCTTAGAAAGGAAAGGTTGTATGCAAATCTGGAGAAGTGCTCTTTTAGTGTTAATGAAGTTGTTTTCTTGGGTTTTGTTGTTAGTTCAAGAGGGGTCGAAGTGTATGAATCCAAGATAGATGCTATCAAAAATTGGCCAACCCCGCAAACCATTAGCGAAGTAAGAAGCTTCCATGGGTTAGCTAGTTTTTATAGAAGGTTTGTCATAGGATTCAGCACCATAGCCGCTCCTTTGACCGCGGTCATTCAAAAAGACCAGCCCTTCAAGTGGGGTGAAGAGCAAGCTAAGGCTTTTGAAACCTTGAAAGCTATGCTCGTTTCCGCGCCCTTATTACAATTGCCCAACTTTGATAAGACATTTGAAGTTGAGTGCTATGCTAGTAAAGTGGGCATATGGGCTGTTTTGATGCAAGATTTAAAACCCATTGCTTATTTTAGTGAAAAGCTCAAAGGAGCAACTCTAAACTACTCCACGTACGATCTAGAGTTGTATGCCTTGATTCGAGCTTTGGCCACTTGGCAGCACTATTTGTGGCCCAAGGAGTTCGTGATCCGAACGGACCATGAATCCTTGAAGCATCTTCGGGCACAAGACAAGCTTAACAAGCGGCATGCAAAATGGATTGAGTTTCTTGAAACCTTCCCTTATGTTATTCAATACAAAAAGGGTAAGGACAACGTAGTAGCCGATGCTTTGTCTAGAAAACATGTTCTTGTGTCAACATTATCTTCAAAATTAATGGGATTTGAGAGTTTGAAGGAATTGTATCCCGAGGACCCTCACTTTGCTCCTATATTTAGGGAATGCGAAGAAATGGGTAGGGACAAGTGGGATTCAGCTAGGGGTTCAAATCCCTATGCCTAGTTTGATGGATACTTGTTTAAAGGTATATGATTGTGCGTACCCTCTAGTTCTTGGAGAGAGTTATTTGTGAGTGAAGCACACAATGGTGGTCTAATGGGTCACTTTGGGATCGAAAAGACCCTTGGAATATTGGAGGAGCAATTCTATTGGCCAAAAATGCACAAGGATGTGGCCAAGATTTGTGGCCAATGCATAGATTGCAAAGGAGCCAAATCGCGGATCCTACCTCATGGGTTGTACACCCCGCTGCCCACTCCTTTACGCCCTTGGCTTGATATATCTATGGATTTCGTGTTAGGGTTGCCTAGGACTAGACGAGGTCAGGACAGTATCTTTGTTGTGGTCGATCGGTTTTCTAAGATGGCACACTTTATTCCATGCTTTAAATGTGATGATGCACCTAGTGTGGCCTCTTTGTTTGTTAATAATGTTGTCAAGTTGCATGGTGTTCCAAGGACCATTGTGAGTGATAGGTACTCTAAGTTCCTAAGTCACTTTTGGAAATCCATGTGGGGTAGGCTTGGAATCAAGTTGTTATTCTCTACATCTTGCCACCCACAAACTGATGGTCAAACGGAAGTGGTAAATAGGACTTTGGGTGCTATGCTACGTTCCATGGTAAAAGGAAAATTGACTTCTTGGGAGGAACACCTATCATTGATTGAGTTTGCATATAACTGCGTCATACACTCAAGTAGGGGAATGACTCCCTTTGAGTGCATATATGGCCTCAACCCCCTTACCCCTTTGGGTTTAACTCCTTTTTCCAGTGATGTTATGATTAGCTTAGATAGAAGCAAGCGGGTAGATTCGATGAAGAAGTTACATGAGAAGGTGCGGCTTCGACTTGAGAAGAAAAATCAAGACATTGCAAGGAGAGTCAACAAGGGAGGAAAGAAACTCATTCTTGAACCGGGAGATTGGGTGTGGGTTCACCTTAGAAAGGATAGGTTTCCATCTCAAAGAAAATCCAAATTGATTCCAAGAGGCGATGGTCCATTCCAAGTACTTGAACGGATCAATGATAATGCCTACAAGATTGACCTTCCCTCAGAATACCAAGTACACAACACTTTCAACGTGTGTGATCTTTCTCTAGTGGATGCGGTTGAGGATGACCAAATCCTGAATTTGAGGTCAAATTCCTCTCTAGATGGAGAGGATGATATGGGTGTACAAAGCTGTCCAATACGTTCTCGACCATTCACACGAAGTCAAGCTCGGGAGTTACAAAAACTACAAGCCATGTTCATGCAAATGGCTGCGTGTGAGTTGGTACTTGATCCGCCAAAGAGATTCAATGTTTTTAAGTGTGAAAATGAGCCTTGAAGTGTAATAAATTACACTCTAAGGGCACCCCATGACTGAAGGGTAGGAAGGTCATTTGTCCTTCATTTTGTGTGTAATATAAATAGATGCTATTAGGGTTATTTTCAGCACTTAGTTCATTCTTCATATTTGATAACAACAAGTCTTGTAACATTGAATATTTCTCTCTCTCTTGTTCTTGAGAGTAGAACCTGAAATCTGTCCAACAAGTGTAGTTACACTTGTGTTGTTTCTTGGCTAGAAACTTGAGATCTTGAGGCTCATGAGTTCCTCTTGATCTAAGTAAGAACTTGGTACTGAAATATTTTGGTCTTAGGGTCCTTTCTTTAAGTTAGGGTTCATAGATTCTAAGATATCTTTGTGTCAAGTTACTATCTTTCATTTTGTACTCTTGAAACTTTGCAGTAACTTAGTGAAGCCGTGTGGGGCTGATTTTCGATTCACCATAGTTACTGCCATTTGTTGTTCTTGTTGTTAACATTTTACTCTTTGTAATCTATCATCTTGTGTTGTTGAACCATTGTTTAATGTTATTATTATCTTCTTGTTCTCCTTGTGTAGCTACTGTTTTGGTGTTGGTATTCCTTCAAAATTTCGTGATTGTTGTTGTCTTCACATATTGGAGTTGTTATCTTCAAGCTCTCGGAATTGTAGTGTGTTTGGACTGATTTTGTGGCATATTTGATACGCTCCAAGTTAGTAGTGTATCACCAGGTAAGGCTAACGTGGCTATTAATGCTCTTAGCAGGTTGTCTATAAGAAGTTTGACTCGTATGAAGGAAGGAAAGTAGGAATTGGTGAAGGATATTCACTATATGGATAATCTCAAGGTTCTCCTTTTGGACTCCAAGGATAGTATTATGATGGTGCAAGAAGTGGTTCAATCATCTCTTGGTGAAAAAAATTAAGGAGAATAAAGTATCGGATCTTTTCATGATAAAAATCAAGAGTGTCATTAGTGGGAAAAAGGTAGTGGTGCTTGGGATTAGTGGTGATGGTACGACATAAGGTTGTGTGTTCCTGATGTCGATGGGTTATGGAAAAAGGTTTGGTCGAGGTGCATGAGTCGCGCTATGTTTTTTGACCCAACTCAAAAAAGATGTTTCATGATCTTAAGTAGATTTATTGGTGGAATGGCATGAAGATAGTTATGGGAAATTTTGTGGCCAACTGTATGGTGTGTCAACAGGTGAAGGTTAAGAACATAAGGCCAGAAGGGTTGTATCAAGAAGTTAATATGCCCAAATAAAAAAAGAAAGTGATCAATATGGACTTCATTACCGGTATTCATCGGTTTCGAAATTAATATGATTTGATTTTGGTTGTTGTGGATAGGATGACTAAGTTTTCTTATTTTTTACAAGTGCGGACTATCTTTGATACAAGATCAAACCAACAACACCAAGAACTTCAAGAGGGCTCGGATTTCAGAACAACAACACAAGCACAACAAGTTTTAGTTTTCGGTTTTTCAGCTTACAACACAAGAACAACAAGATAGAAAATAATGCTAGTGAATCGAAATGAGCCCCACACGGCTTCACTAGTCTTCAAGATAACAAAATCAACAACAACAACAAGATAAAGAAAGATAGATAACTTGACATATAACATTCAAGAAACTAAGAACCCTAACATCAAGAGAGGACCCTAAGTCTAATGAATATAAACACCAAGTTCTTACGAGGACCAAGAGGCACTCAACGACCTCAAAACCCTTGTTTCTAGCCAAAGAGACAACACAAGTATCCCTCTACTTGTGAGATACTAGGGGCGGCTCCAAAGAGTGGAAGAGAGAGGAAAATGTTTTGTGTTTTAGGTTACAAATTTCAGCATTCAAAAACTACCCTAACTCTCTCTAACATGTTCTATTTATATTACAAACAAAGGGGTAAAATGACCCATCCGCCCTTGCTTCTTGTGCCAACCTTGGAGAGTAGTTTATTACACATTAGGACCTCTCTTCACACATAAAAACGTTTAGGTCCTTGGCTGGTTCGATCACCAACTCACACGCGGCCATTTACATGAACAAAGCTTGGAGTTTTTGTAATTCCCGAGCTTGGCTTCGTGTGAAAGGCCGTGTACCTGTGGAGGCTACCCTAACCGTATCAATCTTTTTGGTGGATGATTGATTATGTAAAGTTGTATCTTCAGGAGATTGTGAAGCTTCATGGGGTGCTATTATTTCTTATCATGGTATGTAGTTTATATTTCACTTCTGGCAGCCTTTCTAGAAAGGGTTAGGGACTAAGGTTAGTCTGAGTATTGTTTTTCAACCATAATCGAATGGGCAACCATACAGAACTATTCAGACATTGGAAGATATGCTTCGGTCCTGTGATATTGACTATGGTCGAAATTAGGTTAAGCATCTACCTTTGGTGGAGTTTGCTTTTAACAATAACTATTATTCGAGTATTGGTATGGCTCCTTTTGAGGTGTTGTATGGTAGGAGGTTTAGGTCTTCTATTGATTGGTTTGAGTTTAGGGAGGCAGACATGTTTATCCCAAATTTTGTTTGTAAAGTGATGTACAAGGTCAAGGTGATTAAGGATAGGTTTAAAGCTACCCAGAGTTGCCAATAGTCCTATGCGGATGTTAGGCGTAGAGACAAGGGGTTTGAGGTTGGGGGTAGGGTTAAGGTATCTCCTACAATGAAAGTGGTGTAGTTTGGTAAAAAGGAGAAACCTAGTCCTCGGTATATTGGTCCTTATGAGATTTTGTGAAGTTTCTTATTAATTGAAGTTGCCATTTAGCTTAAGTTTGGTTATTCTGTCTTTCATGTTTTAATTTTAAGAAAGAGAATTGATGATCCTTCTTCGATTGTTCCTTTGGAGGTATTGGGTATTTTGGATTCTCTATCTTATGAAGAAATCCTGGTTGAGATATTTGATAGGCAAGTTCATCGATTGCGGACCAAGGATGTGGCCTTGGTTAAGGTTCTATGGTGGAACCATTAGGTGGAAAAGGCTACTTTGAAAGTGGAAGAGGACATGACGTCCAAGTATCCGTATTTGGTTTCTACTCTCGGGCTTCGTACAGAAGGTATGTGTCTTTAACACATCTTTATTTTCTAAGTTTGTTAAAGAAAAGATTAAAATATTTGCCTCTTTATTTTTAAACTTTGTTAAAAGGATGTTTGATAATATAATTGATTCTATGTGTAGTTACCCCTACCTTTGATGTCATTTTGGGATGAATGTTCCTAGTGGGGGAGACTAAAATATCATAGGTTTTGACCCTTAGAAAATTTCCTTGAATTTTTTTCTTCAAAACCTAACACGATTCGTGGGTACGAGCCGTATATTGGGGTACGAGTAGTATGGCCCTATGGTATACTGACCTTTGTTAGAGGGTAGGCTGGTTTTTATCACAGGAATAGGTATAACTTAGCGTTATAAGTCATTGTAGTTGGTACGAGTCGTACCAGAGACTCGTACGGTGGCTAGTGTTTCATCCTCTTGGTCTTTAATTATTTCAGGAATACAGGTTATAGGTATGGATCGTATGTTATGGTTACGACTTGGTTGGATGATTTTTATACTAGACAGTGTTTGATCTAAGGGTTGAGGGTTGGATACAAGTTATGGGTACTGATTGTATTGGGAGGGTACGACTCATATGGGTCTGTCGTATCCCTATAATAGGTTTTTAAGAAATTTAAGTGAGGGTATTCTAGATATTTCCCTACTTACAATAATTAGGACCCATGACTTTTTATACACTTAGGAGGTCATTTACCCTATTCTTCTATTCATTAATACTTATAAACTATTACAAAAACACTCTATAATTCTCTCAAAAGCTTTTGGGGCAAGAAGGCTAGGGTTTTATCATGATGATTTCTTTGGGACGAGTCTTGGTGATTTCTTTTCATCAATTCTTCGGTATAAGGCATGATTCTCTTCCCTAATTTTAATTTCAACTAAATTCATGGTTTATATGATTGATTTCATTGTTTTACTATTTCATGATTATGGTTTTCACCTATATTTGGAGATTTTGATATTAAATGCTTGGTTATGGTTTCCTATGATCTTAATTATGATTTTGTATGCATTAATGGAGTATTTGGACAATTGGATGGTATGGTAATAGTTAAATGGTCTTTGGAATTAGTTTTGCTTATATTATGCCCCCAATGTGTTTGATAAAGTGTTTATAAAGATGTGATTATTGCATTGACTTCTTTCAATGGAACTCTTGTATGTTTTAAACTTCGTAAAGGAATTATGCATGGTTTAAATGATTTAAAAAGGCTAAAGGGTAAATGGTTATGCTTGTAAGGAACATAGAAGTCTCCCAAGTGGTTAAATATTATATATGGAAGGGCACTTGAAAGTCCCCTTAACCTAAATATTTTGGCTATAGATATTACTTGCAAGTAAGGGGTTGTAGGATGATACCACTAACACTGGCCTTGGTTAAAAAAATAGTAAATGGATTGGTTAGTCATTAGGAAATGGTTTTAATTGGGCATTAATGGTGGGATTTCTATCGAAGCCATGAAAGGTAGTGGTCCTAGGGGGACCAAAACTTGAAACTCGTATTTGTTGACTTAGTGGACCGTGTGCATGATATCACACTATTGGGGGATTTACTCGTCAGCCCATGGGATACTTCCCTGGTCATGCGGCTATATGCACTGGGCCCTTTTAGCAGAGGGAGCTGAACCCATTAGCTCGTGAGTAGTTTAGGATGGCCAAGCTACACAGCCCATGTAAAGGTTTTAAATGCATGCTAAACCCAGACCCCCTATACTGGCACATATATATATTTGGTTGTATGCATTATGGATGGTTGTACATTGTTTTATAACTGGCATTATGTTATCCTTATGCTAATATTCTTGCTAGCGGTTACTCGTTAACCCGTCTACTAGTAGTTGTATACCCGCTCTATGTAGGAACCGACTGTTTGACTCCTCCTACATAGTGATTGACTTGGGGAAAGCATTTGGACTAAAGTGGTAAGCTTTTAACCTTTTAGAAGGTATCATTTCATGTTATGGATATTTTTATACATTTTAACAATATTTAGATTATTGGTTTTAGCCATGGTTGGTGGCACGTCCCAACCTTATTTATTTACTCTTTTAGATAGAGGCTTTGCGGTACATCAGGGTTTTTAATGGGCGGGATTTGTATTGCTCTCACTATTTTATCATATTACATTTTAGGATTAACTATCATATTTTGTTTTGGTATTCTGTTTGTTTAAGGCCTTATTTATGGCCCATAGTTTGGTTGGCATATTTGGGTGGTTGGTGTGGTATGGGTGGACTGGGTTGGGTCTGTCACGGTTTTGACCATATCCTAGAGTCTTCATGAAAGCATTTTTTCTATCTTGTTATATGCTTGAATTTCAGCCCATCTAAGGCTGGATATAGGTGGTTGGGTTGGGTAATAGGGGGCAGTTCCCAGTCTAGGTTGGACTTGTAAGAAAAGGCCCAGGGGTCGGGTCGTGTCAATTTTGGTATGAAGACTGGAAATGATCTAGGGTTATTAATGCACCTTTAGCTACTTGGAAAGAGTTCAAAAAGGCATTTCTTGATCATTACCTTGCATTTGAGGTTCGAGAGGCCTGTGCGGATCAATTCCTCAATCTTCGCCAAGGAAATACCAGGGTGAAGAAGTACAGCCTTTGAATTAACTCTTTGGCTATTATGCTCCTAATATAGTAGCTACTATGGACGATAGAGTTCATCAATATATGGATAGATTGTATCAATATTTGGTTTGAGATTGTACTATTGCTAGCTTGAACAAAGACATGGATATAGCAAGGATACAAACTTTTGCACAAAAATGGAGGATCAGAGGAAAATATGAAGCACACAAGAATTGGAAAGAGCGTATTCCAAGAGGGACAGATCTGTGGTGTAGTTCATCGACTCATAAAGAGATTTTAGGTTTGGGTTTTATAAAACATCACCTAAGCCATCATCAATTTAGGTTTGGGTTCTAATGATAATCAATTTAGGCAAAGAAGTGAGAGTCAGTGTTCATAAGTAGCGGGGTATCAAGAGCAAAGGAGTATGAGCCAATTAAGGCCTCCTCGGAAATCAAGTAAATAATGTGGAGAACTTTATTTAGGTGCATGCTGGTTTGGGATAGTTTCTTGCTTTTGGTGAGGAATGTCGGGATATATTATGAGAGAATGCCCACAAAGGGGCATAGGTGGCATGGCACGACCTGTTGGATCTACTGTTGTATCATATCATCGGTGCCATCTTTAGGTTGAGGTGTATAACCAATAGGTCTTGGTAGGGTGTTAAAGGAACATCTAGTTCTACCGTGGTTCAGAATCGTACATATACACTACCAGATAGACATTTAGAGGTTTCTCTAGATGTGGTTACAGGTACATTGTCCATCTTTTCACATAATGTATATGTATTAATTGATCTGGGTTATACATTCTCATATGTCACTCCATTGGTTGTTAAAAAGTTCAAAGAAACATCGGAATTACTATTTAAGCCATTTCAAGTGTCTACACCGGTTGGTGAATCTATTTGTGCATAAGAAAGATGCCTTATTGAGAATGTGTATTGTCCACCGGTAGCTGAAAAAGGCGACTATTAAGAATAGATATCCCCTTTCACGAATTAATGATTTATTTGATCAGTTACAAGGTAGCAAGTGTTTCTCAAAGATTAATTTGACGTCGGGTTACCACCAAGTAAGGGTCAAAGAGAATAATATAACCAAGACAACTTTTCAAACAAAGTATGGTTATTACGAGTTTATAGTCATGTCTTTTGGGTTATCCAATGCACCCACAACTTTTATGGATTTGATGAATAGGGTGTTCAAGCCATTCTTAGATGTGTTGATGATAGTATTTATAGATGATATTCTAGTTTATTCGAGATAAAAAGAGTAGTATGCCAATCTTTTATGGTAGCTGCTATATATTCTTCATGATTGTATGTTACTTGAAAAGTTCTCTAAATGTGAGTTTTGGTTAAAATATGTGGCATTCTTGGGTTATATTGTATCTAATGAAGGAATAAAATTTGATACTCAAAAGATAGAATCTGTGAAGAACTTTCCAAGACCTATAACACCTATGGAGGTTTTTAGTTTCTTTGGGTTGAAAGGTTCTTATAGGTTTGCTGAAGGATTTTCCTCAATTTAAGCACCTTTAACAAAGCTAACACACAAAGCATCCAAGTTTTAATGGAATGATGCATGTGAAAGGAGTTTCCAAGATCTAAAGAATAAGTTGGCTTCTACACCTGTATTGGTACTTCCAGAAGGCATATAAGGGTATGTAATATATTTTAATTCATCAAGAATTGGCTTAGGATGTGTGTTGATGCATCATGGTAAAGTAATATCATATGCCACAAGAAAATTATGGTCACATGAGAAAAATTATCCTACACATGATCTTGAGCTAGCACTAGTTATATTTGCTTTAAAGATATAGAGCCATTACTTGTATGGGATTCACATTTATATATATACTAACCATAAGAGTTTGTAATATATCTTCAGCTAGAATGGCCTAAATTTGAGATAGTGAAGGTGGCTTGAGCTTTTAAAAGACTATTATGCTGATATCTTATGTCATTCAGGGAAAGCAAATATGGTAACTGATACATTAAGTTTTAAGGCTATGGTGGTCAGTTATGGTAGGCCTACGAAATGACAAGGGATGACTAAGGATCTACACCAACTAGCCAATTTAGGGGTTTGCCTTATTCAAACTTCTGAAGAGGGGATTATTGTCCATAATGCGGCAGAATCATTATTAGTAGCCAAAGTGAAAGAGAAATAATATGCATATCCTATTCTATCACAATATGGTATGAAAATTGCAGTTGAGCTTACACAAGAGGGAGTACTTCAGTAGCAAAACAAATTGTACATGCCTAATATAGATGGGCTAAGAAAGAGGATTATGTTAGATGCATATCATTCAAGGTATTCCATCCATATGGGGTCAACTAAAATGTATCATGATTTGAAAGTAGTGTATTGGTGGGGTGAAATGAAGAAGAACATGGCAGAATTTGTAGTCGAATGTCCGAAATATCAAAGAGTTAAAGTAGAGCACCAAAATCCTGGGGGTTATATGCAATGTATATATCCTCCAATCTGGAAGTGGGACATGATCATGAATTTCATCTCTAGTTAGCCTCATCCATATCGAAGGTTCAATTCCATATGGGTAATAGTTGAAGACTTACCAAATAAGCACAGCTCCTACCTTTTAGGATAACTTATACAGTTGAAGATTACGCAAAATTGTATATCAAAGTGATAGTTCGGTCACACAGAGTATCGGTCTCTATTATAGCAGATAGGGGAGCTCAATTTATTGAAAAATTTTGATGTTCTTGCGAAGAAATTTAGGAACACAAGTATATTAAGTACAACTTTCCACCCTCAAATAGATGGACAAGAAGAACGTACCATCCAAACTTTGAAGATATGATATGATCTTGTGTATTGTACTTTAAAGGTGGTTGGGATGATCATTTACTTCTCATTGAGTTTGCCTACAATAATGGCTATCATTCAAGTATTAAAATGGCATTATATGAAGCTTTGTATGGAAAAAAGTGTAGATCACCAATTGGATGGTTTGAAGTGGTTTAAGCTATATTCGTTGGGACAGATCTTATTCACCAAGCTATGGAAAAGGTTAAAGTGATCCAACAACGACTAGAGATAGCCCAAAGTCGATATAAATCATATACGAATATTAGAAAAAGAGGGCTAGAGTATGTTATCGGTGATTAGGTATTCTAGAACGTGTCACCAATGAAAGGGGTAATGCGATTTGGTAAGAATAAAACTAAGTCCTCATTATACAGTCCCATATAAGATTATTCAAAGGTTTGTCCAAGTCACATATAAGTTATAGCTACCCCAAGAGCTCTCAAAAGTCCACCTAGTGTTTCACGTCTCACTGGATCGAAAATGTAATAGAGATCCATCTCATATTACTCCTACTAAAGATGGACAAGTTACAAAAGATGTCACCTATGAATAAATACTTATTTCCATTCTAGATCGACAATTTAAGAAGTTAAGAAATAAGGAAATAGCTTCTTTGAAAGTACTTTGGAAGAACCAACAAGTAGAAGAGATCACATGGGAAGCCGAAAAAGTGATGAAATCTAAGTACCCCCATTTATTCTAATACAAAGAGAAAGTCCAAGATCCTGAATTGGAGAAATAACAAATAAGTATAATATACAAGTATTATGTGATAACTGGAATAATAAACTTAGGTTTGAACTTGTTTTGGTTGGATAGTTACGCTAATATTCGAGGATAAATATTCCTAAGGGGGGAGGATGTAACACACTGTATTTTGTATATTATGGTTCTATTTATATGGAACTTGGTATAGCCTTTTGTATAGGTAGTGGACGAGATTTGTTAAGTGAGTATTGATTGTATAGATGGAGTTCTAGATATTGCCCATACATTTTAGTGTGATGCAACCAAGTTAACATCGATACAACATTTAAACTTGGTATCGTAAGCTAGTATTTGAATCTAAAGTTTCAAGTGACCAACTATATACTAGGTGCAAGTTAGATTAAAAGGGTTAAGGACTGAAAATGGAATAAAATATTGAGGTTCTTGCTTGACTTAATTATGCTAGTATGTGATCCACTACTTGTGATATATGAACCAAGTTAATGGACCCAAGGCTATGGATCAGATTTGGTCCTATGTTAATGTACTCATTTGGGCCTAACTTAAGCAAAAGAAAAGGAAATGAAGAAATTGACCAACACTCAAATCTACCAAAGTCCCAAGTTAATTGATTCCAAATAAGAATTTAAGCAAGTAGGTGTATCACCTACTTTTAACTTTTGAGCAACTTGATCTCCTTAAGTAGGTGCATCACCTACTTAGACCCATTTGACCAATTTTGATGTCCAAATTACAAATAAATAGATTTCCAAAAATAGGGCCTTTATAAGGCCTAGTTACTGGTCATTTCCTTAAATTGTAAGTCACAAAAACCACCATTTTCATAAAGTTCTCCCTACTTCTCTGTAAAATAGGTAGGAGCAGCCCTAATTTTCCTTCTAGGGTTCTTGAAGAAACCCTCACCTAGGTAAGTGAAAGCAATTATAGCTCATATTAATTCCCCATAGAAGATTAAGAGAACATGCTATTCATGCTTAATTATAAGTCTATGGAAGAATATAAAGTAAGCTAACTGCTCACTTTTTCTTTGTTATTAAGAGATTTATTTTTTCTCCTTTGATTTGAAGTGTGAAGGAAAGTTCATGTCCCGGAAGAGTTTGAATTAGAAGGATAAGTTGCAGAAAATTTAATTAAGGTGACTATTCCATTTTATCATCCTTATATAAGAATTTTGGAAAGAATTATGGATTTGTTGTTATTGAGAACTCAATGGATGATGAGTTACAATATGATTGCTATAATAAAAGGGATTTGGGGGATATTTTGCGGACTATTTTATGTGTATATATTGGGGGCTTCCATGTTAATGTTAGTGAAAGGTGTCATTAGTTTTTCTTGAAATATTGAAGAAAGTTGTGGTGGTACACCACTGAATTAATTGTTGTATTTATTTATTCACATGGTGTTTTGTGTATCGTTTGGAGGGTGTAACAAAGCCTAAGTTATTTCATATGGTATTATAAGAATTTGCATGGTATATGGGAATAATTGGAAGAGAAAAGGGTTAAAATCATACCCTTGATTGATAATCTAAGGTCTTACTACCCAGATACTATTTTGGGAAAAGTTAAGTAGCCTAATGTGTTGGCTAGTTACCGATATTAGTTTTACCATATACTTTATTGTAGATAAACAATACAAAAGAATAGAAATTGATTTGGGTTAATAGCATAGTTATACACCCAGGTATGTTGATACGGTTGATGATACAGTTAAGACAATCTCCACAGGTACACGGCCTTTCACACGAAGCCAAGCTCGAGAATTACAAGCACTCCAAGCTTTGTTCATGCAAATGGCCGTGTGTGAGTTGGTGATCGAACCAACCAAGGACCTAAACGTTTTTATGTGTGAAGAGAGGTCCTAAAGTGTAATAAAATACTCTCCAATGTTGGCACAAGAAAGCAAGGGCGGATGGGTCATTATGCTACTTTTGTTGTAGTATAAATAGATCATGATAGTGAGATATCCTTTAGTTTTTGAAAGCTGAAATTTGTAACCTAAAAACATAAAACTTTTTACTCTCTCTTCTTCTCCAAGAAGCCGTCCCTAGATCTCACAAGTAGAGGGATACTTGTGTTGTCTCTTTGGCTAGAAACAAGGGTTTTGAGGTTGTTGAGTGCCTCTTGGTCCTCGTAAGAACTTGGTGTTTATATTCATTAGACTTAGGGTCCTCTCTTGATGTTAGGGTTCTTAGTTTCTTGAATGTTATATGTCAAGTTATCTATCTTTCCTTATCTTGTTGTTGTTGTGATTGATTTTGTTATCTTGAAAGTCTAGTGAAGCCGTGTGGGGCTCTTTCGATTCACTAGCACTTGTTTTCTATCTTGTTGTTCTCGGATTGTGGCTTGAAAACCGAAACTAGTTCTTGTTGTAAGCTGAAAAACTAAAACTTAAAACTTGTGTTCTTGTGTTGTTGGGCTGAAATCCGAACTCTTGGTGTTGTTGGTTTGATCTTGTATCATTTGGTATCAAAGCAAGTCGGTTGTGTTCCAACATAACCCATCTTGGGCTAGTTGACGGATTAAACAAACTACAAAAAAAAAAATTCTGAAATCTGTCCACTAAAAGTTGAAACCGAGAATGTGGTTGTATGTTTAGATCTAGGCGTTGTTTTGCTTGTTTAGTGAGTTTCTAGTGTTGGTTTCTTTCTCACCAACACTAAGGTGTCTAGATCCGAAAGTTGAGCTTGAAACTTGAATATTGTGTAGTGATTTGTAGTGGCCGAAAGTTGTATGTGTTGAGAACCAAAAGCAAATCGGTGGTTGTGTGTTTGTGTGCTAAAGAAGTTGTTGAAGTTTGTTGAAGTGTTCATCTTTGAACTTGTCATATTGTTCCTCTTGTTAAAGTGTTCATCTTGTTGTGTACTCAAGTGGGAAAATTATAAAGTTGTTGTGAAAGACTTGCACCCATCACCTTGTAGTCTTGTCAATCAAGTCCCCTAAATCAAGGAACCTTGTTTTGTGGAATTTGCCAACCAAACCCACTTGTCTTGAGTTTGAGAAAGAGTTAAGACTTCAAAATTTTAGTTTTCCCACCAAAAAACTTTTCAAATTATCACAAGTTGTGTGAATAGTTGATCAAGGCAAAAAAAAAAAAATGATAAATCCGAAGAGAAGAAGAACGTGTGGGGGCCAATGCATGCTACCATGTTACTATGAGCTCAACTTAGGATATTCTTTGGTTGCTAATTGTTGATTCTTGGTTTCCCTTACTTGGTCTTAGAACTAATTAACAAACTAGTATTTTGCCCACTAGGTTGTCAACTAGTTCCTTGAGCCGTTCATTCGTGTCAACGATTATTTGTGTGCTTTTATTCGTTTGAACGAATTGCTGAATTTTGACTCTAGTCCGGCAAGAATTCTTTGAGTCTTCAAACAAGAATCCATTCCGGACAAGAGGTCACTCATACCTTGAACATCTCATGGTTACTAGCCAATTATACAACACTTGTGGAACACGAACTTGTGGTGAACTAAAGCGGCTAATACCTTGACAATGGAAGGAACAACGTCTCATAATGCGGATACTAATGCCCTTGACTCAATGAGGGCCACTCTTGAGGCCGTTACTCGGACACTTGAAAGGATGAATTCGGAATTTGGGGCCGTGAGAGGGGACTTGGCAGCAATAAGGGGGGAAGTATCGACTATTAGCGGGAGATTGGATCAAGTGGAGAGTCAAAGGAACTCTCGTCCATCTACTCCTCTACACGTATCTACCAATGGTCATGATAGGACCTCCTCCGCAACCATCACCCCCGAAATGATCCACCAAATGCTAAATGCACCCCAAGCTCCACTAAATACCGCAAACCAATCTACCAATTTTCCACCAAACCGAGACTCCACTAGACCACTACATCTCCAAGCTCCTCCAATTCCGCAAGAGGGATTTGGGCGCCAAGTACCTCCACTAAATCCGAACCCTCCATTCCAAGCTCCATTAAACCAAAGACCGCAAATTCCCCATCCTCCGAATCAAAATGGCCAAGGCCGACCAGCCCACTTTGAAGGGTACGGTAGAGAGGAGTATGATGGAGAGGGAGCCTTTGAGGATTCTTATATGAGGGAGGAGGAGTTAAGAGGGGGTCGGGGAGAACCTAGGAGATACCGGGGGTATGGAGATAGGGGAAACCGACACCAAGAGTGAGACGTAGGCATCAACACCATCAAGTTGAGCCTACCTATCTTTAAGGGTGAAAGTGACCCCGAGGCCTACTTAACTTGGGAAGCGGCTTGTGACAAAGTTTTCCAAGTTAATGACATCTCGGAAGAAAAGAAGAGTTGCTATGCTATAGCTCACCTCGAGGGCTATGCTAACACTTGGTGGGAGTATATTAAACGATTTGGTAATGAATTGGTTGATGGGCAGCCACCCCCTTGGTATCGGTTGAGGTATTTGATGAGACAACGATACCTTCCCGAGAGATACCGACATGAATTGGTTGCTAGATTATATGGCTTGCGGCAAGGAGGCAAGAGTGTGATGGCCTATTTTGACGAGTTCCAACAACTCATGTTGAAACTTGATCACCGTGGGGAGCAAATCAGCCACGACATCATCCGGTTCAAGTGTGGATTGAACAAAGAAATCTCCACTCACTTGACCCTTCATCGGTTCGAAACTATTGACGGTATATTCCAAGCGGCACTAGAGATTGAAAGGGAACTTAAGGAGAGATCAACCTTCAAGGCAAGGGTCCAAACCCCCGCGGGTTGGACCAAAAACAAGGACCAAACCGGTCCTACGAAGCTGCCCGAATCCAAAACAGTCCCTAAGTTTCCTCCGAAGCCGGAGGCTCATAAATACCCCAACCCAAAGGGGTTCCAATGTTTCAAGTGCCAAGGTTGGGGGCATAAGGCCAATGAATGTCCGAACCAATGTAATGTGATTCTACGGGAAGGAAAAGTATACTACCTTGGTGAGGAGGTGGTTTCCGAAAAGGGGGAGGTTGAGGCCGAGCCTCAAGATAGAGAGGAAGCCGAAAATGAACCGAATGAGGAAGGAGTAGATGATAGTGAAGATGTCTATCCACAAGAAGGGGAGTGTGTGGTTCCAAACTTTGTGGTTAGACGTGTCATGATTAGTAAGGCGGTAGATGACCCGAGCCAAAGGGAAAATCTATTCCATACTAAGTGCCTTGTAAAGGGGAGTGTGTGCACCTTGGTAATTGATAGTGGTAGTTGTACCAATGTTGCGAGCCATGCTATGGTAAACTTCTTGAAGCTACCGACTACACCACACACTAGTCCTTACAAGCTACAATGGTTGAATGATTGTGGTGAATTGAAGGTCACACGGCAATGTGTGATTCGGTTTAAGGTGGGCAACTACCACGATGAGGTGCTTTGTGACGTGATTCCAATGCAAGTGTGTCACTTGTTGTTAGGTAGACCATGGCAATATGATAGGTCTACTAAACACGATGGGAGGTCCAACCGGTACACACTTGAGAGGGATGGCCGAAAGGTCACACTTCACCCTCTATCACCCTCACAAGTAAATGATTGGCATCAAAAGATGAGGGAGTTAAAGGGAAGAGGGAAGGAAGCCGAGAAGGGAGAAAAAGGGGGGATGCCGTAGGTGAGGAAGTAGGGACCTCCGAGGTTGCTCCGACGCCAAGGGAGGGGGAAAACGTAGTGATGTTGGCTAGGAGGAAAGAACTCTTCATGGACCATGATGAACACAAGCCGATGCTACTATTGGCCCATTGTTTTAATACTAATCCCACTAATTCTTCCATTTCCCCTTTGATTTCTTGTGTGTTGCAGGAGTATGACGATGTATTCCCTCAAGAACTTCCGCAAGGACTGCCCCCACTTTGGGGAATTGAACACTAAATTGATTTGGTGCCGGGATCACAGCTTCCAAACAAACCGGCCTATAGGAGCAATCCTATGGACACTAAGAAGCTTGAAAGACAAGTTGAGGAGCTTCTCAACAAGGGATATATCAAGGAAAGCTTGAGTCCGTGTGCTGTCCCGGTGCTTTTGGTGCCAAAGAAGGATGGAACTTGGCGCATGTGCGTCGATTGTAGAGCCATCAACAAAATCACTATAAGGTATCGTCATCCGATCCCTAGGCTAGATGATATGCTAGATGAGCTCCACAGATCTTGTGTGTTTTCTAAAGTGGACCTTAGGAGCGGCTATCACCAAATTCGCATACAACCCGGTGATGAGTGGAAGACCGCATTCAAGACCAAATTCGGTATATATGAGTGGCTGGTCATGCCATTCGGCCTTACCAATGCTCCTAGCACATTTATGAGGCTAATGAATCATGTAATGAAGCCTTATATTGGAAAGTTTGTGGTGGTTTACTTTGATGATGTGTTGGTTTATAGTAAGTCTATTGATGATCATGTGATGCATTTGAGATGTGTGTTTGATGTACTCCGAAAGGAAAAACTGTATGCCAACATGGAGAAGTGTTCTTTTGGTGTTGATAAAGTAGTAATCTTGGGTTTTGTCGTGAGCTCAAGGGGTGTGGAAGTGGACGACTCCAAGATAGACTCTATACGAAGTTGGCCGACCCCTAAAACTATTGGAGAAATCCGAAGTTTCCACGGGTTGGCAAGCTTTTATAGGAGGTTTGTCAAAGGATTTAGCTCCATAGCAGCCCCCTTGACCGAGGTAATTCGAAAGGACGGACCCTTTAATTGGGGTGAAGAGCAATCTAGGGCTTTTGAGGCCTTGAAAGCTACGCTCATCTCGGCGCCTTTATTGCAATTGCCCGATTTTGATAAGATGTTTGAAATAGAGTGTGATGTTAGTAAAGTTGGCATCGGGGCTGTTTTGATGCAAGAAGGCAAGCCCGTTGCTTACTTCAGTGAAAAGCTCAAAGGGGCAACTCTTAATTACTCGACTTATGATTTGGAGTTGTACGCCCTTGTTAGAGCCTTGGGAAATTGGCAACATTATTTGTGGCCTAAGGAGTTTGTGATACGAATGGATCATGAGTCGTTGAAACACCATAAGAGTCAAGACAAGCTGAATAGGCGTCATGCTAAGTGGATTGAGTTCATCGAGACTTTCCCTTATGTAATTCATTACAAAAGGGGGAAGGAAAATGTTGTTGCCGATGCCTTGTCTCGGAAGCATGTGCTTGTTGCTACCTTGTCTTCGAAGTTGATGGGTTTTGAGAGCTTGCGGATGTTGTATCCCGAGGATCCTACCTTTGCTCCTATTTTTAGGGAATGCGAAGGGTGGGGAAGGGACCGTTGGCTTAAGGAAAATCACCATTCCTCCTACTCTCGGTTCGATGGGTACTTGTTCAAAGGGAGGAGGTTGTGTATTCCTTCTAGTTCTTGGAGGGAATTATTTGTGAGGGAGGCCCATGACGGAGGCCTCATGGGTCACTTTGGGGTAGACAAGACCCTCGGCATCTTAGAGGAGAACTTCTATTGGCCCAAAATGCGCAAAGACGTCACTAGAATTTGTAGTCAATGCGTGGCCTGCCAGAGTGCAAAATCCCGTCTCCACCCTCAAGGGTTATACACCCCACTCCCTACTCCCCTTAGACCTTGGCTAGACATCTCGATGGATTTCGTTTTGGGGCTGCCAAGGACTAGAAAGGGCCGAGATAGCATTTTTGTTGTTGTTGATAGATTCTCTAAAATGGCTCATTTTATTCCATGTGCTAAAACCGAGGACGCTCCTAGTGTCGCTTCATTATTTGTTGAACATGTTGTAAAGCTTCACGGGGTACCAAGAACCATTGTGAGTGATAGGGACTCCAAGTTCCTAAGTCTCTTTTTGAAGTCCATGTGGGGTAGGCTTGGCACGAAGTTACTTTTCTCCATGTCTTGCCACCCACAAACCGATGGCCAAACGGAGGTAGTAAATAGAACCTTAGGGTCTATGCTACGTTCTATGGTTAAAGGTAAACTGACTTCATGGGAAGAACACCTACCCTTGGTGGAATTTGCATACAATCGGGTAATACATTCGAGCACGGGAATGACTCCCTTCGAATGCGTTTACTGCCTAAATCCCCTTACCCCTTTAGATCTCACTCCTTTGTCTAGTGATCTCATGACCAGCTTAGATGGAAATAAAAGAGCCGAGGCCATGAAAAAAATGCATGAGACGGTGCGGATCAAGCTTGAAAAGAAGAACCAAGAGATTGCAAAAAGCGTAAACAAAGGGAGAAGGAGGCTTGTGCTTGAACCCGGAGATTGGGTATGGGTACATCTTCGGAAGGAGCGGTTTCCAGCTCAAAGGAAGTCCAAGTTGCTGCCGAGGGGTGATGGTCCTTTCCAAGTACTTGAGAGGATCAATGACAACGCCTACAAGATTGACCTTCCACCGGAATATCAAGTGCACAACACTTTCAACGTTGGTGATCTCTCCCTCGTGGATGCGGTTGAAGATGGCCAAATGCCGAATTTGAGGTCAAATTCCTCTCAAGATGGAGAGGATGATACGGTTGATGATACGGTTAAGACAACCTCCACAGGTACACGGCCTTTCACACGAAGCCAAGCTCGGGAATTACAAGCACTCCAAGCTTTGTTCATGCAAATGGCAGTGTGTGAGTTGGTGATCGAACCAACCAAGGACCTAAACGTTTTTATGTGTGAAGAGAGGTCCTAAAGTGTAATAAAATACTCTCCAAGGTTGGCACAAGAAAGCAAGGGCGGATGGGTCATTTTGCTCCTTTTGTTGTAGTATAAATAGATCATGATAGTGAGATATCCTTTAGTTTTTGAAAGCTGAAATTTGTAACCTAAAAACATAAAACTTTTTACTCTCTCTTCTTCTCCAAGAAGCCGTCCCTAGATCTCACAAGTAGAGGGATACTTGTGTTGTCTCTTTGGCTAGAAACAAGGGTTTTGAGGTTGTTGAGTGCCTCTTGGTCCTCGTAAGAACTTGGTGTTTATATTCATTAGACTTAGGGTCCCCTCTTGATGTTAGGGTTCTTAGTTTCTTGAATGTTATATGTCAAGTTATCTATCTTTCCTTATCTTGTTGTTGTTGTGATTGATTTTGTTATCTTGAAAGTCTAGTGAAGCCGTGTGGGGCTCTTTCGATTCACTAGCACTTGTTTTCTATCTTGTTGTTCTCGGATTGTGGCTTGAAAACCGAAACTAGTTCTTGTTGTAAGCTGAAAAACTAAAACTTAAAACTTGTGTTCTTGTGTTGTTGGGCTGAAATCCGAACTCTTGGTGTTGTTGGTTTGATCTTGTATCATATGTAAGGATACTCTATGTCGAATTCTTGGTCATGAAATCCAACTCTCGTTCTACAAAGTAAAATTCTAAATCTCTCTCATAATGAATGATACATAGTGGTAGCACATGACCTCCCATATAGTTAGTGACCTTATTCCCGCTACATAATGTGTTAAAACACCTCACCACGTGCTTATTATGAATTATGCATTTTTACATTCATTAGCAAGTTTTAGGAGTTCTCTATTAAGTCAAATAAGATCCGTATGATATATTCAGAACCTGAAAATTTCATCAGTGTATAATTTGTGCCATACCTCTTTGTCATTAAATTAAGTGTTCATTCACATTTCTCTTAGTGGTAGATTATTTTTCAAGGGTATAAAAATGTTATGACCATAAAAGTAACAATCTCAAAGGCTAAATAAACTAAGTAACATAAATCTTAAATGAACGGGTGGCAGCTCAAGGGAATAAGCGTAGCATGGGCCGATCCTAAGACCTTTATATATGGCTGACAACTCGGGGGTATAATCCTAGCATGGGCCAATCCCAATGTTTATATATAGGTGGCAACTCAGGGGCGTAAGCCTTGCATGGGCTAATCCCATTTTGTCTATTTACCACTGATCTTTTGGTCATTTGTATCATATAGATTACAAAGATTATGAAATATGAAAATTAAAATGAAGACAAGAATGTAATGTACCTGACCCTACAAGTATATATTAAGGTGGTCTACTAGCACTAGTTGTATAACTGTATCTTATTTCCATTGAGCTCCTATATCATATGTGGTTACTTTCATCCTTACACATTCAGTACATATTTTCTTAATGACACCCCTTAGAGGGGACCTGTATTTCATGCTGTAAGAGTAAGTACTTTAGCTAATACACTTTCTCAGTAGGAGCCAAGGATATCCAGCGGCTATTGGTGAGCTCCAGATTGATTCGAGGCTTTCCGAGTCTATTTAATATATTTTCTATTTTACAGAATTTAAAGAGTATGGCGGGGGTTTGTCTGGACCTTAACTAAGTGTCTATGTATCTTTTAGAGGCTTTGTAGACCAATGTATAGTTAAGCATGATAGTTTCTTATCTCTTAGATGTTATGTCCCTAATGGCCAAGTATGCTATTTATCGTTTTAGGCTTGTCCTTTATTTCTCATCAATTCATTATATCTATATATGGCAAAACCTTTGGTTCTTAGAGTTATATATATGAGTAGTTCAAGGTTATGGATTGGTTATCTTAGGACTTCACAACTACAAGTACCTGTTCGCCCCAATAGGATTTAAGACATGAAAAAAAGAGTCTTATAAATGATACTGAGTTTGACAACCCCGATGAAAAAGAAGATGATGAGAAAACAAAAGCAAAAATAAAAATATCCAATGATTATGTGCCAAAGCGAGTGAGATTTTGGTTGAAAAGTCAAAGGCATATTATTGCAAAATTAACTCCGTTCCATCAAATACTATTCCTCTTTCTTTCCTTAAATGGTTCACACAAAAGGGAGAAAATGTAAAGCTTAACAAGTTTTTTGATAAATTTAGCACCTTATCTATTAATGTTACTCTAATTGAGGCTTTCCAAGATAAGCTGGGATATGCTAAATTTGTGGAGGATTTGGTATTTAATAAGTGTGTTGTGGAGGATGAATAAATAGAAGTCACATATCATTGTAGTTCCATTATGTCAAGCCTATTGGTGAAAAAAAGGAAACACCCCGTGTTTTTACCATTCCATGCACCATTGAATTATTTAAGTTTTCAAAGGTATTATGCGACCTTAGAGATTATGTAAATCTAATTCCATATTCCATATTCTACAAGCTCCGATTTGGAAAGCCGACACCTACCTTAATGAAATTGCTCATGGACAATCGGACCATTAAGAAGCTAATGGGAGTTCTTCATAGTGTTCTAGTAAAAGTGGACCATTTTATATTGGGAGACCATTCTTATCTATCAAAAAGGCTCTGGTGGATGTGGATTTCGGCGAGATAAAGTTTCAATTGAATAATGAGGAGGTGTCCTTCAATGTATGCAGGTCCTTAAAGCAACCGATAGATTTACAAATCATCTCGGTGATTGATGTTACTGATAGGAAGGTGACAAGTAATGTCAATGTGAACTTGTTAGATTTCTATTTGGTAGGAGTTCTATGTAATTGCATAAGGGAAGAAGTGAAGGAATTTGATAAAGTAGTTGTGTCCCAATCGGGACATGGATCTTATACCAAGAACCCGATAAAGTTGGATATTAATTGTACAAACATGAGTGTCCACCCACAAGACCATCAATTCATAAGCTAACAAATGTTGATTTGAAGTCTTTGCTTCCCTATTTCCAATACGTGTTCTTAGGAGAGAGAGACACATTACCGATGAGTGTTGAATTTACCACTCATTTGTACTCAACATTCATGCACACTACTATGATTTGAATGTATAAGTGAGGCATATTTGTGGATAAATGAACCAATGCCCATATTTTGTAGGTATACAAATCTTGAGATAAAAAAGGTAAAATAAGTTGTACATGGATCAAAGTGGGAAGAGAAGTGTAAAACTGAAAAACTTGTACAGACTAGGCCATGGTAAGTTAAGAAGTCAGCAGGCTACGATCGCTTGAAGAATTAAGTGGTCATCGAGTTGGGATCATGGTAGATCATATGCAATCGCGGCATAGAGGGATCTTTAGCCAATGGTAAAACTGTAAAAGCACATAGCCATCTCTTAATTCCCATTTAAAAGATCAAAACCCTTGTTTTGGAGAAAATCAACATTATTCAACCCTACCTCCCATCTTCGTTTAGGGTTTTTTGAACTTCTTAAAGCTTGGAGATAAATTTGTACTAATTGTGAGAAAAAAAGACATAAGAGTGACCTCCAAGTGGAGAATTGGCAAATCCCATTGAGTATTTATTAAAACATAAAGTGGGGTTTCTATTCTTTTTACTTTTGATGAATCAATTTAATGGAGATTTTAGTTTATTCTTATTTATTATCATTATGAGTTACTAGTTCTTCCTCTTGGTATTATGTTAGAATAAGGTGTAATTTATATGGGTTGTGATCCATATGTGCTTATGCTTGTTTATCGGTGATGGGTTCTTCTATTGTTTAACTAAATTTGTTAGGATTTGTGGGTGAAAGCCCTAAATACCCAAATTGATTTGAAGGATGAAGATCTAAAGCTTTTGATAGATGAAACCATCCTTGAAAATTGGGTTTTGGTGAACTTTAGGAACCCACATCATCCTTTAAAGAGGGATATGGGAACTAAGGAAATAGTAGACAATTATGGGCATAGTTTGCTAATTTTGACTATCTTAGAAATAAGGGTAATTATGAGGTTGACTATACCATGGGTATCATCCTAGAAATAGGGATACCTAATTGAGGTGTTGGGTGGCTTTAGCCATCACACTTGTTAGGTACTCAAAAGGGTCAATGGGTTCAATCTTTGAGGCTATATTGAAGAAATAGCCCCAAAGACTTTAAATCTAGCCTACCATATCATCAATGAATAGAATTTGCACTACTTCATCACACAACCATGCATAAATTACCCATAGGATTGCATAAACCCAAGATCCATGACTAATTAATTACATTCTAATTATTCTTAGTCTTGAATTAGTCCCTTAGAAGCCCAAGAATTTCCGTTACAAATAAGATTAAAAACATCCAATTCATTTTGTACCATAGGTTTGACCTTAGCAAGCAACTATTATTTTTAACTTACTCAATAGCCAATCTCGTTGTTCCTTCTCGATTCAACCTTAACTCTTACTTGGGTAAATATATTGATAATGACTTCCTAGAACTTAAATTAACGAGAATGTTGAGCATTATAAATTACCAATCATTATTACAAATGAACTTGAACCCTCTCTAGTGTACGCATTAAAGTTGGAGATGAAAAATTCCATTCAAGCCATTGGATGGATAATCATGGATATTATAGAAATTGCTCCCAGAATTTTCTCCTATAAAATTTAAGTTAATCAAGATCATGCGCCATGTGTGGAACACCAAAGAAGGCTTAACCAACCCATACAAGAGGTAGTAAACGAAGAAATCCTCAAATGGCTTTATACAGGGGTAATCTATCAAATATCCAATAGTATTTGGGTGAGGTCGATATAATTTTTCCCATAGAAGTGTGGCATCACGGTGGTATAAAACTAAAAGAATGATCTAATCCCTGTATAACTAGTCACGGGATGGCAGATGTGAATAGATTATCAGAAGTTAAACTCGTAGACCGAGAAAGACCATGTTTCGATGCCTTTCATGGACCATATGCTGAATAGATAAGTCGGTGGGGGATGGTATTGTATCTTGGATGGTTATTCAGGGTATAATAAAATTTGTATCGCCTAGGAGGTCCAAGAAAAGTAACTTTTAATTATTTAAATGGGACGTTCGGATTCAAGCGAATGTCCTTTGGGTTATGTAATGCCCAGGCAAAGTTCTAATGTTGCATCTTGTCAATAATTGTGGATCTAGTAGAAGATTCAATGGAGGTCTTCATGGATGACTTCTTAATGGTGGGGAGCTCATTTGAATTATGTCTTAAAAATCTAAGCAATGATACGGTTAGGGCAGCCTCCACAGGTACACGGCCTTTCACACGAAGCCAAGCTCGGGAATTACAAGCACTCCAAGCTTTGTTCATGCAAATGGCCGTGTGTGAGTTGGTGATTGATACGGTTAAGGCAGCCTCCACAGGTACACGGCCTTTCACACGAAGCCGAGCTCGGGAATTACAAACACTCCAAGCTTTGTTCATGCAATTGGCCGTGTGTGATTTGTTGATCGAACCAACCAAGGACCTAAACGTTCTTATGTGTGAAGAGGGGTCCTAAAGTGTAATAAAACTAATCCCCAAGGGTGCCACAAGAAAGCAAGGGCGGAAGGGTCTTTTACTCCTTTTTGATTGTAGTATAAATAGAACCTCATAGTGAGACATCCTTTAGTTTTTGAAAGCTGAAATTTGTAACCTAAAAACATAAACTTTTTACTCTCTCTTCTTCTGCAAGAAGCCGTCCCTAGATCTCCCAAGTAGAGGGATACTTGTGTTGTCTCTTTGGCTAGAAACAAGGGTTTTGAGGTTGTTGAGTGCCTCTTGGTCCTCGTAAGAACTTGGTGTTTATATTCATTAGACTTAGGTTCCTCTCTTGATGTTAGGGTTCTTAGTTTCTTGAATGTTATATGTCAAGTTATCTATATTTCCTTATCTTGTTGTTGTTGTGTTGATTTTGTTATCTTGAAAGTCTAGTGAAGCCGTGTGGGGCTCTTTCGATTCACTAGCACTTGTTTCCTATCTTGTTGTTCTCGGACTGTGGCTTGAAAAACCGAAACTAGTTCTTGTTGTAAGCTGAAAAACTAAAACTTAAAACTTGTGTTCTTGTGTTGTTGGGCTGAAATCCGAACTCTTGGTGTTGTTGGTTTGATCTTGTATCATTTGGTATCAAAGCAAGACCGGTTGTGTTCCAACATAACCCATCTTGGGCTAGCTCACGGATCAAACAAACTACAAAAAAAAAAAAAAAATTCTGAAATCTATCCACTAAAAGTTGAAACCGAGAATGTTGTTGTATGTTTAGATCTAGGCGTTGTTTTGCTTGTTTAGTGAGTTTCTAGTGTTGGTTTCTTTCTCACCAACACTAAGGTGTCTAGATCCGAAAGTTGAGCTTGAAACTTGAATATTGTGTAGTGACTTGTAGTGGCCGAAAGATGTATGTGTTGATGACCAAAAGAAAAAAAAATCGGTGGTTGTGTGTTTATGTGCTAAGGAAGTGTTGAAGTTTGTGAGGTGTTCATCTTTTGAACTTGTGCATCTTGTTCATCTTGTTGAAGTGTTCATCTTGTTGTGTGCTCAAGTGGTAAAATTATAAAGTTGTTGTGAAAGACTTGCACCCATCACTTTGTAATCTTGTCAATCAATTCCCCTAAATCAAGGAGCCTTGTTTTGTGGAATTTGTCAACCAAACCCACTTGTCTTGAGTTTGAAAAAGAGTTAAGACTTCAAATTTTAGTTTTTTCCCACCAAAACACTTTTCAAATTAGCACAAGTTGTGTGAATATTAAATCAAGGCAAAAAAAAAAATATATATATATATATATATAAATCCGAGGAGAAGAAGAACGTGTGGGGGCCAATGCATGCTACTATGTCACTATAAGCTCAACTTAGGATATTCTTTAGTTGCTAATTGTTGATTCTTGGTTTCCCTTACTTGGTCTTAGAACTAATTAGCAAACTAGTATTTTCCGACTAGGTTGTTAACTAGCTCCTTGAGCCGTTTGTTCGTGTCAACGGTTGTTTGTGTGCTTTTATTCGTTAGAATGAGTTGCTGATTTTGATTCTAGTCCGGCAAGAATTCTTTGAGTCTTCAAAACAAGAATCCATTACGGATAAGAGCTTACTCAAACCTTGTAAATCTCACGGTTACTAGCCAATTATACAACACTTGTGGAACACGAACTTGTGGTGAACTAAAGCGGCTAACACCTTGACGATGGAAGGAACAACATCTCATAATGCGGATACTAATGCCCTTGACTCAATGAGGGCCACTCTCGAGGCCGTTACTCGGACACTTGAAAGAATGAATTCGGAATTTGGGGCCGTGAGGGGGGACTTGGCAGCAATAAGGGGGGAAGTATCGACTATTAGTGGGAGACTAGATCAAGTGGAGAGTCAAAGGAACTCTCGGCCATCGACTCCTCTACATGTCTCTACCAATGGTCATGAGCGGACCTCCTCCGCAACCATCACTCCCGAAATGGTCCACCAAATGTTAAATGCACCTCAAGCTCCACTAAATACCGCCAACCAATCTACCAACTTTCCTACACACCGAGACTCCGCTAGACCACTACATTTCCAAGCGCCTCCAATTCCACAAGAGGGATTTGGGCGCCAAGAACCTCCACTAAATCCGAACCCTCCCTTCCAAGCTCCACTAAACCAAAGACCACAAGTTCCAATTCCTACGAATCAAAATGGCCAAGGCCGACCAGCCCACTTTGACGGATACGGTAGAGAGGAGTATGATGGAGAGGGAGCCTATGCTGATGCTTATATGAGGGAGGAGGAGTTAAGAGGGGGTCGGGGAGAACCTAGGAGATACCGGGGGTATGGAGATATGGGAAACCGACACCAAGAGAGAGACGTAGGCATCAACACCATCAAGTTGAGCCTACCTATCTTTAAGGGTGAAAGTGATCCCGAGGCCTACTTAACTTGGGAATCGGCTTGTGACAAAGTTTTCCAAGTTAATGACATCTCGGAAGAAAAGAAGAGTTGCTATGCTATAGCTCACCTCGAGGGCTATGCTAACACTTGGTGGGAGTATGTTAAACGATTTGGTAATGAATTGGTTGATGGGCAGCCACCACCTTGGTATCGGTTGAGGTACTTGATGAGACAACGATACCTTCCCGAGAGATACCGACATGAATTGCTTGCTAGATTATATGGCTTGCGGCAAGGAGGCAAGAGTGTGATGGCCTATTTTGACGAGTTCCAACAACTCATGTTGAAACTTGATCACCGTGGGGAGCAAATCAGCCACGACATCATCCGGTTCAAGTGTGGATTGAACAAAGAGATATCCACTCACTTGACCCATCATCGGTTCGAAACTATTGACGGTATATTCCAAGCGGCCCTAGAAATTGAAAGGGAACTTAAGGAGAGATCAAACTTCAAGGAACGGGTCCAAACCCCCTCGGGTTGGACCAAAAACAAGGACCAACCCGGTCCTATGAAGCTGCCCGAATCCAAAATAGTTCCTAAGTTTCCTCCGAAGCCGGAGGCTCACAAATACCCCAACCCAAAGGGGTTCCAATGTTTCAAGTGCCAAGGTTGGGGGCATAAGGCAAATGAATGTCCGAACCGGCGTAATGTGATCCTACGAGAAGGTAAAGTATACTACCTTGGTGAGGAGGTGGTGTCCGAAAGGGGGGAGGTTGAGGCCGAGCCTCAAGATGGGGAGGAAGCCGAGAATGAACCGAATGAGGAAGGAGTCGATGATAGTGAAGATGTCTATCCACAAGAAGGGGAGTGTGTGGTTCCAAACTTTGTGGTTAGACGCGTCATGATTAGTAAGGCGGTAGATGACCCGAGCCAAAGGGAAAATCTATTCCATACTAAGTGCCTTGTAAAGGGGAGTGTGTGCACCTTGGTAATTGATAGTGGTAGCTGTACAAATGTTGCGAGCCATGCTATGGTAAACTTCTTGAAGCTACCGACTACACCACACACTAGTCCTTACAAGCTACAATGGTTGAATGATTGTGGTGAATTGAAGGTCACACGGCAATGTATGATTCGGTTTAAGGTGGGCAACTACCACGATGAAGTGCTTTGTGACGTGATTCCAATGCAAGCATGTCACTTGTTGTTAGGTAGACCTTGGCAATATGATAGCTTTACTAAACACGATGGGAGGTCCAATCGGTACACGCTTGAGAAGGATGGCCGAAAGGTCACACTTCACCCTCTTTCACCCTCCCAAGTAAATGAGTGGTATCAAAAAATGAGAGAATTAAAAGGGAAGGGGAGGGAACCCGAGAGGGGAGAAAAGGGAAGGGAGGCCGTAGGTGAGGAGGTAGGGACATCCGAGGTTGTCCCAACGCCAAGGGAAGGGGAAAACGTAGTGATGTTGGCTAGGAGAAAGGAACATTTCGTGGACCATGATGAAAACAAGCCGATGCTACTTTTGGCCCATTGCTTTAATACTAACCCCACTAATTCTTCCATTGCCCCTTTGATTTCTTGTGTGTTGCAGGAGTATGAAGATGTATTTCCGCAAGAACTTCCGCGAGGATTGCCCCCGCTTCGGGGAATTGAGCACCAAATTGATTTGGTGCCGGGTTCACAGCTTCCAAACAAACCGGCCTATAGGAGCAATCCTATGGACACGAAGGAGCTTGAAAGACAAGTGGAGGATCTACTCAACAAGGGATACATCAAAGAAAGCATGAGTCCGTGTGCTGTTCCGGTACTTTTGGTACCAAAGAAGGACGGAACGTGGCGCATGTGCGTCGATTGCCGAGCCATCAACAAAATCACTATAAGGTATCGTCATCCAATCCCTAGACTAGATGATATGTTAGATGAGCTCTACGGATCTTGTGTGTTTTCTAAAGTGGACCTTAGGAGCGGCTATCACCAAATTTGCATGCAACCCGGTGATGAGTGGAAGACCGCATTCAAGACCAAATTCGGTCTATATGAGTGGCTGGTCATGCCATTCGGCCTTACCAATGCTCCTAGCACTTTTATGAGGCTAATGAATCATGTAATGAAGCCTTATATTGGAAAGTTTGTGGTGGTTTACTTTGATGATGTGTTGGTGTATAGTAAGTCTATAGATGATCATGTAATGCATTTGAGATGTGTGTTTGATGTACTCCGAAAGGAGAAGTTGTATGCCAACATGGAGAAGTGTTCTTTTGGTGTTGATAAAGTTGTATTCTTGGGTTTTGTCGTGAGCTCAAGGGGTGTGGAAGTGGATGACTCCAAGATAGACTCTATACGAAGTTGGCCGACCCCTAAAACTATTGGAGAAATCCGAAGTTTCCACGGGTTGGCAAGCTTTTATAGGAGGTTTGTCAAAGGGTTTAGCTCCATAGAAGCCCCCTTGACCGAGGTAATTAGGAAGGATGGACCCTTTAAATGGGGTGAAGAGCAAGCTAGGGCTTTTGAGGCCTTGAAAGCTACGCTCATCTCGGCACCTTTATTGCAATTGCCCGATTTTGATAAGATGTTCGAAGTAGAGTGTGATGCTAGTAAGGTTGGCATCGGGGCTGTTTTGATGCAAGAAGGTAAGCCCGTTGCCTATTTCAGGGAAAAGCTCAAAGGGGCAACTCTTAATTACTCGACTTATGATTTGGAGTTGTACGCCCTTGTTAGAGCCTTGGGAAATTGGCAGCACTATTTGTGGCCTAAGGAGTTTGTGATACGAACGGATCATGAGTCGTTGAAACACCTTAAGAGCCAAGACAAGCTGAATAGGCGTCATGCTAAGTGGATTGAGTTCATCGAGACTTTCCCTTATGTAATTCATTACAAAAGGGGAAAGGAAAATGTAGTTGCCGATGCCTTGTCTCGGAAGCATGTGCTTGTTGCTACCTTGTCTTTGAAGTTAATGGGTTTTGAGAGCTTGCGGATGTTGTATCCCGAGGATCCTACCTTTGCTCCTATTTTTAGGGAATGCGAAGAGTGGGGAAGGGACCGTTGGCTTAAGGAAAATAACCATTCCTCCTACTCTCGGTTCGAGGGATATTTGTTCAAAGGGAGGAGGTTGTGTGTTCCTTCTAGTTCGTGGAGGGAATTACTTGTGAGGGAGGCCCATGACGGAGGCCTCATGGGTCACTTTGGGGTAGACAATACCCTCGGAATCCTAGAGGAGAACTTCTATTGGCCCAAAATGCCCAAAGATGTCACAAAAATTTGTAATCAATGTGCGGCCTGCCGGAGTGCTAAATCTCGCCTCCAACCTCAAGGATTATACACCCCACTCCCTACTCCCCTTAGACCTTGGCTGGACATCTCGATGGATTTCGTTTTGGGGCTGCCAAGGACTAGAAAGGGGCGAGATAGCATTTTCGTGGTTGTTGATAGATTCTCTAAAATGGCTCACTTTATTCCATGTGCTAAAACCGAGGACGCTCCTAGTGTGGCTTCATTATTTGTTGAACATGTTGTAAAGCTTCACGGGGTACCAAGGACCATTGTGAGTGATAGGGACTCCAAGTTCCTAAGTCTCTTTTGGAAGTCCATGTGGGGTAGGCTTGGGACGAAGTTACTTTTCTCCACGTCTTGCCACCCACAAACCGACGGCCAAACGGAGGTAGCAAATAGAACCTTAGGGTCTATGCTACGTTCTATGGTTAAAGGTAAGCTGACTTCATGGGAAGAACACCTACCCTTGGTGGAATTTGCATACAACCGGGTAATACATTCGAGCACGGGGATGACTCCCTTTGAATGTGTTTACGGCCTAAACCCCCTTACCCCTATAGATCTCACTCCTTTGTCTAGTGATCTCATGACCAACTTAGATGGAAATAAAAGAGCCGAGGCCATCAAGAAAATGCATGAGACGGTGCGGATCAAGCTTGAAAAGAAGAATCAAGAGATTGCAAAAAGGGCAAACAAAGAGAGAAGGAAGCTTGTGCTTGAACCCGGAGATTGGGTGTGGGTGCATCTTCAAAAGGATCGGTTTCCAGCTCAAAGGAAGTCCAAATTGCTGCTGAGGGGTGATGGTCCTTTCCAAGTACTTGAGAGAATCAATGACAACGCCTACAAGATTGACCTGCCACCGGAATATCAAGTGCACAACACCTTCAACGTTGGAGATCTCTCCCTCGTGGATGCGGTTGAAGATGACCAAATGCCGAATTTGAGGTCAAATTCCTCTCAAGATGGAGAGGATGATACGGTTAAGGCAGCCTCCACAGGTACACGGCCTTTCACACGAAGCCAAGCTCGGGAATTACAAACACTCCAAGCTTTGTTCATACAATTGGCCGTGTGTGATTTATTGATCGAACCAACCAAGGACCTAAACGTTCTTATGTGTGAAGAGGGGTCCTAAAGTGTAATAAAACTAATCCCCAAGGGTGCCACAAGAAAGCAAGGGCGGAAGGGTCTTTTACTCCTTTTTGATTGTAGTATAAATAGAACCTCATAGTGAGACATCCTTTAGTTTTTGAAAGCTGAAATTTGTAACCTAAAAACATAAACTTTTTACTCTCTCTTCTTCTGCAAGAAGCCGTCCCTAGATCTCCCAAGTAGAGGGATACTTGTGTTGTCTCTTTGGCTAGAAACAAGGGTTTTGAGGTTGTTGAGTGCCTCTTGGTCCTCGTAAGAACTTGGTGTTTATATTCATTAGACTTAGGGTCCTCTCTTGATGTTAGGGTTCTTAGTTTCTTGAATGTTATATGTCAAGTTATCTATCTTTCCTTATCTTGTTGTTGTTGTGTTGATTTTGTTATCTTGAAAGTCTAGTGAAGCCGTGTGGGGCGCTTTCGATTCACTAGCACTTGTTTCCTATCTTGTTGTTCTCGGATTGTGGCTTGAAAAACCGAAACTAGTTCTTGTTGTAAGCTGAAAAACTAAAACTTAAAACTTGTGTTCTTGTGTTGTTGGGCTGAAATCCGAACTCTTGGTTTTGTTGGTTTGATCTTGTATCAGTGATCGAACCAACCAAGGACCTAAACGTTTTTAGGTGTGAAGTGGGGTCCTAATGTGTAATTAACTAATCTCCAAAGTTGGCACAAGAAGCAAGGGCGTTAGAGTCATTTTACCTCTTGTGTTTGTAGTATAAATAGAACATGTAGAGAGAGTTAGACTTAGTTTTTGAAATCTGAAATTGTAACCTAAAAAAACACAAACATTTTCCTCTCTCTTCTTCTCCAAGAAGCCGTCCCTAGATCTTACAAGTAGAGGGATACTTGTGTTGTCTCTTTGGATAGAAACAAGGGTTTTGAGGTTGTTGAGTGCCTCTTGGTCCTCGTAAGAACTTGGTGTTTATATTCATTAGACTTAGGGTCCTCTCTTGATGTTAGGGTTCTTAGTTTCTTGAATGTTATATGTCAAGTTATCTATCTTTCTTTATCTTGTTGTTGTTGTGTTGATTTTGTTATCTTGAAAGTCTAGTGAAGCCGTGTGGGGCTCTTTTCGATTCACTAGCATTTGTTCTCTATCTTGTTGTTCTTGTGTTGCAAGTTGAAAACCGAAACTAGTTCTTGTGTTGTAAGCTGAAAAACCGAAAACTAAAACTTGTTGTTCTTGTGTTGTTGGACTGAAATCCGAAGCTCTTGGTGTTGTTGGCTTGATCTTGTATCAAGCAAGGTGCTTGAAAGATGTGTGGAAACCAACCTTGCCTAAATTGGAAAAAATGCCATTTCATGGTCAAGAAAGGTATTTTCCTAGCTACAACCCCTATATCTGTAAAGGGTGTTAGGAATTTTCTTAGACATTTTGGATTTTATGGACGTTTCATCAAGAATTTCTCCTAGATAGCTTATCCGATGTGAAAACTCCTTGATACGGAAACTAAATTCAACTTTGATTAAGAGTGTTAAAAACCACTTACCGCCTTCAGGAATTGCTTATTTTTCACTAATCATTGTGGCCTCGATTTAGACATCCCTTTTTAAGGTAATGTGTGATGCAAGTGGGATTTCATTGGGTGTAGTGTTAGGACAATGCAAGGAAAAACTATTTCATTCTTTCATTATGAAAGATTCTCAACATAATTACATCATTATCGAACAAGAGTTGCTAGCAGGGGTGCAAAAACTAAGTGGCCAACCATCTCTTTCATCTTGAAGTAATCATAAAAGGCATGAAGAAATTGAAATCGGTGATACTTTTCCTAATGAATTAGTTATGTACATAGTGGGGAAAAAGTACACCGTGGTATGCCGACTATGCCAACTTTTTAGAGAGTGGTGTACTTCTCGGGGGATTAGCTACCACCAAAAGAAATGATTCTTGTTTGATACTAAAAGATATTTATGGGATGAGCCATTCCTATTTTGGGAGTATGCGGATCATATTATTAGGGGGTGAGTTATGGAGGTCGAGATAAATGATATCTTTAAAGCTTGCCACCTTTCACCCTATGATGGTCACCATGGAGAGATCTGTACCATTACCAAAATCCTTCAATGTGGGTATTATTGGCCCTACATTTATCAGGACACTCTAGTGGGTAAAATATTTTCACCAATGCCAAATGCAAGGTCGTATCTCAAGAATACATGAAATGCCCCTCAAACCAAACCTCAAAATTAAACTCTTTGATGTGTGGGGAATTTACTTTTTGGGACCATTTAATCTCATTTGGAAACAAAAACATATTGGTAGTGGTTACTCTATTTCTAAATGGGTGGAAGTTATGGCACTCCCAAATAATGAAAGCAAAAGTTGCCTCCTTTTTAAAAAAGAGCATCTTTATAAAGTTCAGAATGTCGTATGCCATCATTTCTAATAGAGGATCACATTTTGGCAATTGGGTATTTGGGGACCTTCATTAATAGTAAGGGGTTAAGTACTAAGTGGCCACTCTATATCACCCCTAAACAAGTGGCAAAGTCGCGTCTCAAATCGAGAAATCAAGGAAATACTTGATAAGGAGAAAATGAAGAAATGACATGATGATTGCGTTTTAAGATGGGAATTCCACATCGAATCAAACATACTACTTTACAATTCTCACTTGAAACTCTTTGCGGGGAAGCTTCACTCTAAGTGGTTGGGTCTATTTGTAATTTAAAATGTTTACCCTAGAGGTACCATCGAATTAAAAGATCATGCTAGAAATAAATTTGCGATAAATGGTCAATGGGTGAAACACTGCAATATGAAAAGCCCTATAGTGTCCAAGGTGGAGTTTGTTAATTACAAAGATGCTACGTGCTGAAAGAGGAAAGTCATGCCACAATGTTAAATAAGGTTCCTGACGAGAGGCAACCGATCCTTGACTTATTTATTATTATTTTGATATTTTGTATGTGTTTTAATACAAGTTTATATCCTAAAAAATAGGCAAAAATGAGAGTTGAAAGAATGGTAGTTGTGCAGAAAATAAAAAATAGAGCAAAAACAAGGGATTTTATACTCGAATACCGCGATCATAGGGCCATGACTACAGACCTGTCGTTGCAATCATAACATCTGATTTATTTTCCAAACTGCTATTTAAGGGTGCCCTCTCAACCCTTATACTTCATAAATTTGCTTCAGTGAGGGAAATTCAGGTGCCTATGTTAGGGGTGTGCGAGGAAACCTATGTTTTCATAAGTATGGATGAACTTTTCCCTATGATAGATGAATTGATGACATTCTTAAGGAAAATGAGTCGTGATTGGGTCATTGAGCCATAGATACAGGAGAAGTTTGAGTACATGCGACATAAAGGTCACGAATGCATGGAAAGTTTGATTACTTGTGGCATTCTGAATTTGGGATTGCATGTATGCCATTGTCAAAGTATAAGTAGCCATATGGGTTGTTTTCCCATATTAAGACAAAATGTGAGACAAAGGTTTGGGTTGTTGCCATGGTTAGCAAATTATACATAGTGCAAATGCAAAGCAAACACCCTCGTCTGCTTAAAATTTTTCAAAAATCAAGGGCATGGACGTGTGAGAAACCTTTTAATAAATATTTTTCACTTTTTGTGGCTCTACAAATTTTGACTTATTAATATTGATCGATACTCCATTTTTGTCTCTAAAGGGCAATTGAGCCTCCTTGGAAAATTTGTATTCCATGAATCGCTCATATTTGTGTACAACTCATGTATACTTGTGTCATTTAAAATTAGCCTCTCAATGCTAATGATAATAGTAATTGGTTGTAGAGATGATCTTAGGCCATCTTTGTGACATTGGAAGACCACTTTAACCTAAAAAGCTTACCCATGCATAAAAGTTATCCTTAGTTATCAACTTTGAGCCTTTGGACTTTTCTTTGGCAAACACATTACAAGCCGAGAGCCATTAACTTTTTATCCCTCTTCTGAACCATCCCTCCTCGAACTTAAAGATGCAACTCGAGGCTAACAACCTAAGTTTGGGGTGGTGATGATTGAAGAAAGTAACTTTGGGCCTAGAAGTTATAAGTGAATACCTATGATCTTAAGCTTTGAGAGCAAATTGGTATGAAAAATAAAGGACCCATTAAAGTAAAGAATTTTATGAAATTATAATGAAAAATAAATGAAAGAAAATGGGTGAAACAAGAAAGCAAAAAGTAGGCACACATCAAAGAGAGAAATCAAACAGTAGTGGTCCATAGTCAAAAGTGGATTAGATCGTGTGATGTAGATGTTCAAGGAGGGTACAAGAAATGTTGTTCCTAATGATAACTACCCTACCTAGAACCTACATTACATGCTAAAAAAGTCTTTTGTGATCTCCAACCTTGTACATTCATTGTAGTAGCAATTGAAAATAAGGGTAAGCCTATGGTATGGCACATGTAAGCAGAGAGAATTCTTTTGAGGGAGAGAGTTTTGCACTTTAAATTCCTTGTTGCATATTTGTTAACCTAGAGAGTGGAATTTTTTTTCTTGTGAGTAGGCATGTGAACAAGTTGAGGTTCATAATTTTGTCATCTTCTGAGAAATAAGGCAAAAGGAGTATAGTTTAGTTTGGACCAAAAAGCGAGTCACTTATAGAGTATCGGTTATTATTGAATTATTTCTCTTTAAAGTCTTTTGCATCATTCAATATTGCATTTTATGTTAAGGGGTATAGTGAGAACAGCTTGGCCCATATGTAAGGAGCTACTTCTAGTAGTGACTAAGCTTGAATTCATTCTGATCATTGGGACATCTAATTTGGGCACAAATATACATTGTCTCATGGTTAGAGGTAGTGTTGCTTGAGGAAAAGCAAAGCTTCAAGTTGGAGGTGTTGATAAGTAGGGAATTTACCACTCAATTGAACTCCACATTCGTGCACATTACCATGTTTTGAATGAATAATTGAGAAGAAATTGAGATTAAATGCACTAATATCCAATTTTTTCAGGCATAAAGGTAATGAAAGGGAAAGATGTGGATTAAGCTACAAGATCTCAAAAGAAGAAAATAAGTACAGTTTGAAGACCTGGAGCAAACATTGCCTCACTTACTGCGATCGAGGTCTAACGGCCAAGATTGCGGCTAGTCAAGCAGGTCAAGACACCACAATCTCATAGATTTAACAACAATTACAGTAAAGTTGATTCAATCTCGGCATAGTGGAAAATTAGCACAAAAAGGTCAACATAGTGTGATCACATAGCTACAATCGTGGTCATGGTATCCGCGATCATAGAAAATCCTCTACGATTGCGGTGTAGCAGGATTAAAGATCGATGATACTTTGGTCAAATTTCATAACTGATTCAAACTTTCATATAAGACCCAAATTCTTTTTCCCATAAACAGGATGGAATTGAGAGGAGAAAATTAGAAAACTTGTAGAACCCTAGATTTTGGGGAAAAAACATCCTCTCTTTGTGCATATAGAATGTTAAGAGAAAGTTGGTGGACAGGATGTTTGAATTGAAGAAATTCATAAATCTACATTGTTGTGGGTGCCATTAAAGAAACATTTGGTAAATTTGTTCTTTTTCACTTCACAAGTAGCTTATTTCTCTTGTCTTGGGATTATATTGAAGGAAAGTTTGATTTGTGTTATGGGTGTTAATGGGTTTACATGATTTTTAGTTGTTGATTATGGATTCCACCATTGCTTGAGCTTAATAATTGGAATTTATGAGTAAAAAATCCAAATATCCAAATGTGTTTGATAAGTGAAAACCCCAAACTCTTGAAAACCTTCATCATCCTTGAAAAAAGGGTGAGAGTAAACCTTATGGAATCCATGGCATCCTTGTAAAATGGTTATAGAGAGAAAGTAAATGGTGGACAATTGAGTATGTGATTTACTACCTTTTGTAATCTTAGAAGAAAGTGTAAATGGACAGTTAGTCATGTCATGGGCATCTTTCTCAAAATAGGGATGCTCGATTCATGTTTTGGGAGACTATTATTGACACATTTGTTAGGTGCTCAAAAGAGCCAATAGGTGAAATCTTTGAGGTTGGGTTGAAAAACTAACCTCAAGACTAGCGACCTATCTTATATCATACTCAATAACTAGATTTCATGCTAATCTATCATGACTCAAGCACAAATTTCCTTTAGGTAGACATAATCCTAAGATTTCTCCAAAAATTAAATCCAAAGTCGAAAGTGTTATTGTAGCTTGTTGTGTGGCTCCACATTGATAAATTTCCAACTCCAAACCAACCAACCAACTCCCCTACTTTATTTTATGTGTTGTATTTTGTTTACACCTTGGGCATCCTTTTAGTTATTAAATAACCCATAGGATTTGAAGTTTAAATTTCACTCCTTGTGGATTTGGCCCCAAGGAGAATTAGAATATTGAAAACGACCCCCTTACTCTGATTTTTGGGAGTAATTTGAGCATTATCTGCTAGTACACATGGGTAGACTTGATTATCCTATAAATGGATAATTTTGATGTTATATTGGGTATGGATTAGTTAGCTCATTATTATGCTATTTTGAATTTTTAAGCCAATATCGTGACCTTATCTATGTCGGGTGTGACATGGTTAGCTTGGAAGAGTATGCTGAATTTGGGTTTGAAGGTGTTATATATTTTCTGCATGCTCACCACATGATAGAGAGAATTTTTTTGTCTTATTTAGCTCATATCCATAATACTAACATTGCCTCATCATATCCTATTGATTCTATTGAGTTGTTCATGAGTTCATGGATGTGTTTCCTACGGATTTTCATGGTAGACTTTTGGATCTACCCTACTAATATGGAGCAAAGACCTAAACCCATTTCTATTCTCCCTATAAGATGGCCCTGGCTGAGTTGAAAGAGTTGAAGGAGCAGTTGTAAGATTTCTTAAGTAAGGGGTTCATTATCCCAAGTTTATCTCCATAAGGTGTGTATTTCTTGTTTGTGAAGAAGGAGGATGGTTCTGTGTGCATGTGTATTAATTATAGGCAGTTGAACAAAGTGACTTCTAATAAGAAGTGTCTTCTTCACTGTATTGATGATCTTTTTTACCAACTTCAAGGAGCTTTGGTGTTTTCAAAATTGATTTGAGATTTGGGTATCACTATTTGAAGATTAGAGCTTTAGATGTTTTGAAGATGGTTTTTCGGACTTGATGCAGTCATTTTGGGTTCTTGGTTATGTCTTTTGGATTAACCAATGCCCCACCAGTGTTAATAGAGTTGATGAACTAGGTGTTTTGATGTATCTCAACATATTTATGATTGTATATATAGATGACATATCCTTTTATTCATAGAGTGAGGTTGGCCATGTAAAGTATTTGAGGATTGTACTATAGAAGTAATGTTATGAGAAGTCGTATGCTATGTTTTCTGAACATGATCTTTGGTTGGATTCTGTCTCTTTCTTGGTTCAAGTGGTGACTAAGGACGGTATTAGGGTTGATACGGTCAAGACTGCAATAATTCATAATTATGCTAGTCCTACTTTTCCTATGGAGATCTGGTGTTTTGTAGGTCTGGTGGGTTATTATTGGCATTTTCTTAAGGTTTTTAATCTATTGTAGCTCCTTTGACCAAGTTGAATTAGGGAAAAAATGGTTTTTAATGGTTAAATTAATACAAGTCAAATGGCCACCTTAGCTTTTGAATACATCCTGTGAGGCCAACTCAAGAATAACCCAATTGTGGTCATATTGAGGGCACGAGAGCACGCATGGGGGACCCATTTTATACCTACAATAGAACAATCCCGTGTATGGAAGATCGCTGGGAAGCTTCCCTTGATGAGATGCCCGAGAGGTTCAAGTGTTGAAGAATAATTGTGAAGACCAAAAAGACTCAAGGAAAGTCATATGTTGAAATGTGAAGAAGACCACATATAAACACTACATGATCACCCATTCATTAAGGGTGTAATGGTCTTTTTATGCTTTTTCTTTCAACTCCATAGGTGCCCCTTTTAATTAAGGGTATTTTGATCTTTAATGTAATAAGTATAAATAGACTCCTTAGGCTTATTTTTCATTAGACTTTGATGAAATTGGTTATTACTCTTACATTGTAGTTTTTAGTCTATATTTTTAGCTCTTAGAATCTTAAAATTGGTCCAAGAACATTTGAAGTTAGGATTTCACTTGTTTTGAATAATTTGGCAAGAAAGGTGTACTTGAGGAAGAGTGTTTCCTTTGGGTCACCTAAGAGGAAGGTTTGAACTCTTATTTGTTAGGTGTCTTGAATATTTTCAAACATCTTCTAGTTCTAATTATTGAATAGGAGTAAGGGTCGTTCTATCTATCCTTTAATTTCAAGCATTCTTCTTCTTCATCTCCATTCTATGTGTTGTTTTTCTCTTTATTTGGTTGCTGGAATTTGCATCTTAGTAACCAATTTCATGTGTTTGGTAGTCTTTAGGCTATCATTTGGTATCAAAGCCTTGGTTAGGGTTGTTCTAACATCACTAAATCTTGATTTTAGTGTTCTTATACAGAAAATCTCATCAAAAAAGAGTCAAAAAATCAGAGAATACAAAAAAAAGGTGTGTCTTGTGTTAGATACGAATTTAGTGTCTTAGATCTACAAATTTTTACTTTGTTTTGAAGGTTTCTTGTATTAGATTCTTGTTCTCTAACACCTAGGGAGTTTAGATCTACTTTTAGATTGAAGTTTGGTCGAGTATGAGCTTAAATCCACCATGGATATGGAGTTTTGAAGCTTTTTGTGCTATACACGTTTTTGTCTTGGTGATTAAGGCTTTATTTGTGGCTGATTTTTGATTGGTTTAAGTTTTTCTGACATAAGGAACCTAGGGCTACAAAAAAAAACAAATTTGGAGCTCATTTGCTAGGTGGTCAAACTTGGTCAACGAATGAATATTCATCTTGTTCATTGATGATCTTCATAACTTAGTGAAGAAGAGTATTCAAGGTTCTTGTTTGATCAAAAAAAAGGAAGAAAGAGTGTGAAAAAGTTGTAGGTCCAAAAGCATATTCAACGAATATTCCAATCTTCCAAAAAGAGGAAGGTACAAGAGGACAAACAAAGTAAAAGTGTAGTTATTAAGGGCGGGCCGATTAATTTCTCATCCTTTTCAAATCTTGAGAGGGCTTCAAACTTGAACATTTTCCCTCCCAAAACTGAATTCTCTTCTTTCCTATGGGTGTTTGGCCGAAAATAACTTTTGGAAAAGTTGAAATTTCAAAGGGTGACAACCAACCACGTAGTGCCATGTCATCAATTATGCTCAACGAAAGTTCAACCCTAAAATTAGATTTTTCTAGTTTCTAGTTTTTTTAATTCTAGTTTATTATAAGTCAATTCTATCCCTAATTAGTAAGCTAGTAATTGCCTACTAGTTTGGTAATTAGATTAGAGTCCATTGTTTTGCGTCTTCGATTTTTGTGTGCTTTTCTCGTTTTCAAATCGTAGTATTTTTGTTGGTTCAAGTTTGTGCATCCCTTATTTTGAGTCGTTTCAAATAAAGATCCATTCCGATTCAAAACTTCTCACCTCACAAGTAACTTGCCAAGTATTGCCGGTTCTCCAACACTTGTGAAGCCAAGTGTGAGGTGAGGTTGAGTGTGAGTGAAGTGAGGCTTTTGAACTAACTCGTTTGCTCATTTTGTAGGTTATTTTGCTTGCTGTTTTTTGCACTTCGTAGGTATATTTTCCATGGAAACCGAAGGTACTACTCCCAACCTTTGGGGAATAATATTATGGGGGCTTTGATGGCCTAAATAGAGGCCTTGAGTCGAGAAATGAAGAGCGGAAATGATGCTATAAGGAGTGATATGGATTCAATGAGAGGTGACATGATTAGAATTAGAGCAAGGGTTGATAGACAATGTCCACAAAAATCTCCACAATTCCAAACACCTCAAGTTCAAAGATCCTATACTTTACAAAACCAGCCACTAACCCCAACCCAAACATCCCTTAACTGGACCCTACAAAGACCATTACATCACCAAATGAATGAAGTCCAACAAGAGGGACTTGGAACTCAAACTCCACCACCAAGTCCAAACCTAATACCCTCGCAACATACCACTTACCAAATGTCAAATCCCATGGACCAAAGACCGTACCATCAACCACCTCCAATACCACTGGTTCAAGTACCAAATAACCAAATGCTAAATCCACATCCCCAAAGACCTCAAATCCGAAACCCACCCATCCAAATTAAGGATTATGGTAGAGGTTCCATGGCTGCCTATAGTTATGATGCCACATTTGATCGTATCAATGACAATATTCACAGCTTCATTAAAGATATGCGCCAAATGCTTAGTGCACTAAATCCCAATTTGGGAAAAAGAGATGAAGAGGTAAAACAAGAGAGAAAACTTGACAAACTCCCTTGTGATGTGAGATTCTCAAAGGGTAAAGTGGGCTGCCATGATCCGAACCAAGGCAAAGAAGAATTTACTCAAGAACATAAAGGTAAAATAGCAAACTCATACACTTTTGTACACGTGGACAGTAATTGTGTGGCCAGTAGCCCATTGAGCATGAGTTGTAGATCATTTATTTGTGAGTCTATTGATCTTTGCCTCTTGTTGATGATGTAATTGTTATGAGTGTGGATACACTAGTTGATCCTATTGATGACCGAATTGACTCTTCTTGTAAGATCGATTTAAGTCCACTTAGTGTTGAAGCCATTGTGTTGAATAATAATACATCATCTATTGGTTCTTTGCCCCTTGATGATAATGTACATATTGTGAATGTAGATACACTAGTTGATCCTATTGATGACCGAATTGACTCTTCTTGTAAGATTAATTTATGTCCAGCTAGTGTTGAAGCTAATGTGTTGAATGATAGTACATCATCTTGTGGGAAGTATGTTGATTAACTTATGTGTGAAATTTGTCCACCACTTGAGGATGTATGTGATATGTTTAATGGATCTCAAGTAAGTGATGATGTTGAAAATGTTTATCAAATAAATAGGAGTAACCCCTTTAGCATAACATCTAGTGAATGTTCTACTCTCGGTTTTGCTCATAGGGATAACCATGTTCTTGAAATATCGTTGATGCTTGATAATGATCTTTTAGAGAATGGATTTGTATATTCTATATCCTCTTCATGGATAGATCATTCTGTCTTTAAGGATAATATCTTGTTTGAAAATGATGAGTTCACTCCTAATGAACCTAGTGGTGAGAATGAAGTTGAAGGTATAGCTTGTCTTGAAAGCTATAACCTATATGCCAACCCACTATGGTGTGACAACATTCCTCCTAAAGATGGAAATCTCTTCTTGGAAGATGAGAGTACTCTGAAGGGAAGGGAATGTGAGGTCTTGGAAAGGAATGATCAATTGAGTGATGATAATTTTGACTTGCTTGAATTCTTAAGAAATCCAATAAGTGATTGTTCCTTGAAAATTAATTGTGGTTGTGATCCTTTGTATGACACCCCACCCATGTTTGACGATTATGAGGATGAATTACTTGCTTCTTGTAAGGACTTAAGTAATAATTTATTTGACTTTGGTGGTGGTATGTGTATACTTGAGGGTACTTCTATTGAAAAGAAAGGTGTCCATTGCTTTGAAATTACTTCTTCTTCTACTATGTGTGATCTTATTGTTGAGAGTACTTATGGCGATGATGTTGAAACGAGTGGTGAGTACACACATGAAGATACCTTAGTAAAAGTTGACTTGAGTGATACCTTTCTTTACTCTCTAGACCCGTGTCTATGACCACTCTTCCCGTTTGACCCCGGCACCAAATATAGAATTGATGATGTTGATGCGCCCAACTTGTTGCTTGATCTATATGACAAGAAAAGTATCAGTTTTGGCGAATTCCATAACCAAATCCTTTGTGCTTCTTTCATTGAACTTTTAATATTTAATTTAAAGAATTCTTGGTTATATTGCAAATATGTGAAACCTTGGCATGTTGAGATGATTTGTTGTGCTAACCCTAACCCTCATGCCATGAGGAGTTTGTATTTGTTTGTCCTATCTTTGGTTTTGTTAGGTTTGAATTCGAGGTCGAATCCCTTTTAAGAAGGGGAGGATGATACAAGTCAAATGGCCACCTTAGCTTTTGAAGACATCCTGTGAGGACAACAAAAGAAGAACCCAATTGTGGTCACATTGAGGGCATGGAAGCACACATGGGGGACCCATTTTAAGCCCACAATAGAACAATCCTATTTATGGAAGATTGCTTGGAAGCTTGCCTTGATGAGATGCCCGAGAGGTCCAAGTGTTGAAGAATAATTGTGAAGACCAAAAAGACTCAAGGAAAGTCATATTTTTAAGTGTGAAGAAGACCACATCAAAACACTACATGATCACCCATTCATTAAGGGTGTAATGGTCTTTTTATGTTTTTTCTTTCAACTCCATAGGTGCCCCTTTTAATTAAGGGTATTTTGGTCCTTAATGTAATAAGTATAAATAGACTCCTTAGGCTTAATTTTATTAGACTTTGATGAAATTGGATATTACTCTTACATTGTAATTTTTAGTCTCTAGTTTTAGCTCTTTGAATCTGAAAATCGGTCCAAGAACATTTGAAGTTAGGGTTTCACCGGTTTTTGATAATTTGTCAAGAAAGGTGTACTTGAGGAAGAGTGTTTCCTTTGGGTCACCTAAGAGGAAGGTTTGAACTCTTATTTGTGAGGCGTGTTGAAGATTTTGAAACATTTTCCAGTGGTAATCATTGAATAGTATTAAGGGTCTTTCTATCTATCCTTTAATTTCAAGCATTCTTCTTCTTCATCTCCATTCTATGTGTTGTTTTCTCTTTATTTGGTTTCTAGAATTTGCATTTTAGTAACCAATTTCATGTGTTTAGTAGTATTTAGGCTATCATAGTATAACCATTCACACTATATTGACCTTGATAAGAAGTACTACAAGGTGGTGAAAATAAATCTTCACACTCCTCGCATGTACTCTCATCATAGTTCTCATAAGCTTTGCGAACGAAAGAGTTATACCTAACACCAAATCTAGGTTCGGAGTGAGAAGTTTGAGACTCCTCACATGCCCCTATGTCATCATATGATCCATCACGAGGTTCTACATCATCTCTAAATTCACCATAAGCACTAGGCACTTCATCCACCTCATTTCCCCTCTCAAAACCATAACACTCAAATCTGCCCAAGTTTTGATCATTGCTATTTTCATAGTCTCCGCAATCTCCCTCAACTTCGTAGCCATAAAACCCCTCACTATAATCATAGTCTCCTATGTTGTAGTCATAATAATCCCCGTCTATCGAAGACATGTTCCCCCGTACATCACCTTTGTACCTACACAATGAACAAATAAAATTAGTAGTAAAACCTCCTCACCAACACTTGTATACACCCACCTTTGTGATTCTCACAATTGGAGCGATGAATATTGAAAGTTTCTTATACTTCAGTAGTCAGTAGGATGTCAATTCTACTTGGACGCCATAATGGATTCTTGTTTGATCGACTCAAGACACAAAAATAAAATTTACTTACAAACTTGAAACAAAGAAAATACTATGACTTATAAACGAGAAAAACACAAAATACAACACTTAACATGAAAGAAAACGTACTCAAAAACTAATCTACAATCTAGTAGGTATTTACTAGTTTTCTAATTAGTATAAGAATAAACAAAATGGAAACCAATAGAATAAAAAAAGTGAAACACGGAATTTCAATGCTCTTGAGCTATTGATAGTGTGGCACTCGACTATTGATAAATGAACAAAAAAGTATTGTTGAAGTTGAAAAATTTTGTTCCACAATTTTGGTTGGTCAAATTTCACAAAGATGGGGGAGGGGGGATTTCGGCTTTGGTAGGTTAATAAACAAGACGTTAAGTCCTTTTTTTCAAAATTCAAAACTTGACCAACTTTCACCTTTTTGGCAACACAACTTTTTAGAGGTTTTGTCCCCTTTTCCTCTTTTGGCTTGTCTAGAAAAATGAACTAACTCCCTTTTGGTATGAAGACTTTTGGGAGGTCATTTGTTATTTTTCCCCTTTGGTAATGTCTTCTTGAAAGTTTTTTAAATATTAACAAGAACCCACACTCTCTTCCCTTTTAATTTGGATCAAACAACAACCTTTTACAACACTTCTTCAACACAACACAAGAACTCCAACAACAACAAAACCGTCCACTCTTCCCACAACAACTTGCAATTTTTTTTGCTCAAAAACTTGGGTTAGACTCAAGTAGTGTTAAATAGAAAGAAAACCAACACAAGAAACAACAAAGACAATCTAAACAAAACCTAAATCTAGACACAAATTCGGCCAAACAAAAACAACACTTCGGCCAAGACACCAAACCTATAGAATAACTTCTTTTTCTGAGATTTTTGACCTAGGAAACCTCTTCTAATGTTAGGAAACAAATATCTAACACTATAAAACACAAAACACACAAAAATCACAAGAAAACTAGGCTTCAAATTTTGGCCTAAACACAAAAATATGGACAGGTTACTATTTTTGAGTTTTTCAGCTTTTCAACACTTTTTTTTTCATTTTTGAGTGAACAAACCCAAGATTGATCTCTTGGGAACAAAATCAATGATCAATTTGATACCAAATGATACAAATGAGTCCACCAAGATGCCAAAACAGTCCACAAAATATCAGAAGAACAAGAAACACCAAGGGATACAAGATGCCAAACACAAAACACACGGATTTGCAAAATAATGAAAGGATAGATAGTGAGACCAAGATTATTATAAGATTAAGAACCAAGTATATTTCAACATTAACCCCTAAAAAATTTAATAATCAAAACCACACTCTTATGGTGACCGCCAAGGAAATCGACTCACCTCAAGATCCACCGTTTCCAAGCAAAGAACAATATTGGCTTTTCCAAGCCCTATACTAATGATGACTTTTCAAAGTCCTAACTAATACTATAATATGTTGTAACACTCTCAATATAAAGGATTTCAAGTGTTTCAATCTTTCTTCTTTCATAAACTAAAGAGAAATGCCTTAAAATAGACTATATATAGTATATTACAAAAGAAAGGTAAAATAACTCTAATGCCCATAATAAGGTGGGTGGCAATGGAGTGTAATTTAGACAAGGCTAAAAGATCAAAATGACCTTGAGGCTATGTGACCAAAATGACCTTAATAAAAGGGGCCAAAACTGTGAACCATCAAATGTGGTCCAAACCCGTGAGTCCTCTAGTCTTCAAGGCTCCAAGAAATCTTCCCCACATGGGTTTGTTTGATGGCATGCTCAAACTAACCCCTACAAGTATGATCCCATGCCCTCAATGGGACAAAATCTTGATTCTTTATGTAGTGACTTTGAATGATGCCATCGAAAACTAAGGCGTCCATTTCACTTGTATCAAAAAATATGAGCTAAGGTGCCTATTTATTCTTATTACAAACAAGGAAAAAAATACCCTTAATGAAGGGTGCTCCTTCGGAGTGTAAAAAGAGAGTCTTAAAAGACAACAATAGCCCTAAAATGGGGTGGCTCTTGAGTGTCAAATCATAGTTTGCAAAGACTATTTTATCCTTTAAGTGAGGTACCACTCGAGTGTAATGGTTCCCTTTTCCTCCTTCAACTTGACAAGACTTTAAAATGCTCCAAACACGTGCCAATTCTGAAGTTTAAACCTTTGACAATTCTTTGTATAATTTTGTGCACCTCATTCTTATATCATCATTACAAAAAGGGTAAGGACAATGTGTTGCCGATGCTTTGTCTCAAAAACACATTCTTGTGTCTATTTTGTCTTCAAAATTGATGGGTTTTGAGACCTTAAAGGAATTGTATGTCGAGGACCCTCCTTTGCTCTTATCTATAGGGAATACAAAGAATAGGGTAGGGATAAGTGGGATTCAGCTAGGGGTACAAATCCCTGTGCCAAGTTTAATGGTTACTTGTTTAAAGGTAGCGATTGTGTGTACCTAGAGCTCTTAGAGATAGTTATTTGTGAGGAAAGCACACAATGGCGGTCTAATGGGTCACTTTGGAGTTAAAAAGACCCTTGGAATATTGAAGGAGCAATTCTATTAGCCAAAAATGCACAAGGATATGTCTAGGATTTGCAGCCAATCTGTAGATTACAAAGAAGACAAATCTCGGCTCTAACCTCATGGGTTGTACACCCCACTACCCACCCCTTTATGTCCTTGCTTTGATATATCTATTGATTTTTTATTAGGGTCTCCAAGGACAAGATGAGGTCGGGATAGTATCTTTGTTATGGTTGATCAATTTTCTAATATGGCACACTTTATTCCAAGCTCTAAATGTGATGATGCACCTAGTGTGGCCTCTTTGTTTATTGATAATGTTGTCAAGTCACATGGTGTTCCGAAGACCATTGTGAGTGATAGGGACTCTAAGTTCCTAAGTCACTTTTAGAAGTCTGTGTGGGGGTAGGCTTGGTACCAAGTTATTGTTATTCACTTCTTGCCACCCGCAAAACAATGGCCAAATGAAAGTAGTAAATAGCACTTTGGGTGCTATGCTACATTCCATTATTAAGGGAAAATTGATTTTTCGGGAGGAATACCTATAATTTATTGAGTTTGCCTATAATCGTGTCATACACTCAAGTACGGGAATGAATCCCTTTGAGTGTGTATACAACTTCAATACCCTTACCCCTTTGGATTTAACTCCTTTTCCAAGTGATCTTATAAAAAGAGGGAGGATTCTCTGAAAACATTGCATGAGAAAGTGCGGCTTCAACTTGAGAAGAAAAATCAAGAGATTGCAAAGTGGGGCAAACAAAGGAAGAAAGAAACTATTTCATAAATAGAGAGATTGGGTGTGGGTGCACCTTAGGAAGGGCCGGTTTCCATCTCAAAGGAATACCAAATTGATGCCAAGGGGTGATGATCAATTCCAAGTACTTGAAAGAATCAATGCCTACAAGATTGACCTTCACTCGGAATGCCAAGTGCACAACACTTTCAATGTGTGTGGTCTTTCTCTAGTGGATGCGATTGAGGATGACCAAATACTGATTTTGAGGTCAAATTCCTCTCAAGATAGAGAGGATGATATAGGTGTACCAAGATGTTCAACAAGTTCACGACCATTCACACGTAGCCAAGCTTGGGAGTTACAAAAACTCCAAGCTATGTTCATGCATGACCTTGTGTGAGTTGGTAATCGAGCCTTCCAATGGATTAAATATTTTTAAGTGTGAATAGGAGCCTTGAAGTGTAATAAACTTACACTCCAAGGCCACTCCTTGGCAAGGGTAGGATGGCCATTTGTTATCTCACTTTATGGTCTAATATAAATAGATAGTGTTAGGGTTATTTTGGAGTAAGTTCATTATATTTTGAGAACACAAGACTTATAATATTTTGAACTTCTCCCTTCTATTAGAGAAGCTCAAAACTGAAATTCCCAATTGGAGTGACACTTGGGTTGAATCTTGGCTAGAAACTAGGATCTTGAGGTCATTGAGTTCCTCTTGCTCCAAGTAAGAGCTTGGTGATAATATTATTTCGTATTAGGGTCCTTTAATGTTGTTAGTGTTCTTAGATTCTTGAATATTGTATGTCAAGTTACTATCTTTAATTTGGTAATCTTGTTGTATGTATGGTAACATAGTGAAGCCTTGTGGGGCCATTTTTGATTCACTATAGTTGTTGCAACTTTGTTGCTGTTATTGTTGTTATTGTAATCTTGTAATATCTATCATCTTGTCATTTTCTTGTAAACCTTAAAGTCGAGTAAAGTTGTGTATGGCATATTCTGATTCACTAGCATTGTTGTTGTTCATGTACTTATTCTTCTGTTTACATGACTCTCTTGATACACACTCACTTTTATATCAAAATGTGATCCTAAAAGAAGGTAGGTTTTATTATCTTGGTGAAGAGGTTGAATTAGAAATCAAAAGGAATGATGACAACTTCAAGATGGAGAGTGCGTAGAACCCGAATCTAAAGGCGAGTGAAGTGAGGAAGATGTATTGCCTTGCAAAGGGGAATGTGATGTCCCTACTTATGTGGTTCGGAGAACTTTATTTAGTAAGGTCTTGGATTATCAAAGAGATAACCTCTTTCATACAAGTTTTTTTTTTTAAAAGAAGTGTGAGTTCCATGATTATAGATAGTGGGAGTGGTGTGAACATTGCTAGTGTTACTTTGGTTGATAAGTTAAAACTACCCACTATCCCTCACCCGAACCTATAAAAGCTTTAATGGTTAAACAAGTGTGGTGAATTGAAGGTCAAATGGCAATGTGTGATGTAATTCCTATGCATGCATGTCACCTCTTGTTAGGAAGATCTTGGCAATTTGATAACACACTATGCATGATGAGAGGGCTAATAGGTACAACTTTGAGCATGGTGGTCAAAAATTCACTCTTCTTCCTCTTCCACCATCTAGTGTGAATGTAATACAAGAGAAAACCAAGAAGTTCGATTAAAAAAAAGGAAAAAGGGGGGTGGAAGTTTTAGGTTGTGATAAGGAAAAAGGAAAGACAACTTTGTTTGTGGGACTTGCCCACAAAGGTCCCATGATACTCACTAACCCAAAGGCTAGCATTTTGCCTAGCTTTGATCTTTCTTATTTGCAGGTTCAAGCTCATAAGTTGTCAAAGAAGGATCCCCAAGGGTTTCACTCAAAAATAAACTCAAGACACCCTTAATTGAGGGTCACAAAATAGTGGATTGTCCTAGCCCAAACTGAGGTGATGTTGTACACCTTATGTTCCCTTAAACTTAAATTATTGTCATAAGATTCCTTGTGAAGTTTTCTCAGGTTCTCTTGATATAGTTGTGCATGTTTCTTCTATTGTGATTTCTTTTGATGTGTTTAGTGAACCATGTACCTATAAGGTTAGCTCACTACTTGAGCATGAGAAGGGTGTGATTAAAAACTTTCAAGTTAGTGTTGATGCTAGTAATGATGGTCTTGATATTGAACATGGTCCTTTGAACTTGTGTAATGAAAGCCATTATATTAATCTTGTTCATAGTGACCTTGTGTTTGTCCTAGTGGTGGATAATGCCTTGAATGATTGTGAACTTGGTAACCTAGTGAAAGGAGTGGGCCATAGACTTAAACCTTTATTATTTGCTCCCATTTGACCCCGAAATACTCTTGATATGTAAAGGTTATAGTTGCTGGTCGTGCTCACTTATTATTGATATTGAGGCTATTCATTTCTTTGGTACCCTTTATTCTAAGCTTTTTATGTTACAAACCAAGGATATATGGATGTATGTTAAGTGTGAGCAACAATGGGTTGATGATATAAGTGTGGTACTAATGCTAACACTCCTACCAAGGGGATTTTGTGTTTGTTTTGCTCTCTCTTTGGTTTTGAAAGAGCTGAATTTGAGGACAAATTCCTTCAAGATGGAGAGGATGATACACGAACAAGGAGAATCAAAAGCACAATGTATGGTCTAAGGGTTGCGGCTTCGGAATTTACAATCAATTGAAGACTTTTTGGAGTATTTTCAAGCATTTATCAAGAGAAGGAAGGAGAGGAACTTTTTCATTCCATAGGATTCTCAAGTGAAGGGCAAGGAAGACATTTGACTCTTCAAAGTAACACTCCATAGGCGTCTCTATCTAAGCCCTCATTGAGGGTAGTTTTATCATTTGGCATGTAATAGTATAAATAGACCATTTCTTCACTTTTATCATTAGATTTTGATGACATTAGATATTATTCATAGATTGTAGCTTGTAGTTCTCTAGTTGTAGCTTAGAACCGAAATTGGAACCTTGAATTTATTGAAAATTGGTTTTCACTTGTATTGGGTCAGTTTGCAAGAAAGGTGTACTTGAGGAAGTGTGAGTGATATAAGCATGATCATGAAGATGAACATTTTTGAGTATTTTGGATGTAACCTTGAAGGTGTACGAGTTGAAGTGTTAAAAAGGACTCCAAACCACCCCTAAAAACACTCCATGGGTGCCTATTTGCGTACTTGGTCATTAAAGGGACTTTTTGTCATTTTATCTATTTATTTGTAAAGTACTATAAATAGAAAAATATAGGGTTTTAGTTCATTAGTTTTGTTGAATATTGTTGACAGAACACATCTCTTGAGAGAGAGGGTCTCTAGGCCTAAATTAGGACATGAACAAGTGTGGATTCACTTGTGATTCTATATTGCTTGGAAATGTTAGTGCTTGAGCAGTGGAATCCCTCTTTTGTCACGTAAGAGTGTGGTGTTGCTATTGTAAGTCTTAGGGGTCCTTAGATTTAATACATCTTTCGGTTCTTAACCTTATAATAGTGTATGTCTCACTTCCTATCTTTACATATCATGTACTAGTTGTGTAGTCTAGTGAACCATTTGGTTCTTGTTCTTGTAATCTTGTAACTGTTGGATTGTTATTATTGTAGTATTTTTCCTCTCGTTATTGTTGTTTATCTCTTGTTGTTGTTAGTGCTTTTGGTGTCATTACACCTTGTTTCTTGATGTTGTTGGAATTGAGATTTGGTGTTTTTGAGCTTTTGGGTTTTCCTTTGTTTATGGACTATATGTGGCTTGTTTTTGATACATACCAAATTTGTATCGTATCAGTGAGTCCTTTGGGTCAACGAAGAGGAAGGTTTGAGGTTGCCTTATGTTGTGTGTTTGAAGATTTTGATACACCTTCTAGTGCTATTCATTAGTGGAAGTGAAGGTCTTTCTACCTATCTTTACTTTTATTCAATTCTTCTTCATCAACCTTCTAAGTGTTGTTTTATCTTTGTTTGGTTGATGGAAATTGACATTTTAGTAGCCATTTTCATGTGAGATAGTTCTTTAGGCTATCAGGAGATCTGTGCAGATCAGTTTTTAAATCTTTGCCAAGGTAATATGAGCGTGAGGGAGTATAGTCTTTAATTTAATTCTTTGTCCACGTATGATCCTAAGGTAGTGGCTACTATGGAGGATGGAGTTAATAGATATGTGGATAGATTGGACCCATTTTTGGTAAGGGATTGTACTATTGCTACCTTGAATAAAGACATGGATATAGCAGGAATACAAGTTTTTGCTCTTAAAATGGAGGATCAAAGGCAAAGAAGGACACAAGAGCTAGAAAAAGGGCATTCCAAGAAGGCTAGATCAATTGGACAATTTTCTCCATCTCAAATGAATTAAGGCCTCGATTTTTTGATATACCCCCTAGACCATCACCTTCCTACAGCACATCAGGTTTTCCTTCTCGATTCTAGGGGTTTAAGGGAAATCAATCGTACATATGCTCTAGCACGTTGACAAAATTTGGAGGCTTCTCCTGACGTGGTTATAGGTACATTGTCCATGTTTTCACATAAGGTATATGCATTAATTGATCCAGGATATACATTAACATATGTCACTCAATTAATTTCTAGAAATTTCAAAAGAACACTAGAATCGCTTGCTAAGCCATTTAAAGTGTCTACACCAAATGGCAAATCTATTATAGCTAGAAGAGTTTATCGTAATTTTATAGTAACTATTTGTAATCGTGATACATTGTCCGACCTTGTGGATCTTGAAATAGTGAATTTTGATGTTATAATGGGTATGGATTAGTTGTCTTCTTGTTATGCCACAGTGGATTGCCGAGCTAAGAGGGTGTATTTCCATTTTCCAAAGGAAGCAGTCCTTGAGTGGAGTGGTAATACTGGGGCACCAAGGGGTAAGTTTATTTCTTATATTAAGGCAAGGAAGATGATGTCCGAAGGATACATATGCTATCTAGTAAGGGTGAAAGATATAGCCATAGAGTCATCAACTCTTTAATCTATCTCAGTGGTAAATGAATTTCTTAACGTATTTCTTGAAGAGCTTTTCCGATTACCTCCGAAAGAGAAGTAGAGTTTGGTATTGATGTGATCCTCGGTTCCCAACTGATATCTATTCCCCCTTATAGAATAGACCCTGCAAAATTACGTGAATTAAAGAAACAATTAAAAGATTTATTAGAAAAGGGTTTCATAAGGCCTAGTATATCTCCTTGGGGCGCACCCATATTATTTTTAAATAAGAAAGATGGCTCATTGAGAATGTGTATTGATTATCGACAATTGAATAAGGTGACAATTAAGAACAAATATCCCCTTCATAGAATTGATGATTTGTTTGATCAGTTTCAAGTTGCTAAACGTTTCTCAAAGATCGACTTAAGGTCAGGTTATCACCAACTGAGAGTGAAGGAGAAAGATTTACCTAAAACGGCTTTTCGAATGTGATATGGTCATTTTGAGTTTTTAGTTATGTCATTTAGACTAACTAATGCACCGGCAGCTTTCATGGATTTGATGAATAGAGTGTTTGACACAAGCCTAAAGTGCATAAGGATTGCAAGGACTTCTCAAAGGAACAAGCTTCGGAATTTACAAGTACTAGAAGACCCTTTTAGAGACATTACAAAGCTTTGTTCAAATGAAGAGAGAAGGAGGGATTCCTAAAACACATAGGCGCCTATTCACTAAGGACAGTCTTCTCTTTTAATGACTTATTTTTACACTCCAAAGGAGCACTCTTCATTAAGCGTATTTTGGTCATTGGTTATAATAAGTATAAATAGACCATTTAGCTTGTATTTTCATTAGACTATGATGAAATTGGATATTACTCTTATATTGTAGTTTTTAGTCTCTATTTTTAGCTCTTAGAATCATAAAATTGGTCCAAGTACATTTGAAGTTAGGGTTCACTTGCTTTTGATAATTTGGCAAGAAAGGTGTACTTGAGGAAGAGTGTTTCCTTTGGGTCACCTAAGAGGAAGGTTTGAACCCTTATTTATGAGATGTGTTGAAGATTTTAAAACATCTTCTAGTGCTAATCATTGAATAGGAGTAAGGGTATTTCTATCTATCCTTTAATTTCAAGCATTCTTCTTCTTCATCTCCTTTCTATGTGTTGTTTTCTCTTTATTTGGTTTCTGGAATTCGCATCTTAGTAGCAAATTTCGTGTGTCTGGTAGTCTTTAGGCTATCATTGGTATCAAAGCCTTGGTTAGGATTGTTCCAACATCCCTAAATTTTGGTTTTAGTGTTCTTATATAGAAAATCTCTTCAAAAAAGAGTCAAGAATCTGAAAATACTAAAAAAATTATGTGTTGTCTTGTGTGTTTGTTGTAGATCCAAATTTTCCAAGTTAGATCTACAAGTTTTTTGTTTTGTTTGGAAGGTTTCTAGTGCTAGATCCTTTCTCTCAAGCATATAGGGAGTCTAGATCTACTTTTAGAGTGAAGTTTGGATGTTTTTGAGCTAGATCCACCTTTGTTGTGGCTTGTTTGAAGCTTTTGGAGAGGGTGACATTTTATGGCTTGTGTTGGTGACTTGATTTGTTGCTGATTTTTAGTTGGTTGTGGTCGTTTTGGCATAAGGAACCTAGATCTTCAAAAAAAAAATCAGATTTGGTGATCATTTGGTCAACTCTTAATTATTCATCTTGTTCTTCCATGTTCATCGAGTCTTGCAAAGGAAGAATATTCAAAGATTGTGTTTGATCCAAAAAAAATCAGAAGAAAGAGAGAGTACTTGCTGTTTGTGAAGGAATATTCCTAGGTATATGTAACATCCTGTATTTTGCCTGTACTTGTTCTAGTTATATAGAACTTGGTATAGCCTTTTGATATATATAACGTATGAGAATTTTTATGCAAGTATAAATTGTATAGATGGAATTATAGAAGCTGCCTGTACATGACATGTTGTTTTTAATCTTCTCTTGATACGGTTAAGGCAGCCTCCACAGGTACACGGCCTTTCACACGAAGCCAAGCTCGGGAATTACAAACACTCCAAGCTTTGTTCATGCAAATGGCCGTGTGTGAGTTGTTGGTCGAACCAACCAAGGACCTAAACGTTTTTATGTGTGAAGAGGGGTCCTAAAGTGTAATAAACTAATCCCCAAGGCTGCCACAAGGAAGCAAGGGCGGATGGGTCTTTTTACTCCTTTTTGTTGTAGTATAAATAGAACATCATAGTGAGTTAGACTTAGTTTTTGAAATCTGAAAGTTGTAACCTAAAGCACCAAACATTTTCCTCTCTCTTCTTCTCTAAGAAGCCGTCCCTAGATCTCACAAGTAGAGGGATACTTGTGTTGTCTCTTTGGCTAGAAACAAGGGTTTTGAGGTTGTTGAGTGCCTCTTGGTCCTCGTAAGAACTTGGTGTTTATATTCATTAGACTTAGGGTCCTCTCTTGATGTTAGGGTTCTTAGTTTCTTGAATATTATATGTCAAGTTATCTATCTTTCTTTATCTTGTTGTTGTTGTGTTGATTTTGTTATCTTGAAAGTCTAGTGAAGCCGTGTGGGGCTCTTTTCGATTCACTAGCATTTGTTCTCTATCTTGTTGTTCTTGTGTTGCAAATTGAAAACCGAAACAAGTCTTGTGTTGTAAGCTGAAAAACCGAAAACTAAAACTTGTTGTTCTTGTGTTGTTGGACTGAAATCCGAAGCTCTTGGTGTTGTTGGTTGGATCTTGTATCATTTGGTATCAAAGCAAGACCGGTTGTGTTCCAACATAACCCATCTTGGGCTAGATCACGGCTTAAACAACTACACCACAAGAAATTCTGAAATCTGTCCACTAAATGTTGGAACCGAGAATGATGTTGTATGTTTAGATCTAGGTGTTGTTTTGCTTGTTTAGTGAGTTTCTAGTGTTGGTTTCTTTCTCACCAACACTAAGGTGTCTAGATCCGAAAGTTGAGCTTGAAACTTGAATATTGTGTAGTGACTTGTAGTGGCTGAAAGTTGCATGTTGTTGATAACCAAAGGAAATTCGGTGGTTGTGTGTTTATGTGACAAAGAAGTTGGTGAAGATTGTTGAAGTGCTTATCTTTTGAACTTGTCATCCTGTTCATCTTGTTGAAGTGTTCATCTTGTTGTGTGCTCAAGTGGTAAAATTATAAAGTTGTTGTGAAAGACTTGCACCCATCACTTGTAGTCTTGTCAATCACTTCCCCTAAATCAAGGATCCTTGTTTTGTGGAATTTGTCAACCAAACCCACTTTCTTGAGTTTGAAAAAGAGTGAAGACTTCAAGATTTTAGTTTTCCCACCAAAACACTTTTCAAATTTTCACAAGTTGTGTGAATCTTAACACCAAAGCCGAACAAAAAAAAAAAAAAAGAGGAGAAAGAAAGAGAAAAATCCGAGAGAAGAAGAACGTGTGGGACCATTGCATGCTACCATGTCACTATAAGCTCAACTTAGGATATTCATTGGTTGCTAATTGTTGATTCTTGGTTTCCCTTACTTGGTCTTAGAACTAATTAACAAACTAGTACTTTCCTACTAGGTTGTTAACTAGTTCCTTGAGCCGTTTATTCGTGTCAACGGTTGTTTGTGTGCTTTTATTCGTTTGAATGAGTTGCTGATTTTGATTCTAGTCCGGCAAGAATTCTTTGAGTCTTCAAACAAGAATCCATTCCGGATAAGAGCTTACTCAAACCTTGTAAATCTCACGGTTACTAGCCAATTATACAACACTTGTGGAACACGAACTTGTGGTGACTAAAGCGGCTAATACCTTGACGATGGAAGGAACCACATCTCATAATGCGGATACTAATGCCCTTGACTCAATGAGGGCCACTCTCGAGGCCGTTACTCGGACACTTGAAAGGATGAATTCGGAATTTGGGGCCGTGAGAGGGGACTTGGCAGCAATAAGGGGGGAAGTATCGACTATTAGTGGGAGACTAGATCAAGTAGAGAGTCAAAGGAACTCTCGGCCATCGACTCCTCTACATGTCTCTACCAATGGTCATGATCGGACCTCCTCCGCAACCATCACTCCCAAAATGGTCCACCAAATGCTAAATGCACCCCAAGCTCCACTAAATACCGCAAACCAATCTACCAACTTTCCTCCAAACCGAGACTCCACTAGACCACTACATTTCCAAGCCCCTCCAATTCCACAAGAGGGATTCGGGCGCCAAGTACCTCCACTAAATCCGAACCCTCCCTTCCAAGCTCCATTAAACCAAAGACCACAAATTCCAATTCCTACGAATCAAAATGGCCAAGGCCGACCAGCCCACTTTGACGGATACGGTAGAGAGGAGTATGATGGAGAGGGAGCCTTTGATGATGCTTATATGAGGGAGGAGGAGTTAAGAGGGGGCCGGGGAGAACCTAGGAGATACCGGGGGTATGGAGATAGGGGAAACCGACACCAAGAGAGAGACGTAGGCATCAACACTATCAAGTTGAGCCTACCTATCTTTAAGGGTGAAAGTGACCCCGAGGCCTACTTAACTTGGGAATCGGCTTGTGACAAAGTTTTCCAAGTTAATGACATCTCGGAAGAAAAGAAGATTTGCTATGCTATAGCTCACCTCGAGGGCTATGCTAACACTTTGTGGGAGTATGTTAAACGATTTGGTAATGAAGTGGTTGATGGGCAGCCACCACCTTGGTATCGGTTGAGGTGTTTGATGAGACAACGATACCTTCCCAAGAGATACCGACATGAATTGCTTGCTAGATTATATGGCTTGCGGCAAGGAGGCAAGAGTGTGATGGCCTATTTTGACGAGTTCCAACAACTTATGTTGAAACTTGATCACCGTGGGGAGCAAATCAGCCACGACATCATCCGGTTCAAGTGTGGATTGAACAAAGAGATCTCCACTCACTTGACCCTTCATCGGTTCGAAACTATTGACGGTATATTCCAAGCGGCCCTAGAGATTGAAAGGGAACTTAAGGAGAGATCAACATTCAAGGCAAGGGTCCAAACCCCCTCGGGTTGGGACAAAAACAAGGACCAAACCGGTCCTATGAAGCTGCCCGAATCCAAAACAATCCCTAAGTTTCCTCCGAAGCCGGAGGCTCACAAATACCCCAACCCAAAGGGGTTCCAATGTTTCAATTGCCAAGGTTGGGGGCATAAGGCCAATGAATGTCCGAACCGGCGTAATGTGATCCTACGGGAAGGGAAAGTATACTACCTTGGTGGGGAGGTGGTTTCCGAAAGGGGGGAGGTTGAGGCCGAGCCTCAAGATGGAGAGGAAGCCGAAAATGAACCGAATGAGGAAGGAGTAGATGATAGTGAAGATGTCTATCCACAAGAAGGGGAGTGTGTGGTTCCAAACTTTGTTGTTAGACGTGTCATGATTAGTAAGGCGGTAGATGACCCGAGCCAAAGGGAAAATCTATTCCATACTAAGTGCCTTGTAAAGGGGAGTGTGTGCACCTTGGTAATTGATAGTGGTAGTTGTACAAATGTTGCGAGCCATGCTATGGTAAACTTCTTGAAGCTACCGACTACACCACACACTAGTCCTTACAAGCTACAATGGTTGAACGATTGTGGTGAATTGAAGGTCACACGACAATGTGTGATTCGGTTTAAGGTGGGCAACTACCACGATGAGGTGCTTTGTGACGTGATTCCAATGCAAGCATGTCACTTGTTGTTGGGTAGGCCATGGCAATATGATAGGTCTACTAAACACGATGGGAGGTCCAACCGGTATACGCTTGAGAGGGATGGCCGAAAGGTCACACTTCACCCTCTATCACCCTCACAAGTAAATGAGTGGCACCAAAAGATGAGGGAGTTAAAGGGAAGAGGGAAGGAAGACGAAAGGGGAGAAAAAGGGGGGGATGCCGTAGGTGAGGAAGTAGGGACATCCGAGGTTGCTCCGACGCCAAGGGAGGGGGAAAACATAGTGATGTTGGCTAGGAGGAAAGAACTCTTCATGGACCATGATGAACACAAGCCGATGCTACTATTGGCCCATTGCTTTAATACTAACCCCACTAATTCTTCCATTTCTCCTTTGATTTCTCGTGTGTTGCAGGAGTATGACGATGTATTCCCTCAAGAACTTCCGCAAGGACTGCCCCCACTTCGGGGAATTGAACACCAAATTGATTTGGTGCCGGGATCACAACTTCCAAACAAACCGGCCTATAGGAGCAATCCTATGGACACTAAGGAGCTTGAAAGACAAGTTGAGGAGCTTCTCAACAAGGGATATATCAAGGAAAGCTTGAGTCCGTGTGCTGTCCCGGTGCTTTTGGTGCCAAAGAAGGACGGAACTTGGCGCATGTGCGTCGATTGTAGAGCCATCAACAAAATCACTATAAGGTATCATCATCCGATCCCTAGACTAGATGATATGCTAGATGAGCTCCACGGATCTTGTGTGTTTTCTAAAGTGGACCTTAGGAGCGGCTATCGCCAAATTCGCATGCAACCCGGTGTTGAGTGGAAGACCGCATTCAAGACCAAATTTGGTCTATATGAATGGCTGGTCATGCCCTTCGGCCTTACCAATGCTCCTAGCACATTTATGAGGCTAATGAATCATGTAATGAAGACTTATATTGGAAAGTTTGTGGTGGTTTACTTTGATGATGTGTTGGTGTATAGTAAGTCTATTGATGATCATGTAATGCATTTGAGATGTGTGTTTGATGTACTCCGAAAGGAGAAGTTGTATGCCAACATGGAGAAGTGTTCTTTTGGTGTTGATAAAGTTGTCTTCTTGGGTTTTGTTGTGAGCTCAAGGGGAGTGGAAGTGGACGACTCCAAGATAGACTCTATACGAAGTTGGCCGATCCCTAAAACTATTGGTGAAATCCGAAGTTTCCACGGGTTGGCAAGCTTTTATAGGAGGTTTGTCAAAGGATTTAGCTCCATAGCAGCCCCCTTGACCGAGGTAATTAGAAAGGACGGACCCTTTAAATGGGGTGAAGAGCAAGCTAGGGCTTTTGAGGCCTTGAAAGCTACGCTCATCTCGGCGCCTTTATTGCAATTGCCCGATTTTGATAAGATGTTTGAAGTAGAGTGTGATGCTAGTAAGGTTTGCATTGGGGCTGTTTTGATGCAAGAAGGTAAGCCCGTTGCCTATTTCAGTGAAAAGCTCAAAGGGGCAACTCTTAATTACTCGACTTATGATTTGGAGTTGTACGCCCTTGTTAGAGCCTTGGGAAATTGGCAACACTATTTGTGGCCTAAGGAGTTTGTGATACGAACGGATCATGAGTCGTTGAAACACCTTAAGAGCCAAGACAAGCTGAATAGGCGTCATGCTAAGTGGATTGAGTTCATCGAGACTTTCCCTTATGTAATTCATTACAAAAGGGGAAAGGAAAATGTTGTTGCCGATGTCTTGTCTCGGAAGCATGTGCTTGTTGCTACCTTGTCTTCGAAGTTAATGGGTTTTGAGAGCTTGCGGATGTTGTATCCCGAGGATCCTACCTTTGCTCCTATTTTTAGGGAATGCGAAGAGTGGGGAAGGGACCGTTGGCTTAAGGAAAATAACCATTCCTCCTACTCTCGGTTCGAGGGGTATTTGTTCAAAGGGAGGAGGTTGTGTGTTCCTTCTAGTTCTTGGAGGGAATTACTTGTGAGGGAGGCCCGTGACGGAGGCCTCATGGGTCACTTTGGGGTAGACAAGACCCTCGGAATCCTAGAGGAGAACTTCTATTGGCCCAAAATGCGCAAAGATGTCACAAAAATTTGTAATCAATGTGCGGCCTGCCGGAGTGCTAAATCTCGCCTCCAACCTCAAGGATTATACACCTCACTACCTACTCCCCTTAGACCTTGGCTGGACATCTCGATGGATTTCGTTTTGGGGCTGCCAAGGACTAGAAAGGGCCGAGATAGCATTTTTGTGGTTGTTGATAGATTCTCTAAAATGGCTCACTTTATTCCATGTGCTAAAACCGAGGACGCCCCTAGTGTAGCTTCATTATTTGTTGAACATGTTGTAAAGCTTCACGGGGTACCAAGGACCATTGTAAGTGATAGGGACTCCATGTTCCTAAGTCTCTTTTGGAAGTCCATGTGGGGTAGGCTTGGGACGAAGTTACTTTTCTCCACGTCTTGCCACCCACAAACCGACGGCCAAACGGAGGTAGTAAATAGAACCTTAGGGTCTATGCTACGTTCTATGGTTAAGGGTAAACTGACTTCATGGGAAGAACACCTACCCTTGGTGGAATTTGCATACAACCGGGTAATACATTCGAGCACGGGAATGGCTCCCTTTGAATGTGTTTACGGCCTAAATCCCCTTACCCCTTTAGATCTCACTCCTTTGTCTAGTGATCTCATGACCAGCTTAGATGGAAATAAAAGAGCCGAGGCCATGAAGAAAATGCATGAGACGGTGCGGATCAAGCTTGAAAAGAAGAATCAAGAGATTGCAAAAAGGGCAAACAAAGGGAGAAGGAAGCTTGTGCTAGAACCCGGAGATTGGGTATGGGTGCATCTTCGAAAGGATCGGTTTCCAGATCAAAGGAAGTCCAAATTGCTGCCGAGGGGTGATGTTCCCTTCCAAGTACTTGAGAGAATCAATGACAACGCCTACAAGATTGACCTGCCACCGGAATATCAAGTGCACAACACCTTCAACGTTGGAGATCTCTCCCTCGTGGATGCGGTTGAAGATGACCAAATGCCGAATTTGAGGTCAAATTCCTCTCAAGATGGAGAGGATGATACGGTTAAGGCAGCCTCCACAGGTACACGTCCTTTCACACGAAGCCAAGCTCGGGAATTACAAACACTCCAAGCTTTGTTCATGCAAATGGCTGTGTGTGAGTTGTTGGTCGAACCAACCAAGGACCTAAACGTTTTTATGTGTGAAGAGGGGTCCTAAAGTGTAATAAACTAATCCCCAAGGTTGCCACAAGGAAGCAAGGGCGGATGGGTCTTTTTACTCCTTTTTGTTGTAGTATAAATAGAACATCATAGTGAGTTAGACTTAGTTTTTGAAATCTGAAAGTTGTAACCTAAAGCACCAAACATTTTCCTCTCTCTTCTTCTCCAAGAAGCCGTCCCTAGATCTCAAAAGTAGAGGGATACTTGTGTTGTCTCTTTGGCTAGAAACAAGGGTTTTGAGGTTGTTGAGTGCCTCTTGGTCCTCGTAAGAACTTGGTGTTTATATTCATTAGACTTAGGGTCCTCTCTTGATGTTAGGGTTCTTAGTTTCTTGAATATTATATGTAAAGTTATCTATCTTTCTTTATCTTGTTGTTGTTGTGTTGATTTTGTTATCTTGAAAGTCTAGTGAAGCCGTGTGGGGCTCTTTTCGATTCACTAGCATTTGTTCTCTATCTTGTTGTTCTTGTGTTGCAAATTGAAAACCGAAACAAGTCTTCTGTTGTAAGCTGAAAAACCGAAAACTAAAACTTGTTTTTCTTGTGTTGTTGGACTGAAATCCGAAGCTCTTGGTGTTGTTGGTTGGATCTTGTATCATCTCTCATATTTTATCATGTTGTTGGAATATGCCAGGATAGCTTCATAGTATCTCCTTGTTTTGAGCGGATTCTCCGTATCCACAAAGTTTTTATCATTGTAGGCTTGCTTTATTAGCTGGTCTAGTGGATATCCTTCATATTCTTTATCAAGGGCAAGAACTGGCATTACCTGAGTGGTAACGAATTTGAATTCCTCTTTGATGGGAGGAGTTGTTGTTGTCATTTTACCTGTTGTAGGATCTACAGCCTGTGCGAAGGTTTCAGGAGCCTTCATAGTATAACTCTGCTTCAACTGAACAGACGAACTTGATGATTGTCCTTTGAATCTACCAATCTAGTTGGCACTGGTGGAGGAAGCTTTGGAAATTCTGCCAAAGCTGCATATTTATTTTGAAATAGTAACTGTAGTTTCAGTTTCAGTGTAGGCCTTTGAGGGACTGATGGTCTTAATGGATTCAGTAGGGTTGACGGGGTGTCAAATGGTCTGGCCATCCTTGTTTGTTCCTGTTTGCTCCCGACTGGGATTTTCCCTAGTGTAGTGGGTCTCATTCCGGCCCTGTAAGAATTCTCTTGTTAGAAAATCGGGAAGGGAATTGTTTTTTTTCCTTTGATAAATTCTATTTGAAAATCAAAGCTAGATAGGAGAGCTTGCCATCTAGCAAATATTTGTTTAGAAACCAGATTTTTAACATCCTTTTGTAAAATCTCTTTAGCAGATTTGCAATTTACTCGAAGTAAAAATTCCTTGTTAATAAGGTCATCTTGAAATTTTGTAATACATAGTACTATAGATAAAATTTCTTTTTTGATAGTGCTGTAATTTCTGTGGGTGGAATTCTAGATTCCACATGTAAATCTGACTAATTGTTCAGAGGAATTACTGCCAATCTTTTGCTTCAGAATACCTCCACACCCGAGATCTGAAGCATCAGTTTTGACAATCATAAAGGCTTCAGGGTTAGGGATACCTAAACAAGGAAAGCCTTTGACTAATTCCTTTATCTTAATGACAACTCTGGTTTGCCTAGAGCTCCATGGAACCAGAATCTTTTTATGTCTTTTGTAAAGTGGTTCACAGACTTGCCTACTGTTAGGGATAAAGTCCGCTACATAGTTAAGGCTTCCTAAGAACGTCTGAAGCTGGGTCTTATCACTAATTTCGTTAGGGAATTTGGAGGAGAACTCTATAGCTCTGCAAATAGGTTTATAACTACCCTGGTAAAGATCATGCCAGACCTAATTGGTTGATCTTATTCTTCGTGCTAGATCTACAATCTTTAGCTCTATGGCTAGTTTTACCACAAGTCTAGCAAACATCCTTACCTTTAGAGGATTTTCTCCTAGTTTTTCTACTAGATTTATAGGACTCCCTTTTTGAGGACTCTTTTCTAGGTTTGGACTTTTTATGAGACTTATATGATTTTTTTCCTATGTTTCTTACTAAATGGAGAAGAAAGGTGAGCAAATCCAAAATCTTGACAGAAGGTTCCTAACCCGTATTTGGAAGCACTGTCACTCTTAAGTTGCTTCTTAAGTTTTAGGTCTGTGCAGAGGTCTATCCCTATGATGGTAATGAAGATTATTATGTCTCCATAAGTTAAAATTCCGTAAGGGATTTTTCCTTCAAACCTATCTTTGATTTCGGTTCTAACTTTGTCTGCAAACAAAGGAGGGAGACCACTAATGAAACGTTCTTTCCAAAAGTCATTGTTACAGTCAGGTCTAATCATAATTTTGACTAAGAAGGTATCTTTATACCACCTAAAGATTGCCAAATCCTTGCAGGTGAGGTTGTTAAGAATTTCAAGGCTCCTATCTTGAAATAACTTGGGCTCTCCTATAAAATATCTAGCTATATGATATAGGAGGGTAGCACAGGCATCTTCTTTTGGAACCTACTCAAGGATTTCTTGTACACTTTCACTTTTGACAACGACGGTTTCCATGGCCATGGCCTCATAGATAAGGCTCTTAACTTCATCTGTGAAGTAGTTGTCCCACTAATGGTTTATCATACCAGTGAATCCTAATACAATCATGGTGGCTGCTTCTTTGTCAGAAGCTCCTCTGATTTTATAAGCCGTAATAGTGACGCCCATTTCATGAAGTTTGTTATAGATTTGGTTTTCTGCCAATCCATCAACATTCCATTCATTGATGCCTCTACCATCATGATTTGAGGTGGAGAGGTAAGGGTTTTCTTCAAACTAGACGTCTGGAGCTGAAAATAGAAAAAAATATTGAGGTTCTTGTTTGACTTAATTAAGCTACTAGGTGAGTCACCTACTTGAACTATTTGGACCAAATTAATGGACATATGACTGTGGACCAGATTTGGGCCTATACTAATGTAATGTACTTATTTGGGCTTAAATTGAATAAAAGAGAAATAAAATGGGTAAAATGGCCCAATACTCAAATCTGCCAAGGCCCAAGTTAAAGAGAAGAAAAGAAGAGAAAATGGGTGGCTAAGGCCCAATAACTTTGGATCCACAGAAGCCCAATATATTGAAAAAGTATATACACCATTCACTTGATAAAATACTGGCCAAAAAGGGTCAAGAAAGTCGACCAAAGAGAACCTCCTTGATATAGATTGAAATCAACAATTTTTGCACATTTTTAACTTAGACAAAAATTTCAGCTTCTAAGTTTTTCTCTCTTGTTCTCTCTTAGCTATGAAGTAACCCTATATTCCCACAAGGGTTCTTGGAATTTACCTTCCTCCCAAGATAAAGGTAAATGAGCAGTTTATGAGCTTTCACTAAGGAAACTATGTGTTCTTCAAGATTAATTTTTGGACAGCCCTCTCTATAAGTTGGACAGTCCATTGTTCTTAGTTACTAAGGGATTTCTTTCTTTCTCTTTTGGTGTATGTATGAAGAGATTAAGATATTGAAGAGATACAAATTAAGAGGCTAAACTAACAAAGAAATCAAGGTATGTTTGCTGTCTACTTTTGTCCTTTTTCTATATAAATGTGTTGGTAGATGATTGAACATATTTGGTTGTTATTAAAGGATGATTGGGGTGTTTCTTGCGGACTATTTTGTGTGTTTGTGTTATGGGATGCCAGGTTGATGTTCAAGAAAGGTGTGGTTTGTTTGTAATAAATATAGAATAAAGGTGTGGTGGTAAACCACCGAACTAATTATTGCATTAGTTACTTCCCTATTTATTTTGTGTGTTGGTTGGAGGGTGTAATGAAGATGATGTGGTTTTGGTGATGTTATGAGGACATGTGTGATATGTGGGTGTAATTGGAGGAGGAAAAGGTTAAAATAATGCCCTTGATTGATGGACTACGTGTGTACCACCCGGTTACTGTTTTGGTGAAGTTAAGTAGCCTAATCATGTTGGTTGGTTGCTAATACTAGTTTACCATATATTTTATTTTAGATAAGTAATCTAAAAGGCGGGAAGTCAAGTCAGGTTAGTTTCAGAGTTATATAACCGGGTATGTAAGGTATACTCTATTTGGTACTCTTTGGCATGAAATCGAACAGTGGTTCTATCAAGTTTCCACGGTTGTCCTATAACAAGTGACACCTAATAGCAGCATATTGTATCCTATGAAGCCAACGACCTTGTTACCACTCTCAAACATATCAAAACACCTCAATAGATGTTTATTATCAAACTTGCACATCTATCTTCATTTAAAAATTTTAGGAGTTCTCCATTTACACAATTAAGACCCATGTGTTATTTTAAACTCTTAAACACTTTATTTGTGTGCCAATAGCTCCCTTCCTCATTTTTGTTGCATTAAGTGCCTATTTACATGTCTCTTACTAGCAGGTTATTATTTCAAGGCACCATAATATGATGACCACCAAAGTAACAATCTCAAAGGCCAAATAAACTAAGTAACGCAAATCTGTTAAACGAGTGGAATTTCAGGGTCATAAGCCTAGCATGGGCCGATCTCGATACCTTTATATGTGGGTGGCAGCTCAGGGGCATAAGCCTAGCTGGGCCGATCCCAATCTTTATATGTAGGTGGCAGCTTAGGGGCGTAAGCCTAGCATGGGCCGATCCTAATTTATCTATTTACCACTGATCAGTTGGTCATTTGCATTATATATGGCTTACAAAGATTATGAAGTAAGTAGGTAAAAATGAAGAAAGGAACGTAATGTATTGTCATGCCTCAAATCCTATTGGGGCGGACAGGCACCCGTAGCCGTAAAGGCCCGAGAGAACCAATTCATGACCTTATACTTCCCATGCATGTAACTGTAACAACAAAATGTTCTGACGACATAATATTATGCATCGATGAAATTGAGTACACATGCACTCCCAAAATTGATATGTACAACACTTGGCCGGTGGGGCCACCATGTCTAAAATCAGGACACTACCATAACTTTACATTAGTCTACAAAGCCTATAAAAGATACATAGACTTAGCCAGGGTCAGGACAAACCCCCGCCCTACACTAGACTTACTGTACAATACCAAAATATCTAGAGCGGACTTGGAAAGCCCTGAATCAACCTGGAGCTCATCAATAGTCCCTGAATAACCTGCGCTCCTACTAGGGAGTTGTATGAGCTGAAATGCCTCTGCCTGCAGCATGAAATGCAGGTCCCCCGTGAGGGACATCAGTACGAAAATATGTACTGTATATGTAAGGCGAAAGTAGCAACACACTTGATACAAAAGCTCAATAGAAATCCGATACAAGTGTATAAGGAGTACTAGTATACCACCTTTATAAATACTTGTGGGACAATGTACATTACATTCTTTCTTCATTTTACCTTCTAACTTCATAATCTTTGTAATCCATATAACGCAAATGACCAGCTGATCAGTGGTAAAAAAAATATAAATTAGGATCGGCCCATGCTAGGCTTACGCCCCTGAGCTGCCACCTATAAAAAGATAGGGATCGGCCATGCTAGGCTTATGCCCTTGAGCTGCCACCCACAAATAAAGGTATCGAGATTGGCCCATGCTAGGCAAGTGCCCCTGAGCTGCCACTCGTCATTTTACATATTGCAATACTTAGTTTATTAGCCTTTGAGATTGTTACCTTGGTGGTCATCACATTATGATACCTTGAACCAGTAATACACTAATAAGAGACATGTAAATAGACACTTAACGCAACAACAATGAGCTAGGGAGCTGTTGGCACACAAATAAAGTGTTTAGGAGCTGAAATAACACATGGGTCTTATTTGAACAAACAGAGAACTCCTGAAATTTTCTAGTGAAGATAGACGCGCAGATTTAATAATAAGCATGTATTGAGATGTTCTAATGCGTTAGAGAGTGGGAACAAGGTCATTGGATACATGGAGGGTAATGTGCTTCCATTATGCATCACTTTGTTATAGGATAACCTCAGAAAATTGCTTGATGGAACAATTGTACGATTTCATGCCAAAGAGTGTGAAATAGAGTATGCCTTACATACCTGGTTATTTGATTCCGAAACTAACCCAACTTGACTTCTCGCCTTTTAGATTACTTATCTAAAATATAATATATGGTAAACTAGTATTAGTAACCAATCAACACATTTAAGGCACTTAATTTCACCCAAAACAGTAACCGGGCAGCAACTATTACTCTATCAAACAAGGGTGTTATTTTAACCCTTTTGTTCCTCCAATTACACCCACATACCAGATATGATACGGGACAAATGGCCATCTTATCTTTTGATGACATCTTTGGAGGCCAACACATAGAGGCTCAAGACTTGGTCACCTCGAGAATACAAGAACATGCATGGAGGACCCGTTTTGAGCGTAACTTAAAGCAATCTTGTGTATGAAAGATTGCTTGGAGCATTTAAGAGTGAGGACTCACGGTTTTGGACCTTAATTAAGGGCATTTTGGATATTACACATGGTGTATTTACACACCATGGCCGCACCTATCATTAAGGGCAAAGTGGTCTTTTTGTCTTCTTTTGTATTACACTATAAATAGGTCATTTTTGCTCATTTCTTGGCAGATTTTGAAGGATGAAGAATTTAAAGACATATTTTCTCTCTTTTGAGAGTGTAACACCCTTAGTTGTAGGGCTTGGAAAAGCCATCCTTAGCATAGGGCTTGGAAAAGCCAATATTGATCTTTGCTTGGAAACGGTAGATCTTAAGGTTAGTTCATTCCCTTGGTGGTCACCGTAAGAGTGTGGTTTGATTGTTACATTCATTAGGGGTTAGTGTTGAAATACACTTGGTTCTTAATCTTGTAATAATCTTGGTCTCACTATCTATCTTTATTTTCTTGCAAATCGTGTATGTGTTGTGTAGTGGACTGTTTTGGGGTCTTCGTTGAATCCAAAACTTGTATTATTGTTGTTCATCTTGTTCATCACGTTTCATAGCTGTTTTGGTGTTAATATACACTCTTGTATCTTGTATTCTTGTTGTTAGTAGCGAATCCGAGTGTGGTCTCCATCTTGGTCCTCGAATCCTTAAGATTAGTGGACTGATTTGGTGTTTGTTTTGTGTTCCCTTCTCTTTTCCCGTATCATTTGGTATCAGAGCATGGCTTGATCTTGTTCCTACAAGATCAATCTTGGGCTTGAGACTTGAAAACTACAAAAAAAAAAAAAAAACTGAAATCTGGAAATTCCAGAAAATAGCAATCTGTCCACTTTGTGTTCTTGGCCGAAAATTGTGTTCTTGTTGTGTCTTGGCCGAGATTTTTATTTGTCTTTGTTGTCTCTATGTGTTAGTTTTGTTCCTCACTAACACATTGAGTCTATATCTTGATTTGAGCTTGTATTTTGATGTTGTTATTGTGAACATAAGCTTGGCCCATTATTGTTGAACATTGTTGTGGTAGACATTGTTGTTGAGAAACCTGATTGGCCGTGTATTTGGTTGTTGTTGTTGTTGAAAGGAGTGTTGTTGTTATTCTTGGTGAATATTCTTGTTCTTGAAGCTCTTCACAACCTTCATCTCTTGTTAAAACCGAAGACACAACACTAAAGAGACTTGGTTGTTTGTTGTTGTGGATTGGAGTTGGCCATTGGAATTGTTGGTGTTCTTGAAGAAGTTGTTGTTGTGTTCTTGAAGGTTGTTGTGGTGTTCATCTAGTTCTTCATCTTTTCTTACAACTTAAGACAATCAAAAGGGCAATATAGATTCAAAAAGGTGAAGATGAAAAGATGTAAAGCTTGTTGTGAGAAACCTTGAACCCAACACTTCCTAGACTAGACTTCTACTTTTTCAGCTTTCCCTCATTTCAAAGACCTTGTTTTGTGGGACTACTTTTTCTTGTTTCAAGAACCTTGTGTTGTGGGACAAAATACTTTTTCCTTATTTCAAGACTTATGTTTTCCCTACCAAAAAACCAATTGTCACCTTTTCCAAATAGTGTGAAGATTTAAAATTTCAGAATTTGTGATTATAATGGGTGGGACCAAAACCAATTGCATGCTGCCACATCATCCATTTGCTACTGTTCACGTTATTAATAAGCTCAAATTTCAGATTTTAGTAGTTTCCTTTTATTGTTCCTTAGTTTCAATTTTATTGGTTCCAATTAATTAACAACTAGTAATCACCTACTTAGTTGTAGATTAATTGTTGAATCCGTTTCTTTCGTGTCTTCGTTATTTGTGAGCTTTTCTCATTTTTAATTCGTTGTAACTTCTTTATTTCAAGTTCGTAAGGAAATTTTATTTTGTGTCTTGAGTCGATCAAACAAGAATCTATTCCGGCCACCAAGTAGAATTGACATCCTATTGACTACCGGAGTATAAGCAACTTTCAATATTCGCCGCTCCAATTGTGAGAATCACAAAGGTGAGTGTATACAAGTGTTGGTGAGGAGCTTTACTACTAATCTTGTTTGTTCATTTTGTAGGTTTAAAGGGTGATATAAGGGGAACATGACTTTGATAGTCGGGGATTATTGTGACTACAATATGGGAGACTATAATTGTAGTGAGGGTTTTTATGGCTACGAAGTTGAGGAAGATTGCGGAGGCTATGAAAATAGCCATGGTCAAAACATAGGCAGATTTAAAAATTACTGTTTTGAGGGAGAAAATGAGGTGAATGAAGTGCCTAGTGCTTATGGTGACTTTGGAGATGATGTAGGACCTCGTGATGGATCTTATGATGAAGTTGGGACATGTGAGGAGTCTTGCACTCCCCACTCCGAACCTAGATTTGGTGTTAGGTATAACCCTGTCATTCGTCAACCTTATGAGAGCTATGATGAGAGTACACGTGAGGAGTGTGAAGATTCATATTCTCCACCTTGTAGTACTTCTTATCAAGGTCGATATAGTGTGAATTGTTATACTAGCTATAGTGTAGGTTGTCCAATGGGAAGAAGAGGATATACATCTCCAAAATCGAGGGGTACTCATATGCTTTACAATCTTGATCCGAGAAGGAGTGTACACTCCGGAAAGGTGACCATTTGTGGGATACCGGGCTGCCTCATTGTGTTAAATGATAGGTACTATAGAAACTACATTGTTCCATCCATGGTTGATTACTTGGGGTTATTTTGTGAGCCTTTACTTGTTCCATACTTCTTGGACAGGTTTAAGGTTACCGAGAGGGTAAAAGTTGTCTTCTCCCAATTTAATTACCATGAGGAGGTGTGGTGTGATGTTTTTCCCATAACCTATGGTCATGTGAGCTTAGGCGCCGATTGGTTTGCACAACATAAAGTTCCAAATATGCAAAATTGGCCTAATATTGTAAGAGACCGATGGGGAAATTGCCTCGAGACGTACATTCTGCCCGGGCCGCAAAACGAAGTTCCTACCTACTCTAATTCAAATTATTATGGGATACAAAAGATTGGGAGGAGTAAGGGAGTGAAAGGTGGTAATCCGAGAGTGGAAAAAGGAGAGGTTGTGTGGAGCAAAGTAAGAGGATTACCACCAAACCATGCTAACATTGTTTGTCCTTCTATTTCTAAGGACATTTGTGTAGGTAGCAACATGGAAAGCGAAGAAGAACAATGCCAAAAGAAAGTTGCTGCCCAAACTTTTGGAGGACCTTCACACCATGACAAAGAAGAATCTACTCAAGGACTTTAAGGTAAAATGGCAAACTCTTACACTTTTGTACATGTGAATGATAATTGTGTGGCTAGTAGCCCATTGAGTGTGAGTTGTAGCTTGCCTATATGTGAGTGTATTATTTCTTTGCCACTTGATGATGATGTACATGTTGTGAGTGTGGATACACTTGTTGAACCTATTGATGACCGAATAGACTCTTCTTGTAAGATTGATTTATGTCCACCTAGTGTTGAAACCATTATGTTGAATGAAAGTACATTATCTTCTGAAATTTGTGTTGATCAACTTATGTGTGAAAATTACCCACCACTTGAGGATGTGTATGATGTAATTAATGAACCTCAAGTGTGTGATGATGTTGAAAATGTTGATCAAAGTGAGAATGAACCTGAGAGCTCTTCTTGGGGTAATATTGTGTTTGAAACATCCTTGAAACTTGATATTGATCATTTAGAGAGTGCGGAACTTGCTTGTTCCAAATCTGTCCGTGAGGTAGATCACACTCTTTTTAGGTACAATGTCTTGTTTGAAGATGATTTAAACACTCCTAATGAACCTAGTGGTGAAAATGATGGTATAGCTTGCCTTGGAAGCTATAGCCTATATGCTAACCCACTATGGTGTGACAATATTCCTCCTAAAGAGGGAAATCTCTTCTTGGAAGATGAGAGTCCTCTTAAGGGTAAGGAATGTGTAGTTGCGAAAGCTACTTCTTCTTCTACTTTGTGTGATTTCATTGTTGAGAGTACTCATGGTGATTATTGGGAAACTAGTAGTGAGTACACACATGAGAGCACCTTAGTAGAAGTCGATTTGAGTGATACTTTTCTCTACTCTCTATTTGCTTTGGATCATATGTATGTTATTGTAGAGAGCATGTCATTTAGTTTGGGTGTAGACCACGGGAAAGGGAAGTGTTGTCGAGACCCGTGTCTATGGCCACTTTTCCCATTTGAACCCGGTGCCAAATTTAGAAATGGTGATGTTGGTGCACCAAACTTGTTGCTTGGTCTACATGACAAGCAAAGTGTCACTCTTGATGTATCCTATAACCAAATCCTTTGTACATCTTTTATTGAGTTTTTAGTATTCCTTGCAAAGGATTCTTGGTTATATTGCAAATATGTGCAACCTTGGCATGTTGAGATGATTTGTTATGCTAACCCTAACCCTCATGCCATGAGGAGTTTGTATTTGTTTGTCCTCTCGTCGGTTTTGCAAGGTTTGGATTCGAGGTCGAATCCTTTTCAAGAAGGGGAGGATGATACGGGACAAATGGCCATCTTATATTTTGATGACATCTTTGGAGGCCAACACATAGAGGCTCAAGACTTGGTCACCTCGAGAATACAAGAACATGCATGGAGGACCTGTTTTGAGCGTAACATAAAGCAATCTCGCGTATGGAAGATTGCTTGGAGCATTTAAGAGTGAGGACTCACGGTTTTGGACCTTAATTAAGGGCATTTTGGATATTACACATGGTGTATTTACACACCATGGCCGCACCTATCATTAAGGGCAAAGTGGTATTTTTGTCTTCTTTTGTATTACACTATAAATAGGTCATTTTTGCTCATTTCTTGGCAGATTTTGAAGGATGAAGAATTGAAAGACATATTTTCTCTCTTTTGAGAGTGTAACACCCTTAGTTGTAGGGCTTGGAAAAGCCATCCTTAGCATAGGGCTTGGAAAAGCCAATATTGATCTTTGCTTGGAAACGGTAGATCTTAAGGTTAGTTCATTCCCTTGGTGGTCACCGTAACAGTGTGGTTTGATTGTTACATTCATTAGGGGTTAGTGTTGAAATACACTTGGTTCTTAATCTTGTAATAATCTTGGTCTCACTATCTATCTTTATTTTCTTGCAAATCGTGTATGTGTTGTGTAGTGGACTGTTTTGGGGTCTTCGTTGAATCCAAAACTTGTATTATTGTTGTTCATCTTGTTCATCACGTTTCATAGCTGTTTTGGTGTTAATATACACTCTTGTATCTTGTATTCTTGTTGTTAGTAGCGAATCCGAGTGTGGTCTCCATCTTGGTCCTCGAATCCTTAAGATTAGTGGACTGATTTGGTGTTTGTTTTGTGTTCCCTTCTCTTTTCAGTATCAAGATAAGTTCTTATAAGGTTCACCAAAACCACCTCGACTTCATTACACATTCCAAACAATACGCAAAATAGATTGGACAGCAAGCATTAGTTCGGTGGTGTATCACCACATCTTTCTTCTATAATTCATTACAAACTCATCACCCCTTTATCCAACTTCAACCTGGCAGCCCATAATATATACATACAAAACAGTCCACAAAACAGTCCCAAACCCGTTTTATTGTAGTAATCAATTATTGATCTCATCATCTCTTGAGTTCTCAGTAACAAGACATCCATAATCCCCTCTCAAATCATATATAAGAAAAATAAAATGGGGCAGCAACTTATCCTTTTAATTGAACTCTTCAAAAGCTTGAACTTTCCTTCACACTTAAACCAAAGAAGAAGAAAAAAGTTCCTCAATAACAAGGAAACATGAACAATCAGCTTGTTCTATAATCAGCCATATACTTACAGCCAAACACTTATAACATGTTTCCCTAATCTCCCATGAGATAATTAAACAAAATCTTAAGTGTTTTTCACTTACCTTGGGCTGCAAAGGGGAGGGTTTCTTCAAGAACCCTAGAAGGAAACATAGGGCTGCTGCTCTTGTTGTTTTTAAGAGAGTAGAGAGAATTGCTGAAATATGCTCTTTTTTTGTGACTTAAAAATGAAGTAAAGTGACCAGCAACTTGGCCTTTTAAAGGCCCTATCTTGTCCACCTCCTTAGCTGCATTTTGGACCATAAAATTGGTCAAATTGGTCCAAGTAGGTGATGCACCTACTTAAGGGTCTAAGCTGCTAGAACATCAAAGTAGGTGATGCACCTACTTGCATAATTTCTTGTTGGGCTCAATTATATTTGGGCCTTGGCAGATTGGTGTGTTGGGTCACTTGTCCATTTTCTTTGTTTTTGTTTGTTCAATTTGGCCCAAATGAGAATATTAGCATAGACCCAAATCTGATCCATATCCATGGGTCCATTAATTTGATTCAAACAACTTAAGTAGGTTACTCACCTACTAGCTTAAATAAGTCAAGCAAGCACCTCAATATTTTGCTCCATTTTCAGCTTCTAACCCCCTTTAGTCTAACCTTCAACTTATGCACACTTGGTCACTTTAAACTTTAGATTCCAATACTAGCTTGCGATTCCAAGTTTAAATAGTTAACTTAACGTTAGCTTAGTCGCATCACACAAAACTATACGGGCTGTTTCTATAATTCAATCTACACCATTAATAATTGCATAACAAATCTCATCCGTTACCTATACCATATGACCATACCAGGTTCCATATAATTAGAATAAGTAAAAGCAAGTTACGGGATGTTACATGTATGTATTCTCACAAGTGCTTATAAAGGTTGTCTACTAGTACTATTTATATCTGATTTCTATTGAGTTTTTGTATCATGTGTTGTTACCTTCAGCCTTGCATACTCAGTACATATTTTTGCACTGACGTCCCTCATGGAGGACCTGTATTTCATGCTGTAGGCACAGGTACTTTAGTTCATACACCTCATTAGTAGGAGCACAACTATTCGGTGACTATTGGTGAGATCCAGGTTGATTCAGGGCTTTTCGAGTCTATTCCATATATTTTGGTATTGTGCAGAAGGTTAACAGTAGGGCGGGGATTGTCTCGACCCTAACTAAGTATATGTTTCTTTTAGAGTCTTTGTAGGGTAATGTAAAGTTATGGTAGTGTTTGTCTTTAGACGTGGTGGCCCCAATGGCCTAGTATTGTATATATATGTCTATGCTTGACTATGTAATTATTCTCATCGAAACATATCATGTTGGTTAGAACATTTGGTTGTCATAGTTACATGCATGAGAAGTACAAGGTTATGAGTTGGTTCTCTCGGGCATTTATGGTTACGGGTGCCTATCCGCCCCAATAAGAGTTGAGGCGTGAAAAAAGTGGCATCAGAGCAGGTCGTCCTAGGATAGAACAAAGTCATGTCTATATAGAGTCTTATTTATGGGCGCGTTGTGTACCACATTTATAAATAGGAGGCTATGTGACATTTAGGGGTTGTCTCTTTTTCTTCATATCTTAAATCATGCAATAGAGCCTATGTTGTAGGTGAAGTCATATTTAACCATTGAACCTATTTTTTTTCCTCTTATTGTAGTAAAGATGCTGGTTGTAATAAGGAATAAGAATACAGGTAAGTGGGTAGATGTGGCTGCAGGGGAAGGGACCAACAAATCACCACCTAGATGAGCTAATCAAATTGGGGCTCAAAATGAGTTTGTGTCCCAAACTTCTTCTACTCCTCCATCTTTAGAAGAGCTAAGAAGGATAAGGAACGCATCCTCAGAACCACGTATTAATGCTACTGACCAAGATCTAAGGAATGTGGTGCAATTATTGGCTTGTATAGAAGCTGGACAAACTCAAGGACAAGCCATTCCAACCACAGGTTCTAGTGGTATAGATAGGGTAGATATCCTACTAATGCAGGCTTTTCTTAAATTAGATCCTTCCACATTCACCGGATCAGATCTTAATGAAGACCACAGGACTTTATTGATCAAATCCAAAGGGCTCTAGATGTCATGCATTGTCACACCTCAAATCCTAATGGTGCGGATAGGCACTTGTAGTCGTAAAGGCCCGAGAGAACCAATTCAAAAACTTGTACTTCGTACGCCTGTAACTATAACAACTAAAGGTTCTAACAAACATGATATATACACAAACTGATATATACAATACTTGGCCGTTGGGGCCACCACATCTAAAGACAAAATGCTACCATCATTTTACATTAGTCTACAAAGCCTCTAAAAGATACATAGACTTTGTTAGGGTCGAGACAAACCCCCTCCTTACTTTTGACTTACTGTACAATACCAAGATATATGGAACAGACTCAGAAAGCCCCAAATCAACTTGGAGCTCACCAATAGTCCCTGAAAAGCCTGAGCTCCTACTAATGAGTTGTGTGAGCTAGAGTACTTGTGCATGCAGTATAAAATACAGGTCCCCCTTGAGGGATGTCAGTACAAAAATATGTATTGAATATGTAAGGCAAAAGGTAACAACACACTTGATATAAAAGCTCAATAGAAATATGATACAAGTGTATAAGTAGTACTAGTAGACCACCTTTATAAATACTTGTGGGACAATGTAAATTACATTCTTTTCTTCGTTTTACCTTCTTACTTCATAATCATTGTAAGCCATATAATGCAAATGACTAGTTGATCAATGGTAAATAGATAAATTAGGATCGGCCTATTCTAAGATTACGCCCCTGAGCTGCCAACTACATATAAAGATTGGGATTGGCCCATGCTAGGATTATGCCCCTGAGCTGCCACCCATAAATAAAGGTATCGAGATCGTCCTATGCTAGGAAAATGCCCCTGAGCTTCCACTTATCATTTTATAAATTTGCATTACTTAGTTTAGTTAGCCTTTGAGATTATTACTTTGGTGGTCATCACATTATGGTACCTTGAACTAGTAATACGCTAATAAGAGACATCTAAATAGACACTTAATGCAACAACAATGAGGTAGGGAGCTGTTGGCACGTAAATAAAGTGTTTAGGGGCTGAAATAACACATGGGTCTTATTTGAACAAACGGAGCACTCCTAAAATTTTCTAGTGAAGATAGACGCTCAGATTTAATAATAAACACATATTGAGGTGTTCAAATGCATTCAGATTTAATAATAAACACATATTGAGGTGTTCAAATGCATTAGAGAGTGGGAATAAGGTCATTGTATACATGGAGTGTAATGTTCTGCCATTATGTATCACTTTGTTATAGGATAACCTCGAAAACTTGCTTGATAGAACAATTGTATGATATCATGCCAAAGAGTGTGAAATAGAGTATGCCTTACATACCTGGTAATTTGACTTCGAAACTAACCCGACTTGACTTCCCGTCTTTTAGATTACTTATATATAATAGAATATATGGTAAACTATTACTAGTAACCAATCAACACATTTGAGATATATAATTTCACCCAAAATAGTAACCGGGAAGCAACTATTAATCTATCAAACAAGGGTGTTATTTTAACCCTTTTTTCCTCCAATTACACCCACATACCATATAGGTTCTTATAAGGTTCACCAAAACCACCTCGACTTCATTACACATTCCAAACAATACGCAAAATATATTGGGCAACAAACATTAGTTCGTTGGTGTATCACCATATCTTTCTTCAATAATTCATTACAAACTCATTACACCTTCATCTAACTCCAACCTGGCAGCCCATAACATATACATACTAGACAATTCACAAAATAGTCCCAAATCCCTTTTATTGAAGCAATCAATTATTGAACTCATCATCTCTTGAGTTCTCAATAACAAGACATCCATACTTCCCTCTCAAATTCATATATAAGAAAAAAAATGGAGTAGTCAACTTACCTCAATCCAGCAACTTATTCTTTTAATTGAACTCTTCAAGAGCTTGAGCTTTCCTTCACACTTAAACTAAAGAAGAAGTAAAAAAGTTCCTCAATAACAAGGAAACATGAAGAAACAGCTTGTTCTATAATCATCCATATAGTTATAGTTAAACACTTATAATTTGTTTTCCTAATCTTCCATGAGATAATTTAATAAAACCTTAAGTGTTTTTTATTTACATTGGAGTCCAAAGGTGAGAGTTTCTTAAAGAACCCTAGAAGGAAAAATAGGGTTGTTGTTCTTGTTGTTTTAGAGAGATTAGAGAGATTTACTAAAATATACTCCTTTTTTGTGATGTAAAAGTGAAGTAAAATGACTAGCAACTTGCCCTTTTAAAGGCCCTATATTGTCCACCTCCTTAGCTGTATTTTGGACCATAAAATTGGTCAAATTGGTCCAAGTAGGTGATGCACCTACTTAGGGTTCAAGCTACATGAATTTTCAAAGTAGGTGATGCACCTACTTACTCAAATTCTTATTTTGGGCTTAAATAACTTTGGCCTTTGGTAGATTGGTGTGTTGGGCCACTTATCCATTTTCTTTCTCTTTTGTTCAATTTGTCCCAAATGAGTATATTAGCATAGACCCAAATCTTATCCATAACCATGGGTCCTTTAATTTAGACCAAACAACTTAAGTAGGTGACTCACCTACTAGCTTAAATAAGTCAAGCAAGCACCTCAATATTTTTCTCCATTTTCAGCTCCTAATCCCTTTAATCAAACCATCAACTTATACACACTTGGTCACTTTAAACTTTAGATTCAAATACTAGATTACGATTCCTAGTTTAAATAGTTTTCTTAACGTTAACTTAGTCGCATCACATTAAACTGTACGGGCAGCATCTATAATTCCATCTATACCATTAATACTTGAATAACAATTCTCATATGTTATATATCAAAAGGCTATACAAAGTTCCATATAATTAGAAAAAGTACAAACAAAATACGGGGTGTAAACCTTTCCCATAACTTGATGAACAAGATCTGGCTCGAACAAGGTTGTTTCACCCGCTTCAAACTATCTAATTGGTGATCTACACTTTATTCCATAAAAAACTTCATATGGTGCCATTTTGATACTTGAATGATAGCTATTGTTGTAGGCAAACTCGATGAGAGGTAAACAATCATCCAACTACCTTTAAAGTCCAATACAGAAGCTCGTAGCATATCTTCAATTGTTTGAATGGTACGTTCTGCTTATCCATCTATTTGAGGGTGAAAAGTTGTACTTAGGTTCACTTGTGTTCCTAGATTTCTCTGAAAAGACTTCAAATTTTTTTTTCGTAAATTGAGCTCCTCAATTTGATATAATGAAGATTAGAACTCCGTGTAGCCAAACTATCTCTTTAATATATAATTTGGCATATTCTTCAACTGTGTAAGTGGTCCTAACCGGTAGAAAGTGTGCCGATTTGGTAAGCCTATCAACTATCACCCATATAGAATCAAACCTTCAAGATGTTGAGGTAACCCAGTGACAAAATCCATGTTGATCATTTCCCACTTCTAGATTGGAAGATCTATACATTGCATATAACCCCTAGGCTTTTGGTACACTACTTTAACTCTTTGACAGTTTGGACATTCAGCTACAAATTCTGCAATGTTTTTCTTAATGTCACTCCACCAATATATTTATTTCAAAATTTGATACATCTTAGTTGACCCTAGATAGATGGAATACCTCGAATGATATGCCTCTATCATAATCCTCTTTCTTAGCCCATCTACATTAGGCACACATAATTTATTTTGGCACTGACTCCTTCTCGCCTAAGCTTAAATGCCTTAGTCGTACCACATTGTACATTATACTTAAGCTGTAATAAAATTGGATCTACATATTGCTTCTTTTTCACTTCAGCTACGAATGAAGATTCTACTGCATTATGCACAATAATCCCCTCATCTGGAGTATGAAGAAGACGACCCCCCAAATTAGATAATTATGGAGATCTTTAATCATCCCTTTCCTTTCTATAGATGCCATCTAGCCTTATGACTTAGCGCATAAGCTAACACATTTGCTTTCCCTGGATGATACAAGATATCTACATCATAGTTTTTTAATAGTTCAAGCCTCCTCCGCTGCCTTAAATTTAGATCCTTTTGGCTAAATATATATTGAAAACTTTTATGGTCAGTATATATGTCAACATGAATCCCATACAAGTAGTGGAGCCATATCTTTAAAGCATATATAACTGCTGCTACCTCGAGATCATACGTAGGATAGTTTTTCTCATATGGCTACAATTGTCTAAAGGCATATGCTATTACTTTACCATGCTACATCAATACACATACTAGCCAATTCTTCAAGCATCACAATACACCTCATACCCTTCTATGCCTTCAATAAGTACCAATACGCGTGTAGAAGTAACTTTTTCTTCAGATCTTGGAAACTCTTTTCACAGGCATCATTCCATTGAAACTTGGATGCTTTGTGTGTTAGCTTGATTAAAGGTGCAGAAATTGAAGAAAAACCTTCAACAAACCTTCTATAATAGCCTACCAACCCTTACTTCAAATCTCCGTAGGCGTTGTGGGCCTTGGCCAACTCTTAACGACTTCACTAGATATAATATGACCCAAGAATAGCACCGATTTTAAAAAATACCACCGATTTTAACAAAATATCACATTTAGACAACTTTGCATATAGCTTACGATTACGAAGAATCTGCAACACCTATCATAAGTGCTTGACATAGTCCTCTTCTGATCTGTAATAAACTAGAATATCATCTATAAAAACTATCACGAACACATCTAAGAATGGCTTAAACACCTTATTCATCAAATCCATAAAAGCTGCGGGTGCATTTGTTAGCCCAAATGACATGACTAGAAACTCATAATGACCGTACCATGTTCAGAAAGTTGTCTTGGGTATATCCTTCTCTTTGATGCTCACTTGGTGGTAACCTGACCTCAAATCAATCTTTGAGAAGCACTTGGTGCCTTATAACTGATCAATTCTTAGGAGGGGACATACTAGGCCTTATGAATCCTTTCTCTAGAAAGTCTTTTAATTGGTGTTTCAATTCTTGTAATTCTGCCGGGGCCATTCTATATGGAGGAACTGAGATTGGTTTGGTGCCTGAAATCATTCTTTTTGCATTAAAATAAGAAATAAATTTACCTCTTGGCACACCAATATTACCTCTCTATTCAAGGACTGCCTCCTTTGGAAAATAGTAATACACCCTTTTAGTTCGACAATCTACTGTGGCATAACAAGATGCCAACCAGTCCATACCCATTATGACATCAAAATCTAGCATTCCCAGCTCAAAAAGATCAGCCATCATATGGCGACTGCAAATAGTTATAATACAATGTCGATAAAACCTTTTAGCTATGATAGATTCACTAATCAACGTAGATACTTCAAATGGCTTAACTAGGAATTCTGGTGTATTTTTGAACTTTCCAGCACCTAATGGAGTGACATATGATAATGTGGAACCTGAATCAACTATTTCATATACATCATGTAAAAAGATTGAAAACGTACCTACAACCACGTCTGGAGAAGCCTCTGAATTTTGTCGATCTGCTAAAGCATATGTACGATTCTAAACTCCACTACTCTTTTAACACCTCTACCAGGACCTATAGGTTGTACACCTCTACCTGATAAGGAACCAATGATGATGATAGAACGGTTGATCCAGTAGGTCATGCCATACCACTAATGGCCCTTTGAGGGCATTCTCTCATCATATGTCCTGGCGCACCACCCCAAAAGCAAGCATTTGTTCTAAATTTGCACGCACCTAAAAAAAACTTTCCACATTACTTACATGGCTGTCAAGGAGGCCTTAATTGGTTCATACTCTCTTGCTCTTTATACCTCACTGTCTATGAACTCTGACTCTTACTTCTTTGTCAAAACTGGTTGCCTTTAGACCCTTGAAACTGTGGTGGAGCACTAGCTATAGAATCAGAAGTTAATGGTATAGGTGGTCTATTAGAAAATCGAGGCCTAAACTCTCCTTAGGATGCCATAAACTTCCCTATAGCCCTTTTGGAATACCCTCTTTCCAATTCTTGTGCTCTTGATCGATGAACTCTATCATTCATTGTAGCTACTACATTGGGAGCATACCTAGCCAAAGATTTAAACCAAAGGTTGTACTCCCTCACACTCATATTCCCTTGGCGAAGATTTAGGAACTAATCTGCATGGGCTTCTCGAATCTCCTATGGAAGGTAATGATCAAGAAATGCCTCTTTGAACTCTTTCCAAGTAACTGGAGGTGCTTCAATACCCCTAGATCATTTCCAGTCTTCATACCACAATATAGCCTCCCCTTTGAATCTATATGCTTCTAACCCAACTGTCTCTTTCCCCGACATATGCATGGCATCTAAAACCCTTTGGATTTGATCAATAAAGTCCTGTGGGTCTTCAGTAGGATCTGATCCGGTGAATGTGGAAGGAACCAATTTAATAAAATCCTGCGTCCGTAGGCTAGCTGCCCTATCTATACCACTAGAACTCGTGGTTGGAATGGCTGGTCCTTGAGCTTGTCTAGAGACTATATGAGCTAATAATTGTACAACATTTCTTAGATCTTGGTAAGTAGCATTAATAGGTGCTTCTGAGGATGCGATTCTTCTCCTTCTTAGCTCTTCTGGAGAGGGAGGAGTAGAAGAAGTCTGGGATACAAACTCAGCTTGAGCCTCACTTTGATTAGCCTATCTAGGTGTTGACTTGCTGATCCCTTCTCTGAAAGCCACATCCTTTCGCTTACCTATATTCTTACTCCTTCTTGTAATAGGCATCTTTGTAATAATAAGAGGAAAAAAATAGTTTCAATGGTTAAATATGACTTCACCTACAATATGGGCTCTATTGCACGATCTAAGATATAAAAAAAGAGGCAACCCCTAAATGCCCATAGCATCTTGCTTATAGATGCGGTGCACAACACACCCGTAAGTAAGACTCTATGTACACACGACTTTATTGACTCCCTAGGATGAACTGTTCTGATACCACTTTTTTCATGTCTCAAATCCTATTAGGGAGGACAGGCACTCGTAGCTGTAAAGGCCCGGGAGAACCAATTCAAAAACTTGTACTTCCCATGACTGTAACTATAACAACTAAAGGTTCTGACAAACATGATATATACACAAACTAATATATACAATACTTGGCCGTTGGGGTCACCACATCTAAAGATAAAACACTACTATAACTCTACATTACTCTATAAAGCCTCTAAAAGATACATAGACTTAGTTAGGGCTGGGACAAACCCCCGCCCAACTCTTGACTTACTGTATAATACCAAGATATATGGAATAGACTCGAAAAGGCCTGAATCAACCTGGAGCTCACCAGTAGTCCCTGGAAAGCCTTGACTCCTACTAGTGAGTTGTATGAGCTGAAGTGCTTATGCCTGCAGCATGAATTGTAGGTCCCCAATGAGGGACGTTAGTACAAAGATATGTACTGAATATGTAAGGCAGAAGGTAACAACACACTTGATATAAAAGCTCAATAAAAATGTTATACAAGTGTATAAGTAGTACTAGTAGACCACCTTTATAAATACTTGTGGGACTATGTACATTACATTCTTTTCTTCATTTTACCTTATTACTTCATAATCTTTTTAAGACATATAATGCAAATGACCTACTAATCAGTGGTAAATAGATAAATTAGGATCATCCCATGCTAGGCTTACGCCTATGAGCTGTCACCTACATATAAAGATTGGGATCGAACCATGCTAGGCTTATGCCCCTGAGTTGTCACCCACAAATCAAGATATCAAGATCGGCCCATGCTAGGCAAATGCCCCTACGCTGCCACTCGTTATTTTATAGATATGCATTACTTAGTTTATGTAGCCTTTGAGATTGTTACTTTGGTGGTCATCACACTATGGTAACTTAAACCTAATACACTTATAAGAGACATGTAAATAGACACTTAATGCAACAACAATGAGGAAAGGAGTTGTTGGCACACAAATAAAGTGTTTAGGAGCTGAAATAACACATGGGTCTTATTTGAAAAACCGTAGAACTCCTGAAATTTTCTAGTGAAGATAGACTTGCAAATTTAATAATAAGCATGCATTGAGGTGTTCAAAGGCGTTAGAGAGTGGGAACAAGGTCAGTGGATACATGGAGTGTAATGTGCCTCCATTACGTATCACTTTATTATAGGATAACCTTGAAAAATTGCTTGATGGAACAATTGTATGATTTTATGCCAAAGAGTGTGAAATAGAGTATGCCTTACATACCTGGTTATTTGACTCCGAACCTAACCCAACTTGACTTCCTGCCTTTTAGATTACTTATCGACAATAGAATATATGGTAAACTATTATTATTATTAACCAATCGATACATTTGAGATACTTAATTTCACCCAAAATAGTAACCGGGCAGCAACTACTAATCTATCAAACAAGGGTGTTATTTGAACCCTTTTTTTCCTCCAATTACACCCACATACCAGATAAGTCCTATAAGGTTCACCAAAACCACCTCGACTTCATTATACATTCCAAACAATACGCAAAATAGATTGGGCAGCAAACATTAGTTCGATGGTGTATCACCACATCCTTCTTCTGTAATTCATTAAAAACTCATCACACCTTTATCCAACCTCAACCTGGCATCCCATAACATGTACATACAAAACAGTCGACAAAACAGTCCCAAATCCCTTTATTGTAGCAATCAATTATTGATCTCATCATCTCTTGAGTTCTCAATAACAAGACATCCATAATCCCCTCTCAAATTCATATATAAGAAAAATAAAATGGGTCAGTCACCGTACCTCAATTCAGCAACTTATCCTTTTAATTGAACTCTTCAAGAGCTTGAACTTTCCTTCACACTTAAACCAAAGAAGAAGAAAAAAGTTCCTCAATAACAAGGAAACATGAACAACCAGCTTGTTCTATAATCAGCCATATACTTATAGTCAAACACTTATAACTTGTTTCCCTAATATCCCATGAGATAATTAAACAAAATCTTAAGTGTTTTTCACTTACCTTGGGCTACAAAGGGGAGGGATTCTTCAAGAACCCTAGAAGGAAAAATAGGGCTACTATTCTTATTATTTTAGAGAGAGTAGATGATACAAGAACGATCATGAATATGGAAACTTTTGAGTATTTTTAATGCAACATACATAGTGTACGAGTTAAAGTGTAAAAAGGGCTCTATAGTCGCCTCTCTATTGCACTCCATGAGCTTCATTTTGTTCATTTAACACTAAGGGACACTTTTGTCATTTTGTCTCTTATTGTAATAAGTTTATAAATAGAACATGTTAGGTTTTAGCTTATTAGTTGTTGAATGTTGATGATATAACACATCTCTTGAGAGCGAGAGCCTCCCTAGGTCGAAACTAGGACATGAGCAAGTCTGGATTCACTTGTGAATGTGTATTGCTTGGAAACGATGGTGCTTGAGTGGTGGAATCCCTCTCGTGTCTTTTTAAGAGTGTGGTGTTGATATCGTAAGTTCTAGGAGTTCTTAGATTTAATATATCTTTGGGCTCTTGGGTCTTATTGTAGTGTATGTCTCACTATCTATCTCTACATTTCATGTCTGAGTTAGTGTTGTTTAGGGAAACTAGTGGTTCTTGTTGTTCATGTATACTTATCATATTGTTGTCTATCTTCTTGTGTTCATCATGTTTTAGTGGCTGTTTTTCTGTATAAATACACCTTGTTTCCTTGTACTCTTGTGTTGTAGTTGTTTGACCGAAACTAGCTCTCAAAGGGGTCCTCAAATTCCTCTTGATTTGTGAACTGTTTTGAGCCTTTTCTTTTGTTCCTTGATCTTCTTGTATGATTTGGTATCAAATCATGGCTTGATCTTGTTCCCACAAGATCAATCTTGGGCTTGTTAGTTGAAATTTTTTTTGTTGAAAATTGAAAATTCCCAAAAAGAGCAATCTGTCCTAGTTGTGTTCTTCGCAAAATCTGTGTTATTATTGTGTCTTAGCCAAGATTTTTACTTGTATTTATTGTCTCTAAGTGTTAGTTTTGTTCCTCACTAACACATTGAGTCTATAACTTGATTTGAGCTTACATTTGTTGTAGTTTTCACCTTGGCCTTTTGATGTTATTGTTGTTCTATGCTTGGCCTTGTGTTGTTGTTGTGGATTTGGACTTGGAAGTTGGATGTTGTTGGTTGTTCTTAAATTTTGTTATTGTGATTTGGGAATATTGTTGTAGTTCATAATGTTCTTCACAAGCTTTATGTCTTGTTAAAATAAAGTGTTTATTTGATCCATAAAGGTGAAAGAAAAAGGGGGTGTGACTTGTTAGTCTGGAAAGACACTACAACCACTAAAGACTTTACCAACCATTTTCCAAAAATTTTCCATAAGACAAGGGACCTTGTCTTATGGGACAAGTAAAGTCAAATATCACCTTTTGAGTTTGAAAAGTTAAAAGGTTACATGACTTTACTTTCCTTACATTATCAAGTCATCCATTACAAAAAAATGTAAAGATTAAGACTTCAACTGATGAACAAATTGTGTGGGCCGTGACCAATTGTAACTGCCACATCACCATATATATTGTTCATACCACAAATGTTAGCTCAAATTTTCTTATTCAAGTTTCAATTTGTTGTTCTTTAGTTTCTTTTGTTGATTCCAATACTAATTTACAAACTAGTGACCATTTACTAGATTATAAATTAGTTTTGAAAACCATTCTTCGTGTCTACCTTCCTTTGTGTGTCTTAGTATTTTTATTAAACATTTGGTTCACATCTCAACTCTTCCTGGAGTACAAGAAAGCTTACAACACTTGTGAAATTAAAGTATGAGGAATCCGAGAGGAAAAGAAATAAAGGGAGTGTGTGAGGACCTTTCTTGTACAACTAATTTGTTTGTGTTTTGTAGGTAGTTCTTTATTGCTACAATAAATAACAATGTTTCTAGTGCTATCTTGGCCGGGGATGAAACTCAATTGAGCCAAATAAGATTGAAGGAAAATATCAAGATGGAGAGAAAGCTGAGGTGAAAAATGAAGATGTTTGCCGATACTTGAAGTTGTTATGTCCTCGGTTTCTTCTTATTTTGTGGACTATTTTGGGAGCCATTATCATTTTGTTTGTGCTGTGAATTTGAAGTCAAATTGCTCTCAAGATGGAGAGGATAATACAAGAACGATCATGAAGAGGGAAACTTTTGAGTATTTTGAATGCAACATACAGACTGTACGAGTTGAAGTGTAAAAAGGGCTCCATAGTCGCCCCTCTATTGCACTCCATGGGCTCCATTTTGTTCATTTAACACTAAGGGGCACTTTTTTCATTTTGTCTTTTATTGTAATAAGTCTATAAATAAAACATGTTAGGTATTAGCTTATTAGTTGTTGAATGTTGATGATAGAACACATCTCTTGAGAGAGAGACCTCCCTAGGCCGAAACTAGGCCATGAGCAAGTGTGGATTCACTTATGAATGTGTATTGCTTGGAAACGATAGTTGTTGAGCAGTGGAATCCCTCTCGTGTCTTCGTAAGAGTGTGGTGTTGCTATCGTAAGTTCTACGGGTCCTTAGATTTAATATATCTTTGGGTTCTTGGGTGTTATTGTAGTGTATGTCTCACACTATCTATCTCTACATTTCATGTCTGAGTCAGTGTTGTTTAGGGAAACTGTTGGCTCTTGTTGTTCATGTATCTTGTAACCGTTTGTTGTCGTTATTATCCTTATCATATTGTTGTCTATCTTCTTATCTTCTTCATGTTTTAGTGGTTGTTTTGGTGTATAAATACACTTTGTTTCCTTGTATTCTTGTGTTGTAGTTGGTTGACTGATACAAGATCAAACCAACAACACCAAGAGCTTCGGATTTCAGTCCAACAACACAAGAACAACAAGTTTTAAGTTTTGGTTTTTCAGCTTACAACAAGAACTAGTTTCGGTTTTCAATCCACAATCCGAGAACAACAAGAGATACAATAATGCTAGTGAATCGAAACGAGCCCCACACGGCTTCACTAGACTTTCAAGATAAACAAAAGCAACACAACAACAACAAGATAAAGAAAGATAGATAACTTGACATATAACATTCAAGAAACTAAGAACCCTAACATCAAGAGAGGACCCTAAGTCTAATGAATATAAACACCAAGTTCTTACAAGGACATAGAGGCACTCAACAACCCCAAAACCCTTGTTTCTAGCCAAAGAGACAACACAAGTATCCCTCTACTTGTGAGATAGTAATGGCGGCTTCAATGAGAGAGAAGAGAGGAGATATTTTGGTGTTTTTAGGTTACAACTTTCAGATTTCAAAAACTAAGGGATATCTCACTATCATGTTCTATTTATACTACAACAAAAAGGAGCAAAATGACCCATCCGCCCTTGCTTTCTTGTGCCAACCTTGGAGAGTATTTTATTACACTTTAGGACCTCTCTTCACACACAAGAACGTTTAGGTCCTTGGTTGGTTCGACCAACAATTCACACACGGCCATTTGCATGAACAAAGCTTGGAGTGTTTGTAATTCCCGAGCTTGGCTTCGTGTGAAAGGCCGTGTACCTGTGGAGGCTTCCTTAACCGTATGATCCTCTCAATCTTGAGAGGAATTTGACCTCAAATTCAGCATTTGGTCATCTTCAACCGCATCCACGAGGGAGAGATCTCCAACGTTGAAGGTGTTGTGAACTTGATATTCCGGTGGTAGATCAATCTTGTAGGCGTTGTCATTGATTCTCTCAAGTACTTGGAAGGGACCATCACCCTTCGGAAGCAATTTGGACTTCCTTTGAGCTGGAAACCGATCCTTTCGAAGGTGCACCCACGCCCAATCTCCGGGTTCAAGCACAAGCTTCCTTCTCCCTTTGTTTGCCCTTTTTGCAATCTCTTGATTCTTCTTTTCAAGCTTGATCCGCACCGTCTCGTGCATTTTCTTCATGGCCTCCGCTCTTTTATTTCCATCTAAGCTGGTCATGAGATCACTAGACAAAGGAGTGAGATCTAAAGGGGTAAGGGGATTTAGGCCGTAAACACATTCAAAGGGAGTCATTCCCGTGCTCGAATGGATTACCCGGTTGTATGCAAATTCCACCAAGGGTAGGTGTTCTTCCCATGAAGTCAGTTTACCCTTAACCATAGAACGTAGCATAGACCCTAAGGTTCTATTTACTACCTCCGTTTGGCCGTCGGTTTGTGGGTGGCAGGACGTGGAGAAAAGTAACTTCGTCCCAAGCCTACCCCACATGGACTTCCAAAAGAGACTTAGGATCTTGGAGTCCCTATCACTCACAATGGTCCTTGGTACCCCGTGAAGCTTTACAACATGTTCAACAAATAATGAAGCTACACTAGGAGCGTCCTCGGTTTTAGCACATGGAATAAAGTGAGCCATTTTAGAGAATCTATCAACAACCACAAAAATGCTATCTCGGCCCTTTCTAGTCCTTGGCAGCCCCAAAACGAAATCCATCGAGATGTCCAGCCAAGGTCTAAGGGGAGTAGGGAGTGGGGTGTATAATCCTTGAGGTTGGAGGTGAGATTTAGCACTCCGGCAGGCCGCACATTGATTACAAATTTTTGTGACATCTTTGCGCATTTTAGGCCAATAGAAGTTCTCCTCTAGGATTCTGAGGGTCTTGTCTACCCCAAAGTGACCCATGAGGCCTCCGTCATGGGCCTCCCTCACAAGTAATTCCCTCCAAGAACTAGAAGGAACAGACAACCCCTCCCTTTGAACAAATACCCCTCGAACCGAGAGTAGGAGGAATGGTTATTTTCCTTAAGCCAATGGTCCCTTCCCCACTCTTCGCATTCCCTAAAAATAGGAGCAAAGGTAGGATCCTCGGGATACAACGTCCGCAAGCTCTCAAAACCCATTAACTTCGAAGACAAGGTAGCAACAAGCACATGCTTCCGAGACAAGGCATCGACAACAACATTTTCCTTTCCCCTTTTGTAATGAATTACATAAGGGAAAGTCTCGATGAAGTCAATCCACTTAGCATGACGCCTATTCAGCTTGTCTTGTCTCTTAAGGTGTTTCAACGACTCATGATACGTTCGTATCACAAACTCCTTAGGCCACAAATAGTGTTGCCAATTTCCCAAGGCTCTAACAAGGGCGTACAACTCCAAATCATAAGTCGAGTAATTAAGAGTTGCCCCTTTGAGCTTTTCACTGAAATAGGCAACGGGCTTACCTTCTTGCACCAAAACAGCCCCAATGCCAACCTTACTAGCATCACACTCTACTTCAAACATCTTATCAAAATCGGGAAATTGCAATAAAGGCGCCGAGATGAGCGTAGCTTTCAAGGCCTCAAAAGCCCTAGCTTGCTCTTCACCCCATTTAAAGGGTCCGTCCTTTCTAATTACCTCGGTCAAGGGGGCTGCTATGGAGCTAAATCCTTTGACAAACCTCCTATAAAAGCTTGCCAACCCGTGGAAACTTCGGATTTCTCCAATAGTTTTAGGGGTCGGCGAACTTCGTATAGAGTCTATGTTGGAGTCGTCCACTTCCACACCCCTTGAGCTCACAACAAAACCCAAGAATACAACTTTATCAACACCAAAAGAACACTTCTCCATGTTGGCATACAACTTCTCCTTTCGGAGTACATCAAACACATATCTCAAATGCATTACATGATCATCAATAGACTTACTATACACCAACACATCATCAAAGTAAACCACCACAAAATTTCCAATATAAGGCTTCATTACATGATTCATTAGCCTCATAAATGTTCTAGGAGCATTGGTAAGGCCGAAGGGCATGACCAGCCACTCATATAGACCGAATTTGGTCTTGAATGTGGTCTTCCATTCATCACCGGGTTGCATGCGAATTTGGTGATAGCCGCTCCTAAGGTCCACTTTACAGAACACACAAGATCCGTGGAGTTCGTCTAACATATCATCTAGTCTAGGGATCGGATGACGATACCTTATAGTGATTTTGTTGATGGCTCGGCAATCGACGCACATGCGCCAAGTTCCGTCCTTCTTTGGTACCAAAAGTACCGGAACAGCACACGAACTCAAGCTTTCCTTGATATATCCCTTGTTGAGAAGCTCCTCAACTTGTCTTTCAAGCTCCTTAGTGTCCATAGGATTGCTCCTATTGGCCGGTTTGTTTGGAAGTTGTGATCCCGGCACCAAATCAATTTGGTGTTCAATTCCCCGAAGTGGGGGCAGTCCTTGCGGAAGTTCTTGAGGGAATACATCGTCATACTCCTGCAACACACAAGAAATCAAAGGAGAAATGGAAGAATTATTGGGGTTAGTATTAAAATAATGGGCCAATAGTAGCATCGGCTTGTGTTCATCATGGTCCATGAAGAGTTCTTTCCTCCTAGCCAACATCACTACGTTTTCCCCCTCCCTTGGCGTCGGAGCAACCTCGGAGGTCCCTACATCCTCACCTACAGCATCCCCCCCTTTTTCTCCCTTTTCGGCTTCCTTCCCTCTTCCCTTTAACTCCCTCATCTTTTGATGCCACTCATTTACTTGTGAGGGTGATAGAGGGTGAAGTGTGACCTTTCGGCCATCCCTCTCAAGTGTATACCGGTTGGACCTCCCATCGTGTTTAGTAGACCTATCACATTGCCATGGTCTACCTAACAACAAGTGACATGCTTGCATTGGAATCACGTCACAAAGCACCTCATCGTGGTAGTTGCCCACCTTAAACCGAATCACACATTGCCGTGTGACCTTCAATTCTCCACAATCGTTCAACCATTGTAGCTTGTAAGGACTAGTGTGTGGCGTAGTCGGTAGCTTCAAGAAGTTTACCATAGCATGGCTCGCAACATTGGTACAACTACCACTATCAATTACCAAGGTGCACACACTCCCCTTTACAAGGCACTTAGTATGGAATAAATTTTCCCTTTGGCTCGGGTCATCTACCGCCTTACTAATCATGACACGTCTAACCACAAAGTTTGGAACCACACACTCCCCTTCTTGTGGATAGACATCTTCACTATCATCTACTCCTTCCTCATTTGGTTCATTTTCGGCGTCCTCTCCATCTTGAGGCTCGGCCTCAACCTCCCCCTTTTCGGAAACCACCTCCTCACCACGGTAGTATACTTTCCCTTCTCGTAGGATCACATTACGCCGGTTCGGACATTCATTGGCCTTATGCCCCCAACCTTGGCACTTGAAACATTGGAACCCCTTTGGGTTGGGGTATTTGTGAGTCTCCGGCTTCGGAGGAAACTTAGGGACTGTTTTGGATTCGGGCAGCTTCGTAGGACCGGGTTGGTCCTTGTTTTTGGCCCAACCCGAGGGGGTTTGGACCCTTGCCTTGAAGGTTGATCTCTCCTTAAGTTCCCTTTCAATCTCTAGGGCCGCTTGGAATATACCGTCAATAGTTTCGAACCGATGAAGGGTCAGGTGAGTGGAGATCTCTTTGTTCAATCCACACTTGAACCGGATGATGTCGTGGCTGATTTGCTCCCCACGGTGATCAAGTTTCAACATGAGTTGTTGGAACTCGTCAAAATAGGCCATCACACTCTTGCCTCCTTGCCGCAAGCCATATAATCTAGCAAGCAATTCATGTCGGTATCTCTCGGGAAGGTATCGTTGCCTCATCAAATACCTCAACCGATACCAAGGTGGTGGCTGCCCATCAACCAATTCATTACCAAATCGTTTAACATACTCCCACCAAGTGTTAGCATAGCCCTCGAGATGAGCTATAGCATAGCAACTCTTCTTTTCTTCCGAGATGTCATTAACTTGGAAAACTTTGTCACAAGCTGATTCCCAAGTTAAGTAGGCCCCGGGGTCACTTTCACCCTTAAATATAGGTAGGCTCAACTTGATGGTGTTGATGCCTACGTCTCTCTCTTGGTGCCGGTTTCCCCTATCTCCATACCCTCGGTATCTCCTAGGTTCTCCCTGACCCCCCCTTAACTCCTCCTCCCTCATATAAGCATCATCAAAGGCTCCCTCCCCCTCATACTCCTCTCTACCGTACCCTTCAAAGTGGGCTGGTCGGCCTTGGCCATTTTGATTCGGAGGATTTGGAATTTGCGGTCATTGGTTTAATGGAGTTTGGAACGGAGGGTTCGGATTTAGTGGAGGTACTTGGCGCCCAAATCCCTCTTGTGGAATTGGAGGAGCTTGGAAATGTAGTGGTCTAGTGGAGTCTCGGTTTGGAGGAAAATTGGTAGATTGGTTTGCGGTATTTAGTGGAGCTTGGGGTGCATTTAGCATTTGGTGGATCATTTCGGGGGTGATGGTTGCGGAGGAGGTCTTATCATGACCATTGGTAGATACGTGTAGAGGAGTAGATGGACGAGAGTTCCTTTGACTCTCCACTTGATCTAATCTCCCGCTAATAGTCGATACTTCCCCCCTTATTGCTGCCAAGTCCCCTCTCACGGCCCCAAATTCCGAATTCATCCTTTCAAGTGTCCGAGTAACGGCCTCAAGAGTGGCCCTCATTGAGTCAAGGGCATTAGTATCCGCATTATGAGATGTTGTTCCTTCCATCGTCAAGGTATTAGCCGCTTTAGTCACCACAAGTTCGTGTTCCACAAGTGTTGTATAATTGGCTAGTAACCGTGAGATTTACAAGGTTTGAGTAAGCTCTTATCCGGATTGGATTCTTGTTTGAAGACTCAAAGAATTCTTGCCGGACTAGAATCAAAATCAGCAACTCATTCAAACGAATAAAAGCACACAAACAAATGTTGACACGAACAAACGGCTCAAGGAACTAGTTAACAACCTAGTAGGAAAGTACTAGTTTAATAGTTAGTTCTAAGACCAAGTAAGGGAAACCAAGAATCAACAATTAGCAACCAAAGAATATCCTAAGTTGAGCTTATAGTGACGTGGTATCATGCAAGGTTCCACACGTTCTTCTTCTCTCGGATTTTTTTTTTCTCTTTCTTTCTCTTTTTTTTTGTTTTTGTGTTCGGTTTTGTGTTAAGGTGCACACAACTTGTAAAAATTTGAAAAGTGTTTTGGTGGGAAAAACTAAAATCTTGAAGTCTTCACTCTTTTTCAAACTCAAGAAAGTGGGTTTGGTTGACAAATTCCTCAAAACAAGGCTCCTTGATTTGGGGGAAGTGATTGACAAGACTATAAAGGGATGGGTGCAAGTCTTTCACAACAACTTTATAACTTTACCACTTGAGCACACAACAAGATGAACACTTCAACAAGATGAGCAAGATGACAAATTCAAAAGATGAACACTTCAACAAACTTCAACAATTTCTTTAGCACATAAACACAACCAACTATTTTTCTTTTGGCTCTTAATAACATGCAACCTTTGGCCACTTCAAGTCACCACACAATGTCCAAATTTTCAAGCTCAACTTTCGGATCTAGACACCTTGGTGTTGGTGAGAAAGAAACCAACACTAGAAACTCACTAAACAAGCAAAATAACACCTAGATCTAAACATACATCATCATTCTCGGTTTCAACTTTTAGTGGACAGATTTCAGAAATTTTTTTTTTTGTAGTTTGTTTAATCCGTGAACTAGCCCAAGATGGGTTATGTTGGAACACAACCGGGCTTGCTTTGATACCAAAGGATACAAGATCAAACCAACAACACCAAGAGCTTCGGATTTCAGTCCAACAACACAAGAACAACAAGTTTTAAGTTTTGGTTTTTCAGCTTACAACAAGAACTAGTTTCGGTTTTCAATCCACAATCCGAGAACAACAAGAGATACAATAATGCTAGTGAATCGAAACGAGCCCCACACGGCTTCACTAGACTTTCAAGATAAACAAAAGCAACACAACAACAACAAGATAAAGAAAGATAGATAACTTGACATATAACATTCAAGAAACTAAGAACCCTAACATCAAGAGATGACCCTAAGTCTAATGAATATAAACACCAAGTTCTTACAAGGACCAAGAGGCACTCAACAACCCCAAAACCCTTGTTTCTAGCCAAAGAGACAACACAAGTATCCCTCTACTTGTAAGATAGTAATGGCGGCTTCAATGAGAGAGAAGAGAGGAGATATTTTGGTGTTTTTAGGTTACAACTTTCAGATTTCAAAAACTAAGGGATATCTCACTATCATGTTCTATTTATACTACAACAAAAAGGAGCAAAATGACCCATCCGCCCTTGCTTTCTTGTTCCAACCTTGGAGAGTATTTTATTACACTTTAGGACCTCTCTTCACACACAAAAACGTTTAGGTCCTTGGTTGGTTCGACCAATAATTCACACACGGCCATTTGCATGAACAAAGCTTGGAGTGTTTGTAATTCCCGAGCTTGGATTCTTGTGAAAGGCCGTGTACCTGTGGAGGCTGCCTTAACCGTATCATTGACCGAAACTAGCTCTCAAAGGGGTCCTCGAATTCCTCTTGATTTGTGGACTGTTTTGAGCCTTTTCTTGTGTTTCTTGGTCTTTTTGTATCAGTAGAGAGATTTGCTGATATATGGTCCTTTTTTGTGACTTAAAAGTGAAGTAAAATGACCAGCAACTTGTCCTTTCCAAGTCCCTATCATGTCCAGCTCGTTAGCTACATTTTGGACCATAAAATTGGTCAAATTGGTCTAAGTAGGCGATGCACCTACTTAAGGGTTCAAGCTGCACAAATTTTCAAAGTAGTTGATGCACCTACTTAGTTAAATTCTTATTTTGGGCTTAAATAACTTGGGCCTTTAGCAGATTGGTGTGTTGTGCCACTTATCCATTTTCTTTCTCTTTTGTTCAATTTGGCCCAAATGATTATATTAGCATAGACCCAAATCTGATCCATAGCCATGAGTCCATTAATTTGGTCCAAACAACTTAAGTAGGTGACTCACCTACTAGCTTAAATAAGTCAAGAAAGCACCTCAATATTTTGCTCCATTTTCAGCTCATAATCCCTTTAATCAAACCTTCAACTTATACACACTTGGTCACTTTAAACTTTAGATTCAAATACTAGCTTACAATTCCTAGTTTAAATAGTTATCTTAACATTAACTTAGTCACATCACATTAAACTGTTCGGGCAGCATCTATAATTCCATCTATACCATTAATACTTTCATAAAAATTCTCATACGTTATATATATCAAAAGGCTATACCAAGTACCATATAATTATAAGAAGTACAAGCAAAATACGGGATGTTACATGCATATATCGGGTAAAGAGATAGTTGAGCTAGCAGCATATAGATTGAAAGGGGAGGCAATACTTTGGTACGAAGATTGAAAACGATCTAGGGGTATCGATGCACATTCAGCTACTTGGAATGAGTTTAAAGAGGCATTTCTTGATTATTACCTTCCATTTGAGATCCGAGAAGCCCGTGCAGATCAGTTCCTGAATCTTTGCCAAGGTAATATGAGCATGATAGCCTAAAGGACTATCAAACACGAAATGGACACTAAAGGAACAAAAATCAGCAAGTTCACAAAGAGAAAACAACATACTAGATGGTGATGAAGAAGAAGAATTGCATGAAATTAAAGATAGATAGAGAGACTCACACTTCCACAATTGAATAGCACTAGAAGGTGTATCAAACCTTGAAACACACATCACCAATGTAAGATAAAACCACTCTCTTAGGTGATCCAAAGGAAACACTCTTCCTCAAGCATACCTTTCTTGCCAAATTTCCCAATACAAGTGAAAACCTAACTTCAAATGTATTCAAGGAACCAATTTCGGGTTTGAGAGCTAAAACTACAAGACTAAAGCTACAATATAAGAATAATATCCAATTTCATCAAAGTCTAATGAAAAATAAGCCTAATGTCACGCCTCAAATCCTATTGGGGCGAACAGGCACCCGTAGCCGTAAAGGCCCGAGAGAACCAATTCATAACCTTATACTTCCCATGCATCTGTAACTACCAAATGTTCTAACGACATAATATTATGCATCGATGAAATTGAGTACACATACACTCCTAAAACTGATATGTACAACACTTGGCCGGTGGGGCCACCATGTCTAAAATCAGGACACTACCATAACTTTACATTAGTCTACAAAGCCTCTAACAGATACATAGACTTAGTCTGGGTCGGGACAAACCCCCGCCCTACTCTAGACTTATTGTACAATACCAAAATATGTAGAGCAGACTCGAAAAGCCCTGAATCAACCTGGAACTCACCAATAGTCCCTGAATAACTTACGCTCCTACTAGTGAGTTGTATGAGCTGAAGTGCCTCTGCCTGCAGCATGAAATGCAGGTCCCCCGTGAGGGACATCAGTACGAAAATATGTACTGAATATGTAAGGTGGAAAGTAGCAACACACTTGATACAAAAGCTCAATAGAAATCCGATACAAGTGTATAAGGAGTACTAGTAGACCACCTTTATAAATACTTGTGGGACAATGTACATTACATTCTTTCTTCGTTTTACCTTTTTACTTCATAATCTTTGTAATCCATATAACACAAATGAGTAGCTGATCAGTGGTAAAAAAAATATAAATTAGGATCGGCCCATGCTAGGCTTACGCCCCTGAGCTGCCACCTATAAAAAGATTGGGATCGGCCCATGCTAGGCTTATGCCCCTGAGCTGCCACCCACAAATAAAGGTATCGAGATTGGCCCATGCTAGGCAAGTGCCCCTGAGCTGCCACTCTTCATTTTACAGATTGCAATACTTAGTTTATTAGCCTTTGAGATTGTTACCTTGGTGGTCATCACATTATGATACCTTGAACCAGTAATACACTAATAAGAGACATGTAAATAGACACTTAACGCAACAACAATGAGCTAGGGAGCTGTTGGCACACAAATAAAGTGTTTAGGAGATGAAATAACACATGGGTCTTATTTGAACAAACGGAGAACTCCTGAAATTTTCTAGTGAAGATAGACGCGCAGATTTAATAATAAGCATATATTGAGATGTTCTAATACGTTAGAGAGTGGGAACAAGGTCATTGGATACATGGAGGGTAATGTGCTGCCATTATGTATCACGTTGTTATAAGATAACCTCAGAAAATTGCTTGATGGAACAATTGTACGATTTCATGCCAAAGAGTGTGAAATAAAGTATGCCTTACATACCTGGTTATTTGATTCCGAAACTAACCCAACTTGACTTCTCACCTTTTAGATTACTTATCTACAATAGAATATATGGTAAACTAGTATTAGTAACCAATCAACACATTTAAGGTACTTAATTTCACCCAAAACAGTAACCGGGCAGCAACTATTACTCTATCCAACAAGGGTGTTATTTTAACCCTTTTTTTCCTCCAATTACACCCACATACCAGATAAGTCCTTATAAGGTTCATCAAAACCACCTCGACTTCATTATACATTCCAAACAATACGCAAAATAGATTGGACAGCAAGCAGTAGTTCGGTGGTGTATCACCACATCTTTCTTCTATAATTCATTACAAACTCATCACCCCTTTATCCAACTTCAACCTGGCAGCCCATAACATATACATACAAAACAGTCCACAAAATAGTCCCAAACCCCTTATATTGTAGCAATCAATTATTGATCTCATCATCTCTTGAGTTCTTAATAACAAGACATCCATAATCCCCTCTCAAATTCATATATAAGAAAAATAAAATGGGTCAGTCACCGTACCTCAATTCAGCAACTTATCCTTTTAATTGAACTCTTCAAGAGCTTGAAATTTCCTTCACACTTAAACCAAAGAAGAAGAAAAAAGTTCCTCAATAACAAGGAAACATGAACAACCAGCTTGTTCTATAATCAGCCATATACATATAGTCAAACACTTATAACTTGTTTCCCTAATCTCCCATGAGATAATTAAACAAAATCTTAAGTGTTTTTCACTTACCTTGGGCTACAAAGGGGAGGGATTCTTCAAGAACCCTAGAAGGAAAAATAGGGCTGCTGCTCTTGTTGTTTTTAAGAGAGTAGAGAGATTTGCTGAAATATACTCCTTTTTTTGTGACTTCAAAGTGAAGTAAAATGACCAGCAACTTGGCCTTTTAAAGGCCCTATCTTGTCCACCTCCTTAGCTTCTTTTTGGACCATAAAATTGGTCAAATTGGTCCGAGTAGGTGATGCACCTACTTAAGGTTCTAAGCTGCTAAAACTTCAAAGTAGGTGATGCACCTACTTGCATAATTTCTTGTTGGGCTCAATTATATTTGGGCCTTGGCTGATTGGTGTGTTCTGTCACTTATCCATTTTCTTTCTTTTTGTTTGTTCAATTTGGCCCAAATGAGTATATTAGCATAGACCCAAATCTGATCCATAGCTATGGGTCCATTAATTTGGTTCAAACAACTTAAGTAGGTGACTCACCTACTAGCTTAAATAAGTCAAGCAAGCACCTCAATATTTTGCTCCATTTTCAGCTTCTAACCCCTTTAGTCTAACCTTCAACTTATGCACACTTGGTCACTTTAAACTTTAGATTCAAATACTAGCTTGCGATTCCAAGTTTAAATAGTTAACTTAACATTAACTTAGTCGCATCACACTAAACTATACGGGCAGCTTCTATAATTCCATCTACACCATTAATAATTGCATAACAAATCTCATCCGTTACCTATACCATAAGGCCATACCAGGTTCCATATAATTAGAATAAGTACAAGCAAGATACGGGATGTTACATCCTTCCCCCCTTAGAAACATTCGTCCGCGAATGTTAGCTTGACTGTCCATCCAAAACTAGTTCAAGCCTAAGTTAATATCCCTATTACTACATAGTACCTATATATGTTTCACTTACTTGTTATTGTTCCAATTCAGCATCTTGGAATTTTTCTTCGTATTTGAACAAATGGGGGTACTTGGATTTCATCGCTTCTTCAGCTTCCCACGTGATCTCTTCTACTTGTTGGTTCCTCCAAAGCACTTTTACAGAAGCTATTTCTTTATTCCTCAACATCTTAACCTATCGATCTAGAATAGCAATAGGTATTTCCTCGTAGGTGAGATCTTCTGTAATTTGTACATCTTCAGTAGGGGTAGTATGAGATGAATCTCCAACACACTTTCTAAGCATTGATACGTGAAATACCGGATGAACTGTTGAGAGCTCTGGGGGTAGATTTAATTCATAAGCAACTTGTCCAAACTTTCGAGTAATCTGGTATGGGCCTATATAACGTGGACTTAATTTTCCTTTCTTACCAAATCTCATACCCCCTTCATTGGTGATACCTTCAAGAATACCCAATCACCTATAGCAAACTCTAGCCCCGTTCTCCTAACATCTACATACGACTTATGTCTGCTTTGGGCTATTTCTAGTCGTTGTTGGATCACCTTAACCTTTTCCATAGCTTGATGAACAAGATCTGGCCCGAACAAGGCAGTTTCACCCGCTTCAAACCATCCAAAGGGTGATCTACACTTTCTTCCATACAAAGCTTCATATGGTGCCATTTTGATACTTGAATGATAGCTATTATTGTAGGCGAACTCGATGAGAGGTAGATGATCATCCCAACTACCTTTAAAGTCCAATACACAAGCTCGTAGCATATCTTCAAGTGTTTGAATGGTACGTTCTGCTTGTCCATCCGTTTGAGGGTGAAAAGCTGTACTTAGATTCACTTGTGTCCCCAAATTTCTTTGAAAAGACTTCCAAAAGTTTCCAGTAAATTGAGATCCTCGATCCGATATAATAGAGATTGGAACTCCATGTAGTCGAACTATCTCCTTAATATATAACTTGGCATATTCTTCAACTGTGTAAGTGGTCCTAACCGGTAGAAAGTGTGCTGATTTGGTAAGCCTATCAACTATCACCCATATGGAATCAAACCTTCAAAATGTACGAGGCAAACCAGTGACGAAATCCATGTTGATGATGTCCCACTTCCAGATTGGAAGATCCATACATTGCATATAACCCCCGGGCTTTTGGTGCCCTACTTTAACTCTTTGACAATTTGGACATTCGGCTACAAAGTTTGCAATGTTCTTCTTCATGTCACCCCACCAATACATACCTCTCAAATCATGGTACATTTTTTTTGACCCTGGATGGATAGAATAGCTTGAATGATGTGCTTCTGTCATAATCCTCTTTCTTAGCCCGTCTATATCAGGTACACACAATCTGTTTTGGCACCGAAGTACCCCTTCTTGCGTAAACTCAAATGCCTTTGTCAACCCACATTGCACATTTTCCTTAAGCCATAATAAAATAGGATCTGCATATTTCTTCTCTTTTACTTCAGTTATTAATGAAGATTTTGCTGTATTATGCACAATAAACCCTCCATCTGGAGTTTCAAGAAGACGAACCCCTAAATTGGCTAATTGGTGTAGATCCTTAGTCATCCCTTGTCTTTCAATAGATGGCTCCATAGCTTTGCGACTTAACGCATCTGCCACCACATTTGCTTTTCTCGGATGATATAAGATATCAACATCATAGTCTTTTAATAATTCAAGCCATCTTCCTTGCCTCAAATTCAAGTCCTTCTGGTTAAAGATATACTGCAAACTCTTATGGTCAGTGTATATGTTAACATGAATCCCGTACAGATAGTGACGCCATATCTTTAAGGCAAATATAACCGCTGCTAGCTCCAGATCATGTGTTGGATAAATTTTCTCATGTGGCCGCAATTGTCTCGAGGCATATGCTATGACTTTACCATGCTGCATCAATACACACCCTAACCCAATTCTTGAAGCATCACAATACACTGTATACCCCTCTGTGCCTTCTGGAAGCACCAATACGGGTGTAGAAGTCAACTTATTCTTCAGATCTTGGAAACTTCTTTCGCATGCATTATTCCATTGAAACTTGGATGCTTTGTGTGTTAGGCTTGTTAAAGGTGCAGAAATTGAAGAAAACCCTTCCACAAACCTTCTATAATAACCTGCCAACCCAAGGAAACTACGAACCTCTGTAGGCGTTATAGGTCTTGGCCAGTTCTTCACGGCTTCTATCTTTTGACTATCAACCTTTATTCCTTCATCAGATATGATACAAGATCAAACCAACAACACCAAGAGCTTCGGATTTCAGTCCACAACACAAGAACAACAAGTTTTAGTTTTTGGTTTTTTTTTTCAGCTTTCAACACAAGAACTAGTTTCGGTTTTCCACTTGCAACACAAGAGCAACAAGATAGAGAACAAATGCTAGTGAATCGAAAAGAGCCCCACACGGCTTCACTAGACTTTCAAGATAACAAAATCAACACAACAACAACAAGATAAAGAAAGATAGATAACTTGACATATAACATTCAAGAAACTAAGAACCCTAACATCAAGAGAGGACCATAAGTCTAATGAATATAAACACCAAGTTCTTACGAGTACCAAGAGGCACTCAACAACCTCAAAACCCTTGTTTCTAGCCAAAGAGACAACACAAGTATCCCTCTACTTGTGAGATCTAGGGGCGGCTTCTTGGAGAAGAAGAGAGAGGAAAATGTTTTGTGTTTTTAGGTTACAAATTTCAGCCTTCAAAAACTAAGTCTAACTCACTATGATGTTCTATTTATACTACAACAAAAAGGAGTAAAAAGACCCATCCGCCCTTGATTTCTTGTGGCAACCTTGGGGATTAGTTTATTACACTTTAGGACCCCTCTTCACACATAAAAACGTTTAGGTCCTTGGTTGGTTCGACCAACAACTCACACACGGCCATTTGCATGAACAAAGCTTGGAGTGTTTGTAATTCCCGAGCTTGGCTTCGTGTGAAAGGCCGTGTACCTGTGGAGGCTGCCTTAACCGTATCATCCTCTCCATCTTGAGAGGAATTTGACCTCAAATTCGGCATTTGGTCATCTTCAACCGCATCCACGAGGGAGAGATCTCCAACGTTGAAGGTGCTGTGCACTTGATATTCCGGTGGCAGATCAATCTTGTAGGCGTTGTCATTGATTCTCTCAAGTACTTGGAAAGGACCATCACCCCTCGGCAGCAATTTGGACTTCCTTTGAGCTGGAAACCGATCCTTTCGAAGATGCACCCACACCCAATCTCCGGGTTCAAGCACAAGCTTCCTTCTCCCTTTGTTTGCCCTTTTTGCAATCTCTTGATTCTTCTTTTCAAGCTTGATCCGCACCGTCTCATGCATTTTCTTCATGGCCTCGGCTCTTTTATTTCCATCTAAGCTGGTCATGAGATCACTAGACAAAGGAGTGAGATCTAAAGGGGTAAGGGGATTTAGGCCGTAAACACATTCAAAGGGAGTCATTCCCGTGCTCGAATGTATTACCCGGTTGTATGCAAATTCCACCAAGGGTAGGTGTTCTTCCCTTGAAGTCAGTTTACCCTTAACCATAGAATGTAGCATAGACCCTAAGGTTCTATTTACTACCTCCGTTTGGCCGTCGGTTTGTGGGTGGCAAGACGTGGAGAAAAGTAACTTCGTCCCAAGCCTACCCCACATGGACTTCCAAAAGAGACTTAGGAACTTGGAGTTCCTATCACTCACAATGGTCCTTGGTACCCCGTGAAGCTTTACAACATGTTCAACAAATAATGAAGCTACACTAGGAGCGTCCTCGGTTTTAGCACATGGAATAAAGTGAGCCATTTTAGAGAATCTATCAACAACGACAAAAATGCTATCTCGGCCCTTTCTAGTCCTTGGCAGCCCCAAAACGAAATCCATCGAGATGTCCAGCTAAGGTCTAAGGGGAGTAGGGAGTGGGGTGTATAATCCTTGAGGTTGGAGGCGAGATTTAGCACTCCGGCAGGCCGCACATTGATTACAAATTTTTGTGACATCTTTGCGCATTTTGGGCCAATAGAAGTTCTCCTCTAGGATTCCGAGGGTCTTGTCTACCCCAAAGTGACCCATGAGGCCTCCGTCATGGGCCTCCCTCACAAGTAATTCCCTCCAAGAACTAGAAGGAACACACAACCTCATCCCTTTGAACAAATACCTCTCGAACCGAGAGTAGGAGGAATGGTTATTTTCCTTAAGCCAACGGTCCCTTCCCCACTCTTCGCATTCCCTAAAAATAGGAGCAAAGGTAGGATCCTCGGGATACAACATCCGCAAGCTCTCAAAACCCATTAACTTCGAAGACAAGGTAGCAACAAGCACATGGTTCCGAGACAAGGCATCGGCAACAACATTTTCCTTTCCCCTTTTGTAATGAATTACATAAGGGAAAGTCTCGATGAACTCAATCCACTTAGCATGACGCCTATTCAGCTTGTCTTGGCTCTTAAGGTGTTTCAACGACTCATGATCCGTTCGTATCACAAACTCCTTAGGCCACAAATAGTGTTGCCAATTTCCCAAGGCTCTAACAAGGGCGTACAACTCCAAATCATAAGTCGAGTAATTAAGAGTTGCCCCTTTGAGCTTTTCACTGAAATAGGCAACGGGCTTACCTTCTTGCATCAAAACAGCCCCAATGCCAACCTTACTAGCATCACACTCTACTTCAAACATCTTATCAAAATCGGGCAATTGCAATAAAGGCGCCGAGATGAGCGTAGCTTTCAAGGCCTCAAAAGCCCTAGCTTGCTCTTCACCCCATTTAAAGGGTCCGTCCTTTCTAATTACCTCGGTCAAGGGGGCTGCTATGGAGCTAAATCCTTCGACAAACCTCCTATAAAAGCTTTCCAACCCATGGAAACTTCGGATTTCTCCAATAGTTTTAGTGGTCGGCCAACTTCATATAGAGTCTATCTTGGAGTCGTCCACTTCCACACCCCTTGAGCTCATAACAAAACCCAAGAATACAACTTTATCAACACCAAAAGAACACTTCTCCATGTTGGCATACAACTTCTCCTTTCGGAGTACATCAAACACACATCTTAAATGCATTACATGATCATCAATAGACTTACTATACACCAACACATCATCAAAGTAAACCACCACAAACTTTCCAATATAAGGCTTCATTACATGATTCATTAGCCTCATAAATGTGCTAGGAGCATTGGTAAGGCCGAAGGGCATGACCAGCCACTCATATAGACCAAATTTGGTCTTGAATGCGGTCTTCCACTCATCACCGGGTTGCATGCGAATTTGGTGATAGCCGCTCCTAAGGTCCACTATAGAAAACACACAAGATCCGTGGAGCTCATCTAGCATATCATCTAGTCTAGGGATCGGATGACGATACCTTATAGTGATTTTGTTGATGGCTCTACAATCGACGCACATGCGCCAAGTTCCGTCCTTCTTTGGCACCAAAAGCACCGGGACAGCACACGGACTCAAGCTTTCCTTGATATATCCCTTGTTGAGAAGCTCCTCAACTTGCCTTTCAAGCTCCTTAGTGTCCACGGGGTTGCTCCTATAGGCCGGTTTGTTCAGAAGTTGTGATCCCGGCACCAAATCGATTTGGTGTTCAATGCCCCGAAGTGGGGGCAATCCTTGCGGAAGTTCTTGAGGAAACACATCTTCATACTCCTGCAACACACAAGAAATCAAAGGGGAAATGGAAGGATTAGTGGGGTTAGTATTAAAGCAGTGGGCCAAAAGTAGCATCGGCTTGTTTTCATGATGGTCCATGAAGAGTTCTTTCCTCCTAGCCAACATCACTACATTTTCCATCTCCCTTGGTGTGGGAACAGCCTCGGATGCCCCTACCTCCTTACCTACGGCATCCCCCCTTCTCTTCCTTCTCGGGTTCCTTCCCCTTTCCTTTTAACTCTCGCATCTTTTGATGCCACTCATTTACTTTGGAGGGTGAAGTGTGACCTTTCGGCCATCCTTCTTAAGCGTATACCGGTTGGACCTCCCATCGTGTTTAGTAGACCTATCATATTTCCATGGTCTACCTAACAACAAGTGACATGCTTGCATTGGAATCACGTCACAAAGCACTTCGTCGTAGTAGTTTCCCACCTTGAACCGAATCACACATTGCCTTGTGACCCTTAATTCACCACAATCGTTCAACCATTGTAGCTTGTAAGGACTAGTGTGTGGAGTAGTCGGTAGTTTCAAGAAATTGACCATAGCATGACTCGCGACATTTGTACAACTTCCACTATCAATTACCATGGTGCACACACTCCCCTTTACAAGACACTTAGTATGGAATAGATTTTCCCTTTGACTCGGATCATCTATCGCCTTACTAATCATGACACGTCTAACCACAAAGTTTGGAACCACACACTCCCCTTCTTGTGGATAGACATCTTCACTATCATCCAATCCATCATCATTCGGTCCATTTTCAGCTTCCTCTCCATCTTGAGGCTCGGCCTCGTCTTCCCCCTTTCGGAAACCACCTCCTCACCAAGGTAGTACACTTTTCCTTCTCGTAGGGTCACATTACGCCGGTTCGGACATTCATTGGCCTTATGCGCCCAACCATGGCACTTGAAGTATTGGAACCCCTTTGGATTGGGATATTTGTGAGCCTCCGGTCTTGGAGGAAACTTAGGGACCGTTTTGGGCTCGGGCAGCTTAGTAGGACCGGTTTGGTCCTTGGTTTTGGGCCAACCCGAGGGGGTTTGTACCCTTGCCTTGAAGGTTGATCTCTCCTTAAGTTCCCATTCAATCTCTAGGGCCGCTTGGAATATACCGTCAATGGTTTCAAACCGGTGAAGGGTCAAGTGAGTGGAGATCTCTTTGTTCAATCCACACTTGAACCGGATGATGTCGTGACTGATTTGCTCCCCACGGTGATCAAGTTTCAACATGAGTTGTTGGAACTCGTCAAAATAGGCCATCACACTCTTGCTTTCTTGCCGCAACCATATACCCTAGCAAGTAACTCATGACGATATCTCTCGGGAAGGTATCGTTGCCTCATCAAGTACCTCAACCGATACCAAGGTGGCGGCTGCCCATCAATTACTTCATTACCAAACCGTTTAACATACTCCCACCAAGTGTTAGCATAGCCCTCGAGGTGAGCTATAGCGTAGCAACTCTTCTTTTCTTCCGAGATTTCATTAACTTGGAAAACCTTGTCACAAGCCGATTCCCAAGTTAAGTAGGCCTCGGGGTCACTTTCACCCTTAAAGATAGGTAGGCTCAACTTGATGGTGTTGATGCCTACGTCTCTCTCTTGGTGTCGGTTTCCCCTATCTCCATACCCCCGGTATCTCCTAGGTTCTCCTCGACCCCCTCTTAACTCCTCCTCCCTCATATAAGCATCATCAAAGGCTCCCTCTCCATCATACTCCTCTCTACCGTATCCGTCAAAGTGGGTTGGTCGGCCTTGGCCATTTTGATTCGTAGGAATTGGAATTTGTGGTCTTTGGTTTAACGGAGCTTGGAAGGGAGGGTTCGGATTTAGTGGAGGTACTTGGCGCCCAAATCCCTCTTGTGGAATTGGAGGAGCTTGGAAATGTAGTGGTCTAGTGGAGTCTCGGTTTGGAGGAAAGTTGGTAGATTGGTTTGCGGTATTTAGTGGAGCTTGGGGTGCATTTAGCATTTGGTGGACCATTTCAGGAGTGATGGTTGCGGAAGAGGTCCGATCATGACCATTGGTAGAGACATGTAGAGGAGTCGATGGCCGAGAGTTCCTTTGACTCTCCACTTGATCTAGCCTCCCACTAATAGTCGATACTTCCCCCCTTATTGCTGCCATGTCCCCTCTCACGGCCCCAAATTCCAAATTCATCCTTTCAAGTGTCCGAGTAACGGCCTCGAGAGTGGCCCTCATTGAGTCAGGGGCATTAGTATCCGCATTATGAGATGTTGTTCCTTCCATTGTCAAGGTATTAGCCGCTTTAGTCACCACAAGTTCGTGTCCCACAAGTGTTGTATAATTGGCTAGTAACCGTGAGATTTACAAGGTTTGAGTAAGCTCTTATCCGGAATGGATTCTTGTTTGAAGACTCAAAGAATTCTTGCCGGACTAGAATCAAAATCAGCAACTCATTCAAACGAATAAAAGCACACAAACAACCGTTGACACGAACAAACGGCTCAAGGAACTAGTTAACAACCTAGTAGGAAAGTACTAGTTTGTTAATTAGTTCTAAGACCAAGTAAGGGAAACCAAGAATCAACAATTAGCAACCAAACAATATCCTAAGTTGAGCTTATAGTGACAGGGTAGCATGCAATGGTCCCACACGTTCTTCTTCTCTCGGATTTTTCTCTTTCTTTCTCCCTTTTTTTTTTTGTGTTCGGTTTTGGTGTTAAGATTCACACAACTTGTGAAAATTTGAAAAGTGTTTTGGTGGGAAAACTAAAATCTAGAAGTCTTCACTCTTTTTCAAACTCAAGAAAGTGGGTTTGGTTGACAAATTCCACAAAACAAGGATCCTTGATTTAGGGGAAGTGATTGACAAGACTACAAGTGATGGGTGCAAGTCTTTCACAACAACTTTATAATTTTACCACTTGAGCACACAACAAGATGAACACTTCAACAAGATGAACAAGATGACAAGTTCAAAAGATAAACACTTCAACAATCTTCAACAACTTCTTTATCACATAAACACACAACCACCGAATTTCCTTTGGTTATCAACAACTTACAACTTTCGGCCACTACAAGTCACTACACAATATTCAAGTTTCAAGATCAACTTTCGGATCTAGACACCTTAGTGTTGGTGAGAAGGAAACCAACACTAGAAACTCAGTAAACAAGCAAAACAACACCGAGATCTAAACATACAACATCATTCTCGGTTTCAACATTTAGTGGACAGATTTCAGAATTTCTTGTGGTGTAGTTGTTTAAGCCGTGATCTAGCCCAAGATGGGTTATGTTGGAACACAACCGGTCTTTCTTTGATACCAAATGATACAAGATAAAACCAACAACACCAAGAGCTTCGGATTTCAGTCCACAACACAAGAACAACAAGTTTTAGTTTTCGGTTTTTTTTTTTCAGCTTTCAACACAAGAACTAGTTTCGGTTTTCCACTTGCAACACAAGAGCAACAAGATAGAGAACAAATGCTAGTGAATCGAAAAGAGCCCCACACGGCTTCACTAGACTTTCAAGATAACAAAATCAACACAACAACAACAAGATAAAGAAAGATAGATAACTTGACATATAACATTCAAGAAACTAAGAACCCTAACATCAAGAGAGGACCCTAAGTCTAATGAATATAAACACCAAGTTCTTACGAGGACCAAGAGGCACTCAACAACCTCAAAACCCTTGTTTCTAGCCAAAGAGACAACACAAGTATCCCTCTACTTGTGAGATCTAGGGGGCGGCTTCTTGGAGAAGAAGAGAGAGGAAAATGTTTTGTGTTTTTAGGTTACAAATTTCAGCCTTCAAAAACTAAGTCTAACTCACTATGATATTCTATTTATACTACAACAAAAAGGAGTAAAAAGACCCATCCGCCCTTGCTTTCTTGTGGCAACCTTGGGGATTAGTTTATTACACTTTAGGACCCCTCTTCAGACATAAAAACGTTTAGGTCCTTGGTTGGTTCGACCAACAACTCACACACGGCCATTTGCATGAACAAAGCTTGGAGTGTTTGTAATTCCCGAGCTTGGCTTCGTGTGAAAGGCCGTGTACCTGTGGAGGCTGCCTTAACCGTATCATCCAATATGACCTAGGAATGCCACAGATTTTAACCAAAACTCACACTTAGTGAACTTTGCAAATAGCTTATAATCACGAAGAATCTGCAACACCTGTCGTAAGTGATTGGCATGGTCCTCATTTGATCTCGAATAAACCAGAATATCATCTATAAAAACTATCACAAACACATCCAAGAATGGCTTGAACACCCTATTCATCAAATCCATAAAAGCTGCAGGTGCATTAGTTAGCCCAAAGGACATGACTAGGTATTCGTAATGACCGTACCGTGTTCGAAAAGATGTCTTAGGTATGTAACTCTCTTTGACCCTCATTTGGTGGTAACCAGATCTTAAATCAATCTTTGAAAACCACTTGGCACCTTGCAACTGATCAAATAAGTCGTCAATTCTCGGAAGGGGATATTTGTTCTTAATAGTCACCTTGTTCAGTTGTCTATAGTCAATACACATTCTTAACGAGCCATCCTTCTTGCGCACAAATAACACTGGTGCGCCCCAAGGGGAGACACTAGGCCTTATGAATCCTTTTTCTAGCAAGTCTTTCAATTGCTCTTTCAACTCCCGTAATTCTGCAGGGGCCATTCTAAGTGGAGGAATTGAGATTGGTTGAGTATCTGGAACCACATCAATACCAAACTCCACTTCTCGTTCTGGAGGCAAACCCGGAAGATCTTCAGGAAATACATCAGGAAATTCACTTACCACCGGAATAGTTGGAAGAGTTGGTGTCTCCGCATTTGTATCCTTCACTCTAACCAGATGACATATGTAACCCTTGGAAATCATCTTTTTCGCCTTAAAATAAGAAATAAATTTACCTCTTGGCGCACCAGTATTACCTCTCCATTCTAGGACTGCCTCCCTTGGGAAATGGAAACACACCCTCTTAGTTCGGCAATCTAATATGGCATAATAAGAGGCCAACCAATCCATACCCATTATAGCATCAAAATCTACCATTTCTAACTCAACCAAGTCAGCCATTGTATCACGACCGCAAATAGTTATTATACAATTTCGATACACTCTCTTAGCTATAACAGATTCACCAATTGGAGTAGATACTTCAAATGGCTTAACTAGTAGTTCTGGTGTTTTTTTGAACTTTTCAGCAACCAATGGAGTGACATATGATATTGTAGAACCCGGATCAAATAATGCATAGACATCATGCGAAAAGATGGACAATGTACCTGTAACCACATCTGGAGAAGCCTCTGAATTTTGTCGATCTGCTAGCGTATGTACGATTCTGAACTCCACTAGAGCTAATTGTTCCTTTAGCACCTCTACCACGACCCATAGGTTGTACACCCCTACCTGAATAAGGCACCGATGATGATGATACAACGACTGATCCAGTAGGTCGTGCCACACCACCTATGCCCCTTTGAGGGCATTCTCTCATCATATGTCCTGACATACCACACCAAAAACAAGCATTTGTTCCGAACCGACATGCACCTAAATGAAGCTTTCCACATTGTCTACATGGCTGTCGAGGAGGCCTTAATTGGCTCATAATCCCTTTCTCTTGATACCCTGTTGTTCGCGAACTCTGACTCTCATTTCTTTGACCAAACTGGTTACCTTTAGACCCTTGAAATTGTAATGGTGCACTAGCTGCAGAATAAGAAGATAATGTCCTAGGTGGTCTATTAGAAAACCGAGGCCTAAACTCTCCTTGGGATGCCATAAACTGCCTCGTAGATCTAGACCTCTTGGAATACCCCATTTCTAACTCTTGTGTTCTTCTTCTTTGCCTCTGATCCTCCATTTTTTGTGCAAATGCTTGTATCCTTGCTATATCCATGTCCTTGTTCAAAGCAGCAATGGTACAATCTCTAACCAGATATAGATCCAATCTATCCACATACCGATGAACTCTATCATCCATTGTAGCCACAACATTAGGAGCATACCTAGCCAAAGAGTTAAACCGAAGGCTGTACTCCCTCACACTCATATTTCCTTGGCAAAGATTCAGGAATTGATCTGCACGGGCTTCTCGAATCTCATATGGAAGGTAATGATCATGAAATGCCACTTTGAACTCTTTCCAAGTGGCAGGAGGTGCATCGATACCCCTAGATCGTTTCCAGTCTTCATACCACAATATAGCCTCCCCCTTGAATCTATATGCTGCTAGCTCAACTGTCTCTTTACCCGACACATGCATAACATCTAGAACCCTTTGGATTTGATCAATAAAGTCCTGTGGGTCTTCATTAAGATCTGATCCGGTGAAGGTAGGAGGATCTAATTTGAGAAAATCCTGCATTCGTAGGCTAGCTGCCCTATCTGTACCACTAGAACCTGTAGTTGGAATGACTTGTCCTTGAGCTTGTCCAGAAACTATACGAGCCAACAATTGTACTGCACTCCTTAAATCTTGATCTGCAGCATTGGTAGGTAGTTCTGAGGATGCGGTTCTTCTCCTTCTTAGCTCTTCTGGAGATGGAAGGGTAGGAGAAGTTTGGGACACAAACTCAGCTTGAGCCTCACTTTGATTAGCTCGTCTAGGTGGTGACTTGCTGGTCCCCTCCCCAGCAACGTCGTTTATCCGCCTACCTGTATTCTCACTCCTTGTAACCGGTATCTTTACTATAATAAGAGGGAAAAAAATAAATAGGTTCAATGGTTAAATATGACAACCTACAACATAGGCTCTATTGCACGATCTAAGATATGAAGAAAAGAGAAAACCCCTAAATGTCACATAGCCTCCTATTTATAGATGTGGTGCACAACACGCCCATAAACAGGACTCTATATAGACACGGCTTTGTAAACACCCTAGGACGACTACTCTGATACCACTTTTGTCACGCCTCAAATCCTATTGGGGCGGACAGGCACCCGTAGCCGTGAAGGCCCGAGAGAACCAATTCATAACCTTATACTTCCCATGCATGTAACTGTAACAACCAAATGTTTTGACGACATAGTATTATGCATCGATGAAATTGAGTACACATACACTCCCAAAACTGATATGTACAACACTTGGCCGGTGGGGCCACCATGTCTAAAATCAGGACACTACCATAACTTTACATTAGTCTACAAAGCCTTTAAAAGATACATAGACTTAGTCAGGGTCGGGACAAACCCCCGCCCTACTCTAGACTTATTGTACAATACCAAAATATGTAGAGCACACTCGGAAAGCCCTGAATCAACCTGGAGCTCACCAATAGTCCCTGAATAACCTGCGCTCCTACTAGTGAGTTGTATGAGCTGAAGTGCCTCTGCCTGCAGCATGAAATGCAGGTCCCCCGTGAGGGACATCAGTACGAAAATATGTACTGAATATGTAAGGCGGAAAGTAGCAACACACTTGATACAAATGCTCAATAGAAATCCGATACAAGTGTATAAGGAGTACTAGTAGACCACCTTTATAAATACTTGTGGGACAATGTACATTACATTCTTTATTCATTTTACCTTCTTACTTCATAATCTTTGTAATCCATATAACGCAAATGACCAGCTAATCAGTGGTAAAAAAAATATAAATTAGGATCGGCCCATGCCAGGCTTACGCCCCTGAGCTGCCACCTATAAAAAGATTGGGATCGACCCATGCTAGGCTTATGCCCCTGAGCTGCCACCCACAAATAAAGGTATCGAGATTGGCCCATGCTAGGCAAGTGCCCCTGAGCTGCCACTCGTCATACCTTGAACCAGTAATACACTAATAAGAGACATGTAAATAGACACTTAACACAACAACAATGAGCTAGGGAGCTGTTGGCACACAAATAAAGTGTTTAGGAGCTGAAATAACACATGGGTCTTATTTGAACAAACGGAGAACTCCTGAAATTTTCTAGTGAAGATAGACGCGCAGATTTAATAATAAGCACGTAATGAGATGTTCTAATGCGTTAGAGAGTGGGAACAAGGTCATTGGATACATGGAGGGTAATGTGCTGCCATTATGTATCATGTTGTTATAGGATAACCTCAGAAAATTGCTTGATGGAACAATTGTACGATTTCATGCCAAAGAGTGTGAAATAGAGTATGCCTTACATACTTGGTTATTTGATTCCGAAACTAACCCAACTTGACTTCTTGCCTTTTAGATTACTTATCTACAATAGAATATATGGTAAACTAGTATTAGTAACCAATCAACACATTTAAGGTACTTAATTTCACCCAAAACTGTAACCGGGCAGCAACTATTACTCTATCCAACAAGGGTGTTATTTTAACCCTTTTTTTGCTGCAATTACACCCACAGACCAGATAAGTCCTTATAAGGTTCACCAAAACCACCTCGACTTCATTATACATTCCAAACAATACGCAAAATAGATTGGACAGCAAGCAGTAGTTCGGTGGTGTATCACCACATCTTTCTTCTATAATTCATTACAAACTCATCACCCCTTTATCCAACTTCAATCTGCCAGCCCATAACATATACATACAAAACAGTCCACAAAACAGTCCCAAACCCCTTTTATTGTAGCAATCAATTATTGATCTCATCATCTCTTGAGTTCTCAATAACAAGACATCCATAATCCCCTCTCAAATTCATATATAAGAAAAATAAAATGGGTCAGTCACCGTACCTCAATTCAGCAACTTATCGTTTTAATTGAACTCTTCAAGAGCTTGAACTTTCCTTCACACTTAAACCAAAGAAGAAGAAAAAAGTTCCTCAATAACAAGGAAACATGAACAACCAGCTTGTTCTATAATCAGCCATATACTTATAGTCAAACACTTATAACTTGTTTCCCTAATCTCCCATGAGATAATTAAACAAAATCATAAGTGTTTTTCACTTACCTTGGGCTGCAAAGGGGAGGGTTTCTTCAAGAACCCTAGAAGGAAAAATAGGGCTGCTGCTCTTGTTGTTTTTAAGAGAGTAGAGAGATTTGCTGAAATATACTCCTTTTTTTGTGACTTCAAAGTGAAGTAAAATGACCAGCAACTTGGCCTTTTAAAGGCCCTATCTTGTCCACCTCCTTAGCTTCATTTTGGACCATAAAATTGGTCAAATTGGTCCAAGTAGGTGATGCACCTACTTAAGGTTCTAAGCTGCTTAAACTTCAAAGTAGGTGATGCACCTACTTGCATAATTTCTTGTTGGGCTCAATTATATTTGGGCCTTGGCAGATTGGTGTGTTGGGTCACTTATCCATTTTCTTTCTTTTTGTTTGTTCAATTTGGCCCAAATGAGTATATTAGCATAGACCCAAATCTGATCCATAGCTATGGGTCCATTAATTTGGTTCAAACAACTTAAGTAGGTGACTCACCTACTAGCTTAAATAAGTCAAGCAAGCACCTCAATATTTTGCTCCATTTTCAGCTTCTAACCCCTTTAGTCTAACCTTCAACTTATGCACACTTGGTCACTTTAAACTTTAGATTCAAATACTAGCTTGCTATTCCAAGTTTAAATAGTTAACTTAACATTAACTTAGTCGCATCACACTAAACTATACGGGCAGCTTCTATAATTCCATCTACACCATTAATAATTGCATAATAAATCTCATCCGTTACCTATACCATAAGGCCATACCAGGTTCCATATAATTAGAATAAGTACAAGCAAGATACGGGATGTTACACCTAAGGAGTCTATTTATACTTATTACATTAAAGACCAAAATACCCTTAGTGAAAAGGGGCTCCTATGAAGTGTAATGAAAAAGCATAAAAAGACCATTACACCCTTAATGAATGGGTGATCATGTAGTGTTTTGATGTGGTCTTCTTTACACTTCAACAAATGACTTTCCTAGAGTCTTTTTGGTCTTCACAATTATTCTTCAACACTTGGACCCTCAGGCATCTCATCAAGGCAAGCTTCAAGCAATCTTCCATACACGGAATTGTTCTATTGTGGGCTTAAAATGGGTCGCCTATGCGTGCTCCAGTGCCCTTAATGTGACCACCATTGGGTTCTTCTTGTGTTGGCCTAGCAGGATGTCTTCAAAAGCTAAGGTGGCCATTTGAAATGTATCATCCTCCCCTTCTTGAAAAGAATTCGACCTCGAATCCAAACCTAGAAAAAATAAAGAGAGAAAAAACAAGAACAAAATCCTCATGGCATGAGGGTTAGGGTTAGCACAACAAATAATCTCAACATGCCAAGGTTGCACAAAGTTTTAATATAACCAAGAATCCTTTAAATTAAATATTAAAAGTTCAATGAAAGATGCACAAAGTATTTGGTCATGGAATTTGCCAAACTGATACTTTGCTTGTCATGTAGACCAAGTAACAAGTTGGGCACATCAACTTCATCAATTCTATATTTAGCGTTGGGGTCAAACGGAAAAAGTGGCTATAGACACGTGTCTAGAAAACACTTCTATTTCCCATTGGCTTCACTCAACCATATGACATACTCTCTACAATGGTATACATGTCATCTAAAGCAACTAGAGAGTAAAAAATGGTATCACTCAAGTCAACTTCTACTAAGGTATCTTTATATGTGTACTCACCACTAGTTTCAACATCATCGCCATAAGTACTCTCAACAATAATATCCACGTAGTAAAAGAAAAAGTAATTTCAAAGCAATGGACACCTTTCCTTTCTATAGAAGTACAAATAAGTATACACATACCACCACCAAAGTCAAAGAAATTATTACTTAAGTCCTTACAAGAAGCAAGTAATTCATCCTCATAATCATAAAACATGGGTGGGGTGTCCTACAAAGGATCACAACCACAATCAATTTTCAAGGAACAATCACGTATTGGGTTTCTTAAGAATTCAAGCAAGTCAAAATTATCATCACCCAATTGATCATTCCTTTCCAAGACCTCAACCTCCCTTCCCTTAAGGGTACTCTCATCTTCCAAGAAGAGATTTCCATCTTTAGGAGGAATGTTGTCACACCATAGTGGGCTGACATATAGGCTATCGCTTTTAGGAAAAGCTATACCTTCAACTTCATTATCACCACTAGGTTTATTAGGAGTGAACTCCCATCTTTAAATAAGATATTATCCTTAAAGAGAGAAGGATCTATCCAGGAAAAGGAAATATAATATGCAAATCCATTCTCTAAAAGATAGTTATCAAGCTTATGGTTATCCCTATGAGCAAAACCGAGAGTAGAACATTCACTAGAGGTTATGCTAAAGAGGTTACTCCTATTTATTTGAACAACATTTTCAATATCATCACTCACTTGAGATCCATTAAATATCACATACATCCTCAAGTGGTGGAAAAATTTCACTCATAAGTTGATCAACAGAATTTACACAAGATGATGTATTATCATTCAACACATTAGCTTCTACACTAGGTGGACATAAATTGATCTTACAAAAAGAGTCAATTCGGTCATCTAAAGGATCAACTAGTTTATCCATATTCACAATATGTACATCAAAATCATGGTACAAAGAATTAATAGATGATGTAGTATCATTCAACACAATGGCTTCAACACTAGGTGGACTTAAATTCATCTTACAAGAAGAGTCAATTAGGTCATCAATAGGATCAACTAGTGTATCCACACTCATAACAAGTACATCATCAATAAGAGGCATAGAATCAATAGACTCACAAATATATAAGCTACAACTCATGCTCAATGGTCTACTAGCCACACAATTATCGTCCATATGTACAAAAGTGTATGAGTTTACTATTTTACCTTTATGTTCTTCAGTACATTCTTGTTTGTCTTGTTTCGGATCATGGCAACCCACTTTCGCCTTTGAGAATCTCACATCACAAAGGAGTTTGTCAAATCCTCTCCCTTGTTTCACCTCTTCATCTCTTTTTCCCAAATTGGGATTTAGTACACTAAGCATTTGGTGCATATCTTCAATGAAGCTATGAATATTATCATTTATACGATCAAACTTGGCATCAAAACTATAGAAAACCATGGAACCTCAACCACAATCCTCAATTTGGATGGGTGGGTTTCATATTTAAGGTCTTTGGGGAGGTGGGTTTATCCTTTGATTATTTGGTACTTGAACTTGTGGTATTGGAGGTGGTTGATGGTATAGTCTTTGGTCCATGGGATTTGGCATTTGATAAGTGGTATGTTGTGGGGGTATTAGGTTCGGATTTGGTGGTGGAGTTAGAGTTCCAAGTCCATCTTGTTGGACTTGGTTCATTTGGTGATGTAATGGTCTTTGTATGGTCCGGTTAGGGGATGTGTGGGGTGGGTTTAGTGGCTGGTTTTGTGAAGTATAGGATCTTTGGACTTGAGGTACTTGGAATTGTGGAGATTTTAGTGGACATAGTCTATCAACCCTCGCTCTAATTCTAATCATGTCACCCCTCATTGAATCCATATCACTCCTTATAGGATCATTCCCGCTCTTTATTTCTCGACTCAAGGCCTCTATTTGGGCTATCAAAGCTCCCATAACATCACTTCCAAAAGGTTGGGAAATAGTACCTTCAGTTTCCATGGAAAATGTACCTACAAAGAGCAAAAAAAAAGCAAGTAAAATAACCTACAAAATGAGCAAACGAGTTAGTTCAAAAGCCTCACTTCACTCACACTCAACCTCACCTCACACTTTGCTTCACAAGTGTTGGAGAACCGGCAATACTTGACAAGTTACTTGAGAGGTGAGAAACTTTAAATCGGAATGGATCTTCATTTGAAACAACTTAAAATAAGTGATGCATGAACTTGAACCAACTAAAATACTTCGACTTGAAAACGAGAAAAGCACACAAAAATCGAAGATACGAAATAACAGACTCTAATCTAATTACCCAACAAGTAGGTAATTACTAGCTTACTAATTAGGGATAGAATTGACTTATAAGAAACTAGAATAAAAAAACCTATAAACTAGAAAAATCTTATTTTAGGGTCGAACTTTGGTTGACCATAAGTGATAACATGGCACGATGTGGTTGGTTCTCACCCTTCGAAATTTTAAGTCTTCCAAAAATTATTTTTGGCCAAACACCCTTTTGAACGAAGATAATTCAGTTTTGGGGAGGGAAAATGTTCAAGTTTGAAGTCCTCTCAAGCTTCAAAATGGATGAGAAATGAATTGGTCCCCTCTAATAAATGCACCTGTACTTTGTTTGTCCTCTTGTCCCTTTCTTTTTTAGAAGATTGGAAAATTCTTTGAATATGCTTTTGGACAAACAACTTTTTCACAGTCTTGCTTCCCATTTTTGGATCAAACAAGAACCTTGAATACTCTTCTTCACTAAGTTATGAAGATCATGGATGAACAAGATGAATATTCAAGCGTTGACCATGTTTGACCACCTAGCAAATGAGCTCCAAATCTGATTTTTTTGTAGCCCTAGGTTCGTTATGTCAAAACAACTTAAGACAACCATAAATTAGTCACAAATCAAGCCTAAATCACCAGGATAAAAACTTGTATAGCACAAAACGCTTTAAAACTCCATAGCCATGGTGGATCTAAGCTCTAACTCAACCAAACTTCAATCTAAAAGTAGATCTAGACTCCCTAGGTGTTAGAGAACAAGAATCTAACAAAAGAAACCTTCAAAACAAAGTAAAAATTAGTAGATCTAAGACACTAAATATGGATCTAACATAAGGCAACACAAGACACCATTTTTATTGAATTTTCTGATTTTTTGACTCTTTTTTTATGAGATTTTCTATATAAGAACACTAAAACCAAGATTTAAGGATGTTGGAACAAACCAAAACAAGGATCTGATACCAAATAATATCCAGGACTATAAAACATAAAATGGACACTAAAAGAATAAAAATCAGAAAGTTCACAAAGAGAAAACAACACATAGAAGGAGATGAAGAAGAAGAATTGTATGAAATTAAAGATACATAGAGAGACCCTCACTTCCAACAATGAATAACACTAGAAGGTGTATCAAACTTCAGACACATTACCAATGTAAGATCAAACCACTCTCTTAGGTGACCCAAAGAAAACACTCTTCCTCAAGCACACCTTTCTTGCCAAATTTCCCAATACAAGTTAAACCCTAACTTCAAAGGTATTCAAGGAACCAATTTTGGGTTTGAGACCTAAAAGTACAAGACTAAATATACAATCTAAGAATAATATCCAATTTCATCAAAGTCTTATGAAAAATAAGCCTAAGGAGTCTATTTATACTTTTTACATTAAATACCAAAATACCCTTAATGAAAAGGGGCTCCTATGGTGTGTAAAGAAAAAGCATAAAAAGACCATTACACCCTTAATGAATGGGTGATCATGTAGTGTTTTGATGTGTTCTTCTTCACACTTCAACATATAACTTTTCTTGAGTCTTTTTGGTCTTCGGAATAATTCTTCAACACTTGGACCTCTCGGGCATCTCATCAAGGCAAGCTTCAAAACAATCTTCAATACATAGGATTGTTCTATTGTGGGCTTAAAATGGGTCCCACATGCATGCTTTCATGCCCTCAATGTGACCACAATTGGGTTCTTCTTGTGTTCGCCTCGCAGGATGTCTTCAAAAGCTCAGGCGGCCATTTTACTTATATCAGAGGGTAAGGGAGTACAGCCTCCGGTTTAACTCTTTGGCTAGGTATGATCCTAATATAGTAGCTATTATGGATGATAGAGTTCATCGATATGTTGATAGGTTGGATCCATATTTTGTTAGAGATTGTACTATTGCTTCTTTGATAAAGACATGGACATAGCAAGGATACAAGCTTTTGCACAAAAAATGGAGGATCAGAGGAAAAGGAGAAAAACACAAGAATTAGAAAAAAGGATATTCCAATAGGGCCAGATCTAAGGGGCAGTTCACGGCATCCCAAGGAGATTTTAGGCCTTAGTTTCCTAATAGACCACCTAGGCCATTATCTTCTTATTTTGTAGCTAGTGCTCCACCATAGTTTCAAGGCTCTAAAGGTAACCAGTTTTGTTAGTGAAATGAGAGACAAAGTTTGCGAACAATGAGGTATCAAGAGCAAGGGAGTATGAGCCAATTAAAGCCTCCTTGATAGCCATGTAAACAATGTGGAAAGATTCATTCAGGTACATATCAGTTCGAGACAAATGCTTGATTTTGGTGTAGTACATCAGGACATATGATGAGAGAATGCCCTCAAAGGGGTATAGATGCTATGGCACGACCTACTGGATTAGTTGTTGCATCATCATCATCGGTGCCTTATTCAGGTAGAGGTGTATAGCCTATGGGTCATGGTACAGGTGCTAAAAGAGGAGCTATCTCTAGTGGAGTTCAGAATCGTACATATGCTTTAGCGGATCGACAAAATTCAGAAGCTTCTCCAGATGTGGTTATAGGTGCATTGTCCATATTTTCACATGATGTATATGCATTAGTAGATCCGAGTTATACATTATCATATGTCAATCCATTGGTTTCTGGAAAGTTCAAAAAAATACCAGAATTTCTAGTTAAGCCACTTGAAGTATCTACGCCAATTGGTGAATCTGTTATAGCTAAGAGTGTGTATCAAAATTGTATAATAACTATTTACGGTCGTGATACAATGGCTTACCTGGTTGAGTTAGAAATGGTAGATTTTGATGATATAATGGGTATGGATTGGTTAGCTTCTTGTTATGCCATAGTACATTGCCGAACTAAGGGGGTGCACCAAGAGGTAAATTTATTTCTTATTTTAAGGCAAAAAAATTATTTCTAAGGGTTACATATGTCATCTAGTTAGAGTGAAGGATACTATAATTGATACGGTTAGGGCAGCCTCCACAGGTACACGGCCTTTCACACGAAGCCAAGCTCGGGAATTACAAAAACTCAAAGCTTTGTTCATGCAAATGGCCGTGTGTAAGTTGGTGATTGAACCAACCAAGGACCTAAACGCTTTTATGTGTTAAGAGAGGTCCTAATGTGTAATAAACTACTCTCCAAGGTTGGCACAAGAAGCAAGGGCGGATGGGTCATTTTACCCCTTTTGTTTGTAGTATAAATAGGACATGTTAGAGAGTTATTCCTTAGTTTTTGAATGCTGATTTTTGTAACCTAAAACACTAAACCTTTCCTCTCTCTTCCACTCATAGAAGCCGCCCCTATTATCTCACAAGTAGAGGGATACTTGTGTTGTCTCTTTGGCTAGAAACAAGGGTTTTGAGGTCGTTGAGTGCCTCTTGGTCCTCGTAAGAACTTGGTGTTTATATTCATTAGACTTAGGGTCCTCTCTTGATGTTAGGGTTCTTAGTTTCTTGAATGTTATATGTCAAGTTATCTATCTTTCTCTATCTTGTTGTTGTTGTTGATTTTGTTATCTTAAAGTCTAGTGAAGCCGTGTGGGGCTCTTTTCGATTCACTAGCATTGTTATCTATTTTGTTGTTCTTGTGTTGTGGGCTGAAAAACCGAAACTTAAACTTGTTGTTCTTGTGTTGTTGGACTGAAATCCGAGCCTACTTGAAGCTCTTGGTGTTGTTGGTTTGATTTTGTATCAATAATACCCTGGGAAGTTTTTCGTTGAAATTTTGTGCGTAAACGTGTTGGGTTTCCATCTTCTAGAATGAATTATAAAGTTTTTGATACAAGATCAAACCAACAACACCAAGAGCTTCGGATTTCAGTCCAACAACACAAGAACAACAAGTTTTAGTTTTCGGTTTTTCAGCTTTCAACACAAGAACTAGTTTCGGTTTTCCACTTGCAACACAAGAACAACAAGATAGAGAGCAAATGCTAGCGAATCGAAAGAGCCCCACACGGCTTCACTAGACTTTCAAGATAAGAAAATCAACACAACAACAACAAGATAAAGAAAGATAGATAACTTGACATATAACATTCAAGAAACTAAGAACCCTAACATCAAGAGAGGACCCTAAGTCTAATGAATATAAACACCAAGTTCTTACGAGGACCAAGAGGCACTCAACAACCTCAAAACCCTTGTTTCTAGCCAAAGAGACAACACAAGTATCCCTCTACTTGTGAGATCTAGGGGCGGCTTCTTGGAGAAGAAGAGAGAGGAAAATGTTTGTGTTTTTTTAGGTTACAAATTTCAGATTTCAAAAACTAAGTCTAACTCACTATGATGTTCTATTTATACTACAGCAAAAAGGAGTAAAAAGACCCATCCGCCCTTGCTTTCTTGTGGCAACCTTGGGGATTAGTTTATTACACTTTAGGACCCCTCTTCACACATAAAAACGTTTAGGTCCTTGGTTGGTTCGACCAACAACTCACACACGGCCATTTGCATGAACAAAGCTTGGAGTGTTTGTAATTCCCGAGCTTGGCTTCGTGTGAAAAGCCGTGTACCTGTGGAGGCTGCCTTAACCGTATCATCCTCTCCATCTTGAGAGGAATTTGACCTCAAATTCGGCATTTGGTCATCTTCAACCGCATCCACGAGGGAGAGATCTCCAACGTTGAAGGTGTTGTGCACTTGATATTCCGGTGGCAGGTCAATCTTGTAGGCGTTGTCATTGATTCTCTCAAGTACTTGGAAGGGACCATCACCCCTCGGCAGCAATTTGGACTTCCTTTGAGCTGGAAACCGATCCTTTCGAAGATGCACCCACACCCAATCTCCGGGTTCTAGCACAAGCTTCCTTCTCCCTTTGTTTGCCCTTTTTACAATCTTTTTATTCTTCTTTTCAAGCTTGATCCGCACCGTCTCATGCATTTTCTTCATGGCCTCGGCTCTTTTATTTCCATCTAAGCTTATAGTGATTTTGTTGATGGCTCTACAATCGACGCACATGCGCCAAGTTTCGTCCTTCTTTGGCACCAAAAGCACCGGGACAGCACATGGACTCAAGCTTTCCTTGATATATCCCTTATTGAGAAGCTCCTCAACTTGTCTTTCAAGCTCCTTAGTGTCCATAGGATTGCTCCTATAGGCCGGTTTGATTGGAAGTTGTGATACCGGCACCAAATCAATTTGGTGTTCAATTCCCCAAAGTGGGGGCAGTCCTTGCGGAAGTTCTTGAGGGAATACATCGTCATACTCCTGCAACACACGAGAAATCAAAGGAGAAATGGAAGAATTAGTGGGGTTAGTATTAAAGCAATGGGCCAATAGTAGCATCGGCTTGTGTTCATCATGGTCCATGAAGAGTTCTTTCCTCCTAGCCAACATCACTACGTTTTCCCCTTCCTTTGGCGTCGGAGCAACCTCGGATGTCCCTACTTCCTCACCTATGGAATCCCTCCCTTTTTCTCCCCTTTAGGCTTCCTTCCCTCTTCCCTTTAACTCCCTTATCTTTTGATGCCACTCATTTACTTGTGAGGGTGATAGAGGGTGAAGTGTGACCTTTCGGCCATCCCTCTCAAGCGTATACCGGTTGGACCTCCCATCGTGTTTAGTAGACCTATCATATTGCCATGTTCTACCCAACAACAAGTGACATGCTTGCATTGGAATCACGTCACAAAGGACCTCATCGTGGTAGTTGCCCACCTTAAACCGAATCACACATTGCCGTGTGACCTTTAATTCACCACAATCGTTCAACCATTGTAACTTGTAAGGACTAGTGTGTGGTGTAGTCGGTAGCTTCAAGAAGTTTACCATAGCATGGCTCGCAACATTTGTACAACTACCACTATCAATTACCAAGGTGCACACACTCCCCTTTACAAGGCACTTAGTATGGAATAGATTTTCCCTTTGGCTCGGGTCATCTACCGCCTTACAAATCATGACACGTCTAACCACAAAGTTTGGAACCACACACTCCCCTTCTTGTGGATAGACATCTTCACTATCATCTACTCCTTTCTCATTCGGTTCATTTTCGGCTTCCTCTCCATCTTGAGGCTCGGCCTCAACCTCCCCCCTTTCGGAAACCACCTCCTCACCAAGGTAGTATACTTTCCCTTCCTGTAGGATCACATTATGCCGGTTCGGAAATTCATTGGCCTTATGCCCCCAACCTTGGCAATTGAAACATTGGAACCCCTTTGGGTTGGGGTATTTGTGAGCCTCCGGCTTCGGAGGAAACTTAGGGATTGTTTTGGATTCGGGCAGCTTCGTAGGACCGGTTTGGTCCTTGTTTATGGCCCAACCCGAGGGGGTTTGGACCCTTGCCTTGAAGGTTGATCTCTCCTTAAGTTCCCTTTCAATCTCTAGGGCCGTTTGGAATATACCGGCAATAGTTTCGAACCGATGAAGGGTCAAGTGAGTGGAGATCTCTTTGTTCAATCCACACTTGAACCGGATGATGTCGTGGCTGATTTGCTCCCCACGGTGATCAAGTTTCAACATGAGTTGTTGGAACTCGTCAAAATAGGCCATCACACTCTTGCCTCCTTGCCGCAAGCCATATAATCTAGCAAGCAATTCATGTCGGTATCTCTCGGGAAGGTATCGTTGTCTCATCAAATACCTCAACCGATACCAAGGTGGTGGCTGCCCATCAACCAATTCATTACCAAATCGTTTAACATACTCCCACCAAGTGTTAGCATAGCCCTCGAGGTGAGCTATAGCATAGCAACTCTTCTTTTCTTCCGAGATGTCATTAACTTGGAAAACTTTGTCACAAGCCGATTCCCAAGTTAAGTAGGCCTCGGGGTCACTTTCACCCTTAAAGATAGGTAGGCTCAACTTGATGGTGTTGATGCCTACGTCTCTCTCTTGGTGTCGGTTTCCCCTATCTCCATACCCCCGGTATCTCCTAGGTTCTCCCCGGCCCCCTCTTAACTCCTCCTCCCTCATATAAGCATCATCAAAGGCTCCCTCTCTATCATACTCCTCTCTACCGTATCCGTCAAAGTGGGCTGGTTGGCCTTGGCCATTTTTATTCGTAGGAATTGGAATTTGTGGTCTTTGGTTTAATGGAGCTTGGAAGGGAGGGTTCGGATTTAGTGGAGGTACTTGGCGCCCAAATCCCTCTTGTGGAATTGGAGGGGCTAGGAAATGTAGTGGTCTAGTGGAGTCTCGGTTTGGAGGAAAGTTGGTAGATTGGTTTGCGGTATTTAGTGGATCTTGGGGTGCATTTATCATTTGGTGGACCATTTCGGGAGTGATGGTTGCGGAGGAGGTACGATCATGACCATTGGTAGAGACATGTAGAGGAGTCGATGGCCGAGAGTTCCTTTGACTCTCTACTTGATCTAGTCTCCCACTAATAGACGATACTTCCCCCTTATTGCTGCCAAGTCCCCTCTCACGGCCCCAAATTCCGAATTCATCCTTTCAAGTGTCCGAGTAACGGCCTCGAGAGTGGCCCTCATTGAGTCAAGGGCATTAGTATCCGCATTATGAGATGTGGTTCCTTCCATCGTCAAGGTATTAGCCGCTTTAGTCACCACAAGTTCGTGTTCCACAAGTGTTGTATAATTGGCTAGTAACCGTGAGATTTACAAGGTTTGAGTAAGCTCTTATCCGGAATGGATTCTTGTTTGAAGACTCAAAGAATTCTTGCCGGACTAGAATCAAAATCAGCAACTCATTCAAACGAATAAAAGCACACAAACAACCGTTGACACGAATAAACGGCTCAAGGAACAAGTTAACAACCTAGTAGGAAAGTACTAGTTTGTTAATTAGTTCTAAGACCAAGTAAGGGAAACCAAGAATCAACAATTAGCAACCAACGAATATCCTAAGTTGAGCTTATAGTGACATGGTAGCATGCAATGGTCCCACACGTTCTTCTTCTCTCGGATTTTTCTCTTTCTTTCTCCTCTTTTTTTTTTTTTTTTTGTTCGGCTTTGGTGTTAAGATTCACACAACTTGTGAGAATTTGAAAAGTGTTTTGGTGGGAAAACTAAAATCTTGAAGTCTTCACTCTTTTTCAAACTCAAGAAAGTGGGTTTGGTTGACAAATTCCACAAAACAAGGATCCTTGATTTAGGGGAAGTGATTGACAAGACTACAAGTGATAGGTGCAAGTCTTTCACAACAACATTATAACTTTACCACTTGAGCACACAACAAGATGAACACTTCAACAAGATGAACAAGATGACAAGTTTAAAAGATAAACACTTCAACAATCTTCACCAACTTCTTTGTCACATAAACACACAACCACCGAATTTCCTTTGGTTATCAACAACGTACAACTTTCGGCCACTACAAGTCACTACACAATATTCAAGTTTCAAGTTCAACTTTCGGATCTAGACACCTTAGTGTTGGTGAGAAAGAAACCAACACTAGAAACTCACTAAACAAGCAAAACAACACCTAGATCTAAACATACAACATCATTCTCGGTTTCAACATTTAGTGGATAGATTTCAGAATTTCTTGTGGTGTAGTTGTTTAAGCCGTGATCTAGCCCAAGATGGGTTATGTTGGAACACAACCGGTCTTGCTTTGATACCAAATGATACAAGATCAAACCAACAACACCAAGAGCTTCGGATTTCAGTCCAACAACACAAGAACAACAAGTTTTAGTTTTCGGTTTTTCAGCTTTCAACACAAGAACTAGTTTCGGTTTTCCACTTGCAACACAAGAACAACAAGATAGAGAGAAAATGCTAGTGAATCGAAAGAGCCCCACACGGCTTCACTAGACTTTCAAGATAACAAAACCAACACAACAACAACAAGATAAAGAAAGATAGATAACTTGACATATAACATTCAAGAAACTAAGAACCCTAACATCAAGAGAGGACCCTAAGTCTAATGAATATAAACACCAAGTTCTTACGAGGACCAAGAGGCACTCAACAACCTCAAAACCCTTGTTTCTAGCCAAAGAGACAACACAAGTATCCCTCTACTTGTGAGATCTAGGGGCGGCTTCTTGGAGAAGAAGAGAGAGGAAAATGTTTGTGTTTTTTTAGGTTACAAATTTCAGATTTCAAAAACTAAGTCTAACTCACTATGATGTTCTATTTATACTACAACAAAAAGGAGTAAAAAGACCCATCCGCCCTTGCTTTCTTGTGGCAACCTTGGGGATTAGTTTATTACACTTTAGGACCCCTCTTCACACATAAAAACGTTTAGGTCCTTGGTTGGTTCGACCAACAACTCACACACGGCCATTTGCATGAACAAAGCTTGGAGTGTTTGTAATTCCCGAGCTTGGCTTCGTGTGAAAGGCCGTGTACCTGTGGAGGCTGCCTTAACCGTATCTGTTTTTGTGCAGAATGTATTAGATTATGACCCACCATTACGTAGAGTATGGAATAATCTTTCCAATGATATGTGGATCATCAAAAATGGACACCCGAGCGACGAGTTATGAGCATTCCGATCGAACTATGAATAGTAGTAAACAGTAAAACATGCAGGAAAAAGTACTGAGGCCTGGACTATTTTTGTTCAAATTTTAAATAATCATAACTCCTTGTACATAATGACTTGAGTCATCTACTATATATCAACAGAAAACTCTGCGAGTCTTCTTTCCAATCAAATTAGTTTCATCCAATTTGAATATACCGGAGCAAAAAGTTATGGTCGATCTACTTTAGCCTATCAAAAGTGAATTTTTGGGTCAACTTCAAATGATCATAACTCCTCGTACACAATGATCTGCGTGAGATACTATATATCAATGGAAAAATATGAGAGTCCTCTTTCTAATGAAATTGCTTTCATCCAATAAGGGTATCGGAGTAAAATATTATGGTTGATCTACCTCACACTATCAAAACAGTCCACCAAAGTATAGATTCGAGAATTATTTGATTTTTAGGGGCATTTTGGTCATTCCCCCTCACCGAAAATCCTTCCAAACCCTATATTAAAGCCTATTAGAAGTATTATATGTTATATTTCATCAAATTCCCTCAAAAAGAAAACCCTAAGCTCCTACAACAAACTTCAACAACCTCCAAAGTTCACCATTAATACTGTAAATTTATTCAAGATTCCAAGTTCCTAGTTTAAGAAATACAAGAACCATCATTCATGGGCATGATTAACATCTCAAAAAAGAGTATCGATCTAAAGTTCATCATTAAAGGTATGTGGGGGTTTTCAATAAGAACTCTCTTTCGTTCTTGTACCCAGAAGTAATTTTCTTTACAAAGGCATGATTTTAATTTGATTTTTACAAATTTGAAGCATAACCCATATTTTATGATGATTATTATGAAATCTAAGTGTTTATAATTTTAAAATATGAATTTACATGTGTAGATATATAAAGACTGAATCTTGAATGATATTTATCATAATTTTAATATTTGGGTCGTGAATCCCCATTGGAAATTGTGTTTTTTTTTGAAGGTGTGTGTTATAAGAACGTTGATGTTAAATATTTGAGATATGTTGAATGATTTGACCTTTTGGTCTTAATGGAGTTATTTTGAACTCGAATGTGAAAGACATCCACAACGTGGTTGATTTTGATAGATGGGAAGCATGATGGCTCCCGATGTATATTTACATATTACTGAAATTATTTTATTGTGGATTGTCTTTGAAATGATCTGAGCTATGTCCGGGAGAAATCTTTAGTACCAATGGGAGGTATAGAGTGACCTTACTTCCCTAGAACTACGTGGCCCCGTAGGAGTGAGCCTAAGGCTGATTTATATAGTGATCACTAGTTTGTGTGGATTTGATATCGATAGTCCTTCTCTGATGGCAAGGATAGGACGGCTCTCCATAACATGGGTTGTACGTTGGACTCCATATAGCTTACATGGCTTATGTCGGTTGTAGGATCTCCCAATATGTGTGTGGTTCCTTGTGTCTATGGTGAATGGTGAAGTGATTTGAAAGTGGAATTGTGAAAGTTATTCTTTTGAAAGATTTAAATGATATTTACATTATGAGAATTGATATTCTTGAAGAACTGAAAGTGATTGACAAATTTTATGACGACTCACATGTGTTATTGTACTTATTTCATCCTATCATGATTATGATGATTTTCTTTGAGCTATATGAGTCTTTCATACGTCCTGCATATATCTTACAAATATTTATGATGAGGATATTTATAAAACTGCATATACCCCCAAATACTCGGTTCCTTTCCATAGTACTAACCCACATCTTTGGATATGGGCTGTATTTTCTTAGAATGTAGATTCAGGTACTCAGTTCTAGGTTCGACAGTGATTCTACAGGCATGCTATTCTATATCCTCTATTATGGTGAGTCCTCATGTTCTGAGGACGTGATGTCTAGTGTTTGTTTCACAGAATTATTTACATTTGATAACAGAGTATGAGTCAGTTGAGGCATGTCTCAATGGCTCACTGGTTTTATTGATTTTCTTAGAGTCTTATCAGACTAGTATAGATGTTGGGAGTTAACTAATAAGTCATATTTTGTTATCTTTCTAAAATTCTTTTATTCTTGGATGATGATTACTCTATTGATATTTGAGGGTTATTTATGGAAACCCCATTGATTCATTTTGAACTGAACGAAAATGGCTCAAAGGGTTATCTTGGGGCTTCTCATAGCCTCAAGCACCGTGTGACGCTTCGGAACCCGTTTTTGGGGCATTACAAACATGGTACCAGAGACTAAGGTTTTAAGGTGTCCTAGGAAGTCCGACAAGCCGCGTTAAGTAGAGTCTTGATCATCTGTGTGTAGCGCGCCACATCTATGAGCAAGAGACTACAAGACATTTTAGAAAAAAGTGTGATTCTTTCTTTCAGAAGGCTATCGTGCTTAAAGTGTCTCTCTCTGCTATTGATTTGTGCTCTCCTCTTTCAAAAATATTCCTCCACGTCGAGGGAGAAAAAATAATAATGGTCAATAACCTTAACCCACTCACCCATTCAAATGAAAATGTGTCTCATGCTGAATTTCGAGCAGCCTTTCAGGCGCTGTCCCAAGTTGTTACTGCTAATATTCAGGCCAACCCAGCCCCTTCTTCACAACAGCTGGGAGGTTATTTAGCTACTACCAGGATCCATGAATTCTGCAGATGAATCTGCCAGAGTTTTATGGATCCAAGACTGATGAGGATCCATGGATGTTTTTAGAGAAGGTGCAGATGATTACTCATGTGATGCAAGTATTTGAGGAACATTTTGTGGAGTTGGTTGTGTATAGGTTGAAAGACCTTGTTTATGACTGGGTTATTGCTTGGAGGAAAGGTAGAGGTGAGGGAGCTATCCCTAAGACTTGGAAAGAGTTCTAGGATGCATTCCTGGATAAGTTTTTCCCTTTGAAGATGAGGGAGACCAAGGTGGAAGAGTTTATGAACCTGCGACAGGGCTCTATGACTGTTAGGGAGTACTGTCTAAAGTTCAATCAAGTGGCCAAGTATGCTCCTGACTTAGTGACTGATAATCGGGCTAGTATGAGTAGGTTTGTCACAGGAGTGTCTAGTTATGTGGTTAAGGAGTGTAGGTCTGCTATGCTGAATAGTGAGATGAATCTTTCTACGTTGATGACTCATGCCCAATATATTTAGGTAGACAAGATTAAGAAAAGAGATAGAATGAGAGGGAATAAGAGAGCTAGGTCCGAGCAGCACAAACAGGGTCAGACTAGATCATAGGGAGGGAGTCTCCCTCAGTATCAGGACCATTCGTCTGTGCCAGCAATATCATATGCTAGTGATCCCGTGCCTAAAGGAAGGAAGGAGCAAGGTAGCAGATCATATGCATCTAGGTAACAGTATAGTACTGGCAATAAGCCAAATCGTCCCCTGTGTCCTAAGTGTGGTAAGGCTCATTCGGGTAAGTGTTGGGGTGAAAAGAGGGGTTGATTCTGATGTGGTTACATGGGTCATAGAGTTAGAGATTGTCCACAGGATGGACAATGGCGTCGTGACTATCGCCCTTAGACCCAGACTCAGACTTTTAGTGCTCTAGTTCCAGTGACTCGCCCAACCCCGTCTCAGGGCACCTAATCTAGCAATGCTGGCGGGCAGCGCCATAATAGATTCGATGCTTTACCATCCCACCAGGAACAGGAGGACTCTCCTGATGTTGTTACTGTTATGCTTCGTATATTTGAGTTTGATGTGTATGCTTTGTTGGATCCTGGATACAGTTTCTCATATGTTATACCTTTGATTGTTGTGAATTGTGAAATGAGTCGTGAGATTATTCCTGAGCCTATCCTAGTTTCTACTCCATTGGGTGATTCAATTGGTTCCTAGAAAGGGTATAAAATGTGTCCTGTTATCATTCTTCATAGAGTCTTGTTGGCTAATCTAATTGAGTTAGACATGGTAAATTTTGATGTGATTCTAGGTATGGACTGACTGTATTTTTCTTATGCCTTTATTGATTATCAGACCCGAGTTGTCAAGTTGTAGTTTCCGAGTGCATCCATGTTTGAGCGTCTGGGAATTCTGTGTCACCCAAGAGTCATGTTATCTCTTACCTCAAAGCTAGAAAGCTGATTTCCAGGGAGAGTATTTACCATTTGGTTAGAGTCAAAGACACTAAGTCAGAGACTCCAACTCTCCAGTCTGTTAATATCGTCAATGAGTTTTCTGATATCTTTTGAGATGATCTCCCAGGGATGCCTCCTGATAGACAGATAGAGTTTGGGATTGATCTTCTTCCTTATACTCAGCCCATTTCTATTCCTCCTTACCATATGGACCCTGCAGAACTTAAGGAGTTGAAAGACAACTCAAAGATCTACTAGATAAGGGTTTCATAAGGCCCAGTATTTCTCCTTGGGGTGCTCCTGTGTTGTTTGTGAGAAAGAAAGATGGCTCTTTGCGTAAGTGCATTGATTACCGCCAACTAAATAAAGTCACCATAAAAAATAAGTACCCCTTCCTAGAATAGATGATTTGTTTGACCTATTGCAAGGTGAAAGTTATTTCTCAAAGATAGACCTTCGTTCTGGCTATCATCAACAAGAAGTTAAGGAGTGTGACATCCCAAAAACCGTTTTTCGAACTCGTTATGGCCATTTTGAGTTTCTTGTTATGTCTTTTGGGTTAACTAATGCCCCAGCAGCTTTCATGGACCTGATGAATCAAGTGTTCAGACCATATCTGGATATGTTTGTCATAGTGTTCATCGACGATATACTGGTGTACTCCTGTACTGAGGATGAATATTTTGATCATCTCCGAACTGTCTTGCAAACCCTTAGACATCACATGTTGTTTACCAAGTTTAGTAAGTGTGAGTTTTGGCCAAGGTCAGTTGCTTTTCTAGGTCATATAATTTCTTCTGATGGTATTAGAGTTGATCCCCAAAAGACCGAAGCTATTAAAAATTGGCCTAAACCTATTTCTCCGACTGATATCCAAAGTTTTTTGGGTTTAGCTGGCTATTACCGCCGTTTTTTGAGGGTTTCTCCTCTATAGCATCTCCTATGACTCGGTTGACCCAAAAGAAAGTGAAGTTCTTGTGGTCCGAATCTTGTATGAAGAGTTTTCAGGATTTGAAGACTCGACTCACTTCAGCCCCTATTTTGACTTTGCTTGATGGTGTTGATGGCTTTGTGCTGTACTGTGATGCTTTGAGAGTTGGGTTGGGTTGCGTATTGATGCAGAAGGGTAAGGTGATAGCTTATGCTTCTAGACAGTTGAAACCCTATGATAAAAATTACCCCACCCATGACCTTGAGTTGGCTGCTGTTGTGTTTGCTTTGAATATCTGGGGTCACTATTTGTATGGTGTCCATGTTGATGTTTTCACTGATCATAAGAGTCTGCAGTATGTGTTTACCCAGAGAGAATAGAATCTTAGGCAGAGACAATGGTTAGAATTGTTAAAGGACTATTATATGAGTGTGCTGTACCATCTAGGCAAGGCTAATATTGTGGTGGATGCCCTAAATAGAGTGTCCATGGGTATTATTTCACATGTGGTAGAAGGTAAGAAAGATTTGGCTCGTGATGTACATTGTTTAGCTAGATTGGGGGTTAAGTTGTTCGACTCTGCTGAACCATATAGGGGTTCAGAGTAGTTCCAAATCCTTCTTGGTTTTGGAAGTGAAGGACAAGCAATACTTAGATGCTAGTTTGGTCAAACTAAAAGAGTCAGTCAAGGACAAAAAGTAGAGGTTTTCTCCAAAGGGAAAGATAGTGTGTTGAGATTGTAGGGTAGATTGTGTGTCCCGAAATGTTAATGATCTGAGATAGAGGATTATGGCTGAAGCATACGGGGCGCGATATTCTATTCATCCTGGTGCCACCAAGATGTACCGAGACTTGCAGGAAATCTATTAGTGGAGTGGCATGAAGAAAGATATAGCAGTGTTTGTAGCTAAGTGTGCAACATTCCAACAGGTTAAGGTTGAACACCAAAGACCTGGTGGTAGGATGCAAGAGTTTAGTATTCCCACCTGGAAGTAGAAAGAGATAAATATGGACTTCGTGACTGGTTTACCTCCTTCCCAACGCCATCATGATTCCATTTGGGTTGTGGTTGATAGATTGACTAAGTCTGCTCATTTCTTACCTGTTCATACTTTATATACTATTGAGGATTATGCTAGATTGTATATCCGAGAGCTAGTCAAACTACATGGAGTTTCCTTGTCTATCATTTCGGTTAGGGGTACTCTCAGTTCACTTCGCAATTTTGGAAAGCCTTTTAGAAGGGTCTTGGTACCCAAGTGCTTTTGAGTTCTGCTTTTTATCCGCAGATCGATAATCAGGCTGAGCGGATCATCCAGACCTTAGAGGATATGTTGAGAGCTTGTGCACTTGACTTTAAGGAAAGCTAGGATGATCACTTACTATTGATAGAAGTTGCTTATAATAACAACTTTCACTCTAGTATTTGCATGGCTCCGTTTGAAGCCTTGTGTGGGAGGAAATGTAGATCACCCCTAGGTTGGTTCGAGGTGGGTGAAGCGGCTGTGAGTTGTCCTGATTCGATACTTGAGGCTATGGAAAAAGTTAAGTTGATTAAGGAAAGGTTGAAAATTGCGCAGAGTCATCAGAAGTCATATGCGGATGTTAGAAGGAGAGACCTTGAGTTTGAAGATGGTGAACTAGTGTATCTGAAAATTTAACCCATGAGGGGGGTGAAGAAATTCGGAAAGAAGGGGAAGCTTAGTCCCTGTTATGTTGGTCCTTACAAAATTCTTAGCTATATTGGTAAGGTAGTTTATGAGGTCGAGTTTCCTTCCGAGTTGTCCTCTGTTCATACAATATTCCATGTCTGCATGCTTAGAAAGAATATTAGCGATGTTGTGGTAGTGGATTCCTCTGTGAGTGCTGACATTCAAGAAAACCTTTCTTTTGATGAGATTCCTATTGAGATTCTTGATTTCAGTGTCCGAAGACTAAGGAACAAATTAGTTCCCTTGGTCAAGGTGTTATTGGGAAACCAATCTGTTGAGGGTGAAACTTGGGAAGCTGAGACAGATATGCGATCCAAGTACCCGCACCTATTTTCCACAAACTCCGATCAAGCCGAAGGTACCATTCTTTCATAAATCATGTACTTTTGATAAAAGTTGCAGCAGTTCAGCGGTCATTTATTATGTGTCCACCTGTAGTTTCTTGAATTTATGCATTCTATGTAGCATTCGGAGTGAGAAACGATGTGGTGATTTATCTAACGAATGGTTTCAGTTGTATACTCTACTCCCTATCTAATCTTGGCATGTCTAGCGTCATTTGAGAATGAATGTTTCCAAAGAGGGGGGGATGATGTAATTACCCAGGGAAATTTTTTGTTGAAATTTTGTGCGTAAACATGTTAGGTTCTATCTTCTAGAATGAATTATAAATTTTTCATGTGGAATGTCTTAGATTATGACCCGCCATTGCGTAGAGTATCGAATAAGCTTTCGAAAGATATGTCGATCATCCAAAACGGACACCCGAGGAATGAGTTATGAACATTCCGATCGAACCGTGAATAGTAGTGAACAGTAAAACGTGCAAGAAAGAGTACTGAGGCCTGGAGTATTTTTTCTCCAAATTTAAATGATCATAACTCCTTGTACATAATGATTTGGGTGATCTACTATATATAAACGGAAAGCTCTGCGAGTCTTCTTTCCAATGAAATTGGTTTCATCCAATTTTTCTATCAGAGCAAAAGTTATGGTCGATCTACTTCAGCCTATTAACAGTGAATTTTTGAGTCAACTTCAAATAATCATAACTCCTCGTATACAATGATCTGGGTGAGATACTATATATCAATGGAAATATATTAGAGTCCTCTTTCTAATGAAATTGCTTTCATCCAATTTGGATATCGGAAAAAAGTTATGGTTGATCTACTTCAGACTATCAAAATAGTCCACCAAAGGACAGATTCGAGAATTATTTAATTTTTTAGGGGCGTTCTGGTCATTTCCCCTCACCCAAAATCCTTCCAAACCCTATATTAAAGCCTATTAGAAGCATTATATGTTATATTTAATCAAATTCCCTCAAAAAGAAAACTTAAGCTCCTACATCCAACTTCAAGAACCTCCAAAGTTCGCCATTAATTCTGCAAATTTATTCAAGATTCCAAGTTCCTAGTTCAAGAACTCCAAGAACCATCATTCAAAGGCATGATTAACATCTCAAAAATGAGTATCGATCTAAACCTCATCATTCAAGGTATGTGGGGTTTTTCAACAAGAACTCTCTTTCGTTCTTGTGCCCAAAAGTAATTTTCTTTACAAAGGCATGATTTTTATTTGATTTTTACAAATTTGAAGCATGAACCCATATCTTATGATGATTATTATGAAATCTTGATGTTTATGATTTTGAAAGATTAATTTACATGTGTGGAGATATAAAGCATGAATCTTGAATGATATTTATCATGAATTTGATATTTGGGTCGTGAATCCCTATTAGGAATTGTGTTTTTTTTAGAAAGTGTATGTTATAAGCACGTTGATAATGAATATTTGAGATGTTTTGAATGATTTGACCTTTTGGTCCTAATGGAGTTGTTTTGAACTCGAGTGTGAAAGAAATTCACAACGTGGTCGATTTTGATAGATGAGAAGCATGATGGCTCCCGATGTATATTTTTATATTTTTGAAATTGTTTTGTTGTGGATTGTCTTTGAAATGATCTGAGCTAAGTCTGAGAGAAATATTTAGCACCGTGTGGGAGGTATAAAGCAACCTTACTTCCCTAGAACTACGTGCCCCCATAGGGGTGGGCCTGAGGCTAATTTATATTGTGATCACTAGTTTATGTGGATTTGATATCGATGTCCTACTCCGATGGAAAGGATAGCATGGCTCTGCCCAACGTGGGTTGTACATTGGAATCTATGTAGCTCACATGACTTATGTCGGTTATAGGATCTCCTAGTATGTATGTGTTTCCTTGTGTCTATGGTGAATGGTGAAGTGATTTGAAAGTGGAATTGGGAAAGTTATTCTTCAAAAAATTTAAATGATATTTACATTATGAGAATTGATATTCTTGATGAACTAAAAATGATTGACAAATTATATGATGACTCACATATGTTATTGTACTTATTTCATCCTCGCATGATTATAATGATTTTCTTCGAGCTATGTGAGTCTTTCATACGTCCTGATATTTCTTATAAATATTTATGATGATGATGTTTATACAACTGCATACACCCCCATATACTCAGTTCCTTTCCATGGTACTGACCCACATCTTTGGATGTGCTGCATTTTGTAGGAATGTAGGTTCAAGTGCTGAGTTCTAGGTTCGACAGTGATTCTCTGAGCACGCTGTTATATATCCTCTGTTGTGGTGAGTCCTCATGTTCCAAGGACGTGATGTCTGATGTTGGTTTCACAAAATTGTTTACATTTGATATCTGAGTATGAGTCTGTTGGCGCATGTCTCAGTGGTTTGCTGGTTTTATTGATTTTCATGGAGGCTTTTCAAACTAGTATAAATGTTGAGAGTTGACTAATAAGTCGTGTTTTGTTATCTTTTTGAAATTCTTTTATTCTTGGATGATGATTACTCTGTTGATATTTGAGGATTATTTATGGACACCCCGTTGATTCATATTGAACTGAATGAAAATGGTTCAAAGGATTAGCTTGGGGCTACTCGTAGCCTCAAGCACCATGTGACGCTCCAGAACCCATTTTTAGGGCATTACAAACTTGGTATCAGAGCCTAGGGTTTTAAGGTGTCAGAAGGAGTCTGACAAGCAGCAAGTAGAGTCTTGATCATCGGTGTGTAGCGTGCCACATCTATGAGCAAGAGGCTACAAGATGTTTTAGATAAAAGTGTGATTCTTTCTTTTAGAATTCTATCATTCCTAAAGTGTCTCTCTCTGCTATTAATTCGTGTTTTTCTCTTTTAGAAATATGTCTCCACGTCAAGCGAGAAGAAATAATGATGGTTAGCAACCTCAACTCGCTGACCCATTGAATGAAAATGTGTCTCATACTGAATTTTGGGTAGCCTTTTAAGCGCTGGCCCAAGCTGTTACTACAAATATTCAGGCCAACCCGGCCCTGACTCCATAGCAGCAAGGAGGTGATTAAGCTACTGCCAGGTACCATCAATTCATGTGGATTAATTCGTCGGAATTTTATGGTTCCATGTCTGATAAGGATCCACAATTGTTTTTAGAGGAGGTGCGGAAGATTACTCAAGTGATGTATGTATCTAAGGAACATAGCGTGGAGTTGGTTGCGTATAGGTTGAAAGACCTTGCTTATGACTAGGTTGTTGCTTAGAGAAAAGGTAGAGGTGAGGGAGTTTTCCCTACAACTTGGCAAGAGTTCCAGGATGCATTCCTGATAAGTTTTTCCCTTTGGAGATGAGGAAGGCGAAGGTGGATGAGTTTATGAACCTGTAACAAGGCTCTATGATTGTTAAGGAGTACTGTTTAAAGTTTAATCAGTTGGACAAGTATGCTTCTGACTTAGTGACTGATAATCAGGCTAGTATGAGTAAGTTTATGACTGGAGTGTCTAGTTATGTGGTTAAGGAGTAGAGGTTTGCTATGCTGAATAGTGAGATGAATCTTTCTAGGCTGATAACTCATGCCTAATAGATTGAGGCAGAAAAGATTAAAAGGAGAAAAATAGAGTGAGAGGAAATAAGAGAGCTAGGTTTGAGCAGCATGGATAGGGTCAGACTAGATCGCAGGAGGGATTCGCCCTTAGTATCAGGACCATTTGTCTATGCCAGCACCATCATCTGCTAGTGCTCCCATGCCTAGACGTAGGCAGGAGCAAGGTAGCAGGTCATATGTATCCAGGTCCCAGTAGAGTGCTGGCAGTAAGCCAAATTGTCCCCTGTGTCCTAAATGTGGTAGGGCTCATTTGGGTAAGTGTTTGGGTGAGAAGAGGGGTTGTTTTTGGTATGGTGACATGGGTTACAGAGTTAGACATTGTCCACAGGAATGACAACGGCATCATGAATATCGCCCTCAGACCCAGACTCAGACTATTAGTGCTCCAGTTCCAGCGGCTCGCCCAGCTGTAGCTCAGGGCGCCTCTTCTAGCAATGCTGGTGGGCAGCGCCAGAATAGATTCTATGCTTTACCGTCCCTTTAGGAATATGAGGACTCTCCCAATTTTGTTACTGGTATGCTTCATATATTTCAGTTGGATGTGTATACTTTGTTGGATCCTGGATCCAGTTTCTCATATGTTACACCTTTGATTGCTGTGAATTTTAAAATGAGTCCTGAGATTATTCCTGAGCCTATCCTAGTTTCTACCCCAGTAGGTGATTTGACTGTTGCCCTGAAAGTGTATAAAAAGTGTCCTATTACCGTTCTTCATAGAGTCTTGTTAACTGATCTGATTGAGTTAGACATGGTAGATTTTGATGTGATTCTGGATATGGACTAGCTGTATTCTTCTTATGCCTTTATTGATTGTCGGACCCCAGTGGTCAAGTTACAGTTTCTGGGTGCATCCATGTTTGAGTGTCTGGGAATTCTGTGTCACCTAAGAGTCATTTTATCTCTTACCTCAAAGCTAGAGAGCTTATTTTCAAGGGGTGTATTAACCATTTGGTTAGAGTCAAAGACACTAAGTCTGAGACTAATTCTCCAATCTATTAACATCATCAATGAGTTTTTTGATGTCTTTTCGGATGATCTCCCAGGGATACCTCCTGATAGAGAGATAGGGTTTGGGATTGATCTTCTTCCTAATACTCAACCCATTTCTATTCCTCCTTACCGTATGGCCCCTACAAAACATAAAGAGTACAAAGAGCAACTCAAAAGTCTACTAGATAAGGGTTTAATAAGGCCACTGTTTCTCCTTGGGGTACTCTTGTGTTGTTTGTGAGAAAGAAAGATGGCTCTTTGCGTATGTGCATTGATTACCACCAACTGAATAAAGTCACCATAAAAAAAGTACCCCCTTCCTAGAATAGATGATTTGTTTGACCAATTGCAAGGTGCAAGTTATTTCTCAAAGATAGACCTTCGTTCCAGCTATTATCAACTCAAAGTTAGGGAGTGTGACATCCCAAAAACTGCTTTTCGAACTCGTTATGGCCATTTTGAGTTTCTTGTTATGTCTTTTGGGTTAACTAATGTGCCAGCAGCTTTCATGGACCTAATGAATCGAGTGTTCAGACTATATCTGGATATGTTTGTCATAGTGTTCATCGATGATATACTGGTGTACTTCTGTACTGAGGCTGAACATTTTGATCATCTTTGAACTGTCTTGCAAACCCTTAGACATCACAAGTTTTTTACCAAGTTCAGTAAGTGTGAGTTTTGGCCAAGGTCAGTTGCTTTTCTGGGTTATATCATTTCTTTCGATGGTATTAGAGTTGATCCCCTAAAGACCGAAGCTATTAAAAATTGGCCTAAACCTATTTCTCCGACTAATATCCAAAGTTTTTTGGGTTTAGCTAGCTATTACCGCTATTTTTTTGAGGGTTTCTCCTCTATAGCATCTCTTATGACTCGGTTGACCCAAAAGAAATTGAAGTTCTTGTGGTCTGAATCTTGTGAGAAGAGTTTTCAGGAGTTGAAGACTCGACTCACTTTAGCCCCTATTTTGACTTTGCCTGATGGTGATAATGGTTTTTTGGTGTACTATGATGCTTCAATAGTTGGGTTGGGTTGCGTATTGATGCAGAAGTGTAAGGTGATAGCTTATGCTTTTAGACAGTTGAAACCCCATGAGAAAAATTACCCTACCCATAACCTTGAGTTGGCTGGTGTTGTGTTTGCTTTGAAAATCTAGGGACACTATTTGTATGGTGTCCATGTTGATGTTTTCACTGATCATAAGAGTCTGCAGTATGTGTTTACCCAGAGAGAATTGAATCTTAGGCAGAGACGATGGTTATAATTGTTAAAGGACTATGATATAGTATGTTGTACCATCCGGGCAAGGCCAATATTGTGGCAGATGCCCTAAGTAGAGTCTACATGGGTAGTGTTTCGCATATGGTAGAAGATAAGAAAGAGTTGGCTCGTGATGTACATTGTTTGGCTAGATTGGGGGTTAAGTTGTTTGACTCTGCTGAAGGTAGTATAGGGGTTCAGAGTAGTTCCGAATCCTCCTTGGTTTCGGAAGTGATGGAAAAACAATATTTAGATGCTAGATTGGTCAGACTGAAGGAGTCAATCAAGGACCAAAAAGTAGAGGTTTTCTCCCAAGGGGGAGATGGTGTGTTGAGATTGCAGGGTAGATTGTGTGTCCCGAATGTTGATGATCTGAGATAAAGGATTATGGCTGAAGCACACGGGGTGTGATATTATATTCATCCTGGTGCCACCAAGATGTACCGAGACTTGAGGGAAATCTATTGGTGGAGTGGCATAAAGAAAAATATAGCAGCGATTGTAGCTAAGTATGTAACATGCCAACAGGTTAAGGTTGAACACCAAAGACCTGGTGGTATGATGGAAGAGTTTAGTATTACCAACTGGAAGTGGGAAGAGATAAGTATGGACTTCATGATTGGTTTACCTCCTTCCCGATGCCATCATGATTCCATTTGGGTTGTGGTTGATAGATTACTAAGTCTGCTCATTTCTTGCCTGTTCATACTTCATATACTGCTAAGGATTACGCTAGATTGTATATCCGAGAGCTAGTCAGACTGCATGGAGTTCCCTTGTCTATCATTTCGGATAGCGGTACTCAGTTCACTTCACAATTTTGGAAATCTTTTCAGACTGGTGTTGATACTTAAGTGCTTTTGAGTTTTGTTTTTCATCCGCAGACTGATGGTCAGGCTGAAAGAACCATCCAAACCTTAGAGGATATGTTGAGAGCTTATGCACTTGACTTTAAGGGAAGTTGGGATGATCACTCACCGTTGATAGATTTCTCCCAATGTATATTTATATATTACTTAAATTGTTTTGTTATGGATTGTCTTTGAAATGATCTGAGCTAAGTCTGGGAGAAATATTTAGCACCAAGTAGGAGTTATAAAGAGACGTTACTTCCCTAGAACTACGTTCCTCAGTAGGAGTGAGCCTGAGACTGATTTATATAGTGATCACTAGTTTGTGTGGATTTGATATCGATAGTCCTACTCTGATGTAAAGGATAGGACGACTCTCCCCAACGTGGGTTGTACGTTGGACTCCATGTATCTCACATAGTTTATGTCGGTTATACGATCTCCCAGTGTGTGTGTGTGTTTCCTTGTGTCTATGGTGAATGGTGAAGTGATTTGAAAGTGGAATTGTGAAAGTTATTCTTTCGAAAGATTTAAATGATATTTACATTATGAGAATTGATATTCTTGATGAATTGAAAGTGATTGACAAATTATATGAAGACTCACATGTGTTATTGTACTTATTTCATCCTCTCATGATTATGATGATTTTCTTCGGGCTATGTGAGTCTTTCATACATCCTGCATATTTCTTATAAATATTTATGATGATGATGTTTATACAACTGCATGTATACTCGGTTCCTTTCCATGGTACTGACCCACATCTTTGATTATGGGATGCATTTTCTTGGAATATAGGTTCAAGCACGCTGTTCTACATCCTCTGTTATGGTGGGTCCTCATGTTCCGAGGACATGATGTCTGATGTTGGTTTGATGAAATTTTTTACATTTGATAACTAAGTATGAGTCAGTTTGGGCATGTCTCAATGGCTCGCTGGTTTTATTGATTTTCTTAGAGGCTTGTCAGACTAGTATAGATATTGGGAGTTGACTAATAAGTCGCATTTTGTTATCATTCTAAACATTTTTTACTCTTGGATGATGATTACTCTATTGATATTTGAGGGTTATTTATGGAAACCCTGTTGATTCGTGTTGAACTAAATAAAAATGGCTCAAAGGGTTAGCTTGGGGCTACTCGTAGCCTCAAGCATCGTGTGACGCTTCGGAATCCATTTTTGAGGCGTTACAGATACAAATACAGAGACACCAACTCTTCAAATATTCCAGTGGTAAATGAATTTCCTAATGTATTTCTTGAAGATCTTCTGATTTTACCTCCAGAATGAAAGGTAGATTTTGTTATCGTTGTGATTCTAGGTACTCAACTCAACCAATGTTAATTCTTCCGTATAGAATGGCCCCGGCAGAATTACTTGTGTTGAAAGAGCAATTAAAAGACTTGCTAGAAAAAGGATTCATAAGGCCTAGTGTGTCCCCTTGGGGCGCACTAGTGTTATATGTGCATAAGAAGGATGGCTCGTTAAGAATGTGTATTGACTATAGACAACTAAACATGGTGACTATTAATAACAAATATCCTCTTCAGAGAATTAATGACTTATTTGATCAGTTACAAGGCGCCAAGTGGTTTTCGAAGCTTGATTTAAGGTATGGTTACCACCAAATGAGGGTCAAAGAGAATGACATTCCTAAGACAGCTTTTAAACATGGTACGGTCATTATAAGTTCCTAGTCATGTCCTTTAGGCTAACTAATGTACCTGCATCTTTTATAGATTTGATGAATAGGGTGTTCAAGCCATTCTTGGATGTGTTTGTGCTAGTTTTTATAGATGATATTCTGGTTTATTCGAGATTAAATGAGGACCATGCCAATCACTTACGACAGGTGTTGTAGATTCTTCGTGATAATAAGCTATTTGAAAAGTTCTCTAAATGTGAGTTTTGGTTAAAATCTATGGCATTGTCAGGTCATATTGTATCTGCTGAAGGAATAAAGGTTGATACTCAAAAGATAGAAGCCGTGAAGAACTGTCCAAGACCTATAACGACTATAGAGGCTCATAGTTTCCTTGGGTTGGCAGGTTATTATAGACGGTTTGTTGAAGGATTTTTGTCAATTTCTGCACCTTTAACAAAGCTAACACACAAAGCATCCAAGTTCCAATGGAATGATGCAAGCGAAAGAAGTTTCCAAGATCTAAAAAATAAGTTGACTTCTACACCCATATTGGTGCTTCCAGAAGGCACAGAGGGGTATGCAGTGTATTGTGATACTTCAACAATTGGCTTAGGGTGTGTATAGATGCAGCATGGTAAAGTCATAGTATATGCCTCGAGACAATTGTGGCCACATGAGAAAAATTATCCAACACATGATCTGGAGCTAGCAGCAGTTATATTTTCCTTAATGATATGGTGTCACTACCTATACGGGATTCATGTTGACATATACACTGACCACAAGATTTTGCAGTATATCTTTAATCAGAAGGACCTAAATTTGAGGCAGCAAAGATGGCTTGAATTATTAAAAGACTATGATGTTGATATCTTGTATCATCCGGGGAAAGAAAATGTGGTAGCAGATGCGTTAAGTCGGAAGACTATGGCACCATCTATAGAAAGACAAGGGGTGACTAAAGATTTGTACCAACTAGCCAATTTGGGAGTTCACCTTCTTGAAACTCCAGATAAGGGCTTATTGTTTATACTGCTGCAGAATCTTCCCTAGTAGCTGAAGTAAAATAGAAGCAACATGGAGATCCCATTCTATTAAAGCTTAAGAAAAATGTGCAATGTGGTATGACGAAAGCATTTGAGCTTATGCAAGAAAGATTACTTCGGTGCCAAAACAGATTGTGTGTGCCAAACGTAGATGAACTAAGAAAGAGAATTATGATAGAAGCACATCATTCAAGGTATCTATCCATCTAGGTTCAACAAAAATGTACCATGATTTGTAAGGGATATATTGGAGGGGTGACATGAAGAAGAACATTGCAAAATTTGTAGCTGAATGTCCAAATTTTCAAAGAGTTAAAGTAGAGCACCAAAAGCGCAGGGGTTATATGCAATGTATAGATATTCTAATCTGGAAGTGGGACATGATCAACATGGATTTCATCACTGGTTTGCCTCATACATCTCAAAGGTTTGATTCCTTATGGGTGATCGTTGATAGGCTTACCAAATCAGCGCACTTTCTACCGGTTAGGACCACTTACACAGTTGAAAAATATGCAAAATTATATATTAAGGAGATAGTTTAACTATATGGAGTTCCAATCTCAATTATATCAGATCGAGGAGCTCAATTTATTGCAAATTTTTTGGAAGTCTTTCCAGGGAAATTTGTGAACACAAGTGAATCTAAGCATAGCTTTCACCCTCAAATAGATGGACAAGCAGAACGTACCATTCAAACACTAGAAAATATGCTACGATCTTGCGTATTAGACTTTAAAGGTAGTTAGGATGATCATTTTCCTCTCATTCAGTTCGCCTACAACAATAGCTAACATTCAAGTATCAAAATGGCACCATATGAAGCTTTTTAAGGAAGAAATTGCAGATGATACGGGTGCACAAAGCTATCCAATACATTCTCGACCATTCACACAAAGCCAAGATTGGGAGTTACAAAAACTACAAGCCATGTTCAAGCAAATGGCCATGTGTGAATTGGTACTTGATCTGCCAAAGAGCTTAAATATTTTTAAGTGTGAAAAGGATCCTTGAAGTGTAATAAATTGCACTCCAAGGATGCCCCATAACTGAAGGGTAGGATGGTTATTTATCCTTCATTTTGTGTGTAATATAAATAGATGCTAGTAGGGTTATTTTTATCACTTAGTTCATACTTCATATTTCACAACAACAAGTCTTGTAACATTGAACATTTCTCTCTCTCTTGTTCTTGAGAGTAGAACCTAAAATCTGTTCAACAAAGTGTAGCTACACTTGTGTTGTTTCTTGGCTAGAAACTTGAGATCTTAAGGTTCATGAATTCCTCTTGGTCTATGTAAGAACTTGGTGATGAAATCTTTAGGTCTTAGGGTTCTTTCTTCAAGTTAGGGTTCATAGATTCTAGTATATCTTTGTGTCAAGTTACTATCTTTCACTTTTGTACTATTGAAACTATTGCAGTAACTTAGTGAAGTTGTGTGGGGCTGATTTCAATTCACTGTAGTTCCTTCCATTTGTTGTTCTTGTTGTTAACATTGTACTCTTTGTAATCTTTCATCTTGTTGTCATTGTAATTTTAAAGTCTAGTGAAGCCGGGTGTGGCCTATTTAGATTCACTAGCACCTTGTTGCTCATGTTGCAGTTCTTGTGTTAGCTTGTTCATCTTGTTGTTGTTGCTGGATTCTTCTATTGTGAACTTGATAGTCCATCATTTGGTATCAAAGCCATCTTTGATTTTGTTCTAACAATATTAATCTTCGTCTTGAGAGCTTGAAAACTACAAAAAAAAAACCTGAAATCTAAAAATTCCAGAAACAGTTAAATCTGCCACCTTTGTGTTCTTGGCCGAAAATTGTGTTGTGTTGATGTATGGACCGAGATTTTTTTATTTTATTTTTTTTACTAGTTTTTGTAGTATTTTTCTTTTTTTAAGTGTTCCTAGTGTGGGTTTATTTCTCACCAACACTAAAGGTGTCTAGATTTAAAGTTGAGCTTACAATATTGACCATAGTTGTGATTCATTGAAGCTGGCCATATGTTGTGACTAATTGTTGAAAATTTGTGATGTTATGTCATGTTTTCGAAGATGTTGTTGTTGTGATCTTGAAGTTTTTTGTGGTGTTAATCTAGTTCTTTATCTTTTCTTACAACTTAACACAATCAAAAAGTGCAACTCAAATTCTAGAGGTGCAGCTGAAAGTTGTAAAGATTGTTGTGAGAAGCCTTGAACCCATCACTTCCTAGACTAAACTTCTACTTTTCAGCAACTTTTTCTTATTTCAAGAACCTTGTCTTGTGGGACAAGATCCTTTTTCTTATTTCAAGAACCTTGTGTTGTAGGACAAGATACATTTTCTTATTTCAAGAACCTTGTGTTGTGGGACAAGATACTTTTGTTATTTCAAGACATGTTTTCCCTCCAAAACCAATTGTAATCCTTTCCAAATTGATACGGTTAGGGCAGCCTCCACAGGTACACGGCCTTTCACACGAAGCCAAGCTCGGGAATTATAAGCACTCCAAGCTTTGTTCATGCAAATGGCCGTGTGTGAGTTGGTGATCGAACCAACCAAGGACCTAAACGTTTTTAGGTGTGAAGTGGGGTCCTAATGTGTAATTAACTAATCTCCAAAGTTGGCACAAGAAGCAAGGGCGTTAGGGTCATTTTACCTTTTGTGTTTGTAGTATAAATAGAACATGTAGAGAGAGTTAGACTTAGTTTTTGAAATCTGAAATTGTAACCTAAAAACACAAACATTTTCCTCTCTCTTCTTCTCCAAGAAGCCGTCCCTAGATCTCACAAGTAGAGGGATACTTGTGTTGTCTCTTTGGCTAGAAACAAGGGTTTTGAGGTTGTTGAGTGCCTCTTGGTCCTCGTAAGAACTTGGTGTTTATATTCATTAGACTTAGGGTCCTCTCTTGATGTTAGGGTTCTTAGTTTCTTGAATGTTATATGTCAAGTTATCTATCTTTCTTTATCTTGTTGTTGTTGTGATTGATTTTGTTATCTTGAAAGTCTATTGAAGCCGTGTGGGGCTCTTTTCGATTCACTAGCATTTGTTCTCTATCTTGTTGTTCTTGTGCTTCAAGTTGAAAACCGAAACTAGTTCTTGTGTTGTAAGCTGAAAAACCGGAAACTAAAACTTGTTGTTCTTGTGTTGTTGGACTGAAATCCGAAGCTCTTGGTGTTGTTGGTTGGATCTTGTATCATTTGGTATCAAAGCAAGACCGGTTGTGTTCCAACATAACCCATCTTGGGCTAGTTCACGGATTAAACAAACTACAAAAAAAAAAAAAAAAATTCTGAAATCTGTCCACTAAAAGTTGAAACCGAGAATGATGTTGTATGCCTAGATCTAGGTGTTATTTTGCTTGTTTAGTGAGTTTCTAGTGTTGGTTTCTTTCTCACCAACACTAAGGTGTCTAGATCCGAAAGTTGTGCTTGAAAATTTGGACATTGTGTGGTGACTTGAAGTGGCCGAAAGTTGTATGTTGTTAAAAACCAAAACAAAATCGGTGGTTGTGTTTATGTGCTAAAGAAGTTGTTGAAGTTTGTTGAAGTGTTCATCTTGTGAACTTGTCATCTTGTTCATCTTGTTGAGGTGTTCATCTTGTTGTGTGCTCAAGTGGTAAAGTTATAAAGTTGTTGTGAAAGACTTGCACCCATTACTTTGTAGTCTTGTCAATCACTTTCCCTAAATCAAGGAGCCTTGTTTTGTGGAATTTGTCAACCAAACCCACTTTCTTGAGTTTGAAAAAGAGTGAAAGACTTCAAGATTTTCGATTTTCCCACCAAAACCCCTTTTCAAATTATCACAAGTTGTGTGAATAATAACTCAAGACAAAAAAAAAAAAACAATCCGAGAGAAGAAGAACGTGTGGGACCATTGCATGCTACCATGTCACTATAAGCTCAACTTCGGATATTCTTTGGTTGCTAATTGTTGATTCTTGGTTTCCCTTACTTGGTCTTAGAACTAATTCACAAACTAGTACCTTCCTACTAGGTTGTTAACTAGTTCCTTGAGCCGTTTGTTCGTGTCAACGATTATTTGTGTGCTTTTATTCGTTTGAACGAGTTGCTGATTTTGACTCTAGTCCGGCAAGAATTCTTTGAGTCTTCAAACAAGAATCCATTCCGGATAAGAGTTTACTCATACCTTGAAAATCTCACGGTTACTAGCCAATTATACAACACTCGTGGAACACGAACTTGTGGTGAACTAAAGCGGCTAATACCTTGACGATGGAAGGAACAACATCTCATAATGCGGATACTAATGCGCTTGACTCAATGAGGGCCACTCTTGAGGCCGTTACTCGGACACTTGAAAGGATGAATTCGGAATTTGGGACCGTGAGAGGGGACTTGGCAGCAATAAGGGGGGAAGTATCGACTATTAGCGGGAGATTAGATCAAGTGGAGAGTCAAAGGAACTCTCGTCCATCTACTCCTCTACATGTATCTACCAATGGTCATGATAGGACCTCCTCCGCAACCATCACCCCCGAAATGATCCACCAAATGCTAAATGCACCCCAAGCTCCACTAAATACCGCAAACCAATCTACCAATTTTCCTCCAAACCGAGACTCCACTAGACCACTACATTTCCAAGCCCCGCCAATTCCACAAGAAGGATTTGGACGTCAAGTACCTCCACCAAACCCGAACCCTCCATTCCAAGCTCCATTAAACCAAAGACCGCAAATTCCAAACCCTTCGAATCAAAACGGCCAAGGCCGGCCAGCCCACTTTGAGGGATACGGTAGAGAGGAGTATGAAGGAGGTGGAGCCTTTGATGATGCTTATATGAGGAAGGAGGAGTTAAGAGGGGGTCGGGGAGAACCTAGGGGATACCGGTGGTATGGAGATAGGGGAAACCGACACCAAGAGAGAGACGTAGGCATCAATACCATCAAGTTGAGCCTACCTATCTTTAAGGGTGAAAGTGACCCCGAGACCTACTTGACTTGGGAATCGGCTTGTGACAAAGTTTTCCAAGTTAATGACATCTCGGAAGAAAATAAGAGTTGCTACGCAATAGCTCACCTCGAGGGCTATTCTAACACTTGGTGGGAATATGTTAAACGGTTTGGTAATGAAGTAGTTGAAGGGCAGCCACCACCTTGATATCGGTTGAGGTACTTGATGAGACAACGATACCTTCCCGAGAGGTATCGTCATGAATTGCTTGCTAGATTATATGGCTTGCGGCAAGGAGGCAAGAGTGTGATGGCCTATTTTGACGAGTTCCAACAACTCATGTTGAAACTTGATCACCGTGGGGAGAAAATCAGCCACGACATCATCCCGTTCAAGTGTGGATTGAACAAAGAGATCTCCACTCACTTGACCCTTCATCGGTTCGAAACTATTGACGGTATATTCCAAGCGACCCTAGAGATTGAAAGGGAACTTAAGGAGAGATCAACCTTCAAGGCGATGGTACAAACCCCCTCGGGTTGGCCCAAAAACAAGGACCAACCCGGCCCTACGAAGCTGCCCGAATCCAAAACAGTCCCTAAGTTTCCTCTGAAACCGGAGGCTCACAAATATCCCAACCCAAAGGGGTTCCAATGCTTAAGGTGCCAAGGTTGGGGTCATAAGGCCAATGAATGTTCGAACCGGCGTAATGTGATCCTACGAGAAGGGAAAGTGTACTACCTTGGTAAGGAGGTGGTTTCCGAAAGGGGGGAGGTTGAGGCCGAGCCTCAAGATGGAGAGGAAGCCGAAAATGAACCGAATGAGGAAGGATTAGATGATAGTGAAGATGTCTATCCACAAGAAGGGGAGTGTGTGGTTCCAAACTTTGTGGTTAGACGTGTCATGATTAGTAAGGCGGTAGATGACCCGAGTCAAAGGGAAAATCTATTCCATACTAAGTGCCTTGTAAATGGGAGTGTGTGCACCTTGGTAATTGATAGTGGTAGTTGTACAAATGTTGCGAGCCATGCTATGGTACATTTCTTGAAGCTACCAACTACACCACACACTAGTCCTTACAAGCTACAATGGTTGAACGATTGTGGTGAATTGAAGGTCACACGGCAATGTGTGATTCGGTTTAAGGTGGGCAATTACCACGATGAAGTTCTTTGTGACGTGATCCCAATGCAAGCATGTCACTTGTTGTTAGGTAGACCATGGCAATATGATAGGTCTACTAAACACGATGGGAGGTCCAACCGGTATACGCTTAAGATGGATGGCCGAAAGGTCACACTTCACCCTCTTTCACCTTCACAAGTAAATGAGTGGCATCAAAAGATGAGGGAGTTAAAGGGAAGGGGGAAGGAAGCCGAAAAGGGAGAAAAGGGTGGGGATGCCGTAGGTGAGGAAGTAGGGACATCCGAGGCTGTCCCAACGCCAAGGGAGATGGAAAACGTAGTGATGTTGGCTAGGAGGAGAGAACTCTTCGTGGACCATGATGAAAACAAGCCGATGCTACTATTGGCCCATTGGTTTAATACTAACCCCACTAATTCTTCCATTTCCCCTTTGATTTCTTGTGTGTTGCAGGATTATGACGATGTATTTCCTCAAGAACTTCCGCAAGGATTGCCCCCACTTCGGGTAATTGAGCACCAAATTGATTTGGTGCCGGGATCACAACTTCCAAACAAACCGGCCTATAGGAGCAATCCTATGGACACTAAGGAGCTTGAAAGACAAGTTGAGGAGCTTCTCAACAATGGATAAATTAAGGAAAGCATGAGTCCGTGTGCTGTTCCGGTACTTTTGGTACCAAAGAAGGACGAAACTTGGCGCATGTGCGTCGATTGCCGAGCCATCAACAAAATCACTATAAGGTATCGTCATCCGATCCCTAGACTAGATGATATGCTAGATGAGCTCCACGGATCTTGTTTGTTTTCTAAAGTGGACCTTAGGAGCGGCTATCACCAAATTCGCATGCAACCCGGTGATGAATGGAAGACCGTATTCAAGACCAAATTCGGTCTATATGAGTGGCTGGTCATGCGCTTCGGCCTTACCAATGCTCCTAGCATATTTATGAGGCTAATGAATCATGTAATGAAGCCTTATATTGGAAAGTTTGTGGTGGTTTACTTTGATGATGTGTTGGTGTATAGTAGGTCTATTGATGATCATGTAATGCATTTGAGATGTGTTTTTGATGTGCTCCGAAAGGAGAAGTTGTATGCCAACATGGAGAAGTGTTCTTTTGGTGTTGATAAAGTTATATTATTGGGTTTTGTCGTGAGCTCAAGGGGTGTGGAAGTGGACGATTCCAAGATAGACTCTATACGAAGTTGGCCGACCCCTAAAACCATTGGAGAAATCCGAAGTTTCCACGGGTTGGCAAGCTTTTATAGGAGGTTTGTCAAAGGATTTAGTTCCATAGCAGCCCCCTTGACCGAGGTAATTAGAAAGGATGGACCCTTTAAATGGGGTGATGAGCAAGCTAGGGCTTTTGAGGCCTTGAAAGCTACGCTCATCTCGGCACCTTTATTGCAATTGCCCGACTTTGATAAGATGTTTGAAATAGAGTGTGATGCTAGTAAGGTTGGCATCGGGGCTGTTTTGATGCAAGAAGGTAAGCCCGTTGCTTATTTCAGTGAAAAGCTCAAAGAGGCAACTCTTAATTACTCGACTTATGATTTGGAGTTGTACGCCCTTGTTAGAGCCTTGGGAAATTGGCAACATTATTTGTGGCCTAAGGAGTTTGTGATACGAACGGATCATGAGTCGTTGAAACACCTTAAGAGCCAAGACAAGCTGAATAGGCGTCATGCTAAGTGGATTGAGTTCATCGAGACTTTCCCTTATGTAATTCATTACAAAAGGGGAAAGGAAAATGTTGTTGCCGATGCCTTGTCTCGGAAGCATGTGCTTGTTGCTACCTTGTCTTCGAAGTTGATGGGTTTTGAGAGCTTGCGGGTGTTGTATCCCGAGGATCCTATCTTTGCTCCTATTTTTAGGGAATGCGAAGAGTGGGGAAGGGACCGTTGGCTTAAGGAGAATAACCATTCCTCCTACTCTCGGTTCGATGGGTATTTGTTCAAAGGGAGGAGGTTGTGTGTTCCTTCTAGCTCTTGGAGGGAATTATTTGTGAGGGAGGCCCATGACGGAGGCCTCATGGGTCACTTTGGGGTAGACAAGACCCTCGGCATCCTAGAGGAGAACTTCTATTGGCCCAACATGCGCAAAGACATCACTAAAATTTATAGTCAATGCGTGGCCTGCCGGAGTGCGAAATCTCGTCTCCAACCTCAAGGGTTATACACCCCACTCCCTACTCCCCTTAGACCTTGGCTAGACATCTCGATGGATTTCGTTTTGGGGCTGCCAAGGACTAGAAAGGGCCGAGATAGTATTTTTGTTATTGTTGATAGATTCTCTAAAATGGCTCATTTTATTCCAAGTGCTAAAACCGAGGACGCTCCTAGTGTAGCTTCATTATTTGTTGAACATGTTGTAAAGCTTCACGGGGTACCAAGGACCATTGTGAGTGATAGGGACTCCAAGTTCCTAAGTCTCTTTTGGAAGTCCATGTGGGGTAGGCTTGGCACGAAGTTACTTTTCTCCACGTCTTGCCACCCACAAACCGATGGCCAAACGGAGGTGGTAAATAGAACCTTAGGGTCTATGCTACGCTCTATGGTTAAAGGTAAACTGACTTCATGGGAAGAACACCTACCCTTGGTGGAATTTGCATACAACCGGGTAATACATTCGAGCACGGGAATGACTCCCTCTGAATGTGTCTACGGCCTAAATCCCCTTACCCCTTTAGATCTCACTCCTTTGTCTAGTGATCTCATGACCAGCTTAGATGGAAATAAAAGAGCCGAGGCCATGAAGAAAATGCATGAGGCGGTGCGGATCAAGCTTGAAAAGAAGAACCAAGAGATTGCAAAAAGGGTAAACAAAGGGAGAAGGAGGCTTGTGCTTGAACCCGGAGATTGGGTGTGGGTGCATCTTCGAAAGGATCGGTTTCCAGCTCAAAGGAAGTCCAAATTGCTGCCGAGGGGTGATGGTCCTTTCCAAGTACTTGAGAGAATCAATGATAACGCCTACAAGATTGACCTTCCACCGGAATATCAAGTGCACAACACTTTCAACGTTGGTGATCTCTCCCTCGTGAATGCGGTTGAAGATGATCAAATGCTGAATTTGAGGTCAAATTCCCTTCAAGATGGAGAGGATGATACGGTTAGGGCAGCCTCCACAGGTACACGGCCTTTCACACGAAGCCAAGCTCGGGAATTACAAGCACTCCAAGCTTTGTTCATGCAAATGGCCGTGTGTGAGTTGGTGATCGAACCAACCAAGGACCTAAACGTTTTTAGGTGTGAAGTGGGGTCCTAATGTGTAATTAACTAATCTCCAAAGTTGGCACAATAAGCAAGGGCGTTAGGGTCATTTTACCTTTTGTGTTTGTAGTATAAATAGAACATGTAGAGAGAGTTAGACTTAGTTTTTGAAATCTGAAATTGTAACCTAAAAACACAAACATTTTCCTCTCTCTTCTTCTCCAAGAAGCCGTCCCTAGATCTCACAAGTAGAGGGATACTTGTGTTGTCTCTTTTGCTTGAAACAAGGGTTTTGAGGTTGTTGAGTGCCTCTTGGTCCTCGTAAGAACTTGGTGTTTATATTCATTAGACTTAGGGTCCTCTCTTGATGTTAGGGTTCTTAGTTTCTTGAATGTTATATGTCAAGTTATCTATCTTTCTTTATCTTGTTGTTGTTGTGATTGATTTTGTTATCTTGAAAGTCTAGTGAAGCCGTGTGGGGCTCTTTTCGATTCACTAGCATTTGTTCTCTATCTTGTTGTTCTTGTGTTGCAAGTTGAAAACCGAAACTAGTTCTTGTGTTGTAAGCTGAAAAACCGAAAACTAAAACTTGTTGTTCTTGTGTTGTTGGACTGAAATCCGAAGCTCTTGGTTTTGTTGGTTGGATCTTGTATCACAAATTGTATAAAGAATTAAATTTCAGAATTGGTGCTTAAATTGTCTGGTACCAAGACCAATTGCATACTACCACATCACCCATTTGCTACTATTAACGTTACCCATTTTCTACTGTTCACGTTATTAATAAGCTCAAATTTAGGTTTTTCTAGTCTCTAATTGTTGATTATTAGTTTCATTACTTGGTTCCATAACTAATTAACAAGCTAGTACACTCCTACTAGGTTGTCAATTAGTCCTTTTGAGTTCCTTTGTTCGTGTCCACTAGTTGGGTGCTTTTATTCATTTGAATATGTTGTAACTTCTTAACTCCATTACGTTGAGAATTCTTTGAGTTTCAAACAAGAATCTACTCCGTACAAGAGCTTTAGTCATATCTTAAGGATTCACGGTTACTAACCAATCTACAACACTTGTGGAGATCAAGTGTGAGTGAACCGAGAGAGTGTGAGTGAGGAGAGGTTAACGCTAACTTGTTTGCTGATTGTGTAGGTGACACCTTGACATGGAAGGAAACATATCCCAAGTGGGGGTACTACTGAACAAGAAACTATGAAGGACACACTTGAGGCTATTACCAGAAGCTTAGAGAGGTTGAACACGGAAGTTGGGGCAATGAGGGGAGATTTGACTACGATAATTGGGAGATTGGAGCAAGTGGAGAGTCAAAGAAACTCTCTTCCATCTACTCCTCATCATATTCCTTCAACTGGGCATGAAAGAGCTTCATCCACCACTGTCTCACCCGAAATATTGCACCAAATAATGAAGCATCTAGACCCACTAAATGCCACAAATCATACCACTACTTTCCCTCCAAACCAAGAAGTGAATAGGCCTCGCCATTCCCAAACTCCTCCAGTCCCACAAGAAGGATTTCGTCATCTATTATCCCCACAAAATCTGAACCAACCTTACCAAACTCCACCAAATCAAAGACCACCTGCTCCACAAATCCCAATTCCTCCAAATCAGATCCCAAATCACCAAAACTGACCAGTTCAGTTTGAGGAACATGGTAGAGAGGAGTTTGATGGATATGAACCCTTTGATGATGCTTACATGAGGGAGAGGGAGCTGAGAGGGGGCCGTGTTGATCAAAAAAGGTACCGAGGGTATGGATAAAGGAGAAACCGACACCAAGAAAGAGACATAGGCCTCAATACTATCACATTGAGCTTACCTATATTTAAGGGTGAAAGTGACTCCGAGGCCTACTTAGCATGGGAATAAGCTTGTGGTAAAGTTTTCCAAGTTAATGATATCTTGGAAGAAAAGAGAAGTTATGCCATAGCTCATTTTGAGGGTTATGCCAACACTTGGTGGGAGTACGTCAAACTTTTTGGTGATGAATTAGTTGATGGGCAGCTACCACCTTGGTTTCAGTTAAGGTACTTGATGAGGCAACGCTACCTTCCTAAGAGCTATCACTAGGAATTGCTTGCTAGATTGTGCAACTTCAAGGAAATAAAAGTGTGATGGCATATTATGATGAGTTTCAACAACTCATGTTGAAACTTGATCATCATAGGGAACAAATCAGTCATGACATTATCCGATTCAAGTGTAGGTTGAACAAAGAGATCTCCACTTATTTAACACTTCACAAGTTTGATACCGTTGAAGGTACTTTCCAAGCGGTTCTTGAGATAGAAAGGGAAATTAAAGAGAGGTCCTCGTTCAAGGCAAGGGGACAATCCACCTTGGGTTGGCCTAGAAGCAAAGATATGGCTCAATACTATTTTAGTTGGCCGAAAAACAAGGACCAACCAACCACTACAACGCTGCCCGAGCCCAAAACAGTCCACAAAATTCCTCCAAAACAAGAAGTTCACAAGTATCCTAACCCAAAAGGATTCCATTATTTCAAGTGCCAAGGTTGGGGACATAAATCCAATGAATGTCCAAATCGACGCAACGTGATCCTACGGGAAAGGAGATTGTATTACCTTGGTGGGGAGGTTGGTCTTGAAAAAGAAGAGGATGAGGACAAGTCTCAATATGGAGAGGAAACTGAAAATAGGCCACTTGATGATGATGATTATGATGGTGAAGTTATTTACCCACAAGAAGGGGAGTGTGAGGTTCAAAACTTTGTAGTTAGATACGCTGTGATTGGTAAGGCAATAGACTACCCTAGCCAAAGGGAAAATCTATTCCATACTAAATGCCTTATAAAGGGGAATGTGTGAACTTTGGTGATTGATAGTGGTAGTTGTGCGAATTTCGTTAGTGTTGCTATGGTAAACTTTTTGAAATTACCAACTACACTTTATGCTAGCCCTTACAAGTTGCAATGGTTGAACGAATGCAGAGAATTGAAGGTCATGAGGTAATGTGTGATACAGTTTAAGGTAGGAAACTACTAAGACAAAGTGCTTTGTGATGTAATACCAATGCAAGCATGTCATTTGTTGTCAGGTAGACCTTGGCAATATGATAGGTCTACCAAACATAATAGGAGGCTCAAATGATATTCACTTGAGAAGGATGGTCGAAAGGTTACTCTTTATCATGCTCTTTTGCCATCATAAGTGAACGAATTATAGCAGAAGATGAGGGAGTTGAAGGAGAAGGGAAAGAAACTAAAAAATGGTAAAATGGTAGGGAAAACCGTGAGTCGGGCAGTAGGGTTTTTCAGGACTGCCTCAACGTTAAGTGGGCAAGAAAACATGGTGATGTTGTATAGAAAGAAGGAACTCTTCTTGGATTATGATGTGGACACGCCTATGCTCCTTTTGGATCATTGTTTTAACAGTAACCCCACTAATTCTTCCATTTCTCCATTGATTTCTTGTGTGTTGCAGGATTATGAAGATGTATTTCACAAAGAACTTCTGCAAGGATTGCCCCCACTTTGGGGATTAGGCATCAAATTGACTTTGTGCCGGGTTCACAATTGCCAAACAAGCTAGCTTATAGAAGCAACCCTATGGATTTCAAAGAATTGCAATGTCAAGTTGAGGAACTCCTCAACAAAGGGTATATCAAAGAGACCATGAGTCTGTGTGCGGTTCCGGTATTAATAGTGACTAAGAAAGACAGAACATAGAATATGTGTGTGGACTGTCGAGCCATCAATAAGATTACGATAAAATAACGTCACCCTATCCTGAGGTTAAATGATATGCTTGATGAATTGAATGGTTCGTGTTTATTTTCCAAGATTGATTTAAGGAGTGGCTAACACCAAATAAGAATGCAACCAGATGATGAATGGAAAACCACCTTCAAGACCAAATTTGGTCTCTATGAATGGATGGTTATGCTATTCCGCCTAACAAATGCTCCAAGTACTTTCATAAGGCTAATGAATCATGTGATGAAGCCATTTATTGGAAAGTTTTTTGTTGTATACATTGATGATGTCTTGATCTATAGTAAGTCAATAGATGAGCATGTGAAGCATTTACAATGTGTGTTTGATATCCTTAGAAAGGAAAGGTCATATGAAAATCTAGAAAAGTTCTCCTTTTTGTGTTAATGAAGTTGTATTCTTGGGTTTTCTTGTTAGTTCAAGAAGGGTCGAAGTGGATGAGTCCAAGATAGACGATATCAAAAATTGGCCAACCCTGCAAACCATTAGCGAATTAAGAAGCTTCCACGGGTTAGCTAGTTTTTATAGAAGGTTTGTCAAAGGATTTAGCACCATAGCTGCACCCTTGACCGCGGTCATTCGGAAAGACCAGCCCTTCAAGTGGGTGAAGAGCAAGTTAAGGCTTTTGAAACCTTAAAAGTTATGCTCGTTTCCGCGTCTTTATTACAATTGTCCAATTTTGATAAGACGTTTGAAGTTGAGTGCGATGCTTGTAAAGTAGGCATAGCGGCTATTTTGATGCAAGATTTAAAACCCATTGCTTATTTTAGTGAAAAGCTCAAAGGAGCAACTCTAAAATATTCCACGTATGATCTAGAGTTGTATGCCTTGATTTGAGTCGTGGCCACTTGGCACTATTTATGGCCTAAGGAGTTCGTGATCCGAACAAACCATGAATCCTTGAAGCATCTTCGGGTACAAGACAAGCTTAACAATCGGCATGCTAAATGGATTGAGTTTCTTGAAACCTTCCCTTATGTTATTCAATACAAAAAGGGTAAGTACAACATAGTAGCTGATGCTCTATCTAGAAAACATGTTCTTGTATCAACATTATCTTCAAAATTGATAGGTTCTGAGAGTTTGAAAGAATTATATCCTGAGGACCCTCACTTTACTCCTATCTATAGGGAATGCGAAGAAATGGGCAAGGATAAGTGGGATTTGGCTATGGGTCTAAATCCTATGCATTTAATGGATACTTTTTTAAAGGTAGACGATTGTGTGTACCCTCCAGTTCTTGGTGAGAGTTTTTTATGAGGAAAGCACACAATGGCGATCTAATGGGTCACTTTGGGATAGTAAAGACCTTTGGAATATTGGAGGAGCAATTCTATTGGCCAAAAATGCAAAAGGATGTGGCCAAGATTTGTGGCCAATGTATAGATTGCAAAGGAACCAAATCACGGCTCCTACCTCATGGGTTGTACTCCCCTCTACCCACTCCTTTAGGCCCTTGGCTTGACATATCCATGGATTTTGCGTTAGGGTTGACAAGGACTGCACGAGGTTGGGATAGTATCCTTGTTGTGGTTGATCGGTTTTCTAAGATGACATACTTTATTCCATGTTTTAAATGTGATGATGCACCTAGTGTGGCCTCTTTGTTTGTTGATAATGTTTTCAAGTTGCATGGTGTTCCGAGGACCATTGTGAGTGATAACGACTCTTAAGTTCCTAAGACACTTTGGGAAATCCATATGGGGTAGGCTTGGAACCAAGTTATTATTCTCCACATCTTGTGAGAGCCTACAGAACAATCAAACACGAAATAAACACTAAAGGAACAAAAATCAGCAAGTTCACAAAGAGAAAACAACACACTAAAAGGAGATGAAGAAGAAGAATTGCATGAAATTAAAGATAGAAAGAGAGACCCACACTTCCACCAATGAATAGCACTAGAAGGTGTATTTATTTTAAACACACATCAGCAATGTAAGATCAAACAACTTTCTTAGGTGACCCAAAGGAAACACTTTTCCTCAAGCACACCTTCTTTTCAAATTTCAGAATACAAGTGAAATCCAAACTTCAAAGGTATTCAAGGAACCAATTTTGGGTTTGAGAGCTAAAAATACAAGACTAAAGCTAAAATCTAAGAATAATATCCAATTTCATCAAAGTCTAATGAAAATACAAGCTAAAGGCTCTATTTATACTTATTACAACCAATGACTAAAATACCCTTAATGAAGGGTGCTCCTTTGGAGTGTAAAAATAAGTCATTAAAAGACAAGAATGCCCTTAATTAATAGGCACCTATGAGTTGTAGGAATCCCTCCTTCTCTCCTCATTTGAACAAGGCTTTGTAATGTCTCCAAAATGGTCTTCTACTACTTGTAAATTCTGAAGCTTGTTCCTTTGAGAAGTCCTTGCAATCCCTATGCACTTTAGGATTGTATCATCCTCTCCATATTGAAAGGAATCTTTCCTTAAATTTGCATCTTGCAAAACTAAAGAGATGGAAAACAAGCACACAATCCTCAAGGTAGGAGGGTTAGAGTTAGTACCACAATTATATCATCACTCCAAGATAGTTCACACTTAACATACATCCACTTATCCTTGGTATTTGACATGAAAATCTTAGCATATAGGATACTAAAGACATGAATAGCATCAATATCAAAATTAAGTGAGCATGACCAGTAACTATAACCTTCACATTTCAAGAGTATTCCGGGATCAAATGGGAGTAGAAGATAAAAATCTAAGTCTAGATTAGCCACTCCTTTTATTAGAGCATCAAACTCACAATCATCTTCATTCAATAAAGTAAAAAAGCCACCAAGCTTACTACCTCTACATAATATCAATTCAAAATTAACATGGTTATCATCATTGGTGAAGAGGTAGTATAAGAAGGAATCAAGTGTGAAGACATCAACCAAGGTACTATAATATACAAGAGGGTTATGTAGTTCGTGAATACTCTTTTCACATGATAATGGAACCTTACTCAAGTTATAAGTGCTAGCACTAGTTGGACACAAATCATTCTAACGAAAAGACTTGATTTTGTCATCTAAAGGATCTACTAGTGCTTGCGTACTCACATTGATACGGTTAAGGCAGCCTCCACAGGTACACGGCCTTTCACACGAAGCCAAGCTCGGGAATTACAAACACTCCAAGCTTTGTTCATGCAAATGGCCGTGTGTGAGTTGTTGGTCGAACCAACCAAGGACCTAAACGTTTTTATGTGTGAAGAGTGGTCCTAAAGTGTAATAAACTAATCCCCAAGGTTGCCACAAGAAAGCAAGGGCGGATGGGTCTTTTTACTCCTTTTTGTTGTAGTATAAATAGAACATCATAGTGAGTTAGACTTAGTTTTTTTTGAAAGCTGAAAGTTGTAACCTAAAAACACCAAACATTTTCCTCTCTCTTCTTCTCCAAGAAGTCGTCCCTAGATCTCACAAGTAGAGGGATACTTGTGTTGTCTCTTTGGCTAGAAACAAGGGTTTTGAGGTTGTTGAGTGCCTCTTGGTCCTCGTAAGAACTTGGTGTTTATATTCATTAGACTTAGGGTCCTCTCTTGATGTTAGGGTTCTTAGTTTCTTGAATGTTATATGTCAAGTTATCTATCTTTCTTTATTTTGTTGTTGTTGTGTTGATTTTGTTATCTTGAAAGTCTAGTGAAGCCGTGTGGGGCTCTTTTCGATTCACTAGCATTTGTTCTCTATCTTGTTGTTCTTGTGCTGCAAATTGAAAACCGAAACAAGTCTTGTGTTGTAAGCTGAAAAACTGAAAACTAAAACTTGTTGTTCTTGTGTTGTTGGGCTGAAATCCGAAGCTCTTGGTGTTGTTGGTTGGATCTTCTATCATTTGGTATCAAATCAAGACCGGTTGTGTTCCAACATAACCCATCTTGGGCTAGATCACGGCTTAAACAACTACACCACAAGAAATTCTGAAATCTGTGCACTAAATGTTGAAACCGAGAATGATGTTGTATGTTTAGATCTAGGTGTTGTTTTGCTTGTTTAGTGAGTTTCTAGTGTTGGTTTATTTCTCACCAACACTAAGGTGTCTAGATCCGAAAGTTGAGCTTGAAACTTGAAAATTGTGTAGTGACTTGTAGTGGCCGAAAGTTGTATGTTGTAGATAACCAAAGGAAATTTGGTGGTTGTGTGTTTATGTGACAAAGAAGTTGTTGAAGATTGTTGAAGTGTTTATCTTTTGAACTTGTCATCTTGTTCATCTTGTTGAAGTGTTCATCTTGTTGTGTGCTAAAGTGGTAAAATTATAAAGTTGTTGTGAAAGACTTGCACCCATCACTTGTAGTCTTGTCAATCACTTCCCCTAAATCAAGGATCCTTGTTTTGTGGAATTTGTCAACCAAACCCACTTTCTTGGGTTTGAAAAAGAGTGAAGACTTCAAGATTTTAGTTTTCCCACCAAAACACTTTTCAAATTTTCACAAGTTGTGTGAATCTTAACACCAAAACCGAACAAAAAAAAAAAAAAAAAAAAGGAGAAAGAAAGAGAAAAATCCGAGAGAAGAAGAACGTGTGGGACCATTGCATGCTACCACGTCACTATAAGCTCAACCTAGGATATTCTTTGGTTTCTAATTGTTGATTCTTGGTTTCCCTTACTTGGTCTTAGAACTAATTAACAAACTAGTACTTTCCTACTAGGTTGTTAACTAGTTCCTTGAGCCGTTTGTTCGTGTCAACGGTTGTTTGTGTGCTTTTATTCGTTTGAATGAGTTGCTGATTTTGATTCTAGTCCGGCAAGAATTCTTTGAGTCTTCAAACAAGAATCCATTCCGGATAAGAGCTTACTCAAACCTTGTAAATCTCACGGTTACTAGCCAATTATACAACACTTGTGGAACACGAACTTGTGGTGACTAAAGCGGCTAATACCTTGACGATGGAAGGAACAACGTCTCATAATGCGGATACTAATGCCCTTGACTCAATGAGGGCCACTCTCGAGGCCGTTACTCGGACACTTGAAAGGATGAATTCGGAATTTGGGGCCGTAAGAGGGGACTTGGCAGCAATAAGGGGGGAAGTATCGACTATTAGTGGGAGACTAGATCAAGTGGAGAGTCAAAGGAACTCTTGGCCATCGACTCCTCTACATGTCTCTACCAATGGTCATGATCGGACCTCCTCCACAACCATCACTCCCAAAATGGTCCACCAAATGCTAAATGCACCCCAAGCTCCACTAAATACCGCAAACCAATCTACCAACTTTCCTCCAAACCGAGACTCCACTAGACCACTACATTTCCAAGCTCCTCCAATTCCACAAGAGGGATTTCGGCGCCAAGTACCTCCACTAAATCTGAACCCTCCCTTCCAAGCTCCATTAAACCAAAGGCCACAAATTCCAATTCCTACGAATCAAAATGGCCAAGGCCGACCAACCCACTTTGACGGATACGGTAGAGAGGAGTATGATGGAGAGGGAGCCTTTGATGATGCTTATATGAGGGAAGAGGAGTTAAGAGGGGGTCGAGGAGAACCTAGGAGATACCGGGGGTATGGAGATAGGGGAAACCGACACCAAGAGAGAGACGTAGTCATCAACACCATCAAGTTGAGCCTACCTATCTTTAAGGGTGAAAGTGACCCCGAGACCTACTTGACTTGGGAATCGGCTTGTGACAAGGTTTTCCAAGTTAATGATATCTCGAAAGAAAAGAAGAGTTGCTACGCTATAGCTCACCTCGAGGGCTATGCTAACACTTGGTGGGAGTATGTTAAACGGTTTGGTAATGAAGTAATTGATGGGCAGCCACCACCTTGGTATCGGTTGAGGTACTTGATGAGGCAACAATACCTTCCCGAGAGATATCGTCATGAGTTACTTGCTAGGCTATATGGCTTGCGGCAAGGAAGCAAGAGTGTGATGGCCTATTTTGACGAGTTCCAACAACTCATGTTGAAACTTGATCACCGTGGGGAGCAAATCAGTCACGACATCATCCGGTTCAAGTGTGGATTGAACAAAGAGATCTCCACTCACTTGACCCTTCACCGGTTTGAAACCATTGACGGTATATTCCAAGCGGCCCTAGAGATTGAATGGGAACTTAAGGAAAGATCAACCTTCAAGGCAAGGGTACAAACCCCCTCGGGTTGGCCCAAAAACAAAGACCAAACCGGTCCTACTAAGCTGCCCGACCCCAAAGCGGTCCCTAAGTTTCCTCCAAGACCGGAGGCTCACAAATATCCCAATCCAAAGGGGTTCCAATGCTTCAAGTGCCAAGGTTGGGGGCATAAGGCCAATGAATGTCCGAACCGGCGTAATGTGATCCTACGAGAAGGGAAAGTGTACTACCTTGGTGAGGAGGTGGTTTCCGAAAGGGGGGAAGACGAGGCCGAGCCTCAAGATGGAGAGGAAGCTGAAAATGGACCGAATGATGATGGATTGGATGATAGTGAAGATGTCTATCCACAAGAAGGGGAGTGTGTGCTTGCAAACTTTGTGGTTAGACGTGTCATGATTAGTAAGGCGATAGATGATCCGAGTCAAAGGGAAAATCTATTCCATACTAAGTGTCTTGTAAAGGGGAGTGTGTGCACCATAGTAATTGATAGTGGAAGTTGTACAAATGTCGCGAGTCATGCTATGGTCAATTTCTTGAAACTACCGACTACTCCACACACTAGTCCTTACAAGCTACAATGGTTGAACGATTGTGGTGAATTAAGGGTCACAAGGCAATGTGTGATTCGGTTCAAGGTGAGAAACTACTACGACGAAGTGCTTTGTGACGTGATTCCAATGCAAGCATGTCACTTGTTGTTAGGTAGACCATGGCAATATGATAGGTCTATTAGACACGATGGGAGGACCAACCGGTACACGCTTGAGAAGGATGGCCGAAAGGTCACACTTCACCCTCTTTCACCCTCCCAAGTAAATGAGTGGCATCAAAAGATGCGAGAGTTAAAGGGAAAGGGGAAGGAACCCGAGAAGGGAGAGAAGGGGGTGGATGCCATAGGTAAGGAGGTAGGGGCATCCGAGGCTGTCCCCACACCAAGGGAGATGGAAAATGTAGTGATGTTGGCTAGGAGGAAAGAACTCTTCGTGGACCATGATGAAAACAAGCCGATGCTACTTTTGGCCCACTACTTTAATACTAACCCCACTAATCCTTCCATTTCCCCTTTGATTTCTTGTGTGTTGCAGGAGTATGAAGATGTGTTTCCTCAAGAACTTCCGCAAGGATTGCCCCCACTTCGGGGCATTGAACACCAAATCGATTTGCTGCCGGGATCACAACTTCCGAACAAACCGGCCTATAGGAGCAACCCCGTGGACACTAAGGAGCTTGAAAGGCAAGTTGCGGAGCTTCTCAACAAGGGATATATCAAGGAAAGCTTGAGTCCGTGTGCTATCCCGGTGCTTTTGGTGCCAAAGAAGGACGGAACTTAGCGCATATGCGTCGATTGTAGAGCCATCAACAAAATCACTATAAGGTATCATCATCCGATCCCTAGACTAGATGATATACTAGATGAGCTCCACGGATCTTGTGTGTTTTCTAAAGTGGACCTTAGGAGCGGCTATCACCAAATTCGCATGCAACCCGGTGATGAGTGGAAGACCGCATTCAAGACCAAATTTGGTCTATATGAGTGGCTGGTCATGCCCTTCGGCCTTACCAATGCTCCTAGCACATTTATGAGGCTAATGAATCATGTAATGAAGCCTTATATTGGAAAGTTTGTGGTGGTTTACTTTGATGATGTGTTGGTGTATAGTAAGTCTATTGATGATCATGTAATGCATTTGAGATGTGTGTTTGATGTACTCCGAAAGGAGAAGATGTATGCCAACATGGAGAAGTGTTCTTTTGGTGTTGATAAAGTTGTATTCTTGGGTTTTGTTGTGAGATCAAGGGGTGTGGAAGTGGACGACTCCAAGATAGACTCTATACGAAGTTGGCCGACCCCTAAAACTATTGGAGAAATCCGAAGTTTCCATGGGTTGGCAAGCTTTTATAGGAGGTTTGTCAAAGGATTTAGCTCCATAGCAGCCCGCTTGACAAAGGTAATTAGAAAGGACGGACCCTTTAGATGGGGTGAAGAGCAAGCTAGGGCTTTTGAGGCCTTGAAAGCTACGCTCATCTCGGCGCCTTTATTGCAATTGCCCGATTTTGATAAGATGTTTGAAGTAGAGTGTGATGGTAGTAAGGTTGGCATTGGGGCTGTTTTGATGCAAGAAGGTAAGCCCGTTGCCTATTTCAGTGAAAAGCTCAAAGGGGCAACTCTTAATTACTCGACTTATGATTTGGAGTTGTACGCCCTTGTTAGAGCCTTGGGAAATTGGCAACACTATTTGTGGCCTAAGGAGTTTGTGATACGAACGGATCATGAGTCGTTGAAACACCTTAAGAGCCAAGACAAGCTGAATAGGCGTCATGCTAAGTGGATTGAGTTCATCGAGACTTTCCCTTATGTAATTCATTACAAAAGGGGAAAGGAAAATGTTGTTGCCGATGCCTTGTCTCGGAAGCATGTGCTTGTTGCTACCTTGTCTTCGAAGTTAATGGGTTTTGAGAGCTTGCGGATGTTGTATCCCGAGGATCCTACCTTTGCTCCTATTTTTAGGGAATGCGAAGAGTGGGGAAGGGACCGTTGGCGTAAGGAAAATAACCATTCCTCCTACTCTCGGTTCGAGGGGTATTTGTTCAAAGGGAGGAGGTTGTGTGTTCCTTCTAGTTCTTGGATGGAATTACTTGTGAGGGAGGCCCATGACGGAGGCCTCATGGGTCACTTTGGGGTAGAAAAGACCCTCGGAATCCTAGAGGAGAACTTCTATTGGCCCAAAATGCGCAAAGATGTCACAAAAATTTATAATCAATGTGCGGCCTGCCGGAGTGCTAAATCTCGTCTCCAACCTCAAGGATTATACACCCCACTCCCTACTCCCCTTAGACCTTGGTTGGACATCTCGATGGATTTCGTTTTGGGGCTGCCAAGGACTAGAAAGGGCCGAGATAGCATTTTTGTGGTTGTTGATAGATTCTCTAAAATGGCTCACTTTATTCCATGTGCTAAAACCGAGGACGCTCCTAGTGTAGCTTCATTATTTGTTGAACATGTTGTAAAGCTTCACGGGGTACCAAGGACCATTGTGAGTGATAGGGACTCCAAGTTCGTAAGTCTCTTTTGGAAGTCCATGTGGGGTAGGTTGGGGACGAAGTTACTTTTCTCCACGTCTTGCCACCCCCAAACCGACGGCCAAACGGAGGTAGTAAATAGAACCTTAGGGTCTATGCTACGTTCTATGGTTAAGGGTAAACTAACTTCATGGGAAGAATACCTACCCTTGGTGGAATTTGCATACAACCGGGTAACACATTCGAGCACGGGAATGACTCCCTTTGAATGTGTTTACGGCCTAAATCCCCTTACCCCTTTAGATCTCACTCCTTTGTCTAGTGATCTCATGACCAGCTTAGATGGAAATAAAAGAGCCGAGGCCATGAAGAAAATGCATGAGACGGTGCGGATCAAGCTTGAAAAGAAGAATCAAGAGGTTGCAAAAAGGGCAAACAAAGGGAGAAGGAAGCTTGTGCTTGAACCCGGAGATTGGGTGTGGGTGCATCTTCGAAAGGATCAGTTTCCAGCTCAAAGGAAGTCCAAATTGCTGCCGAGGGGTGATGGTCCTTTCCAAGTACTTGAAAGAATCAATGACAACACCTGCAAGATTGATCTACCACCGGAATATCAAGTGCACAACACCTTTAACGTTGGAGATCTCTCCCTCGTGGATGCGGTTGAAGATGACCAAATGCCGAATATGAGGTCAAATTCCTCTCAAGATGGAGAGGATGATACGGTTAAGGCAGCCTCCACAGGTACACGGCCTTTCACACGAAGCCAAGCTCGGGAATTACAAACACTCCAAGCTTTGTTCATGCAAATGGCCGTGTGTGAGTTGTTGGTCGAACCAACCAAGGACCTAAACGTTTTTATGTGTGAAGAGGGGTCCTAAAGTGTAATAAACTAATCCCCAAGGTTGCCACAAGAAAGCAAGGGCGGATGGGTCTTTTTACTCCTTTTTGTTGTAGTATAAATAGAACATCATAGTGAGTTAGACTTAGTTTTTTTTGAAAGCTGAAAGTTGTAACCTAAAAACACCAAACATTTTCCTCTCTCTTCTTCTCCAAGAAGCCGTCCCTAGATCTCACAAGTAGAGGGATACTTGTGTTGTCTCTTTGGCTAGAAACAAGGGTTTTGAGGTTGTTGAGTGCCTCTTGGTCCTCGTAAGAACTTGGTGTTTATATTCATTAGACTTAGGGTCCTCTCTTGATGTTAGGGTTCTTAGTTTCTTGAATGTTATATGTCAAGTTATCTATCTTTCTCTATTTTGTTGTTGTTGTGTTGATTTTGTTATCTTGAAAGTCTAGTGAAGCCGTGTGGGGCTCTTTTCGTTTCACTAGCATTTGTTCTCTATCTTGTTGTTCTTGTGCTGCAAATTGAAAACCGAAACAAGTCTTGTGTTGTAAGCTGAAAAACCGAAAACTAAAACTTGTTGTTCTTGTGTTGTTGGGCTGAAATCCGAAGCTCTTGGTATTGTTGGTTGGATCTTGTATCACACATCAATAGTTTGGTCCTTATGTAACCTATCAACCCCAAGAGTAACACAAAATGAAGATTCATACACTTCTTGACTAATCCAATCCAAAATTACACAACTTTGGCTACTACGAGCCACATCACAACAATTCAAGTTTTTAGGAGTGCAGAAAATAGCTTGGTTACCTTGTAGATTATGATAAATGTTTTATTCACTTTGTTTATCATCATGGAATCCATCATTCTCCACATTACAAAAGAATATATCAAGGTTTCCCTTTGGATTCACTTTTTCCTCGCTTGTACCACAATGGGGACTTTTGGCCAAGGGCTTGAAGGAAACTTCCTTGGGCTTCTCCCCAGGACTTCTACTTTCTTGAACCTTCACATGAGAAGATAAAATACTAGGGAAAATGCTAGTATTTGGGTTAGTGAATAAAAAGAGACCTTTGTGGACAAGGTCCACAATCAAGCATTCTTTTCCCTTCCAACTTCACTACCCGTGGTTTTCCCTTCCTTTTCCCTTCTTTGTTCACATTCTTCTTGTACCTCACTAATAATTTTCTCTCCATCTTGAGTCTTGACCTTACTCTCTTGGTTTCTAACTCATGGAGAGGAGTCATTGGATTTTGTGAAGTATAGGATCTTTGGATTTGAGTTGCTTAGAATTGTGGAGATTTTGGTTGACATAGTCTATCAACCCTTCCTCTAATTCTAATCATGTCACCCCTCATTAAATCCATATCACTCCTTATAGCATCATTTTTGCACTTTATTTCTTGACTCAAGGCCTCCATTTGGGCCATCAAATCTCCCATAACATCATTTCCAAAAGGTTGGGAATTAGTACCTTTGATTTCCATGGAAAATGTACGTACAAAGTGCAAAAATAAGAAAGCAAAATAACCTACAAAACAAGCAAACGAGTTAGTTCAAAAGCCTTACTTCACTCACACTCAACCACACCTCACACTTGGCTTCATAAGTTTTGGAGAACTGACAATACTTGGTGATACAAGAATAATCAGAGAAACACGAACAACTCCAAAATAGTCCACAAATATTAAAGATCCGAGGACCTTTTTGGAGACCACTCTCGGATTCACTACCAACAACAAGAATACAAGATATAATGGTGTGTTTTAACACCAAAACAGCAACAAAAACAACAACAAGATGAACTCAAGATGACAAAAAAGAAGACCCAAGATTCGGATTTAACAAAAACAACAAGAGCATAAAATTACAACACAAACAATAAACAAGATTACAAGAAGGTAAAAGTATAGAAAGATAGACCACATGAAGGTATAATCTTAAGAACCCAAGAATGGACAATCTTGGACCCTTAACACTACACAAAACAATAAATATATCTCTTAAAAAGATACAAGATTGGATTCCACCTCCCAAGCATCAATGTTTCTAAGTAATTTACAATCACTAGCGATTTCATACTAGATCTTGTCCTAGTTTCGGTTGGTGGCTTTTCTAAGACCAAACTATGGTGTTTCAAGTCTTACAAGACTTACAAATATCATCTAAAAACTGAGTGAACAATCCCTAATATGTTCCTTATATATTACAAAACAACTAGATCTTAAAATGACCAAAAAGGCCCTTCAAGAATGAGCACCCATCTAGTGTAATTTATGGGCTGATTTGGGTGCATTTTGGGCCTCTTTTACATTTAAATTGCACATGCCAAGGCTCGGGTCCAACACACATTCTCCTAAGTCCATATCCATGATTATTACCGTATCACCCTCTCCATCTTGAGAGGGATTTGTCCACAAATTCACGTCATCACCTCATTCAATTGGTGAATTCAAAGAAAACCTACTCAAAACAATCCGGAAACAAGTCACAAATACAAGTCAAAAATAGTCCACAAAATCTTGAAGAATCTGAGGGCTCAATATCAACAAGTCTCAGCCAAATTCTTTATTTTGAACCTTGGCTTCCTCTCCATCTTGAGCTTTGTCTTCAATATCATCCGAAACAAGTCTCCTACCATCATATAAATATTGTAGTAGTCTTCATATCCTTTATGTTTATTTCTACCATACTCCTCTACATGGATATATCGGTTTTGGTGAAGTAGATTTTCAGTTGAGAGAAATGATTTGTTAAGGGGGAGCTTCGGTAGTGGAGCTTGGATGGGAGGAAATTTTATTCCAAGTCCCTCTTGTTGGGCTTGATCGAATTGCGGGGAAGTGACTCATTTAGGTCTCGGGCTTGAGGACATTTGTTGGCTTGGCTTATGTCTATATCATTTAGTGGTGGTCTTGGAGGGTTGATCATTTGAGGTAAAGCTTCGGGAGTAGAAACATGACTTCGACTCTCCACTCGATCCAACCTCTCAAGTACAGTAGACATATCCGAGCTCAATTTGTCAAGACCCGCATTCGCCTTAGCTATTTCTTTGGCAATAGCATCAAGGTGGGACAAAATGGTGTCCATTATGGCAAAGGAGTTACCTACAAAAATAGAAAACACATTAGTTGTACAAAAACATCCTACTCTGTTTTTTTATTTCTTGACTCTCGAATTTCTCACACTCAATATCACAAGTGTTGCAAGCTTTCTTGTACTCCGAGTGGTGTTGAGAGGTGAATCCAACATTGACAAGGACTCCAAAGAGTAAGAAAAACACAAGGACGTATTACAATGACTCAAAATAATTAAGACTCGCAAAGGAAAGGTAACACGAAGAACAGGTTCAAAACTAATTTACAATCTAGTAAATGATCACTAGCTTGTAAATTAGTATTGGAATCAGCAAATGTAACGAAGAAAACAACAAACTGAAAATAAAAGATGAAAAATTGAGCTTAAAGATTTTGTCGTGGGAATAGTGAAATATGACATGGCAGCCACTTATTGGTTCGGTTTTATCAAGTTGTTAATTTTAAAATTTCAAGTCTTGGTCAATTTTCAATTTGGACCTTTGGTGGAACTTGTTTAATGGAGGGTAATACAAACTAGTCTTTGGAGCTTCTTTTCAATTCAAAATTCAAGACTCAAAAGTCTTTGACTAGACTTGTACAACCCTTAAAACATGGACCCTTGTTTTATTCAAAAGTGGTGGAGATGTGATGTAAAGTCTTTTGGTGGTTAGGGTTCTTTCAAGACTTAACAAGTTCTACACCTTGTATTTCACCTTTTGAAGATCTAAGATAACTTTAACATTAACAAGGTGATGAATATGGTGAAGAACTTCAAAAACACAACCACCACAACAATAACAACCAACAACAATCTCCCAAGAACAACAACAATTCCATAACAACAAGGTCAACGACAAACCTCCAACAACAATTCTATCGGCCAAGTCATTAGTGTGCTATTTTCGGTTTTAACAAGAGATGAAGGTTGTGACAAGCTTCAAGTACAACAACAACATCCACCCAAAATTAAAACAACATCCACACAGCTAAATTCAAATCTATAACAATAAGAACAACAACAATGGGCCAAGTTTATGTTCACAACAATAACTTTGAACAAGTTCAAGCTCAAGTTTAGATCTAGACTCAAAGTGTTAGTGGATAAGAAAACTAACACTAGAAAAAAAAACAAGAAAACTACTAGATATAGACACACAATATACAAATCTTGGCCAAGTCACTTCACAAGAACAACAATTTTCGTCCAAGAACAAAAACAATGGACAGATTTCACCCGTTTTCTGGAATTTTAAGATTTTAACTTTTTTTTTTCAACTGACCGAGCCCAATAGTTGATCTTGTAGGAACAAGATAAATCCATGAGATGATACCAAATGATACAATAATAATCAGAGAAACACGAAGAAACTCCAAAATAGTCCACAAATCTTAAGGATCCGAGGACCTTTTTAGAGACCACTCTTAAATTCACTACCAACAATAATAATACAAGATATAATGGTGTGTTTTAACACAAATAGTGACAACAACAACAACAAGATGAACTCAAGATGATAAAAAAAAGAAGTCAGAAGATTCGGATTAAACAATAACAACAAGAACACAAGATTACAACACAAATAATAAACAAGATTATAAGAAGATAAAAGGATAGATAGATAGACCACATGAAGGTATAATCTTAAGAACCCAAGAATGGACAATCTATCTCTTATAAAGATACAAGATTGGATTCCATCTCCCAAGCATCAATGTTTCTAAGCAATTTACAATGACTAGCGATTCCAAATTAGATCTTGTCCTAGTTTCGGTTGGTGGATTTTCCAAGACCTAGCTATTGTGTTTCAAGTCTTACAAGACTTACAAATATCATCCAAATATTGAGTGAATAATCCCGAATATGTTCCTTATATATTACAAAACAAATAAATTAAAATGACCAAAAAGGCCCTTCAAGAATGGGCACCCATCTAGTGTAATTTATGGGTTGATTTGGGTGCATTTTGGACCTCTTTTACACTTCAATTGTTCATGCCAAGGCTCAGGTCCAACACGCATTCTCCTAAGTCCATATCCGTAATTATTTTTGTATCACTTGGAAAGTTACTTGAGAGGTGAGAAGATTTAAATCGGAATGGATCTTTATTTGAAACGATGCAAAATAAGTGATGCACAAACTTGAACCAACAAAAATACTACGACTTGAAAATAAGAAGAGCACACAAAAATTGAAGACGCAAAACAACAGACTCTAATCTAATTACCAAATTAGTAGCTAATTTCAAACTTACTAATTTAGTAATAGAATCCACACAAAAGAAAATAGAAACAACAAATAGAAACTAGAAAATCTAATTTTAGAACTCAATTTGGTTGTTTGTATAAGTGATGATGTGGCAGCTTGTGATTGGACATCACTTTTCAAAATTTTCAATTCCCAATACACCTGTTTCGGCCAAACACACTTAAGAAAAGATGGTCTACTAGTACACCTTTCAAAATTGAATACACCTGTTTATAAAGGTGGTCTACTAGTACTACTTATATATGATTTCTATTGAGTTTTTGTATCATGTGTTGTTACCTTCAGCCTTGCATACTCAGTACATATTTTCGAACTGACGTCCCTTATGGGGGACCTGTATTTCATGCTACAGGCATAGGTACTTCAGTTCATATACCTCATTAGTAGGAGCACAGCTATTCGATGACTATTGGTGAGCTTCAAGTTGATTTAGGGCTTTTTGAGTCTGTTCCATATATTTTGGTATTGTGTAGAAGGTTAAGAGTAGGGCGGGGTTTTGTCCCGACCCAACTAAGTATATGTTTCTTTTAGAATCTTTGTAGACTAATGTAAAGTTATGGTAGAGTTTTTCTTTTGACGTGGTTGTCCCAACGGCCTAGTGTTTTATATATGTGTTTGCCTATATAATTTTCTCTAACATTATGTTGGTTAGAACATTTTGTTGTCATAGTTACATGCATGAGAAGTACAAAGTTATGAATTTACTCTCTCAGGCCTTTACGGCTACGGGTGCTTGTCCGCCCCAATAGGAGTTGAGGCGTGTCTTAGATGATCATCCCAACTACATTTAAAGTCTAATACACAAGCTCGTAGCATGTCTTCATGTATTTAAATGGTACATTCTGCTTGTCCATATGTTTGAGGGTGAAAAGTTGTACTTAGATTCACTTGTGTTCCCAAATTTCTCTGGAAAGTCTTCCAAAAATTTGCAGTAAATTATGCTCCCCGATCTGATATAATATAGATTGGAACTGCATGCAGTCAAACTATCTACTTGATATATAATTTGGCATATTCTTCAACTATGTAAGTGGTCCTAACCGGTAAAAGGTGCACTGATTTAGTAAGCCTATCAACAATCACCCATATGGAATCAAACCTTTGAGATGTATGAGGCAAACCAGTGATGAAATCTACGTTGATCATGTCCCACTTCCACATTGGAAGATGTATACATTGCATATAACCCCCGGGCTTTAGGTTCTCTACTTTAACTCTTTGATAATTTGGACATTCAGCTACAAATTTTGCAACATTCTTCTTCATGTCAGCCAACCAATACATTCCTTTCAAATCATGGTACATTTTTCTTGACCCTGGATGGATAAAATACGGTGAATGATGTGCTTCTGTCATAATCCTCTTTCTTAGTCCATCTACATTCGGCACACACAATCTGTTTTGGCACCGAAGTACTCCTTCTTGCGTAAGCTCAAATGCTTTCGTTATACCACATTGTACATTTTCCTTAAGCTTTAATAAAATGGGATCTACATATTGCTTCTCTTTTATTTTAGCTACAAGGGAAGATTCTGCAACATTATAAACAATAAGCCCTTCATCTGGAGTTTCAAGAAGGCGAACTCCCAAATTGGCAAGTTGGTACAAATCTTTAGTTATCCCTTGTTTTTCTATAGATGGTGCCATAGTATTCCGACTTAATGCATCTGCCACCACATTTTCTTTCCCTGGATGAGACAAGATATCAACGTCATAGTCTTTTAATAATTTAAGCCATCTTCGTTTCCTAAAATTTAGGTCCTTCTGATTAAAGATATACTATAAACTCATGTGGTCAGTGTATATGTCAACATGAATCCTATAGAGGTAGTGACACCATATCTTTAAGGCAAATATAACCGCTGCTAGCTCCAGATCATGTGTTGGATAATTTTTCTCGTGTGGCCGCAATTGTCTTGAGGCACATGCTATGACTTTACCATGCTGCATCAATACACACCCTAAGCCAATTCTTAAAGCATCACAATACACTGCATACCCCTCTGTGCCTTTTGGAAGCACCAATATGGGTGTAGAAGTCAACTTATTCTTCAAATATTGGAAACTTCTTTCGCATGCATCATTCCATTGGAACTTGGATACTTTGTGTGTTAGCTTTGTTAAAGTTGCAGATATTGAAGAAAATCCTTCAACAAACCTTCGATAGTAACCTGCCAACCCAAGGAAACTACGAACCTCTATAGGAATTATAGGTCTTAGCCAATTCTTCACGTCTTCTATCTTTTGAGTATATTCCTCCATCAAATACAATATGACCCAAGAATTCCACAAATTTTAATCAAAACTCACATTTAGAGAACCTTTCAAATAGTTTATAATCCCGAAGAATCTGCAACACCTATCGTAAGTGATTGGCATGGTCCTCATTTGATCTCGAATAAACCAGAATATCATCTATAAAAACTATCACAAAAACATCCAAGAAGGGCTTGAACACACTATTCATCAATTCCATAAAAGCTATAGGTGCATTAGTTAGCCCAAAGGACATGTCTAGAAACTCGTAATGATTGTACCGTGTTCAAAAAGCTATCTTGGGTATGTCATTCTCTTTTACCCCCATTTGGTGGTATCCAGACCTTAAATAAATATTCGAAAACCACTTGGCACCTTGCAACTGATCAAATAAGTCATCAATTCTCGGAAGGGGATATTTGTTCTTAATAGTCACCTTGTTCAGTTGTCTATATTCAATACACATCTTTAATGAGCCATTCTTCTTCCTCACAAATAACACTGGTGCACCCCAAGAGGACACACTAGGCCTTATGAATCCTTTTTCTAGCAAGTCTTTCAATTTCTCTTTCAACTCCCGTAATTCTGCCTGAGCCATTCTATACGGAGGAATTGAGATTGGTTAAGTAACTGGAATCACATTGATACCAAAATCCACTTCTCCTTCTGGAGGCAAACCCGGAAGATCTTCAATAAATATATCAGGAAATTCATTTACCAATGGAATAATTTGAATAGTTGGTGTCTCCAAATTTATATCCTTCACTCTAACCAGATGACATATGTAACCCTTGGAAATCCTCCTTTTTACCTTAAAATAAGAAATAAATTTATCTCTTGGCGCACTAATATTACCTCTCCATTCAAGGACTGCCTCCCTTGGGAAATGGAAACATACCCTCTTATTTTTATAATCTATTGTGGCATAACAAGAAGCCAACCAATCCATACCCATTATAGCATCAAAATCTACCATTTCTAACTCAACTAGGTCAGCCACTGTATCACGCCACAAATAGTTATTATGTAATTTTGATACACTCTCTTAGCTATAACAGATTCACCAATCGGCATAGATACTTCAAGTGGCTTAACAAGTAATTCTGGTGTTTTTTGAACATTTCAGCAACCAATGGAGTGACATATGATAATGTAGAACTCGAATAAACTAATGCATATACATCATGTGAAAAGATGGACAATGTTCCTGTAACCACATTTGGAGAAGCCTCTGAATTTTGTCAATTCGCTATAACATATGTATGATTCTGAACTCCACTAGACCTAGCTCCTCCTTTAATAGCTCTACCACGACCCATAGGTTGTACACCCCTACTTGAATAAGGCACCGATGATGATGATGCAACGGCTAATCGAGTAGGTCGTGCCATACTACCTATGTCCCTTTGAGGGCATTCTCTCATCATATGTCCTGGCATACTACAACAAAAGCATGTATTTGTTCCAAATCAATATGCACCCAAATGAAGCTTTCCATATTGTCTACATGGCTATTGAGGAAGACTTAATTGGCTTATACTCCCTTGCTCTTGATATCCCGCTGTTCGCAAACTCTAACCCTTATTTCTTTGACCAAACTGGTTGCCTTTAGACCCTTGAAACTATGGTAGAGCACTAGCTGCAGAAGAAGAAGATAATATCCTAGGTTGTCTATTATAAAACCGAGGCATAAAATCTCCTCGGGATACCATGAACTGCCCCGTAGATCTGGCTCTCTTGGAATATCCTCTTTCTAATTCTTGTGCTCTTCTTCTTTGCCTTTGATCCTCTATTTTTTGTGCAAAAGCTTGTATCCTTGCTATGTCCATGTCTTTGTTCAAAGTAGCGATAGTATAATCTTTAACCAAATATGGAACCAACCTATCCACATATCGATGAACTCTATCATCCATAGTAGCTACAACATTAGGAGCATACCTAGATAAGGAGTTAAACCGGAGGCTATACTCCCTTGCGCTCATATTTCCTTGGCAAAAATTCAAGAACTGATCAGCACGGGCTTCTCGAATCTCAAATGGAAGGTAATGTTCAATAAATGCCTCTTTGAACTCTTTCCAAGTAGCTGAAGGTGCATCGATACCCCTAGATCATTTCCAATCTTTATACCAAAATATAGACATATGCATGACATCTAGAGCCCTTTTGATTTGATCAGTAAAGTCCTGTTGGTCTTCATTAAGATCTAATCCGGTGAACTTAGGAGGATCCAATTTAAGAAAATCCTGCATTCGTAGGCTATCTTCCTATCTGCACCACTAGAACCTGTAGTTGGAATGGCTTGTCCTTAAGCTTGTCGAGCAACTATATGAGCCAACAATTGCACTGCATTTCTTAGATCTTGGAATGTAGCATTGGTAGGTAGTTCTAAGGATGCGGTTCTTCTCCTTCTTAGCTCTTCTGGAGATGGAGGAGTAAAAGAAGTTTGGGACACAAACTCAGCTTGAGCCTTACTTTTATTAGCTCGTCTAGGTGGTGATTTGCTCATCCCTTCCCTGGCAGCGCTGTCTATCCGCCTACCTATATTCTTACTCCTTCTTGTAACTGGCATCTTTACTATAATATAATAAGAGGGAAAAAATAGGCTCAATGGTTAAATATGACTTCACCTACAACATTAGCTCTATTACACGATCTAAGATATGGAGAAAAAGAGACAACCCCAAAATGTCACATAGCCTCCTCCTTATAGATGTGGTGCACAATACGCCCATAAACAAGACTCTATATAGACACGGCTTTGTAGACACCCTAGGATGATCGCTCGGATACCACTTTTGTCATGCCTCAATCTTATTGGGGCAGACAGACACCCGTATCCATAAAGGCCCATAGACAACCAATTCATAACCTTCGACTTCCCATGCATGTAACTATGATAACCAAATGTTCTGACAAACATGATATTATATATCGATGAAACTAATTACACATACAAGAACAACTGATATATACAACACTATGCCGTTGGGGCCACCATATCTAAAAACAAGACACTACCATAACTTTACATTAGTCTACAAAGCCTATAAAAGATACATAGACTTAGTTAGGGTTGGGACAAAACCCCCCCTCCACCCACCCTACTCTTAACCTACTGCACAATACCAAAATAATGAAACAGACTCGGAAAGCCTTGAATCAAACTGGAGCTCACCAACATACATGAAATAGCCTACACTCCTACGAGTGGGGTGTATGAGCTAAAGTACCTGTTCCTGCAACATGAAATGCAGGTCCCTGTGAGGGACATCAGTACAAAAATATGTAATGAACATGTAAGGCTGAAGGTAACAACACACGATACAAGAGCTCAATAGAAATCAGATACCAGTGTATAAGTAGTACTAGTAGACCAACTTTATATATATTTGTGGGACTACATAAATTACGTTCCTTTCTTCATTTTTACCTTTCTTACTTCATTATCTTTGTAAGCCATATGTAATGCAAATGACCATCTAATTAGTGGTAAATAGATAAATTAGGATCAGCCCATGCTAGGCTTACGCCCCTGAGCTGCCACCTATACATAAAGATTGGGATCAACCCATGCTAGGCTTATGCCCCTGAGCTGCCACCCACATATAAAGGTATTGAGATCGGCCCATGCTAGGAATATGCCCCAGAGCTGCCACTCCTTTTACATATTTACGTTACTTAGTTTATTTAGCCTTTGAGATTGTTACTTTGGTGGTCATAACATTATGGTAATTTGAAATAATTACCTGTCACTAAGAGACGTGTAAATAGGCACTTAATGCAACATAAATGAGGTAGAGAGTTGTTGGCACACCAATGAAGTGTTTAGGATCTTAAAATAACACATGGTTCTTAATTGAGTAAGTAGAGAACTTCTGAAATTTTCAAAGGAAGATAGATGTGTAGGTTTAATAATAAACACAAATTGAGGTGTTCTGATATGTTATAGAGTAGGAACAAGGTCGTTGGCTTCTTGTTATATAATACAATGCTGTTATGTATCACTTGTTACAGGACAACCTTGGAAACTTATTTACAAATGTTCGATTTTATGTCATAGAGTACAAAATGGAGTATGCCTTACATACCTGGTTATATAGCTCCGAAACTAACCCGACTTGAATTCTCGCCTTTTATATTACTTATCTACAATAGAATATATGGTAAACTAGTAGTAGCAACCTACCAACACATTTAGGCTACTTAACTTCACCAAAATAGTAACCGGGCAGTAAACATGTAATTGTCAATCAAGGGTGTTATCTTAACCTTTTTCTGCTCTAATTACTCCCACATACCATACATGTCCTTATAAGATCACCGGAACCAACTCAGCTTTATTACACCCTCCAAACAACACATAAAAACACATTAGGCAGTAAGCAAGGGCCATAATTAGTTCGGTGGTGTACCACCACATCTTTCTTCTATATTTCATTACAAACTAATCACACCCTTCTCCAACATCAACATGGTAGCCCATAACATGAATATACAAAACAGTCCCAAATCACTCTTATTGTAGCAACCCATTATTGAACTCATCATCTTTTGAGTTATCCATAATGACACATCCATAACTCTATTTCAAATTCATACACAAGGAGAACAAAAAAGAGCAATTACCTTACCTCAATTCTGGAACTTATTTCTTTAATTGAACTCTTTAAGAATTTTAACTTTCCTTCACACTTTAAACCAAAGAAGAAAAGAGAAGTTCTTTAATATCAAAGAAAAGTGAGCAGATTTCTTGATCTATATTCTACCATATATTTATAATTAAGCAGTTATAACATCTTTTCATTATCTTCCATGAGATAATTAAACAAAAACTAAAGGGCTTTTACTTACCTCAGGCTGCAAAAGTGAGGGTTTCTTCAAGAACCCTAAAAGGATTTTTAGGGCTGCTGTTCTTAACCTTTTTTAAGAAAGACATAAAACTAAAGTTTAAAAGGGTGAAATTTTGTTTAAAATAAATAGAATTGCCAGTAATATTGAGCTTATATTGGGCCCTTGATACGGGATAAATGGACATCTTATCTTTTGATGACATCTTTGGCGGCCAACACATAGAGGCTCAAGACTTGGTCAGCTCGATAATACAAAAACATGTATGGAGGACCCGTTTTGAGCATAACTTAAAGCAATCTCACTTGTGGAAGATTGCTTGGAGCATTTAAGATTGAGGACTCATGGTTTTAGAGCTTAATTAAGGGAATTTTGGACATTACACATCATGGCTGCACCTATCATTAAGGGCAAAGTGGTCTTTTTGTTTTCTTTTGTATTACACTATAAATAGGTCATTTTAGCTTATTTCTTTTCAGATTTTGAATGATGAAGAATTGAAAGACATATTTTCTCTCTTTTGAGAGTCTAACACCCTTAGTGTATGGCTTGGAAAAGCCATCTTTAGTGTACGTCTTCGAAAAGCCGATAATGTATGTTAGTTAGAAACGGTGGATCTTGAGGTGAGTCGATTGCCTTGGCGGTCGTCGTAAGAGTATGGTTTTGATTGTTATATTCATTAGGGGTTAGTGTTGAAATACAGTTGGTTTTTAATCTTGTAATAATCTTGGTCTCACTATCTATCTTTATTTTCTATGCAATTTCCCTTGTGTTTGTGTTGAATCCAGGAGAGGCTCATCTTGTGTCATTGTTGCTGTTTTGGTTTTAAAATACACTTTGTATCTTATAACCCTTGTGTTGTTATTGTTGGCCGAAAGTTTCTCTCAAAGGGGTCCTTGGGTGTTAGTTCATTTGTGGACTATTTTAAGTAGTTTTTGAGCCTTCTCTTGTCTTTCTGATATCATGTCGTATTAGAGCATGCCTTGATCTTGTTCCTACAAGATCAATCTTGGGCTTTCTTGTTAGAAAATTCAAAAAAAAGTGTTAAAAAACTGAAAATTCTAGAAAAATAACAATTTCTCCGTGTTTGTATTCCTGGCCAAATTTGTGTTCTTGTTGTGTCTTGTCCTAGATTTGTTTGTTGTGACTAGATTTAGTAGTTTTATTGTTTGTTTTTTTTTGTTTATAGTGTTAGTTTTCTTGTCCACTAACACTTTTAGTCTAGATCTGATACGGAAAAGAGAAGGGAACACAAAACAAACACCAAATCAGTCCACTAATCTTAAGGATTCGAGGACCAAGATGGAGACCACACTCGGATTCGCTAATAACAACAAGAATACAAGATACAAGAGTTTATATTAACACCAAAACAGCTATGAAACGTGATGAACAAGATGAACAACAATAATACAAGTTTTGGATTCAACGAAGACCCCAAAACAGTCCACTACACAACACATACACGATTTGCAAGAAAATAAAGATAGATAGTGAGACCAAGATTATTACAAGATTAAGAACCAAGTGTATTTCAACACTAACCCCTAATGAATGTAACAATCAAAACCACACTGTTACGGTGACCACCAAGGGAATGAACTAACCTTAAGATCTACCGTTTCCAAGCAAAGATCAATATTGGCTTTTCCAAGCCCTATGCTAAGGATGGCTTTTCCAAGCCCTACAACTAAGGGTGTTACACTCTCAAAAGAGAGAAAATATGTCTTTCAATTCTTCATCCTTCCAAATCTGCCAAGAAATGAGCTAAAATGACCTATTTATAGTGTAATACAAAAGAATACAAAAAGACAACTTTGCCCTTAATGATAGGTGCGGCCATGGTGTGTAAATACACCATGTGTAATGTCCAAAATGCCCTTAATTAAGGTCCAAAACCGTGAGTCCTCACTCTTAAATGCTCCAAGCAATCTTCCATACGCGAGATTGCTTTAAGTTACGCTCAAAACGGATCCTCCATGCATGTTCTTGTATTCTCGAGGTGACCAAGTCTTGAGCCTGTATGTGTTGGCCTCCAAAGATGTCATCAAAAGATAAGATGGTCATTTGTCCCATATCATCCTCCCCTTCTTGAAAAGGATTCGACCTCAAATCCAAACCTTGCAAAACCGAAGAGAGGACAAACAAATACAAACTCCTCATGGCATGAGGGTTAGGATTAGCATAACAAATCATCTCAACATGCCAAGGTTGCACATATTTGCAATATAACCAAGAATCCTTTGCAAGGAATATTAATAACTCAATAAAAGATGTACAAAGGATTTGGTTATAGGATACATCAAGAGTGACACTTTGTTTGTCATGTAGACCAAGCAACAAGTTTGGTGCACCAATATCACCATTTCTAAATTTGGCACCGGGTTCAAATGGGAAAAGTGGCCATAGACACGGGTCTCGATAACACTTCCCTTTCCCGTGGTCTACACCCAAACTAAATGACATACTCTCTACAATAACATACATATGATCCAAAGAAAATAGAGAGTAGAGAAAAGTATCACTCAAATCGACTTCTACTAAGGTGCTCTCATGTGTGTACTCACTACTAGTTTCCCAATAATCACCATGAGTACTCTCAACAATGAAATCACACAAAGTAGAAGAAGAAGTAGCTTTCACAACTACACATTCCTTACCCTTAAGAGGACTCTCATCTTCCAAGAAGAGATTTCCCTCTTTAGGAGGAATATTGTCACACCATAGTGGGTTAGCATATAGGCTATAGCTTCCAAGGCAAGCTATACCATCATTTTCACCACTAGGTTCATTAGGAGTGTTTAAATCATCTTCAAACAAGACATTGTACCTAAAAAGAGTGTGATCTACCTCACGGACAGATTTGGAACAAGCAAGTTCCTCACTCTCTAAATGATCAATATCAAGTTTCAAGGATGTTTCAAACACAATATTACCCCAAGAAGAGCTCTCGGGTTCATTCTCACTTTGATCAACATTTTCAACATCATCACACACTTGAGGTTCATTAATTACATCATACACATCCTCAAGTGGTGGGTAATTTTCACACATAAGTTGATCAACACAAATTTCAGAAGATAATGTACTTTCATTCAACATAATGGTTTCAACACTAGGTGGACATAAATCAATCTTACAAGAAGAGTCTATTAGGTCATCAATAGGATCAACTAGTGTATCCACACTCACAACATGTACATCATCATCAAGTGGCAAAGAAATAATACACTCACATATAGGCAAGCTACAACTCACACTCAATGGGCTACTAGCCACACAATTATCATTCACATGTACAAAAGTGTAAGAGTTTTCCATTTTACCTTGAAGTCCTTGAGTAGATTCTTCTTTGTCATGGTGTGAAGGTCCTCCAAAAGTTTGGGCAGCAACTTTCTTTTGGCATTGTTCTTCTTCGCTTTCCATGTTGCTACCTACACAAATGTCCTTAGAAATAGAAGGACAAACAATGTTAGCATGGTTTGGTGGTAATCCTCTTACTTTGCTCCACACAACCTCTCCTTTTTCCACTCTCGGATTACCACCTTTCACTCCCTTACTCCTCTTAATCTTTTGTCTCTCATAATAATTCGAATTGGAGTAGGTAGGAACTTCTTTTTGCGGCCCGGGCAGAATGTACGTCTCGAGGTAATTTCCCCATCGGTCTCTTACAATATTAGGCCAATTTTGCATATTTGGAACTTTATGTTGTGCAAACCAATCGGCGCCTAAGCTCACATGACCATAGGTTATGGGAAAAACATCACACCACACCTCCTCATGGTAATTAAATTGGGAGAAGACAACTTTTACCCTCTCGGTAACCTTAAACCTGTCCAAGAAGTATGGAACAAGTAAAGGCTCACAAAATAACCCCAAGTAATCAACCATGGATGGAACAATGTAGTTTCTATAGTACCTATCATTTAATAGCACGAGGCAGCCCGGTATCCCACAAATGGTCACCTTTCCGGAGTGTACACTCCTTCTCGAATCAACATTGTAAAGCACATGAGTACCCCTCGATTTTGGAGATGTATATCCTCTTCTTCCCATTGGACAACCTACACTATAGCTAGTATAACCATTCACACTATATCGACCTTGATAAGAAGTACTACAAGGTGGAGAATATGAATCTTCACACTCCTCACGTGTACTCTCATCATAGCTCTCATAAGGTTTACGAATGACAGTGTTATACCTAACACCAAATCTAGGTTCGGAGTGGGGAGTGCAAGACTCGTCACATGTCCCAACTTCATCATAAGATCCATTACGAGGTCCTACATCATCTTCAAAGTCACCATAAGCACTAGGCACTTCATTCACCTCATTTTCTCCCTCAAAACAGTAATTTTCAAATCTGCCTATGTTTTGACCATGGCTATTTTCATAGCCTCCGCAATCTTCCTCAACTTCGTAGCCATAAAAACCCTCACTACAATCATAGTCTCCCATATTGTAGTCACAATAATCCCCGGCTATCAAAGTCATGTTCCTCTTATATCACCCTTTAAACCTACAAAATGAACAAACAAGATTAGTAGTAAAGCTCCTCACCAACACTCGTATACACTCACCTTTGTGATTCTCACAATTGGAGCGGCGAATATTGAAAGCTGCTTATACTCCGGTAGTCAATAGGATGTCAATTCTACTTGGTGGCCGGAATAGATTCTTGTTTGATCGACTCAAGACACAAAATAAAATTTCCTTACGAACTTGAAATAAAGAAGTTACAACGAATTAAAAATGAGAAAAGCTCACAAATAACGAAGACACGAAAGAAACGGATTCAACAATTAATCTACAACTAAGTAGGTGATTACTAGTTGTTAATTAATTGGAAGCAATAAAATTGAAACTAAGGAACAACAAAAGGAAACTACTAAAATCTGAAATTTGAGCTTGTTAATGACGTGAACAGTAGCAAATGGATGACGTGGCAGCATGCAATTGGTTTTGGTCCCACTCAATTTAAGCACCAATTCTGAAATTTAAATCTATACATAATTTGGAAAGGATAACAATTAGTCTTTGGAGGGAAAACATAAATCTTGAAATAAGAAAAGTACCTTGTCCCACAACACTAGGTTCTTGAAATAAGAAAAAGTACTTGTCCCACAACACAAGGTTCTTGAAATAAGAAAAAGTACTTGTCCCACAACACAAGGTTCTTGAAACAAGAAAAAAGTGGTTTGTCCCACAAAACAAAGTTTTTGAAACAAGAAAAAGTAGTCCCACAAAACAAAGTTCTTGATACAAGAAAAAGTAGTCCCACAAAACAAGGTCTTTGAAATGAGGGAAAGCTGAAAAAGTAGAAGTCTAGTCTAGGAAGTGTTGGGTTCAAGGTTTCTCACAACAAGCTTTACATCTTTTCATCTTCACCTTTTTGAATCTATATTGCCCTTTTGATTGTCTTAAGTTGTAAGAAAAGATGAAGAACTAGATGAACACCACAACAACCTTCAAGAACACAACAACAACTTCTTCAAGAACACCAACAATTCCAACGGCCAACTCAAATCCACAACAACAAACAACCAAGTCTCTTTAGTGTTGTGTCTTCGGTTTTAACAAGAGATGAAGGTTGTGAAGAGCTTCAAGAACAACAATATTCACCAAGAATAACAACAACACTCCTTTCAACAACAACAACAACCAAATACACGGCCAATCAGCTTTCTCAACAACAATGTCTACCACAACAATGTTCAACAATAATGGGCCAAGCTTATGTTCACAATAACAACATCAAAATACAAGCTCAAATCAAGATAGACTCAATATGTTAGTGAGGAACAAAACTAACACCTAGATACAACAAAGACAAATAAAAATCTCGGCCAAGACACAACAAGAACACAATTTTCGGCCAAGAACACAAAGTGGACAGATTGCTATTTTCTGGAATTTCCAGATTTCAGTTTTTTTTTTTTTTTTTTTTTGTAGTTTTCAAGTCTCAAGGCCAAGATTGATCTTGTAGGGACAAGATCAAGCCATTCTTTGATACCAAATGATACGGAAAAGAGAAGGGAACACAAAACAAACACCAAATCAGTCCACTAATCTTAAGGATTCGAGGACCAAGATGGAGACCACACTCGGATTCGCTACTAACAACAAGAATACAAGATACAAGAGTGTATATTAACACCAAAACAACTATGAAACGTGATGAACAAGATGAACAACAATAATACAAGTTTTGGATTCAACGAAGACCCCAAAACAGTCCACTACACAACACATACACGATTTGCAAGAAAATAAAGATAGATAGTGAGACCAAGATTATTACAAGATTAAGAACCAAGTGTATTTAAACACTAACCCCTAATGAATGTAACAATCAAAACCACACTGTTACGGTGACCACCAAGGGAATGAACTAACCTTAAGATCTACCGTTTCCAAGCAAAGATCAATATTGGCTTTTCCAAGCCCTATGCTAAGGATGGCTTTTCCAAGCCCTACAACTAAGGGTGTTACACTCTCAAAAGAGAGAAAATATGTCTTTCAATTCTTCATCCTTCCAAATCTGCCAAGAAATGAGCTAAAATGACCTATTTATAGTGTAATACAAAAGAATACAAAAAGACCACTTTGCCCTTAATGATAGGTGCGGCCATGGTGTGTAAATACACCATGTGTAATGTCCAAAATGCCCTTAATTAAGGTCCAAAACCGTGAGTCCTCACTCTTAAATGCTCCAAGCAATCTTCCATACGCGAGATTGCTTTAAGTTACGCTCAAAACGGATCCTCCATGCATGTTCTTGTATTCTCGAGGTGACCAAGTCTTAAGCCTCTATGTGTTGGCCTCCAAAGATGTCATCCAAAGATAAGATGGTCATTTGTCCCATATCAAGATCTAAACTTGAGCTTAAACTTGTTGAAAGTTGTTGTTGCGAACATAAGCTTGGCCCATTATTGTTGACCATTGCTATGGTGGACTGTTTTGGCCGCATGGTTTCTCCTTGATGTTCTAAACTTGACCACATGATATTGTTGTTACTTGGTGTCTTGAGAACCATTTTGTTGAAGTTGTAGTTGTCTTGGCCAAGTGTTGGAGATATTGTTATTATGTATTGGAGTTGGCCGTGTGAAAATTGTTGGTGTTCTTGAAAATTATTTTGTACTTCTTGGTGTTATTGTTGTTCTTGATGTTCATCACCACCTTCATATAATGTTGAAGATAAAGTGAATGCTAAATCCAAAAAGTTCAAGAAAAAGCGTGTATTATTTATTAGTCTTGAAAGACACTACAACCAACAAGGATCTATCAATCAAGTCTCAACCACTTTCCAACACTTTTTCATGATTTAAGGATCCATGTATTAAGGAGAATTACAAGAAAAATTCAAGTCTTGAAAATTGAAAAAGGCTCCAAGACTTATTTTTCCTCCTAAAACAAATTCCACCAATCTAAATTTATTTTTGACCAAGAATTAAACCTTTGAGAATAACCACTTATTAAAACCGACCCAATACGTGGCTGACCACGTCATCACTGCTACTGTTCACACAATATTCTCGAGCTCAAATTTTAGATTCTTAGTTTCATCTTATTGTTTCATTAGTTTCATGTCTTAATTCTAGAATTAATTAACAACTAGTAATCCCCTACTTAGTTGTAGATTAATTATTGAATTTTTTTCTTTGTTTCTTCATTATTTGTGTGCTTTTCTCATTTTTAACTCATAGTAACTTCTTTGTTTCAACTTCATAAGTAAATTTTGTTTTGCGTCTTGAGTTCATCAAGCAAGAATCTATTCCGGCCGCCAAGTAGAATTGACATCTTATTGACTACCGGAGTATAAGCAACTTTCAATATTTACCGCTCCAACTTATAAGGATCACAAAAGTTAGTGAATACGAGAGTTGGTGAGGAGCTTTAACTACTAATCTTGTTTGTTCATTTGTAGGTTTAAAAGATAATATAACGGGAACATGTCTTCGATGGCCGGGGATTATTGTGACTACAACATGGGAGACTATGATTGTAGTGAGGGGTTTTATGGCTATGAAGTTGAGGGAGATTGCGGAGGCTATGAAAACAGCCACGACCAAAACTTGGGCAGACTTGAAAGTTACTGTTTTGAGGGAGAAAATGAGATGAATAAAGTACTTAGTGCTTATGGTGACTTTGGAGATGATATATGACCTCGTGATGGATCATATGATAACGTTAGGACATATGAGGAGTTTTATAGTTCTCACTCTGAACCTAGATTTGATTTAGGTATAACCCTTTCGTTTGAAAAACTTATGAGACATATGATGAGAGTACACGTGAGGAGTGTGAATATTCATATTCTCCACCTTGTAGTACTTCTTATTAAGGTCGATATAGCATGAATGGTTATACTAGGTGTAGTGGAGGTTGTCCAATAAGAAGAAGAGGGTATGCATCTCCAAAACCATGGGTGCTCATATGTCTTAGAATGTTGATCCAAGAAGGAGTGTATACTCCAAAAAAGTGACCATTTGTGAGATACCGGGTTGCCTCGTGTTAAATGATGGGTACCATAGAAACTACATTGTTCAATCCATGGTTGATTACTTGGGGTTATTTTGAGATCCTTTACTTGTTCCATACTTCTTGGACAGGTTTAAGGTTACCTAGAGGGTAAAAGTTGTCTTCTCCTAATTCAATTACCATGAGGAGGTGTGGTGTGATGTTTTTCCCATAATCTATGGTCATGCGAGCTTGGGCGCTGATTGGTTTGCACAACATAAAGTTCCAACTATGCAAAATTGACCTAATATTGTAAGAGACCAATGGGGAAATTGCCTCGAGATGTACATTCTACCTGGGCCGCAAAAAGAAGTTCCTACCTACTCCAATTCGAATTATTATGAGTTACAAAAGATTGAGAGGAGTAAGGGAGTGAAAGGTGGTAATCCGAGAGTGGAAAAAGAAGAGGTCGTGTTGAGCGAAGTGAGGGGATTACCACCAAACCGTGCAAACTTTGGTGTCCTTCTATTTCTATGGACGTTTGTGTAGGTACCAACATGGCAAGCGAAGGCAACCAATGTCAAAAGGAAGTTACTACCCAAGCTTATGGAGGACCTTCACCTCTTGGCAAGAAAGAGTCTACTCAATATCTTCAAGGTAAAATAGCTAACTCTTACACTTTAATGCATGGGAATGTGATACACTACTAACTTGGAGCGTATCAAATCTGCCACAAAATCAGTCCAAACACACTACAATTCCGAGAGCTTGAAGATAACAACTCCGATATGTGAAGACAACAACAATCACGAAATTTTGAAGGAATACCAACACCAAAACAGTAGCTACACAAGGAGAACAAGAAGATAACAATAACATTAAACAATGGTTCAACAACACAAGATGATAGATTACAAAGAGTACAATGTTAACAACAAGAACAACAAATGGCAGTAACTATAGTGAATCAAAAATCAGCCCCACACGGCTTCACTAAGTTACTGCAAAGTTTCAAGAGTACAAAATGAAAGATAGTAACTTGACACAAAGATATCTTAGAATCTATGAACCCTAACTTAAATAAAGGACCCTAAGACCAAAATATTTCAGTACCAAGTTCTTACTTAGACCAAGAGGAACTCATGAGCCTCAAGATCTCAAGTTTCTAGCCAAGAAACAACACAAGTGTAACTACACTTGTTGGACAGATTTCAGGTTCTACTCTCAAGAACAAGAGAGAGAGAAATATTCAATATTACAAGACTTGTTGTTATCAAATATGAAGAATGAACTATGTGCTGAAAATAACCCTAATAGCATCTAATTATATTACACACAAAATGAAGGACAAATGACCTTCCTACCCTTCAGTCATGGGGTGCCCTTAGAGTGTAATTTATTACACTTCAAGGCTCATTTTCACACTTAAAAACGTTGAAGCTCTTTGGCGAATCAAGTACAAACTCACACGCAGCCATTTGCATGAACATGGCTTGTAGTTTTTGTAACTCCCGAGCTTGACTTCGTGTGAATGGTCGAGAACGTAATGGACAGCTTTGTACACCCATATCATCCTGTCCATCTTGAGAGGAATTTGACCTCAAATTCAGCATTTGGTCATCCTCAACCGCATCCACTAGAGAAAGATCACACACGTTGAAAGTGTTGTGTACTTGGTATTCCGGGGGAAGGTCAATCTTGTAGGCATTATCATTGATCCGTTCAAGTACTTGGAATGGACCATCGCCTCTTGGCATCAATTTGGATTTTCTTTGAGATGGAAACCTATCCTTTCTAAGGTGAACCCACACCCAATCTCCCGGTTCAAGAATGAGTTTCTTTCTTCCCTTGTTGACTCTCCTTGCAATGTCTTGATTTTTCTTCTCAAGTCGAAGCCGCACCTTCTCATGTAACTTCTTCATCAAATCTGCCCGCTTGCTTCCATCTAAGCTAATTATAAAATCACTGGACAAAGGAGTTAAATCCAAAGGGGTAAGGGGGTTGAGGCCATATATGCACTCAAAGGGAGTCATTCCCGTACTTGAGTGTATGACACGGTTATAGGCAAGCTCGATCAATGATAGGTGTTCCTCCCAAGAAGTCAATTTTCCTTTTACCATGGAACGTAGCATAGCACCCAAAGTCCTATTTACCACTTTCGTTTGACCATCAGTTTGTGGGTGGCAAGATGTAGAGAATAACAACTTGGTTCCAAGCCTACCCCACATGGATTTCCAAAAGTGACTTAGAAACTTAGAGTCCCTATCACTCACAATGGTCCTTGGAACACCATGCAACTTGACAACATTATCAACAAACAAAGGGGCCACACTAGGTGCATCATCACATTTAAAGCATGGAATAAAGTGTGCCATCTTAGAAAATCGATCGACCACAACAAAGATACTGTCCCGACCTCGTCTAGTCCTAGGCAACCCTAACACGAAATCCATAGATATATCAAGCTAAGGGCGTAAAGGAGTGGGCAGCGGGGTGTACAACCCATGAGGTAGGATCCGCGATTTTGCTCCTTTGAAATCTATGCATTGGCCACAAATCTTGGCCACATCCTTGTGCATTTTTGGCCAATAGAATTGCTCCTCCAATATTCCAAGGGTCTTTTCGATCCCAAAGTGACCCATTAGACCACCATTGTGTGCTTCCCTCACAAATAACTCTCTCCAAGAACTGGAGGGTACGCACAATCGTCTACCTTTAAACAAGTATCCATCAAACATGGTATAGGGATTTGAACCTCTAGCTGAATCCCACTTGTCCCTACCCATTTCTTCGCATTCCCTAAAGATAGGAGCAAAGTGAGGGTCCTCAGGATACAATTCTTTCAAACTCTCAAATCCCATTAATTTTGAAGATAATGTTGACACAAGAACATATTTTCTAGACAAAGCATCGGCTACTACGTTTTCCTTACCCTTTTTGTATTGAATAACATAAGGGAAGGTTTCAACAAACTCAATCCATTTGGCATGCCGCTTGTTATGCTTGTCTTGTGCCCGAAGATGCTTCAAGGATTCATGGTCCGTTCGGATCACGAACTCCTTGGGCCACAAATAGTGCTGCCAAGTGGCCAAAGCTCGAATCAAGGCATACAACTCTAGATCGTACGTGGAGTAGTTTAGAGTTGCTCCTTTGAGATTTTCACTAAAATAAGCATTGGGTTTTAAATCTTCCATCAAAACAGCCCCTATGCCCACTTTACTAGCATCGCACTCAACTTCAAATGTCTTATCAAAGTTGGGCATTTGTAATAAGGGTGCGGAAACGAGCATAGCTTTCAAGGTTTCAAAAGCCTTAGCTTGCTCTTCACCCTACTTGAAGGGTTGGTCTTTTCGAATGACCGCGGTCAAAGGAGCGGCTATGGTGCTGAATCCTTTGACAAACCTTCTATAAAAACTAGCTACCCATGGAAGCTTCTTACTTCGCTAATGGTTTGCGGGGTTGGCCAATTTTTGATAGCATCTATCTTGGATTCATCCACTTCGACCCCTCTTGAACTAACAACAAAACCCAAGAAAACAACTTCATTAACACCAAAAGAGCACTTCTCCAGATTTGCATACAACCTTTCCTTTCTAAGGACATCAAACACACATTGTAAATGCATCACATGCTCATCAATTGACTTACTATACACCAAGACATCATCAAAGTAAACAACAATAAACTTTCCAATAAATGGCTTCATCACATGATTCATTAGCCTCATGAAAGTACTTGGAGCATTTGGTAGGCCGAATGGCATAACCATCCATTCATAGAGACCAAATTTAGTCTTGAAGGCGGTTTTCCATTCATCACCGGGTTGCATTCTTATTTGGTGATAGCCACTCCTTAAATCAATCTTGGAAAATAAACACGAACCATTCAATTCATCAAGCATATCATCTAACCTAGGGATAGGGTGATGATATTTTACCGTAATATTATTGATGGCTCGGCAGTCCACACACATACGCCATGTTCCGTCTTTCTTAGGCACCAGTAGCACCGGAACCGCGCACCGACTCATGCTCTCCTTGATATACCCTTTGTTGAGGAGTTCCTCAACTTAATGCTGCAATTCTTTGGTGTCCGTAGGGTTGCTTCTGTAAGCCAGCTTATTTGGCAATTGTGAGCCCGGCACAAAGTCAATTTGATGCTCAATTCCCCGAAGTAGGGGCAATCCTTGCGGAAGTTCTTTAGGAAATACATCTTCATAATCCTGCAACACACAAGAAATCAAAGGAGAAATACAAGAATTAGTGGGGTTAGTATTAAAACAATGAGCCAAAAGAAGCATAGGAATGTCCACATCATAATCTAAGAAGAGTTCCTTCTTTATAGCCAACATCACCATGTTTTCTTGCCCATTTGACGTTGAGGCAGTCCCAGAAATCCCTACTGCCCCACCCACGGTTTTCCCCTCCTTTTCACCATTTTCGGGCTTCTTTCCCTTCTCCTTCAACTCCCTCATCTTTTGATGTAATTCATTCACTTGTGATGGCAAAATATGATAAAGAGTGACCTTTCGACCATCCTTCTCAAGTGAATATCGGTTGGTCCTCCCATCATGTTTGGTAGACCTATCATATTGCCAAGGTCTACCTAACAATAAATGACATGCTTGCATTGGTATCACATCACAAAACACTTCGTCTTGGTAGTTCCCTACCTTAAGCCGTATCACACATTGCCTCATGACCTTCAATTCACTGCATTCGTTCAACCATTGCAACTTGTAAGGGCTAGTATGAAGTGTAGTTGGTAATTTCAGAAAGTTCACCATAGCGACACTAACGACATTCGCACAACTACCACTATCAATCACCAAAGTGCACACATTCCCCTTTACAAGGCATTTAGTATGGAATAGATTTTCCCTTTGGCTAGGGTCGTCTATTGCCTTACTAATCATAGCACGTCTAACTACAAAGTTTGGAACAACACACTCCCCTTCTTGTGGGTAAATAACTTCATCATCATCATCATCATCATCATCATCAAGTGGCCTATTTCCAGTTTCCTCTCCATCTTGAGGCTCGGCCTCATCCTACTCTTTTTTAAGACCCACCTCCTCACCAAGGTAATACAATCTCCCTTCCCGCAGTATCACGTTACGTCGATTTGGACATTCATTGGATTTATGTCCCCAACCTTGGCACTTGAAACATTGGAATCCTTTTGGGTTTGGATACTTGTGAACTTCTTGTTTTAGAGGAATTTTATGGACTGTTTTGGGCTCGGTCAGCCTTGTAGTGGAGGGTTGGTCCTTGTTTTTGGGCCAACCCGAAGAGGATTTGATACGGTTAAGGCAGCCTCCACAGGTACACGGCCTTTCACACGAAGCCAAGCTCGGGAATTACAAACACTCCAAGCTTTGTTCATGCAAATGGACGTGTGTGAGTTGTTGGTCGAACCAACCAAGGACCTAAACGTTTTTATGTGTGAAGAGGGGTCCTAAAGTGTAATAAACTAATCCCCAAGGTTGCCACAAGAAAGCAAGGGCGGATGGGTCTTTTTACTCCTTTTTGTTGTAGTATAAATAGAACATCATAGTGAGTTAGACTTAGTTTTTGAAATCTGAAATTTGTAACCTAAAAACACAAACATTTTCCTCTCTCTTCTTCTCCAAGAAGCCGCCCCTAGATCTCACAAGTAGAGGGATACTTGTGTTGTCTCTTTGGCTAGAAACAAGGGTTTTGAGGTTGTTGAGTGCCTCTTGGTCCTCGTAAGAAGTTGATGTTTATATTCATTAGACTTAGGGTCCTCTCTTGATTTTAGGGTTCTTAGTTTCTTGAATGTTATATGTCAAGTTATCTATCTTTCTTTATCTTGTTGTTGTTGTGTTGATTTTGTTATCTTGAAAGTCTTGTTGTTGTCTAATGATGTTGTATGTTTAGATCTAGGTGTTGTTTGGCTTGTTTAGTGAGTTTCTAGTGTTGGTTTCTTTCTCACCAACACTAAGGTGTCTAGATCCGAAAGTTGAGCTTGAAACTTGAATATTGTGTAGTGACTTGTAGTGGCCGAAAGTTGTATGTTGTTGATAACCAAAGGAAATTCGGTGGTTGTGTGTTTATGTGACAAAGAAGTTGGTGAAGATTGTTGAAGTGTTTATCTTTTGAACTTGTCATCTTGTTCATCTTGTTGAAGTGTTCATCTTATTGTGTGCTCAAGTGGTAAAGTTATAAAGTTGTTGTGAAAGACTTGCACCCATCACTTGTAGTATTGTCAATCACTTCCCCTAAATCAAGGATCCTTGTTTTGTGGAATTTGTCAACCAAACCCACTTTCTTGAGTTTGAAAAAGAGTGAAGACTTCAAGATTTTAGTTTTCCCACCAAAACACTTTTCAAATTCTCACAAGTTGTGTGAATCTTAACACCAAAGACGAACTAAAAAAAAAAAAAAGAGGAGAAAGAAAGAGAAAAATCCGAGAGAAAAAGAACGTGTGGGACCATTGCATGCTACCATGTCACTATAAGCTCAACTTAGGATATTTGTTGGTTGCTAATTGTTGATTCTTGGTTTCCCTTACTGGGTCTTAGAACTAATTAACAAACTAGTGCTTTCCTACTAGGTTGTTAACTAGTTCCTTGAGCCGTTTATTCGTGTCAACGGTTGTTTGTGTGCTTTTATTCGTTTGAATGAGTTGCTGATTTTGATTCTAGTCCAGCAAGAATTCTTTGAGTCTTCAAACAAGAATCCATTCCGGATAAGAGCTTACTCAAACCTTGTAAATCTCACGGTTACTAGCCAATTATACAACACTTGTGGAACACGAACTTGTGGTGACTAAAGCGGCTAATACCTTGACGATGGAAGGAACCACATCTCATAATGCGGATACTAATGCCCTTGACTCAATGAGGGCCACTCTCGAGGCCGTTACTCGGACACTTGAAAGGATGAATTCGGAATTTGGGGCCGTGAGAGGGGACTTGGCAGCAATAAGGGGGGAAGTATCGACTATTAGTGGGAGACTAGATCAAGTAGAGAGTCAAAGGAACTCTCGGCCATCGACTCCTCTACATGTCTCTACCAATGGTCATGATCGGACCTCCTCCGCAACCATCACTCCCGAAATGGTCCACCAAATGCTAAATGCACCCCAAGCTCCACTAAATACCGCAAACCAATCTACCAACTTTCCTCCAAACCGAGACTCCACTAGACCACTACATTTCCAAGCCCCTCCAATTCCACAAGAGGGATTTGGGCGCCAAGTACCTCCACTAAATCCGAACCCTCCCTTCCAAGCTCCATTAAACCAAAGACCACAAATTCCAATTCCTACGAATCAAAATGGCCAAGGCCGACCAGCCCACTTTGATGGATACGATAGAGAGGAGTATAATGGAGAGGGAGCCTTTGATGATGCTTATATGAGGGAGGAGGAGTTAAGAGGGGGCCGGGGAGAACCTAGGAGATACCGGGGGTATGGAGATAGGGGAAACCGACACCAAGAGAGAGACGTAGGCATCAACACCATCAAGTTGAGCCTACCTATCTTTAAGGGTGAAAGTGACCCCGAGGCCTACTTAACTTGGGAATCGGCTTGTGACAAAGTTTTCCAAGTTAATGACATCTCGGAAGAAAAGAAGAGTTGCTATGCTATAGCTTACCTCGAGGGCAATGCTAACACTTGGTGGGAGTATGTTAAACGATTTGGTAATGAATTGGTTGATGGGCAGCCACCACCTTGGTATCGGTTGAGGTATTTGATGAGACAACGATACCTTCCCGAGAGATACCGACATGAATTGCTTGCTAGATTATATGGCTTGCAGCAAGGAGGCAAGAGTGTGATGGCCTATTTTGACGAGTTCCAACAACTCATGTTGAAACTTGATCACCGTGGGGAGCAAATCAGCCACGACATCATCCGGTTCAAGTGTGGATTGAACAAAGAGATCTCCACTCACTTGACCCTTCATCGGTTCTAAACTATTGACGGTATATTCCAAGCGGCCCTAGAGATTGAAAGAGAACTTAAGGAGAGATCAACCTTCAAGGCAAGGGTCCAAACCCCCTCGGGTTGGGCCAAAAACAAGGACCAAACCGGTCCTATGAAGCTGCCCGAATCCAAAACAATCCCTAAGTTTCCTCCGAAGCCGGAGGCTCACAAATACCCCAACCCAAAGGGGTTCCAATGTTTCAAGTGCCAAGGTTGGGGGCATAAGGCCAATGAATGTCCGAACCGGCGTAATGTGATCCTACGGGAAGGAAAAGTATACTACCTTGGTGAGGAGGTGGTTTCCGAAAGGGGGGAGGTTGAGGCCGAGCCTCAAGATGGAGAGGAAGCCGAAAATGAACCGAATGAGGAAGGAGTAGATGATAGTGAAGATGTCTATCCACAAGAAGGGGAGTGTGTGGTTCCAAACTTTGTGGTTAGACGTGTCATGATTAGTAAGGCGGTAGATGACCCGAGCCAAAGGGAAAATCTATTCCATACTAAGTGCCTTGTAAAGGGGAGTGTGTGCACCTTGGTAATTGATAGTGGTAGTTGTACAAATGTTGCGAGCCATGCTATGGTAAACTTCTTGAAGCTACCGACTACACCACACACTAGTCCTTACAAGTTACAATGGTTGAACAATTGTGGTGAATTGAAGGTCACACAGCAATGTGTGATTCGGTTTAAGGTGGGCAACTACCACGATGAGGTGCTTTGTGACGTGATTCCAATGCAAGCATGTCACTTGTTGTTGGGTAGACCATGGCAATATAATAGGTCTACTAAACACGATGGGAGGTCCAACCGGTATACGCTTAAGAGGGATGGCCGAAAGGTCCCACTTCACCCACTATCACCCTCACAAGTAAATGAGTGGCATCAAAAGATGAGAGAGTTAAAGGGAAGAGGGAAGGAAGCCGAAAGGGGAGAAAAAGGGGAGGATGCCGTAGGTGAGGAAGTAGGGACATCCGAGGTTGCTCCGACGCCAAGGGAGGGGGAAAACGTAGTGATGTTAGATAGGAGGAGAACTCTTCATGGACCATGATGAACACAAGCCGATGCTACTATTGGCCCATTGCTTTAATACTAACCCCACTAATTCTTCCATTTCTCCTTTGATTTCTCGTGTGTTGCAGGAGTATGACGATGTATTCCCTCAAGAACTTCCGCAAGGACTGCCCCCACTTCGGGGAATTGAACACCAAATTGATTTGGTGCCGGGATCACAACTTCCAAACAAACCGGCCTATAGGAGCAATCCTATGGACACTAAGGAGCTTGAAAGACAAGTTGAGGAGCTTCTCAACAAGGGATATATCAAGGAAAGCTTGAGTCCGTGTGCTGTCCCGGTGCTTTTGGTGCCAAAGAAGGACGGAACTTGGCGCATGTGCGTCGATTGTAGAGCCATCAACAAAATCACTATAAGCTATCGTCATCCGATCCCTAGACTAGATGATATGCTAGATGAGCTCCACGGATCTTGTGTGTTTTCTAAAGTGGACCTTAGGAGCGGCTATCACCAAATTTGCATGCAACCCGGTGATGAGTGGAAGACCGCATTCAAGACCAAATTTGGTCTATATGAGTGGCTGGTCATGCCCTTCGGCCTTACCAATGCTCCTAGCACATTTATGAGGCTAATGAATCATGTAATGAAGCCTTATATTGGAAAGTTTGTGGTGGTTTACTTTGATGATGTGTTGGTGTATGTATAGTAAGTCTATTGATGATCATGTAATGCATTTGAGATGTGTGTTTGATGTACTCCGAAAGGAGAAGTTGTATGCCAACATGGAGAAGTGTTCTTTTGGTGTTGATAAAGTTGTCTTCTTGGGTTTTGTTGTGAGCTCAAGGGGAGTGGAAGTGGACGACTCCAAGATAGACTCTATACGAAGTTGGCCGACCCCTAAAACTATTGGAGAAATCCGAAGTTTCCACGGGTTGGCAAGCTTTTATAGGAGGTTTGTCAAAGGATTTAGCTCCATAGCAGCCCCCTTGACCGAGGTAATTAGAAAGGACGGACCCTTTAAATGGGGTGAAGAGCAAGCTAGGGCTTTTGAGGCCTTGAAAGCTACGCTCATCTCGGCGCCTTTATTGCAATTGCCCGATTTTGATAAGATGTTTGAAGTAGAGTGTGATGCTAGTAAGGTTGGTATTGGGGCTGTTTTGATGCAAGAAGGTAAGCCCGTTGCCTATTTCAGTGAAAAGCTCAAAGGGGCAACTCTTAATTACTCGACTTATGATTTGGAGTTGTACGCCCTTGTTAGATGATACAAGATCAAACAACAACACCAAGAGTTTCGGGTTTAGTCCAACAACACAAGAACCACAAGTTTTAAGTTTCGGTTTTTCAGCTTACAAACAAGAGCTAGTTTTCGGTTTTCAATCCACAATCCGAGAACAACAAGAGATACAACAATGCTAGTGAATCGAAACGATCCCCACACGGCTTCACTAGACTTTCAAGATAAACAAAAGCAACACAACAACAACAAGATAAAGAAAGATAGATAACTTGACATATAACATTCAAGAAACTAAGAACCCTAACATCAAGAGAGGACCCTAAGTCTAATGAATATAAACACCAAGTTCTTACAAGGACCAAGAGGCACTCAACAACCTCAAAACCCTTGTTTCTAGCCAAAGAGACAACACAAGTATCCCTCTACTTGTGAGATAGTAATGGTGGCTTCAAGAGAGAAGAGAGAGGAGATATTTTGGTGTTTCTAGGTTACAAATTTCAGATTTTAAAAGAACTAAGTCTAGCTCACTATGAGGTTCTATTTATACTACAACAAAAAGGAGTAAAAGACCCATCCGCCCTTGCTTTCTTGTGGCACCCTTGGGGATTAGTTTATTACACTTTAGGACCCCTCTTCACACATAAGAACGTTTAGGTCCTTGGTTGGTTCGATCAACAAATCACACACGGCCAATTGCATGAACAAAGCTTGGAGTGTTTGTAATTCCCAAGCTTGGCTTCGTGTGAAAGGTCGTGTACCTGTGGAGGCTTCCTTAACCGTATCATCAATGATACAAGATCAAACAACAACACCAAGAGTTTCGGGTTTAGTCCAACAACACAAGAACCACAAGTTTTAAGTTTCGGTTTTTCAGCTTACAAACAAGAGCTAGTTTTCGGTTTTCAATCCACAATCCGAGAACAACAAGAGATACAACAATGCTAGTGAATCGAAACGAGCCCCACACGGCTTCACTATACTTTCAAGATAAACAAAAGAAACACAACAACAACAAGATAAAGAAAGATAGATAACTTGACATATAACATTCAAGAAACTAAGAACCCTAACATCAAGAGAGGACCCTAAGTCTAATGAATATAAACACCAAGTTCTTACAAGGACCAAGAGGCACTCAACAACCTCAAAACCCTTGTTTCTAGCCAAAGAGACAACACAAGTATCCCTCTACTTGTGAGATAGTAATGGCGGCTTCAAGAGAGAAGAGAGAGGAGATATTTTGGTGTTTCTAGGTTACAAATTTCAGATTTTAAAAGAACTAAGTCTAGCTCAGTATGAGGTTCTATTTATACTACAACAAAAAGGAGTAAAAGACCCATCCGCCCTTTCTTTCTTGTGGCACCCTTGGGGATTAGTTTATTACACTTTAGGACCCCTCTTCACACATAAGAACGTTTAGGTCCTTGGTTGGTTCGATCAACAAATCACACACGGCCAATTGCATGAACAAAGCTTGGAGTGTTTGTAATTCCCGAGCTTGGCTTCGTGTGAAAGGTCGTGTACCTGTGGAGGTTTCCTTAACCGTATCATCAATGATACAAGATCAAACAACAACACCAAGAGTTTCGGGTTTAGTCCAACAACACAAGAACCACAAGTTTTAAGTTTCGGTTTTTCAGCTTACAAACAAGAGCTAGTTTTCGGTTTTCAATCCACAATCCGAGAACAACAAGAGATACAACAATGCTAGTGAATCAAAACGAGCCCCACACGGCTTCACTATACTTTCAAGATAAACAAAAGCAACACAACAACAACAAGATAAAGAAAGATAGATAACTTGACATATAACATTCAAGCAACTAAGAACCCTAACATCAAGAGAGGACCCTAAGTCTAATGAATATAAACACCAAGTTCTTACAAGGACCAAGAGGCACTCAACAACCTCAAAACCCTTGTTTCTAGCCAAAGAGACAACACAAGTATCCCTCTACTTGTGAGATAGTAATGGCGGCTTCAAGAGACAAGAGAGAGGAGATATTTTGGTGTTTCTAGGTTACAAATTTCAGATTTTAAAAGAACTAAGTCTAGCTCACTATGAGGTTCTATTTATACTACAACAAAAAGGAGTAAAAGACCCATCCGCCCTTGCTTTCTTGTGGAACCCTTGGAGATTAGTTTATTACACTTTAGGACCCCTCTTCACACATAAGAACGTTTAGGTCCTTGGTTGGTTCGATCAACAAATCACACACGGCCAATTGCATGAACAAAGCTTGGAGTGTTTGTAATTCCCGAGCTTGGCTTCGTGTGAAAGGCCGTGTACCTGTGGAGGCTTCCTTAACCGTATCATCCTCTCCAACTTGAGAGGAAATTGACCTCAAATTCGGCATTTGGTCATCTTCAACCGCACCCACGAGGGAGAGATCTCCAACGTTGAAGGTGTTGTGCACTTGATATTCCGGTGGCAGGTCAATCTTGTAGGCGTTGTCATTGATTCTCTCAAGTACTTGGAAAGGACCATCACCCCTCGGCAGAAATTTGGACTTCCTTTGAGCTGGAAACCGATCCTTTCGAAGATGCACCCACACCCAATCTCCGGGTTCAAGCACAAGCTTCCTTCTCCCTTTGTTTGCCCTTTTTGCAATCTCTTGATTCCTCTTTTCAAGCTTGATCCGCACCGTCTCATGCATTTTCTTCATGGCCTCGGCTCTTTTATTTACATCTAAGCTGGTCATGAGATCACTAGACAAAGGGGTGAGATCTAAAGGGGTAAGGGGATTTAGGCCGTAAACACATTCAAAGGGAGTCATTCCCGTGCTCGAATGTATTACCCGGTTGTATGCAAACTCCACCAATGGTAGGTGTTCTTCCCATGAAGTCAGTTTACCCTTAACCATAGAACGTAGCATAGACCCTAAGGTTCTATTTACTACCTCCGTTTGGCCGTCGGTTTGTGGGTGGCAAGACGTGGAGAAAAGTAACTTCGTCCCAAGCCTACCCCACATGGACTTCCAAAAGAGACTTAGGAACTTGGAGTCCCTATCACTCACAATGGTCCTTGGTACTCCGTGAAGCTTTACAACATGTTCAACAAATAATGAAGCTACACTAGGAGCGTCCTCGGTTTTAGCACATGGAATGAAGTGAGCCATTTTAGAGAATCTATCAACAACCATAAAAATGCTATCTCGGCCCTTTCTAGTCCTTGGCATCCCCAAAACGAAATCCATCGAGATGTCCAGCCAAGGTCTAAGTGGAGTAGGGAGTGGGGTGTATAATCCTTGAGGTTGGAGGCGAGATTTAGCACTCCGGCAGGCCGCACATTGATTACAAATTTTTGTGACATCTTTGCGCATTTTGGGCCAATAGAAGTTCTCCTCTAGGATTCCGAGGGTCTTGTCTACCCCAAAGTGACCCATGAGGCCTCCGTCATGGGCCTCCCTCACAAATAATTCCCTCCACGAGCTAGAAGGAACACACAACCTCCTCCCTTTGAACAAATATCCCTCGAACCGAGAGTAGAAGGAATGGTTATTTTCCTTAAGCCAACGGTCCCTTCCCCACTCTTCGTATTCCCTGAAAATAGGAGCAAAGGTAGGATCCTCGGGATACAACATTCGCAAGCTCTCAAAACCCATTAACTTCGAATACAAGGTAGCAACAAGCACATGCTTCCGAGACAAGGCATCGGCAACAGCATTTTCCTTTCCCCTTTTGTAATGGATTACATAGGGGAAAGTCTCGATGAACTCAATCCACTTAGCATGACGCCTATTCAGATTGTCTTGGCTCTTAAGGTGTTTCAACAACTCATGATCCGTTCGTATCACAAACTCCTTAGGCCACAAATAATGTTGCCAATTTCCCAAGGCTCTAACAAGGGCGTACAACTCCAAATCATAAGTCGAGTAATTAAGAGTTGCCCCTTTGAGCTTTTCACTGAAATAGGAAACGGGCTTACCTTCTTGCATCAAAACAGCCCCGATGCCAACCTTACTAGCATCACACTCTACTTCAAACATCTTATCAAAATCGGGCAATTGCAATAAAGGCGTCGAGATGAGCGTAGCTTTCAAGGCCTCAAAAGCCCTAGCTTGCTCTTCACCCTATTTAAAGGGTCCGTCCTTTATAATTACCTCGGTCAAGGGGGCTGCTATGGAACTAAATCCTTTGACAAACCTCCTATAAAAGCTTGCCAACCCGTGGAAACTTCGGATTTCTCCAATAGTTTTAGGGGTCGGCCAACTTCGTATAGAGTCTATCTTGGAATCGTCCACTTCCACTCCCCTTGAGCTCATGACAAAACCCAAGAATATGACTTTATCAACACCAAAAGAGCACTTCTCCATGTTGGCATACAGCTTCTCCTTTCGGAGCACATCAAACACATATTTCAAATGCATTACATGATCATCAATAGACTTACTATACACCAACACATCATCAAAGTAAACCACCACAAACTTTCCAATATAAGGCTTCATTACATGATTCATTAGCCTCATAAAAGTGCTAGGAGTAATTGTAAGGCCGAATGGCATGACCAGCCACTCATATAGACCGAATTTGGTCTTGAATGCGGTCTTCCACTCATCACCGGGTTGCATGCAAATTTTGTGATAGCCGCTCCTAAGGTCCACTTTAGAAAACACACAAGATCCGTGGAGCTCATCTAACATATCATCTAGTCTAGGGATTGGATGATGATACCTTATAGTGATTTTGTTGATGGCTCGGCAATCGACGCACATGCGCCACGTTCCGTCCTTCTTTGGTACCAAAAGTACCATAACAGCACACGGACTCATGCTTTCTTTGATGTATCCCTTATTGAGTAGTTCCTCCAATTGTCTTTTAAGCTCCTTCGTGTCCATAGGATTGCTCCTATAGGCCGGTTTGTTTGGAAGCTGTGAACCCGGCACCAAATCAATTTGGTGCTCAATTCCCCGAAGCAGGGGCAATCCTTGCGGAAGTTCTTGCGGAAATACATCTTCATACTCCTGCAACACACAAGAAATCAGAGGGGAAATGGAAGAATTAGTGGGGTTAGTAATAAAGCAATGGGCCAAAAGGAGCATCGGCTTGTTTTCATCATGGTCCACGAAAAGTTCCTTTCTCCTAGCCAACATCACTACGTTTTCCCTTTCCCTTGGCGTTGGGACAGCCTCGGATGTCCCTACCTCCTCACCTACTGCCTCCCTCCCCTTTTCTCCCCTCTCAGGTTCCCTCCCCTTCCCTTTTAACTCTCTCATTTTTTGATACCACTCATTTACTTGGGAGGGTGAAAGAGGGTGAAGTGTGACCTTTCGGCCATCCTTCTCAAGCGTGTACCGGTTGGACCTCCCATCGTGTTTAGTAGACCTATCGTATTGCCAAGGTCTACCTAGCAACAAGTGACATGCTTGCATGGGAATCACGTCACAAAGAACTTCATCGTGGTAGTTGCCCACCTTAAACCGAATCACACATTGTCGTGTGACCTTCAATTCACCACAATCATTCAACCATTGTAGCTTGTAAGGACTAGTGTGTGGTGTAGTCGGTAGCTTCAAGAAGTTTACCATAGCATGGCTCGCAACATTTGTACAACTACCACTATCAATTACCAAGGTGCACACACTCCCCTTTACAAGGCACTTAGTATGGAATAGATTTTCCCTTTGGCTCGGGTCATCTACCGCCTTACTAATCATGACGCGTCTAACCACAAAGTTTGGAACCACACACTCCCCTTCTTGTGGATAGACATCTTCTCCATCATCTGCTCCTTCCTCATTCGGTTCATTCTCGGCTTCCTCTCCATCTTGAGGCTCGGCCTCAACCTCCCCCCTTTCGGTCACCACCTCCTCACCAAGGTAGTATACTTTCCCTTCTCGTAGGATCACATTACGCCGGTTCGGACATTCATTTGCCTTATGCCCCCAACCTTGGCACTTGAAACATTGGAACCCCTTTGGGTTGGGGTATTTGTGAGCTTCCGGCTTCGGAGGAAACTTAGGAACTGTTTTGGATTCGGGCAGCTTCGTAGGACCGGGTTGGTCCTTGTTTTTGGTCCAACCCGAGGGGGTTTGGACCCGTGCCTTGAAGGTTGATCTCTCCTTAAGTTCCCTTTCAATTTCTAGGGCCGCTTGGAATATACCGTTAATAGTTTCGAACCGATGAAGGGTCAAGTGAGTGGAGATCTGTTTGTTCAATCCACACTTGAACCGGATGATGTCGTGGCTGATTTGCTCCCCCCGGTGATCAAGTTTGAACATGAGTTGTTGGAACTCGTCAAAATAGGCCATCACACTCTTGCCTCCTTGCCGCAAGCCATATAATCTAGCAAGCAATTCATGTCGGTATCTCTCGGGAAGGTATCGTTGTCTCATCAAGTACCTCAACCGATACCAAGGTGGTGGCTGCCCATCAACCAATTCATTACCAAATCGTTTAACATACTCCCACCAAGTGTTAGCATAGACCTCGAGGTGAGCTATAGCATAGCAACTCTTCTTTTCTTCCGAGATGTCATTAACTTGGAAAACTTTGTCACAAGCCGATTCCCAAGTCAAGTAGGCCTCGGGATCAGTTTCACCCTTAAAGATAGGTAGGCTCAACTTAATGGTATTGATGCCTACGTCTCTCTCTTGGTGTCGGTTTCCCCTATCTCCATACCCCCGGTATCTCCTAGGTTCTCCCCGACCCCCTCTTAACTCCTCCTCCCTCATATAAGCATCATCATAGGCTCCCTCTCCATCATACTCCTCTCTACCGTATCCGTCAAAGTGGGCTGGTCGGCCTTGGCCATTTTGATTCGTAGGAATTGGAATTTGTGGTCTTTGGTTTAGTGGAGCTTGGAAGGGAGGGTTCGGATTTAGTGGAGGTGCTTGGCGCCCAAATCCCTCTTGTGGAATTGGAGGAACTTGGAAATGTAGTGGTCTAGTGGAGTCTCGGTTTGGAGTAAAGTTGGTAGATTGGTTGGCGGTATTTAGTGGAGCTTGAGGTGCATTTAACATTTGGTGGACCATTTCGGGAGTGATGGTTGCGGATGAGGTCCGATCATGACCATTGGTAGAGACATGTAGAGGAGTCGATGGCCGAGAGTTCCTTTGACTCTCCACTTGATCTAGTCTCCCACTAATAGTCGATACTTCCCCCTTTATTGCTGCCAAGTCCCCTCTCACGGCCCCAAATTCCGAGTTCATCCTTTCAAGTGTCCGAGTAACGGCCTCGAGAGTGGCCCTCATTGAGTCAAGGGCATTAGTATCCGCATTATGAGATGTTGTTCCTTCTATCGTCAAGGTATTAGCCGCTTTAGTCCCCACAAGTTCGTGTTCCACAAGTGTTGTATAATTGGCTAGTAACCGTGAGATTTACAAGGTTTGAGTAAGCTCTTGTCCGGAATGGATTCTTGTTTTGAAGACTCAAAGAATTCTTGCCGGACTAGAATCAAAATCAGCAACTCATTCCAACGAATAAAAGCACACAAACAACCATTGACACGAACAAACGGCTGAAGGAACTAGTTATCAACCTAGTGGGAAAATACTAGTTTGTTAATTAGTTCTAAGACCAAGTAAGGGAAACCAAGAATCAACAATTAGCAACCAAAGAATATCCTAAGTTGAGCTTATAGTGACATAGTAGCATGCATTGGCCCCACACGTTCTTCTTCTCCTCGGATTTGTATATTCTTTTTTTTTTTTTTTTTTTTGCCTTGATTTAATATTCACACAACTTGTGCTAATTTGAAAAGTGTTTTGGTGGGAAAAAAACTAAAATTTGAAGTCTTAACTCTTTTTCAAACTCAAGACAAGTGGGTTTGGTTGACAATTCCACAAAACAAGGCTACTTGATTTAGGGGAATTGATTGACAAGATTACAAAGTGATGGGTGCAAGTCTTTCACAACAACTTTATAATTTTACCACTTGAGCACACAACAAGATGAACACTTCAACAAGATGAACAAGATGCACAAGTTCAAAAGATGAACACCTCACAAACTTCAACACTTCCTTAGCACATAAACACACAACCACCGATTTTTCTTTTGGTCATCAACAACATACAACTTTCGGCCACTTCAAGTCACTACACAATATTCAATTTTTTTTCAAGCTCAACTTCCGGATCTAGACACCTTAGTGTTGGTGAGAAAGAAACCAACACTAGAAACTCACTAAACTAGCAAAATAACACCTAGATCTAAGCATACAACATCATTCTCGGTTTTCAACTTTTAGTGGACAGATTTCAGTAATTTTTTTTTTGTAGTTTGTTTAATCCGTGAGCTAGCCCAACATGGGTTATGTTGGAACACAACCGGTCTTTCTTTGATACCAAATGATACAAGATCAAACAACAACACCAAGAGTTTCGGGTTTAGTCCAACAACACAAGAACCACAAGTTTTAAGTTTCGGTTTTTCAGCTTACAAACAAGAGCTAGTTTTCGGTTTTCAATCCACAATCCGAGAGCAACAAGAGATACAACAATGCTAGTGAATCGAAACGAGCCCCACACGGCTTCACTAGACTTTCAAGATAAACAAAAGCAACACAACAACAACAAGATAAAGAAAGATAGATAACTTGACATATAACATTCAAGAAACTAAGAACCCTAACATCAAGAGAGGACCCTAAGTCTAATGAATATAAACACCAAGTTCATACAAGGACCAAGAGGCACTCAACAACCTCAAAACCCTTGTTTCTAGCCAAAGAGACAACACAAGTATCCCTCTACTTGTGAGATAGTAATGGCGGCTTCAAGAGAGAAGAGAGAGGAGATATTTTGGTGTTTCTAGGTTACAAATTTCAGATTTTAAAAGAACTAAGTCTAGCTCACTATGAGGTTCTATTTATACTACAACAAAAAGGAGTAAAAGACCCATCCGCCCTTGCTTTCTTGTGGCACCCTTGGGGATTAGTTTATTACACTTTAGGACCCCTCTTCACACATAAGAACGTTTAGGTCCTTGGTTGGTTCGATCAACAAATCACACACGGCCAATTGCATGAACAAAGCTTGGAGTGTTTGTAATTCCCGAGCTTGGCTTCGTGTGAAAGGCCGTGTACCTGTGGAGGCTTCCTTAACCGTATCATCAATGATACAAGATCAAACAACAACACCAAGAGTTTCGGGTTTAGTCCAACAACACAAGAACCACAAGTTTTAAGTTTCGGTTTTTCAGCTTACAAACAAGAGCTAGTTTTCAGTTTTCAATCCACAATCCGAGAACAACAAGAGATACAACAATGCTAGTGAATCGAAACGAGCCCCACACGGCTTCACTAGACTTTCAAGATAAACAAAAGCAACACAACAACAACAAGATAAAGAAAGATAGATAACTTGACATATAACATTCAAGAAACTAAGAACCCTAACATCAAGAGAGGACCCTAAGTCTAATGAATATAAACACCAAGTTCTTACAAGGACCAAGAGGCACTCAACAACCTCAAAACCCTTGTTTCTAGCCAAAGAGACAACACAAGTATCCCTCTACTTGTGAGATAGTAATGGCGGCTTCAAGAGAGAAGAGAGAGGAGATATTTTGGTGTTTCTAGGTTACAAATTTCAGATTTTAAAAGAACTAAGTCTAGCTCACTATGAGGTTCTATTTATACTACAACAAAAAGGAGTAAAAGACCCATCCGCCCTTGCTTTCTTGTGGCACCCTTGGGGATTAGTTTATTACACTTTGGACCCCTCTTCACACATAAGAACGTTTAGGTCCTTGGTTGGTTCGATCAACAAATCACACACGGCCAATTGCATGAACAAAGCTTGGAGTGTTTGTAATTCCCGAGCTTGGCTTCGTGTGAAAGGCCGTGTACCTGTGGAGGCTTCCTTAACCGTATCATCCTCTCCATCTTGAGAGGAATTTGACCTCAAATTCGGCATTTGGTCATCTTCAACCGCACCCACGAGGGAGAGATCTCCAACGTTGAAGGTGTTGTGCACTTGATATTCCGGTGGCAGGTCAATCTTGTAGGCGTTGTCATTGATTCTCTCAAGTACTTGGAAAGGACCATCACCCCTCGGCAGCAATTTGGACTTCCTTTGAGCTGGAAACCGATCCTTTCGAAGATGCACCCACACCCAATCTCCGGGTTCAAGCACAAGCTTCCTTCTCCCTTTGTTTGCCCTTTTTGCAATCTCTTGATTCCTCTTTTCAAGCTTGATCCGCACCGTCTCATGCATTTTCTTCATGGCCTCGGCTCTTTTATTTCCATCTAAGCTGGTCATGAGATCACAAGACAAAGGGGTGAGATCTAAAGGGGTAAGGGGATTTAGGCCGTAAACACATTCAAATGGAGTCATTCCCGTGCTCGAATGTATTACCCGGTTGTATGCAAACTCCACCAATGGTACGTGTTCTTCCCATGAAGTCAGTTTACCCTTAACCATAGAACGTAGCATAGACCCTAAGGTTCTATTTACTACCTCCGTTTGGCCGTCGGTTTGTGGGTGGCAAGACGTGGAGAAAAGTAACTTCGTCCCAAGCCTACCCCACATGGACTTCCAAAAGAGACTTAGGAACTTGGAGTCCCTATCACTCACAATGGTCCTTGGTACTCCGTGAAGCTTTACAACATGTTCAACAAATAATGAAGCTACACTAGGAGCGTCCTCGGTTTTAGCACATGGAATGAAGTGAGCCATTTTAGAGAATCTATCAACAACCACAAAAATGCTATCTCGGCCATTTCTAGTCCTTGGCAGCCCCAAAATGAAATCCATCGAGATGTCCAGCCAAGGTCTAAGGGGAGTAGGGAGTGGGGTGTATAATCCTTGAGGTTGGAGGCGAGATTTAGCACTCCGACAGGCCGCACATTGATTACAAATTTTTGTGACATCTTTGCGCATTTTGGGCCAATAGAAGTTCTCCTCTAGGATTCCGAGAGTCTTGTCTACCCCAAAGTGACCCATGAGGCCTCCGTCATGGGCCTCCCTCACAAATAATTCCCTCCACGAGCTAGAAGGAACACACAACCTCCTCCCTTTGAACAAATATCCCTCGAACCGAGAGTAGAAGGAATGGTTATTTTCCTTAAGCCAACGGTCCCTTCCCCACTCTTTGTAACCTAGAAACACCAAAATATCTCCTTTCTCTTCTCTCTTGAAGACGCCATTACTATCTCACAAGTAGAGGGATACTTGTGTTGTCTCTTTGGCTAGAAACAAGGGTTTTGAGGTTGTTGAGTGCCTCTTGGTCCTTGTAAGAACTTGGTGTTTATATTCATTAGACTTAGGGTCCTCTCTTGATGTTAGGGTTCTTAGTTTCTTGAATGTTATATGTCAAGTTATCTATCTTTCTTTATCTTTTTGTTGTTGTGTTGCTTTTGTTTATCTTGAAAGTCTAGTGAAGCCGTGTGGGGCTCGTTTCGATTCACTAGCATTGTTGTATCTCTTGTTGTTCTCGGATTGTGGATTGAAATCCGAAAACTAGC